>CM077127.1:6754482-8189223 GCA_039645545.1 Dendrolimus houi | reverse complement strand
TAGTGGGAGAAAGGTATGTGCAATTACCATTAATACGTGCAATATACATTACTTATTTGTATAAAATCTACTGTCTCGCTAATTATTTACTACAAGGTCGTGTTATTAGTATTCAAATCAATTAAGTGCTTGTTTATAGAGTTAGTGTTGTAGGTTCTAGTGTGTAAACAATGCATTTGTTGTACAGCATCAACTTGTTATGTATCGTTTATATTTTTTACTTATGTACCAGGATTTTTTTAAAGCTTATATATTATTTACAAATTTAACTTAAATACATGAAAGTTTACAGTCATCCTCATTATCCGACTAATAAAGTCCTCTGGCGGATATAGGGTGTACCACTAAGCTTAATCATTGGTTTGTTGCATTCAGTCATTTCCAGCTGCCATTCATAATATGTCGTTAACCCTACCGCTTGGGGATGTCCCTTCATTGGTCAAAACATGGTTTCAATTCAAAAATTCATTTACCCCATCGGTTGCCATTTCTCCCACAGCTATAACCTCCTGTCACTTCAGGTTTCTGATCCGAGAAGCTACGTGACTTTAAGTCTCAGACACTCTAAGCAAGCCAGCATTCTCTCGAAGTCTGGATCCTCTCCGTAGTTCATTGAATTATCAGTCATACTCTGAGTGTTAACATATGGGCTCTGTATGTCATAACGGGTAGCACGCACTGTTTGAAGATTCGTTTACAAGCATTATGGTATGGTCATCGAGAAGAGAATCTGCCCAATGTAGATGTACTTTCACAACCCTCTCCCCTTTCAAAGTTATTTATACTTAGGCATGACATGTAACCTTTGGGGCATTTCTCAACGGTATCAGGAAAAACCTACACACCGTAATTCGTAAAACATTAATATTTAATTTTACAATGTTGATTTATTCTTGCCTGCGAAATTGATTTCATATCAGCATAGAATACCCGTGTTTAGGTTTGAGCAATCGGTATAGTTGACAGTCCGGTAAGTTTAATCGAGGCGTAAGAATCCAGTGTGCAATATCCGTTATTTAATAACGAGTCAAAGTGGTGTCTAAACACCAGCTGTATAAGTTATAAAATTAACAAAGTTATGCATAATTTTACTTATTTAATTATCAACAACAATTATTCACACAAATATTTTATTTTGAAGACTATCGTCTAATAGTCTGTTCGGTGGCCGCTTGACTCACAGATTTGTCTTATTTTTGGATACCCATTACTACCCCAGAGTTGGGTCCATTTACTCAGCCAAGTTCGCTGGATAGCAGTTTAGGAAACACCGCAAGCTTGCCTGGCACCATTCATATGCATTTACGCGTTGGGTCGCTGAATTTGTAATCTACAATTTCTATATACTAAGTTTTAATTCTCTTTTACTAAATTTATAACATAACGAGAATGTTGTATGTATTCTTATTTACACAATATATTAAATTCTTCTAATGTTAAAATATATGGCTTTACAGTATGTCTTTGACCTGATATATACAGGTACTTACCACTCCTTGTGGGATTCCAACGTCGTATGTGGGTCGAGGGGACGATGGTTGGTATGGTCCTCTCGCGTATCTCAAGATACCCAATTGTTGGGCTCTCTTAATACCACACTCTCCAAGACCTCGTACCTGGATCCAATAGGCACCAGGAATGTTGTTCGCTTCGATAACGAAGTCGTATCGTTCGCCTGAAATGTACAATTGTTCCACAATGTAAAAGTATAACACCAGAAGAACAGAATCTTAGAGATAATGTGTTAGGAGTTGTGATTAAACCACCGCTTCTTAAATAGTCTTATGATTGGTGCCATTTATAGCTGTAGTTGGCTACGCAAAAGACGAATTTAGATTTAATTTGGCTTCTGCTAAGCTAGAGGCCATAAAATTTGATGCGCTCTATAGTAGGTGTCCGAAGAGAAGAAATAGCAAGCAAATTGTTAAGTAACATATATTCTATAAAGTGCATGATTACAAATAATGTATTACAAATGTGTCTTATTTTTAAAGTGATAGTGAACAATCGATTGTTGCTTGCTACTCGGTGTCGTCGTAGGTAAATTATAATAGATAAGCGGACTGATGTTGCAATAAATTCTAACATGATTTACATAAATATAAAGAAATATGCCTGATAATAATATGTATTATCTTACATTCAAAATATTACAGTATAAATAAATTTAATTATAATGGATGCGTTGTTTGACTTCTTTTACTTGTACAAACGTATGACGGGATAATTATGTTATCTCGTACAAAAATAAAATATCTTAATTGTTTTGAATGTACGCCCCCCTATTTAGTAATACAATTCCATTTATAAAAGCGAATGCTTTTCCGCATGTGTAGGCACCTTAATTCATTCGAAAATTATCGAATGCTGTAAAATAGGAAGCACGTACAACTATGTTATACAATCCGTTTCGCTTGAGTGGGTGTACTGTTTAACTAAATGCATTATTACAACATAACGAAGGCATGTATTTTATAAGAATCACTTCTAATTATATTATAGCAATTACCGAGAACGTTGAATAACATTTATTCTGGCTTAATGAATAGTTGAAAATTAATACTTGTCAAGACGTGTTATATAACCAATCCAATTTGGCTGTATTGTCGGGCAAGTGTGCACCGAATCACTTACTAAAGGCTTTCATATTAGAAAACTCTTTCACTGTGTTTCATATTTTGTTTAGGAACCCTAAAATAACATTCTACTTAGTATATTATATGCTACTCTTTCAAACCAATTTTGTTTGAAAGTGTTTGTCGCAAACCAATTTACCGATTGCTGTTAAATAAAATACTGATTACTTAAAATATTTAACATTTTTCAACAACTTATATTGGTTTCTAAGGATACATCACAAATTTATGCACATAGGGATTTTTATAGTATCCCTTCTTGAACATTTTTTGTTCTGATCTTTTCTAATACATTGGCTCTTTAGTAGTGTAGTATTGTCTTCAGAGTGTTGTGAGTTCCGTAAAAAAAGAATACTGAAAAGCTCCTAAATCCGACATCACTAGATGACGCCATAGCTCATTCTTCTCTTAATTTCAGACGTTTTATTATTTAAACATGCATTTCTTTGACCAAATCAGTCAAATATCAAAAAAGCAGGAGACTAATGATTTTTGGTAAGATGTAGTAATTAAAAGGTTTTCGAAGCTATTTAGACGAAAACTTAGTGAAAAGTTAAGCGGTTCTTTACCTGAGAATGAAATGATGGTATTGACTTGCACCGGCTGTACAGGCTCTCCATCAGTAGCTATAACCGTTAAGTTGTGACCTTCGATAGTGAGCTGTGCAGGGCATACCGACGCGAAAGCGTTGATCATTCTGAATCTGTATCTCCTTCCAGGCGTAATCGTGAATACTTCAAGTGGAGTGTTCGTCATGAAACCAGTGTTGGGATCAGTGAATTGTCCTTTTCCGTTAATCAACACTGATTCAGGATCTTGTCCTGTGTTGACCGCAAGACGGCCTGGATATCTCTCAGCGGCGTCTTCGTGAAGCCAGTCGCTGATCAACATCACGTGGGTGGTTAAATCGTAGTCGTAAAGATGACTGTTGGGGTCCTTGGACGGTGGTTGACGGACGATGATGCTGCCGTATAACCCGTCAAGTTTTTGGAGACCGGTGTGAGCGTGCCAGAAATGAGTACCAGCGTTACCTTGCCATTGATATCTGAAATTGATGGAGTAAGAAATTAGTATATTAGAGGAAAAGGTAACGTTAATTGTTTTAAATCGCTTAGATATAAAGTATTATCCAGCTATGACAGTATAGGTTTTGAAGGCCTTATAACTATAAGTTAGAAATAAATCTACTTCCTAATCTATGTACTATTAGTATCCTCTTTATCGCTGTTTAATGAGAGGAAGTGGCAAAGATCTACCTAACAATAAACCTTGCTAAGAGGTATTTTAGTTAATTTGGTAAATATTTCATTATCTCTGCTTTTGTTACCAGGAGACCTAGCCCACCACGTTGCTTCTAAAAAATTATAAAAGTAATATATTATACTATAATCTATATAGTAACTAAACTAAGCTTTGTCATCTATTTAATCAGTTGGAAATGTAAATTCTCCTCTAGGTATTTTATACTATAACCCAAATAAGGTTATAGTGAATGATTACGCAGTTTATAATGTTTACTCGAATATTTTCGTCCTGTTACAAAAAGTTTTAGTATCTAAAACCGTATCTCAAACCACGTCTGTATTATCATAATTATGATAATGTATAAATGCATGTACATACATACTACGATTACGATCTAGCTTCCTTAACTCTATAGTTTAATATTACTGTTGTCTATGATTGTAATCTGCTTATGAAATAAATAATAAAAATTAAACTACCTGAAGGTGTTTCCTTGTTGTATGGGACATTGCGTTACGAATGGTACTCCGTCGTAATATTGAGAGCCTCTTTGCCAAATACCGTGCCAGTGGATGGTGACTTCCATACCTTCCATATGGTTTTCAACATCGATAACAACTTTGTCGTTTTCGCACACTTGGATGGAAGGTCCGGGCAACATTCTGTTTGCTGTGAGGATACCTCTTTCGACACCATCAGCTAGCACGCACTGGCAATGAGACCAGACGACGTTTGTGGCATTTGGTGTGCACACTTGACACGCGCTGTAAAAATAAAAATAGTATGAACTCTTCTTATCACATCCATAAAAATAGAATTGAAAGCTCACGGATAATTTTTTTTTTAAATCAACAGACTTGACAGACGGAAAAAAATATTTGAAGCTATCAGGATAGCATGTGATTTTCAATTTGGAATCAATCTTTGTCCAGGAAGTAATTATGAAAACATATACGTGTTGTTATATTTTGTGTCTCATTTTGTATTATTTTTAAATCTTTTGTTTAATTTTGAGAAAAGTAATTATACTTTTCTCAAAATTAAACAATATTTGTATGTTTGTGTTTCGACTGTAAATGCTATCTTGACCTCGTATTATATCATTACCTAGCTCGCCTTCGTTTTGGCCTCTTTGGAATAGTGTATTTACTAGCATCTATAGTAAATTAGGTACCATCTCTTTACATGTTGTTATGACACGAATCTTAGATACCAATTTATATCTTTATGGATTTTGATGCGATTACGTTACTGTTTTTACAGGCTGTTCATTTCAAATGTTGTTTGCTTAAGTTCTGTCGTCACCTATCAATTACGTGCCCAACGGTATTTGGTTCACGGTAGGTACATTTAACTTCAACATTGAAAACTATGCAGTCAGTAACATTTCGTGTGAGTAAAGCGTAAAGTGTGCGAAATAAAATGTCGGTCGATGATTCGCCTCCTTAGACACGACTCTACGTGAGAGCCCAAAAAAAATTTGGATTATATCTATGAAACGTGGATTAGATGACGAGGCGATTACATAGCCGTAAGGTAAGGAATTACTCAAGTATTACTTAAGTTTAAAGATATAGCCACGATATAAAGCGATGACTATTGTAAAGCCAAACTGGTAATCTGAGCGCGTAATTACTGTGCTTGGTTTATATTCAATAGACTTCCTCAGCACGGATGTTAAATGAAACTATTTATTAATTTACTGTTGGAGAACCTTACATTGTTATGAAACACGGTAAGGCCACATCGTGTAAAATGACATTGGCTGATCTCGTACTATATTGTGAGCTATAGGTAATTCAGCCCATTTCCGTTGAACCGATATAATAGTAAATTAGTTGTCCCGAATACAAAGAGTTACGCGTTTTGAGGGGAAATAAATTCAAATGTTTTGTTGAAAATACAACACTTTCTGAGTCTACCACATCGTAACATTGTACAAATGTACATACACTTGTTATATGTTGAGTAAACGCAATTTAGTATTTAAACTACTTCAAAAAATGCAATTTAGCATTTTTCGAAGTAGTTAAACGTCCTTTGCATAATTATCATAAATTAAAATGATTTCAATTTATATTGTAAAGTTTATAATTAACTAATGCGTAACTTTTTAATTATACAGAATGTTAGTGTCTTCGCAACTAAATTATTCCTAAAATAGAAAAAAAAATTAAGCAATACATACGCTCCTAGAACAGTATAAAGTTCCAATGTGAAGTGATAATAACAAATTCTTGGAGGTTCATTCTCTCTGCATGCCCTAGCGCATTCATCAGGAGCAGATAGGGCTGGATTTCTTCTCAGCTCAGCAGTTGCGCTGCTAGTGAAATCCAAATGCTTTAGAGACACTTTTCCATTAGCATTTCTTGCAAGTGACGGCAGAGGGTTATTTCTAATACCGCCGCTGAGCGGGCCGCTGCCGCTCACGGCAAAAGGGTTTGGGCCTATAGTGCTGCCGATGTCACCGAACGTCGATCCGAAAGGTGCATTAGCGGAAGGATGTGTTTGCACAAGTCCATGGGTCGCTGGAAATGAATTGCTTGACGTTTCTCTGAATGGTTGCATTGTACCAGACTGCCACCATGATGCTGAAGTTGATTGGTCATCGGAACTCAGCGCTTCTGTAATAGAAAAGGAAACCAAATGAATATAAACAGAGTAGAATAAATAAATAAAAACTATATTTTAAAGCATTTAAAGGCTTCAATTGTAGTGATTTTAATTAGGTTGATCTTCTTAATCTGACATATCGATCACTTGTTAAAAAAACAATTCGACTGTGGTGCGTTAATAAGTTCTTCAAAGATTTTTTTTCTACAGCTTGTTTTATTTAATTCATAAATCTTCTTTACAGTTGCTATTTAATATGTAGAAGCCCCGTTATAATGATTTTATGTTACTTAAAACGGTTTAATAATGTTATTTTTTTTGTTAATTATGTGATTATAATTACGGAAATCTAAAAAATACAGCTAAAATATTTTTTGTCTGACAAAGAGACAAGTTAGACTAAAATAATAATTTATTATTGTAAGTGATGAGAACATAAGCAAGGGGCGCTGGTTTGATGATTTCCTAATTTAAATATTTGCTTATTTGGTTTATAAGCAAATCTTCAATTTGATCTTGACCCGGTAAAACATTAAGGTCAAATAGAGGTCGTTTCGGTTTATTTGGAAGATAATTGAGAAGTGTTAGGTGTACGCGGTAAAAGGCTTTTATTAATCGTTGAAGTGCAGCAAATAGGTTAATAGGCCTCATGGAAACTGGTTATCAACCCTTATGAAATTTTTCGTTGAAGAGCGGTTGTAAATAACATGCAGGAAAGGCCTTGAAGAAATTTTATTGCCATCTTTTAAAAGATCATATAATAATAGTAATCGACAGACAAACGCACACATTGTATATCGCAAAGCTAAGCAAGTTACGCTTGTGTTATGGGTAATATACAATGAACCACACTGGGGCTGATCCCAGACACCCAAACCATAGTAAATATCAGAAAAAAAATCGTTTCCGAAATTTACCATGCCAAGAATCGAACCCGGAGCCTCTGAGTTTCAGCGAGGTCAGCCGGCTAAGACTTAACCCGCTCAACTACAGAGACCGTCGCCTATATTATACTGTTGTCCAAAAATTGCGGTTAAGAGCTCATTCTACATCCCTAACACGCACAAGACACTTGCTCAAAAGAAGTGAGTAGACTCGAAGTACAAAAAAAATGCCGAAATCGAAGAACTGGTGGATGAGCCCAATATAATAGGTGAGAGCAAAGCACATCGCTTGCGCTGGCTTGGCCACCTACATAGAATGGGGGAGGATCGCGCAGTGAAAAGAGCCTATCTGGGCAAACCAACGGGACGACGACCAGTTGGTCGGCCCAGATATCGCTGGAGTGACGTAGTGGAGGCTGATCTGCGCGAGCTGCATGCCTATGACTGGCAGGAGACAGCGCTGAACAGAAAGGAGTATTCTAATTTCGAAGACCAGGACGCTTTTTGAGTCGTTGAGCCGCAGCAGTTAGTTAGTGAGTTAGACTTGAAGTACGGGCTTAACTGTTTCATTTTACTTGTAGTGAAAATTTTGTGTAACAAGTCAAATTTGTTAAGACATGATTGTAATTTATAGTAAAGTTACAGTTTCTATATAGAATAATGATTGCGCTTTACGGTATAACTTCTGAAATCGATATGCAGTAACTGCTGCAATTTCATGACTCATAAATCTAGATTTTAATATAAGATTAGTACAGTGTGTAAATGCAACAATAAACATACATTACAGTCTACTCATAACAACGAATTACGATGGCTCAAGTAGCTTCGCGTTGTTATCTTCAATCTGTAACATTTTCCTATGCTATTCGTCGACAGTAGTTGGATTTACTTTATGATTAGTTTATGAGATAAGTCGTTGAACTAGTTAGTAAGCAGGTGCGTTAATGTAAATTTTGTGCACTATCGAATGCTGTTTTGATATAAGCGTTTGTGTTGTCACGAGCGTTTTCGTAACTAGAGCAGCAGGGACTTTGCTGTTATGTCCTTAAAGGACTTTTACTTCCTTGTACCGTCGATTTGGCTACCTCTAACGCAACTTCATGTACAGCGATACAAGTCATTTTCTCTCTCAAATAGACAACTAAATATATTATGATTGTATTTAGTTCACAGTCTAAAATGTTTGACAATTTAATATCGACTACGTTTTCATGGTTCTAAACGCACTTTTGAGTTTGTTATTCCAATTCGATTCCTGACTACACTAATTGATTTTGCGAAAATCGAATGACACTGCTTTAGTTTTCATCAAAATCGGTCCCAAGACTCTTTTGAGTATTTTTCGTTATATCTTATATACTTTCAGATTTCGTCACAGAGACCCACTTGAAGAATTCACCATGCATATAATTCTTCTGTACGTGTCTATCACTGAGCAATGTGGATCCTGGCTGACGAGCATGCACGTTGCACAGATTAGGCAGTCTTTCTGATCTAATGTGCACATTGTTACAATTTTATTACCACGTGCCTACGGCGGAGGCAAACATCTTGCGAAATCCTGAGATCCTATATCTATCCTATATGAGATCCTGCATATTGAGATTCCTGGGGCCCTATTCTGCTATTTCAGTATCTGGAAGTTGCGAAAATATTCAAAGACCGATTTCATTGCGATAGTGTCAAAAATTCGTATTCTACTGTAATAAATCCACAATATCTTCTGGATATCGTCGCGACAGAATAATTTTAGAAATAAATTGGTATTGCCATTAGCAGCAATGGCGTAAACCGAAATGAATATTGAAAAGCTACCAACATTTTAAACATTTTTTTCGAGTTTTGTCAAAATCAGGCAAATCTACGATTGAGACGATAGCGTTTTTGACGAGACATTTATAATTGAATTGAGCACCAGGTATGTCTGATGATTCTTTTGAAACTCACCTATGCGCCTGTCTCTCTATAAAAAGTGGAACGTTTATTGGCTGATATTATTGTATTATTATAGAAAATGCCATAATAAAGACTTTTCTACATTACCGTGATCATAGGACAAAAAAAATTTTACACGTGATTTTATCTTTTACATATAACTTTTAATCGAATTTAAATTAATGTTGATATTAGACGGATTCATAAATTGAATCGATTTGGTTGAAAGGCATAGAATTGAAACGGCACGATGGCATTCAAAGATATTTCATGATTCAATTTTATGTTTCTATGGATCACTTTGGTTGATTTATGCAAATTGACAAAGAAAGAACCAACAGTTCAATATCGGCTTAGGCGCCTGTTGCCGCAAAAGATCGAAAGTAGGATGTAAACGAAACAACTTTTTGTTGGTGTTTACTGAACAATAAATTACCAAGAAAATTATTATAAATCTTTACAATATTAGACGTTACGTTATTTCTTTTTATAATTTTTTATAGTTATTTTAAGTTAAGAAAAATTCACCAAATCACCTCCAATTATTGTCATAAAATCATTTTCCTCTTTCAATTTTTATCAAAACACGATAAAAGAAGTATCTACATATTTATAAAAAAAGATAAATAATTTGGTTTTATTGTTTTTTTTTAAATACCACTTTATTTTATTCACAATAAAATAATGCATCTGAATGGATATGAAAAACGAAAGCGTCAATGGAATCCCCGCTACTGCCCTCAAAATCAGAACCGAAGAATCCTCAAGGACGTTGGCGTTGTTACAAGCCTTAAGAGTTTTCTAGGTTTTTATTATCTGTCCGTTTTTTTTCGAATAGTAACATCCAGTTCAATGCGTATAAAGTAGATGAGAATTTGTATATAGGTGTACTCCAAACGTTTCTAATAATGAAATATTTAAATAGATGCAATAACTTATTGTTATGAATAGCTTGTCGTAATGACAGGATGTCATTTGTGGTGGAATCGAGCCTGTTTGGGGCTATGATGAAACCTTGAACCGAGATCACTTTTATTTCCTTATTGGTAAATTCTGTTAAATTTGGTGAGTAATCGCCATTCGTTACAGTGTTGGGAATAATTAAATTATAACAATAATATTGCTTCACGTTAGGAGACAAAGTGGATTTTTTTTTACAATGTTTGGGTTACAAAGTACTTGTGTTGTTACTTAAAGTAAATCGAAAGTGTCCCATATCTCAAAACTCTCAATTACATAACGAATTTTATTGAAAAAAATTATCATAATTTTCCACGACTAAGTAACAAAAAACGCCTGAACTTGAATCTTTTTGCATTTTCACTGGAACTTCTGTCAAAAATTCATGTAAGTCAAATAGTTTATTCCTTCTGATTGATTAGGTATATATTCTTCATTGTTGAACACTTTGTAATTTGTGACTTCTGTCACCGGTTCAATTTAAATGGAGTCGTTCATGATATTTCTATTTTATGTTTACTATAATATTTACGACCTGTAGTAGTAAGCCTTAACTTATAAAAGTTTCTATTTTCTTTATTCCTATTCCATATTTAGAAATTCATTTTATCTCATTACATTGCATTGCCTTAAAGTTTTATATAATAATTTAGTACAGTGTAAAGCAACACCGGTTGCTATGATTCCGAACCAGTAAAAACAATCATCGTTAAATATTACTTACACATAAAAATGGAATAATCCTATTTAATTACATTTCTATAATTAAGTATATAAACAGTATGCACGTACTCTAGTTTCAAGGAACATTTTAAGTTTGCTATATTAATATGTATTACTTAACACAACGACGATTGTTTCCTTAATTAATCACTGCTCCAGTGTAACTACTGTAACTAGACGTAAGTCAATTTTATCGGTAGTATTAAAACACCGTTTACACACAAAACTGTATATTACTTGCGTAAATATACCTCTCGATAGGTTTACAATCCGCCCTTACGTTCAGGCATCTATTAAGTACGATTTGTATGTTACAAATCTTTGCCATCTAATCATAGACCAAGGCTGGATGTGAAAACTTGATGTTGAATATACTGTATATCGATTGAGAGATGGGTTCGAATCCAAGTTGTTATAATGAGACGTCGCTACCATCCAATACTTAGGCACTACGGTTTATAATAGACACTTTATTGCACGCCAAAATAAACCCTTGCAAAGAAATTCATATTTACAATGCTTTCTATGCAATAGGCGGTCTTATTGCTTAAACCTTAAAGCTATCTCTCCCAGATAACAAGTAAACAAGCACAAAATGAATTTATATTTTTGGTTTGGATGGAATTTAAATGTTATTTATGTCACAAATTAATAAATTAACCAAAGCTTCAATATTGAAATAGAAATATCACGAACGCCTCCATTTAAATTGAACCGGAGACAGAGGTCACAAAGTATAAAGCAATGTTTATAGTGGTCAGCAATGAAAAATATATAATCAATCAGAAGAAATTTAGTTTCGCTTTTGCGCCTAATTAAGCTGTGCTTATAAATCCAAGATAATCATAACACGTCGATGTATTTATTTACAGGGCAGAAGATAGTTATGAACTCTTCCGGACCATCTATATTGGATTAATAAACATGCGCCTGCGAGCGACTAGCTGAGTAAGCTTTCTCCAGCGGAAGGCCCACAGACGCATGTCAGCATTTATTAACTTTAATTTTTGTCTCTTAGATTATTCATTATTAAACAGGAGACCTGCATTTCGGTCGTACGTGTATTTAGTGTTTCTTTTAAAAACCCATTTGGCCCGAGCCAAGACTTGACTGGCGCAGCCGGTAGGATCGTTCGTGAAGGCTGCCCGTCTTTCGTACATAGTTAGGGCGTCGGAATCCGCCCAAGTACGTGAGTGCGGTGTGAAAAGCTTCGAGCGATCCACGAACCAAATAAATAAGTCCTTCTTGAACGGGCCACCAAGGATGGGAGTCGCGGGCGGTTGGTGAGTAAAACCTTTTGCCTTCCTTACCATTTCTACTTCCTATCTTTTGAGGGTTAAAATATTTTGTTATTCTTGAGATCAGACATATCTCATTATAACGTTTCTGGTTAAAATCTATATAGGTGTATAGGTTAAACTTTGGCCAAGCACTAAAATCTAAAATTGTAGTAATTTTATTAATTAATTATTAGTTGCAAATAATTAAACTTATTTTCTAAAATAAATTAATTATATTTAGTTATAATTTATTTTTCGTCGCCTCTATACAGTTCATAAGTTTATTAAAATGGAGCCACGTGATACTCCATTACCCGGTCCAACTATAACACCCATACAAAATGAGATGCTACGTCTTATTCCCCAATTTGGAGGGGACACGCGCCAATTAAACCTTTTCTTAAGAAAATGCGAATATATTATAAGTCGTTATAGAGGCCACGAAGAACAGGATGTTTATGTATTGCATGCCATTACGAGTCGGCTTATAGACAATGCAGCAGCGCTGCTTTCAGAACGCGATCATATTGTCACTTGGCATAATCTGAAAGAATTATTAGAACAACACTTTGGCGATCCGCGTAGCGAAGAATGCATAAAAATAGAATTGGAATCTTGTAAAATTAAATCAGGGGAAAGTTATTTAGATTTTTGTAATAGAGTGCAAAACATACGGTCATTGTTAATTTCAAAAGTAAACCTAAGATATGATACCGATATAAAAAAGGCTAAAATAGCTATCTACAACAATACGGCCTTAAACGTCTTTATGTATAATCTGCCCGAAGATATGGTGCGCATAGTTAGGCTTAAAGAACCTTCGACTTTAGAATACGCCCTTAGCATCGTAATGGAAGAAGTCAACTTCCAGGAGCAATATGCTCGGCGAAACCGTAATCATAGTAACAATAAACCAGCGGCCTCACAGGGTCCCAGCTTTAAATTCAACAATAATCTCCAACCATTTAACCAACAAGTTGGGTTCCGACCCTTACTTCCACAGAAGTTTAACTTTGGCATTCCACCAAATTTCCAAAACTTCAAGCCCATCCTGCCAATGCAGCAACAGACATTCGGTTACAGACCACAGTTGACATATCGTCGTAACCCTCCATTTAATATTGGTAACCAGTCCCTTCAATTCGGGTATCGCCCACCACAATTTGGGTACCGTCCTCAATTATATTTTAACCCACAATTTGGGTACAAACCACCGCAAATAGGGTACAAATACCCTCAGACTCCCACTATGACTCCACAACAATTTGGCAATAGTAACATACAAAAACCTAATAATTCTACCGACGTCTCAATGAGGACAGCACCTTTAAGGCCACAAAATCAAGGTTTCAAGTTAAACGAACTGACACTCGGCAACGAAAATACACAACTTTCTGACGACTTTAATTATGACTATAACTATGACCAGAACTACGTATATAATTATAATGATATCAACCCATACCCCTATTATGACGTTCAATGGACGGAAGCTTACGAAGACCATGTTCACAATTCAGATAACAATGACATCCCTGTTACCAAGGATGAAAATTTTCATATACTAGCCTCCCTCGAAGACGAGAAATCTTAGAATTAAACTGTGATCCTAATCTCAAACTACCTTACATTTATATTCCAGAAATAGATGCAAAATTTATGATAGATACAGGAAGTACGAGGTCTTTTATTAGCCCTCGTAAGGCTTATGAATTTTATTTTCAATATATAATAAAAGAACCATTTCAAGTTGTCAGTACACATGCATCCAGCCATCATAATGAAGTTATTGAAATTCCCTTGATGCCTATTTTTAACCGTATCGATAACCACAAATTTTATATTTATGATGTCGACAAGCGATATGAAGGCTTGATCGGCAATGACCTCCTTAAACAATTAAATGCTGTCATTGACCTCAAAAACGAAGTCCTTAAAACAAGTACTACAAGTATACCAATTATTAACAATTTGAATTATATCGTTGAAATACCACCGCGTTGTGAAAAGCGTATTAAAATCCCAACTAATCAATATTCAGGTGTAGCTATTCTAGATTATAAAGAATTTACACCAGGTTTACGAATGCCTAGTGCATTAGTAAATTGTGTCAATGGCTATGCATTAACAGTAATTCAGAATAATTTGGAGAAACATCTTACTTTAACAATTACAAGTCCTTTTACTGTGACCGAATTTATCCATTCTGACTGTAATTTAAATAATATTCAACTTGATGACAATATAGAAACAGACGATTTATTGAAACAAAACCTAAAAAGGTTAAGACTCGAACATACTAATATTGAAGAAAGGGAAAAGATATTAAAACTGTGTTTTGAATATAGAGATATATTCTACTGCGACCAAATCCCCTTAAGCTTCACTAACCAAGTTAAATACAAAATTCGTACTAAAAATGAAGACCCTATATTTATTAGACC
This sequence comes from Dendrolimus houi, assembly GCA_039645545.1. Taxonomy (NCBI): domain Eukaryota; kingdom Metazoa; phylum Arthropoda; class Insecta; order Lepidoptera; family Lasiocampidae; genus Dendrolimus; species Dendrolimus houi. The sequence continues at coordinate 8,174,500 of CM077127.1, read as the reverse complement.
ATATAGACAAGCTCCTGCGCAAACAGAGGAAATTAATAAACAAGTAGAAAAATTATTAAAGGATAACGTAGTCCAAGAATCTCACTCTCCTTGGAATGCACCCGTGCATCTTGTACCGAAGAAGAGCGACGCCTCGGGCGAAATAAAATGGCGAATGGTAGTAGATTTTAGACAACTTAATGACATAACTGTTGACGACCGGTATCCTTTACCCAACATTACCGACTTATTTGACAAACTAGGTAAAAGTTCTTATTTTAGTACGCTTGACCTAGCAAGTGGATTTCATCAGATCGAAGTAGAAGAGAACGATAGAGAGAAAACTGCTTTCAGCACACAAAATGGCCACTTTGAATTTTTGCGTATGCCTTTTGGGCTTAAAACCGCTCCCGCAACCTTTCAACGAGCTATGGATAGTGTCTTAAGAGGTTTACAAGGAATACACTGTATGGTATATCTAGATGACGTAATTATATTTTCAACCAGTTTAGATGAACATATACAAAAATTAAGGCTTATTTTCGACAGACTGAGAGAAACTAATTTTAAAGTACAATTAGACAAATCAGAATTTTTGAGAAAAGAAGTTTTATATTTAGGCCATACAATAACGAGTGATGGACTGAAACCAAATGATGACAAAATTAAAGCTGTTTTAGAATTCCCTTGCCAACCACTACAACAGAAATTAAGAGCTTCCTAGGACTTGTTGGATATTATAGAAAATTTATAAAAGATTTTGCACAAATTACCAAACCCTTAACCGCTTGTCTTAAAAAGCGTAATAAAATAACTGCTGACCAAAATTATATAGATGCGTTCAATAGATGTAAAGAACTCCTAACTAATGCCCCATTATTACAATATCCTGACTTCGATAGGCCATTCGTTCTCACCACCGATGCATCGGAAGTCGCTATCGGAGCAGTGTTATCCCAGGGCCCAATCGGCAGTGATAAACCTGTAGCATATGCCAGCCGCACACTAAGTGATACGGAATCTCGTTATAGTACCATTGAACGTGAATGTTTAGCTATGGTTTGGGCAATGAAACATTTTCGCCCATATCTTTATGGTCGAAAATTCGTCATTTACACAGACCACATGCCTTTAACTTGGCTCAATTCCCATAAAGATTCGAGTAGCAGGCTTACCCGCTGGCGACTGCGAATGCTAGATTACGACTATGATATTATATATAAAAAGGGGAAACAAAATACAAACGCTGACGCCCTATCCAGAATAAAAGTAAACGCTCTCTCCGATTCTGAAGAAGCAGATTCTATGAAGGTTAATGTAGATAAGGAACAGAAACTTCAGGAACATCTAAAAGAAGTAGTCGAAAACATAAAACGACTAGCGACTGAATCAAAACCCGACCACGATGACTCTTCAACCATAACAATATCAGACACCAGCGCCACGATATCAATTTCTGACTCTGAAAAGGTCTCTGAATACCCAATCAGAGAACCCTCAGAAACCAGCCAGTCCGACACCGTACACTCCGCCATAAATATAGAGTCTACAGGAATCCCGATATTACGAGAGGCTGTTGATACAAAGCCCAATCAAATCCTAATATACACCTGGCACAAAAATGACGTACAAGTACGAGATATATCCCCTAAAAAACAGAAAATGTTGGAAGTGTTTATGCCTATCAACAACCCTGAATTGGTAACAAAATTTATTAAAGAGTATGTAAGACCTAAAATTAAATATTTTATATATTTCGAAGACCCAGAACATCGGAAACAATTTAATCATATTATTATAAATTTATTCAAAAGGGACATGGTACAAATATTCGAATGCACAGAACGGGTGATATATATAGAAGACGAGGGCGAACAAAAGGCAATAGTTTTAAAACACCATAAAGGGATTTCATGTCATAGAGGTATCAAAGAAACAATGTCCAGTATACGTAGATCTTATTTTTGGCATAATATGATAGAAACCATATCAGCAGTTGTCAACGCCTGCGAAGTCTGTCAAAAGATGAAATATGACCGCAAACCAATTAATCCCGTTTTACAACTAACACATACACAAGATGCTCCATTCCAAGAATTATTTATAGATCTTTTTCAAATTGAAGGACAATATTTTTAACCGTTATAGACGCTTTCAGTAAACTAGGTCAAGCCTTCGCTATTTCTAACAGATCGACTCATGAAGTAGTTAGAGCTCTTATGAAATATTTTTCCTTTTATGGTATTCCTAAAAAGACAAGTTCAGATCCAGGAACGGAATTCAATAATGAGTTATTGAAGGAGTTCTTATCCTTACACAAAGTAGATCTTCACATTGGTACACCTAACAATCCTAACTCCATGGGTCTTATCGAACGTTTCCATTCTACTATTATTGAAATTTATAGATGTGCTAAATATGAAGAAAAGTGTACAGATGCAGCATCAGTTATGACATACTCTATAATGGCATATAATCATTCTATTCATTCATCAACAGCTCTAACCCCATTTAAAGTAGCCTTTGGACACACTGATTCGGGTAACCCCTTTGGTATAGACTTTGAAAGGCAATATGTACAGAAATTAGTTAAAGACCATGCCAAGCGCACTAAGTTCTTATATAATTATTTAACTGAGAAAATAACGAAAGAAAAGGAAAAATTTGGCAAAGAAAAGGCGGCGAAGGCGAAATAGAATTCCCAAAAGGAAAACTATTTTTGCTAAAGTAGTTAACAAAAGAAAAGGCAAAGATAAACCCCGTTATACGAAAGCTAAAATCATTGGTGAGGTAGAAAAGAATGTAGCGCCAGTGCAGATAGGAGAAAGGATAACTAAAGTGCCTGTTAAAAATATTAAACGCCCTCCACAGGTGGTGCATACCGATGATTATGATGCCGGCGCTGGGCCTTCATCTGAGATCACTTGAAGGCAACCCAGGCGTGCTCCCGGTCAAGGAAGGTCAAGCGTATATACAGACTGACCACTGGACTATTGTTAAGGTGTTGAATTTAGATCGTATCTACGACGATTTAAATTTTATTATACAAAAATATAACGAATTAAACAAGTTAACAAATATTAATGAATCATATTATAGCGACTACCTAACTTTAAAATTACACGTAGATTATTTACGCGACTCAACAATACAAAAGTACAGACAACTTGTTCCAAAGCAACGCTTTAGGAAAGGTATACTAAATCCCTTAGGCTCTATTATTAAGATAATAACAGGTAATCTAGATCAAGAGGATGCATTAAAGTATGATAAACTCACCTCAAAACTGGAACATAATCAAGTTATTGTTACAAATAAGTTAACGTTAATTTCACAGATGTTAGATAGTATAATCAATAGCACCGATATTCTCAATCAGAATTCCGCTGCACTGGAGGCACGATTACATATTGTGGAATCCGCTCTTAAGGACCTTGCCTCTCAAAAGAATCGTTGGGTATATTCTACATATATTATTAGCCTTTTTAATCTTTTTATTAGTAACTTTCTAACGATATTTGTTAAACTAAGTGAAATCGAGACAGCGCTTGCATTTAGTAAGATATCAATATTACATCAGTCTATTATTAACACTACAGAATTACTACATCATTTTAAATTAATATCTGAGACTCAAAATTTAGTATACCCTGCAACCGAAGACTATTTAGTGAATTTAGAAGAAATTGTTAATGTTAAGTCTTATATTAAGAAAAACCAGATAACGTTCATAATGGAGATACCACTTACTGATAACAATACTTACAATTATTATAAACTTTACTCTTTACCAATATTTCATGAAACAGAAAATAAAACCTATTCCATTCTTCCCCAATATCCTTACCTCTTGGCAAAAGGAATGAAATACCTTCCGCTTGTAAGCTCATGTCAACTCATCGCACCAGGAGAACACTACCTATGCCAGCAGAAGAACCGCGTGCCTTTCCCTGAGCCAACCTGTGTCGAACAACTCATGGGGTTTGAAGACGACCCTACTAACTGTATACAACACCAAATTCACATTGAAGAGGTACGAGTTCAACCGATAGCTACCGACAATTGGATCTTATATACAAGAATCAAAACGAAATTAACAATATATTGCGGGACAGACGTTAGAAAGCAGCTGATCTTTGGAACTTATTTGGTGACCCTCGATGAGCCTTGTGATTTGGAAATCTGTGGAATTAGACTCCAGTATCACCGGGTCATCACCGAAAGAGAACTGGCAGACCCGATTCCAGTTATTGAATTACCCCAACTAAGTGCAAGAATAGATACTACCCCATCTTTTACACATCCACTTAACATGCGAAATATCAAATTAGATGAAATTAAATATATGTCCTATGTGTTTAAAAACAGTGAAATGGTGAATGGTGCTTCGAACGAATCAAACTTTAATTCTACCATTATATTATATTTTATGTTAACTTTAGTTGTATTGTGTATCTGTGTATTTTTAGCATATAAGTTACGGAATAAAATTATTTCTATGTGTTGTCGAAATTCTCGGCCTGTTATTGAAAATGAGCAGCATCCCGAGAATTTCGATCTTGGGGAGGGAGGAGTTATGAACTCTTCCCGACCATCTATATTGGATTAATAAACATGCGCCTGCGAGCGACTAGCTGAGTAAGCTTTCTCCAGCGGAAGGCCCACAGACGCATGTCAGCATTTATTAACTTTAATTTTTGTCTCTTAGATTATTCATTATTAAACAGGAGACCTGCATTTCGGTCGTACGTGTATTTAGTGTTTCTTTTAAAAACCCATTTGGCCCGAGCCAAGACTTGACTAGATACATTGTATTTACAAAATTGCAACAAAGTTAGTTTAATCTATTGGTTCCAATAGTCAATAATTAACTTCTGTAATAATTTAAAAACAGAAACAATCTTAGGAAATCATTAATAACTATGAATTTTGTGTATTTCGTGCTCGCAAATTAGATAGTTTTTGGCAATTTTTAAATGATTAGTTGTAAATTGGGCATGTATGCCAGTACGTCTTTTATCATGCTTAATATTTAAATTCAAGTCATTAGTAGCTTGGTGGTTAACACATCAAAGTCTCGTTTCAATGACTCCGTTCGTATCCTCACTAAGAACATGCACCGTTTGTATTCATTTTCTGACCTAAAATACATATTTACAACTACCACATGCAGTATGCTGACCCTAGTATAGGTAAACTCCTTGAGGAAATTCAGAATGAGATAACTAGTGGGCGATACCCATCAACCCGCTTTAGACAGTCATAGATGAAGACATTATATGGCTGCCTCTTTTTAGGTAATGGCTACATTTTGGTATTTACAAAACATATTTTAATACTTACTAACTGCTTAATTATATAGGTAAAATAATGTCTTAGTTTAGTCGATAGAATTATGTTCAGATACAATTAAATCATTTGCCATTAGTTGCGGTTACGAATTTAAACGTCTGTCTGTTGAAAAAGATATAATATATAGAGTTTAAATTTCATATATAAACTGCCGTATAGGAATGTTTTAAAAATTGAATTTATTTTATTAGCAAGATAGGATATGAACACTCTATGGAAAGGGCTTAAATAACTGTGCAACGTTTGCCTACGTTTCCTACCAATGTTTTGTATACGGCTATTATGAACATAAACTAAGAAATCTGCCTAAGCAGTGGCTGCATTCTGTTGTGATTTACAACAATCCACATTGCTATATTACCCACGACAAGCGAATGCTTAAGCCAGAAGATAAACCTTTTTTCTAAGTATATGTTAAGAATTACTAACCTCTGTAGTCTACGGAGTGTGAATGTGGACCCGTTTGATCTACTAGAACTCAGAGTTTTCGGGTTAGATACTTAACAGTAGTAAATTTCATTAACGAATTTTTCATTATTTACTTTGTTCAGGGGGTTACTGGGATTGGTTCCTGAGATGTCGTCATTTATTACCCATGATTTCATTCAAGTGCCAAATTTATTTATGCATTTGCTTTAATTGTTTGAAATAACATCCCGAAATTGACATCATATGATAAATAATGGTTGTATTGAAATGAAAAAATGGGCAAAGTAATCACTGTAATGTAATTTCAATTATAATATTTAACGTGAAAAGTCGTTCCGTGTTGTACATTTAATTATTTTGTCTGTTAATAGGGCGTGGGCGGAAGTTGAATGAAACATTCGATGAAAGGCAGTAATGGACGGAGGTTGTGATTTTTATTAATCAATAAGAAATAATAATATTACATAGATATAATTGAAGGTCACATGTCATTTTAAACGGACTTAAAGGCATTGTATGTGGCTGTTAAACCCTTTAATTTATTTATACAATCAGTCTTAGTCATACACCATTATTGTTTAGTTTCGTTTTATACTTGACGTCTTGATCTTGTTAATCGGTATTACTGTTATAATTAAACCATTTTAAGTATTCTTTTTCATGTTTTCACTCGATATTTTTCGGATATTCTACATCATATAATCACTTTAATATTATATAATAATTTAATCTCTACTCATCAATTTGGTTTTCGATCTGGCAAATCTACGGATGCCGCAGTTGAAGAATTAACCAATTATATAACATCTAATCTTGATAAAAAACAGAAAGTTATTGCCATATTTCTAGATCTAACAAAGGCTTTTGACACGGTCTCAACCGCGCTTTTAATTCATAAACTTGAAGCGCTGGGAATAAGAGATCTTCAGTTACAACTTTTCGCTGATTATCTCCAAAACAGAACGCAGAGAGTCCGTATTGGTGAATATATAAGTAAAGACACTATTATTTCTTTTGGTGTGCCCCAGGGCAGCATCCTTGGCCCAACCCTGTTTCTTGCGTATATAAACACACTCTGCGACTTAGAACTTGAAAACGGTAGTATTATTACATATGCTGATGATACTGCACTCCTTTTTTCTGCTGATACATGGTCAAAAGTATTCCAAAGTGCGCAAAAAGGTCTAAATAAAGTTATGGATTGGCTAAATTCAAATATATTAACCCTTAATATTGATAAAACGAAGTATATGACTTTATCTCTTAGAAATCAGGATCAACCTCATATTCAAACCTTAAAAATTATAGCTCACTCTTGTCTTTCTCATGCTACTTGTAACTCTTGCCCTACTTTGCATACAACTCAACATATTAAATATTTGGGTGTTATCATTGACCAAAATCTAAGTTTTCAACCATACATTAACTCATTAACACTCAGATTACGAAAATTAATTTATATTTTTAAAACCCTTGGTCAGGTTGCTGATTTTAACATAATGAAATTATTATATTACGCCCTATGCCAATCTGTTTTGAGCTATTGTATCACGTCATGGGGGGGAGCTGCCAAAACCGCAATGATAAAATTAGAACGTGCACAACGAGCAGTACTTAAAGTCAGTCTTTCTCTCCCGTTCTACTTCCCCACCAAAAACCTTTATGAACGCTGGAAAGTGCTAACTGTTCGGCAACTCTTTATTCAACAAATCGTTCTTAAAGAACATGTTATCACACCATTTATATCATCCAATTCTATTATTAAAAGGAATTACATCCCCTGTAAACAAAACGTTGTCAGCACAGCCTTTGCTGTAGATTTTTGTTCTTTCTAGGAGTTACCTATATAATAAAATCAACAAGCGGATTGATTTATTTTCTTTGACTAAAGCTAAATGTAAGAAAACTCTCACCGAATGGCTTTTGAAACTCGACTATGACTCCACTGAAGCACTATTAGTCCTAATTACTTAAATATTTCCCTTTTCTTTGTTTTTATTATCATCTTGTATTATAGTATTTTATATGTTCACTCATTCATTTATCTCTATGTAACTCTCATAGTATAATCTAATAAATTCCTCTCATTTCAAATCACATAAACTCACACAGACGCATTCACACACATTTACGTACAATATATACATAAGTACATATAAATACACAATAACACACTGTACACCGATCTACACTCAATACATTATATTTCTTTTATAATCGAATAACTAGTTGTAAGTATATATACCTACATTTTTCCACGGGAGAGAGAGGCTGGTGATCAGTCACACAGGATTTTTCCTTTTACTGACACCAGGCTCTCACCAATTGCTAGTTAGTAATTTAAAACCTTTTTTAGCAATTACTTATGTCATGTTATATTGTGAGAGCAAATAAATAAATATTATTATTATTATTATTATTATATTATATTCTTATTGATATGATTCCTATAAACTATTTAATAATCTAAAGTAAATTTGCATTAGTTCTAACTAGTCCCCAAGTTTCTTACTTTGTTTTAAGACCCATAACACGCAAATCATTTTGTATATTATATATTAAATATACTAAAATAAACGCAAATAATGCAAATCGATTATAATCCAACAAGTAACAACTCCGTACTATGGTTTGAAATAACACAAAACCTGCATGTTAATTAAAATTATTAAACAATACGTCTTGTGTAATATTTTACATTAAAATTTTGTTATGTGATAAACGTGGTACATTGTTTTGTAGTCACTTTCTAGTTTAATTTTAGTTTGAGAGAATTGACGAAATGGCCTCTGGGTCCTTTGCCAGCTTAGCTCATTGGAATGCAGAGGTCCCAGGTTCGATTCTTGGCATGGTTTTTGTAAATGAACTTTCCGTTCATTACTATGGTTCGGGTGTCTGGAATCGGACCCAGAGTGGTCTGTTATATCCATACCTGTAACCTATGCATAATTTGCTTAGCTTGAGTATATACCAGGTGTATTTGTCTGTTAATGTATTTTATATTTTTTAATTACTTATTTCAGTGTGTATTTTTTCAGAAAAGAAACAAGTTTATTCGTTGTTCTGAGGTATTTTATGAAAAATTACGGAATCCAATCTACATATTAATAACCGACAGTGTGAATTTCGCAATCTTACACAAAACACCTCAGAATAATTACGATTATTATTATATACTATGACTAGGAAATGCCCGCGAGTTCGTCTATGATTGATTTGAAATTCCCGCGGGATTCCCGGGACACAAAGTATCATAGCGTTTAAAAAGAACGTAAGCTATCGTTTTAGTGAAAATTGTGACGGAATAAGCTAATTTTTATGCACCCGAACAACTACAAACCGCTCCCGGAAAAAATCCCGTGGGATTCTCGAGATAAAAAGTAGCACATATTTTAAGTCTAAGAATTTGCTGTCGATCAGCGAAAACCGCATGGAAAGCGGCCCAGTAGTTTTTACGTGAATCCCGAACAAACAGGCAAGAATTGCAAAAAATTGCATCGCCTTTGCCGCCGTGGATATTGTCTATTCCAGTTTTTTTTTTAATAGTTCGAATGTACAGACACATATGTAGAATTTTATAATGTTATAGATAAAACAATAAATTTTATTAGGGCATAAACAATTACTTATGCAAAAATAATTATAATTATTTATATACGCAACCTTCTGTGTACCCGTATTTCACGTACATAAATACACTTTCCACTTATAAAAGAAGCCTCTGTATAATAAAATTAACTTTACTATGTTACGTTAAAGTCTTATCCTCTTTACATAATAAAACAAAGTCGCTTTACGCGTCTGTCTGTCTGTATCTCCGCTAACTCCTTCTAAACCATGCAACGGATTTTTAAGTGGTTTTCACCACCAGTTAGATGTTTTTTTAAAGAAAATAATAATATACATATATATATATATATATATATATATACATACTAGCAGCTTTCGACCTCGCGGCTTTGCCTGCGATATATGTATAGAGCTACTGTAAAACTAGTATGCAAAAAGTTGGGGCTTATCTTATTAAGATTACTAGATTAAAAACAGATTAAAATAAAGATTTCTTTTTTCCTAATTTAGAATTTGACTCCATAAATTTTAATGCTAAATTATTCAGATACTCTTATCAATTATATTTAAAATCGAATAAAAATCGATAATCAAGATGGTCCACCGTTTTCTAAGTCTAGCCCGTCACTCACCGAAGCGGAAAATAGTGAAAGTGGCTATTTAACGAACTGTTAAAAGCCGAACTCTGTTTACTAAAAGGCAATAAACCTATGTCGTTAGCTAGAGTTCATTACATTGTGTTACAAGTTAGAACTATTCGAAATCTTTTTCTGTGCAGTTTATAATACATATAACAATGAAGTTCTTTTCCCTGTATATTATAAATATATTTAATGGATTTAATTATATATATGTATATGCCGTGTTTGTAGATTGAAGCTATTTAAAATAAACAACTGGAATACACTACATAAACGATGGAGAACACCATGCACCTTTTCTTTTAGATTTCCTGTTTGTTCGGGATTCACATAAAAACTACTAGGTCGATTTCGATGTGCTTTTCGCTGATCAACAGTAAATTCTTAGACTTATAATTTTCGCTACTTTTTATCCTGGGAATCCCACGGGAAAATTTTCAGGGAATGTTTTAAAATCGAATTCTAATATTTCTAATGTAATTTTCTTACTAATCGATAGCTTTTATGTAATAAAATGTGTGATATTTTTTCCCGGGAATACCGCGGAAATTTTCCCGGAAGCGCATTGTATTTGTTCGGGTGCATAAAAATTTGCTTATTCCGACACAGTATTCACTAAAACGATAGCTCACATTCTTCTCCAAATTGTGTTAATTTATTTCTCGGGAATCCCGTGGGAATTTCAAATTAAGCGTGGACGAAGTCGCGGGTATGTCCTAGTAATATGGTAAGAATAAATTATAACGGGTCTCACGTTCACACTCCTCAGCCACATTCATGTTGCCCCTCGCTAGTGTCTTAAGCCGATATTAGACAGTTCATCTCTGTCGTTCAATTCGGTTGAAACCAAAATGATCCATATAAACATAAACATTAATAATTCAATATCATTAAATACCGTCGGGTTTTTCAATTCTGTGCCTTTCAATCAATTTGATTTAATTTGATTGAAAGTGGTAGCGAGTTGAAATCTGCGCGTTTTATCCATATTAAATAAATTATTTCTACATCTATACTTCTATACTAATATTATAAAGTGGAAAGATTTGTATTTTTGTATGTTTGTAACGAATAAACTTAAAAACTACTGAACCGATTTCAATTTTTTTTTCACCATTAGAATACTACATTATCCCTGAGTAACATAGGCTATATTTATTTTTAGAAAAATTAGGGATCCCTACTAAAACTTCAATAATGTAATCTAAGGTATAAAAAAATAGTTATAAACCACCTATGCAAAGCCGGGACAGGACGCTAGTAATGTATGAAAAATATAGAGCTGATGGTCTGTAAATTTTTTCACTATATTTTATTTAATCTGGAGTCATTATTGAGGTGATCTGTATATTGCAATGACCTTTTAACAAATAGATTTTATATCTCCTCATATTGTGCGAATTTAATGAGAATGAAGAATATGCAAGGTAAAGACTTACGGTCTTATTTATATTGAGTTAGTAAGTCTGAAAGCTTCTTTACGGTTCTTAAAGAATACTTCAAACTTACTCTAACTCAATATGAATAAGAACGTAAGTATTATTCCTCGCAAGCACTAATTCATAAATAAATACAATCAATTTGGGGCTACAAATTATGGAGTCAATTTTAATTAAACCACGCAACCCGCGTGCAAATAACAAGTTATGTAGATTCTTTTAAATAGTTTTACATCAATACCGCATTCATGGCATAATCTAATGCATTAATTAAGAACAATTTACCTATTCCGATAAGAACTAAAGGGAATAGAGTGCCTAAAGTAGTTTCTAAGAGATAGATAAGAATAGCCCGTTGTAATCGGTTTAAGCATCGGTCCAGTTTTGACCTACAAACTATTGTGATAAAATTTCTGTTCTAATTAAATTTTGCAGTGAGTCCCGTTAACGAGCGGCAGGACGTTGGTAGCACCTTTGGTGTTACAAATGTCTATAGGCGATGGTAACCGCTTTCCATCAGGTGGGCTGTTTGCCTGTCTGCTGAGCTCATGCAATAAAAAAAAGAATAATAGATGATCACATAACATATAGCACGTTATTTAACAAAGCTATACACTGACAACATTTGATGGTGTGGTTGTTTTGGCGGAAACTCTAATGACGAGGTTTAATTCTGTAGTTTTCTAAAAATATTAATAACAGACAGTTGATAGATATTGTTTATGTGACTAATTGGGTTGCCACAAGAATTCATGGCAAAGAGTTATAATTTGGCTAAAGATTTCCGTTTTGTGTTTAGCTCTTGTGTGTTTGAAATTATTTTATATGTAATTTGAATATTCATGTATGAAGTTTATGTTGTCAGCGTTCTACTGAATATACTCAAACCAACCATAAAAATACTTATTTGTAAGTTTCAAACTGTCTATTTTCGAAACTTATAAGTAAAGAATAGAACCTAAAATGCTGGCTGCGTTGCCATCTTGAATGGCAACGCTGACATTATATTAATTTATATTTTGTTATATTACGTCTCCTTCTCTGACGTGTAAATTGTTATCCTAAGTTTTCCTATCACCGGATTCAAATATCTTTGTAGGCAGATTAAGTCGTTTAGAAACCGATGCACATTTGAATACACAAACGTTTGAAAATTAGATCCGTTATAATAATCACCATTGATATAAGAATTGAAATTCGCATTAATCAACATTTTTAGTAATATAGTGCACGTAATAATAATATTTTTTATATAAAGTTGAATTATTCAAGTTGGCCTTTAGGGTCAAATCCTAAACTATGTTAAATAGCGAAAAACACTCAAAGGAGTCTCGAGGCTGATTCTGACAAAAACTAAAGTTGTATCACTAAATTTTCGAAAAATCTTTGTCTGCCGATTTTTTTAAAAATAAACACACTTCTATTATTATACTAAGTCATAGTGTAACTTGTAAGGATCAATTTCTGTGAAGGAATATTAAACGGCATTCCAAGAAAAGGGTTGTCTTTGAACAAAATGTTCTATTTTCCACACACTAATTAAACATCAAATTACGCTGGAAATTTGAAACGCACCTCAGTCGAACACAATCAATGTTTACCCACTGAGTGATTTGATTGATTGGGGTAAAATAACTTGCGTTTCGAATATTTATTTATAGATGTCTATTTGAAATAGAACAACTTTCATCATCTCTGTATTGAATAAAATAAAGTGATGTTTAATTAATATATGGGAAATAGAACATTTTGTTCAAAAACAACCCTGTCCCTTAGTTTTTCGTTTGCTAGCCCTTTACAGAAATGGATCTTGACAAATTACACATGATTTGCTATAATACTATAATAATACCTACAGAATGTATTTATTTATTCTAAATCAGCCGATTCGATTCAAAAAGCTAACGAATGACATCACTTTAGTTTTCTTAAAAATCGGCCTCGAGACTCCTTTGGGTGTTTTGCGCTATTTTGTATAGTTTAGGAATTGGCCCTGAAGGCCCACTTGAAAAATTCACCTTTTTAAAACGCCTTTAAAGATAAATTGTTACGAAACGACATTTTACAAGTGTTGAGTTATTAATGTTACCTTTCGTATAATTGGGTACGCAAGCTACGAGATAAAATCTACATATTTTTTCAAAATTAGTTTAAAAAGTTAGATATCGTTAAAACTATTACTAGGCAATTTTCAAGGAAAAATGCCATGACATAAAAAGACAAACGAACGGACATGATAAGGGTCAGATTGAGTTTTGCTTTCCCCGATTTTATGAAATTATTAAGCTGGAAGTAACACGATATCCAGACCGTCGTCATTATTAGATATATTTTAATGCTTGGCTCGAATTTTTACATCCCAGAGACATGATTTTAAACCTAGCTAAAAATTTTGACTCCAAACAAAAAAAGGGGTAATCATCTCTCAATCTGGACACCCTGGACATGATGAAAACGTAAGGCTTCCGGTTGTTATCAAAATGATTACGGAGACCTAAAATGAGTATGCTAGTTTTCTAAAATATGCTAAATTATACATATCTATTCGTGCAGGAATGGAGAAAGAATACTATTTCGGCCGGGCGGCCTGTCGTAAGAGAGACAAATCAACCCACAGCCAGGTGGTAGAATATTACCCCGTCTGGTTTGTGTTCCGGCACAATCTTGATTTGTATTCCGGCAAAAGTGGTTAGAATCCAGTCCTCCTCTTAATTCCGGCAGCATTTTCGGAGTTTCAAATGTTTATAGGCGATGGTAACCTCCATCAATTTGGCCGTCAACTTGTCCGTTTAACTCCAGCAATAAAACAAAAATGTGACCGTGGACTGTATGATATTTAGGCCGATATTTCAATCACAAGATAAAATTTATCCATAGGATAAAATATAACATAAACAAATTAAACATTAGAGTTGCGCAAATGAAACAGTTGAGTTCTTTCACTTTTAAATTCAGTCAGGCTATAATTTATTTGATGGACATTTTTTATTTGATAATTGTAAAATCGGCCCAAAAGTACATAAAATAACTAATTCATTAGAATTGACTTAACGTTGCTCAAACTTATAGATATACTTATATTACACATTATATAATCTATTTCTATAGTATGAAGTTATATGTATGTGCTTATTATTTAATTATATTGCACACGCACTGCAGTAGGCTTGAGTAATAAGGCTTGAAAACTAAACTGTTTCAAACAAAAAGTTAATTAGAAATCAGTAAGTAAATAAAGTAATTAGGTTAATACTGAAACGACTTAGCACTTATTACATTGTCGACAAGTAATTAATAGTTTCGCATGTCTTCCAGCTGACATGAGAGTTGGAACCGTGAAAAATAGCACTCATAATATTTTCCAAATCACAAACTGGTTGGTGTTATAATTGCTTAACTTGGGTGTTTCAATTTAGCAGTATATAATATTATATAACATGTTACGCCTACGAATCTTTGATCAAAAGAGTTCGCGCTCAATTTCCTTTTCGGGTTAGTTTGATCTTGATTTAAATAATAGAGTTAAATATTTTAAGCCGTCCTCGCCTTTTTTTTTCTCAAGGGGAAATCCATTTCCGGACACTCTGCCGCATGGAGACTGCGGTGGGGCAGTGTGCGACTCGCCGGCCAGATGGGCTGCCGCAATACCCACTAAAACCCCTTGGTGTCCTTCTGTCGCCATATGTCAGGGCATCGGGACAGGCCTCTCCTGCTTCAATCCGTGATTTAGTGGGGCGCACGCGGGACATCGATGCGCCCACTACTCAGCGGCTTGGGTGCAGGTGACGGCCTAGTATCTCTGCGATCGTCACCCGCTGCCGCTCTCTTACGCCGGCCGAAGCTCATGAGCCTAACTAATCGGGTTTCATACGATGAGTAAGAGTTTCGAAAGCCCATTTCCTCCACAACCTCATCGAATACTCCTTACCGCATTCCTCCTGTTTGATCCTTCTATCCCACCCCTACTAGTCTATTCTCTTTATCATATCCTTCCCATCCAATCCCCTCTAACTCATCTTCTCTATCCCACCCTAAAGGCGTGCAATGCGTTGACTTCATTCTCGGTGTTACAAACGTCTGTAAGGGACGGTAACAATTTTCGATTAAGTGAGCCGTTTGCAGGTTTATCAGCTTTGTAATAAAAAAAATAAACGATAGGATATTGATAGTTTTTGAGTAATAATTGTGTGCTTTTATGAGAAATGTGAATTATGTAATCAAATGTGGCCTTTCCAAGTCAAGAGAAATCCGTTGATTAGCTTCAGTCAAAGACATTTGGCTGAACTATAACTGAAGACTTAATACATCCGAGAAGGCTGGCTGTAAAGACTAAGTTTCTTCGCTGCCGCTATGGCGAATACGACTACTACTCCCCAATCACGATAACTTATCGCGTAGGGTTGCCAAATTCAAAAAATTAACATGTTATAAAATAGGTCATTAATAGAGATTATTATAATAATAGCCCATGAACGGCCCACTGCTGGGCACGGGCCTCCCACTATAGGGGTACGGAAAGTATACCCACCACGTTTTTCCAAGGCGGCTTGGCAGGTTTGACACATCGGTTATCTCGATTCTCGGTTTCACCACGATGTTTTCCTTCATCGTTGGTAGCACGTGGTAGTTGTAATAATGTGCAGATCAGGTCAAAAATCTGCCTAAGTGGTGCATGGGTTCCGGCCAGGATTCGAACCTGCGCACTTTTAATTAGAAAAGCGAGCGCTAGCTGTTACGCTAACACTACTTCGAGAGAATAATATAGAAAAATAGAGATTATTTGTTTTCTAGTAATTATCGCGCTTTTAGGTGTTTTTGACTCTGGCTTTTGGTGTTAACATTTTTATTGTTAGTAATCCTGGGCGTCATGTTATTGTGAACAGGGAATATTTAAATTTGCAGAACTAGTCTAATATTATAATGATAAAAGGTATGTTATTTGGAACGATTTCTTAATCAAGCAAATGAATGGAATGGAGAAAGTGTCGATAATAATGAGATCCAAAATAGACTTTTGCTCTCGGTTGTAACACGTAACGTAACCGGGACTAATATGTATTGAATCAAAATGTTTTTATCATCGAGAATTCGAAAGGAATGAAATGTTTGCTATACAAACATTAAATTCAGCGTTGTACAGTTGCGTATTTGATAATATAAAAAACTTGTGTATGTATGTAGCTTTCCTGAATGTTGAAATATGTTAGTTATTAATTGTGTCTCTATAAATTGGCAGTTTGACAGGTTATTTATACTTCTTGTAAAAAAGGTAATAATTTTTCATATAAGTAGATGGATTGAAATTAGATATTTACTAATTGGGTAGTTAGATGTATGCCAAGCGTTACATAATGGTCAGCACGGGTTTCATAATTTTATTGATGAGCTAGGTGCGATATTAACATTTATCTTCTTCTTTTTATTAAATTTGGCTTTACATGCTTTGTGGATCTTTGTCAAGTATTCGTGAATATTCAAGATTTAGAAGTATATTAAATAGAATATAGGCGACCGGGTATACAAGCTCTCATACTTGGATCTCTTTCTAGCTGAGATGAAACAACGGAGTTTTTGTTCCACAAACTCAAAAATGTAATGTAAAAATTTAATTAAACAGAAGAGATTATTTGCAAAAACAATTTTTTTACTTAAAATCTATACTAATATTACAAACAGGAAAGATTGGTATTTTTGGATATTTGTAACGAATAAACTCAAAAACTACTGTACCAATTTCAAAAGTTCTTTCACCATTAGAGTGCTACATTATTCCAGATTAATATAGGTTATATTTATTACTAGAAAAAGTTAGGGATCCTACTAAAACTTCAATACTGTGACCCAAGGTGTAAAAAAAATTGTGTTTGAATGGGTCCGGGGATGGTATAGATTCACAATTATACCCGGTAGGTGGCGCTGGAATCGGGTTTTAGTTTTTTATTTTTTCAGGGCAGAACAACGTCCGCCGAAACTGTTAGTAAGTAATATTTGTTTAAAAGGTTTTTTGAAGTGAAACATCTTTAGAATTGTTGTAATTTGAAACTCGATGGAACGTAAAAGCGACACTAAAAAGAGATAAACACATATACGTATAGGACGAAGCCTACGAAACTATGAGATACGAGTTTTACATAGTGCAGAACAGATTAGAGAGTCAATAAGACCGATGATTACAAAAAGGTCCAATTTGGACCGAAAAAACAATGAAAAATTGAAAGTGATACTTAAGAAGTTTATTTTGAATTATAATATGTGGACGGATGTAGGCTAAAGGAATTATATTTATATTAATAAAAGTTAGAGAAGAATTATCTGCGAGTATATTCTCTGAAGTTTCACTTCTACTGCATGTGAACTGCAAATAAACATTCTCTTTGGGTTTGCTTGTAGGCAAACTGTTAAACCACCTGGTGGTAGGTGACTACTGTCGCCCATGCACATCTGCAACACTAAGGGAGCCGATGCGTTGCCTACCTCGTTGAGACTTTAACTAACTGTTTACGCCCTTTTTGAAGAGCCCCATATTGTAGCGCTCTGGGAAAACCGCGGGTATAAGGAATACTTAAACTTCCTTATTCGTAATAGTTATACAAAGTTTACAGGCTCGTTAAAAAGAACTTAAAAGTGCTTTCGACGAATTTCGAATGTGATTATAAAAAAAATGTTTAATTTGGTGAGTAATAAGAATATACGTACCTCCCTATTGTACTAATAAATTTGAGCGCTCCATAACGTCATGCATCCATCTCATGAAGAGATCTGCCAGCTTTTTATTGTGGTTGGTTCTATATGCTTTTAGCTTTTTTAATGAATCATTAGGCAGAGTTCATAATGAATTTATATTCACGGCATTTATTGATCTATTTCTTATAACTACGGTTCAGTAAGTAGATTAATATGATAGTTAGTAATTCAGTAACTTATGAAATGTGCTTGCCCGTGTTTCACAATAAACAGTGAATTCAGCGTATCACATAACCATAGCTTTTGTTTTGTAACTAAATTTAACTTTAATTCGACTCCTCAGATAGTAAACTGGTAAAATTCGAATTTCACGCAGTCCTGTGACGCTGCTTTCATTTGAAAATAATTTTTAATTTAAACTGATTACCATCTAAAGCGTCGGCTTGTGCGGTGTTATCGGACTTAAAATTTACTTCTGTTACATTGTGAATTTCGTGAATAAATTAATTAAGATTAATTATAGTGATGCGCACGCGCACGTGGCTATCATCGCTTCGCTTTCACTGACGCTGGCTTTGTTCCTTTGTATTACGTAAAATGACGTAAAACTTTAATTATCCACTCTTTTCATTTCTCGAAATATTGTCTCTTTAGAGCAATGTGTTAAAAACTCTATTGTTTTGTGTTTGATCATTTGGAGTATACAGTAACTAAAAATAGTTAAGCAAATTATGTAAGAGAAAGTTCTCGAAATATAATTGAACGTTTAATTTATTTTTTATACACAAAAGTAGGGAAACAGGCACACGGTTCACCCAATGAAAAATGGTTACCGTCACTCGTCTGGGTCCCAATACTGCTATTACAATATTGTTAGAATGATCGACCACTGGCATTACAATGTTTGTTTTTTCATGTAAAACAACTACCATTATGACACCAGTCGTCGAGCATTTTGATGATATTGTAATAGCAGAATTGGGACACTATGGCTTTACCAAAGCAAGTTGAAGGACTTCATGTCATTCGTAAAAGGAACATCTCGACGACGGGATATCCCTTTTCTAAGTAATTATTATTTAAATAATGACACGGGCCCACAAAGATAAGTGCTTTGCACTTTTGACCACACCCAGCTATTCTTATGTATTTCGATGCGCTTAATCCAAACGTTAGTTTAGTCTACACATCCACAAAATGTTGAGTGTAAACTGACCCCCGATTCGGTCTTTTGGTCCATACACATAAGAAACGCATAAGCATAGATCGCTCACCACTTTTTTTTGTGGGCCATTGTAATGATATAATTTAATTGTCAAGTGATGTAAAGTATCAGGATTTAAGTTTATATCTATACTATTATATGCCAGCGAAACTTTGTTTGCGTTGTCATGAAGACGATACACTTTTTAGTGAATTGCATTGGTTCGGCGGCAGAAAAGAAAGGTGATCGCAAAGTGTTGACCCGGGATATAAGCTAGGTCTGTATCGAGTTTCATTGAAATCTATTCAATAGTTTACACACGACGCTCTTAGAGATAGACAGACAAAAATTAGTAAGTAAATTAAAATGTTTGGAATCTGCTGATCCGAATGAGCGTATTGATTTTTTCTCTTTTTTAAATTAGTTATGCAAAATCGCCTTCTCTATAGATTTGTGTTATTTCAAATAGATTAAAAAGTACACCAGATCTAAGGGGTCCATCCGAAAAAAAAATCTACAAAGAAATTGGTAGGAAAATCTTTGAAGCCATCTATGATGGGAAGGCTGGTATACTTCGCCAAGCGAATTAGCATTGACATCTAATGTGGCAAAGCAGCCAGCCTTCGGGGACGCTTTCCTCTGACAGCGATGAATGAATGAATGACACGCTTTATTGTACAACAAAAATTAAAATGACGTTCTTACAACTAGGTACAATAAATGTTGAACAAAGGGCGGCCTTATCGCTTAGAGTGCTCTTTCAGGCAAACCCCAAACTAATTAGAAAACATTAAAACATAACAGTGGCGGTGAAAACAATAAATAATACGAAACATTCCAAGCATAAGTAAATAAATAATATACTTTATTTTATTTATATACAGCGATGTGGTACATAGTGCTTATTTAGCTTATAGTTTTATTTTTACAAGCTTTTATTTAACTTGCAATGGATGTATGTAAGTTCGGGTTGAATCTTGCAAGTTAAATTTGACCAACTTCCCGGTTTCCGATTGATCTGAAATTTTGCACGCATATGTATATCGCGTGACAATGCAATAATATGTATGTGTAAACATGGTACCATGGAGCTGATCTGATGATGGAGTTGGAAGGTGGCCATAGGAACTCCTGTACTAAACAAGATAGACCACTCGTGTTTGGGCTCGTTTTACTTGTCTTGGCTAGCACTCTGCTGCTACATGATATTCAGATTCTCAAAGCTTGTATTTAAAAACCTTTTTAAAAAAGGTTTTTATTTGGATTATAAACAAAGTTTTCATTTATATTAAAATTTAAAACCAAGTCAAAATACTGAATAATACATGTTTTTGTTTGAATCTCATATGATTTATATGCATACTTTTGTATGTGAAAAATGCTATATCGTGAAATGAATTACATAAGTACTTTTGTTGGCAGTTTCATTTCCGCAAAATTGAATAAATTATAATTATAACAAAGCATTTTGATTGAAGGAAATATAACGAATGAATTAATCTAACAAATAATGATTAAGTAACGCAGATAGACGAACAATTACATGCTATTCATTGATCAACCTTGATCTTGTCAAATTAGTTCTTTTAGAAATGTATAAAGTTATCTTTTCAAGATAATGTGGGGCTTGGCATGACGTTGACCCGTTCACCTCTTGCAGTTAGATCGGTTACGGATAACTATTGACAGTTTCGCGGTCACAGTGATTATGTTTATCGTACTGTATCTGTGTAGATACGTAATTGGTTTTAGACTCGTATAACTCGTAGGACTCATATAAGCTTTATAAATAACTAGCTATATCCGACAGATGTTGTCTTGCCGTTAAAAAATAAAAACTCAGAAATCGACTGCAGCGACAGCAAACGGGATCAATTGTTAATCTAAACCATTAGCGAATCTACTTTAAAAAAATACAAAAAATTGCATCAAAATCGGTCCCACCGTTAAAGAGGTGTTCAGCGGCTCCACCTACCGGGTCCACTCGTGAATCTACACCATCCCGAGATCTATTTGAACACACACAAAAACAATTAACCTAAATCAGACAAATGAAAATGAGTTTAAATGCAGTTACCATTGCCGAAATCGGCCGGGAAAGATCATAACAAATGGATGAATGGCTAGATTGATGAGACTGATGTTTTTTACTGGTTCCTATATCTTACTATTCATTCACTTGCCATACCATCGGTTGAATTTTGACATTACTTATATGGAGCTTATGTAAAATTTTAACCAATAGTAAAGCAAATGAACGGTCGGGAAGATATAGGAACCGGGCCTAAGGTGGCTTTGCAGGTTTGACACATTGGATATCTCGATGTTACAGGTTTCATCACATTGTTTACCTTCACTGATAGCACGTGATAATTGTAACAATACGCACATTAGGTCCGAAAACTGACTAGGTGATATTTGCTTTCTGGCCAGGATTCGAACCCGCACCCTTTAAGCTTGGGATCTGTGCACTAACCATTGAGTTACTACGGCTTCTATTGCGCTTTTATGTCTGATTTCAATCACAGTCGATTTGATAGCACCCTGTAAGGTATATGTATATGGATATGAATCTATTAATATATATAAATAAAAATGAATCATAGAAATGTATGTACGCGCAACTTGCGAACGACTTTACCGATTTTGATGAAATGTTGTGTGTGTGTTTGAGTGGATCCCCGGATGCTTTGGTTTTACAATAGGAACCGGTAGGTGACGCTGGAATCGGGTCCTAGATTTTTATTTTTTAAGTCTGGACAACGTCTGCCGGGACCTCTAGTTTAGAATAAATTTGTCTACATTCGATATGCTTAACGAACGTAAGCTATCATAGCTATTAGCTATACAATTTAACATACAGCTGAGGTATGCATGGAGCAAAGGCATTTCATATTTTATTACATATAACCGTTTAAATAACGGTGATATAAAATAAATCACTCCAGTTACAAGTAAAGGAAACGGACGTTAAATTTCACCTTTATTTGACGTGGGAAAAACCGTTAAAGTACCATATAGTATAATACGATAAACAAGCGAACTTATTTGAGTACAATTGAACCTTATTATTTTAAAAACATTAGGCATTTATTTGCTTGAGTTATTTATAATGCCATGAAGTAACGTTGAAAGTGTTACGTATCATTTTATTTCACAGTTCCAATAATAATTTGGAGTTCTAGTCGTTACCAAAAATCAGGTGGTGATTTTTCACCGGTGAAACAGCAGGAACAAACTGAAATAACTTCGCGGCAGTGATAGATATATTAAAGTAGCTGTAATTACTCTTACTAGTACAGGGTAACTGACGCTCTCGTAGCTATTCCGCGTACACCCCGTTTCTCTGTTAAATTGTATAGCTGTATTTAGTTAAGAACATCTTATGGATCTGTCAGTTGGCAACTTGAAATCAGTTGTCATGAAATCAATTTTGAATGAAGACATTCCTATTTCAAACCAAGCAATGGGGTTGAAAAAGTTTACTAAATTATAATAACGTGCATATAAATGAAAGATGGTGCCTGTCTGTATACAGTCACAAAGTAGTCTTTTGAGAATTAGTTAATTGAGACTTATTAAAATAAATTCTAAGGAACTATTCATATAAAAGAGCAGGCGTCAAAATGTCTTATTATCATTTTTCAACAGCTCATTAAAGAAATAATTTTAATTACACTTTAAACAACAATTAAAAGACGACTTTTCGGCCACTGAAAAGTGGCCGAAACGTCGGAATAACAAAAATCAAATAAAATAACCGCGCTTAAAACCATTAAAACGTAGTTTTATTATTCCTTTACAATGTATATAAGCAAGTACTGCAACGTTATCTATATATGTGAAGAAAGTGCAAGTTTTGATTTTATTGGGCAATCGAAATATTTTTAAATGACTAAAAAGCGTAACATGTTCTCTTGCTTTTTAACTATTTGTATAATAGCTCAAAATATTATAAATGACATCAAATGAAGTATTTTTCTATCTCTATGAAAGACCATAAGTGAGCCGTTATATGAATTTAGAACGCGGCCATTGCTTGCAGAATGAGTGTTCCCACACAATCTCAAGGTCTTGGTATGAGTTTTTGAAACTAAAAGCCATGTTGAGTTAAGTGCTTGAACGTGTACTGATAAGGTTTGAATGAAAGCCATACAAATTATCACCTGATCAAACTATAACAGCCTTGGTTTTTAAAAGAGCTTATGGCGAAATGATTTATGACTGTTAAGAGAAATCCAAGGGTTTCTGCCTGCTTTGTAAACATAGAGGAAAAATCTTGTTATGAATGGAAGCCACCTTTTTTGACTTTCGCCTTTATTTTCATGTTATTTTATGTATTATAAATTATTGGTTTTTCTTATATATGTATATCTCTTGATTACCTAAAATCATCCCTACCATGTTTCTATCTATCCAAATGTTGCCTGCTAGAAATCGCTCTTGGCAATAAAATCAGTAGATTAATTCTAACATCAGTAATATTGTATTAGTTCTAATTATATTTACTAGTTTAATTATTAGTCCTATTTTTTTAACAACAATAAAAAAATACAATTGATCGATATATGGCCGGTCATATATCTTAGCATCGGTTGAATTTTGACATTATTTGTATGGAGCTTATGTTAAATTTTAACTGACAGTAAGGCAAATGAACGATGGGTAAGATATAGGAACCGGCCATTAAATCGTAGTATTGGAAACCTCTAGTATTAATGTTAATACTATGGTTGACCTCGTCTGTCGAATTTAACAATTTATTATTAATATTTTTAGGCATAATAAAATTACATTTTAACGGTTTTAGGCGTAGTATTTTATTGTATTTTTATTCCGACGTATCCATAACAACCATAAACAAAAATAAAACTAAATAATTAAAACGAACAAGTTGGCGGTAGGATAAATAATTTTATTAACATTACTTATTGACACTTGACATTTTTGTCTTCCGTGATCACGGCTACTGAAAAACGTTAGAAGAAAAATCATATAAAATACCGCGCTTAAAACCGTTAAAACGTTGTTTTATTTGTGTACTAGTCGCGAAAACTTAATAAAATATTATTTTTAGGCGATACTTTTCCTAAAATCAGGAGGTAAATCATTTAGTAAGCGCGTATAATAATATCTATTATGCAATAAATAATATGCTATTCTAGTGGTAAGAAATCATTATCCGACTCTGTGTGTGGCAGTTAAACATAATTGTAATATTGTATTACAATCCCCGTTTGTTCCTAAAGTTGCATTGCCAAATACGTAAGTTTAATATCGACAATAAAGTAAACGTTGAGCTAAAATGACTTTGTAAATGTAACATTCAATAATAAATAAGTAATACAAAAATATTTTAATTGTTGAATTCGTTAGATTATCATTCTTGACCAAGTGCATTAGTCAAAATATATTATTAAACTTAATAATTGTCAGAATAATATATTGTTTATTTGATAATTGTGTCTTTATTATCCGGTTTTCTGACGTATGAAATTGAAATATGGCCAATGGGACCTGTTCAATGTCTGGTTCTTTGGTAATGACCCACAATATAATAATTATTTCGCTTAGTATTCGTGACCAACCTGCACATTAGTATGTTAACTGTGTATTGGTAATAATAGATTAATATACCTTACGGTCATACTTCATGAAAGTGACGTGAAAGTGATCTACTTAGGCACGAGATGGTTTGGCGAACAAGAGTAGCGAGGGCGTAAATAATTCGAGTGCCTAAATAGGCCTTTCACTCGAGGTTAACTCTCTTCTCTTTTCTTTCTCTTCGCTTTTCATTTAGAATATGAAAAAAGTAAATAAAAATTGATTAGTTAAACAAACAACTACATCTGTAATTAAATCAGACTTTAAATCCACATCTAAATCTGATGTAACGTCATCACCAGTATTTTTTGTCCCTGATTATAATAAATATTTTCAAATTTATGTAAATTAAATAATAAGTAATTTATAAGTATAAAAACGTGGACGAAGTCGCGGTTATATTCTAGTTAAGTTTCTTTGTGACAACCGTAAGATTACTTTTAATTTCTTTATGCGTACATAAAAAGTATGCCGGCCGGCCTCGTGACGCTTCGTGTATTCGAAAATATATACTTTCTTATTTGGGCAGATTTTAGCATTTCAAAGGTTTTGGTTTATCCGTTTTAGTAAAATGCCAGTCATACATTAGCTTCGAAGCAGTATCTAGTCTTAAATATAAGTGAAGATAAATAAATGGACAATCGTACAATGCAAAACACATACATGTTTGGACATAGAATGAACAAAACAAAAGCAACCACCAGATTGTCCTAAACTAGAATGTAAGCCAAGACCTTCCCACGATTAAGTAATAGGTATTTATTATAAAATTATTACCTATGTACTATTCACCTTGGCATTGTGTTGTTATACGCATGCAAACTTATTAAAGGCGATTTATTCGGAACAAATCTATAATGATGGCTGGAATTTAGCTCGAGATACTTCTCTAGGTTACGTATTAACTTGACGAGTGACGTAAAATTAAAAACAAAATAACATAAATAGTAGTAGTTTTAGTTCAAAGCGAACTCTTCTGGACGATCTAATTATACATATTTTACAATGTGCAGATGTTGGGGTGCACAATATTGAGATATACATTAACAAGTAAAGCTATAACAATAAAATATGTTTTTTCATCTATTCTACCCAAAAAGTATTAATTCTGGCTGTTGTCAACTGCATTCCTGCATCATCTACTTTACACGATCTTCTACGTCCCTAATTGTTAGTTATACTTTATGTTATATTATGAATAATATGTCATATAAAATGTATGAGCACTTTAGATACAAATGAAAGGTGGATCACTGTGGATACACTTAAATTTATAGGTTTTGAAAGAAATTCGATTGAGATCTTTAGCACACAAGACCGTGGCAGCTCAAGCATATGAGGATGCATGCCCAGCCGACGGAAGCGGTGGGGTGGTAGATATAAAATCAGGGCCCTCATTCTTAACATGACTTCTGAACACTGTAGATGGTAGAAAATAACTAATTCTTCGCACTTTCTTGGACAAAAAGTGTTTTATTCCTAGATTTAAGAACTTTTTATACTTATCCTTGTACTTTTAGTGCCTATAAACCTACGTCCATACAATAATATCGATGATGAAACATACAAACACCCAAACAAACATTTACTTATACACAGGGATAATAATCAGTAAATCATTGACTTGAAATGGTGTTTGTAGAAAGGGTATTTGAAGGTATTGATATATCTAATAAATGATCTAGGATCAAGATATTCTGTACATAAATTAGATGTTTCATGTTGTTCAGTAATTATTGGGGATAAGTTGTTACTTTAGATTACTGTTAAACTGGTGTATATCTAAATTATACTCATTATGACGCATGATTATTAGTATAATGTAAGTCTTAATAATTTCTAGTCTAAAGACCTTAAATACCTACTTTAAATATATTTAGTTTAAGCTGTGCTAATTATGACATTTAATAATTGTATTTAATATAGCAGTTCAGTCATTTAATAAATGTATGAATGAATTCGAATATAAACTATGAAAAAACTATATTCAACTAGTTGTTATGTTAGTATAAATGTATTACTAAATACGTTTCCTGTTTTGATCCCAAATGCCAGATGTAGCCAAGGATTTAATGCGTAATTTGAGATGCGGCATTGTTAATAACGTTAAAAATTTACAAATAACTCATGTACAACTATATACACTAATGTAACTAATCCTTGCTGGCATTAATTTTAATACTATGAATAAGTCGTATTTGGACATTGTCACTAACACTAACATTAACCCAGGTGAAGCAGGAGCAGTTACTCTGTACGAGATCCCGTGACGCCTCGTAAAAGCGCTATAAATGGGGCGCAGGTTTAGGTTTAGTGGGTAGTTTGGCGGTCGATTCTCGCGACAGCTTCGCTTTAGAAGCAAGCGTGGAGAACCGGTCGAGGGTGCTCGATGCAGGCCTTATGCCTGCATTCAGACCCTTCCCCCGAAGGATCCGAGGATGGTGTCCAAAAACATTCCCCCTGCGTTATCAAAAAAAAAGGTGAAGCAGGGGAATAATGATGAAATAATACTGAGCCGTTTCAAGCCTATTTGAAACAAACTTTTAGAGAGACTAAGAAACAAGAATTTAAAAAACGGTAATCTACAATGAGACATCCTATAACAATTGATTAGTTAAATTTTGGCATTTATTTTGAAACTAGCTGTGCCCGCCACTTCGTCCGCGTGGTATTCTTTTTCGCGAAACCCTAAAAGAGTGTAGCCAAGTTACTTCTTATGATGTCAGCCAGTGAAAGTCCCGTCAAACTCAGTTTAGCCGTTTCAGAGATTAGCCGGAACATCCAGACAGACAAAAATTCTTAAAATTGCATTTTCAGAATCTACTGATCAGAATTATGCCCTCTGATTTTTTTCACATTTTTATTTTGACATTACAAACAGATACTTAAATTTTATTTATCTGTGTAGATGTATAGATGGCAGGGTTCAATTATATGTTTGTGCCGATTGCTGTTGAAACGCTTGGATGATGGGGCCCTGAGACTATGAGCTTCTACAAAAAATATCAAAACGACATTGACTCTTCAGGTGTTCGGAAGACTGGTGTCAATCTTGCACAACGGATCAATATGGCGATCCAGCGAAGACGCGTAGCCAGCTTTCTGGGCATCTTACCCATAGATGACTGTGACCTAGCTTCAGTCTTGAGGGACTATGGATAGAATGCATTATAACTATGTTAATTTTTATTTTATTGTATTAGTTTATAATGTCATTGTAATAACTCTCATATTATGTATGGTATATGAAGCGTGAAGTTACGCATGCTTAGGTACTTCAAATTAACGTATTATTATCAAAGTTACGATTTTACGTAACTATCTTATTACATAATACCTCACGTAAGAACTAAATAGGTGCTAAATCGATTGATTTGGTTTACATGCTACGGAGCATAACAATTGCGTTTTGGTAATAACAATTATTATTAATTTAGTTCTTGAGAACGTTTCTAGTTTGGTTTTAATACGTTGTTTAGTTGACTACTTGCTCAAGTTAGATTTTCAAACAGTTCCGTCTGCAGTGATTATGAATTGAAACAGTTTATTTTAGAGACCGTACACAAGTCACATTATTCAAGGATTTTGTTGCCTACATATATTTAATTTCAGATATGTAATAGTTATGTCTAATAATGTGTCAGCGATTTCCTTTACAAAAACTATACTCGCATATCCTTATAAATTATTGATATGTCATAAAGTAGGTTTACTATGTCCTGGACCCATTATACTTAAGTTATCATGTCAACTTTCATCAGTCTACTTGGTTCGTCTTGCGTATTGCCAATAGATGGACCAACAGAAAAAATCGAAAATAAATTCTTAATTTAAATTTAGTTTTGTCTAAAGTTTTCGCTTTGGACCCTAGGGTTCGCTTTTCAATTTTTTTTTATTCGTATCTTCTACAAATGTATCATGATGTTATACATGCGACATAGTGTTATTCTTTTATACATTGGAAAATGTATAACTCAAATCTTATATACAAATGTTTAAAGTGCTATATGGTATACTAGCTGTGCCCGCGGTTTCACCCACGTGATGATGGAAAATAACGATTTTATCGAACTATATGTTTTGGATAATTCACACTATACCTGTATAAATTCTATGTGTTATTCTAATGTGTAAGCTACATTATTGTAAAGTTTCATTAAAGTTCATTCAGTAGTTTTTGCGTGAGAGAGTAACAAACATACAACCATACATCTATACATCCATACATTCTTACAAACTTTCGTGTTTATAATATTTATTATAGAGATGAAGCAATCTACCACTTGCATCAAATGCTTCAATTTTCCTTACTTAATTGAACGTTTGTAATAAAATTTCATTAGAAACATTTTCTCATAGTAATGATAAATGAATTCTTAAGATGTTTCCTGAAGTTGGTCTGCGACTTGGAATTCTCATAATTAGCACTTTGATTTTGAACTCCATAAACGGCGGTTCTCACGAACTCATACAATTAGCGAATTCTTGGTGAAGCAAGGAATAAGTATTTTGACTGTAACTTCACAAGCAATAACTAAACTAAATATAACTTCATATGAAAAATATTACGTTACTTTTCAATGAAATGTGTATTCATGTCTATATTAATGTTTAATGACAATTTTCTTACCATCTGTCGAGGAGATTTTTTATGTATGCGAACAGTTGAAACATTACCTGCAAAAATGAAAAATCTATTATTTTTTTAAAATCACTTGCCAAGTCAAAATTAATAAATCAATAAATAATTAAGACAAATTATTTTCACATCAAAATGATATAATAAGAAGGATATTCTTTAGTTAAACAATTAGACATATTCAAAATCACAATCGACGAATATGTGAGGAGATTCCCAAACAGATGTGTTTTAAAATATACAAAGATAGTCAATGGCCATAAAAAGGCTGCTAATTTTGGTGCAATCACCTTGTGAATCTTATATGTATTATAATATAGACATTTACTTTTTTGCAGTTAGACTGAGAACAAAGTTGTTCACCTCATAAATATACAAGAACAAAGTGCCCTACACCCCGATTGCTATATAGAAATTATGAAGGAAAACAACATGAACAACGACGGAACGTTCCAACTAGTTCCAAATAGAGATGGACACATGGAAAATGACACTCGACAAATCGATAATACAAAAGCTCTAAGACCTAAGTCTAGTTGTGTTATCAAGCAAATAAGTAATTCTAATTTTTTATGCCACTTCGGTAGCTATTTAAATTTTGCTCAAGACCAGCTTCAAAGAATAAAACAAATATCTTCAGAGTTGAGTCTGAACAAATATTCCACTGTTAGAGAAAGCGTGACTAAAAAGCATAATATATGACAATGAATATTCACTGAGTAAAAGAAAAATAAGCCGTGGTGGGTGGTTAACGCAATTGCGTCGTAATCTGCAAATTGTCACAATTACCACGTGCTGGTATTGAAGGAAAACAGTGTGATGAAACCCGCACATCAAGATAACCGACGTATTCTACACGCCAAGCGACTTTGGATAAGAGCCCAGGACGTTTATGAGCTGTTAGTATTATTTATTTTTTATTATTAAGAGAAAAAACCAGCTTAACCAGTCTTAATTGCATTATTTCGTATATCAAAGGGGATAAAGAGTTTATAAGTATATGTATTTCATGTTATAAGCATGTTACAAAACATCTGCATGCAATCAACTGCCTCGTTTAATGTTCCGTGCAATTGTCCCAAGGTGTTTTGAAAAAATCCAGTAAAATTACAATAATTACCGTTTAAAACTGTTTTACAAATATGAGGCCAACAACTTTTTATAATAACAAAAACTAGAGGGTTTCACAAGGCGATTGTTTGTGTCCTCAACCCTAATTCTGGCTTAGAATGAGTTATTTTTGGTGCACACCATTCATAATTCCGATTTTTTTGTTTGATTGAGTTGTGCATGTTAGCGTAGATTTTATTTAGAGTAGAAGGTGCGCTGAATACTTATTGAAGTCATAGTGGTAAGTTTCATATTATTATGGAAGCCATACACCATGCTGCCTATCGTCCAATCGGCATCACGTTGCTGATTGGACCAAGTAGGACCGGCCGTTTGTGGGCCTGGATTAGCATGACAGTTATACTTAAGTGAACAATCAAAATTCAATTTTTTTGGCTTGAACATGCCAATTGCATCATACTGATTGGACCATGTATGACCGTCGCGATCGTCAGTTCAGTTGAGTGACGATTTTTTGTTTATTGTTTTTTTTTTATCTTTACCACGAGTAAAATGCCCAAGACGACTAAAACATCGTCTCCCGTCACTGATGACGATATGGCTTCAACTGCCGATTGGACAGTTTAAATTAATCGTGTGTAGTGTGTATATGAATGAATTGCAGATTGGATCAAGCCTGCAGCGTTATTCCAGTTGGACGATGTGTATGGTCACCTTTAGGCTCCTTTCATGTATCGACTGGAAAGTAGGTAGTAAATATACAGGCACGCGGTCAGACAACAGGCGCATAAAGATGTCAATTTTTTGAGAGTCGCTTAGTGGTGCAAGACATGACATAAAGTTGCACTTTATTTCGATACTAGCCATATTTGTAATACGAGTCTGCGAAAGCGGTCGCCTTAGGCCCCTGATCTGATGATGGCGGATGCTTATCAGCCGTAGTAGAAATTAATTTAGCTCGTTATAAGTGAGTCATAGTTCTTGAAAGGAATTAAAGTAAATGCAGGGAAAAGATGAGACAAGATGATTATCGATATATACACAGACAGTTATCCTTCCAAAATTTGAAAGGTTATTTTTATAATTAATATTATTTTAAATTATAATACCTTTTTACACGACTATTGTTATTTGAATAATATGCGCATTAAAACGTCCATATCGTACATTTTAAAGGACATCAAACTTAATCATTACACTGGAAAAAAATCTAAGCAGTTGAATAAAAATGAAATTTTTATTTTATTATTATTATGAAACAATGTGTTATTAGTTCTGTTTGGTATTTACAAATATGTATGTTTAGTAACGTAACGCTGTAACATTAATTAAAGATGTACCTACTCGTAGTTATTGTTCTGTGTTGTGTAGGTTTTAAAGATATATATATAGTCGGGCGTAAAGTAATTGTTGTTTATAAAATAAGTGTTACTGTTTAGGTGGAGTTAGATTTTTAAATTACCCAAGTTCCTATTGTTTTGTTGAGAAAGTTTTGTAATTATCATTTTTATTAGTAACTTTTTTTAGTTAGAATAGAAGTTTTATCTAAATATCGTATTTTTAGGGTTCCATAGTCATTCTGGCACAAATGATAAGGACGTAATTAAGTAATCGTCTTGTACGACTGTCCGTCCGTCTGTCTGTGTACATCTGAGTAACTGTTTTTCTGAAACTACTGGGTCTATATAAATGAAATTAGACAGGAAGGCGTAGTCTATTTATTGCGACGAAAAAATTATAAAATAGTGAAAAATAAATAAAGACTTAGGGTGGCCTACATATATCTAAGTAAGAGTAATTTTTTTACGTTAATTAAATCTTGAATAACATAACGTCGTTCCTTAATAGGTTATTTAATGAAGTCAATAGATGGCGAGACATTAGCCTCCAAAATTGTGCCTCTTCCCCTCCCGCTAACTTTAAAGAATGTATCAGTAATAAATGTAAGTCGTGCGCAGAAGGTTTGCCGATGACAACCCCTCCCGCCTCTCACAACCGCGACTCGCGTACGTCTAGTTCTTAGTACCTACTATTTAAACAAGCCCCGGTCTAAGTCGTAGGAAGCGAGAGGGGTATTCACAAGCAAACCTTCTGCGCACGACTTATAGAAGGCATTTTGTGAAAAATCTTATATATAAAAATCAATTGTTGTTCGTTAGTCTCGCTAAAACTCGAGAACGGCTGGACTGATTTGGCTAATTTTGGTTTTAAATTATTTGTGTCCAGGGAAGGTTTAAAAGGTGAGTGAATATGAAAAAAAATGATTCTGAGGCGGTACGAAGTTTGCCGGGTTAGCTAGTATAGTATACAAATAAGAAACTAGCAATAAACATATAAATAATAGATAATAGTGAAATAAGGAAACTGTACACATAAACCCGATAGACTCTATAGTGAGAGATGGATGTAATAAATAAGCAAAAAAATTAGATAATAAGATAAATATTGTAATATATTTAAGTTTTTATTTTATTTTATTTTGTTATACCAAACCCTGACATATCTAGGTTATCTGGAAGAGGAGGCGAATAACAATAATAAAAAAAACTTGAAACTATGAAGTAGTAAAAAGGTGGTAGAGCTTAAAAATAATTTACTTAAAATCTTTGGACTAGTTGTTGAAATACCTATAGGATATTTTCGAGAGAATAATAATGAAAACTGGAACAGTTTGCCGCCTCTACGGAACCCTTCGACAGCGAAGGCGCCTGTGACTAATTTAGACTGCCAAACAATTACCTAATTTATTTAAGAGGAATTTTAAACTAAAAGTAATTGCTTTTAACACAAGCCGCGAAATCTTAAGAAAATATTAAAAGTAATTGCATAAAATTAAATGTAAGAATACACTTTTTGTTTCATACTATATGTAATTAAAAGCAAGAAATATCTATGTATTGTAAATGTGTTGCATTTGATTTGATATACTGGTACTACAATATGCAGTTAGATAAAAATATTTTTCTTGTGATATAGTTTAGTTTTTAAATATAAAGTCTTTTAGTACGAAAATAAATAGACTGAAATTTATTAATATTTTTAGACACGGTGATGCAGTCTATTGGTACGCCTCACTTACTCATCACTCATGACTTTTAATAAGTTATTTATAAGATACCATTTCGAAATAAATATATTTATTTTCATTAGGAGTGCTGTAAGTTCATCACCTATATCGGAGTAAAGCTTTTACTCTCGGTGGTAGTTCTAACAATGTTTGGGAGCAGACTGAGATGGGAACCATAGCCTTCTTCTGAGGGACTATAGTGACAGCTAAGGCGGCGGAGGGGCGGGAGAGGGACAAACCACCTCGCCAGAGGCAGCTCTAGCCATGTAGCACCCGTTTGCAATTTATAGTCTGGCACCCTCTACAACGGTCTAAATGGAATACTTACAGTTATAGTTTCGCCAGTGAACGGAAATGCGGGTATATACAAATGGTGCAATTTTAAATGATGTCGGGAAGCAATAGATACAATTTAGTGTGTGGGATAGGGAGACATATACAATATTTTATTTTTTTCACTACTAAGTTGGCCTATACTGGATAAGTGAGACAAAGATATGGTAACGACGCATTTTTCCATACTTCTAGCTGTAAGAGTTTTTATTCTGAGGGTACACGAGTAAAGAGAGCGAGAGAGAGAGAGAGAGAGAGAGAGAGAGAGAGAGAGAGATAATACTTTATTGCACATCAATATACACAATTTAAAAAAAAATAGACCATATTTACAATATTTTCTAGGCAATACAATAAGCGGCCTTATCGCTCAAAGCGATCTTTTCCAGGCAACCTAAATGAAAGAGATTTGAATCAGGCCATATAGGTGGTGCAGGAAAAAGGCACAATACATAAATACTCAAACTAATTAAAGAAATAAATATACAAATACATACATATATACATAGTCATAGTATATAGTCATTCCTAAAAAGTATTTTTAGGAAGGAAGTGATCAAAATAAATAATACGACACTCCACCAGTATAATCTCTAATTATCTGTTTTGTCTAATTTCACGTTGAAACAAGTTATTGTATATGTTTTTCTATTGCGCCCGGAGTCACAACGTTAGCCATAACACGGGCGCAACGTCTTTGAGCGCACTAGCGCCGTGAGCGACGCGTGGTTTTTGGACTCCTCGCTAGCGGTGCTCGGCGGAACACCCTGCACTATAGGTAAAGCCACCACTGCAGCCGGCTCTACCCTGATACGTGGAATAGGCAAAGCAGACGAGCTGGAGGGCGTTCAACGACATCCGCGCGCCGTAAACGTAAGACCGCGAGAGATGGTCTTCGGGAAAATACACCAGTTGTTACACGTTGGGGACTCTGCCTAGAGTAGACGTCCACGCGTTGTGGATTGTGGATCCTTGGGTGATAGGAGGAACACCGGAATGCCACGAGTTCCATACTACCTCACTGTTTGTTCCTGGGTAGTAGGGTGTACATAAATCATTCTCTTCTCTACAGAAAAGGGTTTTTAAATAATTTTGACATTTTGGAAGTTATGTTAACATATTAAAAACTTTTAGTATTTGTACTGTTCTCTGTAAAGCACTTGAAAGATAGTATAGGTACCATCTTTGGTTGTGACGTTAAAACAAGAGGCATTCAAAAGTAAATTGGATACGTTATGCAAATGTACGCAGTTATTGCAGTAATCGGTGCTCGCAATTTTCATTGCGTATCCCTTACTTTATTTGTTTTGTTCACATACTAAAGAATTTTATTGTCTCGTTTTTGCACTCGCAGTCTGTTCAACAAATAAACCACCCTGCAAACGTTTTAAAATAACGCAAATAATATTCAATCCAATGTAAGGAAAATGCGGTCAGATTGTTTAACGGCGTTTTGCGTTTAATTTTTTTTAGAAATTACATATTCATGGAAACTTGGTCAAGTACAAGTCATGGTAATTAGGCTGTGTATATTGCAGTTTGTTTTTTATTGTAATTAATATTGCCAATAAAGTAAACGCATCCTTGGTGAATCGAATACTTTAACCTAGGACCCCTTCTCCAATTCAGTCATATTTTGATTTTATTCTCTGCATCTCTTTGTATATGAAAAATGAGACTGATTTATTTCAAAAAGGAATCTTACAGATTACTTATTGTAAATCATGAGTTCACCACCGCTTCCAAAGCAATTTTAATTACTGTTAAAGGAGAAGACGCGGCGCAACAAACTCCCTAGCAACACATCTTTACTTCGTAATTATTATTATTCTTCTTCTTTTTTTTAAATGTAGTTTATAATAATAATACAAGGTTTAATAAAGTGATTTATATGAATGATTACTGAAAAAGCTTGGTGGCGATCGCATTATACTCATTCAGTGCGGTCATCTAAAAAATCTTACGTCGTAAAAATATCCTCATCCATCCTTAATATCGAAAAGTTTACAAATAAGTATACCAAATTGCATAACACTCGGTTCATTACCAAGGCCATTAAGGAATAATAAATAAACATACAAACATATAAATACTATTATATACACTTTCATATTTACATAATAATATGGGTGTATGTCAGAGAAAACTTTGAAAACACACTTTTTCAGGTTGAAGTACTAGTACAGATGAAGTATATGTTTTGTGAGTTAGTGTTCATTTGAATTACATATTTGTAAGTGACTTTTAATCAAAAACTGGGTGATAGTATAATTTAAATGTTACACAGTCAAACAAATAACCCTGGGGTTTAACCACGACATTTAAACAATCTATAAAAACTGTCGATATAAATAACCGAACTTTTTATTACGGTTGTGTCCACTTTTTTAACAAAAGTAGAGTTGCACACAGTCATTTGAAATAATTAATTGCATTTTTGTGCACAAAAAGTGTTTAAAGTATCAGAAATAAGTCAAGGCTACAGATCTTGAAGATCCGGAAAGAAGGACCAATTTGAGGGAATCCGGATACATTGTAAACCTACGGAGTAAATTCTTGATTTTTTTTCTCAAACCTCTGGTCTGTTATGTCAATTGTGTATCGGCTGTGCTACCTTGACATCGTGCCCATTACTCACGCTTTCGTACCTCATGGTCACCCTTGTCTTGTTTTGCACTACTTTTTAGTGTCAATTATTATGTTAAGCGTTGTTGTTTCTTGCAGAAAAGTACTTATTAAAATATATTTTTATATGTAATTAGTTGCATGTTCAGGGTTAGTTGCTAATGACTGGTTAGAATAAGAGTTTGTCGTGGTACAGTGTTTCGCGCCTGCCAGGGCCTTGCGCCGAAGACTATGTACCTGGTGGACCTGGCATAAAAGTGGCCCCCGACTCGAGTGGCAATAGTACTTTTTCGGAGATGCGAGTGCTACCATAACGTGTCGAATCCCACACGCCCCCACTGCGCTTCTCCCGCGTTACTAAGTCCTCAAACGCATTTCCCCTCGTAAATAAAAGGAGGAGGTGCTCAGCGCGCGTCTACAATGCTGTGGAGATGTACAGTTTTGCGTTTTGACTTGCGTCACCCTCACAGAACCAGAACCCAGAACACTCACCATTATATACCTACAGACTGCAGAAAACGCAAGGGTACCCGAGACTTCTTGGATTTTTTTTTGGTTTATTTCCATTTAAATTATTTTTTAATAATTTTAACATTTGCTAATACAGATAGAGTTGGAAATATTTTGAAGTTTTTCGTTAATAGTTCCAATTTCGTGTTTTAAAATTTAAATATTGTTACGTGCGAGCGGGGGACGCACTTAAGATTGGAAGTAAACACCAGTTTTTTTAAAATAAATAAGTAGTCAATAAAAGTATATTGACTTATACAGCCGTATGTGAATTTTCTCTGCAGGGTTGTCCCTTCACACACAACTAACGACACTCTGCCCCGAAGATGAGATGTCTCACTCACAATACCGTCGCTGATATTGCGTAGACCACCTCCTGCTACTGCAGTGCTCACCCTTGAATTTACAGCGCGTAGCTCGCTTCTGGATCTCTTCTT
The DNA here is from genome assembly GCA_039645545.1 of Dendrolimus houi. NCBI lineage: Eukaryota > Metazoa > Arthropoda > Insecta > Lepidoptera > Lasiocampidae > Dendrolimus > Dendrolimus houi. Next base: position 8,136,916 of record CM077127.1, on the reverse strand, counting down.
AAAGTACGATAACTCCTCCTTTACTGAACTGCCCACTAAGCTTTTCACTAAACTCGTCACTGTCTTCTACTTAACTCTTCTTAAGACTCTGGTATCGCAATTTGTCGCTTTGCTGTCTTCACCTGAACTACTCCGTAGGCGCGCCTTACGCTGCTTATATACCCGGAAGAATCTTCTGCAATCCATAATTTCGATCTTCATTTCTTATTTTTTTTTGACTGTCTATCCCTTTCTAAACTATATATGTCTGTCTTTTCCTTCCTTCATTTCGTTATTCTTTTGTTTATCATCTATCCCTTTCTAAAATGTATCTTTCCTTGTCTGGTATTTTTCTTCTGGAATCTTTTACATTTTCTGAAACTCCTTAACCAACTAGATTGTTACACCATCGCTCGCCACAATATATTAGATTTGGAAATGTGACGTCATGAAATTTATTATCCCTACCACCCCTTGTCACACAATGTCACACTACGTCGACTCCTTCGTCCCCTTAACGTGTGACGTATTTATGAATTACCCCTTAGAGTATACTATATAGATGTTATTAGGTAAATGTAACGTAACAGCATTGGCCGATAAAGTTCAAACGCAATCACCATCCCCGATCGGCATCAAGCTACAGAGTGCTAAACCGTTTTAATATAGTATTTTATTATTCGTAATGACACGCCCCGAACTAAATATTTAATACAATCGTGATAAGTCGATATAACGTCGTACTATGTCTTAGTTGTCGATATAAATTATTATGTTTGAAAATGTACAACATAAGAAATGTAAGAACAGCTCGTGTCTGTTCAGTTATGATTAGAAAATTTATTGATTGTCTCGTGGTTTGACTAAATAGGTAATGTAAATTAAATAACGATGTCTAATCTATAATATTATAAAATTCTAAACATGCTGTGTCTGTACATTAAAGCTATTAATAAATAACAACTAGAATATACTATATAAACGATGGAGAACATGATGCAATTTTTTTGATATCTTGTCTGTTTGTCTGTTTGTTCGGTGTAGTGTAAATTACTGGGCCGATTTCGATGCGGTTTTCGCTGATCGACAGCAGATTCTTAGATTTAAAATCTGCGTTACTTTTCATCCTGGGAATTCAGTATGAAACTTTTAAGAATCATAGATATTCCACATATAGATTAGAGACTTTGGAATACCTGATGTCTTAAAAGAGTTTCTATTTATGAATGAGTAATCAATTTGTTTAATCACATCATACCAGAGGTGATCCGTGCATCATACACACGAATATAAACGATGCTAGAGTACGACTGAAGTGCCATAACTCGATCTGAATTGAATTTAAGTCAAAAGCTAAACATGCAGAAACTACAATTATTTTAAGGTTTTAAATACGATTATTATTCATTTTCGATTTTTATGTTATGGCTTCTTTACGTCAGCTACGATCATAGAAAAACTGAGATGACAAGCATTAACGCCCCATACATTTATTTATCTACCCTCAAATTACTTAACCTTTATGTACAGTTAGTTATATTTTACTCTATGGGAGTCTAATCTAATTTGAAGCAGCTTATATAAAGTTCATATTTAAATATTGTGCAATAAAATTAACATATTAAATTCTATGTTAAACTAAATATAATTTCCGCAATATAATTTTAATTACGATTTTCCTGTACTTGTTGCATTAGTACGATATAATAACGCTTGGGAAAACAACTTACTTAAGTTTAAAAACAATTACAAATCACGTTTCGGTCCAGTAGCTATACTACTGAACCGGAATTCGATCGAAAATTATTTCAATATAATAAAACGGATCTCCTTAAGTTGAGAATAAAAAATCATGTTATGACTCAATGACATTACATTGTTGGAATTATCATAATATTTATTACTGTGGGAATATGAATTACGGGGTTTGTAACCTTTATTTATAAAGAAATATATACCTAATTAGTTTCCACAAAGTAATCTGCAAGTTGCTCTTTGGTGTGGATGACTGGTCGAGTGATATTTTTTAACTCGTTAAGTGAATAAGCAATGACAACTGCAAAGAATATGTTTATTTTCCAAAATGGTCACACAAGAGACCAATAAAATTAATGAAATGTAGGACATTTTTAAGAAAGTATGAAATTGCCACTCACTATATTGCTGTACCGAAAGATATTCTGATACAGAGCAAATTTTTAGTGCTTCCCTCCCAATCTACATTATATTCCTTTGAGATCTGTAAAATTATTATCAATGAAATTATGACATAATAATATAGCAATATAATCCTTTCACTGATTGGATCAAGCTTTCTTATTTCAGAGGAAAATATGTCGACAAATTGACATTTTTATCTGTACTGTGATTGAATTCACAAGAACTGCATATTATTAGGTTGGGGAAAAAGTTTCTTCGCATTTTATATATAAATTCAAAAGGTTTTTTTATAAAGTTCATTTACATTTGACTAAAGTATGTAGGTGCCATTTTGTTGGATAACTTTTTGCCATCTTGTAACAAAATGGCTTATATGTGGACGTGATCACATTGCTATAAAAAATTTGGGGCTTCTGATCAAAAAACTGAGACAAGTGGTTTTGGCAGTCCTCTCGTGATGTTAACCTGACACTGCCTAAGGAATTCTGCAGAGACCGAAACAGGTGAAAGGGAGTGGCGAGTTACCGTCTGCCCATTATTCCATGTTCCCCGAACATTGCGACGGGCAGACGCCATAGTCCCCATATTCCCAGACCCCTAGTACCACTAGCAGTTCACCCTAATAGCCCGGTAACTTTTGTTCTCATTGCCCACAATAGTCCTACACTGGCCGTGCTTGTCCTTGGGTGCATTATTATATGATGTAAACAGGGATAATCGACGGTCAGTGTCACGCCACATTTACATTCAATTTGTCAAGAGGCCTCTACGTGTTGTTCTTCCCTGGCCCCACGCAAACCCTCCAAAGTCCGGGCCATTTTTATGTTCCGTGGTCTCTAGAGACATACAATAACAATCAATAAATGTCCCACAGCTGGGCTTAGGCCTCCCATTTTTTATACGGGGAACGGACAATATACCTGCCACGATTGTCCATGACGGATTGGTGGATTTGATTTATCGATTATCTCGACGTGCAGGTTTCATAAAGATGTTTCCCTACATCGTTAGCACGTAGTCATTGTAAAAATGTGTATGTACATTAGGTCCGATAACTGTCTAAGCCCTAAGCGATGCATGCTTTTCAGCCAGGATTCGAAGCCTCGCCTAGCCTTTGAGTTTGTGACGCGTGCACTAACCGCTAAGCTACCACGGCGACCACAGAGGAAAATATTTATGACACGCCATATTAATCCTAGGCAGACTGGGTTTTAAAAATTGAAATTAGTAATCTTTATGCCGGTTTTCTCACGTTTATTTGATTTCGCTGTAGGCATGCAATAATTGTTTAATATGCATATTAAATGTCAAAGAATGCCTAAACGATGTGACTTTTTGATATTCATAATTCAAATTTCATGGTAATAATACAATAGTAAAAGCGAGTTTCTTAGTTTGTTGTATTTATAAAAATAGTGGTTTTGTTTTATTTTATTGGAACAACAAACAGCTACATTATTAAAATTGTATACACAAAGTAACAACTTAAATATTAAATAATAATGCAGCCCACAGCGCTGTTCACAGGTTAATATCTATCTATATCTATAATAAAATTGTAGAGGTCCAATTTCTGTACAATAAAAAAAAATGCTAAAAACCGAATCAGGGGATGTAAGAAGTGAAAAAGAACTAATTTAGAATTTTTTCTCTGTTTGTCTGTCTGTTTGTACGGGCTAATCTCCGAAACGACTGGACAGTAGCTTATATATCTGGCCAACATATAGGATACTTTTGATCCCGAAAAATTAAAGAGTTCCCGTGGGATAGATAAACCGCACCACGCGAACGAAGTCGCGGGTATCAGCTAGTAGATATATATTTATATATGACATTTTATATATAACTATAAACTATAAATAAAAGGAAGGGAAAGAAAGAAAGTAGTTAAATAAGTACTAGAAAAATTACTTTATGAGCTCTTTCTTCTTATTAAATAAGGCTCTTAAAGATTTGTGTACGTAGTGAATATCAAGTATTGAATAAAGAAGTTGCAAAATAATACTGTAAAAGAAATTTAAAGAAATTGAAAGGCTTGAGCCAAAATATAGTGGGCAGGTTTTTAACTGACGCCAAAAAACGGAGTTCTTGAAATGTCACATTTCATTAAACAGTTCACATTTTCCACGGATACAAACAATTTTTGCTTAGAAACTATCATTATCTTATAATTACGTTTTTTTATGAAACATTATTTATACAAATTTGCAAAATATTAATAGTAATAAGAAACTGCATAGCAAAACAGTAAGCAATCCTTTATAGTATCGTCAAAAATTTTAAGTACTTTTTAATTCCGCGTGTGTAAAAACTCAACTCCCAAACATTTTTTTTATTATATGAAATCTTACAACTACCTATTATTTACTAATAATATCTATAATATTATACAACTTAATTTACAACAGATAAAAATTACAAATAGTAAATGGGTCCCAAGTCACAGTTAGCACGTTCTACGGCAACGTTTATGCGTTGTCCAAAATACAGGCCAGCGTTTTGGTCGCAGGCTTAAAGTACTTAAAAGAACATAGGTGAAATTGTATTTTTTTTATCAAGGAAAACGCGAAAGTTTCTTCGGGATATACAAATAATATGCCTAATGTTGTTCCATATTCCCCAAGCGGTGGAGAAAAAAATATATAAGCATACTTGCATTTCATTGACTCAATTAAAATTTCTCGTAAGATTGAAGTAGATTTAATTTGACATATTTAATTTTCTCATAACAGCTTAAATTATGTACATTTTCCTAATAAAAAAAATTAGAAATAAAATGTAAGTCTCAAATCGTTGTCGGTTGGTAACGTGCCCAAAACGCTGGCCACATTTCCGCGCTGGATGGTAAAGCCGATGCGTTCCCCCAAGTACAGACCTTTTGGTAACATTTATATATTTTAGACTCCATACACTTTTAACCGGTCAACATAAAGATACTTTTGAAACAGGCTTGAAGTGGTCAATTAATGCCGTTAGTCGAGAAACCTATACTTTAAACATACTCTAAACGTAAAATTAAAATAACTTAATGTCTTGTGAACAAAAAAGTTTAGAGTTATGTGAGAACATTGATTTAGTTAATATGGTTTCTTTTGACACTCGCATATCGTCGACTTAACAACGGAATATGGTAAATAGAAATAAAATTTTGCGTGTTTCATAACTGAGTAGATTTGTCCATCAGGAAATGTTCTAATGCTGACAATTGGAATCAAGCTTGCTTCTAACAGTATTATTTATAAATTACGTCTTATGACAAATATTTTGATTGGATAAACATTGTAATTTATTGAACAAAAGATTTCTTCATGGTATTTTGCGCATAGATGAGAACGATATTTGTATCAAGGTAAGAAAGAAGTATGGGGCTTTCGAATACAGATATCTAATCTGTATATTTAATATAAAGGTATTACATATTCAGAAAAACAAACAAAAAGAATCTTCAATAACCTTGAACATTCAAAAATAAACAACGCAACTTCGGTTTCGGGGAGTCCGAAATATTTCCTACTAGTTTGTAACATAGATATAATTGTGAAAGACCAAAAGTTAAGTACTATTAGGAAATACATCTTCAAATGAATTTTTAAACGTTGGTCTATCTGCGTATACGCATCGTTGATCCAGGCAACAACGGAAGTTCTGTCATAATCATAACATTGTCAGAGCAATATCAGGCGACCGTGGAACCTCTGTCCTCTCAACGGAAAGAGGTAAAGACATTATATATAGATGTAGAATAAAACAATGGTAGTGTTTGAAATCGTAATTTTAAAAACGCAATAGATTATGAACGTATTGAGTCACGTGAATGTATATTAGGTATAGGTTTTAAGATGTTTATTTAGCTATATTTATGATTGTTATGTAAGATTTGGGCTCTCAATTAACCAGTTGATATCCGTTAAAGTTTTGGCGTTTTTCGAACGCAACTATTAGTTTTTGGTACTAACAACACTATGACGGCCATTTTAGGCAACACCAGAGGTCAATACTTTAATTTGACAACTGCACACAAGGGTGTTGATAAAACAATATTATTCTGGAATTCATAACATAAAAAGTAAACTAATCTGAAGACATTATAATCAGTGATAAATCCTGTGTTTAATGATTTCCTATATCACCTCATCATATAGCAAGTAAAGGAGCCCTCAGCAAACGTAACGCCGTATCGATGTTTTAAGAGGCTCCAAAAAGTGATAACTTGCGCTGACGATGAAGTATTTATAAATGTTACTGCTATTGCTGCATAGAATAGACAATTTTATGACGACTATTAATATGGTTTCCAAAGACTCATTAAGGAGTGTTAATGCAAAGGGGTTAGTTTCATGAACCGTATTGGATAGCTTCATCACGCTGAATAAGTTATGTGGAACGTTTATTTGTAAAACTGTTGAGAAAATAGAAGTAGACAAAAATAAAAGCAGATAGTATATCAGAAATGCAGTAGCAATAAGAATAGAATTAACACTAATTAAGTGATGAACGCACAGCTCATTGAAGTCAATCATACAAGTAGAGGTAGCAGCGCACAATATCTTTTGTTACGAAGTCTCACACGAAACATATCATACAGAAATAACAAAGCATCCATAATTCGTATACTTCGAAGGCCACGAACGTCTAAGGTCATACTTTACAAGCCAATTTTATTAAAGGTGATGAAATGATTACACATGGTAATTGACTATACGTTATTGTGTTCCTAATATAACTTTTTCGTTTTCTTTTCCATGCCGCGGCGTGGGAAGCAAGTATTACGATATAACAGTTATGTTTACTCTGTTTAAATCAAGTCAATGACTTCATTTCTTTGTCTACGCAATAAATTATTTTGAATCAACTTGTGGATATGTAAAGATTTTTCATTCGCCATAACGTCGGTTATAATGATTTGTTTTTGATGTCTAACAATAAATGATTTCATGTTTTTTTTACGATCAACCAATTGCTTCATAATGACTCTTATTCTCACCATAGCTAGATGCTGCTGCATTTGCGGATGTGGTATCCGGATACGCATTTTGCAACTTTAAGTTGTGTTTAGAACATTATTTTACCGCTCCAATCACATTTCAAATACTTTTATAATCACACTTTTGAAATTATTATTTTATTTTTGGAATTGTCTGAAACAGATCGCATACCGTGTTACCGAAAGGAATTTGTGCACAATTAGGTAAAGTTGTAGATTATATAGATATACATATATAGACGGCGGGCCAAGTCTTAGCCAGCCGAAATCGCTGGAACCCAGAGGCTCCGGGTTCGATTGCTGGCATGGTAAATTTCGGAAACGAACTTTCTGTTATTTACTATGGTTTGGTTGTCTGGTATCGACCCCAGAACGGTCCGTCATATATTACCCATAGTACAAGTGTATCTTGCTTAGCTTGGGGTTATACAACGTGTGTGTTTGTCTGCCTATATTGTTTTTCTTATTTCGCGACTTCAGCAGACAGGCAGACGGCCCACCTGATAGAAAGCGGTTAGCGTCGCCTATGAAAATATAAATACGTTTATTTTGTATTGGTGTATTTTAAAGAAATCTCTACATATCCTAGTATTGTCTCAAGTTTTCGCGAGACACAATTAAAACCGTTAAAACGTAGTTTTAGTTATATCTCTATCTATTTAAAATTATTACGTAATTTGCGACTTTGGATTGAGCTATTTTACTGTGGATATCAAAACCAGTAACATCAGGCTTAGTCAGGATACCTATCTAGCATAAAATACGAAGTGAATAGCTAGTTATACTAAACATTTAAAGCAAAGCACCCGCCAACTCTACTAAAATTTGCTATTATACATTGAGTTTTTTGTTTAAAAAAAGTCGTAATTTATTTTGCGGCGGACAGCTATTTCCTTTCCACCCATTTAATGCTTAGAAATCACAACAAATTATTCTATTCCTCTATAATTAAATGGAGGTCGGTAATTCAGCTTCTATTATACTTTATCCAATTATTTTATAAACAATCTAAAACGTTTGTAATTAAATGGGAATTAATGAAGCGGTAACGGTTTTCATAAATTCATAATATCGAAATGGTGAAATTGTGTAACGATAATTGAAATAATGCATAAAGTACAGAAAGTTATTAATCACTTTCAGTTTGAAAAATTTCAAGAAAAAGCAGTATTTGAAAAATAATGAAGCTATCGTTCTAGTCAAAACTGTGTCGGAATAAGCTAATTTTACGCACCCGGACAGCTACAAACTGCTCCCGGGAAAATTCCCGCGGGATTCCCGGAATAAAAAATTACACATTTTATTACATTAATTTTGCTATTGACCAGTAAAAAATCACATTGGAATTGGATTTTTTTAATTGGGCCTTTTTTAATATTTCCCAGAAAAACTCCCGTGAGATTTCCAGGATGAAAATTAGCGCAGATTTTAAGTCTAAGTCTAGACTAGAAGAAATCGGCCCAGTAGTTTTTACGTGAATCCCGAACAAACAGACAAGAAATCTAAAAAACTTGCATCATGTTCTCCATCGTTTATATAGTCTATTCCAGTTGTTATTTTAATAGCTTTAATATACAGACACGGTATGTTTCGAATTTCATAATATTATAGATTAAAATATTACTTCAATTATTTACTTGCTATTATTACACAATTAGTTTACATACTTTTGTTCATAGATCTACTGATTCTGCGAACAATTCTGCAAAATTCACCGATTATAGCGATTGTTTAAGTGCAATAGTAGCTTAAAGGATGAAAGCTGATATCATAAACCCTATGGAATCTGATTCCTTATCCAAACCAGTCATTTTTCTAACATTACCACTAAGATTTTTCGCAACACCATTGCCTCAGCAGTGGAGCTAACGAGCGCCAGACTAATCGGCTGCAATTGGCAACACAATCTTTTCTTTATAAGTCGGATAGCAATTAATATTACTTAAGGTAAAGTAATGAACGTTTCACGCCTCAGTTGCCGCACGACAGTGGTAAGCTCCCGCTTAACAAAATCTTTTATATAGTACCGGCAATAACTTCAACAATGTCGTTTTGTTTGATTTACGTACAAGAGTCGATACTGTAGATCTTTTTGTTTAATTTTTATTTCATGAGTTCAGCAGACAGGCAGACGGCCTACCGGATGGTAAGCGGTTACCATCACCTGTCGACATTTGTAACACCAAAGGGGCTACCAATGTGCTGCCGCTCTTTAAAGGGAGACTGGAATCTGGCCATGCCACTAATACCATAAATAATAAGATAATACACGCTGCTTACCAATTACTTGTGTTATTAATGTCTTAGCACACAGGTCTTTCTTAAAACTTGATAGTCAGACGGTAATTGTTCCTATAAATAGGAAACTTTCACAGAGCTCAAATGTCGCTAAAGAAAATATTCATCCTGCCATAAATACACGATGAGAATCATCAGAAAAGTAAAGAGAGATGCATTATAAAAGTCAAAGAGGGTAATATTTAATATTTTTTCTAAGTTTAAGAAATAATTTGTATTTTTGTGGATTTTAATAATCTGATTTTAATTATACATCTCCGTTAATTGGTGATTCTTTGATTTAAATTTTTATTTGTCTCCGATTTCAATAAGTATATATGTATAACACAATACTTATATATCAGGAATAAATCGTATAAAATTTGACATAATCTCCATACAAGTAATGTCATATTTTAATGGTAAGGCAAATGAATAAATATTGAAGACCAAGGCACCTTTAAATAAGATGCTTGTATAGCTGATGGTTGTCCGATCGATTCTATTTTATACAGATACTGTACTGTGAAATTATTTACTTCCTCCAAGAAAACTTTCTTTGTCTCGCTTGAATGCTTTTATTCATGGTGATCGCATGCTTTGCAATACAATTATGTAACACCGTGGACAATAATAATATACAGCTAAGAAATTATCGTGACACGGACATGAATGAATTCTAATACTGGATAACAGTATTGCGAAATACTCGTACATATAAATAAGCCAATTATAATAGTTTAATAATTAACAAGTTATTTTTAAAAATAAATATTTTAATACTTTAGATGTTGATCCTTATGTAATCACAGTGTTCGGCTCTCCGTTTATCTATTATATGTATGTTACAGCCGTTCTTCATAGAAATCTCAGGCTCTACATGTACTACTACACTTACACATTACACTACACTACACTACTACACCCATGGGTGAAATATTACAAGAATGTGTAGTCTAATAGCGCTACAAAGTTATGTAAAGAAATCGCGAAAAAGGAAAAATAAAAAATACCTTTCATGTGTTTGACAGCCTCTGTGCTTGACAGTTTAAAAGTTTGCTGGATCAGCTCACTGGAACGCAGAGGTAAATTTCATAACGAACTTTATTCTATTATAATGATCAGGGTGTCTGAGATGGGACTCGGAGAAATTGTTTAGCTCGGGGTTATACACTGTGTGTGTTTCTTCCACACAAACTCATAGTATAGATACACATCATTATATTTTTAATATCTAACGAGACTCCACACGACTATGTGTACAAAATTCAGCTCTTAGTTATATATTGTTACGACTTACACGGCGACAAAAGTAGATTCACACCTGCATACCATAAAAGCACACTTTATTATCTTTCCGCATTTGGACTTCTTTTGTTTACTTTGTGTTTAAAATTTGTAATAAGAAAACAGCCCATTGTGTATTGTAATCTTTTATGACAGTCATTAGCCGGGTGTGTCGAACTGATTCTAAGAAATTCGGTCTACGCGGTCGGGCAGCCATATTGTGTCGGTTGTGTAAAGCAATGGCCCAATGGAGATGTCGGCAATCTAGCGATAGCCACAAGCGAAGCAACACGTTAGTGACGGACTTTGCGCGTGTGATTGAATCGTGCATTACGTTTGGTCTGGTTGTGTACAGTTATATTTGTACCTGTGTTATACGTGTTTGTATAGTTCTAATAAATTCTATAAATAATTCTAACGGCATTTTAATTCGAGTCCTGCAACTCGTAACAATATCTAATACAATGGTTATTATATTAGATATATATAATAACAAAGGGTTGAATTTTTTACACATAATCGTGTGGAGTGTCGTTAGATATTAAAAATATAATGATGTTTCTCATTAAGTTTTTTAATAAAGTCAATCAATAGATGGCGAAATATTAACTCCACGTCGTGAAAATTATGTCTTACTATATATTCTAGACGGGGATAAAGTAGAGCATTAAAATTATGAATTGTACTTTAAATGCGCTCTTTAGTAAAAAATAAACGCGAACAAAGCCACCAATAACAGCTAGTATATTTTAAAACTTAACCTAGTATTAAAATAGTTTTGACAAAATCAAGAAAGTTGTTATATGATCATGATCTGCAACTTTTTAACTCAATTAAATACTAGTTTACAATAGTGCATTATTAATTTGTTATATATATAGATAACAACAAATAAAAATCTGATCCAACTAATGTAATTTATTATGTCATTCATCTATTAAATGAATTTAATTAATACATATTGTTTTAGATAATAACTTTCCACATCCACGTGTAAGAAATTAATGCATGTATGTTAATATAATATAAAAATCTAGTTATTTTTTTATCTTAACTTGATATCTATATTTACTTCCTTTTATAGTTGCTTAACTCGAAGAATACAAACATAGAAAGATTTTAATTTATTTGAGAGATGCATATTAATTTTTTTACTAAAAACGTAGTTTGAAGAAGGTATTTTTAAACGTGTTTTAACGGTATCTAATTGTTATTTACCACTTTGTCCATTTTTTTAAATCTGTAGGGAAAGAGTGTGTTAAGACTTGTAGCAACGCCAACGTCCTTGAGAATTTTCCAGTGATGATTTTTCGGGCGGTAGCGGAGTCCATAGACGCCGTCGTTTTCAAATACATTATTATTGTATAGTGACTAAAATAAAGTAGTATTTAAAAAAACAACAACTTATTTATCTCTCTTTTATAAAGATGCAGATTTTTTTATCTTGTTTTGATAAAAATTGAAGGAGCAAAATGGTTTCATTGGAGGTGATTTAGTGACTTTTTTCTTAAAGTAACTATAGAAAAAATATGAAAAAGCCACGTTACGTATCATGTTGTGAAGATTTATAATATTTTTTTGGTAAATTATTGATCAGTAATTATAAACGAAAAGTTGTTTCGTTGGCACCCCTATTTCAACCTTTGGCGGTAACAGGAGCCTTAAACCACCTGGTAAGAGGCTTCTTGGCAGTCAAATAATTATAAGATACTTTTTATTATTTTACAAAATGCCGAAGCCAGCGCGATATTGTAAGTTATGACTTCATATCATTGAGTAAAATATCATTTTGATTATTGTTTAAACAGCAATTAATATTTAAAAGTGTGACGATAACAAGTCACACACTCTTTTATATATTGTTTTAGAATTTATTGTTATGTCATTAAAGAAATTGGTTATCGGTGCGTGCATTGCTTGTAAAGTACCCTGAATTGCATTTTCTGTGTATTTAGAATATTATTTTTAATGATTAACAATGAACGAATCTCGCCTGTTTATATCTTCGTCATAGAATAACTTTCTCTAACTTTAGGCACGTTTGTATTTTGTAATTTATTTCCTAAAAATAAACATTTTACATTCGAGTTCTGATGACTAATGTACATTATCCTTTTTTGTGATCTGACAAATATCACATCTCTTTGGTAAGATCTTGTTAACTTATGGCGTCTTTTTATAACTTTTACTTGTCCCAGTTTTTGTAATTCGGTTAACAGTTAATATATCTTTTATCTGATTTAATTTATGTGTTACGACTGGAAGCATGGCTATTACGATACACCGTCTCAAAAATTTGGTTGGAAAAATAAATTGGATAAATACCGTAGAAATCAGATAACTAACAGATAACAGTGAAAAGTGAAATTTAAGTAATGTACTCAATACATATAGATCAGCTGACACTATGGGCGCTAACGGATGCTTTGAGATTAACATATATTAATAACTAGCGGGCCCGGCAGACTTTGTCCTACTCTAAAACTAATATAGAACCCAATTGCAGCGCCACGTACCGGGTCCAATTGTAAATCTAAACCATCCCGGGACCTGGACACACACAAAAATGTCATCAAAATGGATCTAACCGTTTAGGAGGAGCTCAATAACATACACACTAACAAATGAATTTTACATATAAAGATAAGATATAAAAATAATAAAGAGTTTTGTTCAAATATAAATAAAATTTAAATATATGTCGAATGTCTGCTAAACTTTCTAAGGTTAAATTTATTTTTCAGTCATAATGAATCCCAAAACAGCCCAGACTTCGACGGAGTTAAACGATGTCACAGTATTTGACCGCGATGAACTCCGAAGCTACTCAACCAATTGATGTTTTTTTTTTCATTTGCTGGACTTGTTCAAACTTAGGATATAGGATAGGTTTCATTTTAATTAGAAATAAAAAATAAATTTTTTTTTTTTTTTTTAAACCGTTGGTCGACAAGTGGAAATTGACTTCAAATTTTGTATAGATACTCCTTTCGCAACGTGGATGTCTACTAAGAACGGATTTTACGAAAATCATATTCAAAATAACCGTTGATATTTTAATCATTGCCTTTGCCATTTTAACCGTTGACATGGTAACCGTAGTTATAGTAATAACATGTTGAATGTTAGCTTATCTCGAGTAGCACCCAGCAAAGTCGGCACGGTAAGGAGTGTTTTTCCTATGGGCAACTATATGTTGGCTTATCTGGAGTAGCGTCCAGCGAAGTCGACACATGAAGGAGTGTTTTTCCCATGGGCAACTATATGTTGGCTTATCCGGAGTAGTGCCTAGCGTAGTGGGTACGGGAAGGAGTGTTTTTTCCACGGGCAACTATATGTTGTTGGCTTATCTCGCGTAGCGCCCAACGAAGTAGGCACGGGTCAGCTAGTAATCTATGAAAACTAGATACAGCCACATGTGGTCTTTAGATTTTTGTATTTTTATATTGTGTTTATGAAGTATATGTGGTTACACTCCGCTTACTGATGTCAGTTCGTTTCGTATAATTATGGTACTTTGTAACGCACATATCTCACTAAATATATGAAGTTCTAGCACATCAACCACTTACTTCGTGGATCAAAATCACCAGCGCTGCAATTCTAATAGATGCAGGTCTGCCTGTGTCTTCCTACTTGCTCCTTTATGGAGGAGCAACTGCCTGCCTTTTATGAAGGATAGATTAGATGCAGTCGATGAAGGAACGATTTATGCACGTTTTACTGTATCAGAACAAACAGTGGCATAGTGAGGGACTCACAGCGACTGCTTTATATCCATTGTAATTATTCCGCAATTTCTATTATCCTTTGAGTTAGAATCGAGGAAAACTAGTTGAGTCAGCGCTGCGCTGCGACCTTAGCGTGCTAGTCTACTGATACCAGAACAACCGGCACTACTTTCTTTTGTCGAGGAATTCACGCTCCCGACGACCAAATACATATGTAGTTATATCCAAGTGTGCATGTACGGAACACTTGTTCGCCCCCGTCTCATGAAGGACAAACGCATCAACATTCTTGAAAGTAACAAAAGTGCTCGACACTTGAAGGTAAATTAAAATATTAAACATATTAATATGATTGTAACTTATTTCATAAAACAATGGTTTAACGTTATAATTATAAGAATTATCATGAAAAAGTTAAATCAGACTAATTGTTTGTAATTATCATTACTTTGATCAAAAAACTTGTGTAAACTGTGTAGTAAGTTTCTAATTAATTGTTGTTTGTAGAAGTTACTTTCCTGGCATAGTTTAATTTTTTGATAAACATGTGACTGTCTAGTAAAGAAAGTCATATGGGGTAATCATTTAAACTAGGGTACTGTACCTACTGCTGGGTACAGCAGTAGGTACAGTACCCTAGTTTAAGTAGTAGGTATATTACTGCAACTTCTGCTGTAAACATGTTACCGTCGTCATATTCGTCATTTTTGTCATTTACGTAGTTTACAAGAGAGATAGATGGGGGATAGATAAATAAAATTACAACGGGTTGAAGTAGAGGATGTAAGTTTATATGGAACCAATTATTTCTCAAGTTTATCTGGATCGGTTTTGCTATAATTTTGTTTAAATGTAGTTTTAATACCGAAAATGGACATAAATAATTTTAATGCCAGGAGATGGGATAGTTTGCAATAAAACGGCACCTGAGTTATCCGGGGGAAAATGGCACTTACATAAAAATTTAGTATAATGTAACCTGTATTAATGCCTACTCTTTAAACAAGAGGCATGCATTAGAGGTTGGTAAATTCTAGTGTATCTATATTTACAACATTGTTGTTTTTCTCATTATATATGACTAGCTGTGCCCGCGACATCGTCCACGTGGAATTTGTTTTCAAAACGCCCCGATTTTGAAACACTCTTCATTGGTGCTCCGCTCCTATTGGTCTTAGCGTGATGATCTATAGCTTTCCTAGATAAATGGGCTATCTAACACTGAAAGAATTTTTCAAATCAGACTAGTAGTTCCTGAGATTAGCGCGTTCAATCAATCAAACAAACAAACTCTTCAGTTTTATGTATTAGTACAAGATCAGAAGAGGATAGGCCCTTTGATCACAAATAGAGATAAAGCAGCGGTAAGCGGCCGCTTTTCATTTTGGAGAATCGCTTAGTGAAATTGAAACGTTTCTACATATAGTGGTAGGTGTAAGACATAGTATAAAGTTGCACTTTACTCTAATATTTGTCATAGTCGTAATACGAATCTGCGATAGCGGTTGGTTTTCAACGCTGTAACATTGTATGATTGCATATTTCAAAAGCTTTGCATTTGACCGGATATATTTTTTGGTATATACTTCTGAACATAATACCGATCTGATCGATATTTATACATATCGCCTCTTTGCTTCAATAATTTGTTATCTTGAATATTGAAATTTTATAACAGAATTTCTTTAACTACCAAGAAATAATTTTATCGAAACGAATAACTTGGTATTTTTTAAATATTGTGGCGACCGAGGGTAAAATTTTCCGCCAACGTAAGCCGGTCTCAAGACTTTTAGAAAAAGGTAGAAGATTCTGGAAAGAAAAGACAAGGACAGATTTGGAAAACGTTGGAAAGGGATAGACGATAAACGAAAGTTCTAGAATAGAAAGTTCGGGAAGGAAAAGACAGAGATACATAGATGTTAGAAAGGGATATATGTATAAATGAAATTATGGGTTCCAGAAAATTCTTCCGGGTATATAAGCAGCGTAAGGCGCGCCTACCGGGCAGCTTAGAGTTGAGTTCAGTTCAAGATAACGAAGCGATCAGTGCGATACGAAAGAGTTGGAAGAGAAGTTTGATAGAAGACAGTGACGAGTTTAGTGGTGAATTTAGTGAAAAGTTTAGTGGACAGTTTAGTGAAGAAGAAGTGTAGCGTAGCTTGAGAGAAGCTACTCGCGGTAAATTCGGAGGAGAGCATTGCAGTGGCAGGAGGTGGTCTACGCAATATCGGCGACGGTATTGTGACTGAGACAACTTATCGTCGGGACAGTGCGTGTTGGGGTGACCCTGTGGAGAGGTATCACGTACCGTGTGTAAGTTAATAAAAGCGTTTAGTTAAAATCTGGTGTTTTCTTCCAATCCTAAGTGCATACCCCCGCTCGCACGTAACAATATAAATTGTAGATTGACAGAAAAAAGTTATTCGTTTCAATTATTTTTTAGGGTTAGAAAACACTCTTTTCTAAAATTTAAATTTTCAATATAACACATTATTTAAGCAAAGAAGCGATATGAACGGCTAACAAGCCGCAGACTGATGTTACATTCATGTACCTATTATATAAAAATGAGGGTTGTAACACTTTATATAATATGAAACTTTGCCATTAATGCAGTTATATTACAAGAACATACATTACATATTACAAGAACCTCAAAATGCTTGCATTTAATTAGAAAATAGGAAGATATACCGATTACGTAATATTGGTAATAGGTACTGTAAATTAATTTCTTCATTTTAGTAAAAAACTACTGATATAAAATTCATAATTTCCAAATATTTCTTGAATGTTAATCATTATTTAATTTAATACGATTTATCTAAAGGTTAAAGGCATTAGAAATATGGTGTAGGAGAGGCATGGAAAGAATAAGTTGAAAGGAGAAGATTCATAAAGAGGAATTGACTATAGTACAAAAAGAAGGAAGGAGAAGAAGAACTTAAACATTTTCTATATGTAAAATAATGGAAGATGGGAAGCGAAAGGGCAAACAGTTCGTTGTGCAAATAAATGATAATATATCTCGTATCGTCCTAAAAATTGTAACGTAAATTGTAAAAAAATGTAAAAATTGCAGAACCCTTTCTTCATTCGCACAGGAACGCAGAAAGAATACAATTTCTTGCGGCCGGGCGACAAAACAATCCACAGCCAGCTGGTAGGGTATTTGACCGTCTCGATGACCAACACCCTTGGTCTAGAGAAAGCCGCCATAACAATCTTGAGCTGTATTCCGGCATTAGTGGCCAGGTTCCAATCTCCCTTTAGAGATTGATAGCAACTTTGGTGTTATAAATATCCATAGGCGATGATCACCGCTTACCATCAAGTGGGCTGTCTGTTGTCTACTGACGTCATGCAATAAAAAAAGAATTGATAAATTTCAGGAGAATCCACCGATAAGAGTTCCTTAAATATTATGATTAATAAGTAGCATTTAAGAAAACGACAGGGGGCACTTTTAAGTTTCTTTGTGTTCGTTAGATTTACTTGGTATAGTCTTTATAATATTAGAGGATGAATTTAAAAGCGTTATTGGTGTTTTATTCCGTGTTACTATATTAATAAGATTAGTAATCGTTTTCTTAGTAAGCACCGATTGCCTCATCGATTTAATAACATTACATAATTCTCTTCCTTAGTATAATAAGTGTTCCGTTTCCGTCTAAAAATTTGAATTCCTTGTTATTAATAACTATAATCATGAATACAGTAATACTCTAGTTGAACTAGAAGCGGTTTTCCCCCGTAGCGCCAGCGGAACGGAACGGAGCGCAAATTCGTTTATTTTTACGGTTTTGATAGTAAACAATGTTGAAATAAAACTACATTTTATTGCACGAGTTCAGCACACAGGCAGACAGCCCACCTGATGGAAAGCGGTTACTATCGCTTTAAGGATGTTCTTGGTGACCTGATATCGTGGAGGTGTGAAGTGGAATTCTCCTTCATCGTAAAGAGGAAGATCTTCTAGCCAAACTAGTGTCTGATAGACTTAGGCCAGCTACAGTTGTCCAAAGGTTATTTCTGGTTGTCTCGATGAGCAGGTTTCATCTTTTTTATATTTATTCCTTAAATTCAGCAGACAGCCCACCTGATGGAAGGCGGTTATCATCGCCTATGGACATTTTTAACACCAAACACCAATGTGCTGCTGCTCTCTTAAGGGAGACTGGAATCTGGACATTAATGCCGGAAGACAACTCAAAGTTGTTATGGTGGCATACTTTAGACCAGGGGTGGTAGCCATCCAGACGGGCACATACCACCTGTGGGTTGTTTTGTCCGCTTCTTACGACAGGCCGCTCGGCCACAAGAAATTGTATTCTTTCTCCGTTCTTGCACGGATAGATCATCACGATGTTTTTCCTACACCTGTTTACACAATGTTTACAAGTACGTGGTACTTGTAAACAATGCGAACAGCTGTTTATTTATTTAATGTACAAAGCAGATTACAATAATACATTATGAATACATTATAAACTTATGGAACTAGATTGTTATCCTAGTATGTGAATATATTAAGCATTATAATTTGATAATACAGGAGTGCCTTGAAAATGCATAAACAATTTTAAGAATTAGAATTTAAAAATTAAATCATACATAAAAATGAGGAGCCCCGACCAGCAAGTGCCAGAAACGTTGTTTGAGTAAATCATTCGCTTGATTTTGTTGAGGTTGGGATTAGATATCTAGAGAAGAGTTGTTAGCTACTAGTTCAAATTCAAATTAAAAAGTTTTTATTCAAAATAAGTTCCACTGGAGAACACTTTTTGATGGTCATACGTGTAAGTCAAAATTTAAATCTACTTCCTTTTCTACGTACACCGCTTCGCAACGTGTTATCGCTGTTCAAAGGAGAAGAAGCGGCAAGAAACTCCCCAGCAACACGTCTAGCTAAAAGAGTATATATATAAAAGTAACTAACTATATATATATATATATATATATATATATATATATATATATATATATATATATATATATATATATATATACATATATATATAGTTGATTGAGTAAATGACACATTCTAGTTAATTTGCTCAGAAACACTGTCTAAGTGGTACATGCTCTAACTAACACTATATTTATTTGCTAAGCTAAGAATTGAAAAAAAAATCACAATTTCTTTAAAGACAAATATAATACACATCGCGTTTTCCTTGAAATTATGATTTTATTAGTTATTGAATTTTATCGTGACAGAGACGATATATTGGGTAAAGAATAATATAGATA
Source organism: Dendrolimus houi (assembly GCA_039645545.1). Lineage (NCBI taxonomy): Eukaryota > Metazoa > Arthropoda > Insecta > Lepidoptera > Lasiocampidae > Dendrolimus > Dendrolimus houi. The sequence continues at coordinate 8,117,242 of CM077127.1, read as the reverse complement.
TGTATTTTTATGATGCACGAGTATAAAAATTAAATGATTTTTTTTATTGCCTGAAGCAGGCAAACAGGCAGACAGCCCACCTGATGGAAAGTAGCTAACGTCGCCTATGGACGTTTGCAACACCAGGGGTGTCGCCAACGCGTTGTTGGCCTCTAAAAAATGTTATAACGCCCTTCTTAAAGAACCCCGTGTCATAGCGCAAAGGGAAAACCTCGGCGGGAAGTTTCCTCCAGATCATTGTTGTACGCGGAAAAAATGTTCTAGAGAACCTATGCGTAGTTCATGTTCAGTCTCTTTAGATAAGTGGCATTAGCGCTAAACGAATAGAATAGGAAATGAATGGGAATGATATATTGTTATGCTAAGTATTATGTTAATCCCATACCTTTTTATTCTATTGGTTTAGCGCTAATGCCATTTATCTAAAGGGCCTTATAACAATCGCGGCATCATTGATAGCCAACCATATGGGTGTTCTATTTTCCTTAAATGACGACTCCTATACTTACTTATAAGTATATATCTTTAAAAATATTCCGTGTCAATTAATTAATTATCAAATTAAAGTTTGCTATATCTGTCTTCTAATGATAGCAATTCTCGTTAAATTTATCTGTCATTAAAAGCCGCATTTTTGTACTATTTAATGCAGACCCGGTATTCTCCTTTCTAAATAAAGTCTTATAAAAAAGATTATCAGCCTTTAAACGTCCCACTGCTAGCACACTAAGGCAGATTGGTTGGTCTCACACATCTGTTATCTTAATAAACAAGTTTCCTAGCGGTTTTACCATCAGCATGTATTAATTTTAAAATATGCATACTATATCAGAAAAAAATACTCGGTTTATGCACCCGAATATTGGTATATTCAAACCCAAATGTTTTGATTGACTATAACCTTACATTGTATTATACACTAGCTGTGCCCGCGACTTCGTCCACGTGGATCTTTTTTTCGCGTATCCCTAAAAAAAAAGTAACCTTTTTTACTCCTTATAACATCAGCTATCTGCCAGTTATAGTACCATCAAAATCGGTTCAGCCATTGAGATTAGCCGGGACATCCAGACAGCCAGACAAAAAAATTAAAATTGATCTTTTAATATAAGTACCGTATATACTCTCATATATACGGATATATACTGTATTTGCATTTAGTAAAAAAGCTGTTATTTTGACATTACAAACATTTCAATCTTATTTATCTGTACAGATAATATGATCAAATACAACTTAGGTCTTCTTTATCGACGTGGTAGCTAGTGCCAAGTTCTATATCTTATACGTCATTGTTTAATTTCTGTTTTTGTACTTACGTGAATAATTTTATTTCATTGAATACCGCCTTGTCCTTCTAATTCTGTACATTTCAACCAGATTTATTAAATTTGGTTGATCCGTTTTATATCAGCAATAGACGGTTTATTTCAATCTTTCAAGTTGGATGAATTAACCAAAGCGATCGACATAATAGTGAATTATTCATTGTCGTTGAATAGCGTCGTGTTTTTTTAACTTTGTACTTTACAACCAATTGATTCAATACAAAACATATTTGAATAAATCATCGATAAAAATATAATTTATTGATTACTAATAATTTGTACTAGCAATAACTAGACGAAAAGGCTGCGTTTTAGCCTAATAGCGCAATGATGAGGACATTTGTCGCCAATGTGTTTTTGCCATGTATTATAACTGAATCTTTGTTTCGTATTAATTACACATATTATTTCATCAACTGACATCTTAATTGACTTTGATGAAGATTAATGTTTGTTTGCAAGATTTTTTAAATTGGTAATCATACGAATATACTTGTATGATTATGAAAGTACCTTTGTTTAAATATTTGTTTGGTTCTTCTTCACGGCCTTGGGAATTAAATGATTGTCATGAAATTTACTACCTACGTAATTTCGATGAAGTAATGAAGGTAAATCTTATATAAAAATTAATTGCTGTTCGTTAGTCTCGTTAAAACTCGAGAACGGCTAGACTGATTTGGCTAGTTTTGGTTTTGAATTATTTGTGGAAGTCCAGAGAAAGTTTAGTGGTGGTAAATATGAAAAAAATTGATTCTGAGCCGGTATGAAGTTTGCCGGGTCAGCTAGTAATTCATATAATTTTGGAAGCTATAAAAGCAGAGATGAGCTATATGAAGTTATAGATATTAGTGAGATAAAAAAGTAGATTATTATAAAATATTGTAAAAGTGTCGTTGTTTCCAAGACCATTTTGTTGGAGAGGGAATACATTAATGAATTATTGAGAGGTTTTTGTATTAAGGTATTATTCTGAATGATTTTTTCTCTAATTTCACATATTGCAATATTTAAAATATTCGAATTAAATGAAAACTTTTTTGTTGTAGGGCGTCGTGTCCTCGTGTCTATCGATTATAGACTGAAGGTATGTATTTCAAAAGAAACATTTGGGATAGACTACATGGCGATACATGTTTTTTATCTAGTTTTATGTTTGAATTACATGAATGGGATTTTTAATTAGGGCTAGAAAATAGAAAAATGCTTCGGATGCCTAAAGAGGCCGCCTTTGGAAAATCGCTTAGTGAAATTGGCACATGTCTAGATACAAATGGTAGTTGTAAGATACATATATCGCAAGAGTTTTTTTATTTTGATGCTTGTCATATTTATAATATGAATCTGCGGCGGTTGCTTTAGGCCCGTGTACTTCCGCATGACTCCTGCGCAAGATACATACATCCTTTGCAGAATATTCATCTCCGTGACACGCCACGGGCAGTTAATAGTTTAAGTTAAAATCATTAACAATTAATTTAAATTATTTATAATATGAAACTCACTTATTATAAATAAACCTTTTACATCCCCCTGACTCGGTTTTATCATTTTTTTTCATTGTACAGAAATTCGACCTCTACAGTTTTATTATGTATGTATATATAGAACTAGCTGATGCCCGCGACTTCGTCCGCGTGGTGTGGTTTTTAACTATCCCACGGGAACTCTTTAATTTTTCGGGATCAAAAGTATCCTATATCCCTGGTCAACACCCGGAATATAAGCTACCACGATACAAAATTTCATTTAAATCGGTACAGTAGTTTCGAAGATTAGCCGGTACAAACAGACAGACAAACAGAGACACAAAATTTAAAAAAAAATCCAAATCAGTTCTATTTCACTTTTTATACCCCCCTGACTCGGTTTTAGCATATTTTTCATTGTACAGAAATTTGACCTCTACAATTTTATTATATGTATATAGATAATATTATAAAATTTTAATAGTGCCATGACTGTACATTGAAGCTGTTTAAAAAACAACTGAAATAGACTATATAAACGATGGAGAATATGCATGCAATTTTTTTTGATTTCTTGTCTGTTTGTCCTTTTGTCTGTTTGTTCGGCATTCACGTAAAAACTACTGGGCCGATTTCGATGCGGTTTTCGCTGATCAACAGTAAATTCTTAGACTTACACTTTGCGCTACTTTTTATCCTGGGAATCCCGCGGAGATTTTTCTGGGAATGATTTAAAAAGGCCACATTGAAAAAAGCAAATTCCAATGTGATTCTCGTACTGATGGTTTAATGTAATGAAATGTGTGATATTTTTTATCCCGGGAATCCTGCAGGAATTATCCCGGGAGCAGTTTGAAGTTGTTTGGATGCATAAAAAATAGCACATTCGACACAGTTTCCACTAAAACGATAGCTTATATTCTTTTTTAAATACTGCAGTACTTTATGTCCCGATAATCACGCGGGAATTTCAAGTCAAGCGTGGACGAAGTCGCGGGCGAAGTCGCGGACAAATCCTGGTGAGTATATATAAAACAAGAGATATTCAGCAGCTGATTATATAATGTAACTTCACAAACGACTGGAAATATTATAGGAGTAGAGGAGACAAATGTATTATAATGCGTCTGCTACATATGGGATAATGTTAGTGTTAATGACTAGGTCATGCAGATATAGCTAAGATTTTAATACTTAAACATTAACACAATAATATGTTTATACTCTGATGCTGCTAATCATTAACGGCGTTATTTTAAACGTTATATACACGACGCGTTGGGCCAGTCACTAGAATCAACATTATCCCAAATGGAGCATGAGCCTATATCGAAAGCGGTTACTATCGCCTATGGACATTTGTAACACTAACGGTGCTACCAATGTGCTGCTGCTTTCTTAAGGGAGACTGGAACCTGGCCACTAATACCGGAACACAAATCAAGGTTGGTATGGCGGTATACAATAGACCAGGGCTGGTTGTCATCCAGACGGGTATATACCCTACCTGGCTGTGGGCTGTTTTGTCCCCTCTTATGACAGTAAAGATAAAATGTATTCTTTCTCCGTTCCTGCACGGATATATAAGAATAGTTGCATTGTGCATTACTGTTCGCATGTATATGTAATTTATGTCATTATAATCTATTAAATTATATACCTGTATGTGCAGTAGGTTACCTTTTGTTTTTTAATAGTAATTGATTAAGATTGTATTAGTTTTTATTTCAGTTACACCGCCAAATATTGATTAATTTTTTTTTGAAGTCTTCTTGGACGCCGAGTTGCCTAGAAGAGATCGCTATGAGCGATAAGGCCGCCCATTGTTCCAATGTAAATGTATATATAAATTCTCTAAATTTAAGTTTATGGTGAACAATAAAGAGTTTTCATTCATTCAATAATATCTAAAACGCATTATTTTAGAACAGTATTATTTTTGAAGACACATTTAAAAATATTCAAAGAAATAATTGGTGATATACAAATGGCATGCTGTCCTGCGCAAATGCAAAAATGCATTTCAAAATGCTTTTCGATTTGAATGGATTCACATCTTAAGCATAGTTTATAGTTTTTTAAAGTACAGCTCTAAGAATTCCAAGTATGGGGTACCTTCGTGTTGGAGAGTTTCATTGTTGACTGTAGACACTTACTACTGGCAAATTTCTTACCTGTAATGTAAAAAGAAACACATATTATTTGAAATTAAATGAAAAATTATTTGCCAAACACATGGAGATCAAAGATGTAATAAGCCAATAACATGTTTCACCTTACTATATAAGGCATACAATATTTTTAAACTTAGTATAACTAACATAATAAAATTGTTTATTGGGTGAATCATAATTTACATTATTTGGAATATGATCTAATATGAACATAAGTGGAAATTAAACTAACTTAAAAAAGTAAAATTAAATACTAAAAATAAACTAATTTATAAATAATGAAAATTACATATAATATATGAGTCCCAAATCGCCTTCAGGTGGGATTGTTCCCAAAACGCTGGGCATATATATATATATAAACACCAGAGCTTACCCCGTGAATTCGCCGCGGGTCAAACTCTAGTGCGTGCCTCTTCTTTGAACAGGAGGCGTTAATACAGATTACATTGTATAAATTTTTTATGTATTTGTCACCGGAAGATTCATGTCTGTGTAGGAACGGAGAAAGAAAACTATTTGCTGTAGCTGGGCGGCCTATTCTAAGAGGCGACAAAACAATCCAATCATAGCCATAGCCAGGTGGTAGGGTATTCAGCCGCCTGGATGGCTACCACCCCCGGTCTAGAGTATGCCGCTATAACAACCTTGAGTTGTGTTCCGACCGGCATTAGTGGATAGGTTTCAATCTCCCTTAAGAGAGCAGCACATTGGTAAGCATCTTTGGTATTACAAATGTCCATAGGCGATGGTAACCGCTTTCCATCAGGTGGGCCACCTGCCTGTCTGCCGAACTCATGCAATAAATATAAATAATATTTAATACACCAATAATGATCAGTAATCAAGTGTTTAAATATAGAAATGAATTTAGGTTGTCTGATTGCCAAAGGGAAAGAGTTCCACAGGCGAACAGCCTGCCTGGCACGATAATAACATTAGGCTCCTGTTCCATTTGGGATAATGTTGATTTTAGAGTCTGCCCAAACGCGTCGTGTATATAACGTTTAAAATAACGTCGTTAATGCTATTGCTTATAATTAGCTGCATCAGTGTATATATGTTTAATTTTGTTAATTGTGAATATATAAATCTATAGAATTCTTATGTTAAAAACATGAGCAAATGCGTGTCTGTTCATGCCTAATAAAGGTTTCCAAAAACGAGTTAAATGTGCACTGTTTTTGTCATTTAACCACAAAACCCTAAAAGCGCGTTTAGTGTAAGATAGTCAACTATTCAACAGACCTTATTGTAATACAGTATTGTTAAAAGTATTCAGTAACTGTCAGCTTGAATTATTGTTGACAATTCATTTTACTGATTTAAAATAAAAAGTCATTGAAACATCGTTGTAATTTATCAGTCTGTTTAGATAGATGGTATACATGTATGCTTATGTATATTTATTTTTTTCATTCGTCAATTAAGTTTGAAGCTTTTCCCGGTTTTACTAATATTACTGGACCAGTGTGTAGCAGCCCTATGGTACCAGCAAATCTAAGTAAGTATAATACGATATCTTCCTACTAACCATCTATATAGAGCTAATAGATTTTGATCAAAATGGCTGTATGTATTTGTTTTACTTTTGTCCTCTAAACTTGGACACTTAATTATTATAAACCGGAAATGTATATAAAATAAATCAAAATCTTGTATAATAACTGTATTCTCTTTATTCCCGCGAGTTAGAATAAGTGACGTAACAATTTAATAAGTCACATAATAGTTAAACATATGACATAACTTGACATTTACGCAGAAACAATAGAAAAATTATTTACGCACGACTTATTTCCGCTCTTCATAACACGTTCATATAAAATACAGGTTATTATTATTTCGTATAACACTGCGAAAATGTGTAGAAAGCTCGTCGGCTTGTCATATTGTTTGTATGAAACCTGCATATTAGTGCGAGAACTGAGAGCTCTAATTTATCTGACATTCACATGACATTTCATTGGCTAATCGGTCAAAAAATGAAATACCCGCACTTATTTTGCTTTTTCTTGACAGCTACGAAACAATGGCAGTTTTGTCTACGAGTTTCTCACGATGCGGAATCTTATTCAAGGTCTAATGACATGCTGTGTTTTTATGTCTCTTTGGACTTATGCGGATTATCTTATTCTTTAAATCTATCGATAAATTTGAGATCTACTAAATTAATGGATTATTATTATATCATTAATCTATCAGACGGTTGAGCTGGCGAAAGCTTTGCCGGCCTATCTCACTGCAATGCAAAGGTTCAGGATTCGATTCCAGGTATGGTAAACTTGGAAACAAATTTTCTCCGTTATTTACTATGGTCTGGGTGTCTGGGATCGGCCCCAGAGTAGTCCGTTGTATGTTACCTATAACACAAGCGTAACTTGCTTAATTTGCGAATATACAATGTGTGTGTTTGTCTGCTGTTTATTTATTAATTTTAGTTACATTTTGATTAAAAATATCCTGTTTTGTTCGGCCTATTAAAATTTTAATACTAAATTTCACTGATATGAGATAATTACATACGAATCTATGGTGAGGCAATAAATAAACAATCAAACAAATACATTTATAAATAAACATGAGTACTTAAATAATACCTATAACAAATCGTGCATATTAATTCATTTCCAAGCCAAGCTTGCTTCTTTATTAGCGATAGTTTCTAAAGTCTACAATTTTGCAAAGCTCTCCTTTATATGTACAAAAATCTAAATGAATATAAAGAATTCACTGTGTTATGGGAAATATTTTCCCGTATTTGACTCCCAGTGTGGGAGTGAATTTTCTAAGTTCCCGTGCACGCTGTAGAGACATAATTATATTTCTGACATTCTATCTTCGAATATGTTTTATTTTGTAAGAAAAATTAAACAGGAAGAATTTTTACATAACGCACAGAAAGCAAATTATTCTAATATGAACTATTTGGCCCATCCTTTAGCCGAATTCAGTCTAAGAGTTCAGGGCTCAGTCTAACTATTTTGTTCGTCTGAGGTCAAAATAAATAATAATATCAGTCCATAAATATCCCGCTGCTGGGCTCGGGCCTCCCATTATAGGGAACGCACAGTATAACCGCCACACTTGTCTAAGCCGGCTTGGCAGGTTTGACACATCGGTTATCTCGATGTGCAGGTTGCAACACGATGTTTTCCTTCATCGTTGTTAGTAAGTGGTAATTGTAATAATAGGCACATTAGATCAGAAAACTAACTAAGTGGTGCATGCCATAGATGATACACTATATATAAGGTGCATGCGTTCCGGCCAGGATCGAACCCGCGCTCTCTGAGTTTGGGACGCGTGCGCTAGGCATTACGCTGCCGCACACACAAAATAAATAACAGCTTATATTAATAAATCATAATATTGTTACGATGCAATATGTCTACCTGGCAAGCGTCGACACAATTTCCCAGAAATTGTAATTTGCACATCTGCCTAATTATGCCTGCGAACGGCAGTAAACGAGTACAATAGGCTGCTCTCCACAACAACCAATAAATAAGTAAACAAAAGAATACGGTCATAAAAGCGCTTCAATGTTATTAGCTCAAACACCGACGGCGGGTAATAAATGTGCTTTGTTTACAAATATGCAAGTGGAACAATATTATAACGACATTGTTAAAACAATTTGTTTAGAATTTGTGACAAAAATATGTCCTTTTACACAATTAGTATAGTTCCTTTCGCTGCTAAATAATAATAATGCCTATGGGAGCGATAATGGTATTCAGAAAAGATAACAATAATTTATGCAATATTATCTAGATCAAACAGTAAATCGATTTGGCATGCCTAATGCATATTTTACAACAATAGCCTATACCCACAATGGTTTAATGTCACGCCAGTTAAATCTTATCAATATCATTGTGAAAGAGTAATTATGTAGTATAAATATATAATTTTCTGGTAATGCTGATAATAAATCTAAAATATTGTATGGAGTTTGTGTCAAATTTTAATCAGAGGTTAGGCAAGAGAATTTATAGTAAGATAGGTAATAGAAACCTGTCATTAGGCAACTCACCTATTGTACAGATTGTTACTATTACTACTTTCGCTAACTCTGAAATAAAATATCACTAAGAAACCTCCGTTAAAAAAGACAAGCGTGGCAATTATACTGATCACTTATATAAAACTAGCTTCTGCCCGCGACTTCGTCCGCGTGGAATAGTTACTTTGGGCTAATGCTAACTTTAACCCGCGACTTTGTTTACGTAGAAGGTGAAAATATTTTTAAATCTTAATAACTGCCCGCCGGCCTTGCACATCATAAATGCGCGCGCAGTACATGATCATTATTTTGCTGCGATGTTATTTTAAAGCTGCGATATCTCTTAAGATATTCATTGAAATCGAATTATGTAAATGGCAATTTTGTTTTAAATTAAATACTTGTGATGAATAACGTATTTATTTGGATAATGATTGATATCATGTTTATAAAAACACCTTCGCAAATAATGCATTATTTTAGAACAAATTTGGTTAGCATAAAAAAGGTTATAGTGAGCCAACCTTAAAACATATGCTGTCACGGACTTTTTTTTTATAACTTTTAAAGGGGAACAATTCTGTCACAAATTATTTTTGCGAAACTTTAACCGTTTACGCAGCGCACGCAGCGGAAGCTCTCAAAAGGGAAAAAAACTTCGATTTTGAAACATTCTTCATTGGTGCTCCGCTCCTATTGGTCTTAACGTGATGATATATATAGCCTATAGCCTTCCTCGATAAATGTGCTATCTAACACTGAAAGAATTTTTCAAATCAGACCAGTTCCTGAGATTAGCGCGTTTAAACAAACAAACTCTTCAGCTTTATATAATATAAGATAAGACTCTTAAACATATGTACGAAATATTAGGTTGGGGGAAAAAAAATCGCATTTTATATAAAAATTCAAAACGTTTTTTATAAAGTTTATTTACATTTGACTAAAGTATGTAGCTGCCATTTTGTTGGATAACTTTTTATATTTTTTTAAAATATTTTTATAACAAATCAGACCAGTAGTTCCCAAGATTGGCGCGTTCAAGCAAATAAAAACAAACTCTTCAGCTTTATATATTAGTATATGAGTAGTAAGGCTCGAACCCAACAGTGGGGCTTTTACGGACAACGTATTCTATACAGTTATAATTTATATCATACAGTCTACTACGAAAATGATTTAATATGAAACCGTCTGAGATGATTACCCCGAGTTTCTTAAGGACTTTACTTTCGTCAGGCTTAACAACTGTCTGCAATTGATCTATACAGTAGAAATATTATGCTACATAGTTTCCTTATAATTTAAGTTAGTGGGTCGTGATCACGTTCAAATCAACAATGTTCCGTTTCCATAATGAATCATTACAATTATCAGTCGGCCTCCGGTTTTCTAATTGATCAAGCCTTTATCCTTGTTTGATAAATGTACCGCGATTCGATTGTTTGTTTAAGTTATATCTATACAGATAAATAAAATTGAAGTGTCTGTTCGTAATGTATAAATAACAGCTTTTTACTAAATGCATATGAAAGTATATACGGTACTTATATCAATTAAACAATTTTTAAATTTATGAAGTGAAATTTATTTAGGATCGTTGAGATTTGTAACTTGATGAAACGAAAAAGAGACACTAAAAAGAGATAAACATATAAATCTATAGGACTATGCCTGCGAAAGAATAAAATATAAGTTTTGCATTGTGCAGCCAAAGTAGTCTCGATAAGACCTATGATTAAACATAGGTTCAATTTGGACGGAAATTTAACTGATTATAATATTTTTTAAACTAAAACAGTGAAAAATTAAAAGTGATACTTAAGAAGTTTATTTTGAATTATAATATGTTGAATAGTTGACGGATGTAGGCTAAAGGAATTATATTTATATTAATAAAAGTTAGAGAAGGATAATCTGTGAGTATATTCTCTGAAGGTTTACTGTGTGTGAACTGCACACAAACACACAATTTTTTTTAACTCCACGTGGACGAAGTCACGGGCACAGCTAGTGCAGTCATATAAATAGCTACTATGTTTTTTTGACACGTGCTTATTAGATAGGTCTCATTGATTAAAAACATCTGCCAACTGTCTGATAGTTCAGGTACAATGAAGGTTCCGTAGTGCTGAAGAATGTCATTTAGTATTTATGATTTAACTGAGGAATTCTATAAAAGCATTTATCTAAAACATCGCGTTCATCCCCACTTTCTTGAGCAGCTTCGCTCTTGTACGCAACGGTTCTCTAGAACGTTTTTCTTGCGTACCGTAGGGATTTGGAATAAGCTCCCAGCCGTGGTTTTCCCATAGCGCTACAATATGGGATTTTTAAAAAGGGTGTCATAAAATTTCGTCGATGTCGGCAGCACGTTGGTGACACCCCCGCTGTTGCAAATGTCCCTAGGCGACGTTAACTGCTTTCCATCAGGTGGGCCGTCTGCCTGTCTGCTGTACTTCAACTATAAAAAGAAAAGAAAAAGCACTCCATATCTTAAAATACTGAACAGATTTTATTATTAACTACACTTTTTTTTATTGCAGGAGCTCAGCAGACAGTCGGACGGCCCACTTGATGTAAAGCGGTAACCGGCGCCTATGAACATTTGCAACACTAAAGGTGCTACAAATTCGCTGCTGCACTCTTAAGGGAGACTGGAACTTGGTCATTAATGCCGGAACACAACTGAAGGTTGTTATGGCGACATACTTTAGACCAGGGGTGGTAGCCATCCAGTCGGGAAAATGCCCTCCCTGTATACTGAAAAAAAATGTTTATTCCTCAGTTAATATATGTTCAAGGTGACCGATCACCATCTTTGATTTTTATATCTTTCGTGATTTCACTTACAGCTTTGTGTAGAGACAATTTGTAAATTATAAACACAAAAGGATGGACGGGTGGACATGACGTTTTCGCAAGTGTTTCGATTTTGTCAAAATGAATTCGCACGGGTTACAAGTTTAAAAGAGTGTATGTATTGTGTTTAATGCTATCACAGGTGTTTACAATCGTAAATGTCGTGTATACTAAAATACTGTTGTTGCATGTCATCTGAAACAATCTAAATGTACTTATAATAATCCGCTTTAAGGTCACACTCATTACAACAACATCACTATTGTAAAACAAATGACAGATGGAATCGAGTCAGGTCATCAAGTCGATATTTATCTCCGATGATCGAATAGCAAATCAACACTATGACGAGTGCGTCATTGACAGAACAGTTTGTTTCATTTGTAATCGATTAGATTCGCTTTTAAAATTGTCATACAACGAAAGGTTTCAATACCGTGACGTGTCGTGATGAATTTAACTTTAACACCTGAGGCGGAGTTATTAAATTCGTTCGTGCAAAAGTAATGTGGAATGCAATTGTCGTGAACTGAGTTGCTTGTGGCACATTCACGCTACTCGACCTTGTCCGTATTCAGCACCTTTAATACTCCGGAAATTATAAAAGCTTTTGTTATATTCTCTAGATTTGACACAAAATCACGCTCTTCCAATATTAAAAGTAAAGACGGGTTATTAAAAATACTAAAGTATACGAGACTGCTATATGATAAGTCAATCGGTTGTTGACAGTCAAATGAACTCAGATATTTTTCATCGTCTTACAAAACGTTGCAGCCTCTTAAATTTTACACGAGCGACTTTTAACGTCATCATTCTAATGAGTTAAATAGCATATTCTACAGGTGGGGCTTCGTTTGGTATAATGTTAAAAACTTACTTAGGTCGTTTCATGCATATATGGTAAGGGGTTTGATGAGTTATTTGAGATGCGACATTATTAATGACGTTAAATATTGACAGATAATAAAAACAATAATGTGGCTATGCTTTAACGGCGTTATTTTTAATGCCTTTAAATAAGATTCATTTGGTCACTAAATCTTCAGCACTAACGCAAATGAAGCCTCAGTATAAAATATTAATCATTGCTTAAACGGTAATTAGAATTATCGTGATAAACATATCTATTATTTTAAAAATTAAATTAAAGTAAGGTCTTTTAGGATCCGCTCTTTAATATTAATATATATTTATTTTTATTATAATTTTATTTCAAGAAAACATGACCCATAGTCCTAATACATATTATATTATTCAAATTATACATTATACAGAATTACATTAATACATACAATTTAAAAAGTTACACATACATACATATGCTTCTGCAATTTCTTGTAAAGTATGTACCCTATTATTAGTTTTCATTCAGTACGTGTGGATTTATTTTTATGTTTTCAACATCATACGTCGTCTATCTATAGGTTCGCATGTCTTGCTTAACGATGTCCGGTCATAGTTAGTTTTCTTGGGTGTCTAGACACTAGAGATACCCTAGGATATCTCTCTCGAGAGATAGCTGTATTTGCTATCTTCTTACTAAGTAACAACGTTTATGTACTTTTGTGTATCAAATCTGACTTAGTCACCAGTCTCATTAAATATTCAAACTAACTTGAACAATAGTTAAATTTGATTCAAATATATATAAATTTAGTTTTTGCGGCTAACGAACCAACCGCGCCTCGTCCACCGGAATAGGATACAGGTTTCGTAACCATTCAAATAATTCTATTACATCTATATACTCGTAACATAATGCGTCTTGAATGGCATTCATAGTCTAAGGAAATAACGCTGTGTATTTATGTTTTCATTGAATTAAAAGAGATCATCTACTTATCAGAAAGATCTGATTAAGTGATTATTTATTATTATCTAATTCAAAATCTACAGTTGTAACCATAACACCAAACTTTTATGATAGTCTACATTGTAATTTTGAATTTCCATACTAATTAGATGGCTGCGAACGTAATTCATTGCCTTGTTTCGACGAAATCTGGCTAATTGTGGCGTTAAATGGCCAAGTATGTACCTCTGATTGCGTATGTACTTAGAAAATGGTGTATTTAATGCGTAAGACCAGTTTTGTACTATTTCTCAACCTTGTCACCGGTGCTCCAGTGAGCCCGTCCAAACCCGTTGCAACACAAGTCAATGTTCGTAACTGGACCACATTGGCGAAAGTAAAAGTTACTACTCATTCGTTCATAAATAAGGTTGTCAGGTAAAATAAATAATATTCCGGTATTTAAGAAAATTCCAGTTTTTCCCGTTAAATATTCCGGTAAGGGTATATGCAATAATATGAACATAAGTGAATACTTTGTATATGATGATGCGTAAGTACCTAATTAATTTGATTTTTTCCTTAATATTTTGAGACATGTCATAGTAGCATAACCAGACCATTCATCCCCAAAACATAAGACAAGTTAACTTTTAATTAAATACAGTGACTTCAGTTAACAATCCAGTCCTAATTTAACGTGACACTTGTATATTCATAAAACCTTTGACTGTTACTTAAATGAATAAAGTAATTGGTATAAATAAACATATAAGTAAGGAGTAAAAACGGCAATTCTTATAGATATTAAATTAATATTTCGGTAAAGGATATTATTTGGAAACAGAAAATATGTACTTTCGTGCAGTTTTAATTTCTATTAAGCCGTCCGGACCGTCTACAATGTAAGGAACATTATGCCTATTCCGGATTGCCGAAACTATATTACTGAATATGTCCTGCAGATTTTGAACGAATGGCAACCCTATTCGTAAACAAGTTTACAGACTTCTTTAGCGTTTATACAACTTTTTACTCAGCAACGGAAACATAGGAAGGATATTCTAAATGAAAGAAAGTTTATGTCTGATTGATTTACGAAGTGTACTTTGATTGCTTACAAGCCTTCGAGACTGGCGAGTCGAAGCTTGTTCGGACTAAATGGAGTAAAAATAAAAAGTTGTTTTCTGTCTTCTTGAGACATTTCATCCTCTAATTACCCATAACGGATTAGAGAGGCAGTAATTCAATGACATGAACAACTCAATTAAGTTTCCACGTGACCAGCCGGCCTTTATTTTTCAGAATAATTTTGTAATCACTACATTTTTTTTATTTTTAAATTATTTTTATTATAACCATACCTACGTGTAATTGTTTAAATACGTAAGTATTTAAACAATTAAAAATTCAATGGTATTTCCTTTGTACGCGAACACCTCGGAGTTTAACCTTCGAAACAGTTTTGAAACTGTTATATTTATTTTAAAGCGTTCTGACGGACTCAAGCCCTCCCCATTTTGTTAAAATGAACGGTATGGCTGGCACGCCACGCTTGAATATAAAATACAGGGAACTGGACCGCTGTTTTCAAATAGAACTGTAATTTCGCAATTGGGTTTTAATGCTAGGGTGATGATGATGGGCATCTCTACAAAAATATATAGCAAATAAAGCTCGTCCCACTATTGGGATTAGGTCTCCGCATTTCTGGGAAATATATGATAAATTTGACAAGCTCTTTCGAGGTAGATTGACTGGCTTTATACTATGTAATCTCCATCGATGTGTGGTTAAGTCACGATGTTGTGTTTCACCAACACGTGATATAACTAACTAAATTAATATGAACACTAGACCAGAAAAACCACCCGAATAGTGCATGAGTTTCAATTCGAATTCAAAAGGATTTCATTGAAATAAGAGCCGTGTGCTTATACCACTAAGGAGTTTTGTTTATAGTCAAAAAGGAATTTACTAATATCATTGATTTTTGAGAACTTATGCAGTTAACGATTATAAAACTTTCACGTAAACATTCACTTATAAGCTTGGTTTCGATATCGCTGGTATCGAACATTTGTTATTTTTATTGCTTTTTATTTAATTCGTTTTGTTTTGTGGTACGGGTAGCTACTAAAAAAAGAATCCCACTTTAAAATGTCCTTTCACTAAAAACATTCCAGTTGTTATTGTAAAAAACACAATAAACAGCACCAATTCGGTTTTATAATGAAACTGTTTTATTGATTGTGCAACTTTTATTGCAATTTACAAAGAGTTTGGTAATCGCTCTTGATGTTAAAAATTGGATTTTATTTGTTAAACAATTACTAAACACTTAAGTATCTACTGAAATATATTTCTTTATTCTCATTGTTTGAGATTTTATTGTATAACTTTAAGTAAGTATAAACACTTATTGCTAGGTATTACAACAAAATTTTATGTCCTAAGGTTTCATTAAATTGTGGTAAATCTAAGTAATTACTGTTTATCTCAACAAAGTAAGGAATAGGAATGTAAAATAGGGAAAGTGTTACTTGTATACATAAAGCAAGAAATATTTCAAAGTTTTAATTATAATAATAATAATCGGCAGACAAAAACACACACATTGTATATCCCCAAGCTAAGCTAGTCACGCTTGTGTTATGGGTGACATACAACGGCCCACTCTGGGTTCGATCCCATATATCTAGACCATAGTTTACTATGGTCTAGATATAACTTTCTGCTATTTATAGCAGAAAGTTCGTTTCCGAAATTTACCATGTTCCAGCAAGTTCGGCCGGCTAAGACTTAGCCCGCTCAACCACAGAAGCCGTCAAATCATAATCTTTGCACAACAGTACAGTAGAGGACGGTCAAATCAGTTAGGACACTTTTATGACCGGTTCTTATATTTCACTATTCATTCACCTACCACCGGTTGAATTTTGACATTACTTGTATGGAGCTTATGCCAAAATTTTAACCGATAGTAAGGCATATAAACGATCGGTAAGATATAGGACCTTTATCATCTTAGAAAATGTTGGTGATGTTCACGAAACATCTAATGATTCGTGAAAAAGACTCAGCTGACGGTTGTTCTATAAGTATAAACGAATACTAAAAAGAAAACTTTCGTAATTGCGAAATGCTCAGAGCGGACCTCAATGATCGTGACCAGGATCTTCTTGGAAATGATTTGGAAATAAGAAATATTCCCGAAGAGAAAGCTGAGAATCCCATGCACCTGATTGTGTCTGTTGCAGGGAAGTTAGGTGTTAAGTTAGAAAGTCGGGACATCGTCAGTGCTGAAAGATTAGGCAGCCGATTCATCAACGCAACAAACCCTGAAGGAACAACGGTGCCGCGCCCTCGCGCTCTCGTAGTGCGCATGACACGACGTGACGTCCGGGACGAGCTGTTACACAACGCCAGAGTCCGGCGTAACGCAGACACGGGTGACATTATAGCCGGAAAGGCACAACGTTTTTACATTAATGAACGTTTAACGAGAACTAATCGGCAGTTATTTCGTTTGGCACGCGATGCAGGACGGCAGTACGGGTGGCAGTTCGTCTGGACGAAACGCGGCCGTATCCTTGCACGTCGTAAGCAGGGTGATCCTGTGGTGCGAATTCGTGTCGAAAATGATATTATCAACAATATTGGTCCTGTTATGGTTTCTACGCAATGATTTTCGTTATCAACCATTGTATGTTTTTTGGTTTTTATTTATTTTGGAGTTTCTACGCCGCCCAGAAAAATATTTTATACTGTCGATTGTTCAACACCAGGCAAATACCTATATTATATATGTTATATCTACTAATTACAAAATATATCTATACTTATATAATTTATATACATTAAAACTAATTTTAACTAATATACTTATAAAATGTATTGGATATTTTGATATAATAATATTTCCTAAGATATCTATAAGCTACTGTTCACGCAATAATATATACAAGTTAATTAAAAGTGACTTAAATAATATATATTTAAATGTGTTTAATAAACTTCATAACTATATCTACTGGAAATTTTACATTTTTTTTTTTCTCTTTATTACATAATATAAATGATTTCAAATAAAAATATAAAGTTTGGATTTTTAAATGCAGGATCTCTTGGGACAAATCATGATGAGTTTATACTCGCTATGAATAAACATTCTGTCGATATCATGGCAATAAATGAAACCTGGTTGCGTCCAGGAGAGGAGGGTCGAGCGCCTTATGTTCCAGGATATCGACTCAGACACATACCGCGTCCGCAATCTATATGTGGGGGCAGAGGAGGAGGAGTTGGTTTTTATATCAAAAATGAAATACATATTAGAATGAGAACACATCCAGAACATCCAGACGTCGAACAACTATGGATGTCCTTAAAATTAAATGGTAAAAACATCTTGATAGGTACTGCATATAGACCACCGTGGTTTGACTTGGAAAGGTTTCTTAATGGAATAAGTGAGAGCGCGGTTGCGCTGGCACCTTACAATAATATAATAATATTAGGAGACTTCAATGTAAATTTGTTAGAAAAGGATAGCTTTGGCTCTAAAAGACTTCAGGAATTTTTCAACCACTTTAATTTGCAACAAATAGTTGATACATCTACACACTATACAGGTCTAAGTTCGTCTTTAATAGACATAATTTGCACAGACATTACTTCATACACAACAAAGGTGGACCATATAAGCGAGCTTAACCATCACTCTTTTGTAACGTGCGACACTAATATTAAAAAAGATAAACCTACACCACGTTTGGTAACATATAGGGCCTTCCAAAACATAATACCGGACCTATTCAACCATGATTTGAAATTATTACCTTGGCAATATATAGGTGACGAAGTTGATCTAGATGTTAAGGTATACACACTAACCTCCTATATTGTTACTTTATTTGACTTGCATGCCCCAATGAAGAGTAAAGTATTTAGAACACCTCCAACTCCATGGATTACAGATAATATAAAATTAATGTTCAAACTTAGAGATAAAGCTAAGAGTAGATATAATAAAACCAAAATAGAAACTCATAAACAATATTATTTAGATCTTAAGCATTTATCGGCAGAGGCACTACATAATGAAAAGAAAGGGTATTTTACACAACACATAAATAATAATATAAACAAAGCTAAAGTACTTTGGAAAAATTTAAAATCAAATATACTTCAATCACATACAGAAAAGATACTCCCGGTTCATTTTAATGACCCAGGTGGTATGAATGAAGCTTTTCTGGAAGTACCTGGAGATAACACTGGGAGCAGGGAGCAGTTTATACATTTTGATAATCAGAAGTATATTCAAACAAGTTTCTCTTTACAAACAGTTTCTGAGGATAAAATACTAAAAATTATTAATTCACTTAAGTCGAACGCAATTGGAATAGATGGAATAAGTCTCGAAATGATTAAATTAACACTGCCAACTTCCCTTAAATTAATAACTAATATTATAAACAAATCTATTACAACAAACGAATTTCCTTATCTATGGCGACAAGCTGTTGTACGTCCAATCCCCAAAAAGAATAATCCGGTTAGTTACAAGGATCTGCGTCCTGTTAGCATATTACCATGTCTTTCCAAAGTCCTGGAAAAGGTGGTCTACTTACAGGTTGTTGAATACTTAGAAATAAATAATATATTACCTGATCTTCAATCTGGATTCAGGAAGGGATGTGGCACAGCAACTGCTTTATGTGATGTGGTAGGAAACATTACTGAAGCTCGTGATCAAGGGCAGGGTACGGTACTTGTTCTGCTAGACTACTCACGGGCTTTTGATGCAATCAACACAAATTTACTTCTATCCAAGCTATCATATTATGGATTTACAAATGAAACTGTTCTTTGGTTCCGTAGCTATCTAACAGAAAGGAAACAAAAAGTTGAAATTAAAAAAGCAGATGGAACGTTTGCTGCATCAGATCCCTTACATCTAACTAGAGGAGTTCCTCAAGGATCTATTTTAGGTCCACTATTATTTATAATTTACACAGCGGATGTTGTCAATTGTATTCAGCATTGTAGGTTTCATATGTATGCTGACGATATTCAACTTTATAAACATTTTATCCCAAGTGAAACATATGAAGCTGTTTGTGATATTAATAGTGACCTAGAAAGACTTGTACAATGGTCTGAAGCCAATACACTGGTATTAAATCCAACAAAATGTAAATTTATGATACTAGGTAGTCGCCAACAAGTTAGTACAATAAAAATGGTAGTCCCATAATTAAAATTCAAAATGAACAAATTGAAATGGTTGATACTGCTTGTAGCCTAGGTCTCACTATTGACTCAGAACTGCATTTTGAAAAGCATATCAGTAATATTATGAAGAACTGTTTTTATAGATTAAAAATATTATATACAATTAGGGCTTACATTAATGTAGAAGTAAGAAAAAGATTAATAGAGAGTCTGGTGCTGTCTAAATTAAATTATTGTGACACAGTATATGGGCCCGGCCTATTATCACGAACAGAGCGTCTAATACAGCGCATACAAAATGCTTGTGCCCGTTACTGTTATGACATACCAAGAAGAAACCATGTTACCCCATATTTAAATAAAAATAATGTGTTAAAGATGGCAGGTAGGAGGAAGTTACACTTAGCTTGTATGCTGTTTGGTGTAATTTCCTCGCAGTACCCTAAATATCTGTACAATAAGATGGACTGGAGATGGGATAGGTCACACCATTATACTATGCGGTCTGTTACGAAACCTTTAATAACAGCGAAGCACAAGACAGCTGCTTTCAGAGGTTGTTTCAAATTTGCTGCCACTCATTGCTGGAATGATATTCCTCCACCAATTAGAGACCTAAAAACAATAAATACATTTAAATTCCACTATAAAAGACATCTTCTCAACTTACAAAAAGAAGATCATACATATGCATTGATAAGCCTTTAAATAATTACAATGTAGTTCAGTTACTAACTCACCTTGATATGAATCCAAATAGAATTACATACATAGACAGGCAAATCGAAGTGCAAATGTAGCGTGGTTTAGTAGTTCTTACCCAAAATCACTACGATAATTATCGTTCTGGAAATTGTTATTATAATTTATTGTTGGTTTTATTCAAATGTATTTATTTATTTTTACTAATTAAATATTATATAAGTAGACTTAGTTTTATAAATTATTATTATTATTCATTAATTAATTAACAAATTTGGGTCGTTTTGGTCTTACGCCAAAAGGAAGGCTTGCACTGAAAATCAGCGTTGTGTCGGATATATTCCCGGCACAGCAATATGCTGAGTGCAAACCTTGTTCGTTGAAAATGCGGCGTACAAATTCTCAAAATATGCTCTGTGTATAATAATGTATAACGAATGTAATTACGTCGCTATTTCTTCGAATAAAGTTTTTCTTTCTTTCTTTCTTTAAATGCAAGTTTCATTGATCTTGCTGAGGATTATTTTTATTCCTTATTAATAGATTATTTTTCTCGTTGTTGATTAAAAATATTACAAATAATACAGGCTCTAATTGTAGAGGAGACACTGAAGATCGACTTTCACCCATTTGATAACAAGATGAGACAATTTTTTTATCAAATTATATTGTTTTATAAACATGCCTATGATAGCTTGCCAATCGAAGTGTTCACGGCTATTTTTAATTAAATTAATTTTAATCATTTTTTTTCATAACCTTCACTCTCCTTTGATAACTGAACAAATTTAGTTTTAACTGATAGTTTTTAATACGGAGAAG
This sequence comes from Dendrolimus houi, assembly GCA_039645545.1. Classification (NCBI taxonomy): domain Eukaryota; kingdom Metazoa; phylum Arthropoda; class Insecta; order Lepidoptera; family Lasiocampidae; genus Dendrolimus; species Dendrolimus houi. Next base: position 8,095,841 of record CM077127.1, on the reverse strand, counting down.
ATGCCTTGATAGGTTTGCCTCCTTATTTATGCTCATGGCTACCTGGCAAGCATGTATGAACAGGTAAGTCAATATAGGTAACTACAACGTTCTGTTATCCAATAAAAATTGGTATAACAACAAAGATAATCTTAATACGAAAATAACCGTATAGACTTGCCCGCAAAAACCATTCATGGAATATTATTGCCATGCTTTGAAGACTTCAAAAATAGCCATGAACACTTTTCTATTGGCAAGCTATCGTAGGTACGTTTACAAATTTATATAATTTGATCAAAAATATGTCTCATCCGGTCATCAGATGGATGAAGGTCGATCTTCAGCGTCTCTTAGGCTATAAGGACGCCGTCGTTAACAGATCCGGTTGTTTAATATGTACATTTCTTATCACAAAAAATGAATTACTTTCCAGGAGTTTAGAATACGTATGAAACTTCCATGAGCGTTGAATGAACTAATCCTATATTGCATACATTTATTACATAACCAAAGTTCATCACAACAATGATTATATATATAAATTCTACGCGAACGGAATTGTGAACACAACGTATGTTGTGTATTTACTCTATATGAATTAAAAATAAGTATATGTAATTATGAACTTTGGTTAAAGGAGCTGAATATATTCTTCTACACTTATATATCACGAAAAACTAAACTTTAAAAATAATATAAGTAAGTTGAACAGAAAATATTTCATTCATGAATGTGTGGTGCACTATATACTCGTACGTACATACATAATAAATACACTTATTATATATGCAACAAATTTATTTGAGCTATTCGAAGGTTGTATGTACCAGACTCTATGTATAATCCGTAATCTATGTATGCCCGTGACACTATGTATAATATTCAAGAATATTTTCAAGTTAGTGTTAAGATTAATGAGATAGTATTAATGAGAGCTTTGAGAAGTATATGTGAGGTAAGCATGAATGATATCATACGGAACAGTGTGTAATAAGGGAACGTTGTGGATTGAAAGAAGATGTAATAACAAGAGTTGAAAAAGAAATTTTAAGGTGGTTTGGGCATGTAAAGAGGATGGATGAAAATAGAATCGTAAAACAAATGTATGACAGTATTGTAAATGGTAGTGTTAGTACTGGTAGACCAAGACGCACACATCATGATCAAATAACAGAAGTGTTAAAACGAGGTCAGGTAAAAAGCATATCAAATAAACGCGCATGTATGAAGAGGTTAATGAAAGTAAATGAAGCGAATGTAGTTTGCCAGGATCGTCACAAGTGGAGATCTATAGGACGAATATGGGGGAAGATATATGAAGTCTCTACCTACCCCCATGGGAAACAGGTCTTATAATATGTATGTATGTAGTATTTTCTTAAGTTATCGCGACTAGTACATATAATAAAACTACATTTTAACTGTTATAAGCGCGATATTTTATCTGAGTACTGAAAAGTGGCCGAAACGTCGGAATAAAAATCAAATAAAATACCGCGCTTAAGGTAGTTTGGCAGGAGTGTAATGTGTATGTGTACCAACCAGTCCAAGACTTTTGTCTGTAGGGTTGCTTCATGAAGCAAAAATTAAAATCTTTTAAAAGTCTAAGTAGCTTGATTTTGAGAAGCAGGATATAAGATATCATTAAACAGGATTTAGATACAATGTAAATTCAGTGGAAAAGTAGACACGAAAAGAAGTCAGTTCGCCAAAACCCGCGTTACAATTGCATTTGGCGAACGAAGCATTCGACTGTGCTAATTCAATATACATTGCTATGTTGCTTCATTAATTTGCGCTTGCTCAATAAAACTAAAAGACGATGTAAACAGAGGCAATTGATTTAATGCGTTTTTGTTGTCTGTCGTCATGGGAACCGTTCTCGAGACACCAGCTGTTCTCGATATTGTATCAAAACTAGATCAGACCAATAAATACCTAATCGCATTTCTGAATTGAATTTATTACTATTTATGTGGCGACTTGGTGGCGATTACAAAATGAATGCTTAATACCTGTTTTTAAGGCTTTTTTTTATAGCGCAAGTTTTGTAAGCATAGTGGCAAATAAGGTTTAGTGTTCATTAGACGTTTAGAATCATAGTGTAACTGTGTATGCATCGGAGGCCATGTCATGTATACTACGTTTTATTTTAGAACATAACGTTATAAGTATACTTTTTTATTAATAATATTTTGTATTCCAAGGTAAATAGAACTTTCTCGCGGCATGTTACACACGAGTTTTGGTCTCGAATATTACGAGAGTTCTTGCATTTTCTAGAATATATGTATTTCTGTAGTTTAGTGAAAAATAATTCATTTTAAAACCGAGAACTTACAAAGATACACATAAAAAAGAAACTACACCATTTTTTATATACTAATGTATAGAATTATATATTCATAAAGTTATTTAGGATCTAGGATTATATAGTCCCCGGCACGATTCTTGAGCGGTCACTTTTTCAAACGAACAGTGAAATTTTCGATCTTATTTCGAAGTATGAGGTATTGTCGTTTTTAAAAAGAGACAAAAACAATATTGTCGATATGTCGATAAATCTCATTACATTAGTTACGATCAATGCGCAAACTGTGATCCACCGACCGTTCAAAATTTATGCCGGGAACTATATCAATTATTCTTTATAAATGTTAAATACATATACATACATACATACAAATCAAATAGGATTATATATTTCATAACGCTTTCATGCGACATAATATCCTCTTCATATCAGCCAAACTTTTTTATAAATTAAAAATCAAAACATGTCTAAATTTTAATAATTGAATCATAGACGTGTAAAGTTTATAAATGTAGTTGTCAAAAGTTCGATGACAGCAGAGCTAAAGTGGATGCCATGGCCAACTGCCCGGTCTTGACCTAGGCGTGGAATAATCCGCAGTGATGCATAAGTAACTTTACCGCAGAAAGATACCGATTTAAATCAATCGAATACAAATTGATTAAGCGTTGTTAATTGATTACGAAAACGATAGCATATCGCGTCACTTTCGATGTTTCTCTTGTTGTGTACAGTGTAAATTCTGAATAATACCAGTTTTTATTCCTGACAAATGATTTGTTCCTTGAAAGAGATCGAATAAATTTGTACTGTGTTAAACGCGTTGCAAGTTGAATATTCGTAGGAGTGGGCGACTCTTATCAGTTATTACTTGTCGTAAAAGCTTCTTTAAATGAATTTAGCAATAATATTCGATACTATCAATTGAATTCACAATTTCACAGGGTTGAATCGATTCGTCATCTGTCCAAACACTATTAACAATATTATTTTTTTTTATAAAACTTTCGAAATATTTTGTTTCCTGTGACAACCTCACTTAAAGTTAGAAGTGTTATTAAGTAACTGGTACTTTAATTATATTTTCTATTTTGATTTTTAAATGTTTGCTTGTAGGCAAATGGTCTAACTGATAGTCAGTGTTTACTATCGCCTTATGGACATCTGTAATACGACAGTAAGAAAGCTTTTATACAATTTCATTGCATTGTACTTTAGGGATAGAATTACCTAATTTCTGCAGGACAATTGCGATTGGAAATATTAAATCATTTCTGATAATTTTTAAGTTAGGGTCAATTTATACTAGCGCAGAGTCGAAGCGCATCGAAGCGTTAAATTCTTTACAACTAAAGCGAAGCCGCAGTACTTTACGTGTAGTAGTGGGCATCAACAGCAGTGCTATTGAATCACTTGCCAGTTGACTCTCGTAGCTGAAACGTGAAACGTAGTGAAGTAATGAATGAGTTAAATAAGATTTTGCTAAGTCTTTGTTATTGGACCACAAATTCTTTTATAAAAAAACAACTTTATTACATTTAGATGAAAGTTCAAAATGTAAGTCTATCTAAACGAAATATTATTTTAATATTCAAACAGGTACTTAATGTTACCTAACTACAGAGCATCACAGTCAAATATAGTGTACACTAATAAATAACTTGTGAAGAGTAATTTATTATGTCTAGTGCTAATAGTCAATAAGTTGGATGACGATTAAATACTAAAGGAGGGAAATTTCGACCGATGACAAGCTTGCACTCGTTTAGCTGCGGCGATTTCAGAGAAAGTTAATATTTTATTTTTATATATCGTACGGATACTCGTAACATTGATGACGACAAGAGAGTTTAATTTAATCGCTTTTTATCACGGCTGTTTTTAGCCACGATACATTTTAGAAAATATGAAGTACTAAGCGCAAACTCCTGCATGTCACGTTGATTAATATTGCAGTCAAAGCTAATAATAGAGACCGCATGAAGAATACGTGCGTTCATAATGGCTTTAACCGCATAAGAGTCGCTTACATTGGGATGGTCATATATACATTGTTTTTTATGTTTGCTTGTAGACAAACTAGTCTACTTGATGGCAAGTGGTTACAGTCGCCCTTGAACATCTGCAACACTAAGGAAGCCGATGCGTTTCCTACCTCGTTTAGACTTTAAATAGGTTTTATGCCCTTTTTGAAGAGCCCCATATTGTAGAAAACTGCTCACTCTTCATAATGAAGTTGCACCACGTACAGTAGATGACTTCCAACTGTCGAGAAAGTGTGAATGAACTCCCAATAACTGAGTGGCGAGTGGTGCGATGGTAAAATGGCGACGTAGGCACCAAATCAAATAGCTCGTCAGAATACTCCTCGTTGTACAGATGGCAGAACACGTTTAGAGCACCAACGTATCTTCTAAGACTTCAAGGTTCTAAACCGTCAGTAAGTTCGGGATTGTCGACAATCCGTATCACCGGCACTGCAATGAGTCAAGTGGGAGCAGCATGGAAACAGTAGGTTCCACATGGGGACGGACTTGGCTTTTATATAATAAAAGCCCATGACCCGGTGTGAAGTTCCAACGTGTATGTTAGAATTGTCCAGAGACTGGTCGAGGAGGATGGAGGATGCTCGGAGACGAAGCCTATAAATGCTGGCGTACCCCAAGGCTCAATGTTGTTGCCCACACTGTCCATTCTGCACATCAATGACATGTTGCAGACCTGCAACCTTCATTATTATGCAGATGACAGCACGGGCGATACTTTCTACACTGGCCGCGCAAATATTCCTCGTGCAGCAGTCGAGGAAAGCAGAATCCGGCTTGTGTCTGAAATCGAGACCTCCCTGGAGCAGGTTTTGGAATGGGTTAGACGAAATCTCGTTCTTTTCAACCCCGAAAAGGCACAAGTCTGTGCGTTCACCGCTGAATAGCACCATTTTTGTTAGCGCCACAGTTCTGAGGCACTCCCCTCAAGATCTCCGACTCTATCGGGATCCTATCCGTCGACATTTCAAGCGAGGTGCAGTTTCGGAGTCATTTGGAGAGCAAAGCGGAAATCGCTTCAAGAAAGCTTGGGGTGCTCAACAGAGCTAAGCGGTACTTCACAGCGGGACATTGGCTTTTATTATATAAGGCCCAAGTCCATCCCCATGTGGAGTACTGCTTCCATCTCTGGGTTGGGGCACCTCAGTACCAGCTGCATCCACTGGACTACTTGCAGCGCCGACCGGTCCGGATCGTCGACGATCCCCAACTTACAGACGGTTTAGAACCTTCAAGTCTGACAAGAGATGTTGGCGCTTTAAGCGCGTTCTACCGTCTGTACAATCGGGAGTGTTCTAAGGAGCTATTTGGTTTGGTAGCAACGTCCTCATTTTACCACCGCAATGTTCGCCGGCGACTGGGAGTTCTTCCACACTTCCTTGACACCTGGAAGTTATCCACTGTACGTGGCACTCGCTCCTTTATGCCATACGTGAGCAAGCTATGGAATGAGCTCCCTCCGTGGTTTTCCCAGACCACGACAATATGGGGCTCTTCAAAAAGGGCGTAAACAGATATCTAAAGACTCGACGAGGTAGGCAACGCATCAGCTCCCTTAGTGTTGCTGATGTCTATGGGCAACGGTAGCCACTTGCCATCAAGTAGACCCGTTTGCCAGTTTGCCTACAAGCAAACATAAATAAGGCTTTGTCTCTTAGATCTGTTGATTGTGATGATAATTAAAATAACTACACTAAATGATTAACAATTGCGCTTCAAACATATGCAAGTTTAATATCGTAAAGGGATGTTATATTCAGCATTGATTCTATAGTAAAGTGTGTAGAAGACCATACCACCACAGGGAAATAGTAGCAAAATGGATTCAGGCTGTGAAGTTTAGTTTGCGACCGGAATGGATAGGATGACTATTATTAAAATTCCAAATGAAAGTAGATAAGCAGAAAATATTAATAAGAGGTAAGACCGGAAATCAAATTCGTTACAAAATTATTGCTTTGGAAACAATAGTGTTGTAACTTTCTATAAATATTATTTAGCCATAAATATTTTAGCACTCATCTCAATCTATAAATTAATCTAGATATATAGTTTTGATTAATAAGATTTCTCTTAAATGTGATGCATTTTTTTATTTTTTTTATTGCAGGTGTTCAGCAGACAGGCAGACGGCCCACTTGATGGAAAGCGGTTACCATCGCCTATGGACATTTGCATCACCAAAGGTGCTACAAATGCGCTGCTGCTTTCTTAAGGGAGACTGGAACCTGGTCACTAATGCCGGAACACAACTCAAAGTTGTTATAGCGATATACTTTAGACCAGGGGTGGTAGCCATCCAGTCGGGCAAATGCCCTACCACCTGGCTGTGAGTTGTTTTGTCGCCTCTTACGACAGGCCGCCCGGCCTTAGGAAATTATATTTTTTCTCCGTTCCTGCACGGTAGTGGTATTTATACATAGACTGGCAAAAGTAAAAAGTTTATTTAAAATTAGAAATACTGGACAGAAGGATAATCAAGTTTTATGCAGAACATAAATTATATAAGAAAATACAATCGTATAATAAAAGTGGTTCGCCACTAGGTGTCTTAATATTATGACATGATATGAACAGTGATGGTTTAGTACAGCTAATAAATGGTCTAATCAAATAATTTGTTTCATAAATACCAAGTTTAAGTGGGCGAAAGCGGAGATTTCAATGTTACGTAACTTCATGCGTTAAGGGGCATCTGTATAAGGTTATGTCATATATGATTCAAATCAATAATGTTAATTAGACATTAGGAATACATTGATGTTCAGTTAAAACGTGATGTTTTGATTAGTTCAGTTTAATAATTAAATTGTTCTCAATCCTACAAAATTTTCTATCAACATCTATTATGTTGAATTATGCCCATTTAGCTGTTATATTCATTCCCATTATCGAAGAAGGAAGAAACATACATACAATATTCAAAGAAACTGTTCTTGATATTATATTTTTAATTTTTTTAGATAGAGAACATAACTAGTAGTTATTCGAGAAAATGTCAATTATTATATATTCATTCCTTTATTATCGTAGCAATCAAAAGAAACAAATTGTTAATTTAAATAATATAAGCTCACTATTACATATTTATTTATTCGGGTAGATTAGAACATACTATGAATTTTATACACTCGTTATACACTCACTAAACTCACTAGAGGGAAAAAATGTTCTTAAATCTCTAGCATATGGACTCCTCGTTTTGTAGACAATTAAAGTTATATTGTTTAACAGTCGCTTCACTGACAATTTTTGAACTACCTTCAAATTTTTGTGGTAATTTTTATTTGTTTTGTAGAACATTTAATTTTAATTTGTTACGTAAATTTAGTTATTAAGTCACTGGAAGCAACTAATACCTAAGGATACAGGCTTAGTCTAGTCTAGGTGTTAGTATCAAGTCTTAATTTTAAGACAAAAAATTTGTTATATTTTTGGTGACAATAAAATTCTTTTTATTATTATTTATTATTTATTTTTAGTACTTAGTTTCATTAATTAGTCCTAAAGTAATGTCAGCTTTATTCTACCGCTGATAACATTTACATTTAAAATTAATTGCAATGCTCTAGGGTCTTCTTTCTCTGTATTTAGTTGAGGCTTTGAGGAGGTTGTCTTGGACCTCGAGATTGAATTCTTTGCGCAGGCTGGAATGAAGTGGGCAACTGCCAACCAGTATCTGGTTTGGAAGTTGGTGGAGTCTTCTCCGAATGACGATAGCTTCACAGTACCTCTCGTAGGCTAATCTGTGGCGTCTGATGGCCATATATTTGTTTAAAACCTTATTTCAATTCAACTGTTAATTATTAGTAATAATAAAGTTATAGGTTGCCGATCATTATTACCTATAATTAATCACGAAAGTCTACTAATTAGAAAACATTCCGAAATCGATGTCTCTTTATTCACCTGTCAAATATTTAGAAATCTGAACACAAATATTTCATTGTCAACATATTTAGCTATAGAAACATATTTAGATATCAAGCGAACAGGTGTACTTCATTCCCTTCATTTGAAGCTGGCCTAGAATTATCAGACATTCAATGACCCTTATAAGAACATTTTGTAGTATAAATGAAGCGCGAACAATCTAATAAACTTTGACTTTTAGTTGATTACTAAAACGTTTATCGTCCCTTACTGGAGCACTGTGAGTTCAAAAACCCATCTAGTCTTGTATTTCTTAATACATCATCATCCTATTATTAAATCTTTTTATTTTTGGAACATCCATTATTATCTGGTATACTTTAACATTGCCTCAAATCGCACTTGATGGAGTGTTTTATTAATACAGTTGAAAAGAAAGAAAGAAAAAGTGCATAAAACAAAACAGAAGATTATTGATGAGTTTATTTCATCAATAATTTTTTATTTTGTTTAACAAATTTATTATTATATACATAAAAATTGGTATTACTTTTTACTAATCAAATATAATCATTACATACTTAGCCCAAGTACCTATCCTCCTATATAATAGGTTGGGGAAAAAGTATTTTCGCATATAGTATGTATGAACTTGTAATAAGATCTCTTTGGCTATATCATTTGAATCTGGCTGGTTTTGGTATCATTAAAAAGTTTTAATTTTAAAGAAGACAATTCCAAATTCAAATTAGAAAATGTGTGATTTTCTTTTGTTTTTCTTATTGTTAAAATGAGTGAATCTAATGAAGAAATTCGATACATTTTAAAATTTTACTACAAAAAAGGTAAAAATGCAACACAAGCCGCGAATAAAATTTGTGATGTTTATGGACCTAATGCAGTATCTGTGAGAGTAGCGCAAATTTGGTATAAGCGTTTTCAATCCGGAAATTTTGATATCAAAAATGCACGTCGCTCTGGTCGCCATGTTACGGACAAAATTGATGCCATTTTTGAAAAAGTGGAGCAAGATCGGCATATTAGTAGTTACGATGTAGCTGGAGAACTGGGAATTGATCACAAAACGGTTTTGGCGCATTTGAAAAAAGCTGGGTACACAAAAAAGCTTGATATTTGGGTGCCTCATGAGCTCACTGAAAGAAACGTAATGAACCGTGTACTCATTTGTGATTCTTTATTATGACGTAATGAAACCGAACCATTTTTGAAAAAGCTGATAACTGGTGACGAAAAGTGGATCACGTACGACCAGAACGTGCGAAAAAGATCGTGGTCAAAGGCCGGTCAGGCTTCACAGACTGTGGCGAAACCCGGGTTAGCTCGCAACAAGATGATGCTGTGCGTATGGTGGGATTGGAAGGGCATTATTCATTATGAGCTGTTACCGCCAGGCAGGACCATCGATTATGAACTGTACTGCGAACAACTGATAAGATTAAAGCAAAAAATTGAGAGAAAGCGGCCGGAATTAATCAACAGAAGGGGTGTGGTTTTTCACCATGATAACGCTAGACCTCACACATCTTTAGCCACTCAGCAAAAATTACGAGAGTTTGGCTGGGAGGTGTTAATGCATCCGCCGTATAGTCCTGACCTTGCACCTTCAGATTTTCACCTGTTTCGGTCTCTGCAGAATTCCTTAGGCAGTGTCAGGTGAACATCACGAGAGGACTGCCAAAACCACTTGTCGCAGTTTTTTGATCAGCAGCCCCAAAATTTTTATAGCAATGGGATCACGTCTCTACCTACAAGATGGCAAAAAGTTATACAACAAAATGGCACCTACATACTTTAGTCAAATGTAAATAAACTTTATAAAAAACCTTTTGAATTTTTATATAAAATGCGAAGAAACTTTTTCCCCAACCTAATATATGAGGTTGTCTGGAAGAGATCGCTTTTTAGCGATAAAGACCGCCCTTTGTACACAACTACATATAATTTTAGTCTTTAAGTTCATTTTTGTATTGGTGTATAATAAAGTGTTATCTATCTATCTATTTATTTATCCATATCGACTCGCTGAATTTTGTGGTTCTGTCACCAAACAATCACAAAATCTAAGTTCGCATGACACTGTATGAACGTGTTGCGCAAGGCAGCACTGGCTGCGTATGCAAGTGACAACAAGGAGTTCGTTTCTGACCGCAGTGTTATTGTAATCATTCAATATATGTCTGCATGCTTTACTTCTTTTGACGTTTCACGAATAAAGTTAAAAATATGAATAGCGTTTATCTACAACTCTATATTTTTTTTAAAGAAAAGGCTTAGTTTACCTTACATAACAGACCAATGTCTGTCAATAATAAATTATTATTATTTATACATATCAATATGAAAGTACTTCGTTTGAATATTTATGTATATGTTTGATTGTAGCTTATTTATTCAAGGCCTTGGTAACAATTATAAAGTTTCATTTATTATTATATGTGAATAGGTTATTTATCGCGGAATACGCATGTGAAGTTTATGTATGAGGTGGAATGTTCTAGTAATATGTAAAAAGTTTGTGTAGATAAAAGTATAAAATATTATAGGTGTATCGCAGCACTAACGTTAATTATATTGCTATTATGACAGTTTCATATAACGTCATACTTCCAATTTAATCAAGGTAAAAATGATTTAAAGTTTTGATGACTCACATCATTTATATATTCATATATAAATTCGACAGTGATACATTTATTTGTATATTCTAAGACATAATAAAGTATACTACATTCAACAGCATCATTGCATAAAGCAATCTTAATTACAAAGACACGTTACATTCTCGCTACTGTGTACAAGTACATATGATTGTTGCGAAATTTATTGGTGGTTGCGCTCGCGCAGGTCAAATATTGTTCTTGTTTCTGACCGCAATTCTATTGTATATTCGTTCAGTAGTCAATGAGAATAGTACACTATAGTTTCTAGCCTTTACTAGTTACGATTCAATGTTAAAGTAAGCAAATTAAGGACAAAAATATATTACGATTCTGTACAGGTGATCAACGTCTACTATTTTGTCGTTTTGCTACGAAACCTTAAAAATACTTAACATTTCTTGAAAATTAACCTACATCTAAAAACTAATCAATAGATATTATTTTGAAAGTGTTTTGAAGATTTAAAGCCTCTTTCAAAATTTTCCACTTCATAGTTGAAAAGTTAGAGGGTACGATGATACGATTTCCACGATTGTGGAAGATAATATTTCGCCACCCATTAAAGAAAATCATTATAATTTTTAATAAATTTACTTAATGATACTTAACAGGACTATGTACATTGAAAAAATACTTTTGTTTAACCCATGTTAAATGTATGGTGGCTACCTGTAATCTTTACGTTTTTCGTGATATTCCTACAGAATAGCGTAGCATATAGATAGATTATACTCCTATATTATATACTCCTACTAAATTTTACACATACAGCCCCCGTAGTCTCAGAAAAAAGACTGATATACGAGGTGTTCACGGAAACCTATTTAAACCAAATTTACAAAATAATATAATTTTACTAGGATATGCCCGCGACTTCGTCTACAATTGACTTGAAATTCCCGCGGGATTCCCGGGACACAAAGTGCAGAATTTAAAAAAGAATGTAAGCTATTGTTTTAGTGAAAACTGTGTTGGAATAAGCTAATTTCTATCCACTCCAACAACTACAAACCCCTTCACCGAAAATTCCTGCGAAAATCAGTGAAAAAATCACATCACATTGCAATTCGTTTATCTGACCATTTTAAATCATTCCCCAAAAATTTCCGCGGGTTTCTCAGGATAAAAAGTAGCGCAGATTTTAAGTCTATGAATTTGCTGTTGATCAGCTAAAATCGCATCGAAATCGGTCCAGTACTTTTACGTGAAACCCGAACAAACAGACAATAAATAAAAAAAAAAACATGTTTTCCATCTTTTGTATAATCTATTCCAGTTGTTTTTTTAAAGCTTCAATGTACAGACACGGTATGTTTAGGATTTAATAATGATAAAAATAGTGGCAAAAATATCTCAAATCGGTATCCACGGGCCGACCGACTTGACGCCGACCAGTTGGTTGCTCTAGATATAGGTAGACTTACGTAAAAGGGTGAGAAATTTTCACTTTGGAGGTTAAGAATATTTTGAGATCGAGTCCTAGAAGTTTGTTTAATTTTAGAGAGCGTTTCCTAAATATTGGTTACAATTCCATGTCCAACGGCAACGTTGTCTACTGCACAGGTAAATGTTTCTTACTACACATGTCTATGACACGTGTTGAAATGTGAAGTAAATAATTATATGCCAATGAAATGGAGACGCGCCCATTTTCTACCGGAACATCAGCAGTGAATGTTATCCAAAAATGTCAATGAAGACATGGTTCATTAGCCAACACTTACGTGATAGAAGCAAGAGCTATGCAACGTTAAGTTGCAATTTGCGGGGCGTAACTTAGTTATGGCTATCTTTGACGAAATGTTCAACGGCTCAGTAGGTTTGGGAAAGTGGGGCAAAAATGCCAGTTAAGCTAGTTCGGGATTAGGTATTACTTTAATTAAATTACTTCGTGATTCCTTAAGTCGCTTGTCTATATTGCTGAATAGCATACTTGATGAATTGCCTCGTGGAACTAGATTTGGTGGTCTATTATTTTTCAAGAATTTATTGATACTAGTACATCAATGTTTCATTCCAATAACGTTGATTTTTATCAGTATCAGCTAACATAAATATTGTATTATTATATTATTTTTGGGTTGTTTTTCTGACTTATTCAGCATAATATATAGTCACAATTATTACGTGCTGAACGTGAATGAAAACTACTTGAGCCTAACTGGCCATTGATATTCCTTATGTGTGATATTCGAGAATTTGCTTTGGAAAAAAGTGACGTTACACACGTCATTCTTTTCCAAAGCTTTCTTCTGTTACCATAAAATGGGAAAGTCTGATCTCAGCAGTAGATACCTAGGTTACCTAGGCTAACATTTAATATTAATAATATAATAGCAAAACGCGAAATACAATTTAATTGTTACAATTTAGATATAGTTAATTACGAAAAAAAATATATTATAATATCACGTATTTCTAGTTAATACGTTTAAATTGACAGGATGGAATTATGTGCTTATTTTTAAAGTAGCCTTGCTTTGTTGTATTTATTTGGGTCAGTTATAAATTTTAATTGCATTAATTCGATAATAAATGGTAAATGTAAAATTTTACATTGACACTTGAGCAATTAAAATAAACCATTAAACTAATTAGGACTTAATGCCATGCAGCGATATGAAAATTATAATTGTGTAATTTCATACATTCGATTTTGGTTGGATTGACTGAATTGCGCTGAGTTGTGTAGGCCTGCCAGGTTTAGAGGAGGAGGCTAAGAGGCTAAGCCATGTACCCTTAGCCCTGGCATAAGGCGAAGGACGGGATACCCAGGGGTTTTATTGGGTATCGCTAACCAAAGCGTGGCAATAGAATCTTTAGTTTTGTTTAGAGATGCTAGTGCCACCCCGACCTGGCGAATCCCACACATAGGCAACGACTTTTCTCCCTAGCGCTTGCGTGGTCTATGGCCCTCGAGCGGATTTCCCCTGGCTAAAAAAAGTAAGTCCTTCACCATCCAAAAGCTTATAATCATTTGTAATTCATAGAACAAGGCTTATATTTGGTTGTAAAAACAAATTGAAGTAAATGAAAATTTCGTTACATTTTTTATAATTGGCAGACAAACACATACACTTTGTAATATATTTTTTTTATTTATTTATCTATAATATAAAATTTACACTACAAATAGAGGTAAGAGGAGGGTTGCGTGTGATGCAACACACCCTGGCAATTTCAGGAAAATCTTATACATCCATATACACATACACCTAATCACATCGTACTCGTATGCGCAGGTAACATATACGTAGTCACGAACGCTCATACACACAGGCTGTCATTACAATTTTTCTAAATAATAGTTTTTTGTTTTTGTTTTATATTTTTGTAATTTAAAGATTTCGTTAGTGTAGTTGGCAATTCATTGATTAATTTTGGTATTATGTAGTTAGTAGTATACTTGCCATAGTGGTTATTGTGGGATTGTGGGATGGTTAATGTCTGTTTTGAGATTGATCTTGTTTTATGTTGTTTTCTTATTTGTAATTCTTGGTTTTTAAAGTAGTTTTCTTTAAGTATCATATATTCCATTTTAGTCTGTACCCAAGATACCCAAGAAAAGTAAATTAAACACGGGCTATTATTGGTAATCGATATAGCTCTGACAACTCTATAATAAATAACGGAAAGTTAGTGTAAAATGCAAGGAGAGATTTGGGTAAGAAAGTACCAAATATACCAAATATTAACTATTTGGGCAGAGTTTCCCCTTATTGTTCAGCCTTTGTTGTGAATATTCACACAGCACAGTAAGCAATGAACACAGTCTAAACGCCATTACGCCTTTTATATGAAAAATGCTACCCTACAAAACAATAACATTGCATCATTGCTAAAAATAGCAATTAAATCATAGTGTTGCCAGGATCATAAAAACAATTATAATAATTAGTTACTGATGCAATAAATTATCTAGATGATAATTTAGTGGGCTTATAAAATTAACTAACCGGTAGAAAACGGTAATTTAATTATAAATCGAATCATCTGATAAATCGACTAATCTCTATGACGATTGTCTATGTCATATCAATATACACTATGGTTCTCATGACTACTATGATGGACATCTTGTAACATTAGTTTATGAAATTTACTGTGTCAGGAATTGGGTGGGCAAATGCCGTGAGTTCTAAAATGTTGCTAGTGAGAAAATAACTACAGTTTTTGTAAGATTTAGTATATTTGAATTTTGAAATATAGATTTTAAATATACGAGTTGCGTAAATGTTTCTTGTTACTTGTAGGTATGTAGGTATAAGTATTAGGAGTAAGCAGATGTGGGTTTTACACAAGGTGTTATCGAGAAAACTTTTAGGTATTTACTCCGGAATTTTATTCGTTGAATTCTGTACCATCTATGTTACGCCCAAATTGGGTGATATAATTACGATCGCGTAGTATCAAAATCACGAAGACGCTGATAGACCAAAGAAAGAGACCAAACCCCGATGACCACCGCAAAGTGTAGTATTGCCGACATAAATTTATGAAAGCCCCTTATAGTGCTAGGGATGGCAGTTACAGGTTGTATTTTCACATGAAATCACTGGCATAGTAGCTTGACAAAGGCGGCCTCGATATTAAAAAATCCAGGAGGTAGAATACCCAATTGAGTTAATATCAGTGTAATCTAGGTCACATAACATCGTAAAAGAAGTCCATTTACTAAAAATTACAGTCTATATTACTGAACTGTTACACTCATTACGTGGTTTTACGTAAGTGAAAAAAAGTGATTCGATTTGAAGCAGTATTTTAATATTGCCTATACTAGTTCTGGACATATAAAAACAATATAAAGAAGTTGGGCGAACAACTGGGTGGTAAATGATGCGCTTCAAAAGCGACGATTCATTTTCATCAAATTAGTGTTACGGTGTGTAAGAATTCATTGTTTTTGATTGATTATCAACAGCTTTATGTGGAATTAATTCAGCCTTTGAATGTTACGTGATCTGTTCACACCGCTTTACTCGCTTAAATTTCGAAAACACATTTTCTGGGATGTACATATAGTATCGCAATTTCATCCTCATTAATGAAGGTAGAAAGATGTCACGTTATTCTCCAGGCCTTGAAAAAGGACAAACATTCAAAATCAATCCACATTTATATATCACTCCACATTAATAGTATGCCTATAGTTTTAGCATGTGATTTTTTGAAAATTTGTTGATGCCGCACTTTATTTCCTCTTTAAGAACACATTGAAACTTAAAACTAGTAACAACATTAACTAAGAGGCTGGCGCCTGAATTAGGTTGAGAAGAAACCTGTAGTACAGGTCACGAGGATCAACCCGTGATGGCCTTGATATTTGGCTAATTAAAAGAAAAATAAAATACAAAATATACTAGTATAATTATTGTAATTAATTGTGTTACAGTGAGTCCTTCAAGTGCTTAGGTGTGATGTTTTGTCTGTGTATCTGAAGTTCGCATAGGTGATGTAAGAATAAGTATGTGTGATTGAGCGAGAGTGAATGAGTCAGTCAGGATACGACTGTACTAAGAATAACGGTCTTATTCATATAGTTACGAATTTGTAGGATGTAAATTCGAAAATGCCCTTGGAATTCTCACAAAGTTTATTAGAAGTACACACACGCAATTCACAGTTCTTACAAGTATAGCCAAATACAACAAAAGCCGTAGAGCAGAAAATCGTTATGACATAAATCGCGCAAAGTTTGTCATTATAACATACTCGCTCTGAAAGTGCACTAGGTAACGCCTCGTTCGCAGTCAGAACGCGACTGGTGCATATCCCGACTGACCGATCCTCATCCATTTGTACATTAGATATGGCCGCCTAGCAACATGCCGCCAACTGGTTCTTGAAATCGTGATATGGTCAGCTTAATGGCTTCAAAGAATACGCATGAAACATGAAATGTTCTTATCAACAGAGGAAAGAACGTTTTATGACGTCTTACGGCGGCATGAAAATAGAAATTAGCGGGAACAATAGATCATTCAAAGTCAAAGGGGTAATAAGACACCTGCAAAGGATTAGTATCGGCTTGCAACAATATTAAGTTAGAGTGTAACTTAGTGTAACTAAATGTGAAAAAGGTCGTAAGGGTCCGAGCTATTTTAAATTAGCAAAGATTTTTAGAGCGCTTTAGTGCTAAAATACGATTATGAATAACACTTTTTTGACTAAAAAGCTGATTAACTAAATATAAAGACCTTATTAAGAGTAAATTAAACACACTTATCGTGAAATTTGTTCAGCTTTTTAACGCTAATATGTATTTATGATTAATACTTTTTGACAGTTTATCCTAAATAAGCCTCTAAACTTACTCTAACTCATTATGAATAAGAACGTAAATTTTTATATTGGAAAATTTTAGTTCTCACTGATTATCGGTATCTGTATATCAGTATGTAATAAACGTAAATAAAGCCACGGACATTCATTTAATTTATTTTTAATATTTTACTTGTAAAATGAAATATTCCGCCTAGATTTGTGTTTACTTTTGTGTGTCCATTAATTAAAATAATTACATTAAACCTGTTTTCAACGCATGCTTAAGCCCACAGTCCACGCATGCGTATCGTCAGACACGCTTGATATACCTACGTTTGTTATTTGTTTATAGTATGAACAAATCATAAATACGTCCTTGAAGTTCGTGCACGTCCTTCATGGAGAGGTGATGGGCGAGTGGTGCACACGCGTTCGGCCGCTATTCGGACTCGCAAGAGATTCCTTTCGAACTAGAATGTAGTGTAAAAAACCTTAAGATTTGAGTAGATCTTTTTTCAGATATGGGAAATCCGATTGAGGACTAGACCCCGCGGGGGAAACGTGGTAGTTGAGAATGGGATTCGCCACGTTGGGGTGGCACTAGCGGCCCTGAAGAAGAACTATTGTCACCCGAGTCCAGAATACCCACTAAAACTCCTCAGTTTCCTTCCTTCGCCTTACGCCACGGCTACAGGAAAAGCGGAAGCTCGATCAATTTCGCTGTCGGGGGGAATCATAGCCCCAGGCAACGTCCCTCCCTCTCTATCCAGCGTAAGGCGACAAAATTATTTTTTCTTTAATTATCAATTCAATTTCATACAATATATTAGTAATAAGGCGCCACTTGAACCTATGAAGTTTGAGTGTGATGCAAATGACTCGTTCTACAGGAGGAGGGGTAATCGCATGGTACAAAATAACGCGCACTCCTTTCGACAGCATTATTGGCGGGTTGGAACTCTTCCCCAGGAGTCCATACGCGCCGCTCAAAACTTGACTGCACTTGCGCAAATTCACGAAGCTAACTCCTATCAAGGCTCATTTAAGATTTGCGCGTATAAAACTATCAAACTGGTCATAGGGCGTAAGGTCACCGCGTGCCTGTTTCGTGAAACCTGTTGCCCGGTTATATGCCAGGCTGCATCGAGTGAAACTGCATGCAAATTATATCAATTATTTCTATAATACCCAGGTCAGTGTTAAAATTTAACATTTCTTTGGGCCGTTTAAATTGGTTGCTTGTCTATGTAACATAGACAATATTTGAATCTGAATAATAAATACGCTTTGTTTTGTTGCTCTTTATTTATAGAAAGTTTTAAGTTTTAGATTTATAATAATGTTTACAAATTATAATATTAGTTTTTAAATAAAATATGTATCAAACAATTATTTATTAAATTAATTGAACTATTTGTCATACGAATATAGCGTTTATTCAAAATTTTTGTTTCGCTAAAATATAAAAATAGTTATCAAAATTAAAATCAGCATAAAAATTATAAATTCTTAATGTAAAGCTATGATTAAGATACTGAAAAAAACTAATCTTGATTAAATGTATATGTTTGTAAGCTCAGTGCACATTTTCTCACAAGGTGATCGACATAGCTCGCAAGATATGCAAGGTGAAGTGGCGGTGGGTCAGTCATGTCTGTTACAGGACAGATAGCCGATATGGCACTATGTAAACCTCTTCAATATATTTGGAGAGCTGTGAGGCGAGAGAGTTTAAGTGACTACCGCACAATTAAACACATGAATGGAGAGTGCCATTACTAAGGGCCCCTGAGTCAACGCGCCGATGCGACTCGGCGAAATACAGCAGGTCTCATAGCGGCCCATTAAGATGGATGATAATGCTTGCTTGTTAGTAGATATGGGACTAATCCCATATATTGATCCAGGTATTCTCTAGACTAAGATACGAGATGCGTAATGGCAGTTTTGATAGCTGACGGAATCAATGTCTGATGATAGTAGATAAGTATTAAATTATAGACCACAGCTCAGCAAATAAGACTTGATGCTGCTAGATCACGACGTACACACCATGATCAAATAGCAGAAGTTTTAACGAAAGGTCAAGTAAAAAGCACCTCAAATGAACGTGAATGTACGGAGAGACGAATGAAGTATGTATCGCCGTAAATCTAGAAGTACACATTTCATCCAGGTGGATCGACGACCTGTACAAATTTATCGATAAGGGCTAGATGTGGAAAGCGGAATACCAATATATGCGTAGTATAAATATGCCTGCGATACCTACGTCCAGAAGTTGACTGCTAACGATGACGAGTACATATTGTCAGAAAATAAATCAGTTTGATTTCAAAACAAATCACAAAAATGAAATGAAAACTACTCTTTATACGACGCTTAAACATAAATGATCATTTCTAGAATATTTCTGTGCATCTATTCTTAAGCTTTTTTATGTTCGCATAGGTTTGCATTTGACCGCTATCTTACCTGATGTTGAGTGAGTTTTTAACTCAAGGGGCATATTTAAATAAAAGCTTTTGTATGGTTGCTTAGTCAAATGACATGAACACTGGGTGTTCGTCAACTTTACGGTACCCTTCGATATGCATGCCAAGCACTCGCCGATTTATATAACTACTAGCTGTCCCGGCAGACGTTGTTCTGTCTGGAAGAAATAAAATTTCGAACCAGATTGGAGCACCACCTACCGGGGTTAATTGTGAATCTAAACCATTCTCGAATCTACTTGAACAGACACAAAAAATTCATTGAAATCTGTCTAGCCGTATAGGAGGAGTTCAGTCACATACACACGCATAGAAGAATTTTATATATAAAGATTAGCCTACTAGGTAGCAGCTATAGAGATGAGATGATTCAAGTCGCTACTTATTTTTCCAATATAGGTTGATTTTCTAGACTTGAATGCAACAGCAAATTGTGATTACATGATGAATATTAAACAATCTTGAATACATTATTATACTCGTAATATACCAGAAATTGAGAGGATACAAACTTTTCTAACATATAAAAACTACAAAACTACAATAATTATAGTAAGCTCTTATGTATACACGGGCTTATTATGGCATAAATTATTACTGTCGGTAACGGTATATAAGATTTCAAGTTTTTGTAACACCTTATAGTATTAACGTGTAATGGATGTGAGCGTCAATCGGAGAAACTAATTTATTGAGACCTCAATTTCTGTGTTGATTAAAACATTTTTAAGGCGTTTGCTAGTAGACAAATTGGCAGACGGGTCCACTTGGTAGCAAGTCGTCACCGTCGCCCATGGACATCCGCAACATCAAGGGAGCCGATTCGTTGCCTACTACGTTGAGACTTCAAATATCTGTTTAATCCCTTTTTGAAGAGCCCCATATCGTAGTGCTCTGGGGAAACCCGGGAGGGAGGTAATTCCATAGCTTACTCACCGATGGTAGGGCATAAAGAAGCGTGCGCTACATACAGTGGACGACTTTAGGGTGTCGCGGAACTGTGTATGAACTCTACAAACGTCGGCGAGTGGTGCGATAGTAAAATGCCGACGTAGGCACCAAATCAAGTAACTACTATTTTTTATTGCTGAAGCTGCAGACAGGCTGACGGCCCAACTGTGATGGAAAGTGGTTACCGTCGCCTATAGACATTAGCAATACCAGAGGTGCTGCTAATGTGCTGCCGGCTTTGAATGAGAAAGTGGGACCTGACCCCTGATGTCGGAACACAACTCAAAGTCGTTATGGCGGCATAATCTAGACCAGTTATGGTAGCCATCCAGTCAGGCAAATGCCCTACCACCTGGCTGTGGGTGGTTTTGACGCCTCTTACGACAGGCCGCCCGGCCGCAGGAATTAGTATTCTTTTTCCGTTCCTGCTCGGAGAAGACTAACTACTACATATCTATTTATTTATGTTCACAGTTTATTGTAATTTTAAACACTCATAGGTTTTATTTGCTAATATAGAAAATGTTGAAAGTAGAAGAGATACAACGTATGACAACTATTTAAATTCAAAATGTTAATTAATTACAGTTTAATTTGATTTTTAGTCAAATTAAGTTTGATGAATAAAGATTTTCCTACTCTTCTTATTTACAACACATCGCAATATGTTATCTCTGTCTTAAGAAGCGAAGGCGGGAGGAAACTCCTTTTTGCATGCAGGGTTTAAATAAAAATATAAATTATTTTTTTGTCTTTGTTTCTTTTTTAATATTAAAGTTTTTATTTATAATGCCACTGCTACACCTGGGTTAATATCAGTGTTAGTGACTGTGTTCAAATGCGTCTTAATTATAGTGTAAAAAAATAACGCGTTTAGCTACAATAGTGTATAGACATGAGTAATCTGTCAATGTTTACGTCATTAAGAATATTGCGTCTCAAATCACGCAATAAATCCTTGACTCTGTCTGCGTAACACAATCGCTAACAATAACATTATCCCAGGTGTAGCTGAGCCACTACATAAACTCTTTTTTGGAGAAGCTCTTGGTGTGTAACGGAACACAAAAGAGTAATATTCCAATTAATAAAAATAAACAATAAATATCTGTTTTATAAGCTTACTGACATGCATATCACTTTCGACGTCAAACCAATTAATTCCCTTTAACAGTGACATGCTTGGACATTTCTTCTTCAAATAACCTGCCGAAACAAATTCTTGTAAGAAAAATGTATTCGAATTTAAATGAGTATTTACTAATTGATAGTTTAATAAAGAATGATACCGTTGCGCAAAGTTCACAAACCTTTGTTGTTTTCTTCAGAGCTTGAAACGGTTAAAGCGGTTTATTGTGTGTGTAAGTATATTATTATATTTATTTAAAATTCTCAAGAATATATGTGATTAAAGTGCAGGTCCAAGCAATTTGAGTTATTACCTTTTTTGTTGTATTCTTCAATTTAATTACACCGTACTAAAAACATGTTTTTTGGGCATAAAAACTTATCAAACAAAGGTCGATGTTGATAGTCCTCGTAGGTTCTGCGATTTTCCAGGATATGACTGTATAAGGGCTTTGGCCTAATAATTGGAGATTTGTTCGTTTACGTTAATTCTGATTATAAATGCAGATACTGGAGAATGGTCTGCCTAAATTAAAAATCAACAATCATATACCTTCAACGACTTTATTTGCGCATTTTTTTCTAACAACTAGATAACTTATATAAATAATAACATCGTTAGTATTTTTCGAGATATATCTAATGTTTCCTATGTTTTTATGTTTCCAATTTTGTTTATATCCGAAACCACTCACTCACTCAGAAAACACTACTTTTCCTTAAATAATTATGCCTAATTCTTATACTATGATTTATTGTATGTATTTAATTTATAAAATGTGTAGTTTAAGTATGTTTAATTATGATATACCTCATCATCTGCACCACCTACATCGCCAGATTAGGTTAAACTATTCCTTAAGTTAGGTTGCCTGGAAGAGATTGCTTTAAGCGATAAGGCCGCCTATTGTTTCTACCATGACAATATTGTAATTGTGTATTTTTGAAATTGTAAAATTGTTGAGCAATAAAGTGTTATCTATCTATCTATATCCGTTAATTAATGATGTAAAACTTATAATATTTTTTCGTAATATTACAATATTTATCAGTTAGTTATTCCTTGAGGATTATAGTACTATTTCACATTTTATCTATATATTATCAATAAGTTCCTAATAAATTTTTATGACACATCCGCAAATTAGGACAGATGATTGGAGACTCAGACGATCAGGTGGACGAATGAAGTGACCGTTGAGCGTGATGAAATAATAACTGCTGAATTTTTATTTTATTTGTCTACGGAACCTCAAAATATATAAAGAGAGCAAAAAAATCGAAATTCTACTCACATATAACGGACATAAAAAATTAGAAACCAAAGCATCATACAAATGTATCTAATGTTACTTGTTATTATGAATAATGCATTCAAAAGGAACTGAATCGGTGATGTAGTGTGATACGAATAAATATGAATGAATTCCTATGTAATAGACAAGCGTATTGTAGAAGTAATATAGGTTTAAATGAGTTCAATTTTTTCTGTGACGCCCCTGTTCCACCTGCGGTAGTGTCAGTGACTTAGACCAAATGCGACTTATAATGTTAAAAATTAACCTTGTTAATGATTAGCTACATGAGTTATCTGTCAACGTTTAACATCATTAACAATATCGTATCTCAAATAATGTATTTAACCCTTGGCTACATCTGCATGACATAGTTGTGAGGGATACACTTATATAGTCATTAACATTAACATTATCCCAGGTGAAGCAGAGGCATAATCAGAATGTTTTCAAAGGAACAACATTGATAATGATTTTGTTTGAAAAAAAAGTAATTGTAATTTATATTAGAAACAGTACTACAGATTTGATTATATACATTGAAAATTATTAGAATGGATTGTTCTAATAAGAATTAATATATGTCACGTACACAAACACACGGACAGAAAAGAAAGTATATAGGGTTCTGTTTTTGTCAAAATGAGTACAGAACCCTAAGAAGTGATCAGGTGATTTGTCATTTTGAAAGCGTTAAGAGCTCATGGTTTCCGTGCACGTGTCATTGTCAGTTTAGTTAAAATAAGTTATGCTACGTCAGCAATTTATTTTAAAAGTGAAATTTTTATATTTTTTAAATCAACCGAGATTCTTGGGCCGGTGATGTGGACTCTGACAGCACAATAGATTATTATATTCAAAAACCTCGATTAGCTATGGAGTGAACTGTGCTTGGAGTCTCTTATGTATAAAGTCGGAAATGAGAATATCGTTAACAAAATCAAGGTAGCTATAGCGATAGCTCGAAAAATTAGCAAGTTGATGTGGCAATGGGCCGGTTACGCCTGTCGCAGTATGGATGATCGATAGAGCAGACATGTCTCTGAGTGGAGATTGCATATTATCAGTAAACACACTGTAGGACCCTATCTAGGCTGTTAGACCGACCACCTGCGTAAGGTCACTGGTAGCTGCTAGATGAGCAAAACGGATGCGTAAGAGAGAATATGATGCCAACGTAAATATGGAAGGCCTGCGTCCAGTAATGGACTGCGATTGGCTAACGACAAAGACTAATTGAGATTTATATGACAATACGTATATACTAATAAAGTTTTAGTAGCTTAAAGGATTTAAGAAATAAGTGTCGATAAAGCTGTCCACACGATACAATTTAAATACAGATATTTTCTGTATAGGACTACGGAACTCTAAAGTCTTTTTTGCTGCGTAAGGAGAAAATAATTGTGTATGTTGGACACGCAGATCTCCGTTGTCATACTGCGCAAGAGCATGTAAGAGTTTTATTACGTTTAGAATCATTATGCGTTCTATGTAAGGAAAAGTTCTATACACGTGTTTCTAGTGCGTTTTACATTTCACTTTTGTTAAATTTTAGTTGCGCAATGTGATTAGTGGATTTGCTCAATTCGATTTTTGAATTAGGCAATTTTATTGATTTGTAATTTCTGGGATACACGGGCATAAATGCATAGATAAATAAGTGAAAAATTCTATTAACGATTTTATTATAATTTGGAAATTGTGTGTGTCTTGGAAACTGTTTCGGTCATGATTAGAATTTCTGTTACACACACACTCTACTATTGACGCTAGAAAAAGTTTCCATTTTTAAATTGAATTAACTAGACTTTTTATTTACAATTCAATGAGTATTTAACACATTACAATATCTTAATATTAATAATACTTTTTCCTATTTCCATACATTGGTGGTGCTAAAATAAACGTATGTAGATGTCGGCGATACCAGCTTTGCGAGGTATATTTTGTTTCACAGTCAAAAACAAAACGAATAATACAATGAGACTGATGTACGAATATATGAGTTTTATTTCTAATCAAATGGTAACAAAATTACACAAACAGTTACAAATTAAAATAAACGATTTATTCGGTTTTTAGTCTCACAGTTTTTTTCATAGGTTTTGCCATAGATTCAATCAATATTACATCACAGTTAACACCAGCCGCTGTTTTAGCATCAATTAACAAAACTGATAACGAAGATAGTCTCCCTTATATAATATCAGCCCATAAATGCCCCACTGCTGGGCTCGGGCGTCTCATTATAGGGAGAACGGGCAGTATACCCGCCACGCTTGTGCAAGGCGACTTGGCAATTTTGACACACTGGTTATCTCAATGTGCAGGTTGCATCACGATGTTTTCCTTCACCGTTGTTAGCACGTGTAATTGTAACAATATGCACATTAGATTAGAAAAATGAAAAAGTGGTGCATGCGTTCCGGCCAGGATCGAACCCACGCGGCAACCCTACCACAGCTTATACTTAGTCTTCTTTGGGTCTACTCAACTACTACTCTAGAAAATACTACTCACGTGTACGGAAACATATACGAATAACTAAGCTTTCAATAATAACATTGTTAAACGTCTTGCGAGAATGTCGGCGTTCGCTGACGTCACCGACGCCGATGTTCCCATTTGCCTCTTCAAATAATTTGATCCTTTTTTATTACTGTATAAGGGAAATCGCCGCGTGAGGGGGAAAACGTTTGCGTGTGTAGGATTCTCCAGATCGAGGTGCACTGTGTACAGGGTCTACTAGCCCCTCACGTATAAGGTGCTATTGCCACGCCGCAGTTAGGGATACCCCTTAAAACCTCTGTCCGATCCTTGAACGTTCTTTTTCCGGGCTGTGGGTTCGCTCGCGCATTCACCTCCAGCCCTGACAAATGACGGCCGGCTTCTTTACGGGCTAGCCCCACCATTTGCTAGCCGGAGATTCTGGTATCTCCAGCTACCTCGGGTCTCATCTCGAGGTAAGAGGGGGGGACATAATTTGACCCGGTCAAAACCAATGCTAATAGAGTTAAACCTATGTATAAAAAAAGATTCTGCAATACAACGCTTATAACAACCACTTTCTACAAATACTTTGTGTGACCGGAACACCTTCCGGACGAAGAAACTTGATCGATTGGTAATAATGTCAGCTATTTTGCATTATATACGTCTAAGGTAATTTACGTAATGAAAACCTGCCGATCGAGATTGACCGGTCATCTTCAAATATGATAGATAAAGATTACGTATGTGTTTATCTGTTTATGAAATGTAGGTGACATTGTGTCTACTCTTAAGATTTTATTTATTATGTTTAGTTTGTCATATTTCGACCCCATAACAGAGTCAATAAAGGAAAGCTTCTTTATGAAAATTACTCTGCCGGAAATCGAAGCCAGAATATCTACGTTTGACTTGGCTACTGCGTTAAACTTGGCAGACCAACGACTGAATCTAGTGTATGAAAAATAAGTTATATGATAGTTATTATGTTCTTTGTTTATTTTTATATAACTCATTTATTCTTTGTTTATGTTGTGTAGGTTTTTATTTACATATTTTAATTTTTTGTCATATATCTTACGCCTACAAGGTACAATTTAGTTTCTTCTCTCTTCTCTGTAATAGGGATGCGGACACATATTAAAATAAATTTTAACATCTTTACATATAAAATAACAGTAGAGATCTTATTTTAAAATACCACTATAAAAATAAGCGCTACACTATCCAGAAAGTGATATCCCATTTTTGATACCACTATGCTCGAGGAGGCTTTCTGTGAGTCACTGTCGTATTGCCCTCCTTGAGCATACTATTTTACTACATTGAGAAAGCTTCTATGGATGGGTGCAAGTTTTGTTACTCTGTCACGCAAAAAAATACTGAAAGATTTTTAATGATTATTAAATTAAATTTTTAGTTATGTACGAGAATAATACACAGCAGGCTATAATTTAGGTAAATATTGTTTAATTTACGCAAAACATAATGAATATATATTTTTGTAATTTTGTGCGAATAAAGACACGATCATTGCTAATAATAATATAAAATCAGAAACTGTAGATGTACGTAAATTTTATTTTAAGGCATAATGCAATAAGCTACATTCCTTTCGGGTGTCAGACTGAACTAAGTCTTCGGACCGGTCGGTTAAGTTCGCGTGCTGCGATTTTCCACGTTTTCTAAATGATTAGATTGAATTGCATCTTCGCATTCATATAGTGGAAAATCGACTCTAAATACCGTTCAGACTTTGATTGTGCCGACACTGTGCTATAACGTGTCTAATGTTAGCTATCAAAATATCTATTAAATAATATTAAAGAAGAACATGTAATCATACTAAAGCCTATTTCAACATAGAGTTAGTTATGGTAGTTTTCTCCTATATTTGAATTATATATTAGAAGTTTAATTTTAATAATTACGTGTACACTGTACATGCATTTCATACAGCAAGAATGTATATTAGCATTGTAATCTATCAATACAGGATGTGTATAAGAGTCTTGGAAATTGTGAAATCGAGAACAAGACTCTCTAACCTTGGTTTATATATTAGATGCTAATTAACAAGTAATAAGAACATAAGAATTAAGAAAAAATACCTTTTTACATGAATGCCCATACAAGAGTTACGTATGAGGATTGTTAGGTAATACATTGGAATATATTTGTGAACTTATTTAATCAACTTAACACCTAAATAAATTTTAGTAAGTAAATATAATTAATATGTTAGTATAAAAAAGTACTGCTTGAAATCAAGAAATGGTAAAGTATTAGTAAAACAAGTTATAGATGGTTATAGCAATATTTTAAAAGACGGGGTAAATAAATTAGTAGTGATGAAATAGAATAAATATGCAGAATATTATTTACTACTAGGATATGCCCGCGAATTCGTCCACGCTTAACTTAAAATTCTCGCGGGATTCCCGTGAGATTCCCGGGACACAAAATACCGCATTATTTGAAAAAGAATGTTTCAGTGAAAACTGTGTCGGCATAAGTTAGTTTTTACGCACCCGAACAACTACAAATTGCTTTCGGGAAAATTCCCGCGGGATTCCCGGGATAAAAAACACATATTTTATTACATTAAATTTGCTATCGCACAGTAAAAAAATTAAATTATTATTATTATTTTTAATCTGGCCATTTTAAATCATACCCAGAAACGCTCCCACAGGATTCCTAGGATAAAAAAAAGTAGCGCAGAGTTTAAGTCTAAGAATTAGCTATTGATCTACGAACACCGCATTGAAATCAACCCAGTAGTTTTTACCTGAATCCCGAACAAACAGACAAAACGACAAACAGACAAAAAAATGCATCGTGTTCTCCGTCGTTTATATAGTCTATTTCAGTTGTTATGTTTTAAATAGCTTCTATAATAATATATATATTAATATCTATTATATAGTTATAATTTTAAATTCTAAACGCTTCAATGTGCAGACACTATTTAAAACATAAGGCATCTTTTTAGAATTTTATAATATTATATATATATATATATCCTTTATGTAGTAAATAGATAAGAAAATAAAAGAGGAAAGAAGAGGAGAAAGACCCTTCCCAAAGAAAACAATACAGTATTTAAAGAATAGTCTCTTATAAATGGAATTCCAAAAAAAAACTGTCCACAGAGACAGAAGTCGCTGCTGCTAAAAACAGCTGCTAATGTATCTAAACTTTATGTAATAATAGAGTACGTGTAACCTCTAGTATCATTACAAGTTGTTCAATACTGTTAAGCAGATATATTGGGTTGGCAACCAATAATTGATTGCGAATTTTACCGACAAATGGGGTTTACTTTCTTTTGTTTCGTTACGTGTTTTGAACACGTTACTAAACTTATATTTCTGTATATAGTTTTTGGATTTTTACCTTTCATTTAGTAAAAAATTATATCGAATTTATAAATGGAAGAACAACACGTGCAATTATTAACGGACTTATATATATAATACACTAGCTGACCCGGCGAACTTCGTACCGCCATATTTTCTGAATTCCTCAAGACTTTGTTTCATGACATAAAAATAAAATCACCACAATCGGTCTAGGTGATTAGTAGAATTCTACAACCCGATCTCAGCGCCACCTACCGGTTTTAATTGTGAATCTAAACCACCCGGGAACCCACTCAAATACACAAAACAAATATCATCAAAATTGGTCCAGCCGTTTAGGAGGAATTCACTGTTAACACACGTACAGAAGAATTATATATATATAGATAATATTATAATAATCGGCAGACACACATATTGCATATCCCCAAATTAAGCAATTTACGCTTGTGTTATGGGTTGTATACAACGAACTTCTCTGGGGCCGATCCCAGACACTCAGACCATAGTAAATAACGGAGAAAATTCGTTTCCAAAATTATTTATACCAGAAATCGAACCTGGAGCTTCTGCGTTGCAGTGAGGTAAGCCGGCAAAGGCTTAGCCCGCTCAATTACAGAGATCATCAATTCAATTCAGACATTATGTTATTGTATTATTTCCGAAAAGGCAAGCACATAGGAAGTCGTGTGCAGTGTATGGAAATGAAGCCTTGAAAGAAAGACAGTGTCAAAATTGGTTTGCCAAATTTGATAATGGTGATTTTTCATTGAAAAATGCTCAACGATTTGGCCGTCCAGTTGAAGTCGATGAGACCCATATCAAGGTCAAAATCGATTGAGATCGTAATAAAATACAACACGTGATATTGCAGATAAGCTCAATGTATCGCATACATGCATTGAAAAAAGCTATATTTATAAGCAATTTTTTTTTAATTTGAAATCCGCAATCACTTAGTTGTCAATCCAATATACTTAATCTTTTATTGCTTGTTACCGTATTTTACGTTACGCTCATACATCGATTTGTCCTAGATAGTTTAAAGTAAAGGGTATTTTCAGCTAATATTTCTCATCTTTAAAATAAAAGAAATGTATTTAGAAGAAAGAGCTTTGAATATTTCAGTACTAAGTTTGGCCTACTTACTGTGGCTATTTTTCTTTCAAAATAGTTACGCATAAAATCTGTATGAATTCATAGCTGGTAAGTATTCATACAAACAAGTATTATATGAAAAACATCATAGTTATAAGCACAATTCCGAGTTCTAAGCTATTAAAGTAAAACTTTGATGCCGCTCGTACAGCTCTTAGAGATCAAGTTTAATTGATTCAACAAAAATCTTAACGTTTCATTAATTATTATGCATAACTCGTTATTAATAGATAAGTAATTAAAAAGTACTTCAACTATACGATAAGTAGATCAATTTGTCTGCATTTTAAAACCGGTATATATGTTAAGCAGTATAACAGTATATCAACTTTTTGTATATATATTAGTTGACGATTTACTGAAGTGTATTTAAATTATTTCTTCTTTTCGATTAGTTTCAATGAATGAAGTTACTATATTGTGAACTCTAGAGACTAATAGTTAACATATATAGATTTGAATTATTAAGTGAAAAGTTCAAAAGAAAGTAATGATGGTAGAGATTAAAAAATATTTTCAAAGAAAATTATTTTGCTAATAATATACATTGAGTAATTTTTCAGATATCGGGTTTTTTTTTTAAATTAATATCTTTATTTAGTTCCGTAGATAAATAAGAAACGGAAAGTACGGAACCCTTCCTTGTGTGCGAACTGTCAAGTATTTACTTAGTATATTTTAAAACTTGATATGTATGAGTATAGCATATATAGCTTGTATAATAGAAGCAAATACAGGGAACTTCTTCCGCCGTTTCTGGTATCATAATCTGAGAATGTCCTAGCATACTAAATTATTTATTACGTCAGATTTTATATTACATCTACAAACACTGTTAAAATAAAATGAAGCATAAACCAAATAAAAAGCAAAATCACATTGAAAAAGAAAGTGGATTGTTGACATACATCAACTTTTCAACTTTTAGGAATTATAATTTTTTATGGCCTTATTACAAGGTTTTATGGTACCTAAATATGACCAATATAACAGCATTATATATTGGAAAAATCTGTTATTTTTCAAATAAAGAACGCCGTTTTTATTGAAATATTTTAAATAAGGAATAGCATTCTCGTTTTGTAAAAGTTTTGCAGCGAGCAACCGAACGTGATTTGCCATTTTTTATGGCACAACGTTTTTTTTTAACTTTTTAAACTGACAATGACAGAAACTCAATGTTATTTATCACGGTGAGTATACACCGCTTAGTTTATATACTTTCAATTCAAAGAATAACGGTTGTGTCTCAGAAAATGCATATTTTATTATTTTAAAAAAATCTGCACATTTTACATAATTATATCTTGTAACATATATTGGTATTATAAAAACATGTCAAATAATAAGGGCGTACTTAAATTGACAACACTTTCGAAAGTAGAGATTTTTAGAGTTAATATAATTATACTTTGGTTCATTTAGCTTATTATTCCACAACCAGCTTATTAATTAAAACTGTATGTAATAGCTTGAGTCTTGTTTTAATTTGATTTTACACACTTTGCCTGACGTTTTTAACTTGTTTCTTATATTAGAAGATTATTTAAATGTTAGTAATTTTATTCAAATATTAATGTAGTTTCAGACTCGCTTTTTAACAGGGGTTGACACAAATTTAGTGGACACAAATGAGATTCTTATTGGATTAATAACTCATACAGACAAACAATAATTCATTAAAGATTCATGCTTTGAAATTTTTAAAGATACACAGCGTTTCCTCTGCATTAAGCAACAGTGAAAACGTTTTCTTGTTTAACATTAATAACACTAGCTAAACAGTCTAAATATTATAAGTTAATGGCTACATAAAAATAAATACCTGCTATTTGGTAGTTACTACGTTGTACAGAATATTTTAAAATGTTGAGTAAGATTAATGCTAGATTTTTATTAGCCTGTATTACAATTGGAACATCCCACATAAATGTTATAATTATCTATACATATATTTTAGTGTTTTCAGTCTGCTTAGCACCATAATTTGTTACATTCGTTGCACATAGCAATAATTATACTTAAGAAATAATAATAAATTAAAAATGAGATTATTTACCTTTCTTTCGCTTTGGAACTACTCTCACACCGATTGCAAGTTCAGTCACAAGACACAACAGAGTCAGCAAACAGTACCTTCCACTGCACCCCATGATTATCACACAAAGTCAATTGCTCCTACTTGAATTATATAGACCTCCAATGCCCGTGCATTTGCCCAAAGGCTCTTTGGGTCGGGTGTTTAGTCCCAAATCGTAAAGCACGCGCGTAAGCGAACTAGCGCTTTTTGAGTCGACAACTGTAACTTGGAACGCACGCGCGGCGAATGCACGACGAGCGACTGAACCGCCCGGTCGCTCTATATTTTGACTTATAGCACTTTGGGAGTGCGAATTCCACTTGTATATAAAACCTTTCGCCGGTCCGGGGCGGGCGGTCATTGGTCGCGCGGTGGCGGCGTGTGGCGCGAAGGTGAAGGGAGCTGGAGTGGTGGCCCCCTCCACGCGCTGTGGGGGGCGCCAGGGTCGGTAGACACTTTTGCTATCGTCGGCCGTGCGATAGCTATCATGCACGGCCTGCGCTATTGTGCTCCAATTGTTACGTCACGAGCGCGAGAGCCGCGTGCGCGTACGCCTTTTATTCGTCAAGCATTTTTTATTTTGTTACATTTATACATCCGGTCAGTTTCTAATATTTTGAAATGTAAGCAAAAAACCATTTTTTTTATTTTTGCTTATAGGTAAACTGGCAGACGGGTACACTTGATTTTGGACCATGTCATAAATATGCAACGAATTTTGAGGATCCTTGGGTTTTTATAATATTTCTGATATCAACGGATTTTGGCCTGATATTAAACAGTTGTTGTACATATTTTTAGACAGAATGGGATCAAAGAGATCGCCTTTTCACGATAAGGCCACCCGTTGTACTATTTTTTTCTGCTATTATTTGTCTATGCTTTGGTATATAATAAAGAGTTATCCATCTATCTATTTTCGTACGTTTTCGAGACTCATCTTCGTCATTATGGTAGTCTTAAATCTCGGTTGCATTCTGACGATGCCTTCCGGACCTTGGGGTCTGTACGTTGTCGCGATTGTCAACAAATATAAAAATTAGGTTTGAAAATTTTAAGCACATATTTTATTGATTTTTCATATTTGATATTAATATGACGTTTCACTTTTCAGTGACTACTGAACTATAAACCGTGATCTGTGATCTTGACTTCAAACTGAGCGTAAAAGCTCTTTAAAATTAAATCAAACAGCTCGCCACCGACAATTCTCATGAACGTTTCTCTTGCGAACAGTGTTCATATGGAATGAGCTCCCAACTGAGGTTTATCCAAAGCTCTACGATATGTCATAAAATTTCTTCGAGGCCAGCAGCGCATTCATTGATTTATCATTGAGTGGGCCGTCACAGTGGGCTGTACTTTCGCAATAAAAAAAATCGCACTTAAAACAGTTAAAACGAATTTGTGACTATTCCATTTCCAGGTCTAAATAAAACATCAAAGTTATAGAATACTAGCTGATGCGTACCCACTTCGCTTCATTAAAGAATTAAAACATTATTAATCACAGTCCAATATAGCCTATGTCACTCAGGAATAATGTAGCTTTCTACTAGTGAAAGAATGTTCATGCTCGGTTCGGTAATTCAAGAGTTTAATTCCTACAAACAAACTCACAAACTTTATAATATAGTATACACGATGACCTAAGCTCCATATAAAAAGAATACTAAAGAAGTTTGTAGATAATTTACTAGTCTCCAAAGACTGTAGGCTGTTTACAGAAATGTTTATATAGTATCGTTTAATTAGCATAATGGTGTTAGATTATACGTTATTTGTATGTATATAAAATCATTATGTATGTTATTTAGTGAGCTGAAATAAAAAGGCTGTGGTAGCTTAATGGTTAGCGCACGCGTCCCAAACTCAAAGGATTCGAATCCTGGTCGGAAAACCTGCACCACTTAGGCAGTTTTTCTGACTTAATGTGTATTAGGTTACAATTACCACGTGCTAATGGTGAAGGAAAACATCGTGATGAAACCTGCACATCGAGATACTGATGTGTCGAACCTGCCAAGCCGCCTTGGACAAGCGTGGCGGGTATACTGTCCGTTCCTCTATAGTGAAATGCCCGAGTTCAGCATTGCGAAGTTTTGGGACGTTTATGAGGATATATATATATATATATATATATATATATATATATATATATATATATATATATATATATTGATTCACTTAAATTATTGATTCACCTAGTTCGGTACTTTTACTGACTTATAAAGTAAATTAAGTACTTTGTCGAAAATTTGTTTAAATTTTTAAAGTTATGTAAACTTGTTACGTAACTCTTTTGGTCTGAAAAATAAAAGTGGAAATATATAAATACAATCTAGTTAGATTTTTTATATAACAAAAGTATTGATGTTTCTCGCTTGAAACTTTTTTTAACGATTTACTTAAGCATTTATTGTCATCTGAATCTATATGGTAAAATTGTAAAAGGCGTTACGTAGTGCTACAGTTTAATACTCGAACTACTCAGACGGGAAAATCTTTATTTCTATAACATTATGATAATTTATGTGTATTATTGTTCGAAGATTTATACAATGGAAATGTATATATTTACATAGATAGATAGAATACTATTGTTCAGTACATACACATAAAATAAACAATTTACGTAGTCATATTAAACAGTAAAGGCAGGTACAATAGGCGGCCTTATCGTTTTAGAGCTATCTCTTCTAGACAACCTGGACAGATTTTATGAACAGAATAGCAAGTATAGTATCGTGCCTGCTTTCCATTGGGGTAGGCACAGACGAAGAATTTCCACTTACTACGATTTTGACCAT
The DNA here is from genome assembly GCA_039645545.1 of Dendrolimus houi. Lineage (NCBI taxonomy): Eukaryota > Metazoa > Arthropoda > Insecta > Lepidoptera > Lasiocampidae > Dendrolimus > Dendrolimus houi. The sequence goes on along the minus strand of CM077127.1, from coordinate 8,060,904 downwards.
AATCTTTTGGTTCATCTACTTTCATTGATCTCTTCATATATACACGTTTATTAGAGGTACTATTTACTTAGCCATTCTTTAAGACATTTGCGATTTGATTATGGTAAGTAATTCGCGGTTTATCAGTCTAAAATGAAGATGTGAGGCATAGAATTTATTTCTACTACTATACAATATCTAGAACAAAACTTGGAATTTATTTCTTGCTCTCACAATTGACGCCCTTCCAGTAAAAAGAACTTAATACCCTCATTTATAATATTTACAATGTTTTTTAACAATTTTTTCGCGGTTAAGGCTGTCCAACTCTGAAATACGCTGCCTGTTGCTGTCGGATATACAAAATCTTTATAAAAAAAAAATCAAGGACATGATTTGATTATTAAATACTGTGTAATATAAAATGTATTGCTTGTATTATACTGCTTGCTATTGTGGATAATGTAAACGATAGATGAAATACCCTCAAAATTAGGCGGCTTCGTTTCTACGTTTCAGTTTGTATAGAAATGAGACATTGAAAAAAAAGATCTTAATTGTTAAAAAAGGTTTCATACGTTTGTAAGTGCTCTTTCGTTTTCCTTTTTTTAATTTTATTGTAAAGTAGTTTTAAAATTTGTGATTTGTTTTTATTCGTTATTTATAAACAACAATATTTTACACTTTAAACAGATTTTTGTCCTTGAACATATTCCATAATCTAAGCAACAGCATTAAATAGCAATAAAGTCACATATATGAAACCTTTTTGAACAACCGAGTTCTTTTATTTTTTAAAGTATACAATGCCTCATTACTATCAAAATTGAAAGACAGAAACGAACCGTCTATTTTTGGCCTTATAAAACACGTGTTTCAATTGAATAACTTAAGATTCGAACACCGTCCAAAATCGGTTACAGGCTACATTCCATTTTCAAAAATTAAAAGCTATGCCTGTAATTTTTTTTAATTCTTTTGTTCACAGTTTTTTGTTCACTCTTTGTGAAATTAAGGTTTTGTATAAAATTATACAATTTAATATTACATATGCATAGTACGTAATTTACACGTTCAAAAGTTGTACGTGTAATTATTTAAAAAAAACAATGTAATGTAACAGTTATACCCGGTTACAATTATCGTGTTCAGTATAAGAACGTATTGGATTTAAAAATTCGTTTTTAAGCAGTAATTATTAATAGTTACTTACATGTTGAAGATTACAGAAGGGTTATTAGTGCTCTTTGGACTGGCTAAACGGCTAGTGTCCGTTACAGCAAAATTTAAACGCAGGAAACTGTATGAAAATATTGCTGGCATAGATCAGACAAACTGACGTCTTATTTATTTAATAAAAAGTAGTTAAAGTCGCCTTTGGACATTTGCAACACCAAAAGGTGTTGTGTTGTAATATGTTGCCGGTCTAGAAGAAGAACTGGAACTTGGTCACTAATACCGGAACTAGGGTTGCCAACCGTACTATGTAATATATTGTATCGTACTATATTTTAGCCAATTGTACTATATACGAGTATTATAGAAAAATAATAATATTGTACACAGTTCACAGTGATTCGAGATCTTTGAGAACGTCAGGTGAGGTTGCGACTCAGGACACCGTTACATACTACGGAGATTTACGCAAGATTGTTCTCTGTTCAGGCTGTGCATCTGAGCTGGAATGCTCTGCCGGCAGACGTCCGATCTGCTAAATCTATCCATTCCTTTAACAGACTTGTGAAGGAGCATTATCTAAGTGTATAACGTGTTTATTGTTCATTTGTATGTCTATGTACGTATATACATGTACTCGTATAATAATTATTTTGTCTTACTATTAGTATCTATTTCAACTGCACGCCAACGCTATCTTATCAAATAGATCTTGTCCATCCAAAGGTTGCCTGGAAGAGATTGCTTTAATCAATAAGGCTGCACATTGTATTAACTTTTAGTATTTAAGCTTATTGCAAACTTTTTCTCTGTAATGTTGGTGTACAATAAAAAGTTATATATTTTATAGTACGAAATATACTATATTTTCATCGCTAATTCAATTGTCAAGCTTTTTGTTTAGGTACTTAGGGTTATTTTAAAAATAATAGATCTTTGCTGGCTAAAGCAAAAATAAATATAAAGTAGAAATAAATAAAGTATATAACAAAAAATAAGGATTCAATCCTGAAGGGTTAGGGGTTAAAATAAGTAAAGAATGGCTTGATTAAACTAGATTTATTTACAAACACTAAAACAAACACCATTATCGTATACATCAAAAGACAGGAAGTAGAAAAAAAGAAACAACGTTACCAGTATGATGTTACAAGAGTTACCAGGGATAAATAATTAGATATTTTGTTTATCTAAAAACCGTAAACACTAACAAAACTCATGTCTTTTGAGTTCCAGACGCGTGATCTTGCCACTAAGCCACCACGGCAGGCCTAATACCTATTTGGGCGATTTTCGTAATCATGATTTTGCCTTTTTTTGGGTAATTAATTATGTTTATCTAGGAGGTTGTCGACTTAATATAGCACTTGTTGAACGTATTTATTAATAGATAAGATAATATTATTTATTATAATAACTTTTGTATTATTGTATATATATGACTATGTATATGTATGTATTTGTATATTCATTTCTTAAACTAGTTTGAATATTTATGTATCTGTTGCCTTTTTCCTGCACCACCTATATCGCCTGATTCAATTTTTTTTTCATTTAGGTTGCCTGGAAGAGATCGCTTTGAGCGATAAGGCCGCCTGTTATATTGCCTAGAAAAATATTGTAAATATGGTCTGTTTTTGTAATTGTATATTTTGGTGTGCAATAAAGTGTTCTCCCTCTCTCCCTCTCTCTATTAGAAGATAGTCAATGTCGGGGGAGAGATATTAATAAAAGAGTATTTATTTTACTTATGAAGTTTATTAATTTCTAATTATCGGAAGTCCGATCTAAAACTAATGATTATATACGAGTCTTAATTATTAATTATGAGTCTATGCAGGTCAGATGTTCACTGCTTACTGTCATGCATCCTCCCACCGTGACATCATTCCATCCCCGGCCGCCTGTGTGGGCTTTTTTGACAAAGACTTCGTTTGACCGGGAATGGGCAGTGTAAGCATTTGTGTTCGCACGATGACGACGTGGCCTGGGGCAGGATGCATAACTAGGTATTTTCCGTTGCACTGTTTGTAAACGGGTTGTATAAACACAATCATTATCAATATTTATTTAAAACTTTATATTGCTTAACTTTATATACCTATAAAAGAGATTTTGTTTGTATAATATATTATAGATAATGAAATTACAAAACACTTAAAATGAAAATAATAAAAATAGAGAAAAATCAGATGGACGAAAAATAATAGGTATGACAATGAAATTCTTGTAGTTTCCTTACAAATTTTGACTGGTTTGATCTAAAAACTTTTTAAATAATAAAAGGATTGTCCATTATGGGTCCACCTTGAAATCGGATGAACCTTAACCAAATATATTTCTAAAATCTTTTATTATCTTTATGTTATAATAAAATTATAGTAATTTTATAATCCAGTATAGAAATTACACTTACATAAATATAGATAGATAGATAATTATTGTACACCAAAGCATAGAGAAACCGAAGTGGAAAATACAAAAAATAGTAAGTATAGTTGGGGAAAAAGTTTCTTCGCATTTTATATATAAATTCAAAAGGTTTTTTATAAAGTTTATTTACATTTGACTAAAGTATGTAGGTGCCATTTTGTTAGATAACTTTTTGCCATCTTGTAGGTAGGGACGTGATCCTATTGCTATTTGGGCTTCTGATCAAAAAACTGTGACAAGTGGTTTTGGCAGTCCTCTCGTGATATTAACCTGACACTGCCTAAGGAATTGTGCAGAGACCGAAACAGGTGAAAATCTGAAGGTGCAAGGTCAGGACTATACGGCGGATACATTAACACCTCCCAGCCAAACTCTCGTAATTTTTGCTGAGTGGCTAAAGATATGTGAGGTCTAGCGTTATCATGGTGAAAAACCACACCCCTTCTGTTGATTAATTCCGGCCGCTTTCTCTAAACTTTTTGCTTTAATCTCATCAGTTGTTCGCAGTACAGTTCAGAATCGATGGTCCTGCCTGGCGGTAACAGCTCATAATGCATAATGCCCTTCCAATCCCACCATACACACAGCATCACCTTGTTGCGAGTTAACCCAGGTTTTGCCACAGTCTATGAAGCCTGACCGGCTTTTGGCCACGATCTTTTTCGCACGTTCGTACGAACGTTTCGTACGTGATCCACTTTTCATCACCAGTTATCAGCTTCTTCAAAAATGGTTCGGTTTCATTACGTCGTAATAAAGAATCACAAATGAGTACACGGTTCATTAGGTTTCTTTCAGTGGGCTCATGAGGCACCCAAATATCGAGCTTTTTTGTGTACCCAGCTTTTTTCAAATGTGCCAAAACCGTTTTGTGGTCAATTTCCAGTTCTCCAGCTACATCGTTACTACTAATATGCCGATCTTGCTCCACTTTTTCAAAAATGGCATCAATTTTGTCCGTAACAGGGCAAACAGAGCGACTTGAATCTTTGATATCAAAATTTCCGGATTGAAAACGCTTAAACCGAATTTGCGCTACTTTCACAGATACTACATTAGGTCCATAAACATCACAATTTTTTTTCATGGCTTGTGTTGCATTTTTACCTTTTTTGTAGTAAAATTTTAAAATGTATCGAATTTCTTCATTATTTTCACTCATTTTAACAATAAGGAAAACAAATGAAAATCACACATTTTCCTAATTTGAATTTGGAATTGTCTTCTTTAAAATTAAAACTTTTTTTTAATGATACCAAAACCAGCCAGATACAAATGGTATAGCCAAAGAGATCTTATTACAAGTTCATACATACTATATGCGAAAAGACTTTTTCCCCAACCTATTACAACGGGCGTAATATATTTTTATTTTCAGCTGTAAACGACGATGGTCCGTATCTTGACTTTTATGTTCTTTTGACTGCTATATTTCCTTTAATACTATCAGCGCGTTCCTTTAGTAGCTCACAAGCCCAATATGCTCTGTCAGCCGTTCCACCTGGCGACCGCGGACGTAGTGGTCGTGGCGAAAACGTCACTAATGACGTCATCATTTTCGATTACACAACGCTCACAACGACCCATGTCAAGAGATGGGTCGAATAACCGTTCGACTTGGGTTTCCGAATGTAACGCCGGCAAGCAAGTGGAACGGGAAAAATCGCGTTCGTGAACGTGGTCGTTCTAAGTTTCTAATAGAACGTAGCCTATGCATACTTTTTAGTTCAATATTCACAAATTATGACAGACAGAAAAAAATTCAAAGATGTATTTTCGAAATCTGCTGGTCTGAATTATCTTTTTTATTTATTTAGGTTTATGGCTTGGCAACTAGGCCTTTAAGCCAGATCTTAGATTACAATATAGTTTCTTCATTTTCTTAAGCCTATGTATAGCTCAGCTGAACTGTAGGTTATCAACTGACGCCATTCAACGTACTTGTGACAACTCGAAAGGCCACATTTGACTATACAGTTCAAATTTCTCACAAAAAACACAATTACTACTCAAAAACTATCAATATCCTACAACTACTGTTCATTATAGAGTAATTTTATACATTAAAAAAAAATTAAACTGAACAGCATAACTTCTCCTTTCATTTCCCGCCAAAAACTCCGTTTGAAATTATCTTTTCGTTTTTAAATTCATCGTACAAACTCGAACCATTTACAGATTTATATTATAGATATCATACACCTCTCTATTTTCTCTTGTACAGGTTACATTATGTAAGTGTTTGTTAAAGATGACTTCCTTAGTATTTATAACTTTGTAATGTTTTTAAATTTAAACTTACCTTTGGTTGATAAGTTGCAATAATCGACAGCGTGAAAAATAATCTTCAGTTAAGTGCATTCATTAGTGCAAGACTATATAAATGATGGAGAACACGATACATTTTTTTTTAGATTTCTTGTTTGTTTGTCGGTTTGTCTGTATGTCTGTTTGTTCGCGATTTATGTAAAAACTACTAGGCCGATTTCACTGCGGTTTTCGCTGATCGACAGCTAGTCCTTAGACTTAAACTCTGCGCTGCTATTTATCCCAGGAATCGTGTGGGAATTTTACTGGGAATGATGTAAATTGGCAAGATTAAAAATAATCGAATGCCAATGTGATTTTCTTACTGATCGATAGCAAATTTAATATAATAAAATGTGTGTTATCTTTATCTCGGAAATTTTCTTGAGAGCGGTTTGTAGTTGTTCGGGTGTATAAAAATTAGCTTAGTCCAACACAGTTTTCACTAACGTGAACGATAACACGATAGCTTACAATCTTTTATTAATTGCTGCGGTACTTTGTGTCCCGGAAATCTCAGTTCAAGCGTGGACAAGGTCGCGGGTATATCCCAGTAGGTACATAAATATCTCAGAGCTATCAGAGTGAAGCCGGTTAAAGGAAGCCGATCGCAACGCTGTGCTCTACGAGAACTTAGTATTAAATAATTGAATTAGTACGAATAAAGGTGGAATAGTTTCCGGTGTATACCTTACTATTAACCACATAGACGCAAACCAACTTTTGTACTATATAAGTTCACGCATACAATACATGCTTCACTTCATTTAACGCTTTTGTTCACATAAGATCCGTTTATACTTTTATTCGTCTGAGATAAATACAAACAAATTAAGAAAATTCATTTTCGTGCATGTTACATGCATTTGTTTTATACGTGCCACGCGGATACGAAACTATTTCTCACACGTCCTTTAAAACGACCTTTAGTATGTTAAGTTTATTAATTTTATTCAGTAATGACAAGGATTTATTAAGTCAACGTGCGTACAGGTTTCTGTACTTGTGCGTAATTTATGTAAAAACGTTAACAATTTGTGAAAAAAAATGAAACTGGAATTTACTACAGTAATACATTAGATATTAATATTGCAGTGTTGATTAAGCTATATAAATTTCTACGGTTTTTGAATTCTGCAACAGTAAAGATTTTGTCACTTTGGAAATATGACCTCTGAAATAGAAATTAAATAACTTTTAAATCTCTCTCTGTACAGCAATGTCATATTGATTGGCTATACATAGAGGTGTTGAGATGCCTGTATAACGCCGCTGTAATGATCGTCCAAACCCAGGACCGAAAGACGAAATCCAAACATCTACGTCGGGAGGTGAGACAAGGCGATGTAATATCGCCGAAACTGTTCACAAATGCATTGGATGATATATTCAAGACTCTGGATTGGAAGAGACAGGTGTTAATATTAATGGCGAGCGCATCTCTCACCTCCGTTACATTTACGATATTATTATGTTTGCAGAGACTATGGAAGAGCTGACTATAACACTGCACGGCCTAAATGAGTTTTCTCGACGAGTGGGTCTCGGCATGAACCTGGACAAAACAAAAGTCATGTTTAACAATTATGTCATGTCGAGACCGATACTTGTCAATGGCACCCCTCTGGAAGTTGTGCAAGAATAAGTCTATCTTGGATAAATTATCCAAGTGGGTAAGCACAACTTGGAGAGGGAAGTCAATATAAGGATGCAGTTGGGTTGGGCGCCTGTGTGGGCTTTAGACAACAACATCCGTTTCACTGGGAATGGGTAGTGTTGGGCGGTATTCGTAAAGCTTCGCTGGGTCTTAACGTTGACCATTCTGCAATGCTTGAAGACGACAGTCTTCGAGTAGTGCGTCCTACCTATCATGACGTATGGTGACGAGACGCGGACACTGACAGAGGGTTTGGTTCTCAATTGAAGGTCGCTAAGCGGGCTATGGAGCGGACTATGTTGGGAATATCTCTTATGGATAAAATCAGAAATAAATATATCCGTAAAAGAACCAAGATTACCGAAATAGCTCGCAAAATTAGCAAGCTGAAATGGCAGTGGGCCGGTTATGTTTGTCGCAAGACTGATGACTGATGGAGCAGACGAATCCTAGAGTGGAGACCGCGTCTCGGCAAATGTAGTTTAGGGTCACCCTCCAGCCCAATGGACCGACGATCTGCGCACTGTCGCCGGAGGGGCTGGTTGAGAACAACGGTGGACCGGGATAGGTGGCACAAATTGGGGGAGGCATAACTTCAGCAGTGGACAACGGTTGGCTGATGACTACGAACTTTTGAATAGATGAATGAATATAATTTACAGAAATATAAGAATTTTTTTACATTTAAGTGGTAACAAAATCACATGGTCTCCCTGCAACTGTTATAAAAAGGTTTATACACATATTTGAGTAAGTATATATACGTCAATATAAAAAAAAAACATAAAATTCTAAATACTAATTAATATTGTCTAAAGACAAAAATATATCTTTATGGTTTCACTCCAGTGTCACGGTTGATTATCTCGAGGAGTAAAGGCATACTTAATGAAATTGAAATCTCGTAAGCTTTCTCCTTTTTCTTTCACCTTATCCCAATTATTTGGGGTCGGCACAATCTGTCTTTACCTGCCACATTCCTTTATTCTGACATACATCTTCTGTCACACCACAAATCATCATAGCATTCTTTAAACAATCTACCCATCTCTATACTGGTCAACCTTTACATTTGTACTTATCCATCTTGTAGTTCATCATTTGTGCGTTTATAAATATGTATTGATACATTTTGCGAAAATATTTTTTTTAACACTGAAAGAAGGTTTCTATTAGTACAATAGGGTAAATAACAATCAAATCAACTCGGAGACTTTTTATTCTTACAAAATGTCGCAGCCTCAGATATTTTAGGAGTGTATAAAATTGTGACAAAATAATTTTGTATGACTAATGGAGTCAAATACCGCATTAGCCTCATTTTAAAGGTCTACAAATTTTACCACTGCCATGTATGTATTGTTACAGTTATTTAGTAGCATAGTTGTTCTTGTCATGTTTCCGTTTGGAGTTAATAATTAATTTTGTTATATACCCTCTTATTTCTAAACGATATAATCGGCCATTTCCTCAATTGAATAATAATGTTATATTTTTATTTATTCGGTGATTAGCGCTTGTTTTGTATAGAGTAAGTAGTTCTCTATAATTCAACATAATTTTATTTAGGAGTGTTTGTCTCTAGAATGTAGTGATGTGTACAGATTGTAATTAAAAATCTCTCAGTTGTATATAGACGGTATTCACTACATTTTGTTTTCATATTGGCAGACGCGATAGATTTGTACTGTGTTCATTTTATTTTATTACATGTAAAACTTTAAGTTTAATGTTTTATATAATATCTTGTATAAAATATTATCTGGAATTTCCAAACGGTAATGTATTAAATTCTTTTCATTCTTAACAGTTTAATTAAAACAATTTATCAATGACTTCAATCCGCTATCGGTTGTGCCAATTGCTAAGTTTCATATACTGTAAAATTGATGGAAGGATAGCGAGGTGTTCTAAAAATGCTTGAAAAGTGTAAAAAGTCAGTGTACCTATGTAATATGTTAAAACCGTAATAACACGTTGCGAAGCGGTATACATAGAATAGGAAGTAAAATTAAATTTTAACCTATATATATGACCTTCAAAAAGTGTTCTCCAGTGGAACTTATTTTGAGAATAAAAACTTTTAAATTTGAATTTGAATTTAATGTTCTCTGATTATAAACATGTGACTAGTTGCTGTTCTTTTATTACGATGAGCCCTTCTAAGTTGTTGCAAGTATTACAACAGTATATTTATGAAATATGCTTATTTGTCAGAAACAATTTTACGATTTTTACGACGGCTAAAGACTTCTATCCAAACAATACTAGAAATAGTGAACGACTAGTATTAAATGTGGCACCAAAAACAACCCTCTTTACCAGAATAAACTGCTATAACATGTGTATTCAAATGTACAATAAAATTCCAATCTATATAAAAGAGTTTAGGATAAATAAATTTAAAATTGAATTAAAAGAATGACTCTTAAATACAATGTTTACTCGGTGGACGAATTCCTCAATTGTAAATAAATACCTTCCAGGACTTATGAATGTTATTATTATTATTACTATTATTTATTGACATTTAGCAGTTCTTTTTTCATTTAACATTATATACTTTAATGAAATTTATTACAAATATTTTTATGCTCCTATGTGAGCAAAACATGTGTACATTATAACAAATATGCCAACTGTTTAACCATGTTTTGAACAAATAAATTTTATTTGATTTAATTAATTATTATGTGAACAGGAATTAGAATTATGTCTATGGTGATATTTTACAAGTAAGATTCTAAGGTGGTATTTTACCGCTTATATTTTAATAAGTAAATAATATTAGTATTTCAGTATATACAATTATGTGAGTTATTATATAAAAAGGCTCTTTTTGCATATGTTAGAAAATATGGCAAGGCATATTTAATTAGAAGAAGAAATTCATAGTTGTAGACTTAAAACCTCGGATACAACAGAAGTAGTTATTGTGCTCAATACTACTACTAATATTTAATTTTAGCTGAACACCTTCGTGTTTTTATCCAGAGTTACGTAGCTATCTTTAGTACTCATGAAACAATTATATGAATAAGATAAGCATAAGATATCGAGTGGAAATGCAATTGAAATACTTTCACAATATTGATATGCGTCTTATTTGCTTGTTTGTTTAATTGAGAAAGACATTGTTATATTATCTTAAGTATTACAGGTTCTTATCAACATATATTCCTGGAAATTAGACTGCTGGGAAAACCAGAATATCGTACTTTCTGTTTATTTCATACATATATTACTAGGATATACCCGCGACTTCGTCCACGTTTGACTTGAAATTCCCACGGGATTCCCGGGTCACAAAGTATAGCAGCGTTTAAAAAAAGATTGTTAACTAACGTTTTAGTGAACACTGTGTCGGAATAACCAAATTTTTAAGCATTCGTACAACTTCGAACTGCTTTCGGGAAAATTCCCGTGGGATTTTCGAGTTTAACGATATTTTTTTACATATTTTTTTTTATCGATCAGTGAAAAAATCACATTTCAATTGGATTTTAATTTCAGTCTGGCCGTTTTAAATAATTCCCAGAAAAATTCCCACGGGATTCTCAGGATAAAAAGTAGCGCACATAAATCCTCCGAGAGCACGAGATATGAGTTTTATATTGTACAGCACAGATTAGAGAGTCAATAAGATCGATGATTAAACATAGGTCCAATTTGGACCGAAATAAAACTAATAATAATATTTTTTAGACTAAAACAGCGAACATTTGAAAGTATAGACACTTAAGAAGTTTATTTGGAATTATAATATATTGACGGCTGTAGTCTAAAGGAATTATATTTATATTAATAAAAGTTAGGGAAGAATGATCTGTGAGTATATTTTCTGAAGCTTCACTTCTACTGCGTGTGAACTGCACACACATACAACTTTTTTTTAAAGATAAATTGGTAGTTGCTAATCACATCATCATCTTAGTCCTAAAGCCCAGTTTCATCGGGAACAATTATTCTGGAGATTGTGTACTGGTACTTTCTTACTTCTTCTTACTTTTATTGGGAGACCACTGGCAAGCGTTTCATTAAGTTGTCAGGCCAGCATTTTTTGGGTATATCACAAACCGAGAACTGTTGAAGGCTGCGAGGCTAGCTTTCTCAGATAACTAATCACACAACAGACAACTAATTTCACTAATACGTAGCATTACTAGTCTTGGCGACTCTTTTTTAAAATTTATACCTCGCACTACAGCGGTATACTAGGCATCACTTCTCTGTAGCGGGGGAGAGAAATATTTCTGTTTTTACGTTCTGTGTGGTCATGGGCCTTTTGTCATAATATCTATGAACATGGTTTTGCGGGTGTTCAAATTCCAGTCTTGGCCATTCTGTTGCAGATTATTTTAATACGAAGCTAGCAAACAGGCAGATGGCCCAACTCATGAAAAGTGGTTACCGTCGTCTATAGGCGATTGCAATACCAATGGCGAAGCCAACGCATTGTCAGCCTTTAGGATGCGGGATGAGATAAAGGGATCAGACAGAAGGGATAATATATGGGATTGGAATAAGGAGGTGGGATAGGGATCACCGGATAGGGGGAGGAGGAAGTGAGTCACTCATCACTGTTTAGTTTTATTTTTCTTCTTCTGCAAACAGGCGATTTCCGCTACTCGACGAGATAGCGCCTCTTTTGCATGCGAGGGTGTACACCATCCAGCCAGCTCCTCCAGGAAGTCCACCAGTTGCTTGACGTCGCTAAAAAGGCTACCTGGGGCATCCAGATACATCGCCCTGTTTAGGGCGGCTGCTTCTTTTGCATCCAGGTAGGCTCTGCACAGGGGGTTCTCGGTGACACCTATATTGAAAAGATGTCTGTTAACACTCTATAGTTTAGATTAGAGTATGATTGTTGAATATCATTAACTCGTAATTATAACAGAAAGGAAAAACAACACAAATGGCACTAGTTAAGATATAATAGGTTGGGGAAAAAGTCTTTTCGCATATAGTATGTATGAACTTGTAATAAGATTTCTTTGGCTATACCATTTGTAGCTGGCTGGTTTTGGTATCATTAAAAAGTTTTAATTTTAAAGAAGACGATTCCAAATTCAAATTAGGAAAATGTGTATTTTCATTTGTTTTTCTTATTGTTAAAATGAGTGAATCTAATGAAGAAATTCGATACATTTTAAAATTTTACTACAAAAAAGGTAAAAATGAAACACAAGCCGCGAAAAAAGTTTGTGATGTTTATGGACCTAATGCAGTATCTGTGAGAGTAGCGCAAATTTGGTTTAAGCGTTTTCAATCCGGAAATTTTGATATCAAAGATGCACGTCGCTCTGTTCGCCCTGTTAAGGACAAAATTGATGCCATTTTTGAAAAAGTGGAGCAAATTCGGCATATTAGTAGTTACGATGTAGCTGGAGAACTGGGAATTGACCACAAAACGGTTTTGGCACATTTGAAAAAAGCTGGGTACACAAAAAAGCTCGATATTTGGGTGCCTCATGAGCTCACTGAAAGAAACCTAATGAACCGTGTACTCATTTGTGATTCTTTATTACGACGTAATGAAACTCAACCATTTTTGAAGAAGATGATAACTGGTGATGAGAAGTGGATCACGTACGACAAGAACGTGCGAAAAAGATCGTGGTCAAAGGCCGGTCAGGCTTCACAGACTGTGGCGAAACCCAGGTTAACTTGCAACAAGGTGATGCTGTGTGTATGGTGGGATTGGAAGGGCATTATTCATTATGAGCTGTTACCGTCAGACAGGACCATCGATTCTGAACTGTACTGCGAACAACTGATGAGATTAAAGCAAAAACTTGAGAGAAAGCGGCCAGAATTAATTAACAGAAGGGGTGTGGTTTTTCACCTTGATAACGCTAGACCTCATACATCTTTAGCCACTCAGCAAAAATTACGAGAGTTTGGCTGGGAGGTGTTAATGCATCCGCCGTATAGTCCTGACTTTGCACCTTCAGATTTTCACCTGTTTCGGTCTCTGCAGAATTCCTTAGGCAGTGTCAGGTTAACATCACAAGAGGACTGCCAAAACCACTTGTCACAGTTTTTTTATCAGAAGCCCCAAAATTTTTATAGCAACGGGATCACTATCCTACCTACAAGATGGCAAAAAGTTATCCAACAAAATGGCACCTACATACTTTAGTCAAATGTAAATAAAGTTTATAAAAAAACCTTTTGAATTTTTATATAAAATGCGAAGAAACTTTTTCCCCAACCTAATATATAGGTATAGACATAAGGCACACACTGCACATGCACTTCCCCACAACACCAGCAAAATAATATTATAAGTTATTCTTAAGGTACAATACAAAATCACTAAATTAATGTCACACACAGTAAAAAAATAAACAATAAGCGTGTATGAACTCTAAAAATTTTCATAGAAATTAAATTGTAAAAAAGGGTACGGAACTCGAGTCCGTAGAGTTGTTAAAAAAAGAAAACAAAAACTCGTAATTATAAACTTTACAGGCTCAGGTAATTATAGTAAGTAGTTTTTGTTACTTCCGAAACTAATGTACTCTTATCACATAATCTATGACATGAGATATTGTTGGCGCGGGCGGGAGCGGGGTTACAAGAGAAGGAAAGGACTTACAGGATAGGTCGCCCCACCGGACACGCTACGAACGATGCGGGCTCGCAGCGGCAGGAATGGATCACGAGGAAGAAGTTCTTTGTGATCCATTCTTCATGTCTTGCGGTGACCAAATAGGTCGGCGTTAACAGATATATATTTCAATATCACGATTTAACTGCCTTTTTATCCTTGTGTGTCAAAAATTGAAAGTTATATCCATATGACATTTGATTTAAACCCAAGTAATCGATTTAATTGACACCCAAAGGCGATATTCACTAATGTTTGCTTCTATTTAAATTAAAAACATAAATTACACTAATTTTGTCAAGGTTTTTAGGGTTCAGATATCTGAAGATAAAAAAGAACCTTTATGGTTATCCGTGCAGGAACGGAGAAACATTAGCAATTTCAAACGGCCGGGCCGTCTGTATTAAGAGGCGACAAAACAGCCCACAGCCTGGTGTTAGGATATTTGGCTATGTGGATGGCTACTACCCGTGGTTTAGAGTGTGCCGCCATAACAACCTTGAGTTGTGTTTCGGCATCAGTGGCCAGGTTGTAGTCCCCATTTCGTCCATGGCGACGGTAACCGTTTTCCATCAGGTGGACCGTCTGCCTATCTGCTGAACTCGTGTGATAAAAATTGTGGCTTATTTATTACGCAACTAGCTGTACCCGTGACTTCGTCCGCGTTGAATTTTTTTCGCGGAACCTTAAAAAAGTAGCCTAAATTACTCCTTATAACATCAGCTATCTGCCAGTGAAAGTCCCGTCAAAATCGGTCCGGTTCAGAGATTAGCCGGAATATTCAGATAGACAGACAAAAATTCTAAAAATTGAATTTTCGGAACCTCCTGGTCCGAATTATCCCGCTTGGTTTTTTTCACATTTTTATTTTGATATTACAAACAGACACTTTAACTTTATTTATCTGTAGGTATACAGTATTTTAAAATGCAATGCTTCAGTAATATATATTTGTGTCAGAGCTGATTACGTTGAGAAGTAAGGCTAAAGATATGAAACTAGGTTGAAGATATGAAATTTGGTACACACGTAGAAACCTTAAGTGTCTAGAAAATGGAGTATCGAATTTAGGAAATGGTTTTTTGCATTATTCGCAATAAAGAGGGAGAACCTAAAAAAGAAATTTGGAATTTAGAAGTTCAGCAATATCATCGAATTGTTGAAACTGTTGAATTGTTGAAAGATAGCTATCATCAGTTTTTACCTGTAAATAAAATCAAGTGGCTTTTTTGAAGAGTACTCTACAAAGCGAATTCTTGAACTCAGAAAGGCTATAATATAGATCAATTCGCTTGTGGAATCAGTTTTTTTAATAAATGGATCATATATAAGCTTTATAACAAAATATTTTTCTTTTTATTTTCGCTATAATTAAAAAGCACCCGAGTACTGAAAACACGCCGACAATTCCCGAACAAACCCGAGCGCTCGTGTAAAGTCACTATGCTAATTTCTCATTATAACTCATCGTAGCTTTATCTGTGTGTTGTGTGCTATGTGTTTTCGGTACTCGGGTACTTCGGGTTCAAAAATTTAATTTTAGTTTAATGTAACTTTTAATTACAGCGGAAAAAATAAAATAATGATAGTTTGTTATAAAACTTATATATGATCTTTCCACGTTTAAAAAAAATGATTTAACGACCCAATTGTAAGTAATTTAACGAATGTTAAGAGTTATATGTCTCTGAGAGCAGCGTTAAGGTTTGAAATGAAAGCATTGGGCATTTGATTATGAGGTATTAACAATGAGCAAGCAGCAATTTAACACAGTTCAATTGCCCTATAATTTATCACATTACAGTCCATTATTTAAGTACAGAAAGCTTTAAAAGCCCTCTTTAGCCTTAAAAGCCCATGTGTAATATTTTTCATCACTCTAATGATAAAAATCTGCCAAGTGCGCGTCAGTATACGCATAGTCACTCGTTCCGTAGAGGTGATGAACGACCAATATATTTGTATGTGGATTACATATTTTAACGAAATTTCATTCATATAATCATACATAGTAGTTTTTTAGAGGAAAACATTGAAATACAAACATGAAAACGCGGATACATACACATATATTTAACTCCAATCACACTTCTCCATTATAGGCATACAAAACTTCTATTTAAAGCTAAATTTACTCCATTTTATCTGTTATACATTAATTAAAAGTTAAATTAATAGAAATTAAAAGAAAGTTATAAATGTTAGTTTAAAAGATATGTAAGTATGTAAGTTTATTTTCTTTTTTATGTACACTGCTTAGCAACATGTTTTTGCCACAATAACTGTTGGGGTAAGAAATAACATAGAATATCTATATATGTAAAACAAAGTCGTGTTAGTTACACCATTTATAACTCAAGAACAGCTGGACCAATTTTTGTGATTACATGTTTTTGGCATTGTCTTCGTCCGGAATAAGATAATAAGTATTAAAATATGATATTCATATTTAAAAATAACATTAGTCACAACATCAGTCTAGCTATTCATTTGTAATAATCTTTATCGGCCGATTTCGGCAACAGTGACTTATGCATTTAAATTCATTTTCATTTGTCTGATTTAGGTGACATTATTTTTGTGTGTGTTCAAGTGGATTTCGGGATGGTTTAGATTCACAATCGGGCCCGGTAGGTAGTGCTGTTGAACACCTCTTTAACGGTGGGACCGATTTTGATGACATTATTTTTTTTTTCGAGTAGCTTCGAGAATGGTGTAGATTAACAATTGGTCCCGGTTTATGGCGCTGCAATCGGTTTTTAGATTTTTATTTTTAAGAGCAAGACAACGTCTGCCGGGTACAGCTAGTTCAGTATAATAATGAGTTCAAATCGGATTCGAACACACCTGATCATTAAAAATATTTTCAACGTAATCGCTCGAGTTATTTTTACAAAACTGGAGTACCTTTGAGAAAGGAATTTGGTTACGAAATACAATAATGTAACTATGTAGGTGACACCGAGTTTTAAGAGCAAGGCTTTTGAACGGTCGATTTCTTAATTTCTTTATATCTATATTCGTTAATTTAAATTATAATGTATATAGGTTAATGAATTAAGTGATTATGATACCGTAAGTATTGATCTGAATTGGATTTTGTGAGCAAATATATATTTTTAAATATTTTAGTACTAGCTCTGTTCACGAAATCGTTGGCGAGATTTCATTTTGAACCCTCCAAGATATCGAAATGGAACTGTATTGGTACATGATATATTTACATCTATAATATTATAAAATTCTAAACATGCCGTATCTGCACATTGAAGCTATTAAAAAAAAAACATCTGAAATAGACTATATCAACGATGGAGAACACGATGCAATTTTTTAGGTTTCTTATCTATTTGTTCGGCATTCACGTAAAAACTAGTGGGCCGATTTCGATGCGGTATTCGCTGATTGACAGCAAATTCTTAGACTTAAAATCTGCGCTTCTTATTATCATTAGCAATAGCAAATTTTATGTAATAAAATATGTGATATTTTTCATTCCGGGAATCCTGCGAAATTTTACCCGGGAACAGTTTTTAGTTGTTTCGGTACATAAAAATTAGCTTAGTCCGACACAGTTTTCACTAAAATGATAGCTTAGATTCTTTTTTTAAATGCTGAGGTACTTTGTGTCCCGGGAATCCTGCGGGAATTTCAATTCAAGTGTGGACAAAGTCGCTGGCAAATCCTATAAATAACTTTTAGCTATATTGAGAGACAAATATTCTAAAACCTGTAATTTATTATTAGATAACGTATACATACATAGCAGATTTCACTTAAACGTTGACATTTATACTGAAACCACAGACAGACAATATAATTTTTATTATAGTTTAGAAGCATAATCAAGAATAGAATCGTTGAATACATTAACAGCGAGTCAACAGACAAAAAGCGTTTTTTGATCGATTTCTCAGCCCTTGTTACAGTAATTATACATACTTTATTATGGTGAAAAAAATATATGTCAATCTTGATTTCTGAGGTGAACTATGTACTCAAAACGCATTTTCGATAAATTTTCTCAATAGAAAATGATTGCAAAGTAACCTCTAAACGTGTTCTTCAATCTTGTGTCATGTTATTACTGTTAATCGTACATCGCTAAAATAAATAACAGTAACATATCATATTATAAGAAATATACACATTATAGTTTTTTTATTCGGTTACTTAGAGAATTTGCAAGTAATTAATTATTTTATTATAAATGACTTCAAAAATCACGCTTGCTGGTCCCAATGTATGGAATTTATCAATACGCCGGACGGCTCGGTGCTGTGTACACGCGTCGCTCTGCTTGAGCGTGCTATTCGAAATTAAATTTTAAATAAATGAAGGAGCAACAATAACCACAATTTCGAGCCGATCGAGCTATACTTATTTGGCGTATACGGTAGAGAACTGGTCTAAATCATAGAGACTGTGTGGGTTCGAATCCTACTAGCGTCACTTGATCTAGTAGATTTTTTTATTTTTATATCAAAGTTGATAAAATGGTCTTTTTCTCTTCTTAAATAATTTTATAAAATGCATTAAAAATCTTTTCTATTAGGTTGGGGAAAAAGTTTCTTCGCATTTTATATAAAAATTCAAAAGGTTTTTTTATAAAGTTTATTTACATTTGACTAAAGTATGTAGGTGCCATTTTGTTGGATAACTTTTTGCCATCTTGTAGGTAGGGACGTGATCCCATTGCTATAAAAATTTTGGGGCTTCTGATCAAAAAACTGCGACAAGTGGTTTTGGCAGTCCTCTCGTGATGTTAACCTGACACTGCCTAAGGAATTCTGCAGAGACCGAAACAGGTAAAAATTTGAAGGTGCAAGGTCAGAACTATACGGCGGATGCATTAACACCTCCCAGCCAAACTCTCGTAATTTTTGCTGAGTGGCTAAAGATGTGTGAGGTCTAGCGTTATCATGGTGAAAAACCACACCCCTTCTGTTAATTAATTCCGTCCGCTTTCTCTCAACTTTTAGCTTTAATCTCATCAGTTGTTCGCAGTACAGTTCAGAAACGATGGTCCTGCCTGGCGGTAACAGCTCATAATGAATAATGCCCTTCCAATCCCACCATACACACAGCATCATCTTGTTGCGAGTTAACCCGGGTTTCGCCACAGTCTGTGAAGCTTGACCGGCCTTTGACTACGATCTTTTTCGCGCGTTCTTGTCGTACGTGATCCACTTTTCATCACCAGTTATCAGCTTCTTCAAAAATAGTTCGGTTTCATTACGTCGTAATAAAGAATCACAAATGAGTACACGGTTCATTAGGTTTCTTTCAGTGAGCTCATGAGGCACCCAAATATCAGCTTTTTTCAAATGTGCCAAAACCGTTTTGTGGTCAATTCCCAGTACTCCAGCTACATCGTAACTACTAATATGCCGATCTTGCTCCACTTTTTTTATCCTTTTATGGAAAGACTATTGAACCGATTTGGATGAAACTGGGTACATATGTAATTTTAATACCGAGGGTGGCCAAGAGATACTTTTCATCCCGAAAAATGAGATAGTTTCCGGGATGAAAATATATGTGGCCGAACGGGCCTAAATGATAAAATTAAATGTCCGAAATGACTGAAAAAAAACCTGTTCTACTTTATGAGATAACCTTTACATACATCTATCCCATTATCCGAGATGAAAAGTATCCCTTGTTCACCGTCATTATTAAATTACATATATACCGAATTTCAGCCAAATCGATGTAATAGTTTTTTCCGTAAAAGCAGTACAAACAGAAAGAGAAATATATTTTTATCCCGGAAACTATCACATTTTCCGGGATAATATAAATATATAATAAATAAAATGCATTCTCGGCATCGAAAAATATATACTGAGTTTCAGCCAAATCGGTCCAGTAGTTTTTCCGTGAATAATACAATTACATCATTCTAATAAAGTTTACTCGTCTAAAAATTATTAAAAAATAAAAAGAAACGTATATATAGCCTGAGGAGGATTCGAACCCTGTAACACCACCTAGTTATTACTACGCTCGGTGAAACGTTGAGCTAAAGACGCTTAGGAAGTTACGTTAAAATTTCAATACCTATTAAGCTTATAAACGATCTGTCTCACTTTAGGATATTTTGTCTCGCTCTCGTGCTCGGCAGCCTTAGAATGAAATAAATTGAATCAAGTTGGTATGGACACGGTGCGCGTAGGTATGTTCAGTTGCAATATTTCGCCACGCTCGAACTTTTATTACGCGCTGTTTCATCGAAGTAAATATCGGCCGTGCGGGGTTGATTTTCTGAAACACCGATTTGAATCAGGTCTACATAGCCTCTTAATAATCTCGCTAGGGCCTAACAGACAGGCGCGCGGTATTGGTTGATAAGTCCTTGTTTGAAGTTCCACGATTCGTAGTGGAATTGATACACGCTAATTAACTCAAGAATTGTCTAGTTTATTAGCTTATTACAAAGTTGTTACTGTAAAGTTGTAAGTAATAATCATATTTATTGGTTTTGTTGTAAAATATTTTATATTTCATTCTCGTTTGCCAGCTTACTGATCCACTTCCGACAAAGTAGTTAGCGTAATTATCACACAATATGCGTTCCATATGAGCATAGTGGTTAGCAGTGCTATCTAGGAATGGTTGAAGGCCTACCGATCCCAGTTCTCTCCAATTACCAGGTATCAACCACTTCACCTGTATTGGTGTTTTCGGTGTATAGTGTAATAGGTTCATTGTTGTAGTTCATTTTTCTCCACCAGTTATATAAGGCACAACAAGCTTTTGCAATTTTAACAATTTTGGCTGGAGAAAACGGTAAAGGTGTTTCAAATATTCTAAAGCGACTGACTAAAATTCCAGAAGTATCCTCCACTGCGCGTCTAGTTCCTGAAAGCTTATAGTTGAATATATTTTGAGCTATAGTTATATTTTTCTTACTGTAAGGTTTTATTAAATAAGATTTCAATGGAAATACATTGTCTCCGACGATACAGTGGGGCGCTAGTAGCATGTTTTCCAATAATCCACTGAGGCTACACTTTCTAAAAACTCCTCCGTCAGATTCTACCATTACACCCGACATCGATGTAATAAATTAATAAAATAAATTATAATCATCATCAACAAAAGCCATTATTAGCACTACGCTGTTTTGATGTTTATAGTTGTAATAATAAATTCCAGCTTCGATAGGTGCTTTTATTACAACATGTTTTCCATCAATAGCATCACAGCAGCTAGAAAAATTCCACTTGTCATTGAAACCTTTAGCGATTGCCTTCCATTCTTCGTGGTTTGGAACCTAAAATAAAATTACCTCTTTAATTTGCAGAATTATGCTGAAATTGAAAAGTCAGCTGTAGAAGTTAAACTTGAATTGTCTGCCCCACAAAAATATGAAGAAAATAATTTAAATAAACCTTTTTATACGCGGAAAAGAAGTTAAGCCCATCTTGATACCTTAGTCAAGAGGGTCAGGGATGTAGGGGAAATGATCCAGAAATCACTGGCGCCGATAAAAGTGGAAAATGTATTTGATATATTTGGTAAAAGTGTTGCTGCACAACTAAATGCAATGCCTTTGATTGATGTGTTTCTAGTAGAAACACACATTCAAAAGTACCTGACAAGTATGCGCGTGCAGTCAATAAGAGGGCTATCTATCATCAGTTTAAATAGCTTGTTCTTTTTCTCCACTGTTTACGACAACGTATATCTCTAAGCCATCGCCAAGCGAAGAAATAATCATATCGGACCTTAATGTCCGCAATGAAATTGATATGCAATATAAGATAAATCCTTGCCAATAAACAATAAACCAAGACGAGATAATTTACAAAAGCGAAGAAATTTGACCTGACTTTGTAATCAATGCCAAATGTTCTGATGTCATCTACGTAACTTTTTTGTTAAATGGTGAAGAATAATTATTAATTGATTGATTTCTAGTTTTAAGCTATTTTCTAAACAATTTCAATACAATAATTAAAGTACAATAAACAAATTACACGTGTATATAATTAATGTCTATTTTTATATATTCCTTTAGAGCTTGGTAAATAGCATCACATATTTCTGGAATTATATTTGAAATGCTGGACTTCGAAACTCTAAAAAAATGTGAAAGACAACGTAGACTACTTCCATTAGCCAACATACACAATACAATGTAGTAGATCACTTACAAGCCAATAGATGGCGCTGTGCAATAATTGAGGTCGCAAGCGATTCCCAACACGTACAAAGGACATACAAATTTCCATCAACAATAGAGGGGCCTGCGGGGCATACATAGCCTCGTTGGAATTTATTCCTTTGAGACGGAGGAGCATTCCATCTCGCTCCTCCACCTTGTCAGGAGATCTCTAGAACAATTTGTAGTTTTAATTTTGCGGGTAAAGCAAATCTTATGAATGTGTCTGATCTTTGTATGACAGGTCTAATTTTATTTAAAAGAAAGTTGAATGGATCTTCAGACATTCGCAAAGATTTTTTAAAATTCCGCTGTATCTTCTCCAGCTAGTTCCATAAAAAGTTGGTTGCTGTCACCTTGTATATTTCTTCTATCTATCTATCTTCTCTGCCAAATACGTTTCGGTTTTCTTCTTTCTATTTGTATATCGTTTTCTATTTCTTTTGTGAGAAGATGTATAGTTTCTTGAAGAATTTCACGTAATTTATAACGCATATCCATCTTTATTTTTTCGTAAAATTTGACTGCTATTCGCTGACACTCATAATAATAAATTGATATTTGAAGCTTAACTCGCATATAGCACAACTTTGGACACAACTTGCTACTTAAACGCAAGTTCTCAGTTGTAACTTCCTACTTAAGTAATGGAAATGTAAACCAGTCTTTAAAGCTGTTGAAGTTATATTCAAAGTCATGATGTTCAAATCGCTGTCAACGTAACGTTCTTTGTTAATGTCATTGTGACGTTTGATGTTGACGTTTTTGAAATTAAAGTTAGGTCTCGTTCGTGACATTATGGGTATTCTATTTCCTGAAATAAAAACGTATTATTATTCACATATAGCCAAACTATCCAAATGACTACAATCGTATATGGTATGAATATATTAATACAGAAAAACTACTAAGTAACCTGTTAAATTAGTTTTCATCGTCTAAATATTATATCAAATATATATAATTTATGTGCAAAAGTAACTAGCATAGCGACTAATATAAGAAACAAATATATAAATGTACTAATTTTTCTGGGTATAATCAATTGTTAATGCATATTCACAAGCACACAAACACCATACACACACATACACACCACAAAATCACATGATTGCACACACATTCACGCATGCACACGCAATCTGAGCAAACACTCGAATAGATCTCTGCTTTTTGTACGACTGTTTGAATATCTACTTTAGTGTATTACTTAGTTATTCATCTGAACCATATTAGTACAGTGATCTAGTATAGGGTTGAGAATTTCAAAATTTTGCAATGTTTACTTTATTTAGCCTTTATTTTGTATTCCGCTGCAACCGAAAGTTGCCAAAGTCGACTGTAATTTACAGAATCGGCACTTTGATACCTGACGGATTGTACATATATTTTTTTTCATTGTTATGCATTGTGACTATGAATAAATAATTTTTATTTTATTTTTTATTAATCGATGGCAAATTATTTACATTTTTCTTAAAATACTATATAAAAATAAAATATATTTAAAAAAGTCGATGTCCGCCAGCAGTGAGATCTATCCAAACTACCGGTGGTTAAAGCTCCAGAGATAGGAATCTCACCACAATAAATATATTATAACATTTTATTCTGCAACACTAGAGAACTTAAAAATATTCTGCTTGAGTACAAAGGCAGTCTTATCGCTAAAAAGCAAATCCAGACAACTCTTGGTAGGTATGAATCAGATTAGAAAATTGATAATCTCTATAAAGTTTGAAAGTTTGTAGGAATGGATGTATGGATGTATGGACGTATGTTTGTTACTCTTTCACGCAAAAGCTACTGAATGGATTTTGATGAAACTTTCCAATAATTTATAAAGATATAGTGTGAATGATCCAAAATATAACGATTTTCCATCACCACGCGGGTGAAACCGGGGGACAGCTAGTATAATATAATACCCGCAGGGGGGCTTTGTGGCGAAACCTTAGGTGAGTAGCGACACCTCGGACCTGACTCCGGGGGCCAAGGCAAGCCTCCTTGCTTGCCTTAGCCAGTCGGCACGGAGTGGAGATCGCCAGAGCTAAGACTCAATGTCCAGGGGTGGAAGTGATAAATGACCTAACGTCGGAAGTAGCTTCGGTGAACCTGCATCCCACCTTTCTACACCCCTTATCCACTCACAACCATGTTACCCGTCATGTTAACCTATTGTCTTATATGGCATTTTCTGGGGCCCATGAAGGGAGTGGCGAGTCAAAGTCGGCCCATTTTTCCATGTTCCCGAACATTGCGACGGGCAGACGCCATAGTCCCCATATTCCCAGACCCCTAGTACCACTAGCAGTTCACCCCAATAGCCCGGTACCTTTTGTTCTCATAGCCCACAATAGTCCTACACTGGCCGGGCTTGGGTGCATCATTATACACACACAAACAGGTATAATCGCCGGTTAGTGTCACGCCACATTTACAACTGAGTCAAACTCACTAAAATTTGTCAAGGGGCCTCTACGTGTTGACCTTCCCATGGCCCCAAGCAAGCGCTCCCAAAGTCCGGGCTTTTTTATGGCCCGTGGTCTTCAAAGACATACAATATAATTAATATGAATCTTGGTATAATTTTATTACTATTATGTTGAAAGAAACTTCGTAAAATAAGGGTCTTTTTTGACTATATATCACTGGTCAACAATTTTCAACTTAGTAAAATTTTCCTAAGATATTGTGTATCTTCATCTTTTGCCTTACTTTACGCGTATGAACACCCATTTTATATTAACTTCTGCGAGCGACTTCGCCCGCGTGGAATAGTTAAAAAAAAGTAAGTTAAAAAAAACCCCCCGATTTTGAAACATTCTTCATTGGTGCTCCACTCATATTGGTCTTAGCGTGATGATATACAGCCTATATATTCCTCGATAAATGGGCTATCTAACACTGAAAGAATTTTTCAAGTCAGACCAGTAGTTCCTGAGATTAACACGTTCAAGCAAACAAACAAAGAACTCTTCAGCTTTATATATTAGTACAAGATTTAACCTCGTTATAGACATTTCATGGCATAAGTTCATTCTTAAGGCCCTAAATAAGGAACAAACAAACATCCAAAAATTACTTATACATTTAATATATTTTTATCTAAGTGTGAATATTCTTTATTAAAAATGTTTTAAACTATATACGGTGGTGATAACGTAAGAAAATATTTCGATTACCTACCAGTTTCATTTCATACCTTATATGAAACGTGTACTTTGAGTGTAGTATACATATTGTGCGGTTTTAATTAACATTACGTGATTAGACATAACTGATTGTTACATGGTTGATTATTCTAGGAACATGTCTGTTTTCGCTTGCAAGGTAACGTTTAACAGTAATTTTATAATCATTGATTGTTGACTATTAAAATTAAAGAAATCACTGAATTTCATTTTTCGTTACGTCATATAAATTGGGTGTGTGTTTTGCAGTCTGCGCATAATGAAGTTTTCCGTAGAGGTAAATCAATTTTGTAAATCTTCTTCTTCTTCAGCCAATCTCAGTCCACTGCTGGACGTAGGCCTCCCCAAGGACGCGCCACATATCCCGGTCTCCTGTCTTCCTGCCCCTGCCGGCGACCTTACGCAGGTCGTCAGTTCACCGGGCTGGCGGGCGTCCTAAACTACGTTTGCCGAGACGTGGTCTCCACTCCAGGACTCGTTTGCTCCATCGGCCATCGGTCCTGCGACAGCCCACTGCCACTTCAACTTGCTAATTTTGTGAGCTATGTCGGTTACCTTCGTTCTCTTACGGATGTCCTCATTTCTGATTTTATCCATAAGAGAAACACCTAACATAGCTCGCTCCATGGCCCGTTAAGCGACTTTGAATTTGTGAACCAGTTCCACTGTCAATGTCTGTGTCTCGGCACCGTATGTCATGATGGATAGGACGCACTGCTCGAAGACTTTCGTCTTCAAGAATTGCGGCATGGTTGACGAGAAGACCTGTTGAAGCAGACAATAGGAGGATCCAGTTAGGCTGGGCAGCATTCGGCTGCCCAGCCTAACTGGATCCTCCTATTGTCTTCCCTCTCGAAGCCGTGTCTATCTACCTGGATTTTTTTCCAAGGTAGACATATTCCTGCACAACCTCAAGAGGGGTACCATCGACGTTTATCGGCCTCGGCATGAAATGTTCGTTGAACATGACTTTCTTCTTATCCAAATTCATGCCGAGACCGACCCGTCGAGAGGATTCATTCAGGCTGTTTAGTATGTCGGGAAGTTCCTCCAATGTCTCTGCGAAGACGATAATATCGTCAGCGAAACGGAGGTGGGTGATGCGCTCGCCGTTGATGATGCCCCGTTCATTCCATTCCAGAGTTTTGAAGACATCCTCCATCGCCTTGGTGAACTTGTGAATGAAATCCTGAAATATACGAATAAAAAATTGAAATGGAGCTAACAGGACTTTCAATTTGTGATTGATTAAATTAAAATAAACTTAAAGATAAAATAAACTATATATACAAATTAAAATTAAACATAAAAACGTGGTAGGCAACGCATCAGCCCTCTTGGTGTTGCAGATGTTCATGGGCGACGGTAACGACTGACTGTCAAGTGGCCCCTTTTGGCAGTTTGTGTCCCGGGAACCCCGTAGGAATTTCAAGTCAAGCGTGGACGAAGTCGTTGCCATATCTTACTTACTTAATATTCTTCTTTCATGTCTCTATTTCGTATGTTTGTATGTGTTTAATTTATAAAATATAATAACAATGTTACGTGCGAGCGGAGGTACGCACTTAGGATTGGAAGAAAACATCAGTTTTTAACTAACCCTTTTATTGACTTACACAGCCGTGCGTGATTCCACTTTGCAGGGTTACCCCTACACACACAACGAAAGACATACTGTACCGACGATAAGATGTCTCACTCACAATACCGTCGCTGATATTGCGTAGACACACCTTCTGCTGCTGCAGTGTTCACCACAGAATTTACCGCGCATAGCTCGCCTCTGGACCTCCTTTTAAACTACGCGAAACTTCTCCCTCACTGAACTTTCCACTACACTTTTCACTATATTCACCACTAAACTCGTCACTGTCTTCTATTAAACTCTTCTTCCAACTCTTTCGTATCGCACTTGTCGCTTCACTGTCTAGAACTGAACTCAACTCTAAACTGCCTGGTAGGCGCGCCTTACTCTGCTTATATACCCGGAAGAATCTTCTGGAACCCATAATTTCGTTTAGACATCTATCCCTTTCTAACATCTATCTATCTCTGTCTTTTCCTTCCCGAACCTTCTTCTATTCGAGAACTTTTGTTTATACATGTATCCCTTTCTAACATCTATCTATCTCTGTTTTTTCCCTCCCGAACTTTCTATTCTAGAACTTTCGTTTATCGTCTATCCCTTTCCAACATGTATCTGTCCTTTCTTTTCTTACCAGAATCTTCTACCTTTTTCTAAGTCTTGAGACCGGCTTACGCTGGCGGAAAGTTCTACCCCCGGTCAACACAATAATAATAATAATAATCGGCAGACAAACGCACATATTGTATATCCCCAAATTAAGCAAGTTACGCTTGTGTTATGGGTAATATACAACGTACCACTCTGGAGCCGATCCCAGACACCCAGACCATAGTAAATAACGGAGAAAATACGTTTCCGAAATTTACTATACCAGGAATCGAACCCGGAGCCTCTGCGTGGCAGAGAGGTAGGCCGGCAACGGCTTAGGCCGCTCAACCATAGAGGTCGTCATTTATAAAATGTGTAATTTAAGTATGTCTGTTTAAGTTCGATCTAATAATCTGCACCACTTACATCGCCAGATTAGGTTAAATTATTCTTTAAGTTAGGTTGCCTGGACAATATAGCTTTAAGCAATAAGGTCGTCATTGTTTTTACCATGACAATATTGTAATCATGCATTTTTGTAATTGTATATTTGGTGCGCAATAAAGTGTAATCTATCTATGTATCTATTTTCCTTAGACAATAATCTCTATAAAAACCACTGCTCACAAATATAGGTAGATACTATACAATGATTATGAAACAATCAATGGGTACCAGACATCTATTCGTCAGTCGTTTCTCATAGTCAAACACTTAACCTTGACACAAACACAAACCTATTAATTACTAATTGATAATGCTTGTAGGAGGCTACATATGGCTTTCAAACTATCATTTCAATTAATTTCTGTCCGAAGGTTATGAATAAACTACATCCATTAGCGTGTGATATTATATTGTTGGCGATAGCGGATTTAATACGAATATCCGGGGGTCAATAAATAAGAGGACCTAGGGCTTCCGCATTACTTGTATTACCGAGGTTGACAATGGGTTTTACCTTGGTGTTTAACAATCATAAGCGTATATTTGACAAATGATTTTTGATTATGTGTCAATATGAAGGTGTATTTAGTTATTATTCTTTTAGTTCTAGTTTTACTGTATATAAAAATCATTTCTGTGGCTTCTTAGAAGTCATAAAATAGTAGTAGTGTACAATATAAGAAAACAGAGTCCAATTTGAATACTTTTTAGTCACCCCATTGAACATCCCAATTCTCAGCCATTTAAACATACGTTTCATTAACATATAATAACGACTCGGAGGGAACTTTCCGTCGAGGTTTTTCATATTGAAATGAAAATGAAATGAAATGAAATTTATTAGCATGTAAGTAAGTAGTACAGGGTACATATAAAACGACTAAAATACAGAGAACAGTAAAAATGGCGTCCCAAAGGAAACTCTGTTTCCCGCGCTAGGTCTCCTTAGAGCCTGTGTGGGGCGGGCCACAGTAAGATTCGCTTGGGTCATATGATTCTTATCATTGATAATAGATAGTACATTAATGCAATGTCTTTGTTTAGTGAAAATTTATATGTACAAATAATATTTTCTATTGTTAAATTAAAAATTACAATTAAATATTCAAGAATTTTAGTAATAACAATATGCTTTTGTGGGTGTGGGTGTGGGGTGTGTATTTATTTATATTCGAGTATGCATGAGAATGTGTGTGTGTGCGCGTAGTGTCTGTGTAGGCGTAAGTGATCAAAGTAACTATTTTCAGATGACGGTCAATAAAAGGTGAACTAGCAAATAAATCGTAAAAGTTCTTCAGCATCTTTCAATGGTATAGAGTGTAAAAAATCAGTTAAGCCTTTTCTTAATTGAAAGTGTGTCATGGTAACCAAAACTAATTTGCTGCTTATACTATTATATAATTTAGGACCTAAAAATTTTACGGATTGGGCACCAAAGCTTGTACGACAGTTCGATTGTTTGAAGACCAGATCTTGCCTACGCTTTGTTTCCAATTCTTTCACAGTATTCTTAGTTACAAGATTGTGTTGTTACAAAACTATGGCTCGTATAAATAGTTTGCGGACATTCAGGACTTTGCATTCGTGATAAAGGGAGTCTGTGGAGAATAATCTAGGCTTAAAAGTCACGCACTTTAATAGTGCTCTTTGGGCACGTTCAAGAACTATAAGATGAGTTGGTGCTGCTGAACCCCAAGCGGTATTGCAATAGCATAGTATTAATTCTGCTAGGGCAGTATATACTTTAAATAGACAATCGTGATCAAGAACATGGCGTAGTTGCTTAAAGGCGTAGATTAACTTTCTTGTTCTGCTAGCAAGGTATTTTATATGTACTGTCCACGTTAAATGTTTGTCTAGGTGTCTACCTAAATATTTTGTATCTAATGTCGGCATAATTGCACTACAAGCATAAGATATGCGTTGATTACAGCTTGTATCATGCATTTTAAGACAGAGAGATTTAGGCGGTTGTGAGCTTGCATATGCAACATGATACGAGATTTTTAAGAAGAGTGTTATAAAATTTATTCCAGTCCATGAGCGGCGGGACCACTTTCCATCAAGTGGATGTCTACCTGTATGCCTATCAGCTTTTGGAAACAAAAAATATATGTACCTATTTATTTTTATATTTTACCAAAAGGTGAAATAATGACGACAAAAATATCATTATTATACTGTTTAATTTTTATTTTTATTCCAACGTTTCGGCCACTTTTCAGTAGCTATGATACCGCGCTTAAAACCGTAAAAACTTAGTTTTCTTAAGTGTTATAGTCGCGAACACTAAAGAAAATAAGTAATATTACATTTTTAATTATGAAAATTGACAATCGTGTTTAAAAAATAATTTTCTTATTCTCGACTGATACGCAATTTGTCTCTCCCTCTTACTTTTTAACTACGAAGTGAGAACTTTTGAAAAGAATCGGGTTTGTAGAGTATTAAAAATATTTTCAATGAAAATTATTTTGTAGGCTATTCGTTGAGTAATTTGAAAGATACGGTTTATTTTCGAGTAGTTTTTTGGTTCCGTAGCCAAATAACGAAAATAGTCGACTTTGTCACCTCTAAGGAACCCTTCGCTGTGCGCGTACTGCCAAATGCTTACCTAATTTTTTTGAATTGAAACTTCTTTAGAATCGTTGTGATTCGAAATTCGATGGAACGAAAAAGGGACACCAAAAAGAGATAAACACATAAATCTATAGGACTAAGCTTGCGAGAGAATGAGATACGAGTTTTACATTGCAGCACAGATTAGAGAGTTAATAAGACCGATGATTAAACATAGGTCCAACTTGGACCAAAACTATTTTTATACTAAACCAGTGAAAAATTTAAATCGATATTTAAGAAGTCTATTTCGATTTATAATACGTTGACGGATTTAGGCTAAAGGAATTATATTTATATTAATAAAAGTTAGAGGAGAATTATCTGTGATATTCTATGAAGTTTCATTTCTACTGAGTGTGAACTGCACACACACACACACAATTTTTGAAGTGAAGCTTCTTTAGAATCTTTATGATTTGAAACTCGATGTAACGAAATAAAAGCGACACTAACAAGAGATATGTAATAATTAAATACTATGCTCATAAAGATAGAGTTGGAAATATTTTGAAATTGTTAAGTTCATAAATCCAATTGAAACTAGAATATTTGTTTACCATTTTAGTTATCTTAAGCCTCTCATGTCATTTGTTCAAAGTGAAAACATGGAATCTGAATAATTTGTGTTATAATATATCTTAAATATGTAATATATGAAATGTAATATGTTGCATTAAAATATGAAATAATTTTTGTGCGAGGTAAAAATATTATAAAAATAATAAACCATAAGGTTAATTATCCTAATACTCCTGATATTTATCTCATTCTCTCGTAGGCTACTTTTCTGAAGTTTCACTTCTGCCGTACGTGAATTTACACACAATTTTATTTAATTTTACTATTATATAACATGGCTCCTTACAGTTGCTCACAAGGTAAGAAAAACATTATGAGAAAAAGTACACACCGTGGTTGTCTACATAATATATAGGAATATAATGTCGATTCGCCTTATACAAGAGGCAAATTATACCAGCCGTTCTCGTGAAATACCGAAGCCCGAACTCTCTAACGATTATTCTGATGGTAAGTAGGTACTCTGATGATTATTAAAGTGGATACGTGTGCAACATATTCAACTGGCCACAGTCGAATATGTTTTTATATATATGAATATAAGAATATTGGAAAATAATTTTTAAAAAATCAAAAGGCGGGTATTCTGTGAAATGAAGAGGCCCGAAGTCTTTGAAGTTTATTCCGATGATGAGTACGTACTCTGATGAGTGTTTAACAAATTTAAGTGGATGTGTGTCAATATATTTTTCCTAAAATTTCGTTAAGCTTCCACTTCTGACTGCATTTAATTTGTCAGTGTTAATATTTTCTATTATAATATGTATTAACTAAACAGTACTGACGGGGTGTCTACGCGTTGCCTACTGTGGACCAATCTCAAGGCAAATCGCAAACTATTTGATCTTACAGCTTTGATAGCTGACCACGGATCTGGTTGCGCGTTCTCGTTGTCATATGGCTTGTAATTTAAACGGATTGTAACTAATAACTTTTTTATGATAATTGAAATCGAAAGTTGATATTGCTGTTATGCTTTGATTAAAATGATTATACAGTAATAAATAGTACATAATTACATGCAATCATAGTCTGTTTAGTGAAATTTTGTATCAAACATTGCATTATTGCTGGACTGCTTGTTATTCTTCAATGTTATTGTTGTAACGATTTTAATATAATTATGTTGTCTATTTAATATTGAATATGCTTTGAATATTCTAGACCATTTGCTCGAAAAATATCGGAGGGTTAACTTATATTCAGATTCTAATTTTTTTTCAATAACGGTAAGTTATAAATTCAGACGAACTGCGCCCAGATGGCCACTTGTAAAAGGCGACAAAACTACTCACAGCCAGGTGCTAATGTGGTGGAATTTGCCCGTCTGGATGGATAACACTCCTTGTCTAATGTATGCCGCCATAACAACCTTGAGTTGTGTTTCGACATTAGTGACCAGGTCCCAGTCTCCCTTAAGAAAGCAGCAGCGCATTTGTAGCGACTTTGGTGTTTCACAGCATAGTAAGGTTTATTTTGATACGAATAAGTATGTTAATGATGATTGTTCTTATAAAAGACATCTGGAACACGAAATACCGAAGTTTATAAAACGCTACTTACAATCAAAACACAAGTCGATAAGTCCTAAATTGACACAATAATAGAGTGTCAGCCCCCGGCGTTACAACTTTAACATATAAAGGGCCAGCAAAAGGTCTAGGAATTGGCATTTATAAATATCTCGTTAAAATGTACTGTTTAAGTGGTATTGTTGTCAGGAAATAATAGGAAAAGTATCTTTAGTTCAGTCTAGCTGTGCCCGCGACTTCATCCGCGTGAGTTTATTTTTCGCGAAACCCTAATTTTATAAGTAGATAGATAGATAACACTTTATTGCTCACCAAAATACACAAATACAGAAATAAAATGCATAATTACAAAACTAATTGGCAAAACAACAGGCGGCCTTATCGCTAAAAGCGATCTCTTCCAGGCAACCTAGCGTAAAAGAAATGCAAACGCAAAAACCTTTGCGTGCATGAACGAAGAGCTAAAAGGACGGAATTTTCTCTTCTTCTTAAGGACGTTTCGCTTGCGCACTCCGGGGATTTCGAATAAGCTACCAGCTGCATTTTTTCCAAAATATTATGGTAATGGGTTTAAAAAATATGGTAAAATATCTACGAGTAATTCCTCTGGTGCTGCAAATGTTGATAGGCAACGATAAACATTTTTCATTCGGTAGGAACCATTGCCAACGCCTTGTCTTCTGTAACCCATATAAAAAAATAACACATTATCGTTGTTAAAATATAAATTTTCTTTGAAATTGTGACACATTTATATTTTAATATTCATATCGCTATTTTGTTTTAAATTGCACGAGTTCAGCAGACAGGCAGACGGCGCACATGATGATTACCACTACCTATGGACATTTGCAACACCAAAGGTGCTACAAATGCGCTGCTGCTCTGTTAGGAGTGATTGGAACCTGGCCACTAATGCCGGAACAGAACTCAAGATTGTTATGGCGGCATACCCTAGACCAAGGGTGGTAGCCATTCAGACGGGCAAATACCCTACCACCTGGACATTGTTAAATTGTTAAATACTTACTTGATGTTCTATTATTTTTCCATTGAATCATTCTCGTATTAAACCATGATTTTTAAATGTGATGGTAAAACTTCAAACGGACTATGCTAGCAAAAAGTGTAGCTAGTCTGAATAAAGATATTACAAATTTACATAGTTGTAAAGGTCACGAATACTCTCTAATAGCTCCGTAATGGATGACTTCGGATTAAAATAGAAAGTAGTTCAATATAATATAGAATGATGTGACAGGCGATAACTTAGCTTAATCATTTCTGGAAATAAAATCAACTAGTAAGTAGAATAAATAGAATGATTGATTTAACAGGAACATTTGCAAAAACGCTGCCACATCTATTTCTTAACAAAGACCTAAATATTATTTTTTGTATCCCTATCGCGAGGAATTATCAATTCTCCATAGAAATTGTCAAACCCTATGTTTGTTATTTAATGCTCAACAATGGTTTTTGAATCATAGTAAGCCCATCTCTTGTTAGAACTTCAGTACACATTCTTGATACATGCATATTTCCTTCTCTTTTGTATTACTGGTATATATATTGTTACGAGTTGCAGGACTCGAATTAAAATGCCGTTGGAATTATTATAGAGTTTACTAGAACTATATAAACACGTATAACAGTGGTAAAAATATAACCGAAAGTAATAAGTCCAAATGTAATGCAGAAGATCGTAATTCAAATACACGCGCAAAGTCCGTTACTAAATAGATTACCGAATGTACACAAGTCTTGCTTCGCTCGTAGTTATCGCTCGACTGCCCTTCCTCAATCGGGCCATTGCTTTATATCGCACAAATGCAACATTTCCACCCGGCAGCGTGGACCGAATTTCCTAGAATCGTAATCCGCTCACCTGGGTAATTATGCCTGCAAACTACCATATAAAGTACAATAGGCTGTTCTCCACATAACTAATAGATAAGTAAACAAAAGTAGACAATCATAAAAGAATTACAATTCGTTCAAATGCCGACAGGTAATAAAATATGTTTTTTTATAGGTATGCCGGTGGGTTTTGTTTTGGTCGGAACTTAAGTTGTAACAATATATATATCTGTCCCCCCAACTATGGCTTGCTTCACGAAGATGCCGCCATTGTGTCGTGGGATTCGCTTGCGGTGTTCAATACACAGACATCTAATAAATAATAGATTTTTGGCAAATGTCGTGAGTTATGAACTTATTAAATGGCAGCCGCCCTGAAAAGTACTGAATTTGGTGAGAGTGATTGATTGAGCTGGTTTCAAGATATGTGCAAGATATATACTTCTGAAGCCAAAGGCGGACATAGTGTTTGGAGATAAGTTTGGGTAAGCTTATCTAATTTTTAATTTGTTGTTATGCGACAGTTGCACACACCCTACTTTATTCCTTAGGATGTTATCCCGAACAAACAGACAAGAAAAAAAAATGCATTGTTTATATAGTGTATTTCATTTGTTTTTTTTAATAGCTGCCATGTATAGACACGACTTATTTAGAATTTTATAATATTATAGATATTAGATTGGGGAAAAAGTTTCTTCGCATTTGATATAAAAATTCAAAAGGTTTTTTTATAAAGTTTATTTACATTTGACTAAAGTATGTAGGTGCCATTTTGTTGGATAACTTTTTGCCATCTTGTAGGCAGGGACGTGATCCCATTGCTATAAAAATTTTAGGCCTTCTGATCAAAAAACTGCGACAAGTGGTTTTGGCAGTCCTCTCGTGATGTTAACCTGACACTGCCTAAGGAATTCTGCAGAGACCGAAACAGGTAAAAATCTGAAGGTGCAAGGTCAGGACTATACGGCGGATGCATTAACACCTCCCAGCCAAACTCTCGTAATTTTTGCTGAGTGGCTAAAGATGTGTGAGGTCTAGCGTTATCATGGTGAAAAATCACACCCCTTCTGTTTATTAATTCCGGCCGCTTTCTCTCAACTTTTTGCTTTAATCTCATCAGTTGTTCGCAGTATAGTTCAGAATCGATGATTCTGCCTGGCGGTAACAGCTCATAATGAATAATGCCCTTCCAATTCCACCATACACAGAGCATCACCTTGTTGCGAGTTAACCCGGATTTCGCCACAGTCTCTGAAGCCTGACCGGCCTTTGACCACGACCTTTTTCACACGTTCTTGTCGTACGTGATCCACTTTTCATCACCAGTTATCAGCTTCTTCAAAAATGGTTCGGTTTCATTAGGTCGTAATAAAGAATCACAAAT
This sequence comes from Dendrolimus houi, assembly GCA_039645545.1. Taxonomy (NCBI): domain Eukaryota; kingdom Metazoa; phylum Arthropoda; class Insecta; order Lepidoptera; family Lasiocampidae; genus Dendrolimus; species Dendrolimus houi. The sequence goes on along the minus strand of CM077127.1, from coordinate 8,024,772 downwards.
GAGTACACGGTTCATTAAGTTTCTTTCAGTGAGCTCATGAGGCATCCAAATATCGAGCTTTTTTGTGTACCCAGCTTATTTCAAATACGCCAAAACCGTTTTGTGGTTAATTCCCAGTTCTCCAGCTACATCGTAACTACTAATATGCCGATCTTGCTCCACTTTTTCAAAAATGGCATCAATTTTGTCCGTAACAGGGCGACCAGAGCGACGTGCATCTTTGATATTCAAATTTCCGGATTGAAAACGCTTAAACCAAATTTGCGCTACTCTCACAGATACTGCATTAGGTCCATAAACATCACAATTTTTTTTCGCGGCTTGTGTTGCATTTTTACCTTTTTTGTAGTAAAATTTTAAAATGTATCGAATATCTTCATTAGATTCACTCATTTTAACAATAAGAAAATCAAATGAAAATCACATATTTTCCTAATTTGAATTTGGGATTGTCTTCTTTAAAATTAATACTTTTTAATGATACCAAAACCAGCCAGATACAAATAGTATAACCAGAGAGGTCTTATTACAAGTTTATTCATACTATATGCGTAAAGACTTTTTCCCCAACCTATTAGATAGATGGTTTATATAAATACTAGTACATGCTTCCCATCTGTAGTAGGTATATTTTGTTCTACAGACAAAGCTGATACATTTGATTGAATAATATCTAACCTATCGAAACAAGTGTAGTAGGTATGCAATTACCTATTAAAGCTTTGTCTATCGATGTCACAATGGTCTACATGTGGTCTTTGCTCATATCTTTTATTTCGCTTTGTCCGCAGTGTTTTTGGTTTCAAGTTCAAGATTAATTGTATGTAATTGCTGTACAATCGTCCACTCACGACCAGATTCATCATCATTCATAATCTCACTTTCAAAACGTATTTACATAACGTTTTCATAATCGTTTTCGTTTTCTATCCATAATAATAAATAAGATCGACCAAGTGTATGTGTGCGGTAGAAGTTATTAGCATCAACTTTTCGGTTTTTGTACTTTGTTTATTAAACGCTAAAACTTGCGTTTAAAAAACAAATACCTCATGCCTTAACAACTAGTCGACGGTGGCCTTGTTCGAACTAAATATTTAAAGGCAATTTGAAGTTTTCCGAAATTGTCCTCTTCATAGTTCAAAAGTTAGACAGAAAAGGAGTGGACTTTTAAGATTTAAAAGCAAATATCTCTTTACCTATATATTGGACTTAAAAAGTTAAAACGAAATTATATCGTTATGATTTTTCAAAATTTCGATATAAATGCGATACGTTTGACTATGTACAAAAATTATCCCTGAATTACATGTAAGACCCTTAATTATCGTTTTTTAACAAGACCGATGGTGAATAAAGTACATTAAACCGCCAAATTTGACCATGTCTCTGAATTCTGAAAAAAACTTAAGTGGTTGCCAATTCGATTTCGCCGGAATACTCACATCCTTTCTTTTCTCTATAGTATTTTATTTGTCCCAAGTACTCCTAATTACCTTAAACAACGTTTTGAATTTCTTTCGTGCTCTCATAATTTACGCCCTTCTACTAAACTTAAATTGAACACTCCTGCGCATAACTCAACTTTTTACAACAATTCTTTTACTGTTAAGGCTATTCAGCTTTGGAATGAGCTTCCTGTTACTATCAGACAAGCAAAATCGCTAGCGATATTTAAAACCATGATCAAAAAATACTACCTGTCGTTGGCATATGATACTTAAATTCATTTATAAATATTTATATATTCTGTAGATATGTATTTGTATGGTATGTATATTAAGTATATATCTATGTAATATATAAAATATCTACATATATATCAATTATGTATTTATTATTAAAATGTAAGTAGTTCGTACTATATGTTACGTATACCACCATCGCTATTATCATCTCAATTCATGCCTGGGGTTGTCTGGAAGAGATCGCTTTTTACCGATAAGACCGCCTTTTGTACACAATTAGATATAATTTTAGTCTTTAAGTTCATTTTTGTATTGGTGTATAATAAAGTGTTATCTATCTATCTAAACCGCGTCTTGGTAAATAGTATAATGGTTATTAAAGCTTATTAAAGCTACGCGGCATCTAACAAGCACCGCCGTTCACGGGTGGACGCCGTATTGTGAACGAGTCAACGCTGCATGATCCATGAATTGCCCAGTATACTGTCAGCGAATGGTTCACTTGACTGTCCGGAAAAAGTTAGATCTTAAGACACCCCCAGTCCAATGAATTTATGAATTACGTAGCATCCAGCGATGAGAAAATCAGAGGGCCGGAATATGTACAGCAAACTTGACGAGGCTTACGTCCAGCAGTGGCCATCGGTTGGTTGACGACGGCGTAACAAAATTAAACAATATAAATGAAACAAGCTGAGGGTAGATACAAAATAACTTTTTCAACACGTTTGCTCAAAAATGCATTTACGAAGCTTGTATACATTGTTCGAAAGTAAAAAATTACCCACCACACAATGGAACATGCAGTAAAATAGGTACTTTTTTACCTAGGTAAAAATACATAAGAATTCCACCAAGGAGTTTCACATTACAAGAATAAATAAGTTGAATAATGGAACCTCTTTGGAAGCCCTTTTGATCAATACAATTGTCTCACTATAATACTATAGAGAAAATGAGAGGAAAGGTGTAGTTCTAAATTTCACCACGCGCACGTGACGATGTTTTTATAATTATTTACTAACTTCTATGAACTAACTTCTATGAAATTTTACGAACTAACTTCTATGAAACGTTTTTCGGGGACTGCCATAATTTTGGGTAAACGGAAACCTGATTAAATCGGCCTGTTCGTACCTTTGTTTGTACGTCGTCTATGTATATTACAACTATTTGGTAACTCAGAAAGTATTAGATCCATATGGATTCATTCTACTTTTCAGTTACGCAAATATTTGAAAAGCTTTAGAAAATAAAAATATATGAAACACGTTATAGGTGCCTAAAATATTTGAAGGTTGCTCTCGATTTCCCTGGGATCCACTAATCAGACCATGACTTGGCGACAGTGGGATTACCTGAGGAGTTATACTACTTGAAATAAATATAAAACTTGAAAATCGGTCCATAATTGACGGAGAAATCGTGTAACAAACATACAGTCGAATTGAGAATTTTCTGTTTTTAAAGTCGATTAAAAAGGCACAAAGATGGTACAATGGTCAAAACTAAAACAATAAGAGTACTGAACTTTAAAAATGTTTCTTAATTATTAACCGATTTTTAGTTAATAAAGCTGCGTTTTAACAGCTTTAAGCGCGGGAATTGATTTGATTTTTATTATTCCTACTTTTCTTTGTATTATCTTTGTCTTCCGTGATCATGGCTACTGAAAAGTGGCCAAAACGTCGGAATATTAAAAATCAAATAAATTACCGCGCTTAAAGCCTTTAAAACGTACTTTTATTACGTATACTAATCGCGAAAACTTAAGAAAAGATTTTTAATTATTCAGTAAGCAAATGACAAAAACAGTGGACGGTCGTCGGTTTTATATAACCCTGTGTCGTACTTGTATGTTCGTTTCTATGAATATATTCATACAAGCCCGTGATCTTCAAATCACGAGTGAATAGGTATCTACTAGGTAAACGAGCTTCATCTTAGATAGCATCTGTACTTAACATCAGGTGAGATAGCTGTCAAACGCGAACCTGTACCACAATAAAAAAAATGAAACACCACCAGTGCCATTTCGCCTCCACGTTCCTTCTGCGTACGGCACAGATGTAGAATGCACTACCAAAATTTGTGTTTCTCGAAAAGTACAATATGGATGTCTTCAAGTCTCGTGTGAATAGGTTATCTAGGTAAACATACTCCATCTTTGACTGCATCATCGCCTGACATTAGACGTGATCGTGGTCAAATACAAATCTATTTGTATTAAAAAAAACTCCTTCAATATGCGTTATCTGACACGCACTTGACAGATTTTATATTATTCATGTTAAGAGTTACTATAAATTTAAATAATACATCACGGCCGAGATTTATCATAGAAATGTTAAATTATAGGTTTTGAGTTATTATCTTACGGTCAATTTGACCAGTAATATTGTTTGAGTTGATTTGTTCGATTTCCTGGTACAACGCCTATTATTTTAAAGCAAAGGTTAAGGTTTCTCGATCAAAATTATCTTGTACCTTAATAAAATAGTTACACGCCATATAAATATTTTTCTTAATAATTTTGGTCTTAAAAAATAAATGTGACATATTAAACTCGAAATCTACATAAAGATGTAGATACATAGATATTATAAAATTCTAAATATGCCGTGTCAGTACATTAAAGCTATAAAAAAAACAACTGGAATTGACTATATAAACGTTGGAGAACACGATGTATTTTTTTTAGATTTTTGTCTGTTTGTTCGGGATTCACGTAAAAACTACCGAGCCGATTTCGATGCGGCTTTCGCTGATCGACAGCAAATTCTTAGACTTAAAATTTGCGCTACTTTTTATCTTAGGAATCTCACAGGAATTTTTCTGGGAATAATTTAAAATGGCCAGATTTAAAAAAATCGATACTGATCGATAGCAAATTTAATGTAATAAAATGTGTGATTTTTTCCCGGGAATTTTCCCGGGAGCGGTTTGAAGTTGTTCGGGTGCATACAAATTAGCTTATTCCGATATGGTTTTCGCCGCGGCGCCGGTACGCATACCGAGCCGTAGTTACCATGAAATTCCACCATAACTGGCCGAGAAATCAGAGGAACTCCGCGGGCTTCCTCCATTCGGTAGATTAAGGTAGTTCACCCCTAGGCACCCTAGAATAGCCATGCGTAGTAGCGTCGTTGTCCAGTATCTACGGCATTCGTTACCACCTCATAAAAGTGCGGATTAGAGGCGCAGGTTTAGGCTTTTTGGGTGGGTAGTCTAATAGTCGGTTCCTCTAGACTTCTTCCGCTAGAAAGACAGCGCGGAGGACCGGCTGTTAAGAATCCCACACACCCTCCAGTGTCCTTCCCCCAGGCCCGGATAGAGTGCAGAAGTGCATTCCCCCTGTTTTGTTAAAAAAGGCCTCTCGTCATAGTGTAGGAAACTCTTTTGCCGTACAGGCTGTTCGCCTGTGGAACTCCCTCCCCTTGAAAATCAGACAAGCTACATCAATTTCTACATTCGAACACTTGATCACTGACTATTATTTGTCCATTAAATAAAATTGTTGCAGTAAATAGAATTGTATTATTCTTCGCATATAAATATATGTAATTTATATTATTATAATCTATATTTAATTATGTATATGTATATCTACATTGGTTTATTATTTTGGTTTTTTTTTAATTACGATTAGTTTTAATTTAGTTAAACCACCAAATATTATTTAATTTTTCTAGTAATGTCTCCTTGGACAGCAGGTTGCCTGGAAGAGTCGCTGTAAGCGATAAGGCCGCCCATTGTTCTAATGGAAATGTCTTTATATTAAATGTCTAGGTTTAAGTTATGGTGAACAATAAAGAGTTTTCATTCATTCATTCATTCGTATATAAAAAAATATGCTGATATAACGCTGATAGACGATACGAAAAAAAACGCGAAAGGTTAAAAGGAAATGCAATTCACTTAGAAACATAGCTAAACTGCCGGCGCCTAGATTAGATTTTATCAAAGACTTCTTACATAAGGTATCGAAACATATTATTCCGAGATCATCCGATTGCATTTATAAGCCGCGCGCAAAAGGTTTGCAGATGACTACTTACTATTATTGTATTGTATTACTACTATTGTATATACTTATGTAAAGTATATACAATAAAAAATTTATTGCAACAACTATTTATGTAACCTTTTTGTCAACCCTACTGACCATTATGAAGCTATCGGCAAACGTTCTGCGCACAGGTAGTAAGTTCCGAAATTTAAGTAGAAACTATTTTGTTGTCTCTAAAACTGACTATCACGTACGTGCTTCACATAGTTTTTAGTTTTGAGTAATTATTATTTACATTTATAATTTATTTTATATTATAAGAAAATTGTGTTCGTTGACACGATACAGACCCAGAATCTAATTCAGTAACCGCCACCGAAAAAATTAAATGTAGGTATAGTTTTAACATTTATAATTAAAATGTGTTATTAACGTAAGTCCCCGTTCCCCTGGGAGACCCGATCCCAGCAGTGCGATGTTTATGGGCTGTTATTATTATATAATTTTTAGATATGTCTAAGACCTAGAAATATATAACTTTATAGAAATAAATTAATTTGAATATTGTAAATCATTATCTTGAGATCCTATTGCATATAAAATTTTATTTTAACCTGTTAAAACTGAGAACTTATCTTTGCAGATGTTTTAAAAATTTATTACACAAAAACCTCGATAGTTAACTCTTTCATTTTCGACAGATATTAAGTAAGCCTATGTGGGAATAAACGAAACTCCTTTCACGTAGTTGTTTTGTTATGTAAATTGTGTATTAAACTTAAGACAAGCGATCCCACATTTTAAACACGGTATTGTAGTGCATTTCACTTTGAAAAGCTTATATTTAACTGCTATCTAATAATCTACATACTTATATAATAGTATAATAGAGATTTTTATGGTTCGGTAGCCTTGCTGATAAGAATGGAATCCTTATACAGTTGCCATGTCCCTCTGTTTGTTATTTTGTGTATGTAGTACGTCGCATCTATTTTTCTTAGTGACCATAGGAACTGTATGAATAAAATAAAGAAATATGTAAAAAAAAAATACATTTATTTTGAAATCACAAAAGACACTTCAGTTTTATCTATTGGTATAGATTATAATAATAATAAAAAACTTTATTTATTTTTCTTAACACAACAAATTTACAAAGAAACCTGGTGTGTGAGACTGGTGCCTGAAATAGATTTACAAAGAAATCCGTATGACAGATCACCAGTGCTCCACTTCATGGCTACCAAGAATGACTCTTAAGATTAACTAAAATAACATTTGTTTCTCTTTCCTATCTCAGTAAACTTAAATAAGTTATTTATTTTATTAACTTAAATAATAGGAAAGAGAAACAAATGTTAGAAAGAGAAATGTATGTGTTACATTTGTGTGAGGGTGTAACTTACCTCTTTATGTCGCTTATAATACTGTACTAAAATCACGAAAAATAGAGATTAGGGCTAACACCATACATATTTTTTAAGTGATACTTCTTTAGAATCGTTGTGATTTGAAACTCGACGAAAAGAAAAATCGACACTGAAAAGAGATAGACACAGAAATCTATAGGACTAAGCCTGTGAGAGAATGAGATACGAGTTTTACATTGTGCAGCACAGATTAAAGAGTGAACAATGAGACCGTCATCGGTCTTATTGATGTTTAATGATTTCAACATAGATCTAATTTGGACCGAAATAAAACTGATTACAATATTTTTTAGTTCAAAACAGTAAAAAAATTAAAGTGATAATTAGAAATTTATTTTGAATTATAATATGTTGACAGATGTAGATTATAGAAATTATATCTATATTAATAAATGTTAGAGAAGAATTATCTGTGAGTATATTCTCTGAAGTTTCACTACTGCGTGTGAAATGCATACACACATAACTTTTTTATTGTCAAAACTGGCAGACAGTTAAACAAACAAAAAACAAACAGTTTACATTCATCATTTTACTGATAGATACTGATTCGGTAGTGAGAATAATGCAACATACCTCTGTTCTTATCAAATTTTTGGTCCATCCAAAGGTTGTCTGGAAGAAATATCTAATACGATAAGACCGCCTATTATATTGTAAAATTCTATTTCTGTTAACTGTATATTTTAAAGTACAATAAAGCATATTAATTCATTCATTCATTCATTCATTTCTACGGAACCAATCATTATGCATGGACTGATACACACTTGTCAATATTTTTTACAAAGATACATTTTGGACTATTGTAAAAGGTATCTCACACGTTTGTTTTGAAATTTGACAGACACTTCACAAGAACGATTTTTTAATGTAACTAAATATAAATGCAACCATATTAATCTATATCTATAATATTGTTACGAATTGCAGGACTCGAATTAAAATGCCGTTAGAATTACTATAGAATTTATTAGAACTATACAAACACGTATAACACAGGTACAAATATAACTGAGTACAACCAGTCCAAACGTAATGCACGATTCAATAACATGCGCAAAGTCCGTCACTAAATAGATTACTGAATGTAGTACACACGTCTTGCTTCGCTTGTGCTTATCGTTCGACTGTCCTTCCTCAATTGGGCCATTGCTTTATATGGCACAAATACAAATATGTCTGCCCGCCAAGCGTCGAGGCAATTTCCCAGAAATCGTAATCCGTACACCTGCCTAATTATGCCTGCAAACGGCCATAAATGAGTACAATAGGCAGCTCTCCACAATAACCAATATATAAATAACAAAAGAAGACAATCATAAAAGAACTACAATGTTATTAGCTCAAACGCTGGCGGGCAATAAATGTGCTTTATTTATAAATATGCAGGTGGCCCAAATTGTAACAATAATATAAAATTGTAAACACGGCATATTTAGAATTAATTATTTTTATTAGAACATTGTGCTTAATTTTGATCTTACAAAAATAAATGTGACACATTATACTGTTACAGCTTAAGTTCCGAATGAAACAAAATCCACCTGCATACCTATAAAAACATATTTTATTACCCGTTGGCATTTGAACTAATTGTAATCCTTTTATGATTGTCTTCTTTTGTTCACTTATTTAAAATTGGTTATTGTGGAGAACAGCCTATTGTACTCGTTTATGGCCGCTTGCAGGCATAATTAGCCAGGTATATGGATTACGATTTCTAGAAAATTACGTCGTCGCTTGCCGGGCGGGCATATTTGCATTTGTGCGGTATAAAACGATGGCTTGATGGAGAGAGAAGGCAGTCGAGTGAGAACCACGAGCGAAGCGAGACGCGTGTACTACAAACGGGAATCTAATAAGTGACGGACTTTGCGCGTCTTATTGAATTACGACCTTCTGCATTACGTTTGGACTTGTTGTGTTCGGTTATATTTGTACCTGTGTTATACGTGATTGTATAGTTCTAATAAACTCTATAATAATTCCAACGCATTTTAATTCGAGTCCTGCAACTTGTAACAATATTATAAAATTCTAAACATGGCGGCCGCGTCAGTACATTGAAGCTATTTAAAAAACATCAACTGGAATAGACTATATAAACGATGGAGAACACGATGCACATTTTTGTAGATTTCTTGTCTGTTTATTCAGGATTCACGTAAAATCTACTGTGCTGATTTCGATGCGGTTTTCGCTCATCGACAGCAAATGCTTAGACTTAAAATCTGCGTTACTTTTTATTTTTATAGAATGAGAATGTTTTAAAATGGCCAGTTTGAAAATAATAGAATTCCAATGCGATTTTTTCACTAATGGATAGCAAATTTTATGTAATAAAATGTGTGATATTTTTTGTCCCGGGAATCCCGCCGGAATTTCAAGTCAAGCGTGGACGAATTCATAAATGTGAAAGCTCCTGTCTTTTGGATATTTTTATGTTTGTTCCTTCTATACGGTCTTAATTTATTTTCGATAAAGAAAAGGGTTATCAGATATTTTTTAAACCGGAAAAATGGGATAGATCTTTTAGTATAATTTATATGCAAGCTGTACTAAATACGATAGTATAGATGATTAATGTTATAGGGCAACTATTAAACAAGACATTGTCTAATGTGTTAGAATTTGGACAGGAAAGGCCAGGTAGATAACAAGTGTCATATTTATTGTCATAGTATGTGACATTGACACAGTTATTATATACCATGAGCGCATGTGGTTAAAGGCTTTACACTACGTTAAATTAAAAATTATAAGGCTATAAATATAGATACCAGATTTTTGGAGTTTCTTTTTGTTATGTATGTAAGCGTGCAGCACCTCCCCCGCGCCCCTCATTACTTGAATAAACCAGTGTGATTCGTACTCACTTGTTTAATTGGCATACATCCGACGGTAAAATATATAACACTTTTTAATGTATTTTGTTGTCTCTCCTATAATTGGTTATTTGCATGGAATTTTATTAGTTATCGCCACTAGTACACACAATTAAAACTACGTTCTATAACGGTTTTACGCGCGGCATTTTATTTAATTTTTATTTCGCCGTTGAGGCCACTTTTCAGTAGCCGTGATAACGGAAGACAAAGACACGGAAGAAGAATATTTGGCTTCCACGATCATGGCTACTTAGAAGTGGACGAAACGTCGAAATCTAAATCAAATGAAATGCCGCGTTTAAAACCGTTGAAACGTAGTTTCAATTATTGACGTAGAATTTAGAATATTTTTATCACTTTTATAACCACATTTCTATTTCGTCTACCAATCACAGTCTACTGCTGCACGTAGGCATATTTAAGGTTGCATCACATTGAGTTAAGTCTTTAAAGTTTTCACTGGTTTGGTATAAAATATATATTTTTTTATAATAACGGATAGGTATTTATTTTTTACTTATTATTTCATTGTTTTGCTAGGGTATAGGTATATTTTGTATAATTCTAGTAAGTTATATTTTATTCATTCAATAGCTTAAGGTTACCTACATACCTGGGTTCTTATGACATATTATTATGTGATTTTGCAGGTGGGCACTGAAAACCACTGCTCTGTTGGACCATATTTTGGCACAGCAAATACTGAATGCCAACCACATATTTAAAATTGTGGCATAAAATTTTTTTACATAATATATTTACAAATTAACGTAAAACGAGAGTAAGCTGAACCAGTAACGCCATCTAGTCATATAGAAATATTTTAATTTTTTCATGTGTTATATTTTTTACCGGGAGATTGTCATTCCCACAGTAACATTATAAACCAATCAAGGTCGATATCACAATTTATTTTGTTCTTAACAATTCTAATTACAACAATAAAATTAGATTTACATCTAACCCGGAACTTTTACGAGAAAATATTAAAACATAGGCATGCACCTACGACCTACGTGTTAGTGATTTTTTATACGTTCTCTTGCTAATGACTTAATTTATTTATGGCTTTATTAATTTTTCAGTTAAGTTTTTATGTGATTTTTTAATGTTGGTTTCTTAAGACATATGCAATATCAAATAGTGTATGTAGGACAGTTTGGATTTGCTGGAAAATTTTCTAATCTCAATGAAAAGATTCTGGTCTCGGTTTCACATTTTTATTGAATTACTTTTAAATTAGATTTCCGGAAAAAGGAAATTTGGTAGATAGATAACACTTTATTGCTCATCCAAATAAACAAATACAAAAACAAAATGCATTATTACAATATTTTTTGACAAAACAACAGGCGGCCTTGTCGCTAAAACCGGTATCTTCCAGGCAACCTAGCTCAAAAGAAATTCTTAACTAATTTGGCGATGTAGGTGGAGTAGAAAAAAGATAGGACTGTATAATTTAAATATACATACTTATACTAATTTAATTTGTCTATTTGTCTAATATTATATAATGAGTGTTTTCTTAAGTTTTCTAGACTAGTTAGTATAGATAATAAAACTACGTTTTAACGGTTTCAAGCGCAATAATTAATGTTATTCACCGTTCCAAGTTTGATGGGTTCGGAATAGAAAACAACTATATAATATTTACGAACATAATTATCTATTTTCTTTACTTATAATACGTAACAAAACATTTAGCATGGCTTTTATTTACATTTTAATAAGCGGTTCACAGTACAATACTAATTTTTAGGACACTTATGTGTACTGCAAAGTTCCGAACAGGATGATGGCTTATTTTCGTTTCCGCACCCATGAAACACATGTATCTGACGGCATGGGTTGAATTATATTTTTTACTAGCCTATATTAAAAATAAAAATAGGGTTACCAGCCGTCAAACAGAGACTATTATTTACTGATAAGAGAAAATGTAGACTGTTGTTGGATGCAAGCTAAGATTAATTTGATTTATTATTATTATTTCGACATTCCGAAAGGTTTATTTAACCTACTGCCAACTTGTTATGTATGTATGTACGTCGGAATAATAAAAATCAAATAAATTACCGCGCTTAAAATCGTTAATACGTAGTTTTATTGTTACATACCTAATGAGGTTATATATACATTAGGATTATATTTACATGAACCCTGAAAAATGTAAGATTCACGTTTTTTTAACCAACATAAACAAGAGGAGATTCTTAATTCATCGTTTATAAATACATGTATTTTTTACATCTTATGTTCAGCTATAACATTTTTGTTCTTCTGTTCCATATTTAAAAAATACTGCGTCAAACTGGATAGCCTCTTCAGATTATCTCCAGAAAAATGCGCAATTCTAAGATTGAATGATTACCGTTTATGGCGCACTCTGTTGCTAACTATGAACGGCCATAAAGCTCGGCACGTTTTAAAATTTATTAATTTAAACACGACATACAAATAGTTTACAAAAAAAACTAAGTGTAACGCGTTGTGTGATTCTTTTACTTACATACTTTAAACACGTATAACATTAGCAAAGTATTGTTACGAGTTACGGGACTCTAATTAAAATGCCGTTGGAATTACTATAGAATTTCTTGGAACTATTTATTTATTTTATTTTTCTTTATTTATTTATTGAAAAAAAAAACCAAAAGCGCATATCAAAATACAAACAACAACAAAAATTACTTATAATGTAGGGCTAGTAACAGGTTTTTCTCAGTTCATTTGTAAGCTAACGAGCGAACTAAAGTTTAAAAATGCAATAAATATATACATAAGTTAAAATAAGTATATACTTACACACATAAATACATCTATCTATCATTTAAGAGCTATGCTCTTGTCGGTGGATTCTCCTCCAATCTTCTCTATTATGGGTCAGTTGTTTTACTTCTATGTATGACACGACATCCACTTTTTCTTTTATTTGATCCATGAATGCTCGCCTTGGTCTTTCCTTCCCTCTCCTTGCTTCCACTTTGCCTTCAATTAACGTACATAAGAAGGTGTCGTGTCGTAGCAGATGGCCAAACATCTTTCCCCTTCTTTTCTCCAGAGTTTTAAAATTGTGCGTTTCTTCTTTACCATAACCAGTGCTTCTTCGTTGGTCTTTTTTTCTTTCCAACTTATTCTTTCCATGCGTCTCCAACACCACATTTCAAATGCTTCTAATCTATAGCGATCTCTTTGTGTCATTGCCCATACTTCACACCCGTATAACGCCGTGCTCCAGATATAAATTTTAATTAAACTTTTTTTCACGGATTGTGCTATTTTAGACCTAAATAAATAGTTTTTACTAATAAAAGCTCTTTTTGCAATTGTTATTCTTGCTATTATGTCGTCTGTACATCGAGAATCTGATGTAATGAGGCTACCTAGATATCTAAATCTGTCTACTTGTTGGAATGTATAATCCCTTAACATTATTGGCTTGGCGTGTATAGATTTTTCGCTATTGTCATTATTTTTGTTTTATTCGTGTTTATTTTTAGGCCTATTTCTTTAAATGCTGAATCCATGTATTCTATTAAACTTTCTAATTCTGATTTTGAATCTGCTAAAGCGGCAATATCATACATACATAATAATAAATAATTAAAATAAATCTAAATAAAATAAATAGATAAATAAAATATATAGATATATATATATATATATATATATATATATATATATATATATATATATATATATATATTATGCACTAACATTGAAATATTATAAAAACATATTGATATTAACTAAACATATTACTTGATATATTGTTATTTTCATATGATTTGGTGGTGTCTGTTCCAACAATTGTTTTGAAGATTAACCTCTTGAATACGGGCTTAGAGTAACGAAACAAGTCAATATCACTAAATTTAGTGTAGTAAGTCTTAGCAATTCGAGTAAATATGCTATTGCTGGCGTAATTCGTTCCATGAGAAGGTATATGCAGTAGAGGAGTATGACGTGTACGCCTAGTCGGCGTATTAAATCTAATTCCAAATAATATATCAATTTACAATATCATACAATAGATACATGTCCAACATACTTCGTCTGTTTTCAAGCGTTAATAATCCATGATTACAACAGCTGATCTCGTATGATATATTATTTTTATGTAATCTATAATTAAGATGTTTTACAAACTTTTTTGCATAAGTACCACACGGTTTTTGTGCGTAATATATTGTGGTGACCAAATCTGGCAAGCATATTTAAGAATACTATGTACATATGCGTAGTAAACATATTTCATTGTAACAGCATTTTTAAATACTTTACATGATCTTAAAATGTAACCTAAGTTTAGATATGCTCTTGAAATAACTGTATCTATATGCTCTGTATTGGTGACAGTTTCTTCTCGTTTGAAAATTAAAACTCGGTGTAATGGACTGTATGATTATTATTATTATTTAACTTTTTACATGAATAGAATAAGTACAAATTATGCAAGAGAGTCGTCGTTAAAATGTGAAGAATTACGAAATGAATGAGCAAGAGATATTGTTGAGTAAGTTGAGAGATTTTGCCTCCAATGCCGGCCCTATATCACGCATCCCGTCCGACGCCTAGTTGCTAATTGCGCCAGCTATGGGCGTCGGCGGTATGCGGGGCGCGGAGAGTAGGTGTGCTCCGGCGGGCAGGTCAGGGGGGTGCTCTCTGTCCGCAACACTCTGTAAAGGACATTTTGTGATCAAATATAACTCCCAAGTCACGTACTACTTGAGCTCTATTTATTATTATACCGTTAAGATTATAACTGAAATAATGCAATGTCGACTATACTAACACGTATAACACAGGTACAAATATAACTGGACACAACCAGTACAAACGTAATACACGATTCAATAACACGCGCAAAGTCCGTCACTATATAGCTTATCGAATGTACACACGTCTTGTCTCGCTTATGACCATCGCTAGACTGCCCCGATACAATATGGCTAACCGCCCTTGCAGATCGAATTTCTTAGAAATCGTAATCTGAACACCTGCCTAATTATCCCCGCAAACGGCCATAAACGAGTAAAATACACAATAGGCTGTTTTCTAATTACAAATTTTAAACATACGGTAAACAAAGGAAGTCTAAATGCCAAAAAGGTAATAAACTGCAGGTGAGCATTGGTCTTTGTCGGTCGGAACAGTATATACTTTTTAGGGTTCCGTAACTATTTTGACAAAAACAGAATCTTTATAATTTCGTCACGTATGAACTAACGCTACTACTATATCCTACCCAACCGTTTATTTTACTTTTGACAGGTTCATTATTGATCAGTTAGTTATCCCCTAAAGCGTTACCGATTTGAATTTATATAAAAATGGAATTTTAATCAATTTAGTGCACCTATATGATTTGAAAATACTGTATTGCGTAATAAATAAGCCACATTTTTTAAAATTTCCTTGCATGAGTTCAGTAGTCAAGCAGAAGGCCCTGACAGAAAACGGTTACCATCGCCTATGGTCATTTGTAACACCAAAGGTGCTACCAATGTGCTGCCAATCTTTAGAGGGGGACTGGAACCTAGCCACTAATGTCAGAACACAACTCAAAGTTGTTATGGCGACATATTCTAGATCAGGAGTGGTAGCCATCCAGACGGGCAAATACTCTACCACCTCTGGCTGTAGACCACCATTAAGTATAAACATAGCCTATACGTTTATACCTAAGAGTGAAATAAATACAGTATTAAGTTGCCTGGAACAATGCAATATGATAGTTGTGACATTTGAAATTTACTGTCAAAAATGTACAGCTTGATAGGCGTGCAAACATCAGAAGTAAAATAAATTGTTGAACAGTATATATATATACTGAGATTATTGCATTCAAACTCTCAAACAAACAGAGTAGAAAACTGTTTAAGAATTAATTAGTTGTTTATGACAACAAATTAAATTATTATATAATTCGTCGTTATCCACTGCTATTACTTAACACTATTTATAGCTATTATTAATTTAAGTATATTTTATTAAAAATGGTAAGAAGTATGCATATATGCGGAAAATACTTGACCATATAACTCACGTTACACTTAGCTTTAATTAAAAGTAAGTTCAATTTGTACTGTTGTTGCGGTGATTTCCGCTCTGAATTAAATTACGTAATATTCAGCACATTTATATGAATACGTCGTTAATATTGAACTTTTTTATTTTGAGCATGACATTTATTTACAATTACCAAAATCTATCTATTATTATTACATATAATAAAACTGTAGAGGTCGAATTTCGATACAATGAAAAGAAATACTAAAAACCGAGTCAGGGAGATGTAAGAAGTGAAATAGAACTAATTTAGATTTTTTTAAATTTTATGTTTCTCTGTTTGTCTGTCTGTTTGTACCGGCTAATCTCCGAAACGACTAGACTGATTTAAATGAAATTTTGTATGGTGGTAGCTTATATCCCTGGTCAACATATAGGATACTTTTGATCACGAAAAATTAAGGAGTTCCCGTGGGATAGTTAAAAAACCGCACCACGCGGACGTAGTCGCGGGCATCAGCTAGTCTATAATATAACATAATGAAGGAAACTTTCTATATATTGTATTCTACTTGTAATCCCTTAAAGGTCTTCTTCATATTGAAGTAGAGTAAGTTTGTAGTCATCTTTTAGGTTCTTAAAGGAGCCTACATACTTACTCTAACTCAATGTGAATAAAATCCCTGGTCTAAAGTAGTCGCCATAACAACCTCGAGTTGTGTTCCGGCATTAGTTACGGTACACCGTTAT
This sequence comes from Dendrolimus houi, assembly GCA_039645545.1. NCBI lineage: Eukaryota > Metazoa > Arthropoda > Insecta > Lepidoptera > Lasiocampidae > Dendrolimus > Dendrolimus houi. Next base: position 8,007,992 of record CM077127.1, on the reverse strand, counting down.
ATGGTGGAAAAACCACCAGTTTTAACCACCAAGCGTTTCGCTTCATCTTTTCTGGTGCGCACTGCCGAAGAGTGGAATAATTTGCCGGAGTCTGTTTTTCCTGACAAATACAATCTTGAAGTCTTCAAGTCACGAATGAATACGTATCTTCTAGGTAAGCGTGCTCCATCCTAGTTTGCGTCATCACTCAACATCAGGTCAGACAGTGGTCAAACGCAAACCTATACTTACATAAAAAAAATTGTGGCCAGGCTCCAGTCTTCCTTTAGAGAGCGGCAGGACATTGGTAGCACCTTTGGTGTTACAAATGTCCATAGGCGACGATAACCGCTTTCCATCAGGTGTGCCGTCTGCCTGTCTACTGAACTCATGCAATAAAAAAGTAGAATACTGAGTCTAGGTCATTGAAGCCACTATGTATTGATCTTAATATGATATACTAAATACTAGCATCTGCCAGGAAAGTTCGCTCGCGTTTTCACGACGATGACGTATTTGGTATTTGTTAGTGAATTCGATTCCTGGTTTGGTAAATTTCCCAATCAGTTTCCGTTATTTATTGTTGTCTGGAATCGGCCCTAGAGTTGGTTCGGTGTACATTACGATAGCGTAAGTAGTATAACGCTACCAGTGCGTATTAAATATTTCGCTTCCACGTTCTTTCTACGAACGGCAGATTTGTGGAATGCACTACCAGAGTCCGTGTTTCCCGAAAAGTACAATCCAGGTATCTTCAAGTCTCGTGTGTATAGGTACTATATAGTTAAGTATGCTCCATCTTCGACCGCATCATCGTCTGGCATTGGACGTGATCGTGGTCAAATGCCTCTTTAATATTTGAAAAAAAAGCCCACAATACAAGTGTAACTTGCTTAACTTGGAAATATACAATGCGTGGTTTGCCTGCTGATTAAAAAAACCCAAATAAGTATGATTAACGAACAGTGCAACTAAAATTTTAATCAATAATAAATAATTTAGAAGTAAGAAAGAATTGTTTTATTTAGGACAAATATTACAGACTTTAACAATACTGAGAAAAACAAAATAAAATATAGGAAACAATATAATTTAAGTACCTATTTCTGGATGATTACAATAATTTTGAAAACAAAACTACTTGAAAATATTTTTATTGTAATATAATGTCTTAAATAAGTAGGTATTGTAAGGTCATTTGAATTTATGATAGTAGTGAGACTTGTTACAATCACTGCGGACTTTAGATAAATCTATGGTTGCACGAAACAGATTGTTTATTGTTATTGTCGGGAACCTTATAATTATTAATATTTTGCAGGTCGTTTTATTTTACAAAGATAAGAATTAGATTATGTGGTCGAATTTAATTCTTATTCAACCGGAAATTTATTTTGGTATCCGATTTGTCTTAATTTTTTTAAGGAAAATATTCTTGTTTTTTTTTATAAGTAATACATTGCTCAGAGAAAAATAGTATGGAGCTTACAGAGACTCCCTTCTATCATCGGACAACCAGAAACACTGGCATGCGGCACCGGTATATGGTGGTCATACCACCTATACTATCAAAGCGCTTCGCGTCCACCTTCATTACACCGCAAAGGAGTGGAACTCAATGCAGGAGTCTGATTTTCCCGAAATATACAACCTGGATGTCTTTTTTAAATTTATTTATAATCAAAAAGTTGCAAGATTTAGCAAAAACTTACTTTGCTAATCTGCATAGCAATTATTCGGCAACGTTCACGTGGGTCATGTTACATTATACCTTAGAACCACTGTTTTTTTTTATAATTTTATGTATTTAATATTATCTTAAATTATTGCTTTGTATAATCTTTATTATGTTTTACAGTATTTATTATCGATATCTAAAGTACATATACACCAAACCTGTTGTTTTCATTATATGTGTAATAAAGAAATAATGCTAAGTCTCGTACCTTCTAACTAAACGTGCTCCATTTTAGACCATATCTGCGCTTGAGATCGGGCAATATAGTAGTTAAATACGAACCTATACTGTAATAAAAAAGTACGTCGGTATTCCCCTAATCAAGCTAGTCAGCGTCGTGGAACTGCGACCGAACCAATGTTCGAACTCTGGTAGATGTTGGCTCACCCGCACCACTGGCTATAGGAAAAATGTCCCAATAATCTCCGAAAATCATTCATCACTCTGAGATGGCAACTCGGAAGAGTTGCGCGTTTTCGTCTCAGCTGCCTCGGTGTTAGTGACATCAAAGGTTTTCCCGGAAGACAGTTATCCAAAGTTTCGTGGGATCTTTTCGTACTTTTTATGTTTTGAGGTAGAAATGTTTTATATATAATACATTCTATTGCTCAAGGATGTGCAGTGAAAGAATCTGGAACTTCCAGCGACTGCGGGATACCCATTAAAACCACCGCAGTGTTCTCTCTATCACTTTAAGCTTGAGTCGTAGAATAACGATAATAAAACGATACGAAAAGATTATAACGATAATAAAATTTTTCTTTCCTTTTATTATGTCTTTGACTTACTGAGTATGCTATATTTGCTGCAACTTCATTAATTCGTCGAAAAGTAATCCTTTAACATACTTCTGTATGAAACTTATAAAAAAAGAGCTTGAGATATAAATAGAATAAGAAATATAAAGAAAAACAAATTTAGCTGGACGTTTTGCTAGGGAGTTTCTTGCCGCTTCTTCTCGTTAACAGCAATAACACGTTGCGAAGCAGTGTACTGTGTATAATAGGAAGTAAATTTAAATTTTATGTATGACCTTCAAAAAGTGTTCTCCAGTGCAACTTATTTTGAATAAAAACTGTTGAATTTGAATTTGGAACAGCTTACTTAGCCAGCGCCAGGGCCTTGAAGATAATAATCGAGGAGTTTGGCATCTGTAAGTAATTTTCCTATCAATTATAGAGTGAAAAGTCTTAAACAACCTTGATGCGGAGAATGATGGCTGATTTTGTGACCTGAGAGCTGCCAGCACCACCATTCTTCTGTCTTAAACATTTTAAACTCCAGATGCTCCAAGCAGCACAATCTCGCCATAAAGACTTGCTAGAAGATAATCTGCATGTTAAATCCAATCAATATGTGTAAAACATTGTACCTTAATATTGTATGTGCTTTTCGGATACAAAGCTAAGACTTTAACCTAAAATCGAAATCAATTCAAGACTTCAAACGACGTGTCGTCACTGATTTCTTTGGCCGTGTTGCACAGAGATAAGGAAGTTTTGAAAAGTTGTTACTGACGAGTAAGGTTAAAGGTAAAAAACCGAGAGTGCGTTCACAGTTACCATAATCACTGAGCCATAAAAGTAAACACTAGTTATTGAAGATATTTATACTGGTAATACACGTGAATCGACGCGAAGTGGTCCTTAAAAACGAACTTCAAAGACGTTTCAATCCTTAGCATGAAGGATAATCGACATGACGAAATGTATATATGAAGGAAAAGAAAACATTATTAGCTCATTGCTTTAAATAGTAGACAAGTTTATTTACAGATAATAAATTCAATTAGAAAGCAATTATAACAATTTATGAGACTCAATTTTCTAAGACATGAAAGTGATACGTCAGTGCCGATTAGCATATTAGAGATGTAAAAAAAAGTATTATATTATAAATGCGACTGTAAGTTTCTGTAGTTTTCACGCCTTAACTGCGCAACAGATAGTCACAAAATTTTGCACACACGTTGTCAAGGGTATAGAAAAAGACATATGGTACCTTTGATCCAGAAAAAGTACTGTTGTCCATGGATAGACGAATATGGCTGAAAAGATGGCGTTCTAAACGCGTTTTACTGTGTAACAAATCGTCCTGGCAACGGCAACGATAGCGACAATTTTAATATATTGCTCTCACGGTGAGTTCTACCTTCGATAGATAGCGCTACGGGTATCATTAAATATGTACTTTGAATTAAAAATTATGCTCAACATTTCTAAGAATTTTATTAAGTATATGCCCATTTCATCATATATATATAATATATGCTATAATGCGACGGAGCCGTCGCCAAAAGCCAGTATTTTTATGTATTTATGTATATATTGTTACATGCTGTCAAAGATAAATGCACAGGTGCCTGTCGTAAGCGCAGTTTATTGTCTTCCCGGATTTAGGAATTCTTTTGTGTTTTGAATTGTAATTAAGAAAAACATGCTATTGTTTTTCTACTTGTTTTATGACCATCATTAGCGTCTAACTAATCCTTATTGTTATTGTTTTCCGTTCGCAGGTGTGCAAATTACTATTTCTGGGAAACTCAGTGTGCACGGCCAATTTTTGTGTACTGGATAGTTAGTATAAGACAATGCCCGAATTATTGTTTTGAAGTGAATCCCTACTAAGTACCAGTAAATAACATTATTTTAAAATAAATTTTTATCAATTAATTTTGAATCTCGTTTCCTTGTCATTTCAGAGAAGTACATCGTTTTATTTTCTCGAATTCCTTGAATTCAGTAAGAATTGTCTTATATTTTAAGAAATTTTTATAATAATTCTACGAGATTGAAATTTTTAGACGATAATCAGGTTAGTTATTAATTTTTTAGAGGAACAATGTAGAGCTGTCGTTTGTCAATATCACTCTAACACAACATCGGCGCTAGTGTGCTTTATAATTCTGTCAGAAAAAACAGAGTGCGTCACCATTAGTTTTTGAGAAGAGAATCTGTTAAACTGTTAATGTTTTGTGTTACAATTTTACAATCACGTTTCGTGTCCGGTGTAGTGTCGTTGTAAATTGGATAATTAAGTCATTATATGCATTAGCAATATTGTATTTGGGCGTTTTGTTGAATGATAGAGATTGTATGAACACTGCGGTTTTATTCCTCTCGCCAGAATACCCTACGCCCGTACGTATTCAAGAAGAACCCTCCTGATGAGAATATGCATACCCACTACCACTGCCACATGTCGACGTATGTATATTTTAAAAATAAACAAAAACAGAGTTTCCACTGTATATACACGCTATTGGAGTTCATTGCTCTCTCAATTTCAGCAGATGAGAACTAATGCAATCAAGAGTTTTTTACAGTTACATTATATGTATCAGTTCCGCAATAAACAAACCTGTTTAGTATTGTGTATTTAAATAGTCCGCTATCCGGTGCATTGTTTTAAGTGGTAACCGGCCATTCCACTCGCCCGGTTAATGGACCTACTAGTTTTACATACATTAATGTTCTCAGGTGTTTCCATATACATAATTATGTATTCTAACGTGATATTGTTACAAATAAAGTTGTTGAAGTGATAACTTCTTATGGGAGGGTAAATCGCTTTGATACGTAACGCGTTACGGCGTCCGTCTGTCTGGCTTCCCTTTCTCTCACGCATACGGCAGCGGTAGGCAGGCTCCTCCTCTCTCAGTCTAACCTACGAGCTATATACATAAAATTTAAGTAATAACCTAAGCTTTTCTCAAGTTAAACAATTTCAGTATTAAATAATTCAACTTATATTATTATAGTTTAAGTTATCACTCCTGTCGGGCGTCCCAAGACGCACACGTTTTTTTATGTGTCTATTCATTACCCTTGTTAAAGAATACTTGAGGGCGTAGAATAATATTAATTTTCTTATTAATTAATACATCACTTATTTATTTATCTAAATAATCTTATCCTTCAACAAGGTATACGATATATTTTATATTTAATTAGGAAATATTTAAAATATAATTTATAGTATTTTTATTTTAGTGTACACATTTGTTAGAGTTTTTTTTAATATGTAAGTATATTAGTTATATTTTAATTTGTATGAATAATTTCAAGACTACAATTTTAATTAGGTTTGTATATTTTTAATTTATAGTTAATATTTAAGTTAGTTTATTTATAGTACTTATAATATTAATTATGAAATATTTTACACATTAAAGAGCAGACCGTAATATAGGTATTATGCTATTACTTTGTTTTTATCATGATAATAATAACTTTAATTATTATTTTTAATTAAAAATGATAAATCATAATTACTGTTTAAAGAGTGAATACATTATTTAACTAGATCTACGTCCTCATAACTTATAACACCCGCGCTGCACTCACACCAAATTATTAAGGTTGCAACGTTGTGAAGGAGATTGTGAATGAGAAGGATTGTGTTTTACTATTTAAAACATACTTTTGTAAGCTAAATTATTTAAAATAAAAAAGAAATTTATTAAGACTTGTAGTTTTTATTGATTTGGTATATAAAAGCGAGAGAAGAATTACTTGTAGATGTGAAGCATGACCAAAAGGGACGTGGTCTGTAATAAGTTGCGATTGGCTTAAAAAAAGCATTATATTACGAAAACATCGGCTCTAAATTCTATGTGGACTACGAGAAATCTTAAAAATAAGGTCATAAACTAAATAAGTTATCAATTACCATAATCAATTTAGATATGCGAATAAATTTCAACAATTAATAATTTGAAAACCCTTACACCACACCATTCATTCATTCAAAATGACTAAACCCACTATAATTATAAAAAATAACAACGCAATAAAAAGAAATCTAAAATCACTCATATTTTTGCAATCTGGGCTCAAGAATGTATGAAATCATAGTCATCTCCTTTGCGATTTTATTACACGACTGTAAGTCAGACTATTTTTCTTTTATGATACCAACCTAAGCAACGAACCAAGATAGTAGTTTAAAAATTCTTATCACAATAAATCGCTGTCCCAATATTTCGGTGAAATGCGTTTTCAAAAGTTGGCAGCCCAGTCGATACACATTTCAAAAAAAAACTCACACGCAACTTTCTCGCCGCTTACGCAATATTCGCCACAAATTTTTTTGGGCCGATTCCGCTTTTATCTCACCGGCCTTGATACATTTTGCGTTGGCGACACCAAACTATACGGAGTGGACCGCGAAATCATATTTGATGAAATTTGTAGATATTAAGTACGCCTGCGAGCGTTAACATTTAAAACTCTCCTTTAGTCATGCTTATGAAACCTGGCAAACGGTTTTCAGGTGAAGGTATTCCCAGTTTGCTGTTTTTGTTAGGGATCTATTGTCGAATAAGTGAACTTGAAGTCTAATTTGATTTGCAATTATGACAAAATTATTACAGTAAGTCGGCTCAGTTACGTTGTTCACGAATGTTCTTTCCAATTAAATTAAGTTTTTACTGTACCTAAAATATTTGTCGTTAAATTACTGCGACGAATGGGTTAAAGTAGAGGCGAAATAAAGGCCCACTCACTTATTATCATGAGCATAATTATTATGGTCGTGGCGTGATTTGACCTGTCCAAAATTTGATCGCACATTCCTGTATAGAATAAGCTATATAAGTTACATGCAAACTCACGAGCGGCTGCGTATCTTGTGATTCAAGGCTCATACGGTCACTGGAACGAAATCAATTTTGAGAAATCTTATCGTAGCATGGCAACATTTCAAGTGGTTTAATATTGTGTTACCCTGGTGTTGCAAACATCCTTAGGTGGCAGTGACCATAATCCATCAGGTATCAAAAATTCTTTCAAAAATAGAATTGTATTAGAATGGAACGTATTTGTCAAAATCAATTATGACACATAAAATTGAACTGACGGATATGTTGCTGGTGACAGAAAATGTGTGAGCACGGTAAAACATATTTTAGGAATCATCGTAATAAATAAAGAAATGTTTATAAACTAAACAAGCCAGATCAGTGCCATCGTTCAGGATATATTTCCAGTAAGTAATTAATGGTCTTAATAAATTGGTCCATAATTACAAATACAAAATCCTCGATTTCCCCAAAGAGGTTATCAAACCGTAGCCAGTTTATCGACACCACGCTCGCAGGCCTACATCAGGTTCTGTAAAATGCCGATAAAACGTGTCATACACCTCCTTGCTCTTCCATGCGTTGATGCGGTCGGAAGGAATCGGCACTGCCAGATTGCACCATTCCTTTTTAGCCAACTAGGGCATAGTGAGACCCTTGTCTACTGCATATTACAATTATTAATATAATAATATAACATAAACTTTTATAACTTCAGAATAGCAGTTCTAAGACTTTTTATCAAGATTAAACGTTGGATAAACATTCTAACCTTCAAAAAACAAATATGTATTACGGTTGAATCAAATTCCATACTAACAATTTGAATACGATTAATCTAATTACGTAATGACCGAACTGCCAGATGTAGTTTCTGCGGTCAGGCGAAAAGTTCAAGTGTCAAGTACTTAGCACTTTATAGACGTAGATACTTATTGAGTTTCGAGATTACATTGTAATACGTAGTATGGTTAATTTAAGTATAATATAACAAACTAATACAATTATGAGTTTGTCTCATCTACCTATTTCTAAACTGCACCATCGTCAGTCACTAATATTAATTTATTTTTAAACTATTAGAATATTTATTTTTAAACTGTCTGCGGACTGTAGTATGTAGTCGTGAATAGATAACAAACAAGGAGTTATTATCATATTTATAATAATAGAATGATGAAACTAAAATATATAATTACATTCACAAATACTTTTCAAATTTATTAGACATCTAATTGTTTGTAATTTAGTTTTAGAAGTAATTTAATTTATAATTGTATTATCAGTATAATTTAATATTCATTTTAAAATATTAAATACAAGTTTGAAATATGTTATAGACTGTATAACAGACCACTGCTAGGTAGAAGCAGAAGAAGAACTGCTAGACTGTTATGTTCATTCGTTGTACGAAGTGTGAACTTCTGATTAGGGTAGGTTCAAAGAGTTCATTAGAGACTTCTTTTGTAAAAAAAGACTGTTTACCGATGGACTGCATGTACTCAATATTTCAAACTATACACTATTATTCCTTTTTCGTGCATTACAAAAAGAATATTTGCAATGAATGACACTATTTAATGATGTCTTAAGACAACTTAAGCCACATTTAAAGTTCTATATTACAATAAAAAACCTTTTATATTAATCATCTATCAACTAAAATTTTACCCTAAAATGTATTTTGTAATAAAAAAAACAAGGTTTATATGTAACCAACTTCTTCTTCATTGTTGTATATAATAAAAAGTAAGATCAACATAATACTGCGACGAAACGTTAGAATATTTTTTACTTATAAGTTTATGACATTTATGTAATTAACAAACACACTGAATTATAATTATTCGAAATATGTTTTATTATTCTCATTTGTACATTTCAGCTTCAGGTACACAATATAAAATGAAATATTGTCCAACAATTTGTATTACAATTTATGAATAGGCAATTTAATGCAATTTAAATAAATGTGGTGTCTTTATCTCGATAATAAATCTATCTTGTCCTACACAAATTTCTTAAAATATTAGCTAAATAGGGCTACAAATATTGGATTATTTTATTATTCTTAATTTCTCCTCTTTTCTATATGGTTTAAAATACAAATTCCGAGACATATTTCAGCTACAAAAAAAAAGGTATTAGTAGCTGCCCGCTGCTGTCTGCGTTTGTCTTGAAAATTTACAATCTTTAAATAATCGTTAGTAGTCAACAGCGTCCGTCACGAAGGTTTTCTTCCCCGACGTGCGATCTGCCTACACCGTAGTGCGATGCCTAAAAACGTTGCAGATAACAACCCAGATCTTGACAGGGCACGGAGGGTTTTCTGGATACTTGGCTCGGTTCAAGTTGAAGGAGGACCCTTCGTGTCCCTGTGAACCTGGAACACCAGAAACCCCCCTACACACACTATTTGATTGCCCCCTTTACAAGAGGGAGCGGCACGAATTGGCCAGCACCCTAAAAGTGGACATCACACAAAACAATGTCGAGGAATTAATGAGCAACAAGAAGAACGAGGACTTCATACGATTCGCGAAGAAAATAGTAGAAAGAGTTATAAAACGCAATAAAAGTTAATAAAATGTTGCTAATATATAATATAGTATATATATTAGGTTGGGGAAAAAGTTTCTTCGCATTTTATATAAAAATTCAAAAGGTTTTTTTATAAAGTTTATTTACATTTGACTAAAGTATGTAGGTGCCATTTTGTTGGATAACTTTTTGCCATCTTGTAGGTAGGGAGGTGATCCCATTGCTATAAAAATTTTGGGGCTTCTGATCAAAAAACTGCGACAAGTGGTTTTGGCAGTCCTCTCGTGATGTTAACCTGACACTGCCTAAGAAATTCTGCAGAGACCGAAACAGGTGAAAATCTGAAGGTGCAAGGTCAGGACTATACGGCGGATGCATTAACACCTCCCAGCCAAACTCTCGTATTTTTTGCTGAGTGGCTAAAGATGTGTGAGGTCTAGCGTTATCATGATGAAAAACCACACCCCTTCTGTTGATTAATTCCGGCCGCTTTCTCTCAACTTTTTGCTTTAATCTCATCAGTTGTTCGCAGTACAGTTCAGAATCGATGGTCCTGCCTGGCGGTAACAGCTCATAATGAATAATGTCCTTCCAATCCCACCATACACACAGCATCACCTTGTTGCGAGTTAACCCGGGTTTCGCCACAGTCTGTGTAGCCTGACCGGCCTTTCATGCGTCTCGCGGGCGCCGACGTCAGTCGGGAGCCCGGAGGCGCAGGTATGCGCATGACCTCCCTCCCTGAAATACCGCTGCAGGGGTCCTCTAGCATCTAGGGAGCAGAGGAGTCTTCACCCCTGTTGACGAAGTGAGTTTGCCTCTCCCGGGGCATTCTCAAGCACTTGTGGGCGTAACTACGTTCTGTATCTCACGCCTTTCCTGCCATAAACGCGGGGCACATGGGAGGAGGGTGGTTTTAGTGGGGTATTGATTAGTCGAGTCTCCACACAAGCCGGTTGATTATTGTTTGGATTGCCTTAGTGGAAAGCCTCCATGATCAACAACGGTCTAATCCCTAGCAAAGGACCCGGTATGTGCAAAATGAATTTCCCCCGCCTTAAAAAAAAAAAGCCTAACCGGCCTTTGACCACGATCTTTTTCGCACGATCTTGTCGTACGTGATCCACTTTTCATCACCAGTTATCAGCTTCTTCAAAAATGATTCGGTTTCATTACGTCGTAATAAAGAATCACAAATGAGTACACGGTTCATTAGATTTCTTTCAGTGAGCTCATGAGGCACCCAAATATCGACCTTTTTTGTATACCCAGCTTTTTTCAAATGCGCCAAAACCGTTTTGTGGTCAATTCCCAGTTTTCTAGCTACATAGTAACTACTAATATGCCGATCTTGCTCCACTTTTTCAAAAATGGCATCAATTTTGTCCGTAACAGGGCGACCAGAGCGACGGGCATCTTTGATATCAAAATTTCCGGATTGAAAACGCTTAAATCAAATTTGCGCTACTCTCACAGATACTGCATTAGGTTCATAAACATCACAAATTTTTTTCGCGGCTTGTGTTGCATTTTTACCTTTTTTGTAGTAAAATTTTAAAATGTATAGAATTTCTTCATTAGATTCACTCATTTTAACAATAAGAAAAACAAATGAAAATCACACATTTTCCTAATTTGAATTTGGAATTGTCTTCTTTAAAATTAAAACTTTTTAATGATATCAAAACCAGCCAGAGTCAAATGGTATAGCCAAAGAGATCTTATTATAAGTTCATACATACTATATGGGAAAAGACTTGTCCAAGGCGGCTTGGCAGGTTTGACACATCGGTTATCTCGATGTGCAGGTTGCATCACGATGTTTTCCTTCACCGTTATTAGCACGTGGTAATTGTAACAATATGCACATTAGGTCAGAAAACTGCCTAAGTGGTGCATGCGTTCCGGCCAGGATCGAACCCGCGCCCTTTGAGTTTCGGACGCGTGCGCTAGGCATTACGCTACCACGACTTACGGTAAAAAAATTATATAATAATTATACAAATATTAAAATAATTATAATATTAGGTATGATAGTAATAGGACTAATGCTTCCTGTATCAACCGACATCCTGAATTGATTAACAAAATCTACATTAATGCGAACTAAACCGCGGGAAAAAGTTAGTGCCATACCTTATAATTTTCGCAATGACATGTTCTTATTATATTCTAATTTTATCAAGATCGGTCAGGTCGTTCTAGAGTTACAGAACATTGACATTCAAATCAAGACACACAGCTTTATATGCATACTTATGAAAATTGATAAACTTCGTAAAATGGAAAAAGTGTCATATACTTTTTTAATTCGTTAATCATACATGTCTTTGTTAAGATATTTAATATGTTTTTTGTATAGCAACAATGTCAATTATGCAGAAGTAATATTACTCATTGGAACCCTAATTATTACTTATTGAAATGAAGGGTTCAGGTTTGTACTTCTATCGAAGAATTATAATGTTCAGTTTCCATCTACATTTGTTTATACTTAGATTAGAGTATTATTTTCATCCGTGCAGGAACGGAGAAAGAATACAATTTCCTGCAGCCGGGCGGCCTGTCGTAAGGGGCGACTAAACAACCCACAGCCAGGTGGGAGGGCATTTGCTCGACTGGATGGCGACCACCCCTGGTCTAGAGTATGCCGCCATAACAACCTTGTGTTGTGTTTCGGCATCAGTGACCAGGTTCCAGTCTCCTTGAAGAGAGCAGCAGCGCATTTGTTGCACCTTTGGTGTTGCAAATGTATATAGGCGACGGTAACCACTTTCCATCAAGTGGGCCGTCTGCCTGTCTGCTGAACTCCTGCAATAATAAAAAAAAATATTGTCAACAAGTGCCAGTTTTATTTTCATAGAAGTAGTTGGCGTCACAAACGAATTACATCGCAGTATGGTTCGCTGATGAACATGATTATACTTTTTGTCTTAAATGCAGTACATGGCCTGCGTCATAGATAATACTACACGCACGCACGCACGCACACACACACGCACACACGCACGTACGAACGCGCACACACACATGTATATCACATAAAAGTGCGTTTTTCCGGGCGTTTTATTTGAGGCTTTGACACCTTTGAACAATAAATTATGTGATAATATCATAAATACTACCACGTGAACTTAAAAGTCGTTGATTTAATTCTAAACAGTGTGCACAAAAATATAATTTGTCGATATAAATAGTTTCAAATTTTTAATTTATATTTTTATCTATACCTATGTATATCGCATGCTTAATCCAATACTGACCATATCCAAAAAAAGTGAACTTTACAGGAGAGCCAAAAACTTTTTTAAGCATGAATATCAGTATTACTCCATGCATTATTACAATGCCTTCCTAGCGGATATTTCTGTTATTTTTAAAGCAGGATTAACGCTAATACACGTATTTCCATGTTTTACGATAGATAGCATTAAAAAGTCGATTAGGCAAAATTTTAGACAGTATCGTCAGTATTGGATTATGCGTGCGATATGTTGTTATGATACGATTACAGTTCCTTGCTCCCACGGCCTTGACATCGAGGTTAAACGCCATAAAGATATAATACCTTCAGATTCTATTTATATCAAGTATCGGACCCGGTAATTTAATACTTTAAATATGTTAAGTCATTTCCTCTTAAAACTTGGGTTGAACTAATAATGCTTATGTTGTGAGCTTTGAAGTTGAAGTTCGTATAATAAATCATTATAATCAAATCAAATGAGTCTTTATTATTGGATAGCATAGATCCATTAGGTTTAGTACAAGATGTTAAAGGAGGAAATACCATCAAATTTGTCAGAAGTGATAACTGCCTTGACGGTCCTACTATTGGTGGTAACCCTCATTGATGCTATTTTAGTATTGCTACTATTCCCTTACTTGAGATGCTTGGCACAAGATTATCTTTCATGCCTTTCAACCCGAAATTCCTGGAATTAGCTCTTTACATGAACAGACCGCAAGCAAACGGATTGGCCTAGTTGTTGTGCACATAAAAATTTCTATTACTGCTAAACATAATATGTACATTCATAATACGGTACGATAAGGCCTCTTTTGGTTTCGTCAAAAGTATTGTGATTATTCATTTTTAACCGACTTCCAAAAGGAAGAGGTTCTCAATTCGTTGTATATTTTTTTTTATGGGTGTGTTTATTTTATTTTATTGCACGAGTTCAGCAGACAGGCAGACGGCCCACCTAATGGTAAGCGGTTACTATCGCCTATGGACATTTGCAACACCGAAGGCGTTATAAATACTCTGCTGCTCTCTTGAGGTAGTCTGGAATGTGGCCACTAATGCTGGAACACAACTCAAGGTTATTATGGTGGCATACTCTAGACCAGGGGTGGTAGCCATCCAGACGGGCAGATACCCTACCACCTGGCTGTGGGTTTTGTCGCCTCTTACGACAGGCTGCTAGGCCGCAGGAAATTGTATTCTTTCTCTGTTCCTGCACGGATAAATGTGTTACACGATTACTCCGTCAATTGTATACTGATTTTCATTCTTTTTTCTCTATTCGTAACTGTATACTCTCGAGGTAGTACCATTGTACTACCACCAAGTTAGGATCTGATAAGTGGATCTCAGGGAAATTGAGAGCAACCATTGTTGAAGGTCGCCGAGCGTCTACGCTCTTCGAAAAGCAAACTTGTATAATCGTATACGCGTGCCGGTAGGACAATTTCTACAGGAGCATTATTTCAAAAGCTATTCAAGTATTTCTGCAACTACTTTTAACCGACTTCAAACTAAAAAGCAAAAAATGAATATTTTCTACGACATCTCGATATCGGTGCCAAGTAAAACATAAAAAATAATAACGAAATTGCAAAATGGGCCGACTTAAATATGTAGAAAAATTATCTAAGTATGGTTACTACAGCAAGGTTTATGATTTATGAAAATTAAAACTAGATATTTAAGAAATAACGTATTTTAAAAATATAATTAGATAACGTAATTGCCTTTTCAAAACAAGTATGCATAAAATTAAAAATCACTATTACGAAATTAAATATAACGAAAAAATAATAATGAAATAGTATTGCGCAAATCTTATAAAACAAGTATTTTAAATAAATAATGTTTATTTTTATTTTCTAATTCTGTTATTAAACTGGTCAGTAAATTTATCTTAATGGCTATACCTTTTTTAGTTGTATTAGGTTAAGTAACAACTTTATCGGTTGCTCAGGTGATTCGCAGTAAACGCCCGTGGCGACAGAAGCCACGGGCAAGCGGCAGCGGGCGTTGAGGCCTCGGGGACTTGACAGGCCTCCGCCCGCACCAATGCCGCGAGAGGGCGCGAGAGGCAGCCGCGCGACCCTCTCAGAGCCGGGGAACCCCCCCGGCTCACACAGGAGAGGCCGCCTCTGTTTATGAGGCGGCCCACCGCTCGCCGGGGTTTCGGGTAAAGGCCACAGCCACATACCGTGACCCCGGCACTCTAGCGGAAGAAGGCTCCCTTGGGATTTTAGTGGATATACCCGGTGCCGGTCATATTGATTAATCGGCGTCAGGGGAGCCTCACACACCGGCCGCGACTTCCCCGGCGCGGCTGACGGTGCGGCAACGCATTTCCCCAAGTAAAAAAAAAGGGTGTTTCGCAATAAGCGTTACACATGGTAATAAGATGGAACGACTAGTATGGTTCTATTAGTGAATCCGATCATGGTAGAGGAGGCCATTGCTATTCCACGAGTTTTAGAGTCAATATTGTATTAAAACACGAGAAAAAGGGACATCAACGTTATTTAAGTCATAGAAATCAATTTGAAAATAAGGGTTGTTTATCGTAGGGGATCGTAACACTTGTTGGCCCTGTGAACTCGCTTCGTAGCATGGTCGAAGCGATGCTCCAGGGTCAACATTCCTGGCTTGCGGTTTCCTCTTTCTGCGAATTCGTCATGTCGCAGAAGGAGGCCGCTAAAAGAGCGAGGGAGGAGGACGCGTACGCGGACCCCGTCGGCAGGAGGCGAACCAGCGGTCGCAGGCGCCGCTTCGCGCATCTCCTCCTCCTATACTTACCGTCACAAAGGGCCGCTGTCACGGAAGTGACAGCGGACTTATCCCCTGCTGTAAGAAGTGGGTCACTCTGCTCCTCGGGGTGGCCCAGTTACAGTGCGTTGGGGCGTCACGTTGCAGTTACTCTGTACGAGATCCCGTGACGTCCCGTAAAAACGCTATAAATGCGGCGCAAGTTTACGTTTAGTGTATAGTTTGACGGCCGTTTCTCGCGACACGTTCGTTTTAGAAGGGAGCTTGGAGAACCGGTCGCTGAGAGTCCCACTCACCCTCGATGAGGCCTTATGCCTGCATTCTAGCCCTTCCCCCGAAGGCACCGAGAATGGTGTCCAAAGACATTCCCCCTGCGTTATCAAAAAAGGGGATTGTAACACTTACTGTGTTACGATCTATAGTAATTTTTTTAAAGATACATGCATACCTAACTTGTTTCTTATTATAACATAGTTTTGCCCGTCATCATAACAGATCTTTAGTGTATAACGATCTACGTTATTCAAACGTGACTTGAAGACACACAAATTGAAAGTTTCAAGAATATAACGAGGAGTTATTATTTCTCAGAAGCTCATGTTATTTACATCTATAGCGTTACCTCGTAGTTCTTTTGCCCGATAGTAAATGGTAAACATTGAATTTATTCGTGTAATTTCGACACATAATCTCTAAAATGTGTCCTATACAAAATCGATATAATAAGTATTCTGCATCAAGAATGTAGTATATAGTCGTTGGATATCATTTTATTGTCTCTTCAATTGGCTATTCAAATGTCTGTAGCTGTTTAAACTAATATTAGACAGTTAATTTCTCTCTTTCGGTTTGGATGGATTGACCAAAGTGAAGTGAATCATTAAATGTCACTGAACACCGTCGTGCTCTTTCAGTTCTACGCCTTTCAACTAAATTAAACTATTTGGTTTGATTGATAATATTACATATATTATAATAAAAAAATTAAAAAAATCGGCAGACAAACACACATATTGTATATCCCCAAATTAAGCGATTTACGTTTGTGTTATAGGTAATATACAACACACTACTCTGGGGCCAATCCCAGACACCCAGACCATAATAAATAACGGAGAAAATTCGTTTCCGAAATTCACCATGTCAGGAATCGAGCCCGGAGCCTCTGCGTTGCAGTGAGGTAGGCCGACAAAGGCTTAGCCCGCTCAACCACAGAGAGCGTCTAATTATATATTAATTAATAATTGATCCAATCAATCCTAAAAATAAAATTGTATTACGGTACAGGTTCGTGCACGAAGCACGAAGTCCAGGGCATGCGTATTTACTTTATCTCAGTTATTTTGCCCATTCTATAATGTTATACTGTCTGTACATTTCTTAAGCCTACCAGTATTTTCCGGGATATTAACCAATTATACATCGTGACGAAAAAAAGATTAAATAAGTAATTTTCTAATTACACTTAAACGAAGCTGGTACATTTGACGACTGCTAGAAAGTGTCTGCATACCAAGGTCATTTGAAGGCCAAGCGGATGTAATTTTTTATAATGCTTTATATTATTTGTTTTTAGTATAAATATGTTCAAACTCCTTGCTAAACATATTATTTACCATATTAACATTTTCTATACTGTATGCAATAGCAACAAGTAATTGTGATTTGAATACGATAAAAACCATTTTTATGCACTGAATAAAATAATAAGTAGATAATAACAATAAATATTAAAAAGTGCAATATTAAAATCTCTAAGTATATTATGGTTGAATTCAAGTAATTATAGTGATTCTAAAGTTTACAGACAATATTAGTAATTTTGTAAATTTGATTTAAGCATTCATACTAGAAAACACCTGTATGGTAGTCAAGATTTCATAAATTCATTTAAATGATAATTAATTTTGATTGTTTTCTGTTGCCCTGTTTGAATCTATAGTATTATAACATTCTAAACAGGCCGTATCTACATTGAAGCTATTTAAAAAAACATCTGGAATATAGTATATAAACGCTGGAGAACACGACGCAATATTTTAAGATTTCTTGTTTGTTTGTCGGTTTGTGTTTTTTTGGTATTCACGCAAAAATAACTGAGCCGATTTCAACGTGACTTTCGCTGGTCGACAGCAAATTCTTAGACTTGAAATCTGCACTACTTTTATCTGGGAATCCGCGGGAATTATCCCGGGCATGTTATAAAGTATACATAAAAGTCAGCCGATTCAAATCCATTTGATACTAAAACAACATAATCCGAGACCTTTTGTATTCCCGGGATTCCTTACTTCGAAATTACGTGATATTAGGACTTTCTTGATATGACAGTTTCTATGTCTATTAGATTATCTTTAGTAGAACAGATTTGGTTATAGCCTTTAGTAACATTACTTATTCTGGGTTTTTACGGGAATCTTCGGAATTCATGTATTTTATACTAAAAAATCCGTTGTCGTACTGAAAATACCCTTCAATTTTAAATACTGGCAAAATAACTGTAATCTACGTTATCTGCGAAACGTTGACGAAGCCGCGGGTAAATCGTAGTTTTAGATAATCTTTCAAAACTTCACAGTGTTCTAGTTTTTGTATGAGCGGAAACATGGTGCATAAATGGGTAAGGACCGTGTTGGTTATGGACGGGAAATAATTCAGCATACAATATGAATATAAGCAGACTTTGTTCCTACATTTATATACACGGAGCGGATTACAGTTCACCTGGATACCTAATAACAAAAGGACTTTCTTATTTAAACATGTACTGAATATTTTATATATTCTAATAACATTCGAATATAGAAAACGCTCTAAAAATGTTTTTCTTGAAATGAGAGGTTTATTTCGGCAGACCGTAAATTGAAATACACATATCTAATATTCTAATTTATAAACGTTATATGATACTTATGTTTGTAAAATAATTTAATTTATATTTAATCTTATCTTTATTAACAACTGCCAGGTTTTTATATCTTTCTGTCCATTTGTTTGTCTTACAATATTCTCTAAAAATTTACATAAACTCTACACTAGTAATGTAAATTTTCTTTTAGTAGTAAGACAAATAATATAATCGGCAGACCAACCGTATATTGCTGTATTTTCATTTTATATCGCAAACTATCCCATCTCCCGGAATGAAAAAAATTCATTTTCGGTATTAAAACTACATTTTTTTTTTCATAAATGTTGTATTGAAAAATACCACATTAATATTACAATCTAATTTAAAAAGACTAATAAGTAATTTAAATAAAACCTAAATTAACTAAAAGTTTAGTTTTAAGAAAGTTTTAGCACAGTACACTACACTTTAGTTTTGTTTATAGTACTAATTCAAACGGTTTTGTCCTTTTGAGCCTTCTCATTATATCCGTGTTGTCGAGGAGCTGGATCGCCTCGACATTCACATGATGGTGAAGCCGATGCTCGTAAGCTTCCGCGTACTTTCTGATAATGCTAGTAACAAACTCCATTTTCAGGTCCCGATGGAGGTCGCTCGATCTAATGTTGCTTGGTTTTGTACAGCCCCACAACTGTACCCCATAGGTTCATACCGGCATCAGGACTTGTTTATAGAGGAGCAGTTTGTTAGGTACTGACAACTTGGAATATTTTCCAAGTAGCCAGTACATATTTCTGTAACGCGCTTCCAGTTCATCGCGTTTCTTCTTAGCGTGAGCCTTCCAACGTAGTTCAGCGTCTAGTGTCATACCTAGGTACTTTGCGGTATTTTCATACGGTATTACAGTGTTGCTTATGTATACCGGATGATAATTAGGCATTTGGTTAGTGAAGTCAATGTGAATCGACTTGGCTTCATTTAGCTTAATACGCCATTTTTTTGTCCAGTTATGGATGGTATTAACTGCTTTTTGAACTTTTTCCACGGTTTCTTCGTGAGTAACTCCTGTAGCCATGATGGCTGTGTCATCCGCAAAAGTAGCTATGGTGTTATTATCTAGTTCTGGAATGTCACTCGTGTATATTAGGTACAGGACCGGTCCTAATACACTACTTAATTTCCTTAAGGTCTGAAAAGCAATCTTCTTGTCGGACCCTGAACATTCTATTTGAGATATATGATGCTAACAAATCTGAATACTGTTTGGGTAGCATTTTCCTTAACTTAAAATTAAGTCCTTCATGCCAGACCTTATCGAATGCTTGCGCCACATCTAGAAATACCGTAGAACAAACTTTCTTCTCTTCTAATGTTCTCTCAATGGTGTTTGTGATTCTGTGCACTTGGTCTATAGTTGAATGTTTTTCTCTAAATCCAAATTGATAATCTGGAATCAATTTTTTATCTTGAATTATTGGTTTCAGACGGCGCAATAATAGTTTTTCAAACAGTTTAGACATTATTGGTAAGAGAGAAATTGGACGGTAAGATGTCGTGTCATGAGGAGATTTACCAGGTTTTTGTATCATGATTACTTCTGCAACTTTCCACAGATTTGGAACATGTTTTAATTTAAAACTAGCATTTATAAGTGTAGTGAGTTTAACTATACTCTTTCTTGGTAGGTTGCGTAGTACTTCCTCGGTAATGATATCATAACCTGGAGCTTTCTTTTGACCTAGTAGTTGAATTTTTTATGGACTTCTTTAGGAGTTACAAGTGTAATTTCCAATTCATCAGGTGATAGATACTCAAACATATCTTCATTATCATTACCTTCGTTTGGTTGGAAAATGTTCTCTAAATGTTGAGCAAATCTGTTGGCTTTCTGTTTGTTGTAGATGGCCCAAGTTCCGTTCTCTTCTCGGATGGGAGGAATTTGATTTATTGGTTTTTCAGAGATTTTGTTACTTTCCATAATGAGTAATCTGTATTACGACCACTCGAGAGTTTACTAAAGTGAGACTGCATAGATTCATCATTGAATTTTTCTATTTCTCTACTTAGGCTTTTTGTGAGATTGTTCAAAAGAGTTTTATCCGGCGGATATCGTGATATCTGCCATTTTTGTCTCTGTTTCCTTTTTTGTTTAATTAAGTTAATAACTTCGTTTGGATAGTAGGTACGTCTGGGTTTTATTTTCAAATCAGGTGTATTTTTCCAAGCACATTGTTGAATATTTGTAACAAATGTTTATACATCTACATCAAGTTCCTCTGGTTTTTTTAATGGCACTTTCAAATCTATAACACTGTCTAAGTCATATCTAAAGCTTTCCCAGTCTGTATTTTTATTAGTCAAACAAGAGTAAAAATTACATTT
Organism: Dendrolimus houi; assembly: GCA_039645545.1. Classification (NCBI taxonomy): domain Eukaryota; kingdom Metazoa; phylum Arthropoda; class Insecta; order Lepidoptera; family Lasiocampidae; genus Dendrolimus; species Dendrolimus houi. The sequence continues at coordinate 7,986,910 of CM077127.1, read as the reverse complement.
AAACAAAATTACAGCAAAACCGATCCAGTACTCCTAGCAGTTCTTCCATGAAAGCTTAACAGAAAGTCATATCGACTTACTATCGCATTTTTTATAGACGATAAATTTTTATATCTATAAATTTGAGAAATGATTGGTCTTATCCAAACTTCCATCCTCTATTTCAAACCGTCCTAGTTTTATTCATCTGTCCCCCCCCCCCCCCGGTGTCTATGAAAACCACATAAATAATAAAAGTTACAATAATAACAAAACAAATAACAAAAAGAACAAAAAGTACAAATAGAACAAAAAGTACAAATAGGACAAAAATTACAAAAGGACAAAAAGTACAAAAAGGACAAAAAGTACAAAAAGGACAAAGGGGACTAAAGGGAGAAAGGGACAAAAAGGACAAAAAGGACAAATTAGAAAATAGGACAAATCGGACAAATTGGACAAAAAGGACAAATCGGACAAATCAGACAAAAAGGACAAATCGGACAAATCGAACAAAAAGGACAAATGACAAATTGGACGAATATGACCAAAATTACAGAAATGACTGACGAAAATGGCAAACCACAAATAAAAATCTATCATATTTTCTAGGATAACCTTTATATAACTCTATCCCAAAATCTATCCTATAATCCAGGATGAAAAGTATCCCTTGTCCACCCTCGGTATTAAAATTACATATATAGTCCAGGAGTTTTTTCGTAAAAGCATGAACAAACAGACAGACAAATATATTTTTATCCCCTTTTTCGGGATAAAAAGTATCATATGTTCATTGTCGGCATCGAAAATATATATATATATATATACTGAGTTTCAGGCAAATCGGTCCAGTAATTTTTCCGTGAAAACGGAACAGACAGACGGACAGACGGCTGTCCGTCTGTTCGTCTGTCTGAGTTACTTTCGCATTTATAATATTAATAGGGATAAAACATGTCATATGAACATAGATTCGCCTCCAGGTTTATTTCAAATACAATGTGATTAAAAATGAATTTGTAAGGCTATTATGGAGTAATAAAATAAAAACACGCCTTTTCGATGTTTTGTCAAGATAATGATCGTTTTAATTAAAGGCAGAATGCAAATGTATTGCTTTACTAAGTTTATATACAAGTTACAAGTACTTTTAATGGCTGTTGTTGATTTTTATTAATAAATTAGAAATTTTAAGTACTTCAATACAATTCATATTGTGGCGAATCAAACCTTTTCGCCCAATAGCTGGCGGGCCAGATTTTGAGTTTGTTATTGACAACTGTCATGACATATATAGAAAGAAAAGTCGTTACTAAAATGTATATATTTTAATCCTTTTAAATCCAATTATGAATTAGACATAATTTCTTTGGGCTATGTAAATATTATATTTAAAAAAATATATTTCTAAAGCTATTTTTCATTATAATATCTTATTTTTAATATATATTATCTAAAACATCTTAAAGTCGGTGCTTAGTAATTTTCCAATCAAAATACAGTATTTTTATGTTTTACTTGTCTATGGGTAGGCCTACGAAAGGTGCCGCGCACCTTAAAACATATAGGTCCCAAGAACCAGGAACGGAAAAAAAAATCATAAATAAATGTTCATAAAATGAAAACTACTGGGTTTTATTTAATTTATATTTAACTATGTTAAATTTTTAGGGGACTTAATGGCAACTATTCCGCGTCAAACTAAAAATCAAGTAAATCGGATCATAAATCTCAGCGTAATTGGTGTACATACATAAAAAAAAAACACTTATCAAATTGAGAACCTCCTCCTTGTTGAATTCGGTAAATAATAAATTACATATGTTACAAATGAACGGGTTCTTTATTCCTACAACGATCCGTCAATATAATAAACATGTTTAGCCTAAAAACATTAAGGGCCGCTTGCATAACGATCGCCTTTAAATACAATTTAGTTAATCATATTAAACTGCCTAAATACGTTTTACACAAAACGTATTGACAGTTCTTTAAACATATTTAACGACAAATTTTGCGTTGTGCAAGACGCTAATTGTATTGAAGGATGTAAAATGTGTTTAGTGTTTCTTAAATAAATTTAAGCAACGTTATGCAAGCGGCCCTAAGTATGGCACCTACAACAGCATGTTAAATGTGCATAAAACCTGTATCTCGCCATTACTAGCGAGATAAAGAAAATACTACAATTATATTTAAGTATTGAATTAGACACATCTTTTTTCCACAGTACATGAATTGTATTATAATAAACTAATTCACAATAAATATTAAATATTGGTCAAGCGCTTGTAAGTTCATATACATACAATGAGTTTCGTAGAGGTGAGGGGCCATCCATATATTAGGTTGGGGAAAAAGTTTCTTCGCATTTTATATAAAAATTCAAAAGGTTATTTTATAATGTTTATTTACATTTGACTAACGTATGTAGATGCCATTTTGTTGGATAACTTTTTGCCATCTTGTCGGTAGGGACGTGATCCCATTGCTATAAAAAATTTGGGGCTTCTGATCAAAAAACTGCGACAAGTGGTTTTGGCAGTCCTATCGTGATGTTAACCTGACACTGCCTAAGGAATTCTGGAGAGACAGAAGGTGCAAGATCAGGTATATACGGCGGATGAAACAGGTGAAAATCTGAAGGTGGTCTAGCGTTAAGTGAAAAACCACACTCCTTCTGTTGATTAATTCCAAGATCAGGTCTATACGGCGGATGCATTAACACCTCCCAGCCAAACTCTCGTAATTTTTGCTGAGTGGCTAAAGATGTGTGAGGTCTAGCGTTATCATGGTGAAAAACCACACTCCTTCTGTTGATTAATTCCGGCCGCTTTCTTTCAACTTTTTGCTTTAATCTCATCAGTTGTTCGCAGTACAGTTCAGAATCGATGGTTCTGCCTGGCGGTAACAGCTCATAATGAATAATGCCCTTCCAATTCCACCATACACACAGCATCACCTTGTTGCTAGTTAACCCAGGTTTCGCCACAGTCTGTGAAGCCTGACCGGCCTTTGACCACGATCTTTCTGCACGTTCTTGTCGTACGTGATCTACTTTTCATCACCAGTTATCAGCTTCTTCAAAAATGGTTCGGTTTCATAATAAGTTTTATACAGAAGTATGTCACAGAATTACTTTTGAAGAATTAATGGAGTTGTAGCAAACAGTGCATACTCAATAACACCAAGACACAATAAGAGGAAAGAAAAATATTATGAAAGTTATATATTATGAAAGTTATAAGAATGATATGACGTACTAAAATGTTATGCTGCAATATATCTCCATAAATCCCTTACAAACTTGGCAAGATAACATTATACAAAATATAGTATAAGATGTTAGAGCGAGCTGCTATGTAAATGAATTTTTGTCATTTAAGTATTCTTCAATAGTGTAGTATCCTTTTTTAGCAAGATACTTTTTAATTTGGTTTTGAATTTAGTGAAAGGCAGATCTAACATTTCACTCGGAATCTTATTGAAGAAGCGTATACCAACCCCAATAAAGAGGACAGTACTTTTTGTAATCTAAAAGATGGCAATATCAGTCTATTACAATGCCTGGTGTTGAAATTGTGAATATCCTTATACTGCTTGTAGGCACTCAAATTATTACGAATATAAATTATATTATTAAAGATATATTGGCAGGCGACCGTCATAATATTGATTTCCTTAAAGCATTCTCTAAGAGACTCCCGAGGGCCGAGGTTGTAAATTGATCTTACGGCTCTTTTTTGTAAAACAAATATGGTCTCTAAGTCAACAGCGTTGCCCCAAAGTAAAATACCATAGGACATGACACTATGAAAATAACTAAAATAAACTAGTTTAGCAGTCTCTTCGTCAGTGAACTGCCTAACTGTTCTGACCGCATATGCAGCAGAACTAAGTTTTCCTGAGAGACTAGATACATGAGCGCCCCAGTGGAGCTTCTGATCTAGGTTAATGCCTAAGAATATAGTTGAATCTACTAGATTAAGTCTAGTGTCGTTAAGAGAGATATTAATACTTTTACATTGGGCATAACAAACTTAACACATTTAGTTTTGCTCGGATTGAGTAATAAGTTATTTACAGTAAACCACTTAGATATTCAAAGTTCAGTTTATTTCTATCAACTTTAAATATAAGTGATGTGTTTTCGTTGCGTCGTAATAAAGAATCACAAATGAGTACACGGTTCATTAGGTTTCTTTCAGTGAGCTCATGAGGCACCCAAATATCGAGCTTTTTTGTGTAACCAGCTTTTTTCAAATGCGCCAAAACCGTTTTGTGGTCAATTCTCAGTTCTCCAGCTACATCGTAACTACTAATATGCCGATCTTGCTCCACTTTTTTAAAAATGGCATCAATTTTGTCCGTAACAGGGCGACCAGAGCGACGTGTATCTTTGATATCAAAATTTCCGGATTGAAAACGCTTAAACCAAATTTGCGCTACTGTCACAGATACTGCACTGCAACTTGTGTTGCATTTTTACCTTTTTTGTAGTAAAATTTTAAAATGTATCGAATTTAAAGAAATTCGATACATTAGATTCACTCATTTTAACAATAATATAAATAAATGAAAATCACAAATTTTCCTAATTTGAATTTGGAATTGTCTTCTTTAAAAGTAAAACTTTTTAATGATACCAAAACCAGCCTGATACATATAGTATAGCCAAAGAGATCTTATTACTAGTTCATACATACTATATGCGAAAAGACTTTTTCCCCAACCTATTATTACGTCACACGTGAAAGAGGGGGTCGACGAAGTGTGACATTGTGTGACAAGGGGTCGGAGGGGTCCTAAATTTCTTGACGTCACATTTCAAAATGTAATGTATTTAAGCTTTAAAACATGAAATTTGAACTATTTATAAAAAACTTAAAAATATTTCCAACTCTATTCGTATGACCAGTGTTTAAATAATTAAAAAAAAATGTGTTTGGGTGCAGTTCACACGTAGTGAAAGTGTAACAAAGTACGACAAGGAGTGGGGGATCCTAAATTTCGTGACTGCACATGTCATAATATATATTATATCGTTATAATATATTTAAAATTTAAAGCACGAAATTTGAAGTATTAACGAAAAACTTCAAAACATTTTCATTTGCATATGCTCGTATATGTACGAGCATAGTATTTAAATTATTAAATATAATATATTTTATCTCATTTTCTTGCAGGCTTAGTCCTATAGATTTATGTGTTTATCTCTTTTGTGTCACTTTTTCGTTTTATTGATTTTCAAATCACAGCGATTCTAAAGTAGTTTCATTTCAATAATTTAAATGAAAATAAAACTAATTACGGAACTGCTGTGTTAATTTAATAATTTCTTGATGTAAAATTGCAAAATATGTAATGTCACATTGTGATGAAGGGAGGAGTCTCACGAATGTGACCAGCTGTGACAAGGACGGGGGAGAGGTCAAAAATCATGAAATTCATATGACGTAATTTGTGGATGTCCCTGGTCTATGCCCAATTTTTTTATCCTTTTACTCTAGAAACCTAAAAAGTATTTGATCAAAACACCCTATTTCCAGGTTTTCAGATATCGACAATCTGTATGCGCATCTTCAACTGGCTTTGCCGTCAGCCCGTGATAATTAAAAAAACATTATTACAGAAAACCTTCATAAGCATTGTGTTGTTCTTGAATTGGATTCCAAATAATGGTAGTGGAACAATATGTGGGTGTCTTAGTCACTAGCCGGTTCCTATGTCCATATTCATTATTCACTGACTTACCTTATCATCGGTTGAAATTTGACATTACTTGTATGGATCTTATGTCAAATTTTAACCGATAGTAAAGCAAATGAACGATCGATAACATAAAGTATCGGCCATAAGTATAGGTATAACTGGACAAGATCATATTGTTCAGTCGTCTTTATTCCCAAAGGGAAGCAAACTATAGCAGCCAGCCCATCTAATGGAACGTGAACCTCGCTTATGGATGTTTGCAAAATTACAGGCGTTGCCAACAAATGCAAGAAATGCCGGCCTCGATGGAATTTTATAGCCCTTTAAAATGACCCAATGTCGTGGCACAAAGAAAAAACCTCTGCGGGAAGTTCCCTCGAAGTTGTTACTGTACGCGGAATAAACCAATCATTGTAAATGAACTCCCAGACGATCTGCAATTAATGTACAAAAATAACCACATATTTACCAATTATAATCTGAAAAGACACTGTATCAGTTCTCAAAGTGGACCATCGGGCTCACAAGTGCAGACTTAGGACTAAATCAGAACCACATACTATTAAGACGATAAATTCCCTTATTTTTATTTAGTCAGAAGTAAAAACTTGAATTAAGATAACAATTCTTTACCTGTGCTCCTATTTCTGATATAAAAATAATTAGGGGTAAAAAACTTTTAAGTGTCATGCGATGCCGAGGATGAACATAATAGGTTGGGCAAAAAGTCTTTTCGCATATAGTATGTATGAACTTGTAATAAGATCTCTTTGGCTATACCATTTGTATCTGGCTGGTTTTGGTATCATTAAAAGTTTTAATTTTAAAGACAATTCCAAATTAAATTAGGAAAATGTGTGATTTTCATTTGTTTTTCTTATTGTTAAAATAACTGAATCTAATGAAGAAATTCGATACATTTTGAAATTTTACTACAAAAAAGGTAAAAATGCAACACAAGCCGCGAAAAAAATTTGTGATGTTTATGGACTTAATGCAGTATCTGTGAGAGTACCGCAAATTTGGTTTAAGCGTTTTCAATCCGGAAATTTTGATCTCAAAGATGCACGTCGCTCTGGTCGCCCTGTTACGGACAAAATTGGTGCCATTTTTGAAAAAGTGGAGCAAGATCGGCATATTAGTAGTTACGATGTAGCTGGAGAACTGGGAATTGACCACAAAACGGTTTTGGCGCATTTGAAAAAAGCTGGGTACACAAAAAAGCTCGATATTTGGGTGCCTCATGAGCTCACTGAAAGAAACCTAATGAACCGTGTACTCATTTGTGATTCTTTATTACGATGTGATGAAACCGAACCATTTTTGAAGAAGCTGATAACTGGATCACGTACGACAAAAACGTGTGAAAAAGATCGTGGTCAAAGGCCGGTCAGGCTTCACAGACTGTGGCGAAACCCGGGTTAACTCGCAACAAGGCGATGCTGAGTGTATGGTGGGATTGGAAGGGCATTATTCATTATGAGCTATTACCGCCAGGCAGGACCATCGATTCTGAACTGTACTGCGAACAACTGATGAGATTAAAGCAAAAAGTTGAAAGAAAGCGGCCGGAATTAATCAACAGAAGGAGTGTGGTTTTTCACCATGATAACGCTAGACCTCACACATCTTTAGCCACTCAGCAAAAATTACGAGAGTTTGGCTGGGAGGTGTTAATGCATCCGCCGTATAGACCTGTTCTTGCACCTTCAGATTTTCACCTGTTTCGGTCTCTCCAGAATTCCTTAGGCAGTGTCAGGTTAACATCACGATAGGACTGCCAAAACCACTTGCCGCAGTTTTTTGATCAGAAGCCCCAAATTTTTTATAGCAATGGGATCACGTCCCTACCGACAAGATGGCAAAAAGTTATCCAACAAAATGGCACCTACATACTTTAGTCAAATGTAAATAAACGTTATAAAAAAACCTTTTGAATTTTTATATAAAATGCGAAGAAAGTTTTTCCCCAACCTAATATATTTCTTGTTACCGGAATAAAATATATAGTCATGTCGGACTACGGCTTCTACGACCAAATCAACGGTGTAGCCATGAGCTCACCGGTGTCTCCTGTCGCGGCTGACATTTTTATGGAAGACTTCGAACGGAAGGCACTGGATACCGCTCCGGCTAAGCCGAAATATATAAAAGGTACGTTTGCATTTCTAGATCATCTCAATTCCATCAACAGTAATATTAAATTTACTATGGAACTAGAGACAAACCATAAATTAGCTTTTCTGGATGTACTCATCCTAAGGAACCCTGACAATACTCTTGGCTATACGGTGTATAGGAAACCTACCCATACAGGTAAATACCTTAATGGTTCGTCTCACCACCATCCTAGTCAGTTAGTTACCGTGGGCAAATCTTTGTTTCAGAGAGCACATAAAATCTGTGATGAGAACCACGTGGCTGGAGAGCTTCAGCATGTCAAGCGAGTCCTACAACGCAATCGGCTGAAGACTCCACACCAACATCACAAAGGCCCCAAACCACCTTCAGTTGAGCGGTGCCCTCCTACCCTACCCTACATCAAAGGGGTCACAGACAGAATTGGTCACATCCTCAGGCAAGCTTCAATGAAAACATATTTCAAGCCGCATAAAAAGATTTCCCAATTTTTGAGACCTGTGAAATGCAATATCCCACTCCAGGATGCAGGTGTCTACAAGCTCGATTGTGAGTGTGGATTATCATACGTTGGGCAAACAAAGAGGAGCATAAAAACACGGGTAAAAGAACACATTGCTGACATGAAACACACAAGGTCTACGAAGTCTGCGATCAGTGAACACACGCTGGATAAACCCAACCACTACATCAGATTCGATAACCCACAAATCGTCGCGAAAGAGAATCGTTTCATACCTAGAATGATGCGTGAGGCTATTGAAATCTAAAAACACCCAAATTTTAATAGAGAAAACGGTTGGCAAGTACCACCTGTTTGGGATCCGATCATCAAAACTATTAAGACCCAAACCCAGCAAAAACCAACTGCCAGACCTCAAGACACTGTGAGCTCTTTCTGCGTGCACCGGGCACAAAGCAACTTGACTGATAATTTCTTTTATTTTTCATTTCACCCATTTTAATATTATATAAAGTTATTAGAGCTAGGCATATTTGCTGAAGAGTTTCTTGCGCCGCTTATTCTCTTCAAGCCATAACATGTTGCGAAGCGGTGGTAAATTAGATTAGGCTCCCATAAAGTAAATAATAACCATAAACAAAATTTAAAAAAAAAATTAAAATGAACAAGTTGGCGGTAGGTTAAATAAAACTTTAACAATACTCGTTGACACTTGACACCTTTGTCTTCCGTGATCACGGCCACTGAAAAGTGGCAGAAACGTCGGAATAACAAAAATCAAATAAATTACCACAATTAAAACCGTTAAAACGTAGTTTTATTATAAAATATATTTGTCTCTTTGTTTGTTTTGATTTTACGAAAAAACTATTGGACTAATTTGACTAAAATTTGGTATATAGTATGTAATTTTAATACTGAGGGTTGACAAGGGATACTTTTCATTCCGGATAATGGGATAGATTTATGTAAAAGATTGCCCAGAAAGTAGTATAGGTTTTTTCTTTTGGTGATTTGGCATTTTCGTCATTTTGGTAATTTTGGTCATATCGGTTTTGCTGTAATTTTGTACATGTATAGTACTAATACCGAAAACGAGCATAGATACTTTTCGTATCGGGAGATAGCATATGGCATATAATTTGCGATATAAAATGAAGTGACTCTCCCGGGGGTAAATAGCACTAACATAAAAATTCAATACAATGTAACCTGTATTAATGCTTATTCTTTAAACAAGAGGCACGTACTAGGGTTATAGGATATAAAAATACATTCCTTTTTCTTACCATTGAAAGAAATTGACGTAACTTAGATGGATTTTATATCAAATATTAACCAGTAAGGCAAATGAATGGATACCAGGATACAGTAACCTGGCAGAGGGGGGGTGGTGTTACGGCATTATAATAAAAATATGAAGTGTAGATTTGTACTGGTACAAACGACCTCAAGATTTTCTTTTTAGAAGGCCACTTTAATATTTTATTTAAATTATTAGGAATCGGTTTTATGTACTATTATTTATTTAAAAAAAGCTACCTTGAAATTCCATATTTTCTTGCAATTTTTTGATTCTTCATTAACATACCAGGAACACAAAAGAAGCATTATTTAAATACCAAATAAAATAGAGTAATGTTAGTATAATTAAAAAAAAAAAAATTGCTAGTGGGAAGTGTGGTCAGTTATGCTAATATTAGATGGATCAATTATCCGTGCAGGAACGTAGAAAGAATACAATTTCCGGCGGCCGGACGGCCTGTTGTAAGAGGTGACAAAACAACCCACAGTAAGGTGGCAGGGCATTTGCTCGACTGGGTGGCTACCACCCCTGGTCTAGACTATCTCACCATAACAACCTTGAGTTGTGTTCCGATATTAGTGCCCAGGTTCCAGTCTCCCTCAAGAGAGCAGCAGCGCATTTGTAACGCTTTTGGTGTTTCTCTTTTTTTCTTTTTTTTATATATATATTAAACAACACTACAGACTCTAGTTCCGTACCCTTTTTTACAACTTAATTAAGAAAAAAGTTTAGAATTTATACACGGTTATTTTTTATTTTTGTTATTGTGTGTGACATTTATTGAATGTATGTTTGTGTTGTGGTGTACTTTAAGAATAACTTAATAGGTTGGGGAAAAAGTCTTTTCGCATATAGTATGTATGAACTTGTAATAAGACCTCTTTGGCTATACCATTTGTATCTGGCTGGTTTTGGTATCATTAAAAAGTTTTAATCTTAAAGAAGACAATTCCAAATTCAAATTAGGAAAATGTGTGATTATCATTTGTTTTTCTTATTGTTAAAATGGGTGAATCTAATGAAGAAATTCGATACATTTTAAAATTTTACTACAAAAAAGGTAAAATGCAACACAAGCCGCGAAAAAAATTTGTGATGTTTATGGACCTAATGCAGTATCTGTGAGAGTATAGTGCAAATTTGGTTTATGCGTTTTCAATCCGGAAATTTGGATATCAAAGATGCACGTCGCTCTGGTCGCCCTGTTACGGACAAAATTGATGTTATTTTTGAAATGTAAATAAACTTTATAAAAAAAACCCTATCGATTTTTTATATAAAATGCGAAGAAACTTTGTCCCCAAATATTATAAGGTGTTATAAATGTCCACAGGCGATGGTAACCGCTTTCAATCAGCTGGGCCATCTGCCTGTCTGCTGAAATCTTATTGCATGATTACAAAATACATCCACTTTGGTGGATTCATCCAAATTAAAAGACGAATACGAACTGTTTAATATCGGCTTTAGCAGTATTTTCATAGTTTTTTTTACATATAATTTTAAACCGTGTTGTAGCTACACTGGTGCTCAGCCAATTTCAATTATAATAAGATTTTTTCATTTTATTGTTCAAAAGTTATACGGGAAGACACAATTTTTAAAAGAATGGAAGTTAATGTATACTGTAATACTTTAAAATTTAATAAACTCAGAAGAGTTTTTGGTAATAAAGAACAGCAACTGGTCACTATATGTACTTGTAATCAGAGAACCTTACGGCTTACATATATTCCATACACCGACTCTTTACACTCGAAAAACATTTTTAGAACACCTCGCCATCCAATCCAACAATTTTACAGTATAAAAAACTTAGCAAATTGGCACAAACGATAACGGATTGAAGTCATTGATAAACTATTTTAATTAAAGGGTTATGAACGACAAGAATTTAATACATTATTGTTTGGAAATTTTAGATAATCTTTTATATAAAATATACTTTAAATTTACATGTACTATAATAAACCGAACACAGTATAAATCTATCGCGTCTGCCAACATGAAAATAAAATGTAGTGAATACCGTCTATATACAATAGAGAAATTTTGAATTATAATCTGTACACAATTAACACATATTAGAGATAAATATTATTACATAAAATTATGTTAAATTATAGAGAACTATTTACTCTATACAAAACAGGCGCTAATCATCGAATAAATAGAAATATAACATTATTATTCAATTAAGGAAATGGCCGATTGTATTGTTTAGAAATAAGAGGGTACCCTAACAAAATTAATTACTAACTTTAAAAAGAAACATGACAAGAACAACTATGCTACTAAATAACTGTAACAATACCCCATTTATTGAATTAAATAAAAAGTCAGTTGCTGCAAAAGGTCTAATGTGGGGGGTAAACGAATTAACTTCGTTTATTTACTGATAAATTATTTACCAAAAAAAATATTCATAGATCATCGCGATATGCGACGTAAAATGGTTTTTTTCGTAATTTTAGTATAGTTATTTTAAGTTAAGAAAAAAGTTCACCAAATTGCCTCCAAATAATAAACATGAAATTATTTTACTTTTTAAATTTTTATCCAAACAGGACGATAAAAAGATATCTACATTTTTATCAAAGAGAGATAAATAATTTGAATTTATTATTTTTTTAAATACTACTTTATTTTATTCACAATAAAATAATAATGCATTTGAAAAACGACCGCGTCTATGCAATCCTCGCTATTAGCGGAAAAATCAATGTCGAAAAATCGTCAAGGACTTTGGCGTTGCTACAAGCCTTAAAGAACATTGTTTTGCTTTTCAATATCTGACTAACAATATTGCACACAACTATACACCTTGTAAAATATGTTTTCAACCTAATGTTACATTAAAATGTAATGTATAATATGTTCCCATTGACTTCTATGACCTAGGCTCAGTATTTTATTTATAGTGCTAACGGATTATAGGTAGAATATAATATAAGCTAAGTTTCCTTCACTGTACTAGTTTATAATTATATATGTAATGTCTTTTCTAATATACAAACAGAAACACGTGTTTTATTTATTTAAAAAAATGTATATGGCGACCACCTCTAATCTTTGCAATTCCACTACAGCATTGTATAATATATGTACATAGGTTAACTACATATCTATGTCATTATAGTAATAATTCCTTAGTGGGAGGGGCCACTTTGTACAATGACTTTAAAATAGAGAAAAAATTTCAAGAAAATGCAAATTTTATCATTATTATCTGTTTGCCCCTTTGAAACTCAACACAAAAGTATCTTACATTTCTGGTCAATGCTACCTGGCTAACGCGGACGAAGTCGTGGACGAGTACTATATACTATACAGTACTTTTTTAAAATAAAATATAAAGGTATTCTTCCCTATTAATATTATAAATGCGAAAGTAACTCTGTCTGTCTGTTCCGTTTTCGCGGAATAACTACTGGACCGATTTGGCTGAAACTCAGTATATATATATATATATATATATATATATATTCGATGCCAAGGATGAAGATAGGATACTTTTTATCCGGAAAAATGGGATAGTTTCCGGGAAAAAAATATATTTGTCTTTCTGTTTGTTACGCTTTTTCGGAAAAACTACTGGACCTATTTGGCTGAAATGCGGTATATATGTAAATTTTATACTAAGGGTGGACAAGGGATACTTTTCATCCCGGATTATAGATTAGATTTTGGGATAGATTTATGTAAAGGTTATCCCTGAAAATATGATAGGTTGTTTTATTTGAAGTTTGCCATTTTCGTCATTTTGTTTATTTTGGTCGTTTTGTTCGTTTAGGTAGTTTTGGTAGTTTTAGTTGGTAGTTTTGGTAGCTTCGGTAGTTTTGGTAGTTTTGGTTGCTAGTTGTGGTAGTTTCAGTAGTGGTGGTAATTTTGGTAGTTTCGGTAGTCTTGGTAGTTTTGGTAATTTTGGTAGTTTTGACTGGTAGTTTTGGTAGTTTTGGCTGATACTTTCGGTAGTTTTGGTAGTTCCGGTAGTTTCGGTTGTTTTGGTTGGTAGTTTTGGAAGTTTTGGTAGTTGTGATAATTTTGGTCGTTTGTGTAGTTTACAGAGAGATAGACGGAGATATATAAATAAAACTAGAACGGGTTGAAATAGGGGATTAAAATTTGTATGGAAGACCAATCATTTCTCAAGTTTATGGATTTAAAAGTTCATAATCTATAAATAAATGCGATAGTAACTCGATTCTGTGTCGGAATACCGAAAATGAACATAGATACTTTTCATGCCTGGAGATGGGATAGTTTGCGATGTAAAATGAAGTAAATCTTCCGACGGCAAATAGCACCGACATGCAAATATAATACAATGTAATCTGTATTAACGCCTGCTCTTTAAACAATAGGTTCACACTAGAGTTTGACCCGCGGCTGAGCTGCGGGGTAAACTTAGTGTTTATTATAAATTAAACAATTTATGTATAGGTTTTGTTTTGTAATCTGTTTATAAAAGTGTTCATTATAAATAATGTATGCTTTTAGTAGGCAGGGTCGCTTATGTAACATTGAGTAAATATATGGAATGTATCAATAGAGCCAATTGACGTGTAAAAAAATTGAGATTTTGTTTATATATTACACATCGAGAACAGATTTATGATATGTACCTAGATCGGTAGAAAGTGTTTGTAGTGATATTGAATTACATATATGCACGCCGTATTAGGCCCGTATTTTAGGGCATTCATGCCCAAAACGAAATTAAATTTAAATTATTATAAATAGACATCACATCGCGTGTAAATTATTGTATATTAAAATCGTTGAGTTATTTTTGATTCTTCTTTTTAAATATGAATAATGGGTATACACGGTTTAATCGTTACCAATAATTTATATGTCAAATATTTGGTGTTATTCAATTATTATTATTATGAGTCATTCAATTGGCTATCACTTTTTAATGTTGCTTAAAAATACTATTAATCAAAATAGATAGATAGATAGATAACACTTTATTGTACACCATTACAGAAAACCTTATAGCCTAAAAATATTCTAAATGTGCACAATGGGCGGTCTTATCGCTATTAAGCGATCTCTTCCAGACAACCCGTGTCAGGAATAAAACAGATTATATTGGTCAAAGGTGGTATACATAAATATTAGAAAATAAGCAGTTACTTACATATATTTTGTTCATTTATAAACATATAAGTATGTAAAATATTATATGAGTAAAATTATACTTAATAGACATATATAATTATACCTACTGATATCACATGCATTACGTATATTTCTGTATATATATATACATAAATATACGTAAAAATATCAAACATCACTATGTTGCAGGTAGTGCTTTTTTGTCATGTTCTTAAATATTGTTAGTGATTTAGCTTGTCTAACAGTAACAGGTAGCTCATTCCAGAGTCGAATAGCTTGTACAGTAAAAGAATTATTGTAAAAAGATGAATAATGTTTGGGAGTATTAAGTCTAAGATTCGTAGAAGGTCGTAAATTGTGAGATGAAGAGATGAATTCAAAGCGTTCTTTGAGATAATACGGGGTTGTGGGGATAAACAACACACTGTAAAGGAGTGAAAGAATATGAGTATTCCGGCGGAAACGAATTGGCAACCACTTGAGTTTTTTACGAAACTCAGAGACGTGGTCATATTTGCGTAACCCAAATATGAACCTTATACAAAAATTTTGGAGGCGCTCAAGTTTATTAAGTTGCTCTTGAGTTAAATCAATATAGCTGGCGTCAGCATAATCAAGAATGGGGAGTAGTAAGGACTCTGCAAGCTTAATAAATTAATAAAATAATAATGTTATTTATAATAATCACTTGATTGAATTATTTACTTGTGGCAATACTGTCCAAATTCGACAATCGAATCTACTTCCTGTGTTATTTTTAATTGAATTTCATTATGAGAAAGTAAATATATATTTACTTTCTCATAATGAAATTTAATTAAAAATAACTATAAATAAACTAAAACAAATATGAATTATTTTTTAACGTGTACATTACACTTAAGTTTGCTGTGGGATTATTTTCGCCATTATTTTTTAACGGTTGTAATTAATTATGTTTCGTGGCGACTATGCCAATAAATTACACTCGATAAACTTCAAAATTCATATTGTCATAATGTTCTTAAAACATGAACTACTCAAATCATTTGTTTATTACTGTAATAAATTTAATCAAGCTCGTTAATTGGCTGCATTCGAGAATAATCTATTTCACAGGAAATGAGTTTCAGTTGCTGCCTTGTCAATAAATATGTCTATAGCTATTGAAATAGTCGAAAGGGACTTTGCATATCGTTATAGTATTGAATTAGATTATTAGATACTAAAACATAAATTGTCTAGCAGTAGGCGGCTTACGCTTTATTTGTTAATATTCCTTTACCACGTAAAAGCATAGGAGGAACATTTGCGATTTTTGTTTGTTGGTTTATAAAGAAAGAAAAATACTTTATTTGAAGAAATAGCGACACAATTAAATTGTTTACATGCAGTATAGAAAGAGTAAAAATAGCATAGCACTAAGCAATATGTTTCGTGCAAAAGGTTGTCACTCAGCTTATTGCTGTATCAGAATTATGTCCGACACAACGCTGCTTTTTAGCAGAAACCTTTATTTTATTATACTACTAAAACGAGCCGAACAAAATAATTTAAATTTCGCAATGAACTAATCTTGCGAAAGGATTTTAATGGAAATATTCTTCTTCTCTTTTATAAATATTTAAGTTTTGTGATCATTTGCAAGCAGGCAACATGTGACAAATGGAGCTATATAGATCCTCAACTTATCTTCAGACAAATTATAGGTCTTTGAATGACATCACACAACGGCGAACATACTTCGTATTAATAAATAGACACATATTTATAAATCAAACATAACCGGAACCTATAATTAAGTAGATAACAAGTAGGTACTTAAATTCTTAGCTGCGTCAATGTATCACGTTACATTGAATCCGGAACTAAAACAGTACTAATGACTAATTGGTCTAAAGTTTAAACTAAAGTTCAACAGGTTATAAATTGTAATCAAACTTTTAATTTTATGCTCTAGTCTGAGTGTTAACCGTTGTATAATAGAATTATAGTGAAAACTCTGTAATGCTCCTGAATACCACATGATTAAAGTCGTCCTTCTCATGCTTTCCAATCGATACTAAAAACAACTAGAAAACGATTGGAATTAATCATCAAGCCAACAAGTTAAAGTATGAGGATTGTCATTTCTACTATTATTCTTCCATGAAGTAGGAAAAAATGTTACTTGCTTTGCTTAAGAATATAGGATGTGTATTTGCCTGTCGATTTAACTAATGCCAGGTTCTTCTCATCTTACTACATTATATATTCATTTACTTCACCATTGGTTAAAATTTGACATAAATATTATACAAATAAACGTCAATATCCTACCAAATGGATGTTAGTTATACAAACCCAACACATATATATATATACATATATATATATATATATATATATATATATATATATATATATATATATATATATATATGATTTAACCATGAATGCTAATGTGTCAACAGTCTACATAAAAAAACTAGCGCATAGTTCCCATTGCCGGACGCTTACTCACATAATTTCCCACGCAGTGACAAAACACATATGTATAAATAACTATACGCTCTTTATTTTGGACACTATCCCATTTGTATTGTGTGTAAATAGTTAAAATGCACCAGATCCTATCAGTGTTGAGTTGAAACAAGTGAAGTTTGTTGTATACACAACATGTCATTGTATTCAAATGAACTGAACGAGTTTGGATGCCTCAAATTGTTTTGTTTCATGATTTATGTTGATCGTAAAGATTGTAGTATGCAGGTATTATTTTTTAATGTATAAAAATAACTTAATCATAATTATAGTAGGTATTTATTACATTTTCGAGCACTTTAAAGTCCACTTTATGACGGCTCTTTGTAACAAATAGCTGAGCAATTTACCGGTTTTATACACAAACAGATACTATACAGTGTACAAGCCTTCTACAGTTTATCTATGCCAATTTTACTTAAAAATAGTCATATTTGAACAAACTGTCTAAGTACAGGTTTTTTAACCTCCTTATGCTTGGAATTCCCTCCTATAATGGGAGGCCTGAGCCCAGCAGTGGGACATTTATGGGTGGATATTATTATTATTATATATTATGGTTTGAATTTCCAAAAACGTCGATAAACATATACTTTGACTTCTAACCAGAAGAAGGTACATACAATTTTGTGTTTCTTACTTTCAAAATAACAGAGTTTTATCCCTTTTCTCACCCCCTTAGGGGTTGAATTTACAAAAAATCCTTTCTTAGTTCTCACTTACAGTACAGAAAGAATTCTAATACCTCATGCAAATTTTTAAAGTCCCAGCCCCAGTAGTTTGGGTTGGGTGTTGATATGTCAGTCAGTTAGGTCAAGTAATTATATATATTAGGATAACATTAGTATAATATTTTAGAGGTATTTGAATGAAGATAGTCGTCAAAGCCACACGGGTCATAGAACGCCCCAGGTGGTGGTTGCGGGGGACAGCAGCCTACAGCCGCACTCAGGCTACAGAGAGAGGGACTGAACTCCCTGTTGAGAAGAGGGGACACCGGGGAAGACCGATACTCTCGGCACGCGAGGACTTATGAGTTCTAATCAATGTCCGTTGGGACTATAGGTGCATCCGTATGGGAAACCACGGAATGAACCCGAAGAATGGGTACGAGAAGGAACATGAAGTATTTTAATATTCTCAAATGGATTGGGTAAGGCGAGGACGATTTTATAAAGGTTCCTTTTGTGCCAAAATGGCTTTCAAATCCCAAATAACGACATTGAAATATGATACATACATGTTGGCATCGAGGTAGTGATTATGGAGTAACCACGTGACGGATATGGGTAGTAAACGGATATAGTTTTCTATTATCAAGTAACAGAATGTCAGTTTCGAGGCATTTATTATCAAACGAACGGATGTCGGATATCGCGTAACCGGAAGTCAAAAGTCAAGAAGAATGGCGGAAATAGATTCCATGATGAAAGTGAATCTAAAGTAGCGAACGCCAAAACATTAACATTACACGGTCGTTTTGGTCAGTTTAGCTTAATCGAACTTTTTGTTATTTACTATGATCGGGATGTCTAGGATCGGCCCCAGAGTGGTCGATTGTATATTACCCATACCATAATCGTAACTTGCTTAACTTGGGGATATACAATGTGTGTGTTCGTCTGCCGAATTATTATTATATATTATTACTTTAGCGCGCCACGAGGGCCTTAAAAACGCGATATTCTTGCAAGGAGCATTCTAGAGCAAGCAATCGAACGCAGTCCGTAACGAGGAGTAGACAGTCTACATTAAAATGTTATGGCGAGACGTCCCAAGGACAAAACGGCATAAAGTAAAGTATAAGGTTTATATCGACTGTGGACAGATTGTATCATCTATCATAAACAGCACTACTCTTGGAGGTTAATTGCTGTTTGACAACTGACAAAAGTGGACATCTTGGAGCTGTCTCGATGTTTCTATGTACCGGTGTGCATATTTGATGTTGTAATTCAGTGTTATAACTTCGAATATAATGTTTCAGATCTGGTTATTATTGTGTTACGTGTGTTGTGTTGGTGTGCTTACGGCCAAATACATGAATTTATAAAAACCCTTTCAGTAATTTCTAGGTGATATATGGAGATGAGAGTCATATCCGCTAATTAAAATTATTTCTGACTGAATAGAATGATTCCGCTTCCTGAAATTAATCATGATTATAATAATTGAATCAAAATTCCTTTAGTATAATTAGATATTATCTATAGTTTCAATAATTCCATAAAAGTCTTTTTAGTAAATCTCGTGTTGGTAAAAATTCTACATGGATTGTAAAGTA
This sequence comes from Dendrolimus houi, assembly GCA_039645545.1. Lineage (NCBI taxonomy): Eukaryota > Metazoa > Arthropoda > Insecta > Lepidoptera > Lasiocampidae > Dendrolimus > Dendrolimus houi. Next base: position 7,967,392 of record CM077127.1, on the reverse strand, counting down.
ATTTTTATTTATTTTCATCTTTGTATTTTTTTGTCAGTCTTCCATGTTCCTTGTCTACAACATCGAAGTCAGCACTTTTGAATTTAACTATCTAAAAAGTACCGTTCACAGGTATCTTGCGATGGAACATCATCACCATAACCTCGAAGTAATTGGTACGATTCAACACCACTTTTCTTTAAATGAAAACAACAAAAAATAATGCTGTTGGTAAATGCTCTATATTCAGAATAAATTTCGATATATTCAACACAAGAATACTATATTATGCACACGCTTTTTTAATTTATCACTTATCGCCTCTGACATTTGTTGATAACACTACAAAATGATGCAATGTCAAATCTTATAGAATAAACTGAAGTCGTGCGAGTGCCTGTATTCTGAAATCTGAACTTCTTACTTATACACCTGATATATGTGGGCCCCTCAGAAAGTGTTGCGAAAATAAAAATGTTATATAGGTAAATATTTTTTTAATTAAATCTTTTCAAAGTACTCTCCACCAGCCTCTGTATAAAGTTTCATGCATCTGAACCAGAAACACTTTTTCCAGTCTGCCGCAGACATCTCGTTTACAGCTTGCTCGAACGCTAACAGCGCATCCTTCCGGCGACGAAAATTATATCCCTGTGAGTTGATTTTTTATTTTCTGCAATAAAAATAAGTTACATGGTGCTAGGTCTGGGCTGTAGAGAGGGTGACCCACGAGTTTGAACCGCGTGCTGTCCAGGAAGTTCCCCTTTTTGAACGCGGTATGGGCGGGCGCGTTATCGTGGCTGAGCAGTAGCCCGCGGAGCCCTGTTTTTGGTCGCTTGTTGCTCACAACAGAGAAATCTTCTGCCAAGCATTCGATAATATACCATTCGGCGTTGATGCTTCTTTGGTTCCGTAAAAGAATTGACACCAAATAGCCAGTCAAATTGAAAAACTCGAGATCAAAATCTTCCCCCGCTTCACTTTGGTAGACACTGAAACACCCAAACCGTCGACTGGCGCTTCGAACGTTTGATAGGCTAATTTTTCTTTAATTTTTTTTTATTGCAGGAGTTCAGCAGAGAAGCAGACGGCCCACTTCATAGAAAGCGGTTACCATCGCCTATGGACATTTGCAACACCAAAGGTGCTACAAATGCGCTGCTGCTCTCTTAAGGGAGACTGAACCTGGTCACTAATGCCAGAACACAACTCAAGGCTGTTATGGCGGCATAATCTAGACCAGGGGTGGTAGCCATCCAGTCGGGCAAATACCCTACCACCTGGCAGAACTTTATTAACTTAGGTTTTATATTGTATAAGGTTCTTGACGTGACGTTGGACCTTGAATTATGTTTTTCTGTCTAACTTTTTTGTCCATAACTGTAATAACAGAGTAAAAATAATACAATTCTATTTTATTTTGAGGAATTTTCTCCAATATCATCGGAACAAGCCCTGCCCACTCTGCAGGCTGCAATGCAGGCTTTTTAAATTTTCTCTTCTAGCCAAACTTGTTTCGTTTGCCAATATTTAATTTTCATGTTGACAATCTCCATTTGCAAGTCATGGATTTTTTTCTGCGCTGAATTTCATTATTGGCGATATCTTTTATAGCAGAATACTTATCTTATTAATGGCCAGCTCCTATATCTTAGTATTCATTCACTTGCCTTATCATATGTTGAATTTTGACATTGCTTATATGAAACTTATGTCAAATTTTATCATATGGTAAAGCAAATGAATGGTTAGTAAAATATAGGAACTGACCACAAGTTGTAAAGACCAAAAATGTGGCCGATACACTTCAGACTACTGATTGCCTACCTACCAAATCACTGATTGTTTTGGCTGAGTTAGATATGTGTTGGTACATACCTAATAATATACAGGAAATACTTATAAATATATAGGTATAGATACCTTTTTTTCAATGGCAGGTTCTGGTTGGAATCATGAATTGCCTGAAGGCATTGAAAGAGGTGGCACTATGGGCTTCGAATATGGGCTCCCCATTTTTAGACTGACAAATAAGTTTTTATTATGTCAGCTGTAAATATCTTGAATATTCACTTTTTAAATAAATAAATATTGTGTTATTTTAATTTTTTATCTGCTATGTAAGATGCCCATGAACTTAAATTCTTATCTCTAGTTTACATTACTTTCTCTTTCACGCCAATGGAAGTTGGCATAGTATAAATGAGACATAACATTGAATATAACTCTATTGAAATTTATCTGTTAATCTAAATAGTGATGCTGTGAATTTACCTGTAGTCTTCTAAGACCTAAATCCTTGGATACAGATGGTTGTTAGTCAGCAAATAAGAATAAGTTTCAATAAAATTAAACGTTTCAACTAATAAGTAAGTAAGTAGTGTAAGTTTTATTAAATCTTCTATTATAATATTCCCATTCTCTTTGTTAGACTCAACCTAAATAATAAATATAATTGAGTTATTTAATCCACTCTATACCAAATTAAATTAAAGAATATATAACTTACAACTGTTGTTAAATCAATGTTCCCTTGAGTGTCAGAAGTAGAGGGTGCTGGTAATTTGTCCTGTGAATATTTAGATTTCATATAAATTTCATAATTTATATGAAAATAATCACATCTTTATTATATATTCTTTAATTACAATTACAAAATAACAATTAAAAAATTGTATTACTTTATAATTTATGTATCTTTAACACCCAATTAAGCAGCGAGTAATACTTGTCAAGAAAGACGGCATAAGAAAACAAAAAATGTTACCTTATTCACTTGGTCCGAATCAAACTTATTCCAGTCAATAATAAATTCGATAGACGCTAAACTGTGCTTGACCTCCATCGGGACCTAAAAGTGGAGTTTGTCACTAGCATCATTAGAAAGTACGCGGAAGCCCACGAGCATCGGCTTTCATTATGTGAATGTCGAGGCGATCCAGCTCCTAGACAACACGGAATAATGAGAAGACTCAAAAAGACAAAACCGTTTGAACTAGTGCTATAAACAAAACTATAGTGTAGTGTACTGTGCTAGCTTAATAAAGAACACATGAACAAAGTGTCTTCGCCTTAATAGAGACAATAAGATAAGTGCAAATGGACACTTTCTTAGTTTGAATACTTCTACTTAAGTTAAGTTATACTTAAATTACTTATCAGTCCTTTTAGATTAGATGGTAACATTGTGGCGAATGATGGTGGAACCATCTAGTTAGTTTAAGAACTTTTAGAAAAAGCTTACGCATTACGCTTACAAGGACCATATATTTTAGAAAAGGGATAGACGATGAACGAAAGTTCTGGAATAGAAAGTTTGGGAAGGAAAAGACAGAGATAGACAGATGTTAGAAAGGGATAGATGTATAAACGAAAGTTCTCGAATAGAAGGTTCGGGAAGGAAAAGACAGAGATAGATAGATGTTTAGAAAGGGGCAGATAGTAAATAAAAGAATAAGGAAATTATGGGTTCCAGAAAATCCTTTCGGATATATAAGCAGCGTAAGGCGCGCCTACGGAGCAGTTTTAGAGTTGAGTTCAGTTCAAGACAGCGAAGCGACAAGTGCGATACGGAAGAGTTGGAAGAAAAGTTTAATAGAAGACAGCGACGAGTTAAGTGGTAGATTCAGTGACAAGTTTAGTGGACAGTTAAGTGAAAGAGGAGTGTAGCGTAGTTCGAGAGACGAACCAGAAGCGAGCTACATGCGGTAATATCGGAGGTAAGCATGGCAGTAGGAGGAGGTGGTCTACGTAATATCAGCGACGGTATTGTGAGTGGGACACCTTATCGTCGGAACAGTGCATCGTTAGTCGTGCGTATAGGGGCAACCCTGCGGAGAGGTATTACGTGCGGCTGTGTAAGTCAATAAAAGCGTTTATTTCAAAACTGGTGTTTCCTTCCCATCCTAAGTGCGAACCCCGCTCACACGTAACAACAAAACAATTAATGTGGTATTTTTAAATACAACATTTATGAAAAAAAAATGAATTCGTTTATCTTCACTACTAACTGGAATATCATTAGGAGGTGACCACCTCCAGTCTTTAAAATTTCTTTTCTCCCTGAGGATATATTTTTTATAGCAAGACTCCACTGCGCCTTTAAATGCGCTATGAAGCACCCCTCTGTATTAGGCATAAAAACTGAAATAAAAATAAGGTTTTTTTTGACAAAAGAAAAACATAGAATAGCAAATTAGCACCTTTCTCTTAAATCATTCCATGCGGACACCTTCATTGAATTCAAATTAGTGTCCGTGCTTTTATTCTCCAGGACTTCAACTCTCATTTTGACCAAATCTTTTAAGAGTAGCGCCTTTCTCTTAAATCATTTCATGCGGACACCTTAATTGCATTCGAATTAGTGTCCGTGCTTTTATTTTCCAGGACTTCAACCCTCTCTTGGACCAAATCCTTTAAGAGTAGCATCTTTCTCTTAAATCATTCCATGCGGACACCTTCATTGAATTAGAATTAGTGTCCGTGCTTTTACTTTCCAGAAGTTCAACTCTCTTTTTGACCAAATCTTTTAAGAGTAGCACCCTTCGCTTAAATCATTCCACGCGGACACCTTAATTGAATTTGAATTAGTGTCCGTGCTTTTATTTTCCAGGACTTCAACCCTCTCTTTGACCAAATCCTTTAAGGGTAGCACTTTTCTCTTAAATCATTCCATGCGGACACCTTCATTGAATTCGAATTAGTGTCGGTGCTTTTATTTTCCAGGAATTCAACCCTCTCTTTGACCAAATATTTTAAGAGTAGCATCTTTCTCTTAAATCAATCCATGCGGACACCTTCATTGAATTCGAATTAGTGTCCGTGCTTTTATTTTCCAGAAGTTCAACTCTCTTTTTGACCAAATCTTTTGAGAGCTTCTGTAATTTAGAAAATGAAAACAAACAATGTTAGAAAATTAGCAATGCAAATATGAACTAAAAGCAATTATTTTCCTTTAAAGCAAAATTGTAGCACTTACTTTGTCAAAATGTAGCCAATTTTCAGTTCTCTACCTTTTTTATTTAGGTTTAGCCTTTTGATATTTGTGTTTTTACTAGTAAAAATATGATATTTTATTTTACTAGTAAAATTGGAATGGCGTCAAAGACATTTAAATTTATCTAAGAACGGCGCCAATGCGCCAGCATCGAGTAGTAGTAGTTTTACGATGCGCCACTATGGCAGGCAAAGGTACTTGGTCTATACAGCCTCGTCAGACGTATTATTGGAAGGTTCATTTAACTTAGTCATCCATTTGCTTTTACCATCGATGGATATCTGACATTATGTACACGGATGAAGGTTCTGTCAAATTTTAACTGATAGTAGAGCAAACGAACGATTCGTGAGATACAGAAGCCGGCCATAAGTTTACAGTATAACTCAGCCGAATTGTTGGTTCTTTGACTGACTCCAATTAACGGAGTTTTGGTAACAACTGGAAAGGCCACATTTGACTACACAGTTTACGTTTCTTACATGAACAGATAATTACTAAACAAGAACTGACAATAAATATCCTATAACTATTGTTAATTTTAAATACAACTTGATAGTATAACGTCACCTTGTAGTTCCCGCCAAAAACTTGCATAGGTATCAATATAAAATTTTATTTTCATATTACCTGCAACGCATTGGCATTGATAGATAGACAGTATTTATTATTGTCTGCTATCAATACCAATATTGTATTTAATTTGCTTGTTTCCATAGACAAAACTTATTTTTGTTTGAAGGGCAACTCAACATTTGAGGTTTATGACACACGTTTATGAATAATAAACGAGTTTTAAGCTTAAAATGAATTTTATCTAAAAAGTGATTAAAACTTGTATTAGCTTTTTTTATGAATAAGATCGTAATAATATATATTTATTTCAGGTCATTTTAATTACTTTTTGTAATTTAATTGTTTGTTTAATAAGAAATTTTGTTTATTTGTAACTGATATAAGTATTGATTTGTCTTCCGTGATCAAGGCTACTGAAAAGTGGCCGAAACGTTGGAATAAAAATGAAATAAAATTCCACGTTTAAAACCGTTAAAACTTGGTTGTATTGTATGTACTAGTTGCGAAAACTTATGAAAACACCAAGTACTTTTTTAAATTATTTACAAAGTAATATAAAATATACTTTTCTTTTTGTGAAGGGCTCATTATCAAGTAATTTAAATATTTTTAACATTTAGATTAAGAATCCGTGCGCTGTAATTAAGGTTATAATATACGGTGAGAGTGATTGTTAGATAATTAATTAAACTGTTCCAATGCATAATTTTTAGGTTCTTAATTGAAAGGTAAACAATAAAGCAACTTTTATACATTTCACATGACTGACACTGTTTTTATTATCTACATAAATAAAATAAATGTATGTATTGCATGTTTGTGCTCTGTGCGATCCTAAACCATTGATCAGATTACGTTGATACTTTGCTAGGTTTATTCTGAGGACACTCGCAAAGGTTCCTGGCCCAAAAATCAGCAGAATATGCAACCAATTTCCTTTTACTTTACGTCGCATTACAACACATACCGGGCATAATAACAACCCATAAACGTCCCACTGCTGCTCTCGAGTCTCCCACTATAGGAGAACGGACAGTATACCCGCCACGCTTGTTCAAAGCGGCTTACCAAGTTTATCTCGATGTGCAGGTTTCATCACGGTATTATCCTTCACCGTTGTTAGCACGTGCTAATTGTAGCAATATGCAAATTATGCCAGAAAACTGCTTAAGTGGTGCATGTGTTCCGGCTACGTTTCGCATACCGGGTGCAGCTGGTTAAAAATAAAGATGTATATTGCTTTTATTGTTTTTGCAAGAGGTTTTTCAAATTGTCCACTTGATGAAGAGCGAGTTTATTTACAGTATAATTTTCACTTTGCGCGTGGATCATTTAAATAACCATTATTCGTGACTTACTCCTTATTTATGTTTTAGTTTTAGTGAAGTAAAAATAAAGTCATCCTTCCAAGAACTTAAAGATACTGCTAGTTTCAATTATAGTTTAAAATACAAAATTATACAACACCGTAATTATCGACGCTATCTAATTAATATAGGGACAGAATAACGCAAATTATTTACAAAATATATTGATGTAATATGCAATGCCTCTAGGCATACGGTACATGCATGTTACAATATTTACATTTAAAAAGATTTAACGCCTTTTGCGTTAATATTTTTTAACAAAAACAACACTGACTGTTTAGGCATGGCCCTGACTAGGGTGGAGGAGCGAGATGGTATGCTCCTCCCTCTGCAAAGTAACATCTTCCAGCGAGGCTATTTTTGTTCCTCGCAGGCCTAGGCCTACCTATTAATGTTAGAAATTTCTATATATTCTTTGTACATTTCGGGAAACGTTTGCGACCTCAATTATTGCACAGCGCCATCTATTGGCTTGTAAGTGTTCCACTACAACCGTACTCACACTAAAAACCAAAAAAAATATATTTAACCGACTTTTACAACACCTTGAAGTCGGTGCCAATTAAAACGTAAAAAAAACAACAAATTTACAAAATACAGTAATTTTTATGTTTTACTTGAGACCGACTTCTAGATATTGTAGAAAGAAGTCGGTTAAATATTATTTTTTTGGTGTTAGTGTGAAGTTGTTTTGTTTTTGTTAGTAAATTTATTTTATTTTTGAGTTACGCAAATACTTCAATAGCTATAGAAATAATATATTAAGCACCTGTACAAGTTGTACAACTGTCACGCGTATACAAATTTGCCATCTCATTCCTTGGAATACACTCATCAGATCCTGATATGGTGACAATAGGACCAACTCAGGAGTATAACCTTTCGATTAAAGGAAAATTTTTGAGAATCAATTCACAATTGACGAAGAAATCAAGTAACAAACATACAAAATAACATAGTCGAATTGAGAACCTCCTCCTTTTTTGACGCCGATTAAAAATAAATTATGCTATCTTATTTTTAAAATATTATCATAGAATTAATTTATTACTGTGTAAAAAATGCCTAGGGTGCATTTTACCAAAGACGGAAATCGTGAGAGTGATATTGAAAGGAGTGTAATGGCAGGTAATAGGGCGAACGGAGCGCTAAACACTCCTAAGGCACGCCAAGCTATACATCAGAGGGTGGTGCAAAAACTAATGTATGGTAGTGAAAGTTGGGTATGGCAGAAGAAGCATGGAAGTAAGATAAATGCATTAGAAATGAGAGGATTGAAAAGTATATGTGAGGTTAAGTTGAATGATATGATAACGAACAGTGCGATAAGGCAATATTGTTTATTGAAAGAAGATATAATAACAAAAGTTGAGATTGCCTATCGGTACTGGGACAGACAAGGCTGTCACTTTATCATACTATTTTTACCAATGTGATGTCTTTGCTTTTAAAGAAATACATAGATCATTTTCCATAGTAGAAACAATTAAACAAATACAACAAAACATATAATAATATTGAGAATTGTAAGTTTCAATTAAAAAAATGATATGGTGACTCAGTATTTTAATCGAAAGTTAATTTGACTCTTTTACAAATCTTCGTATCTGTTTTTATATATAATACGCAATATATTTTTCTATACTTATAGTCTTGAGGGACTATGGGTAGAATACAATATAAATAAGTTAAGTTTTCTTTTATTGTATTAGATTATTTATGCTATTCTAAACTAATAATTACGGAAATAAAATTATATACGTATATTGTTTATTCTTAGACTGTTATAAATTAAACTATTAAACTAAATAAAATTATATGTACAAATTAAAATTAAACTATAGAATCTAGTGTCAAACCGCTGTTAGTTGGAAACGTGTCCAAAAGACTGGCCACATTACCTCGCTGAATGGTAACTCTAATGCGTGGTCCGAGGTATAGAGCAGTCTCTTGGTCACGTGGAACGTCTAATTAGCGTTTTGATATGTCTCGATAAAGTTTGTGCGCCTCAAGCCTCCATGTTCCAGGGTCTCGACCCCAAAAGCCGCAAAATATGTAGCCATTTCTGATGGCTAAATAGTTGCGGCATTTTAGGGCCTCCTGTTGTGCAGCTGTGCCACTAACATGTCAGCCGGCAGCTGTGCCGGCTGACATGCTAGTGGCTGGAAGATGGGACGCCGCCAGAGTATCTATCGACGCAAGACGCATCCCATACTAAAGGGCGACCCATCTTCCAGGGCACCAATGACATTCCAATGGGTCTCTTGTCATCGTTGCGGCATTTTGTATATTAATTTAGACATTAATTTGCATATATACGTTGTTATTTTTTATTAAACAACTGTAAATTAGCGCTATGTCATAGTCGACATTGAATTCGACTAAACCAATTATTCTGACGTATGATTCTATAACAATAGTAAATTGAACATGTTATTTAACTATCAAGGCAAAAACCGCCTATGTATACGGTAGGTAAGGTAAGGTATATAATTGACACATTGTGCCATTATTTTTCAAACATGCCAACAATTAATTATTTTTAATAGTAGGTCAGTGGATACCATATCAATCTCTCCAACGTACTTGCAAGTAAATCACGGATATTAGGCAAAATAACGGACCTTGAAATTTTTTTCCTAGTCCAAATGATTAGTATCATGAACTGTAGGAAGCATGTCAAAAACCATTGTAATGTATTGTAATGGTAAAAGAACCATTTACGCGTAACGTTAATATATGTAAATTATATGACAAGATACGTGACACCTGAAATTAATAGTATTATATCTTAGTTATGTTTATTTATGGTCAATCAAGTGTGAATAGACATTTATTTTTAAATATAATTTACTGAAGTTTACCCCGCGGCTGCGTCGCGGGTCAAACTCTAATGCGTACCTCTTGTTTAAAGAGCAGGCGTTAATACAGGTTACGTTGTATTATATTTTTATGTTGGTACTATTTGCTTTCTGAAAATTTACTTCATTTTATATTGTAAACTATCCCATCTCCCGGGATGAAAAGTATCTATCTCCATTTTCGGTATTTAGACAGACAGATCGAATTACTGTCGCATTTTTTTTTATAGATTATGAACTTGTAAATCTATAAACTTGAGAAATGATTGGTCTCCCATACAAACTTTTATCCTCTATTCCAACCCGTTCTAGTTTTATTCATATATCCCCGTCTATCTCTCTGTAAACTAGATAAACGACCAAAACTACAAAAACTACCAAAACTATCAAAACTACCAACCTAAACTACTAAGACTACCAAAACAACCATAACTATCAACCAAAACTACCACAACTACCAAAACTATCAAAATTACAAAAACTACCAAAAACTACCAAAACGACCAAATTGGCCAACATAAACAAACTGACGAAAATGGCAAACCACAAATAAAAAATCTATCATATTTTCTGGGATAACCTTTACATAAATCTATCCTATAATCCGGGATGAAAAGTATCCCTTGTCCACCCTCGGTATAAAATTTACATATATACCAAATTTCAGCTAAATCGGTACATTACTTTTTCCGTAAAAGCATCTTGGAAACTATCCCATTTTTTCGGGATAAAATCAATCGGGATCAATCATATCGCTCTCATAAAAAAGTATCGATATTGGAGTATCTATATTTTATAAAGTGAAATATCGACATTTTTAGAAACGATATATCGGTATTTCAAAATATCTCTATATCTTTTTCTTCAGTAGCATTTGCTTGTAGTCTTGTATCCACTTCTTTAATATTAACATAGGTGTTACTTTAATTGACATCATGAATATGTGATTATTCGATTATTTTGCTTTTTAAAATGGATCATTATAAGTGTATATGTTACGGACAATTTGATAAATTCGGTCACTATGAATAATAACCGGTCTGTATACATAATGCCCGTATCAAGTGGGCAAAATAAATGAAACTGCATGACTAATCACTTTTCCCGGTCAGTATGAATAATGACAACCTTATCTTGGGTAATATAATAAAACACAGATGAACTGTAGGTTTTTAATTGAGGTTAGGGTATAGTTATATAGCACTTTTATTCATTATTGGAGATATGAAGTGAATTTTGGGTGGTTATAAAAAATAATCGCGAAGGCTAAGACGGGACCGAAGCGAATATTTAAAAAAAATCGGATATGTTTATTATAAATAAAAGTGCCATATAAATAGTTATAGCAGCCTCAAATGAATTAAACTTACATAATTCTTATGGAAAGGTGGCCGAATTTATCACATTGGCCGGTTGCAAGTAGGGAAGTATTCATGCTGCCCGGTCCAAGTGACAAATTTAAGTTATCTCAAACCATGATTTTTTAAATAGACCACGGGCCGTCGGTCATTATTAATATGGTCCGGACAAAATAATTAATTTATCAAATTGACCGATACTTTTGGGATCGGTCCATATTAATAATGTCCGATTAATAAAATTGCCCATAACATATATATGAACTATCAGACCAATTGAAACATGACCATAAGATCATTTTCCTACAGTTGTGAAATATAATTAGGTTGAAATTCGCCTGAATATACATTTTCTTGGTAACAAACTTGTTATCATTTTATTAGACATTGACAGTTACTGACTACGTTGTATTAAACAGATCGGAGAGACTCGACTATAGTCGTGTGTAACATCTGACAAATGCTATTACGTGCTATCACTATCTCTGACATTAAGTATATTGGATTAAGGGCTGGTTCGTATATCTTACTGACCGTTTATTTGCCTTACTAAGGGTTAAAATTTGACGTAATCTCTATACAAGTAATGTCAAAATTCAACCTGCGATAAGGCAGTGGAGTGAATAGTAAGATATCGGAACCGGCCATAAATCGACAAGCCAAAGGTGACACAGGCCAAACCTTTGTATAAGCAACCTTTGATATTAGGGTTATCGTTATATGTTAGGTAGCAGAAATACATAAGAAAATAAAACATTAACAACATTAATGTGGAAGAATTTAAAAATAATATCTTTTTGTTAATTTTATTAATTGGTTTTATTTCAAAGTTAGAAATGGCACCCACTTTACCCTACTTAAACCTAAAACCGGGCATAAGCACCATTGTTTTCAATGATGTCTAATAGTCGATTACGCATCGACCCGACTGGACGATTGCAGATGTCGGTTCCCCTGATGTAATTCCAAATTTCATTATAGTGCTGCTCAATAGCTTCCTTTGTCCTCTCGTTTCTGTTATCCCACATTTGAACCATCAAACCCCATAAATTTTCTATTGGGCTGAGGTCTGGTGACCTTGACGGCCATGGAATGAGAGTAATTTTATCTTCATGCTGGGTAAACCAATTCGAGACGATTCTGGCGGTATGTACTCGACAATTGTCGTAAACGTAGGAGAATACAGGGACTTCTTTAAGTGGGTACACTATTCGCATTGTCGGTAACATTGATTCTTCCAACAAATCGACATAGTTTAATGCGTTTTAACGAGGAGAAATTTGGACAAGTTCACCTATACCCCGGTACCCATCCAGGCCCACATGTTAGCTGAAATTCGACTAGATAATTGATTAGGTACTACGTGATCCTCTGTATATACCACGTATTGTTATAACGCCACAAAGTTAAGCGACCATGTTGGGAAGATCTAAATTATTTTTCATCTGAAAATATGGTATTACACCAGTCAAAGTCTAAATAATTACGTGCAAAATTTAATCTTGCAATTTTGTGTGCATTCGTTAAGTGTACTTTCTTGGCATAATGTCGGTAATGCAGTCCAATACGATGTAAATAATTTCTTATGGTTTGTAAACAGACGTCGTAACGTGTCGCGAAATATTGGGTATGAAAAAAAGGATGTTCTTTATAATGGTGTTGCATATCTGTGCTTTGTTGGTTTGTTATTCGACGAACGCCATGGTTATGTTTTCGTCTATCTTCAAGAATGCACTCTTCACCGTGCCGTCTGATCCATGTTCTCAATGCGTTCCGACTTATATTAACACTCGTTATATTTCTCAAATGCCATAGCCTTCCTCACTGAGCACTACAATCTGAGCTCTTTGTTCTGCGAGACTAACCACTATACAATTTAAATAAGTATTTAATTCTTAGATACCTATTGAGTTCTAATTTTTTTTCTCATTGACTTTACTTGACTTCTAATATACTTTCAGAATGACATTTTGTTTTTAAAATTATAATACTTTTTCTATAAAGAAAAGAGTTAGAATTATAAGACAGATTTCAGTTCGAGATTCAAATTATTTCAACTAATTACTGTTTTATCTAAAACACACCTAGTACAATGACAACAAAGTTTAAAATTGCGTAGTTCTCTGAGCCTAGTGACGCATTTTTGTTAATGTTTAAAACGTCCTAAGTGCAACACACACGATAAATCTTACTATTTTGACGGTTTTGAAGGAATTATTAGCAAAGTGGGTCATAATTCAATTGGTCCGATAGTACATAAGTACATATTATAAAATTAGGGAATTAAAATTGTCCAGAAGAATTTATTGTACACGGTGTAGACGTAAAGATTATAACAATTAGAAGATTACCAATTTATCAAACAAATTGCATGAAATCCGTATTGATATTATAAATGCGAAAGTAATTCTGTCTGTCTGTCTCTCTGTTTGTCTGTCTGTTACGCTTTCACGGAAAACTGGACCGATTTGGCTGAAACTCCTACCAAAAACTTCATGAACTAATTTACGGGGACGATAATAGGATAATTTGTTTGTTTTATTTTTCATGTTCTAAGTTGCGTGCATGTACGTGCGTTTACGCCAGCCAGTGTCAGAAAATTTGAAAGTGATATAGGAAGCTAATTTTGTTAAGGTCACATTTGAATTAACCTGTTCTATGTATGTTTAGATCAACTTTTTTGTCGCAGTTAGAATCATTTGACTATAATATTAATATCATTAATATATTGTTCTCCATGCAGTAACGGAAAAGGAAGACTAATTCCTGCGGCTGGACGACCTGTCGTAAGAGGGGACGAAACAACCCGCAGCCAGGTGGTAGGGCATTTGCCCGACTGGACGGCGTCCACACCTAGTCTAGAGTATGTCACTATAACAACTTTGAGTTGTATTGTGGGTTAGGTTCCAGTTTCAGTTCAAGTTTGTCCTTCAAGGCCAGCGGCACATTGGCAGCATCTCTGGTATAGCTAATGTCCATAGGCGACGGTAACTACTTTGCATCAGAGTTGGTCCGTCAGCCTGTCAGCTGTACTTCAGCGATAAAAAAAATATATGTTACGTGAATTAATCCCTATTAAGATTAGAAATGCGGAAGTAACTCTGTCTGTCTGCCTGTTACGCTTTCACGGAAAAACTAATGGACCGATTTGGCTGGAACTCAGTGTATACATATTTTCGATACCGACGACGAATATCAATACTTTTATCCCGAAAAATGGGATAGTTTCCGGGATAAAATACATTTGTCTCTCTTTTTGTTATGCTTTTATGGAAAAACTATTGGACCTATTAGACTGAAATTTGATATGTATGTAATTTTAATACCGAGGGTAAATAAGGGATACCTTCTATCCCGGATAATGGGATAGATTTATGTAAAGGCTATTCTAGAAAGTAGGATAGGTTTTATTTTTTTGTGATTTGTCATTTTGGTCATTTTCGTAATTTTGTGGTTTTGATACCGAAAATGGACATAGATACTTTTTATACCCGGAGATGGGATAGTTTACGATATTAAATGAAGTGAAACTTCCAGGGGAAAATAACACTAAAATAAAAATTGAATACAAAGTAACTTGTTATTATATTATATTATGCTTACCATGTAAACTAGAGGCACGCACTACGGTTTGGACCGCGGCGCAGCCGTGGGGAATTCTCTGATATTACGCAATTACTATAAAATTATATTAATATTACTTTGTAACTATAATGGTCAGAGTTCGGAAGAAGAGAAACAACGCTTTTTACTTGTAAGGTTTTAATCCGAATTGAGAATATCATAAATACAGAACTACCCTCTTTTATCATGACTATTAATACACTACAGTAACTGTAGATGCCACATTAATCTTCTCCTTGACTAAATGAAGCAATATTTCAAATAGGTACATAAGTTTAATTATTACAATTGGTCCTTAGGCACAGGCAGACGGCTGATAGAAAGTGGTTACCGTCGCTTATAAACGTATGTAACTCCAAAGGTGAAATCAACTCGTTATCAGCCTTTAAGATGGGATAGGAGGATGGGATAGGGAAAATGGGATAGGGGAGAGGAATGTGGGCCATCAGAACTCTCACTCATAGCACGAAACACAATTAGCACAAGGCTAACTGTTTCACGCCGATATTCTGTGAGAGCGTGGTATAGCACCGATCGAGCCGACCTTAAGAGCTGTAATCAAGATAATAATGATTCCAACATGGCTTTACCACATAAGAAGTATTTATTATAGTCATAACATACGATGAAACATACTTACTTATAAGGCACTATTGGTCCATAAGTAATTTTGATGAATACTATAACTGCATTATATAATAACAACAATCAAAGGTTATATGAAAATTTTAACATTTTAAAGCTTATGAAAAAAGTTCTAGATGATGTACTGGATCACTGTTCGAGAGAAACGTACCCAAACTCACTACGCGAAACGTAACCTCGCTTCGTGATTACAGGTAATATCATAGAGTTCTGCAATAGCATTATTAGAATTTGCAATATAATTTTTTCAAGCAGGAAATCAAAAATATTTATTAGAAAAAATACATCGTGTATAATTTCATCATCGGATACCATTGGCAATAAATATCAAAATCGTGGGAAATAACGACTACGACAAATATGTTACATTACCACTAAAGTGTCAGACTAAAAACGTCTTCACTTTATTGAGATCAGAATATTAAGCTGTTGTAGTGTTTCAACAATGGACAAGGTGAGAATAAAGGAGGATCTTTGAACATTGCACCCGTGACACAAAAATTGCGGTGATATCTGTTTTTATACATCAATATATTCAATACGGACTCAATTATCTGCCGAAATCATTTGAATAAACGTACTTTTTCGTTTTCAACTTAGAAAGTAGACGCTGACATGAATTTTTAATGTAGATGCGTAATAGTTGAAAGAATGTTTTCTAATCTATAACTTAAGCAACCATATTAGGCTTAGACAATTTGCACATGGCATTTAAAGTGATCTACATGATGGAATTTATCTAATATTCAATACAGTAGACTCTCGATAATTTGACACTCAAAGAACCAAAGCAAAATTTCAAATTGCCAAGAGTTCAAAATAACATGAGTTTAACCAAGGAGGAGTGAGGCAAAAATTAATTATTTTTTTTATTGGACTTGACTTTATGTTGTTGGTCCGAAGACCTCACAACTTTACCGGTTTTTCAGGGCGAGTGCCTTTGCGAAGCGAAGGCGCTCGAGCCAGGGGCAACTTGCTCGAGGGGCTCCTAGGGAGTTTCACCTCGGCTGGACTGTTGCCATGAGAGGGGATGAATCTAATGATGCCCACCATAGGGCGACACAATGCACTAATTGAGAGCGGGCGACGGGTAATATAAAGCCCGAGAGGAAGGATCCCGGCGGACCAGGATCGGCGGTTCGCGGTGGCCTATACTATCTTACTGCCGTTTCGCAACGTGTTATGGTTGGGAGAGAAGAAACGGCGAAAGAAACTTCCCAGCAACACGCCTAGTCTATCCTATGGGGGGGCTGTGTCTCCTGGCGTCCCTCGCGGGGACGTGGAGAGATCGTGATTGGCGGCGTCGACGCCGCCGTCTGTGTCTGTCTGTCGGTGCCTGCCAGCCTGCCGTCCTAACCGCGGGCGGGCTGATCCGAGCCAGCCGTTTTGTGATATCGTCGACCTTGTCCGTGAGGATGTTACGCGGTCGTCGCACGAGAGCCTTTTGTCGAGGCTTATAATCGGACGCGGACACGACGAGGGGATTTCGATGGTGCGGCGCTAGATCGAAATACTTACGCGAGAGATAAGGTAAGGTAATACGGTGGATGTCGACGTTACGCATATAGAGGGGAGCACCGACGGCTCTGCGCATGAATTTATTCTGAACGATTTGCAGTTTCTTTAAAAGGGAAGGCTTGGCATGGCCGAATACCACACTCGCGTATGTCATGATCGGGCGGATGCATGTTTTATATAGAGTAAGCTTGTGTCTGAGGGACATTTTGCTTCGTTTATCTATCATGGGTGCTAGACGACCCATCACAAATCGCGCTCTATTCCGGACTATAGTGATATGCTCGTTGAAGCGCAAGTTCTGATCTAGGGTGACACCCAGGTATTTGGTGTACTTTGCCCAGGGGATCTCTTGTTCGTAGAGCGAGATGGCTTTTAAGCGAAGACAAGCGCGTTTGGAAGAGCGAAGCGTGCCCGGGGAAAAGAACATTGCTGCGCTTTTCTCCGGGTTTACCTCTATCCTCCATTTGCGAAACCATTCGCCTAGCTCTGTTACAGCTGCCTGTAGCCGGACGCAAGCCATTTGTCGGTTGTGATCTGATGTATAGAGTGCGGTGTCATCCGCGAAGAGGGCCAACTCTACATCTGGAGTTTTTGGGATGTCGCTGGTGTACAGCGTGAAGAGTAGTGGAGACAGGGCCGAGCCCTGTGGTACACCGGCTGTGAGTGGGTGATGGGACGAGCGTGTTCCCTCCACTCGAAAACGGAAGCTACGGCCTAGGAGGAAGTCTCGCAAGATGAGCACGAGTCTGTCTGGCACACTGAACTGGTACAGCTTGTAAATCAAACCGTTATGCCAGACCTTGTCGAAAGCCTTAGCTACGTCAAGGAACAGTGCGGCTGTTCCTATAGGGCGAGGGCGATGGGCAAAGTGGGATAGTATGTGCTCCGTGATGCGGTGCACCTGTTGGACGCATGAGTGTCTGGCACGGAATCCAAACTGCTCATCGGGTAGTAGATGTTTGCTGATGGCAAAATCTCTAAGTCTAGAGAGGATGACCCTCTCGTAAAGCTTGCTGAGTGTGCTCAGTATGCTGATTGGCCGGTAGCTGGACGGTTTATTAGCCGGTTTTCCAGGCTTGTGAATACCGATGACGTCTGCTTCCTTCCAGATCGCGGGGAAAGAGCAGTTTGTTATGGCGGCATTGAAGATGCTCACTAAGATTATAATCAAGTGGCCGGGGAGGAGTTTTAACACGCGATTGTTAATGCCATCGATCCCTGGGGCCTTTCGCGGTTTGAGGGACTTGATCAGATCTTGCACTTCTTCGACCGTGACTGGGTCGAGTGTGGTTTCCGCTGGTAAGGCGGATCTACGTTCAACCTCGGAGTCCACCTCCGTCAGGTATGACTGGTCGACGTTTTGTGTAGTGGGGGAGCATTGAAGCTCTAGACTCTGAGCAAGGCATTCGGCTTTCTCCTCATCATCGAACGCCTCGGTGTTGTCGGCTCTTTCTAGCGCGGGTATGACAGTGAGGGTATCTGATTTGAGAGCTCTAGCCAGCTTCCAGTACGCCTGGTGAGTTGGTTCGATATCTCTCAACGTTCTGTCCCAACGTTGTTCCCTGACTTCCCGGATACGTAGTTTGACCTCGCGCTCTAGTTGGCGGAGTCGGACTCTGTTGTCTTCGGTGGGATATCTGTCGTGAGCTCTGGAGGTGGTTCTCTTTTCCCTCAGCAGTACCCTCACTTCGTCCGGCAGGCATAAGTGGCGGTCATCCTCCACTGCCACCTATCTGGACGAGTTCCGCACTGCGGATTGAAGGTGGCTGGTGAGGGCCTCGATCGCCGTCTCCGTGTCTTGGTTGGATTCGATGTGGTCCGGGATGCGGTCCAGGTCTTGTGATTCGGTTGCCTTGAAGAAGTCCCCAAGTCTCAACCAGTCCACAGAGGTCATAGTTTCAGATGTCTGGTCCGTCTGTTGTCCTAATTTGAGGATAACCGGGCGATGGTCCGAGTCTATATCGTCCATCGTTTCTATCGAATGGAACTGAAGAGTTACGCCCCTCAGTAATGCTAGGTCGAGAGTGTTTGGGGTCCCCCAGTCGCGGTTGGGGGGGTATCGTGTGGGGGTCATGGGAGTTATTATATCAAACAAAAGATTGTCTGATATATTTATTAGGGCTCTGCCATTGGGGTTAGTGGTATTGCAATTCCACTGTTCGTGTTTACAATTCAGATCTCCGGCTATTATAACAGCTGGGCCTAAGTTGAATAGGGCTTCTAGGTCTTTCTTAATAAGGGTTTTCTGGCACGCGAGATATGCTGAGACTATGACTAGAGGTTGGTGGCCAGTCATTGCTAGTCTGCAGGTGGATACCTCCATACCTACTAGTGGTGGGGTGACTAGAGGCATGCAGTGTAGAGATCTTCTGAAATAGATCAGGGTGCCGCCACCACGGCCTATCCTGTCATGTCTAGTGACCCAATAGTTAGAGATCTTTGGATCTCTTTCACTCGGTGTCAGGAAGGTCTCCTGCACTAGTAGTATATCTACTTGATTGGTAACCAGGAAGTCATGGACCAAGTCGCGCTGGTTTCGAAGGCCGTTGGCGTTATAAGTCGCCAGAGTCAGTGAGCGTGGTTTATTTCTACCTACATGCGCCATTTGTTACCAGTAACAATAATTTAACTAGGTAGTTTAGTTATAACGACCTAAGTACCTGGAGGAGGTATGCGTGATCCATTTCGATCACGAGTTGATCCCGGAGGGAGGGTTGATCAGACTCTGCAACTTGTCTCCGTTTTCGAGCCAAGAGTTGGACCTCTGCTAGGTCGAAAGGCAAGTTCTTGGCGAATTTAGTCGCCAAGGCTAAGTCCTCCGCTAAAGAGTGGTGGGGTGACGGTCCAGAAGGTGCTTTTAAAATGGGGGCGGGGGCAGGGGTTGCTGGGGTAGGCCGGCCAAAATTGGGGCGCGCGTCCTTAGTGGAGGGAACGCTTCCGTCGTGGGAAGACCCGTCCAGTGATTTACCACTGGAGGGGGGGCCGCCACGAATGCGGGTTTGTTCGGCACTTTTCTAGTGCCTTTTTGGGCGTTGCCCTTTCCGACCTTATGTTTGGGTCGGGGGGCGGCAGGACAGCCTCTGTAGTTAGCGGGGTGACCCGCTTGGCCGCAGAGAATGCAGCTCGGTGGCTCCGGGGAGTCCCGGGTGCGTGTGCACTCCGAGGTCCCGTGGTCGCCCAGGCACTTGACGCACCTGGGACGGGATTGACAATGTAGGGCAGAGTGCCCATAAAGTTGGCAACGATGACACTGCCGCAGTGTATGTTTTTCGTGTGGGCGTTCCACACGAAGGCCAGAGAGGCCACAGACCTTCTCAAGTTCGAAGATCTTTTTCCCCTCTGGGGAGAGGTCGAGGACAACCAATACTAGGCTTAGAGGAGACTTTGTTGCGTCGCCTCTGTGCATACGGTGCACTTCGTGCACCGGTACAGCTTGGGACTTAAGGTCCTCGAGAATGTAGGAACACTCGATTTCCTGTGGGAGTCCGCGGATTACAGCCCGAAGGCGTTTTTCTTCCGGCAGGGCATAAGTGTAGTAACCGATTTTACGGTCACATAACAAGGATGTTAGGGAGCGGTGGTCACTTTAAGACGTGACCATAACTTTGATGCCGTGTTGGGTATCACGGGCTTCTTTTATAGAGATTGCCTTACCTGGCAATTCCTTAGCGAGTTGAAGCCAATGGGCTTTCTCGCGGATGATCAGGGGTGGCGGCGGGCGCTGTGAAGGTGGCCCAGGGCGGCTGGAAGGTGCCGCTGTTGGTTTTGTGCCCGCAGTGGGAGCGGGGTGGGGGGGGACCTCCCTCTGGGTCTTCCGTTTTTTGGTACGATTGACGGTTATGAAACCGTCATCGTCCTCGCGGTTTGAGGGGATGTTCGCGGGAGGCGCGACATCCATGGGGGTGATTTCATCGGCCGGTGGAAGAGGAGCATCCCTGAGGTATTGCGGACCGTCAGGAGATAATTCGATTTCTCGTCGAGAATCGATTACGCGGTGTATGGGCGATCGCGAACGCGATGTCGTCGAACTCGCGGAGCTCGATCGCAGTTAACCGACGCGGAACCGCGAGAAAACGAGGCGCGTGATTTTGGTGCCACACGGTGGGCATCGTTGAGCGGGGGTGCGGGCGGCGGGCGCACCGGTAACACGGCGGGTACGGATGCGGGGGGCGCGGGCGCTAAGGCAGAGCGCAGGTGGTCAGCGATAAGCGCGGTGGCGGGGGTCACGGGGGGTGCGGTGGTCGCGGTAGATGCGGGTGCGGGGGCCCCTTGCACGTGTAACTTGCAGGACACGGGTTTCTCGGAATTAAGTTCCGAGATTACGGACGCCATTGATTGGGACTCCGGAGTCCTCAAAAATTGGTCGAGCGCTTGAGGGAATTGCTGTCGTAAAAACGACAGCAAACCCTCCAACAGCAATGGAGAGAGCTCCACGCCGTCCATTGTCCCTGAGGGGGACGAACGATTTGGTGGAAAAACCACCTGATGACGCACTTTTCACTGCACTGTCACAGAAAAAACAGATCGACGGGGTGAACGAACGAACACAACGAACACGAATAACGGACAGCCGAGGCGGAGCGGGAGACGTGCGCGCGCGACGAACGACAACGGGCGAATGGCAAAAATTAAGTAAACAAGAGTTTGATAAAAATTCATAATTTATGATTTTAGACATTTGTTCATTTTGAGAAGAAGTCCGTAATTCTGTTGAGTGAGTGACTTCAGTCGATCATTAATTATCATCATCATCATAGTATTTAAGACCACCCGCAGCCAGATGGTAGGACATTTGCCCGCCTGGATGGCTACCACCCCTGAGCTAGGTATGCCGCCATAACAACCTTGAGTTGTGTTCCGGCGTTAGTGGCCACGTTCCAGTTCCCTTCGGAGAGCGGCAGCACCTTTGGTGTTTCAAATGTCCATACCTTTTCATCAGGTGGGCCGTCTGCCGGTCTACTAAACTTACGCAATAAGTTAGTATTTAAGAGCTTAGCTCTTGTTGGTGGAGCCTCCTTCAATCCTCTCCATTCTCGGCCAGTTGTTGCACTTCTTTATACGACACGTTTATAAGTCTATTATTGTCCAATACATTTTTGATAGTGGTGAGAGCTGAAAGAAATCGCCAGTTCTGAGGGCGTACAAGTGTAGGTTAGCGTTTCAAATTACAGAGAGAAAGGAAGCCCGGACTTCAAATTATTGCATGTTGGTGGGCAAGATACTATTTATTCCTTCAACTTCATTTTATGGAGGTGATTAATTAATATTGTATTCATTCAATTTATCGAGTATTTTTCAAGGGACCCCGAAACAATTTCAAATTATCGAGAGATTCAAATTAGCAAGCATTAAAATATACAACACTCCAAGCTATCCTTTATTATTAAAACATATAAATATGATACCCGGAAGAAAAAATAATTTCATTTAAGTCTACCACGAACAAATAACAGAAAAAACATTGTTTGAAGGTATGTTAGCTATTTAATAAATTGCCAAATGAGTTACTAAAATATAATCTTTTTTTAAAATTAAACAAAAACTTTTATTGAAATTAATATAAATTAATAAATCGCAACACTTAATCAAGACTGCATAGCACCACATTAGTGTTAAGATTTACAATGTATTCGTTAATAATTCATTTTAATCTTATTGTAAGTGAACTAAATATTCTTATGGGAAATAAAGTTCTTTAAACCGAAATCATCTAGAGTCGACTGTATAAAAATCTACACTATCAAAGAGAAATGTAACATCACATAAAATATTCGCATCACAAGTAACCTACGTGATCTAATATTATAGTAAAAAAGGCAAGTACAAAAGGAATAATTATAAGCCATTTATGTATGTTTAAAGGGCTAATCTAAATTCTTTGGAAATCGTCTTTTGAATTTTACTTTCATCGACACGATAGACAATGTTAATACACTTTTACTTATGAATAAATTGTTCCGAGAAGTAAAATGATAAATTCGAATCACTATTTGTAATATATTAGGCACATAATTTATTTAATATTTAAAGGAATAAACGATATAAACTGAAAAATGAAGATAAAAGAAATTTTAAGTATAAAAAAGTAAAACTTAACACAGTAATTTATTTGATTTTTGTTATTCCGACATTTGGAATAACAAAAATCTAATAAATTATCGCGCTTAAAATCGTGAAAACGTAGTTTTATTTAGTTTTTTACTTAAGAAGTTTATTTTGAATTACAATATATATGGTATATTCTCTGATGTTTCAGTTCTACTGCGTGTGAACTACACACACACACACACCCACACACACACACACACACACACACACACACACACACACACACACACACACACACACACACACACACACACACACACACACACACACACACACACACACACACACACACACACACACACACACACACACACACACACACACACACACACACACACTGTATATTTAACTAAAAATAAACTATATATACAAATTAGATTAAACTAAAAAATCTAGTACCAGACCGCTGTCAATTGAAAACGATGATCTGATGATTGATGATGAAGACGCCCATAAGATGGCCCATTACCTTGCTGCAGGGGCGTAGCTACCGCCGTATCAGCCGTATCAATGATACGGGGCCCCCAGGCTACAGGGTCAGCACCAGCTACCAAAGTGTGTCAGCAAAAATTCCTAAAATGTTATCTATATATATATTTTTATAGATTAATAACATTTTTGAGAATAACTGCTGGGCCAACAGAAACGGCTATCAGACTTGTCATTGTAAGGCAGAAAATCTAGAAAAACTGAAATCGTCATCAGCTATAGATGATTTGATAAATAACCTTGCCGAAAAAAACGCGAGAAAAGTGTATCTTTTATTTGATATGTTTGTCTAACTTACCTCCTAGGAGCATTAAATGTAAGTAATAACCCTTCCTTTGGGCGCCCCTAAACACGTTGGAGACAGGGCCCGTCTAAGACAAGCTACGCCACTGCCTCGCTGAATGGCTTTTGGTCACGTGAGACATCCACCAGACGTTTGGATATGTCTCGATAAAGCTTGTTTATCATGATCATATTAGAATTAGCCATACATTATTATTTTATTTGTATGACTATGTACAAAAAAAAAAATATTTCTTAATGCTTTTAAATAAAACAATTGGTAAAAGTTATAAAAAGTTTTATTGCAATAAAAATCGATAATTAAGTATTTATAAAAGCGAACGAACATTCGTTCCGCTTTATGAGTAAATTTCAGGTAATTTTTGATAAGCAGATATTCGTTACGAATTTTAAGACCAATTTTGATAAAGTAACACGAGTAATTAAATTAAGTACGCAATTTGTCGAAGCGTAACCTAATGACAAATAACAAGATTATACACAGCTTAATGCGCGCCGGCAGGTGTCGTCACTTTCGTAATCTGCAAGTGACGTAACGTATTTCGAACATGCATATTTGTTTACTAATATCGTTTCTTTTTTTGTTGTTAGGTGGAAATGTTTGATGCACACCCAACTCAACGGGGTCAAACAGAAAGCTAGTACAGAACTCTGCCTCATGTTTGTATTCTCTTTTTTTGACGAGAGGAAATCCCTTTGAGGACTATCCACGGTGGGGCGCGTGGGATTCGCCACGTTTGGGTGGTTCTAACACTGCAAGCAAGAAATAGTACTAATATTCGAGTTAGGGATACCCACTAAAACCCCTCGTTGTCGTCGTGTTCCATCCTTCGCTTTATGCCAGGGCCACAAGTATTTTTGCAGATATAGTGTCTATGAACTGGTTCCTGTGGCACCCCGTAAAAGCGCACAGGATAGGGGCGCAGGTTAGGTTTAGTACTGTCCGCTCAGAGGTTGCGGTGGGAATAAGGCCGTTCAGGAGTCCCACACATCCCTCGGTTTAATCCCTCCAGGCCCGAGGATGGTGCCCAAAGGCATTCCCCCTGCGTCATCAAAAAAAAGGACCACAGGTTTTTGGCCTTGCCATTTCGCAGGGAATACAGCCGAAAAGGTGGCAATTCAGTCGCATTTTTTGTTACCATCGTTATAATATATCTATTCTTTATATACATAATCTTCCTGTGTGTGTGCGTCTCTTAAACGGCTATACCGATTTCGAAGAAATTTTTTATGTGTGTTCAGATGAATTCGATAATGGTTTAGATTCACAATTGGACCTGGTAGGTGACGTTGGAATCGAGTTCCAGGGCTTTGACGAATTTTTTTTGTGTTTATTTGACTGGGTCACTCGATGGTTTAAATGTTGCACCCAGTAGGTGGCGCTGCAATGGTGTTTCAAATTTTATTTTTCCAAGGCAGGACAACGTCTGCTGAGACAGCTAGTAATATTATAAAATTCTAAACATGTCGTGTCTGTATATTAAAGCTACTTAAAAAAAGCATCTAGAATAGCTACAGAAACTATGGAGAACACGATGCAATTTTTTTTAAATTACTCGTCTATTTGTCGGTTTGTCAGCAAACTTTAAGACTTAAACTCTGCGTTACTTTTTATCCTGGGAATCCGACGGGAATTTTTCTGGGGTGGTTTGTAGTTGTTCGGATGCATAAAAGTTAGCTTATTCCGACACAGTTTTCACTAAAAAGATAGCTTACAATCTTTGTAAATGCCGTGGTACTTTGTGTCCTACGAAGCCTCAAGGAATTTCAAGTCAAGGGTGGACGAAGTTACCCATAAGTTATTAGAATATTCTAGTTCACTAATAAATGCATCATCGTAATCGCCATGCAAATGGAGTATCATTGGTATAATAGTGAATTGCGCGCGGATTTAAAAAACAATAATAGAGAAACCAATAATGAAATCACAGTAAATTTATCTCCATTACGTTATCTACACTGCCGTGTTGCTGTCGACGCTGTTTACATTAAATTTGATGTTGAGCTCATTAATATTGGACCGAGTGATCGCATTCGCCGTACAACCGCGTCAGACCATAACTTAGCATTGCATACCAATGACATCAGCAATAGAGCTAGGGTTGTCGCTTAATTATTTAATCGATTTTTATGTAAAATCTATTTCAACTAAGGTATTCTTGTGCTCATATGAACACAATAGTTCTATCCCACAGGCATACTCACCTCTTTATTCATAATAATTATACAAGATTTATCGGCTTATTAAAAAGAAACCGTAGTAGGGACGCGGTGACATGTTACAATCAAATCTAATATTTTATCATGTAAAAGAACAGATGTAAAAGTTCGTTTAACTTTTAAAATATCATTACAGAAAGAATTTTAATTTATTTTCAAACAATAAAAAAAATTAATGCGCTCTTTGACCCCTTTTACTTGTGATCTTGTATGACGTCATAAATATGTGCTCGTCCTGAATATATGAGGCTGCAACATTTTGTAAAATTACAAAACACTTCTTATTAAACTTAACTGCACTATCTTTAATAAACTTATTACTTTTCCCACATGCGTTTGAAATTAACTTTCCTCATTATACTTATAAAAAATGCTCGCTAAAATATTATAAAATACCACAAATGCCATGTCATGCAATGAAGCTATAAAAGGAACCAACTGGAATAGTCTATATAAACGATGGAGAAATACGATGCATTTTTTTAATTGCTTATCTGTTTTTTCGGGATTCACATAAAACTGTTTTGGTGATCGATAGCAACTTCTTTAACTTAAAATCTGTGCTACTTTTTATCACGGGTATCCCGCGGGAATTTTTCTGGGAACGATTTAAAATGGTCAGATTAAAAAAAGAAATCAAATTTCATTGCAATTTTTCACTGATCAATAGAAAATTTTATGTAATAAAATGTATGATAATTTTTATCCCGGATCTCGTGGGAATTTTCCCGAATATGGTACAATGGTACATATTAGTTATGTTGCATAAAAAATCGCTAATTCCGATACGATTTCACTAGAACGATATCTAAATTCTTCTCTGCTGAAAATACCTTTTGATTTTAATTAATGACAAAAATAACTAATCTATGTTACCTGTCAAACGTGGACAAAGTCACGGGTATATCCTAGACTTACAATATAAATAAAATTAAAAATAATTTCTCGCACAAATAGAGTATCGTGTGGCAACCCTAACAAAAAGTGGCAATTTCTAATCAATAGAGCAACGATCATGCCTGCAATCCAGATGCGGCGTAAACGAAAGTTCTGACGGATCTAGATGTAAACACGTAAAACATACCAATTAGTATGGTGGTAATGTTGAATGAAATTATATAGTACTAATTGTACTTCTTAGAGAACATTTAAAACGTCAGTGAAATTTTTTAATCACCAACTCAACATGCTAACGTTAAATCTGGGTGGGGTTTAGAGTATATAAGATATCAAATAAAGATCGGGAGGAATATAAGGTATTTTCATAGAGAAACAAATGGCCTTTGTACTCAGTGGAAGCGTGGAACTACCATAATATTATGAAGCAAAGTACCTACTAACTAAACTATATTAATAAAAGTATAATAATAAATTTAACATAATAAATTAACTATACAGCTATTAACTTTGCTTGCTTAGCACATACAGTACTCTGTACGCCGATACATATATTAGTACGAATTAATCTAGCCGACTAGCGTCGTTAAAGGTAGCAAACGTAAATTGTATTTAACAGTTTATTAGACCTTGGTAAACAAGGCCGTCAAAAATACATATAAACTCATTTGAGTGTTCCCCTCCACGGAAATCTTTAGTAAAAGGCGAAAGATTTATACGTTTTGAAGGGAAACCAGAGATACTAGAAATATCTTTTCAAACCGACAAGGATGTTTATAAAAATAACAAATCAGCGTGATGCAGGATTTGACACATACTGAACAACGACATCTAGTGATATTCTTAACAAAGTAATAATACAAACCGTCACCGTCTGCTCTTTTTTTCCAAACAAGAATATAACATGTGAATAGTTGAATACGTATCCCGTGCTATGAATAATGTGAATGTGTATGTGTGTGAGTGTGAGTGAATATGAATAAAGCAATTGCCCCTTTCCCATAACATAAAATGAGCAGGTTCAAAATAGTAATATTATTGTATTTACTTTTTGATTTATAAGTTACTACGCCATAAAAATTATGCCGGGTCTTTTTAATGACATCAGTGAAATGTACCTTTTCAAGGTGTTTGAAGAAATCCCACGCTTGCCCTCTGCCAAAGACCTAACACTTGACTAAGGTTTTCGTCATACAGGTCTGGTTTTCCGCTGGTGCCTCTTTGATTAAAGATTATTTTAAAAATGAACAATTGACACTGGCTGTATTCGTACACAGCGACATTTAAAATAGGAAAATAAGAATCACCCTTTCATTATGAACTTCCATTATACAATTTACTATAAGGATGCGAACACATGTTAGAATGAATTCTAAAATTATTAACATATAAAAGAACCGGGCATTAAAAAACATCTTATCATCATACTTTTCAAATATTTTGCACAAAATTATGTATTTATTATTGTTTATATTTATTAAATTACCTTATATATTACTATTTTATATAATAAATTATTGTATGTGTGAGGGTTTAGCAACTGCCAACTTTTCTTGTTCTTCTTAAAATCTATCCAAAGGTTGTCTAGAAGAAGTCACTATGGGCGATAAGATCGACTTGTATATTAATGTTCTTGATTTTATGTAGCATTTTTTTTCACAATAAAGTATATTCTATTTTTATGATTCTATTCTATTCTATTAGTAGAATAGAAATAATTTTAACTACTGTTTAACAAATAAAGTATGCGTAGCTTAATTTCTTTTACTTGTACAAACTTATGAAGTCGCAAGTTTTATGCTCTTACAAAATCTAAATAATAATAATAAAAACTGTCTTGTTGATTTAACCCTATTCAGATGTTAGATTTTGTGTTTTATTTCTTATTTTCGAACTGTTTATATTATAATAGTGTCTAAATTCGAAGTAATCGTGATGTCATTGCGAAAGAGAAAATGAATGCAATCGACAGAAAGATATTTCTTTATGAAGAAAATTATTACGCTTGATTACTCTATGATTATTACGATTAACTATCATTGAACTATAATGAGAAAAGTAGTATTTTGTATCGAAGCAAAGCCAACTTGTTCGGGTATGATTGGTAATGACTATAGATAAATCAACAAATATATGCAAGTAGCATTTTTGAAGAAAAAACATCCCTGATTTTATATATTCATCAGCGGTTCCGGCAGACGTTGTCCTACCCTGAAAATTCCATAACCTGATACAGCGCCACCTACCGGGAACAATTGTAAATCTAAATCATCCAGGTCCTACTCAAATATACACATAAAATTTGACGAAAATCCTGGAAGATTTAGCGGATCTAATTTTGAATCTAAGCCCACCCGGGATCCACTTAAATACACACAAAAATATTTTCAGTACTTTTCGTGTGATGCGCAGCAAAGAGACGGAGAGATCTCGACCTTTCTACAGACTTCTTATATTTTATGCATAATTAAATAAACAATTTTACAGGTACAGACTGTCAAACTCTGGAATGCGTTGCTTCTTACTATCAGAGAGGCCAAAATATTACCTACTTTTCGGAACTGACTTAGAAATTATTATTATATTTGTCTGTCTAAATAAATATCTGTAATAGAATAACCAATCACTTAGTTACATAATGTAATATATGATTGATATGATTTCATTGTCATATATATATATCTTATTTTCCGTCCCATCGACATCGCCAGATTAGTTAATAATTAAGCTAGGTTGCCTGGGTAAGATCACGTTTAGCGATAAGGCCGCTCGTTGGTATGCCAAAAGCCAACGTAATAATAAGTTTATTATTACGTTGGTAAATGGTTGTATTTAGTTGAAGAATTTGATATATCCTATTTTAAAAGTAGACAATGCCACGGAAATACTTTAAATTAAAATTAGTTTATGCAAAACTAAACGTTCTATTTTCACGGCGAACGGATCTAAATAGTTTAGTTTTTATTTACATAATAATAAGGCAATGAAAATATTAATTGCAGAATCGTGGCTTTATGCCGGTATCAGATAAATCTAAGGCTCAAGGCATAAGTGAAATGTAATTACTATATAGAGTGCCTTTTAACAGCATTATAATATTTATATATATATAAAGTCTAAACCGCGATAGAAAAGTATTAAGAATAACAATTCGCATAAAAAAGATGGCGCCACAGATAATTGTTCTAAAATATATTTTTTTAAATATTATTAAAATTATACATATTTTTAGTGGTTTTGAGAGTTAACTTGGCTGATATGTAAAATTTATCAATCCACCTCGCACCTAGTGCTTTTTGAAAATATAGAAAATTGGTTTTCTTAAGGTTATGTATCTATATGATAAAAAAGAGTGGTCACGAACGTTGACTTCAGTGGAACTCTTTAATTCTTTAATGTCTGAGTACTTATTTTTTCGTTAATTATCAAGGTGATACCTAATATCCAGTACAATTACCACGGTTTTAATTACAATTTAAAGAGATTTAGCTGATAAATCAAAGTTCGTGAAACCCACTCGCTTTTAACGACATTTGTCTTATCATTTGTCCTTGGACTAAATGTAGGCAACAGTAAATGAAATGAAAGTCTATAATCGTTACCGATAAACCTTTATTACGGAATGACAATAAATAAGCCTGTACAACCAGTATTGGTTATATCACGTTATACGAAGGCCTGCTCCTACTATTGCTATGCAACTAAATTGTGAAAGAATACTAGTTAAATTGGGTAGTTGACAGTCAAATCAACTGAGACGCTTTCATCATCGCACAAAACGTCACAGCCTCCTTGATTTTGTATGACAATACTGGCTTATGCCGTCACAATTTTAACGAGTCAAATAGCGTATTGATTATTGTTTAAACCATAATTTAAATTACTTCTATAATGAATTATTGAAAGTAAGATGATAACAAGATATTTTGACGCCTGCTCTTTTATATGAATACTATTTTATAATTTATAGTAACAATAAGATGTGTCAAATACCCCTTATTAAATAAACAATATATAGGTATACCAGCGCGACCAGCAGACGTTGTGCTGTTCTGAAAATATAAGAATCTAGGACCTGATTTAGTACCACCTACCGAGAACAATTGTGAATGTAAACCATCCAGGGACTTACTCAAACACACAAATAGATTTATCAAAATCATTCTAGCAGTAAGGAGTTCAGTGATATACCCACGTACAGAAGAATTACATAACTATAGATAAAGATATGCATAAGTATATATCAATGTGAAAGTTAGTTAAACTGGCAGTTTAAAGCATTTGCCAAAAAAGGAATCATTGTAAAATTGTTATGTCCGCGTGTCTGTCTATTTGTAATTTACATCACAGTCACCTTCTTTATTAAGACAGTGTAGTTTACCTAGTGCTACATAATAATATCAATGATATCTATGTACTTTAGAGGTGTTCATTAAAGGCAATAAATAATACTAGGGAATATATAACTTGATAGAGTTGAATAAAATGTTTCCTCTCTAACTATGAAGTGGAAAAATGGCGATATTAGTGCTTCAAAATTACTTTTTAAAAAATTGTTGAAGTAATATCCGAAGAAAAAGTTTTGATTCTATTCTATATATTTTTAATTTTTGATTGTTTTGGTTTTGTTAGGAAACTTTAAACTCTTCCCCTAAAAAGTTTCGCATTTTAACTATACTTACTCTGTGTAAAATTCAAAAGGCATTTTATATAAAAATTCAAAAGGTTTTTTTATAAAGTTTATTTACATTTGACTAAAGTATGTAGTTGCCATTGTGTTGGATAACTTTTTGCCATCTTGAAGGTAGGGACGTGATCCCATTGCTCTAAAATTTTGGGGTTTCTGATCAAAAAACTGTTTTTGGCAGTCCTCTGGTGACGTTAACCTGACACTGCCTAAGGAATTCTGCAGAGACCGAAACAGGTGAAAATCTGAAGGTGCAAAATCAGGACTATACGGTGGATGCATTTACACCTCCCAGCCAAACTCTCGTAATTTTTGCTGAGTGGCTAAAGATGTGTGAGGTCTAGCGTTATCATGGTGAAACACCACACCCTTCTGTTGATTAATTCCGGCCGCTTTCTTTCAACTTTTTGCTTTAATCTCATCAGTTGTTCGCAGTATAGTTCAGAATCGATGGTCCTGCTTGGCGGTAACAGCTCATAATGAATAATGGCCGTCCAATCCCACCATACACATAGCATCACCTTGTTGCGATTTAACCTGGGTTTCGCCACAGTCTGCGAAGCCTGACCGGCCTTTGACCACGATCTTTTTCGCACGTTCTTGTCGTACGTGATCCACTTTTTATTACCAGTTATCAGCTTCTTCAAAAATGGTTCGGTTTCATTACGTCGTAATAAAGAATCACAAATGAGTACACGGTTCATTAGGTTTCTTTCAGTGAGCTCATGAGGCACCCAAATATCGAGCTTTTTTGTGTACCCAGATTTTTTTAAATACGCCAAAACCGTTTTGTGGTCAATTCCCAGTTCTCCAGCTACATCGTAACTACTAATATGCCGATCTTGCTCCACTTTTTAAAAAATGGCATCAATTTTGTCCATAACAGGGCGACCAGAGCGACGTGCATCTTTCATATCAAAATTTCCGGTTTGAAAACGCTTAAACCAAATTTGCGCTACTCTCACAGATACTGCATTAGGTCCACATTTCTTGTAGTAAAATTTTATAATGTATCGAATTTCTTCATTAGATTCACTCATTTTAACAATAAGAAAAACAAATGAAAATAACACATTTTCCTAATTTGAATTTGGAATTGTGTTCTTTAAAATTAAAACTTTTTAATAATACCAAAACCAGCCAGATACAAATGGTATAGCCAAAGAGATCCTATTACAAGTTCATACATACTATATGCGAAAAGACTTTTTCCCCAACCTATTAAGTTATTCTTAAAGTACACCACAACACAAACATACATTCAATAAATGTCACACACAACAAAAATAAAAATAATTATAAATTTTAAACTTTTTCTAAGGATAGTTTAATATATATATAAAAAAAAAGAAAAAAGAGAAACACCAAAAGCATACATACTATATGCGAAAAGACTTTTTCCCCAACCAATTATTTTAATCAGGATAGTTTCCACATGACACGAAGTCTAGATTAAAATGAGTAAAGCCGCAAAAAGCTTTGTATTTTTAATGGTAATGTTACGTGCGAGCGGGGGTGCACTTAGGATTGGAAAAAAACATCAGTTTTTAACTAAACGTTTTTATTAAGGTACACAGCCGTACGTGATTCCTCTCCGCAGGGTTACCCATACACGCGCAATTACCAACGCACTGCCTCTGTGATAAAATGTCTCACTCACAATACCGTCGCCAATATTGCGTAGACCACCCCCTGCTACTGCAGTGTTCACTTTCGAATTTACCGCGTGTAGTTTGCTTCTGGATCTTCTCTCAAACTACGCTGCACTCCTCCTCCACTGAACAATCCACTAAACTCGTCACTGTCTTCTATTAAACTTCTCTTCCAACTCTTTCGTATCGCACTTGTCGTTTCTCTGTTTTGAACTGAACTCATCTCTAAAACTGCCCGGCAGGTGCGCCTTACGCTGCTTATATACCCGGAAGAATCTTCTGGAACCCATAATTTCGATCTTCTTTTCGTTATTCTTTTATTTACTATCTATCCCTTTCAAAGTGTATCTGTCCTTGTTTTTTCCTCCAGAATCATCTATCTTTTTCTAAAACTTCTTAAACCAACTAGATTTTTCCACCATCATTCGCCGCAATAATAATAATAATCGGCAGACAAACACACATGTTGTATGTATATCCCCAAATTAAGCAAGTTACGCTTGTGTAATATAGGTAATATACAACGAACTACTCTGGGGCAATCACAGACACCCGGACCATAGTAAATAACGGAGAACATTTGTTTCCGAAATTTACCATACCAGGAATCGAATCCGGGATCTTAGCGTTGCAGTGAGCTGGGCCGGCAACAGCTTAGCCCGCTCAATCACAGAGGTCGTCAAATAAATATTATATGATGATATGATGATTATGTGATATTATTATGCGAAAACTTGAGAAAATAATTATTTATTATTTTATTTTATGTAACAATTATTTAAATAGTATACTAATTTATGAACGCAATAAATCTGAAGTTTATGTATTTAAAATAATTCAATAATTTATTTAAA
The DNA here is from genome assembly GCA_039645545.1 of Dendrolimus houi. NCBI lineage: Eukaryota > Metazoa > Arthropoda > Insecta > Lepidoptera > Lasiocampidae > Dendrolimus > Dendrolimus houi. The sequence goes on along the minus strand of CM077127.1, from coordinate 7,933,255 downwards.
TGCATAAATTATATTCTAGTTGGGTTTTAGTAAGCTGCATATTTTCCAAAATTTATACCAGTAAATAAAATTAAAGAGTCCGTCTGTGATTTTAAAATACATGTTAAAATTGCTATTTATGCGATGCTTAATTATAAATGACTGACTTGTCTTTAGGGATTTTGTCTGTTTATCTATGTTTTGTCTCTAATTGACTCGGAAACAGCTCAAAGAATTTCAATAAAAAATTTCGTTATCAAAGCAGAGATAGTTACTTAAATGTTTGTATGTGTTCCATTTCTATATCTGGCAGGTTTCAAAACGTATCGAGGGGTGCAAAGCTATTTGATTTAAGCCCCATTTTTGAAATGTGCCAGCATTTTTTTTAGTTTGAAATAACACAGAAAAACATATAGTTAATATAATAATATTTGAAAACGAAGAATACGTAGGTATAGATTTCAATTGAAAACCAGTTTCTTTATATTTCCATAAGTTAGGGACGTGTACTAAGTAGTTAAAATGTGATTGTAAATTTATACGTGTATATGTCATTGAATACAGAATGTAACTGTGATTAAATACAGAGCGACATTATCACTATAGTTATAAAGCTCTATAAATAAAGAGAAGAAAAGATAGGGACATTACAATGAAAAAAAACTCATTAGGTTAGACTTTCACAAAATGTCGCTTAAAACATATAACCTTTCACCCCTTGATGTGAATGTAAAGTCTAAGTCCCCGCAAAAAAGGTGTATATATTATGTATTAGCATTTTAATCAAGTTCCGTTATTGTGCCTGAGCATACGGTTAAATATACAGTGATGGAATTAAAGGGCATAAGTACCGTATGGTATTAGTTCGCAAGAACCAAATGTCTTGCATGCCAAACCTTGGCTTTATTAGGAATTGTTAAAGGACCACCTTTGCAAAGGTCTTGTATAATGTTTAACTTAGGAGTTTGACCAGTGCAAACACTGTGTGGAAAAATGTCAAGAAATTATGAAAAAGTTATGTATTCATATAAAAATTTAAGAATAAAATGAAAGAACACACAAAGAGGAAACTTTTCTTTGATACGCAGATAGGTACACGAATGTCTCAGCAAAACTTGATCCTATTATTTCAAAACTAGCCCCAATGATACAGTTGATACTAGTTTTGGGCCTATTAGAATCATAAAAAATGAATTTAGATGTAGTACCGTACTCGAACTATTAGTGCCCTCGCTACGCTCGTGCGCCAAACCATTTCATTTTGAATATGAGGAAAGTAAATAAAAACTAATTAGTTAAACAAACAACTACGTCTCTAAAGAAAACAGGCGTTAAATCCATTAAATCTGATGAACTCATTTAATACGTCACATATGAAACGTCAAGTAAATTTTTTTCTGGGGCATTCTACCATCCAGTACTTTTTGTTACTGCTGACAGTATATATTTAGCTAAAATGTATGTAAATTAAATAGTAATTTAGTGAAAAGTAATTTATAAGTATAAACGATGTTACAAAATTGTTGATTTTTATTACAATTTATGACGCAATCAATTAACAGTTGTTGTAAAAAAGTTGGGAGATGAGTCGCATGTATTATTTATGGTTTGCATAATTTTTAATTTTTTGACAGCGGGGAAAGGCTTGTTTCCCAGAGACGAAAAGTACTGTTTTCAAACCTGCGATCAGGCAACTCCAAGCGTGCTTTCAGAATATAAGAAATTAAAAGTAAGTTTGTGTTGTCTTGTAATTCTAATTTTGAGATTTATTTGCTAATGTTATTAAAAAAAATAAGTCTTAAAAAATGTTAAAGACAAATCCAATCATTTTATGCTATCTGACTGTTGTTAGGATTTGTATGTCTGTTCGATCTTCTCCACTTTGCGTGATCTTCAAACTTTATTGTCGAGGTTTATTACACTCTGCTATGCAAGGAGTTACAAGCCGTTTTGGTCAAGCGAGGCGAGTATACTGTAGATACTCCTAAAAAATTGGGAGGCCCTAACTCAGCAATGAGGACGTTTATGAGCTGTTATTACATTATCTATTGATGAAACGAGAACATTCAAGTTTCAAAGCGGCCTCCTTTCTGTGGACTTCATGAAATGCGGTCAAAGATAGTGATGTCCCCCAGAACTGTCAGCCGTGGTTATGCAAGAATGCTATGAATTTCGATATACTAAAACCTCCGTTTTTACATAAACACTACCTAGGAAATAATCTATACTATTATATAAAAAGCTGAAGAGTTTGTTTGCTTGCTTGAACGCGATAATCTCAGGAACTACTGGTCTGATTTGAAAAATTCTTTCAGTATTAGATAGCCCATTTATCGAAGAAGGTTATAGGCTATATATCATCACGCTAAAAACAATAGGAGCGGAGTACCAATGAGGAATGTTTCAAAATCGGGTTTTTTTCCTTTTGAGAGCTTCTGCTGCGTGCGATTCGTAAACGGTTAAAGTTTCGCAAAAATCATATGTGACAGAATTATTCCCCTTTAAAAGTTAAAAAAAAAGTCCGCGACAGCATGTGTCTATCTTTTAAGGTTGGCTGACTATAACCTTCTTTATGCTAACCAAATTTATTCTAAAATAATGCATTATTTGCAAAGGTGTTTTTATAAATATGATATTAATCCTTATCCAAATAAATACGTTATTCATCACAAGTATTGAATTTAAAACAAAATTGCCATTTGCATTATTAGATTTCAATGAATATCTTAAGAGATATCACAGTTTTAAAATAACATCGCAGCAAAATAATGATTAAGTACTGCGCGCGCATTTATGATGTGCCAGACCGATCGGCGGATGGTGATGAGGGGAAAGATATTAGCGCGTTCAACGAAACAAATTCTTCAGCTTTATATATTAGTATAGATATTTTCACCTTCTACGTAAACAAAGTCGCGGGTTAAAGTTAGAGTTAGCCCAAAGTAACTATTCCACGCGGACGAAGTCGCGGGCAGAAGCTAGTAGTCTAATAAAAGTAAAATTAGTGAATAAATGGCTAATCTGTAGTTTAAAATTAGGTATTTTAGGTAATAAAAGTTGATTTCAATAAAAAATATTCATAGACTGAAATTTAAATAAATTGCTTTACACGTTTGAATAAATTACTATACATGTGCGAGATTTCCTGCCTCGTTTACGCGTGAAATATGTTGTAGGCCTACTTTTGAAAGAGAACTTGAGGACAAGGCCAAATTGCTTGTTATTGCTTGAGTATTAAATTTCTTCATTCATTAATGTAAAGGCATTGACAGGTGTTCAATTAAAAGAAATATTGCTAACGAAGTGCCTAATTAGGGCTCTATCCCTTCCAACGGCGGAAACATCGCGAAGATCCGGGTCTTTGTAATGTTTATATCCTAATAGTTTTTATATTTAAAATATCTATTTCCTTAATAATGGACTGTCGGTTTGATTTATTTGTTTCAAGCTAAGCTTGTAGTTAAATATTTACATTACCCCAGGGCCTTGTACATACGTATTGCAAAGCAAAGGAAGAAAGAAGACTGCACAAGTTCCAAATGTTCTGATATCACGGTATTGGTGGTGTTATATATATGCATTGTAAGAATAAGGGTGCCTTTCCACCAGAGATGTGCTAAGCAACGCTGCTATGGATGAGGCAGTTTTTCAACCTAATGTGCATATTGTTACAATTACCATGTGCTAACAACGGTGAAGGAAACCATTGTAATGAAACATTGCGATAAACGATGTGTCAAACCTGGCAAGCAGCCTTCGACAAGCGTGGCTGGTATACTGGCCGTTCTATTATTCCATATTTCCATAATGAGTAAGAGAAATGTTCTTGAGAATATTTACGAGCCATCATCGAAGCGGCTGAAGGACAGGAAGACGGTGGCTCACGAGCTTTAGAGTTGACTTCTTCTAAGGCTTGGATAAGTAAGTTATTAAGTAAAGTAAAGTAAGTAAATTCCTACCGTGGTTACATGGATAGTTTCTAAAAGTTACGTTACAAGATTTACGCGGGCAAAATCATGTCACGCAAATTTCTAATACAAATTAGTATAAAATAATTTAAATATAAATATTAACAAAATAGCCCATAGTATAAAAACTTGGGAACCAAATAGTAAAACTGCAACATTGTAAATTGAAACTCTAATACCTGTGTCCAAATGAATACGTTTAAAATCAACAATTGAAGGTAGTTATGCAAACCAGAACCAACCTTTACTTTGATAAAATAGAATAAAGTACGAAGAATGATTTCAAATAGTGAGTTCTATATCTACTGAAAAATCCAAGCTATTTATTTATAATATTTATTAGCTTTTGCCTGTGGTTTAGCTCGCTTCCCCACGCCCTCCAGTAATGTCCTCCCGGGCCCGGAGACAGTGCGCAAATAAATTTCCCAGCGTTAAAAAAAAAAGATAAGTACCCGTAACGCCATCTAGCGAAGGTAGAATTAATCATAATAGCAATATATTTTTTGTCTTTGCCGTTGCCAGAACAATGTAATTGTTAGCAAATTGGAACGTAGCGCCAATAAAGTGCGATAGCAACGCCATCTTTTCAGCTATAATGGTCTTCCTTCAGAGATAGTACTTTTTTCTTGATGAAGGGTGATACTTTTTTCTGAATGAAATGGTACTTGATGTCCTTTTCTATATTCCTGATGGTGGAGCTTCATTTCATATAATATTACACGTTTCACACAGACGTAGTGATGGGTGTTATTTGTGTTTATGGTTTTTCATCGATATTAACGTTAAATATTGACAGATAACGTATGTATACACTAATGTGACTATTTAATGACGGCGTTATTTTTACCGCTTTAAATAAGTCTCATTCAGCCACAGTCGATATCTTCAAAATTTTCGTAGGTGTGGCCCCAGCATTACAACATGTATGCAAAATTTCATGACGTTCTGTTGCGTAGTTAAGGTGTGAAAATGTAACAAACAAATAAACTTACATTCACATTTATTATAATATTAATTAGGATTCTTTCACATACTTTTATCTACCTACCGTACGTAAAGATTTCTATAAAAATTTTAAATAATTCAAAATTGTTGCTCTGAGGCTCAATTCTGTTACTATAACTATCTCATCAAAATCGCCGGACATTGTCGTCTCAATCGTAGGTTTTTCTGAATTCGCTATTCTGTTAATTCCAATGGCCACGTTTCTATAAATATTTATAAGCGAAAACTTTCGAAACAAATGTTTAACGTTTTTGGTAGCTTTGCAATATTCATTTCGGCTAACGGCATTTCTGCTAATATTAATATCAATTGCTGCTTATTCTGCCACGACGATATCGAGAAGATATTATGGATTTGATATAATGGAATCGTGCTGTAAATATTTTCGCAACGCCAAGATATATTAGGCCTCTCGGGGTTGATTCTGCTCTGCATAACTAAGCCCAATTGTGCAATCAACGGACCCGTTCGAAAACAGAACCGTGTTAGGGCACCGGGCACTGTAGATAGATAGGAAGCACGCATTAATTGTTTGTTTACTATTGTTTTACCAATAAGGCTGTATTGCGACTTACAGAAACCGAGCTTATTGGCTTGGACCCATTGTTGTGAAACACTGTGGTCATTGACATAAAGTTTTGTAATCAATGAACTAAAATCGGGCTAATAATTAGGCTGAATTGTCTCTGCATATCGATTGTATTTTTTTATTGCTAAAGCACATTAGATAGGCTAACGGCCCAACTGCTATGGAAAGTGTTTACTGACGCCTATGGACATTAGCAATACCAGAAGTGCTGCCAATATGCTGCCGGCCTTGAAGGAGGGTTTGGAGCCTGGTCACTGATGCCGGAACCCAACTCAAAGTTGTTATGGCGGCATACTGTAGACTAGGTGTGGTAGTCATCCAGTCGGGCAAACGCCCTACCACCTGGCTGTAAGGTGGATTTGTCGCCTCTTACGACAAGCCGCCCGACCACAGGAACAGTATTATTTTTCCGTTCCTGCATGGAAAGTATTTACTTTGTTCTTATCTAAACAACAGGGTAGATGGAAATCAAAATAAATTAAAACACTTTTTAAAACGTCGCGGCCCCATACGTTTTTTACGAGTGTACAAAATGATGATGTCTTAATTTAATACAAGTAAAAGGAGTGAAATAGTGCTGTTTAAACAGTCATTGAAATTATTTCTGTCTTGATATTTTAAAATTAATATGATAAATTCTTGTTTAAACGCCTGTTTCTTTTTGTATTTAAATAATGTTATAAATTATTGTGGGTAATTTGTGTTCACGTGGTTAATTTTTATGAATGTAATTAAATTTTATATGTATAAAAAGGAGATTTTATCGGTTATATATAATGAATTATTTGATACAAATGATTATTATTTGTATGTCTTTGAAGAACATGGATCATAAGAATGTTCCGGAATTTTGGAGGGCTTGCATAGGGCCATTGGAAAGCCAACAAGTAGAGGCCGCTTAGACTAATTTAATGTAAATTCGTCGTGACACTGACCGGTGATTATCTCTGTCTACATCATATAAGAATGTACCTAAAGACAAGCCCCGGTCAGTGTAGAACTGCTCTACGCAATAAAAACAAAAGGCACCGGGCTATTGGGATGAATTGTTTTAGTGGAACTACGGATCTCAGACCATGGAGACTACGGCGTCTGCCCATCACAATGTTCTGGAAACATGGATAAAATGGGCAGACAGTGCCTCGTATTGACGAGACGAGACGACGACGACGAGGTATTGCCCTGCATGTGTCCCTAAGAATGCCGTACAAGATTGGCAAAAGGCAATATGGATGGGAGTGGCTAAGGGGTGCGGAGAGGTGGGCTCCTTGTTCACCGAAGCTACTTCTGATGTTATGCCATTTATCATTTCCGCCCCTGGAACTTGACTCGCTCTAATGATCTCCAATCTGCGCCGGCTGGCTAAGGCAAGCACGGCGTCGGGTGCGAAGTATCGCTACTCACTTAGGTGAGTTAGGCTTTGTGACTAAGCCTTAGGGCTTAGTCACAAAGCCTGCAGGTTATTATTATTATTACTAGATATATAAATACATACATTTTCGTAACCATGTCATTTTCTGTCCATTTTGAATTTATCTATAATATTATAAAATTCTAAACATAATCTTAACATGTCTGTAATACTGAAGCTTTTAAAAAAAAACAACTGGACTAGACTATATAAACAATAGGAATGATTTAAAATGGTCAGATTAAACAATAACGAATTCCAATGCGATTTTTTCACTGATCGATAGCAAATTTTATGTAATAAAATATGTGTTTTTTTATCCTGGGAATTTTCCCTAGAGCGGTTTTTAGTTGTTCGGGTGCATAAAATGAGCTTATTTCGACACAATTTTCACTAAAACGATAGCTTACATCCTTTTTTAAATGCTGCGGTATTTTGTGTCCCGGGAATCTCGCAGAAATTTCAAGTCTAGCGTGGTCAAAATCCTAGTATATTATATATGTAGGTGCTATCCCTTTCATATTTTCGTATCTAGGATGTTCATTAGCTGACTCATAAAATTTCGTCTATTACACTTCTGCTATTCCAAAGGCCAACAGCCAAGCAATTTCCATTAGGTCGGCCATCTGTCTGTTTACACGGACAGTGGAAAAAAACACAAATCATCATAATTATTATCCTTCACATGATCCAGCAATGACTTACGCAAGGTCACTGGTGGGTTTTTTCTTTTAATTCGCCTCTTCCTCCATCATGGGTTAAGATAGATGGTATCTTTTCCTGTTGTGTTTATATCTTGCTTTTGCTATATAATATAGGGAAAGGGTTGGGATTCTTTTTCTCTTTCTTTTTCTCATCTTTTTTATATAAACGATTACTTTCTAATACATTTCTTTTTATATCTATTACATTTATCCTCTATCTGGTACATACTGTCTATCTATCTATTACTAAGTTTATACATTTCTGCTGTGTTTATTTTTATTTGTTATTTTCTACTGTTTTCTTATTATTTAGTATATAGACGTTCTTTACTATCGGCTAGACTTAGACTACATTTTATTACTACCTAATATGCCAACGTAAGCGGCTGTGTAATTATTATACACCTGCTGCGTTATTTACTGTCCGGTTTTTATTGCCTACTGGGTTGGATGATGAAAGTGCGATCTTCCACTTTTCTATTTCCACTGTTCTGGTGAGGTCTGTGCGCTGCAGTGGACAACAGTTGGCTGACGACGACTACATAATTATATCACTTCTCATTCCATAGAAGACAAGAACGCTGTTAAACGAGAACAAGAACGGCTTAAAATTTTATTATTTCCAAGAATGGTTTTATAGACTTTAAATTACAACACGTAACAAGGCCTACAAGTTATTATCAAATGATAAAAATGCAACCGCAGAATTTTAATCGGTTAAAGCAAACCAAATATTAAAATTATGAAAGCTTTGAGTACATACTACGCCTTATAACGAAAATGATCTTAACAACCTTCTCATAGTTATTGATCTCATTACATTTCAATTACTTATCTATAATAATATAATTAAAGTGGCTGTGTATGGTTTCAAAATTTAAATAAAATTGCTATTTATACGATGCCTAAGCGCGTGCCACACGATACCGCCGCCGCACCGCTAAACCACACTTTCACTGTCAAGAGGGTGTAATGGGGCGACGGTATGGAAGGGTGAACAACGTTTGCATATAAATAGAAATTGACATAATAGCATCGCGGTGGCGACGCGACGGCCGCGCGATAGCGGCGCTGTGGTAGCATAATGACGGTATGTTGACGGTGGCGGCTATTTACACAAGGGCTAATTATAGATGACTGATTTTGAATTGTCGCCTAAGTCTGTCTGTAAGTATGTCTTGAATAGACTCCGAAACGGCTTAACAGAATTCGAAATCAAAATGATTTGATAAAAAAAAGCTTTCTACGTTCAGATATTATGAGAGTGGATTCCAAGTCAACAAACGAAATGGCGACCATAGCTAATCAATAATAAGTATATCTATTAAAATATGTAATCATTTATTAGATATCGTTATAAAAGCCTATCATATTTTAAAACTAATGAGTTTACTTTGTAATTTTATTACTTGATGACATGTAATGTATAGGAATTTGTGTAATAAATTTAATTTTATAGAAGGAAATTGGGAAATAGTGTCGTGAGATTTTTTATTTTCAAAACTAGGATATGCCCGCGGCTTCGTCCACGCTTGACTTGAAATTCCCATATAAAAAAATCCCATACAAAAAAACGTAATATATCGTTTTAGTGAAAACTGTCGTAATAAGTTAATTTTTATTACGACAGTTTAATACGGGATTCCCAGGATAAATAATATCACACATTTTATTACAACAATTTTCTATCAATTATTAAAAATATCACATTGGATTTCGTTGTTGTTTAATGTGGCCATTTTAAATCATGCTGATAAAATTTACGCAGATTTAAAGTTTAAGAATTTGCTGTCGATCAGCGAAACCCGCATCGAAATCGGGTACACCTGTAGTTTTTACTTGAAATCCTAACAAACAAACAAGATATTTAGAAAATGCAAGCGTTCTTCATCATTTATATAGTGTATTTCAATTGTATTTTTTTATAGCTTCAATGTAAAGACACGCCATTTTTATAATATTATTGTTACGACATCCCATCACATTCCCGGAAAGCATCCCTTTCCCGGCAATATTTCCACTTCCACCTTCATTCGGCCGGTTCTAACCAGAGGGCGCTGCGCACACACATGCGTCTCATTGGCCGATTCGAATTTCGTATAGCTACCTAAGTATCGTCGCGACGCCACGCTCGCCGATAAATAGTCCAAAAAATGTCGGAAAACTACTGTATTGTGCCCTAAAAGCGTTTCTTGAAGTGCCAACTGTGGTACACCCAGTCCCCGGACATCTGGTGTAGTGTTTGTGCAAAACCCGGACGCGCGAATCCGGCCGAAATCCTGCATCATTCCTTACACGGTTCCAATGACGGGAAGCGTTCATTCTTTTCTTATTGGTTCACTAGGATTTGCGAGGCGGCATCAGGTCTAACAGAGAATCAGGGTTTGCTCCGGGTAACTAGCCATTCATATCTTAACAATTATAAATACTTATATATAAACTAGCTGACCGGCGGCGAATTTCGTACCGCTTTATTTTCTGAATTCCTAAAAGACTTTGTTTCATGACACAAAAAGAAAATCACCAAAATCGGTCCAGATGATTAGGAGGATTGTAGAACCCGATCTCAGCGCCGCCTACCGGTTCTACTTGCAAATCTAAACCATCCGGTAAGCCACTCAAACACACAAAAACAAAATCACTCCAGGTGATTAGGAGGATTCTAGAACCCGATCTCAGCGCCACCTATCGGTTCCAATTGTGAATCTAAACCACCCGGGGACCCATTCAAACACACAAAACAGATATCATCAAAATCAGTCCAGTCGTTTAGGAGGAGTTCACTGTCAACACACGTACAGAAGAATTATATATATATATATATATATATATATATATTTATATATATATATATATATATATATATATATATATATATATATATATATATATATATATAGGATATATATATATATATATATATTTAGATTAGGCATGACATCAACTTTTTTATTTTATTGATAAAGGAAGACAAAAATGTTAACAGCACATTCTATGGAAAAATATTTGACGTTTAGTTGCATCAGACTTAATTCGTACTGATATATAAAATAAAAGCGACTGTGTATAAAACTGATATATATACAAATTATAAGTATAAGAAAATGTTTCTTGTAATATGAGTTATTATTAAGATACCATATTTGATAGAAGTAAAAAAAAAGAAAAAGAAAAATTTTAATTAAAGAATAACATAAACTAGGTTTATGTTCAAATAGGTTTGAACAATTGGTTATGGATGTTTGGGTATTTAAATGCTTATATGTTTGTAAGTTTCTTTCTTTTTATAGGAATCTATAATTTAAGAGCTATGCACTTGTCGGTGGAGCCTCCTCCAATATGCTCTTTTATGGGCCAGTTGTTTTACTTCTATGTACGACACGACACCCACTTTTTCTTTTGTTTGATCCATGAATGCTCGCCTTGATCTTCCCTTCCCTCTCCTTGCTTCCACTTTGCCTTCGATTAACGTGCATAAGAAGGTGTCGTGTCGTAGCAAATGGCCAAACATCTTCCCCCTTCTTTCCTCCAGAGTTTTTAAAATTGTGCGTTTCTCCTTTATCATATCCAGTACTTATTTTCTTTCCAACTTATTCTCTCCACGCATCTCCAACACCACATTTCAAATGCTTCTAATCTATCGCGATCTCTTTGTGGCACACTCGTATAAAGCCGAGCTCGAGATATAAATTTTAATTAAACTTTTTTTAACGGATTATGCTATTTTTTATTTTTATTTTATACGAATGGTAACTTAAAAATAGTTTAAACACAAATTAGTTTGAAGAAGATCTCCTGTGTAATTTTTTATCCTGAAAGAGCTCCAGACTGGATATCACTAGAGGTATCATCCGACAACGTATACTGAAGTAATTTAGCCATACAACACCCAGACAATATGGAGAGACTTCTGGTCTTTAGGCAAGTTGAAGGCAAGTACCAGGTAGCTGACCAGTTGGACACGTTTTTTTATAATGACTAGGTTGGCATTTGACCACGATCACACTTAATATTAGACGATGATGTTGTCGAAGATGGAGCAGGCTTATCTAGAAGTACCTATACACACGATACTTGAAGACACCCGGATCGTACTTTTTGGGAAACACGAACTCTGGTAGTGCATTTCATGGCTCTGTTGTTTCATTCTAGCTGTACGCAGAAGGACCGTGGAGGCGAAACTTCAATAAATCGACTCTCCGCCGTTCTCAAATAGACTTAGAAGATAAAGAGTCATTTTCAGATACAGGATAATTTCGACTAAATTCTTATCTAAGGTTATGTAGTCAAGTCACAAACTAAACATTCGACGTTTGACAATCTCTACGAAAACAAACATATCAACTTTGTATTGTCCATAGATATACCTTTCCAAGCATTTATTATACTTTTGACAGCTCGATTATGGATTAATTAGTAATGTTCTAATGCGTTACAGACTCGATTTGTTATAAAAATCGACTTCATTTATGTTTTAATCAATTTAACTTATATATAAGTATATATTTGCTAAAAATACTATATCGTGTAATAAATATACCTACATTTCAATGAAAATATTTTAAATATATTGAATAAGCAAAATAAAACGGCCCTTATAATTATCGGTATTATTTCTCTTTAAAGTAGGTATTATTTTTTATTTTCAAATCGATTACTTTCGATTTATTTACTTCTGATATCGATGTTTTAATATTATTTAGTAACGTCTGTGCGTTACGTGACTTACAGAAGATCACTATTACATCACCCACAACAATAAAGTACGACAATTACGTAATTTGTTTCTTGTGGACTACTGTCAAAAAATATGTAACTTGATAGACGTGTAATCGTCAAAAGTAAAATAAACGCTTAGAAACAGTATAATAGCCGAATGTCTTAAAACGACGATATTCTGTTGTTAGCCTCAAAAAAATGGCCTCGGAATCTTATTCAAAAGAATGTTGTAACAGAACTTAGCGTATCGTTCATTCATAAAACGTGGGTCCGGATTATAATTTAAATCTACTACGAGAAACATTGTATCAACATCCGCTACTTTGATTTACGTTCGTCAATGGTTACAAATCTTAAATTAGTAAGCCGGATGTTGTTTTCCTGCGGAAATGAGCCTTAACGACATTTGTCTGATCTTCAAAGCGCTCTAAGAGTTCATTTTGCTTGTAAAATTTGGAGGGGATGTGGCACTGGCCACACAACAAATTTTCTAATAAAGATTTTCCACCTTTAGACATTATTATATCACATCTAAGAAAATCAAGTGTTGCATGCAATGTCTTGTTCAATAAAATATTATTTCGATACGTGGATTTACCCGACATCTGGTGACACCCACTCAATATTATTTCATCGAAATAATCAAACTTGTATGCCTTAAATTGTGAAATGTGTATTCATTTGTAACGTTTGTGTCCTGATTAACGAAATCATAATGAACATTGTTCTTTTGTATTAATAAAGTATAGTTCAAGTGGACAATTTTTATATTTTCTTTGTGCTTGGATGTTATTAATTTCGACTGTTAGCTGAATCTAAATTTTCTACTATATAGATGACATCGTTACAGTAACCTCGTTAAAGGTTTAGAAAAATAAGTAATGCCTTTTCCCACAGCTTAAGTCGCTTAAACATCCTTTCCATACGAGTATACCAGGGGAAGTCGTGTAATTTCCGGAATAAAAACCTTATTATAATTTTTGATCTCTAAACAATATCTATAATATTATATTATGTTCATCTCGTTTCCTTCATTACCACGCTCAATTACGCAATTTCTACAGTAGTTCTTTAGAACGTTTATTCTGCATACAATAACGATCTGGAGGGAAGCGTCCCTAGAGTTTTTATGAAGGGCGTCAAAAAATTTCTGCGAGATCAGCAACTGTTACGAATGTCTATAGCCAGCGATACCCACTTTCCATCTTTGGTCTTCAGGCAATAAAAAACATGAAATGTTTTAGCCTTAAAAATGAAACAAATTAAAGTACTAACTTCTTCTGCACTGAATAATTTTGATGATACACAATAAATTGTAAGTGGTGATTATTGTGTATCAACGAAAACTTGAATAAAACGTGAGTGACAAGCATGCTATTAAACCTTTCAAGCCGGTCATTCGGAACCCCTTAAACTTTATGAATAAGCACGCATACACGCATGACGAAATGTACTACGTCGATTCGCCGCGTGGGAATTTCAATTCCCTTGTTACGTAAATTGTAATGGTCCACAAGTTAAACTGGTCAGTACGGCCACATACTAAACCATTGACACTGCCGCACTCCGTCAAGGTCTCAGACAACGCCCAGTTTGGTTCGCTACGATCACTTTCGGTTAGCAGGTAATTATATTGTTTGATTGATTAATTTTGTTTTCATTTTCAGAGTTCCGTAGACAAATGAATAAAACAGAACGCTTTATGTCATGTCCGTCTCTCTATCTCAGCCACTTTTCTCAGACTGACTCTATATTAGTTTTAGTTATTGTTCTATGTGTTCTATTTGGAGTAAAATCAGAAGGATGGTATTCAGTTTAGTACATTTGCTCTTGCTTGTAGTGGCGGATGCTGGCAATACTTGATGGAGTGCTGGTGCTTTCTTGTAGTAGGGTGAAGAAAATACACTTTGTTGCTTTCAGGGGTTTTAGTTTGATCAATAGCAAATTTTATGAAATAAAATGTGTGATACTTTTTGTCCCGGAAATCTCGTGGGAATTTTCCCGGGAGTGGCCTGAAGTTAATCGGGTGCATAAAAATTAGCTTTATCCGATACAGTTTTCATTAAAAAGATAACTGCGATACTTTATGTCATTGGAATTCCGCGGGAATTTCAAGTCAAGCATGGATGAAGTCGCGAGCATATCCTAGTATCACATATTAATGTATTTTCGTAAGATTTGTACAAATTTTATTATTTTGTGAAAACAATAAATTTTTGTAACAGTAATCATGCGTTCAAAAATGCAACTTCATATTATAATTGACCATATATGTAGCATATTATTTTGAATTAAATTTTTGCTTTCGAGCTGATTTTTTAATGACCAAAAGAAAGTTATTCGAAGGATGAAACAATTTAAAAATAAAAAACACGGTGGTATTAATAATGTAAAATGTCAACTTTTTCACTTCTATTTTCACTTGGGTTATCATTTAATTGATATTAACTTTTATATGATCAATGGTAAAGTGGTAGTTTGGTAGTACCAAGCTTATCATAAATAACCGCAGCGCAATTCAGCAATATCTAAATTAAATGCTGGGTTACACATTCTGTACTCGTGGCATGTGTTAACCCTAATTGATTAATCTAAAAAATTTATGAACTTTAATTATTTTATTCCATAATTAATATTCGCAATTTTGGCAATATAAGTCACTTAATATGAATTTAAGGTGAACTAGATCACCATAAATAGTTTAATTATTTCTTTTAATAGTTATAGGACATTTTAGTGTAGGCTATTGGCATAATTAATAGAGTAATTATTTATGCCATGCTATATTAATTGTAAAAGTCCACAAAAAAATGTGTGCTGGTTGTTAGACTAGATTTTCTGTCATATTTTTACCCGCTGAACTCGAATGTGAAGTGAGAATTGAGGGTCAACGAGCAAATAATCGAGAAAAATCCAAAATTCGCGATCTTTTTTTCGGTCGGACGATCGGGGTTTTTCTCTATTATTTTGCTCATTTACCCACAATTCTGACTTTAAATTTGTGTGCAGTGTGAAAAAAGTAAGCAATTTTTTTTCAATTTCATTGAAGATAAACCTTTTGCGCCGTACATTGCGAATTTAACAATCTCTTTCTTTTCTGTCAACTCCTCTTATTATTTGGGGTCGGCACAATATGTCTTTTCCTTCCATGTTCCTCTATTCTGGCTAACGTACTCTATCACACCACAAATCCTGATCCTTCTGTTATCCTTCACACAATCTATCCATCTCTTTTTTGGTCTGCCTTTACATTTGCACCTGTCATTCTAACAGTTTCACATTCTTTTTGTCAGGTGACTTTCATTAACATCCCTCCATATTACAAAAATATTTCATAAATGTAAAAAAAATACGTTACTGAATGTACATAAATAAATATGGAAAATTATGCACTTTCATTTTGAGCAGTAATTTTATAAAGTTAATGGCATCTGCCTGATTGCATTATGAATATTTACGTTAACATTTTTTTTTTCTTATCTTTAGCTATAAATAAAGAAATAAACATGTCTCGTTTAAAATTATTTCTAAAAAATGGGAAAGTGCATTCTGATGAAATTAAATTGCAGGGTGGCGTGGCTTGAGACAGAGTGACCTAGTATGCGATACACATGTTTGGAAATTGTAGACTTGAAATAATTATGTAGGTGATCAGACCGTTGAAATCGGTCTTTTTATGCACAATTAGTTTGTTAGTCTGATAATGCTAAGGCTAAAATACTGACCTGTTAGTACTTGGATATAATTCTACATAATATATATATATATGTCCTTGTCGATATTTAATCTATAATATTATAAAATTCTAAACATGCCGTGTCTGTACATGCACTATATAAACGATAGAGAATTTCTTGCTTGTTTGTTCGGGATTCGCTGATCGACAGCTAATTCTTAGACTTAAGCTCTGTGCTACTTTTTAACCTGCGAATCCCTCGGGAAATTTTCTGAGAATGTTTTAAAATGGCCGGATTAAAAATTTCGAATCCAATGTGATTTTTATACTGATCGATATCAAATTTAATGGAATAAAATGAGTGATATTTTTTACCCCGGGAATCGTGCGGGGATTTCAAGTCAAACGTAGATGAAGTCGCGGGCATATCCTATTATATGAGTATAAAAGTAATTTGGGTTTGTATATTCTTCATTGAGTCCAAAAGTTAGAGGCAGGGACACACCTTGCGGGACGCGTGGTCGTCGGACGGTGTCATTAGACTTACTTAGGAGCGCGTTACACGCCGCCCCACGCAATAAGAATTTGACGGGAACGAGGTTCCGGTAGTAACAGATGAAGTAGATGTGGCTCCACCTGCCAGGGCCTTGCGGAGAGATGGGCAATAGGGCGAAGGATGGACCACCGAGGGATTATACTGGGTATCCTTGCCACGGATCTCTCACTCGCTAGCGGTGCCAGTACCACCCCAACGTGGCAAGTCGATATTCCTCAAATGGATTTCTCCTCATTAAAAAATTAGGGGAACAGACCTTATACGATTTTCGAAACTAATAGCTCTCTTTTCTTTCATCATAAGCCAATTATTTGGGGTCGGCACATATGTCTTTTCCTTCCACACTACTATTGATCATTATATTAATACGTGAAGCAAAAACTTTGTAGCCTTTTTTACGAAAATTGCGCGGACGGAGGAGTATAAAATTTCGCACACTTATAGTTTATATAGAGAAGGAGTGCAGAATGCTAATAATTTTTAAAATTATCCTTAAAAAATACATTAATACTATCATATCACTACCATGTATCTGAGACACACACGCATATATACTCTTTTCTTTATTGTTAAAGTCAAATTAAAAGTGTAGTCTTGGCGAAATCTGTGATTATAGAAGTATTGTCTTTGACAACAGAATCTTAATAATCTTCAAACTTATAATTTAAATTAATTGTGGTCGAATGTCGCCCACTAGGCGACCACTAGTTCAAATAAATATTCATAAAAAATATTATCATGATGTTTATAAGCGCACTAACAATGCTCTACGCACCTATGTATACATTGACATAGTTAGCGGTCACTCCTAATATTCGCAATTTCATCACACCACTGTGTAGCGACCTACAAGTATTCTATCAAATTTTATCTACTATATAGACTCAGTAGTTTCTAAGAATAGTTATTTTATTTTTTTTGATCGCCAGACAAACACACATATTGTATATCCCCAAATTAAGCAACTAACGCTTGTGTTATGGGTAATATACAACGGACTACTTTGGGGCCGATCCCAGACACCCAGACCATAGTAAATAACGGAGAAAATACGTTTCCGAAATTTACCATACCAGGAATCGAACCCGGAGCCTCTGTGTTGCAGTGCGGTAGGCCGGCAAAGGCTTAACCCGCTCAACCACAGAGGCCGTCAAGTTATGATTAAGACGGGTGTAGTGACATGACAGTTTTATTTATAAGGGGTAGCTTTTTGCTAAAATTATTACGAAACCTCAAATATCTGTAAATTAAAATAAGTTTGAATCTATTGAGTAATTTTTGAGAAACGGCACTGAATATACTTTGATAACGAAGACGAATATCGGTTACTTTACCCCGATAAATAAGAAGCTTGCATGGGATGCTGGTTTGAAAAGAAATTCTACATTTGTGTACCTTCGTTAACGAAAATGGATATAGGATACTTTTTTTGCAGGAGGTTTTCCGTGCCGGAACGGAGAAATAATACAATTTCCTGCGGCCGGGTGACCTGTGGTAAGAGGCGACAAAAGAACCCCCAGGTGGTAGAGTATTCTTGCAGTTTTAATAAAACAAGCTTGCACAATGAAATAATTTATTTTAATTAAATAGAATGTTATTACAATTATTAAGAGCACTTTTCAACAAGACAAGAGGTCACAGAGAGGGCGGAGTTGCCAACGCTTGAACGACATAAAAAATACTATTCGTACAACAACTTATAAAAGGCGTCAATTTGAATATTTCAACAGGTATTTGCCCGTCTGAAGGGCTACCATCCCTGGTTTAGAGTATGCCGCCATAACAACCTTGAGTTGTGTTCCGGCATTAGGTTCCAGTTCACTTTAAAAAGCGGTAGCACATTGGTAGTGTCTTTGTTGTTACAAATGTCTATAGGCAATGGTAACCGCTTTCTATCAGGTCGGTCGCGTGCCTCTCTGCTGAAATCATGCAATAAAAAAAGTTAAATGCAATGAGCAGTCCTCATATTACTACATACATTGTTATGAAATCTATCTGATTATATACCTAGTACTGCAACATGAAATATACTTTTAATTCGATCAAATCTTAAATGATTTAAAATGTACTAATGAAATGAGACAGCATAGTCTTGAAGTGGCGTAACAACTACGCCTCGAGCAAAAGCTAATGATAAATAACCAAGTTAACTGACACTTGGTTAAACATTATTTAACGCTATCTTAAAATTAAATATATGGCTCTATGAAGTATTGAGATAATCTTTCATAAGTATCGTATAGATTAATATGCTGATTAAATATTCAGACAAATTATTGGTACTTAGAAAACAGTTTGAACCGTGAGTTAGTAACAAATATTGTTTGAGTTTCAAATTCAGAAAATAGCATTGTTTCAATTATCAATTATGGCACTTGATGATAAAATCGATTAATGATAATTATCATATTATATCAAACGATTATTTTATATAATATAATAGAAATGTGAGTATATGAAATTGTAAGTAAATTATGTGAATTTAAATAAAAAAATGTGGAAACGCGCGAGCACTATTGGATCTATATTTAGGTAGCCTATTAAAGGTCATTCTATTCTTGCTTTTTGGCACTAGAAGAATCTTTTTTTGTCATTCTTTTCGGGCCATCAAACACAGCTAGGTCACTATGGCGGCACGACTTTAACCGATGGGTGGTAACTGGAGCTGCGGCCGGAGCCTATTACTAGACAGAGTCACCTGATTGGCACCGCCTAGGGGCCCATGTAGTAATTCGTTTTTGATGGATATACTCCTACGGACATGTGTGACACGGACACCAAAACGTCACATTTCACACGTTGCAAGTCACCCACTTCCTACTGTCCACTTCCCACTGCCAAATCCCCACTTCCCACTGCCAAATAACCACTGCCCACTTGCCACCAATAACGTCCCACTTCTCATTGAAACTTGCTATTACCACTTGGGAACAAAATACATTAAATTTATTTTCTTTTTTATCTAATCAGTATTCCAGCTTTACCAGCCAATATGAACTTTTTTCAATTCCGGAGAGTTTGTGCCTCATTCTTACTTTTTATTGAATGCTCCTCGTATTATATGAGCGAATTTGGAAATAAATTGGTCAAATATTTTAATAATTAAGACTAGTATTCCTCTTGCATGCTTGTGCAGAAGACATTTTTATTTCTTGAAGATCATTAGTAGTTAGTGAATTTAATCTGATTTTTTTATCTCTACAACATTAATTTAACCATCAATTATTATAATAGCGTCTATAAACTGGACTTATTATTTAAAATTATGCCAGAAGCATCACATTAGGCATTTTACCGTCACGATTTTTGATATTGCAATATTTGAATATTGGAGATATACAAACAGACATTAAAGTATATCAGATAGCTATCAATCAAGCATATAATAGCTTTAATGTATCTGTGCTATTACAAAATATATTTAATATGTTTTATGCTATCTATTTGATGATGATATTTAAGGTTGGAAAATATTCATATTTATGATTATTAGGGCTATAATTTTTGTTTTTAGTATGTCAACTTTGACTAGACGTCGGTTAAGCTTGAAGGTCTGATTCCAGGGGCGTAGCTACCGCCGTATCAGCCATATCTATGATAGGGGCTCCCAGGCTACACGGGCCCCGAAAGTGTGTAAGCAAAAATTCTTCAAATATTATTCACAATCTTTATGAGAATAACTGTTGGACCAACAAAAACGGCTATCAGACTTGTTATTATTGTCTATAGACTCAGAAAACCTAAGGTAATATAAGGTTTAAACTATTAAATATGTAACACGTTATAAATTAAACTATACTGTATATTTAACTAAAAATAAACTATATATACAAATTAGATTAAACTAAAAATCTAGCACCCGACCGTTGTCAATTGGAAATGTGCCCATAAGATGGCCCATTACCTCGCTGCAGGGGCGTAGCTACCGCCGTATCAGCCGTATCAATGATACGGAGCCCCCAGGGTACAGGATGTAAGCAAAAATTCCTAAAATGTTATGTATATCTATATTTTTTATAGATTAATAACATTTTTGAGAACAACTGCTGGGCCAACAGAAACGGCTATCAGACTTGTCATTGTAGAGGCAGAAAATTTAGAAAAACTGAAATCGTCTTCAGCTATGGATGATTTGATAAATAAGTTTGCCGAAAAAAAGGCGAGAAAAGTGTATCTTTGATTCGAATTGTTTGGGTAACTTAGCTCCTGGAAGCATTAAGTATAAATAATAACTTATAATCAATAGATAATTATTTTATTCAATTCTTCAATTCAATTTTTAATAAAAACTTTACCCTTCCTTTGGGCCCCTCAACACATTTTGATACAGGGCCAGTCTAAGGCAAGCTACGTCACTGTCTGATTTGTTAATCTGTTAATTAGCCGCTCTGTAAGGTAATGAAATATTGTCTAATGTTAAGAAAAAAATATGAGCTACGTGTCGCGGGAATGAATATGTCCAGGAAGATGTGTGATGTAACAGATAAACTGCAAAAATATCATGTATTATTTGAGAAAAAAATATCCCATCATGCATGGTCCCGATAAAATGTATAGAAAACAAAGTTTATTTGACGTCAAAGTCAAAGTCAAAGTAATTTATTTTGTATATACAGGTTTAAATATGATGTCCATAATTATAACAATTTAGGTATCACTGTATCCTGTCACATATGTAGCTTACAAAATAATTGAATTTAAAACTACTAATGTCTAGATACAAATTAATATACAATTTATAATAGTAATGATTAACAATAATTAGGATTTCTCATGTCACTAAATCAGACTCCTGTATCAGTATTTGGGTCAGAAAGAGTCAGAAAGTTACTCATGCTTTTATTTATTAACAATTGTAGTAATTTTATTTTAAGGCTTTTGATGTTGAGTTCCTTAATTTTTAGCGGTAGTTTATTGTAAACTTTAGTCGCCGTACAGAATAAACTGTTTTGAAATAAAGTGGTTTTCGAAGGAAGTGAAAGCAAGTATGTGCTATTGTGGCGCTTAGTGTTGCATTTAGTGTATAAATTAAATTATTTTTAACAAACAAACCAACTTTATAAATGTATAATGATGGAAATGTCAGTAGTTTTAGGCATATAAAATGTGGTTTACAAGAATCTGTTTTCATTATATGACATATAGCACGTGTACAGCGTTTTTGCGCTATAAACACACGTTCTTTACCAGTGCTATTGCCCCAAAATATAAGACCACGTCATTATAATATTGTTACGAGTTTACGGGACTCGAATTAAAATGCCGTTGGAATTATTATAGAGTTTATTAGAACTATACCAACACGTATAGCACAGGTAAAAATATATCCGAACACAACAAATCCAAACGTAATACAGAAGGTCGTAATTCATATAACACGCGCAAAGTCCGTCACTACTAGGTTCCCGATTGTACATACGTCACGCCTTGATTGTGGTTCTCGCTTGACTGCCCTCTCTCTCCATCAGGCCATCGTTTTATATTGCACAAATGCAAATATGCCCGGTAACGTGGACCAAATTTCCTAGAATCAGCTTGTACTTTATAATCCGTAACATCTGGCTAATGGCCTGCAAGCGGCCGTAAACGAGAACAATAGGCTGTTTTCACAATACTAGAAACATTTGCCAATAAATAAGTAAACGAAAGAAGACGATCATAAAAGAATTACAATTAGTTCAAATGCCGACAGGTAATAAATGTGTTTTTTTGTATCCACCTGCATATTACATGTGTTAATATGCAGGTGGTTTTTATGTTTGTCGGAACCTAAGTTGTAACAATATTATGATATGTGTGCCAATGATCTTACAATTAGAGATGCTAAAGTTCTTGAGGAGTGTAGAGGAAGAGTAAGAAAGCGTATCCCGGACTCAGAAGTAGCACGCTTCTGAAATAACCGAGATTTATTGATAGCATGACGAACTTACAGATTTCAGACTAACAAAATATGTAGACCGAGCCACGAGCTCTCAGAGTGCAACCGGCTAAAGGAGATTTTGAAATAGGAAGCCCATCACCAGCCATTACGTCACAGTGCGTTACCAGAATTTACTTACTTACTCCGTTGGCTCAGCGATCCAAAGTCGGTCTTGGCCTCCGAAACGAGAGCATCCCATTTTTCTCTATCCTGCGCAGTTTCTTGCCAATTATTGGCTCGTAGCTCCGACAGGTCAGCCTCCACTCTGTTTTTCCAGCGATATTTGGGACGGCCGACTGGACGTCGACCTACCGGCCGTCCCAAATATGCTTTACTCAAGCTGCGATCCGTTCTACGTGACTGAGCCAGCGGAGGCGGTGAGCTTTTATTTCTCCTATCATGTTAGGCTCGCGCTGACCCTCACGGCGTAGACGAGCATCCCCCGGGCGGCGGATGGGGGAATGGTCGGTAGTACAGCCTAGCTACGCTTTCGGCTAAGTCCGATGGACTCACTGACGAACGACGGGAGTGGTCCTCCAGCATTTTGGGGTTTTGCTGAGGGTTATTGCCCCACTCACAGAAAAAAGCTACTGTTATGAAACCGTCACCAGAATTTAGTATTAAATAACCGAATTATTACAGATAAAGGTGGAACAGTGTCCAGTAGATATATTAATATTAATCGCATAGCGCAAACCACGTGTACACTACATAAGTTTACGCACACAAGTTTAAAAGAAATGCTTCACTTCATTTGACGTTTTTCTTCACGTAGGCTCCGTTTACCTACTTTTATTCGTCTGAGGTAGAGATTAATTAATCAGTGACGATTAACAACTGACTCAAAAAGTAGTGGAAGTTGTTGACAGTAATATTACCGTAAAAGTCTATAATATGTTCATTAGTTTGTTTTTTTACATTTTTCTTCTATTTATGAAAGAGTAAATAAAGATTACGTTAAACTCGATTTAATACTCTTAAATATTTTGAACACAAAACTTTCATAACCTATTTACGATAATTATTCAAATACAGATTTACATATTAGGTTTCCACACTTCCTACCACTAATTCTAGTAATAAACTAAAATTGATTCGTACACAGCGTTGGTAAATGTATTGCAATATCACCAAGAGCGCATATCTTACTCTACATAGCTTATTTTATCGATTGTATGTGTTATTATCATAACCAGTGTGAATTTTTTTAAAGGTTGTATTTCGGGTATCATTAACAAAATGGATAAATAGGATCTTTATAATTATGTCCTGTATGGCCGTTTACTGTCCGTTTATTCGCTTACATAAGTCACAGACATTTTTCTCAAACACTATATGCTCTGTAATGTATGTCACTGTAAAATTGTAAATACCGTTAGATTATTATCTATCTTGCGAGATTGTAAACTTTCAAAAAATTGTGAGCCGGAAGATACTGCTTACAATTTAAAGTATTATTTTTCGGTAGATTATAATCTATCGACGTGAAATCGTCAAATTCTGAAATGGCATGCGATGGAACGCACTTCGCGCTGATTGGTTAAACGTCATTTGCACCGCGTATTTTGTTGTCTAAATACCTAATAAATACATACTTGATGTCATAATATTTTAAGTGCATTTAGTTTATGACTGACTGACACCTGTTTTTATTTTTAACTCTATGGACACTAAACGACGGTACATCGCATGCAAGTTCACAATTTAACAATTTCACGTCGATAGATTATAATTTAACGGTATTTACAATTTGACGTTGACAAATATAAATAATAGGTGCCTTTTGTATGTCCCTATATAATAGTGTAGTAGAAACGCGAAAAAACTGAAACTTTTTTAAACATTTATTAATCTTGCCAACAACTGATACATTGAAATGCTTAAATTAAATATTTATTTATTGATTTAAGGCACGCCAACAGCTTTAGAAAGTTTAGATTTAGAAAATTTGCGCTTGGAAACATAATCACCTATTATTTGGTTTATTGTATTGTAAAGTGTTGAGACAATCTGATATACATGTAAAGGTACACTTAAGTAGATATTTAAATTTACCATGTATATCTAACGGAAGTTTAAAAAAATTGTGACTTTTTAGTAAGCCAGTGGTGAAACCAGGTGCTCGGATTGAATTTCAAAAATATACCCAATTTCATGAAATTATTATGCCCGATTTTTTAAATATTTTGGTTTGTTTATGCTAAAGTAGCTAACGTAACGTCCAGGCCGCCATCATTATTAATAGATATTTTATCATTATTGATTGTTATGATATATTGTAGTGTGTGGTTTGCATTTTGACATCTAACAAAATTGTATCCCAAAATCTTTTGGCCCAATACAAAATTTTTAGCAAAAATTATTTTCCAATTTTGAGAACACGGATTAAATATGCGCTTTCAATCTCTGAAAAAGTACATCTCCCGCAAAATTTTGAACTTAAAAATTCTCATTATTAATAGATATTTTATCATTATTGATTGTTATGATATATTGTAGTGTGTGGTTTGCATTTTGACATCTAACAAAATTGTATCCCAAAATCTTTTGGCCCAATACAAAAATTTTAGCAAAAATTATTTTCCAATTTTGAGAACACGGATTAAATATGCGCTTTCAATCTCTGAAAAAGTACATCTCCCGCAAAATTTTGAACTTAAAAATTCTAACAACTATATTGTGCGTCTCGGGACGCCCGACAGAAGTGATAACTTAAACTAATCTAAGTTGAACTATTTAATATTGAAATTGTTTAACTTGAGAAGAGCTTAGGGTATTACTTCAATTTTATGTATATAGCGCGTGGGTTAGAGTGAAAGAGGAGGAGTCTGCATGCCGCTGCCGTATTCGTGAGAGAAAGGGAAGCCAGAAAGACTGGCGCCGTAACGCGTTACGTAGCGAAGCGGTTTACCCTCCCATAAGAAGTTATCACTTCAAAATTCATAAGTAAAGAAATATTTGTTTTTAAAAGTGAGCAATGTTAGTTACGTAAATTCAATGCCGACATGAAACCAGGCGAATGCTTCGCAAAAAATTAGTCCTTCTGTAATTTATGCGTACAAGTGGATTAGATTATTATCATCGTATACACTTTGTTGCATATATTTATAAAGAAAATTACATTTCGGTTGCTTAATACCAGTTTATATAGCTCAGTTTTTGATGGTTTTATAATGATAAATATTAATCTCCGTGTTTGTTTCACTTTTAATTTCTTAATGGTCGATACGGATAGGCCATTTAGTTGCCTGCTTTTGGAATTCACAACGTCCGTATCTCCTTGGGCCTCGAGCAGCTTTAGATCGAGGGGTATTTAGGGCTCCCAGGAGCCGGCTCTGCACGGACTGGGTCCTTGAAGAAGGTGTTGTGAGTTACCAGCCGGACTAAACCTTCAATCGTCTGTACGTCCCTTCGCATCTTTGTGCAGGGCCACGGGATACTACTGCCAGGTTCCATAATATTGGCCATGTCGTTTTTGCGCGACACTGGTAAAAGGCGGCGGAAGGAACACTGGGTTGTTTGGTCTTACTTGCATGGAGTTTATGTTCAATTTTAACCAGTAATAAGGCAAATGAATGCGTAATAAAATCTCAATCTTTGGGACCGATTTCAGACATTTAGACATAGTAGTAAATAACAGCAATGTCGATTCCGAAATTTATCATGCCAGGAATCAAAGAAAAAACAGCATTCTAACGATTTCTAACGTCCGTATACACTCGATCATGGTTGACGGCTTACCGAAACATTGATGTCACTGATTCCCCGGCAAATAAAGGTCTGCCTGCTACATATAAGGGTGCGTTCATACAGTGGACGAAGAATATTAGTAATGATAATCACCTACTAAAAATTTAAATGTATAAAACTGATAGATTAACGCCATTAGTCTTTCAACAATTATGTATTTTAATATTTAATAGCTACATAATTATATTTAGAATTTTAGATGAACATAGGATATTTTGGGCAGGGTATGAGCCATAGTTAAAGCATATAGACTACAAAGATATTATTATAGGCATATAAGTAATACCGGACCCCTGTCGCAGGCGTCGCTTTGCCCATCTTGTCCCGATAACGTAGTGAGGCTGAGGGGGTCGGGGGGACCCTCTGAGTGCAACATCCAATGCCTTGGGGTGTCTTGATCGCAGGCACATCCCTGCTTGTCGGCTTGCATCAAGGCGTCATAATAGTCATGCCTATGTGTATTACGGTCCCGTGGTGCCTCATTACAATGTGCAGCGACACTGGAAGGCTTAATGGGTAGCCTGGCGATCGGTGCTGGCAACTTCTACTATAACCAGAAGCTTGTGTGTAGCACCAGCCAGCGGGAGTTTCAGATGTCCCTTAGTGACCTCCCTTGGGAACCGAGGATATGCGCAAATACATTCCCCCAGCGCTAACAAAAAAAGGCACACAATTAATACAGACTTTGAGAAGACTTAAACGACAAAACTAAGTTAGTATTATCAAACGTTCCTAACAGATTACACTATGTGCAAAGAATACATAACACACACATATAAAACAAAGTGTCTTCCTCTTAATAGGGACAATAAGAAACTATTATTGGACACATTCTTAGTATAAATTATACCTAGTTATTTTAGTTTAATATTAAATTATTCATCAAGTTTTAGTTCCTAAATTACATTTTTTTTTATTGTTTGAGTTCGGCTGTGTGTAGTCGTAAGTAGTAGTAAGTCGTGGTAGCGTAGTGGCTAGCGCACGCGTCCTAAGCTCAAAGGGCGCGGGTTTGATCCTGGCTGGAACGCATGCACCACTTGGGCTGTTTTTTGACCTAATGTGCATATTGTTACAATTACCACGTGCTAATAACGGTGAAAGAAAACGTCGTGATGCAACCTGCACATCGAGATAACCGATAGGTCAAACCTACCAAGCCGCCTTGGACAAGCGTGGCGGGTATACTGTCCATTCTCTTATAGTGGGAGGCCCGAGCCCAGCAGTGGGACGTTCATGGGCTGTTATTATTATTATATATGAGTTCAGCAGACAGCCAGACGGCCCACCTGATGGGAATCAATTAGCATCGCCTATGAACATTTGTATCACCAAAGGTGCAATGTGCTGCCGCTCTCTAAAGCGAGACTGAAATCTGGCCACTAATACAGGAACACAACTCAAGGTATAGGCGGTATACTTTAGACCAGGGGTAGTAGCCATCCAGATAGGCAAATACCCTACCATCTGGCTGTGGGTTGTTTTGTCGCCTCTTACGGCAGGCCGCCCGGCCACAGAAGCCTAG
The DNA here is from genome assembly GCA_039645545.1 of Dendrolimus houi. Lineage (NCBI taxonomy): Eukaryota > Metazoa > Arthropoda > Insecta > Lepidoptera > Lasiocampidae > Dendrolimus > Dendrolimus houi. Next base: position 7,905,456 of record CM077127.1, on the reverse strand, counting down.
AAGCCTAGAAGTGATGTTAACATGAAAGTAATGTATTACAATTACTTAAATAAAAAATAATTTATACTCACACACCAGTCTAGTGCTTATAAGGATGTGACCAGCTAATAATTATGAAATATTTACATATACAGTAATTAAAATGTAAGAAGTAGGCCACGTATTTCTTCCTTATTAGGAGAAACCAGCAAGGTGCAGATTAATGCCTATATTAATGTGAACCTTGAATTTGAAATTTCACATTGATATAACTACTTATGTATATTGCTCCTACGTGTTGTATGTATCCGAATTTTTGTAAAGATATGTTGGTATTTGTATACTACTTATCATGAGTCTTTTTAGACTTCTGTGGTCTTTTCATTTTCACGACTGAATATAAAATAATTCCTTTGTGTAACATAGTATGACTAAGTTTTTGGCTAGATCTTCAAGGTGATGTTTTTCTGTGCAAAGATCCACAATTTGGCTGCAGCGCTCGTCTGGTTCATATTTAGGTGAATAGTAATCTAAAATGTAAATACACATAAATATTTTATAGTGGTGGAATTCGTATACTGTACGAAACCACATTAAATTTTTTTTTACCAAAAATAAAACCGACGTTGAACTAAAAACCAGAAAATAAATATGTAACCGATTTCTTTCTACAACATCTCGAAGACAGTGCCAAGTAAAACATAAAAGAACATCAAAATAGTCTATTATGTTTTACTTGACACTGACTTTGAGATCTTATAGAAAGGAGTTGGTTAAATAATTATTTTTTGGTTTTTAGTATGAAGTCTGTTTTGTTTTTGTTTAAAAAGAAAATATATTTAACTTTTTAGTTGCGCAAATACTTCAATAGCTTGAAAAATAATATATTAGCACCTGTAGAAATTGTACAAGTGGCACGCGTATACAAATTTACCATATCACTCTTCGCTGTATATGCTCTTCAACGAGGGTTGCTCTCGATTTCATTGGGATACACAAATCAGATCCGGACTTGGTGACTATGGGAGCATCTCGTGAGTTAAAAAGAACAATCTGAAAATCGTTTCACAATTCACGGAGAAATTGCGTGACATACCTACGAAAAAATTAAGCGCCTGTATAATGTGTAATACTAACACGCGTATACAAGCTTTTTTTGAAAAATTGTAGGCTCTCGACGATTTTTCTGGGATTCACTGATCAGATCCTGACTTGATGATAATAGAACCGCCTGAAGAGCATACACACTTACGAATAAAGAAAATAAAATTCAAAGTTGGACCACAACTGACGGAGAAATTGTGTAATATGAATATAAAAAATAAGCACCTGTAGAAAATGTTATATCTTTACGCGTATACAAGCTTTTTTCCAAGAATTTAGGCGCACGGCGTTCTTTAATAAGGGTTATTCTCGATTTCCTTGATATGCATTTCACTCATCAGATCATGACTTGGTGACCATGGGCCTACCTCGGGAGTATACACTTACGAGTAAATAAAACAATTTGAAAATCGATCGACATTTGACGGAGAAATCGAGTAACAAACATATAAAATAACATACAGACGAATTGAGTACCTCCTCCTTTTTGAAGTCAATTAAAAATAGGTGAAATCTTTAGAAACCATCCAAATAGGTAATAGCAAATTTAATAATTTAAGGGGTCTTAATAAATTTCCACTGAAGTCGTAAGTCTAATGCTTATATTAGACGGATCAACCTGATTTAATCATTTTAGTTCAAAGCATGTTTGGCTCCAAATGCCCCAAATGCATGGCCCCAAAAATATATGATAAAAAGACCTGAAACCTCTGAAACCTAAATTATTCAAATCGCAATTTAAAAAACTACTAATATGAAAAAGTCACTGCAGTGTAACGGAGTTCCTTGTCACCTATATTTAAAACTTATTAAGTTTTAAATATAGGTGACAAGATAGAATGTTAAGTATTTAAATATAATTATAATATTACTACCATATCACTATCATTAGATACATATCTAAATTTAAATTGTGTATCATTTAGTATTTTGTTAAATTTAAAGTTGTACATAATTATAAGATTGAAACATTAGTAATTTCATTTCATTTTCATGGCCCGTGGTTTCAAAGACATACATTATTAAAACCAAATTAATATTGAAATAAGTATGTACTTATTTATATAAGTACATACTTTTGGCGGTATCAGACCGGTGGCTATAGGCAATTCGTTACGACGAATCGCCTCGAAGGTCTGTTGCCACCATATATCCACAAAATTGAAAAACAAATTCCAACCCTTACAATTAGGTTTCGGTTCTAAAGGAGGCTGTGAAACAGCCGTACATTCTTTGCGATCATTCATAAACAATAAATGCGGAGAAGTTATTTTAAAAGTAGATGTAAAGAATGCCTTTAACTCTATCGACAGGTCCGTCATGTTAAACGAAGTAATATGTAATATTCCAGAAATATCAAATTATCTTTGTGAAAGCTATTCAAAACCCACAAATCTTATGTATAAAAGCAACCTTATTATATTATCTGTGGGCTGTCAACAGGGTGACCCGCTAAGTCCGGCCATCTTCAGCTTGGCGATCCATCCGGTCATCGAATCCCTCAAATCGAAATTCAATGTGTGGTACCTAGACGATGGAACTTTAGGCAGCGATGCAGAAACTGTACTCCAAGACTTATTTAGTCTGATTTCAATTTAATTCAATAGGATTAGAGTTAAATTTCTCAAAATGCGAAATTTTCTTGTCCGATAATCTGTCTAAAAACGAAAGCGACAATATTAGCAATATGTTCAATGTCGTCGCACTCGGTATTTTAAGGTCCTGGAGAAGGATTCTCTTCGCCTGCTTGGAGCCCCTATTCTAGATGAGGCCATTCCAAATTATCTGTCTGAGCAATCAGCCAAATTTGATGTATCATGCTCTAAACTTTTCGATATTCACTCTTAAATTGCATATCACATTATACGACATTGTCTGTTTGTACCAAAATTAACATATGTCTTACGATGCGCCCCGGTTTGGAAATTTTCTAATCTTATAAAATCACTAGATGACCGCATTATGATGTACTTACAAAAAATTTAAATTCTGAACTTTCAGACAGCTGCTGGATCCAAGCTTTCCTACCCATTAGGTATGGAGGTTTAGGCATCCGCAAAATCTCTAGCGTTGCTCTACCGGTTTTTCTTTCATCCGCATATAGCAATAGCCTATTATTAAAAAAAAATATGCAGCACTGGAATAATGCCAATACATCATTCTTAAATGAAGCTCTAAACGCCTGGAAAATGGTCTGCCCTGGTGAAGACATTCCCACGATCCCGAATTCGCAACGATGCTGGGATGAACCTATTTGTAGAGGATTAAATACAAAACTTTTAAATTCCACTAATTCTACAGGACGTGCTCGCATCTTTGCCGTTTCCCGCAAAGAGTCTGGTTTCTGGCTCCAAGCTATCCCCTCCCCAAACATAGGTACATTAATGGATAATACTTCCTTTTCTTTGGCTATAAATCTGCGCCTGGGTTCACGCATATGTGCACCACACACGTGCGTCTGTGGAACAGCGATAATCGGCCCGGGATACCATGGTCTTTCTTGCCGCCGCAGTGCCGGCAGATGGTCACGCCACGCTGCCTTGAATGATGTCTTACGGAGGGCGCTTGCCACCGCTAACGTGCCGGCTTTATTAGAGCCGAACGGTATTGCACGTGATGATGGTAGGCGTCCCGACGGAATGACTCTAATTCCCTGGCAACGTGGCAAGCCTTTGGTGTGGGATGCGACTTGCGTAGGTACGTTGGCCGCATCCCATTTTCCAAACACGTCTAGATCAGCCGGTGCAGTGGCGGAAACAGCCGAATCACTCAAGCGGCGCAAGTATGCAGCCCTCAGTGAGAGTTATATATTTGTGCCGTTTGCTGTCGAGACGCTTGGACCGTGGGGTCCTGAGGTCATGAGCCTCTACCAAAATTTATCGAAACGACTCATTGACTCTTCAGGTGATCAGAGGGCTGGTGCTTACCTCGGCCAACGGATCAGTATGGCGATCCAGCGAGGAAACGTAGCCAGCCTTCTGGGCACCTTACCGATAGACGGTGATCTGGGCTCAGTACTCTACTTATAGTATTGAGGGACTATGAGTAGAATATAATACGAATAAGTTAAGTCTTCTTGCATTGTATTGTCCATTGATATATGTAATAAATTTAGTCAAAATTTAATATTATATAAAGTATATACTTATTTCAATATTAATTTGGTTTTAATTTTAAAAGTGACAATTTTTTAAACTTTTGTTATAAGTTTCAAAAAATTGTACGCTCAACCGACAAAAAACATGTGATCAGTATAAAATAACAAGACCTATTTGTATAACCATGTTATTATGCAATAAATTATTTGATTTGATATAGAACTAAAAGGATACGGTGGTATCCAATGACATTGAAAGATTCCAGTTTATGTTTACATGGATCACTTTCATTGATTCATCCAAAATGAAACGCAGAAATGATCTGTCTGCTATTGGCTTAAATAAATTGTAGTAGATACATTCTTCGGTTTACGAATATTGAATGCCAAGGGTTAATTAAGTATGATTAATAAAATGGTTCCGTATAATCATTCATCCACGTTTCAATAAGACTAACTGTAGCACTTCGTGACTCAATCACAAAGCAAAATTAAATGTAATTGTGGTTAAGACTAATTTTGTATAAAATAAACCTATAGGAATAAATTTAATACTTGCAGGAAGTTAAATGTTGGTATGTCTATGCCCGCAGGTAATGGCCTTCGGATAAATCATCGGGCGTTTCTTGCACTGCGGAGACGGGGGCGCGCATACGTTCCTTGCACGCCTTTTTCACTCTACAAATAAAGGTGCTCGCTGGAGTCTTGCTTGCTGTGTTAAAACACGGGTGGACCCGTACCTGCCAACTCGCAGTTACGATTGCTCGCATAACCATACAGGTTATCAGTACGGTTAAATCGGATTGGTGCTGCGATTGATGCGGGTAAAATTTTTTTTATTGTCAAACAGGTGGACGGCCCACCTATTGGCGAGCGGTTACCCTCGCCTATAGACCTCTGCAACACCAGGGCGCAGCCAACTCATCGCTAGTCTTTTTTTAAGAATGGGATTGAGGAGTTGAGATAGGAGGATTGAGATACCAGGACGGGACGCCATCTCCTCTTTCTACGAGCGTGTCATGCTTGCGAAGGAGGAGGTGGAGCGGGAGTGTGAGCGGAATTCCTTGTTCCGCTCCCGTCAAAGGAGGACGCGCCGATGCCGGAGGGCGGGCTTCGACCTTCAACCACCGTAAGCAACCCCTTGGGGTATAGGAAGGGGTTCTCACTCACCCACATATGCCGTCGAGATGATAGCGCGAGTGTTCCGGGCGCGCTTATTTCTTCTCCCGTTGGTTGCGTTACAAACCGCCCCACTCCCCGAATTAGACATGGAAGATGCTGGGGGATAAAACAAGTACCCCGGCAGTGCATGTGGCCTGCGGGCCCCCGCCTGCCAGGGCACGGGGAGTTCTTTGAGCTTCCGCATCCCCATAGCGCTGGTAAACGCGCAGGACGTAACGCCCAGGGTTTTAGTTGGTATCCCTAACTGGTGAGTGGCAATAGCATGGCACCAGTTCTGACCAGGCATGTTAGTGCCACCCCGACCTAGCGAAGCCCACACACGGGTCGTGAACTATACCCCAAAGCTTCTGTGCTTATCGCCGCTTATGGTCCTCAATCGGATTTCCATCAAATGATTTCTGTATGAACACACACAGAACGACACCGGTAAGCTTCATGCAGTTTCTTTAGAGCGAAATTATAGGACTATATTACCCGCAACGTTCGGCTCCTAGTTGTTCGTACTGAGAACTTGTTTTGTTATGCAAACACCCTATAAGAAAACATTTGTTCCACAAACCACAACCCGGTTCGACGGAAACAGAATTAATTACGGAGTAGTTTTAGTGAAAATTTGATATTCACTATGCATCCCATCATAGTAAGTAGCTTAAGAGTAAGCTAGTTTGGGACGCACTTATGCACTCGAGTTCTTCCCAAGTAGTGGGGAGTGCATAAACCATTTTATCCCGAAAAATTGGTTACCGATGTAAACCAATACATTTCTTGACGTGCCTTGTAATGCCGTGAATCGAGCTAGTGCAAAAATAACCTACAAATTCTATGGTACCACTAAATATATAAATCAAAGCAGTTCCCGGGTTTTGTATATTCTTACGTAGGCTAACTTCAAATACGACTAAGTACCCATATCTAATTTTTGACATGTCGTTAGCCACACAAAGCCAGGCAGGTCCATAAGTTAATTATAATTACATAATGCGGGTAGTAAGTTAATTGGATTAAACGTCGGTTACAGTGACTGGAGGCTACACGCATACCGGTGGCGAGTCGTGCGTGTCGGAGCGCATGCGCTTGTGCCCAGCTACCAACAGCAGTATTTTACAGACACTCAAATTAATCTGTTGACATGGTTTTGGAGTTTTTAAACTGCCAATTTATGCTGGTCTATCATGTAACTGTTAAATGCAAAACAAACATAGCAGAGGAGGTTTAATTTAAGAGCTTAAAGCTCAAATTTAAATAAATTTAGTTACGAGTAAAGGATATATGCACAGAAAGGGTATCATAAAATTTCTTTGAGACCGGCAACGTTTTGTTGAAAAATCTCTGGTTTGTCTGTCTCCTATACTCCAGCTAGGTAACACTTTATGCTCATTAAAGGGGAGGAGAGTATACCAATTAAAATATTTTAAGCAAAACAATTGACGGTATTATCGCTTAGACTGATCTCTTCCAGGCATAATTTGTGAAAAATATGAGGCCTCTACCTCCCAAACAGTTAGAATTATACTAATTCCATTGGCATACTTAAGTTAAGTGAAGCAGATGTCAAGTATATGAAGATCGTAGCAAGTGGAAATCTATCGTCTCTGCCTCCCCTATTGGAAACAATCGTGATAACATGTATGTATGTATGTATGTACTTAAGTTTTCATTCAATAATGATTGTTGTTCTATAAAAATAATCCACGGCATTCTTACATTCAAGCATAAACTTTGTGCAAAACCTGTAGTCATAATTTTACACTACCTGGTACGCGTGTCATGATTTGGGAAAAGCTTTTTATTTCAACAGGTTTTAAGCATCATATAAAAATTAAAGGATGTTTGTTTTTTAAAAACAAAAGTCTAGACTTATCTTACTGTATATTTTAATGGGAGATATTATAAAGGAAATACAAATAGATAATGATTAGATAATTGATCACATATTTATATATTAAAATTTGACGATAAGATAGTCGCAGACTATACGAGAAATTTCATATATTTAGTTGTTTCCTACACGTTACTTAACTATAAAAGAATATATGAGCTTGTGAGTTTATCTTATCTGTATAATTACATGACTAAATTAAGGAAATTGTAACACTTTCTTCCTATTATTATATACTAGCTTCTGCCCGCGACTTCGTCCGCGTGGAATAGTAAAAAAATAAGTTAAAAAACCCCCTGATTTTGAAACATTCTTCATTGGTGCTTCACTCCTATTGGTCTTAGCGTTGGGATATACATATATAGCCTATATATAGCCTTCCTCGATAAATGGGCTATCTAACACTGAAATAATTTTTCAAATCAGACCAGTTCCTGAGATTAGCGCGTTCAAACAAACAAACTATTCAGCTTTATATATTAGTATAATATAAGATAAGACTCTTAAAAATATGTACGAAATATTATTGGAAACAAGCTGTGGTATCCTGGCTTACTCTAGTCAGCCAGCAACTTATCTGTGCAGGAACGAAGAAAGAATACGATTACCTGCGGCCGGGCGGCCTGTCGTAAGAGGCAACAAACCAACTCACAGCCAGGTGGTAGGGTATTTGCCCGTCTGGATGACTACCACCTCTGGTCTAGAATATGCCGCCATAACAACCTTGTGTTGTGTATCGGTATTAGTGGCCAGGTTTCAGTCTCCCTTTAGAGAGTGGCAGCATATTGGTAGCACCTTTGCTGTTACAAATGTCCATAGGCGACGGTAGCCGCTTTCCATCAGGTGAGCCGTCTGCTTGTCTGCTGAACTTATGTAATAAAAAAAGCCTCATACCTAAATTCTATACCTCATACATATAGAAAGATGAAATGCATATAGTGATAAAATTTTACCGAATACATTTAAATAATAATATAGGGGAAATATAAATATGTAGGAATATTTAAGATGTCGCGTAAAACTGAATAAGCAATGAATAAAGCCGTGAAGTCTTCAGTGACGTCAAGAAATTAGTCGACTTCCTGGAGGAGCTGGGCTGGATGGAGTAAGCACTCGAGAGAGAAGAAGAAGAGTAAATAGAAACGGTTAGAAATAGCGATAGAAGGTGTATGACGACATTGGTAAAGTAAATATATAATACTAGGATATGCCCGCGACATCGTACACGCTTGATATAAAATTCTCGTGGGATTTTCGGGACACAAAATACCACAGCATTTAAAAACGAATGTAAGCTATCGTTTTAATGAAAATTGTGCCGAAATAAGCTAATTTTTATGCACCCAAACAACTACAAACCGCTCCCGGGGAAACTTACCGTACCGACCAACTTATTTTACAGATGACATATCCTATTCCATGTGCTGTATTATTTCTCTACACTCCTAGGGTAAAAAAATGGTAGGTTACTACTTCTGTAATAGTAGTCTGTGATACTCTAATTAAAACGCTTTGCTTCTACTTTTATAATACGTAACAATGAGGAGTGGAGCTCTTTATTGGTATCGGTTTTCCTGAAACATCATTTAGGAAAACATTTAGGGGTCTGTAAGTCTCGCTTGGACACGTATCTTCTAGGTAATGGTGCTCCATCTTAGACTGCATTTCCAGCTGAAATCAGGTCCAATGACGAGTCAAACGCGAACCTATACAATATAAAAGAACTACATAAAATATATATTTTGTATTAATAATATCAATATTGATGAATGATTAATATGACCATCAGCTGACAATATACTTTCGAGTACCTAAAATTTTAATTTTTAATTTTAATTTGTAAATTATCTGCATAAGTGATGAATAAGAAAAAAATATTACATGAGTAATTAATATCCATTTTATTAAGACCAATTTTAGTTTATTAGTCTTTGACAAGATGTGACTAAACTTTACTGATATCATTAAGGTTTGTGAGCCAATCGATTCGGTTAATATTAATAGTTAGATTATGGTAAACAGAATCGCGTTTATATAACATAATAAACAGATTTCAAACAAATATACATGCTCTCCAGATCTGTCCAAGATCACCGGTAAAGATTGAATGAGATTTTAAATCGTCATCTAAAATACGGGGTTGGAATTTGTCTGAAATTAGTGGTGCTCCTGAGTCATTGTGTCACGGCGAAATACTGCTACATGTGCCTTGATAGTGACATCTCCCTAAAACGTTGATGATAATACTTGTTTCTTAGTCCGGTATGCAGTTATCTACCAAAGAGTTTTAAATATTCACTGCATTTTTACTATCAACGAGGATCGAGATATGTGACGCAAACTTGGGAAGAATTTTGTCCAATGTTTATCAACGAATATCAATTGGTTGATATCACGTATGTAATGTTCTGCAAAAGGTAGAAAAGAAATATGAATCTTTTCTTAAAACTTGACAATATACATCCTTGCAAGCCACAACCAAGATGCTAATCTACCCTTATCACGCCTTTTTCCCATGATGGTAGGCTGAGACTATAGATCTCCATTTGCAACAATCCTGAAGAACAACTTTCGCTCCATCTAGTTACATTAACTTCTTCATATATGCACGTTTATTTGAGATGCTTTTTACCTAACCTCTTTTTAACACTACTATTATTTGATCATAATGTGTACGTCGCGGTCTTCCGGTACCAACTCTACCAATCACAATGCTGTCATACGCTTGTTTTGTGATTCTGTTTTTATCTATTCTTTCTACATGCCTAAACCACTTTAACATTATTTTTTCAATTTTTGTTAATACATCTTCTTTTAATCCACAACTTTCCCTTATTACACTATTCTTTATTATATCATTCATCCTTATTACATACTTTTCAAAGCTCTCAGGTCGACTGCGTTTATCTTACATTTATGCTTCTTCTACCATACCCAACTTTCACTGCCATACATTAGTGTTGGTACCAACAACCTTTGATGGACAGCCAAACGTGCCTTTACAGACACTTTCTGGCTTTTCATAAAAGAGTTTAGCGCTCTAATCACCTTATTACCTGGAATTACTCTTCTTTTGACGTCACTTTCATGCTTTCCGTCCCTGATATACATGCACCCTAGATAAACAAATCCTTTGACTTGCTGTTACTTTTGGTTTCCAATCTGTATATTACAAATAATCATATATATTTTCATCTCTTTCAACCACCATAACTTTTGTCTTGTTCACATTTATTTTCATACACTTTCTCTCAAAAGACTCGTCACCTGTAACTCCATTTCTGATGATGCAAGTATATTATAACCTGATCATCGGCGTAGAGAAGACATTTGATATCTACAGCTTTGGATATTTGCTTACCATCACTTGCAACGTCTATTCGTTTGCCAACCCACGCTTGCAATAATACCAGTGAAGAGTCATAAAATTTCGTCACCTAAAATATAGATAGGAATATAAAAATATTATGAAATTGCGTCGCAAGTGCTGTCAAGGTCCAGTTAGAAAGTTATTTTCATTAATAATTATTTTTTTTACATTACATGCACATTTTAGTTCTAAAATTATATTAAAATATCGCATCATAACCAAATGTTAACATGTTTATTGCTAACTAAAACTTTTTCATAACTGTTAACTTTATTATCCACGTGGAACCTAATTCCATTATATTAAGTAAAAACTTAATATAATTACTTAATACCAGGTCACACAGAACATATTGCGAAAAAAAAAATGTATGTGTGAGAGATTGGCCAGTTATAATCTATTTTGAGAATATGATTATTTATAACTACAAATGGTTACGTTCCAATTTCAAAATTTCCTTCCACATTGTTTGCGAGATAATTTAAATTATCGAATCTCATTGAAAAATGGATTTCCGCCGGGAACATTTCTGCGCTATGATTTTTTAAGATTTCAAGTGTCGCCTGAAACCGGACGAATCGTACGTTAGACTTCAAATGGCATTCATAAATGAAGGCCCTTCTAAGGCAACCGTGTATCGTTGGTACAACGAATTCAAGCAGAGTCGACTAACTTTGGTGGATGAAGAAAGAAGAGATCGCCCTTTGACGGCTGTTACGGAAGAAAACGTGCTAACAGTGAAAAATGTAATCCAAGACAATAGGCGAGTTACGTATCAAGAGATTCAGCACGTACTACAGATTGGATCGGGAAACCTTCACGAGATTCTAGAAGTGCATCTTCGCATGAGGAGGATAGTTTCATGCTGGGTGCCGCACAACATCACCGATGCTCAAAAGCAGGCCCGGGTGGAATGGTGCTGTGATATGATAAACAAAATTGAAGCAGGCTCGTCTCCGGCGTGTTTACGACATCATTACATGAGTCCTAGATTTAAAAAAGTAGCGCCACATTGACGGTTTGGAGTTTCAAAATGAATCAAGGCCTACTAAAGTGAACCGGTCTAGAAGCGAGGGGAAGATTTTGATCTCGAGTTTTTTCAATTTGACTGGCTACTTGGTGTCATTTCCTTTATGGAACCGAAGAAGCGTCAACGTCGAATGGTATACTACCAAATGCTTGGCAGAAGTGTTTTCTGTTGTGAGCAACAAGCAACCAAAAACACAGGGCTCCGCGGGCTACTGCTCCACCACAACAACGCGCCCGCCCATACCGCGCTCAAAATTAGGGACTTCCTACACAGCACGCCGGTCAAACTCTTGGGTCACCCTCCTTACAGCCCTGACTTAGCACCGTGTGACTTCTTTTTATTCCCGAAAATAAAAATCAGCTCAAAGGGATACAATTTTCGTCGCCGGAAGATGCGCTGTCAGCGTTCGAACAAGCTGTAAAAGAGGTGTCTGCGGCAGACTGGAAAAAGTGTTTCGAAAACTGGTTCAGACGCATGAAATTTTGTACAGGCTGGTGGAGAATACTTTGAAATGACTTAGCAAAAAAATATTTACCTATAGAACATTTTTTTTATTTTCGCAAAACATTCTGAGTGTCCTGCGTATAATAAAAATCTACTTTAAATTCCGCAGTATTGGATTGTAAATGTATTATTTGGGTTGAATTTTATTTTCAAAGCTAAAAATATCTTTATTATCAAAATAATGAGACATATACTTTAAGGAAACGTTTTTTACTAGAACGTAACGAAAGCTCCTTATTGGCACTTTATTCATATACATAATAAGCATAGGTTACATATGTAACCTATGCTTATTCATTTTTTGTTAATATACCTTTACTTGCTATCTAGATATGGCTTGTGTCAAGTGTTCGTGTATGTTCAAGTATTAAGTTAGTAGTAAAAAAATATATAATATCAGACCGTAAATATCCCACTGCTGGGCGCGGGCCTCCTATTATAGGGGGATCGGACAGTATACCCGCTACGATGTCCAAGGCGGCTTGCTAGGTTTGACACATCGGTTATCTCGATGTGCAGGTTGCATCACGATGTTTTCCTTCACCGTTGTTAGCACGTGGTAATTGTAACAATATGCACATTAGATCAGAAAACTGAGTAAGTAGTGCATGCGTTCCGGCTAGGATCGAAACCACGCCTTTTGAGTTGACTTAAGCTAGTAGGGATCTGGCACCCGTGCTCGTGCTCGGGGACTTTAACGCAAACTCTGTGGCTTGGGGATCCCCGAGTACGTGCGCGAGTGGCGAGGCGTTCTCAACCGAGGCTCCGTCACACATTAGTACGTAGTGTGCAAGTACGTACAAGTTAGTCCGTATTCGACGTTACATTTGCTAGCCCTGAATTGGCGCGCCATGTGCGGGATTGGAGGGTTATCACGGGGGTAGAGACGCTTTCCGACCACCGTTATATACGGTTCAGCGTCTCCGCCCGAAATCCGAACCCACCGTCTCGAGAGCCCCCGGTAGGAGACTGTTCGCGCTGGGCATTGAAAAAGTTGAATCGGGAGTCCTTCAAAGAGGCCCTGATCGTTGCCACCTGGACATCAGGGCCCGAGATTAATTCTCCCGACGTCAATGTAGAGCAGGAGGCAGAAAACCTACGGTTGCTCGTCACTGGCGTCTGCGATGCGGTGATGCCGCGGAGGGGTCGATACCGGCCCTTTCGAAAGGTGTACTGGTGGAGCCCCGTACTCGAGGGGATAAGGCGCGCGTGCAATAGCGCGCACCGCCAGTATACCCGACACAGACGACGGCTTCGACGCGCAGCGGACGCAGTGACCGTAGAGGCTCAGCTGTACGAGGGGTACTGAAGCGCCAGAGAGACACTGCGTTTCGCAATCCTCGATACAAAGAATGCATCCTGGAGAGAGTTCTTGGATAGTCTGAACCAAGACCCTTGGGGGACGCTCATTCAAAATGGCGCGGCACAAGCTCCGCGTCTGGGCGCCCCCACTTACCGAGTCTCTTCCCAGGAACGTAGTCTGCGACGTGGTTGGCGCTCTGTTCCCTTCACGAGCTGAGCACATGCCTACTGCAATAGCACCGCCAGAGGCGGAGCCCAGCGCGGATATAGAGACTCTGTGCCCACTGTGGACCGGGTAGAGCTGGGGGCGGCTATGCTACGGTTGAAGGCCAAGAATGCTGCCCCCGAACTCGACGGCATACCAGGGCGTTCGTGGGTTTTGTCCTACGACGCCCTGGAGCCCCGACTGATAAGGCTTTTCAGCGCATGTTTGTAGCAAGGCCAGTTCCCGCAACGGTGGAAGACCGGAAAACTGGTCTTGCTGCGTAAGGTGCCCTGCGGACTCACCGTCCGCCTACCGGCCCATTGTGCTGCTGAACGAGGTCGAAAAGCTCTTCGAGCGTATCATCGTAGACCGCCTCGTCCAGCACCTATCGACGACGGGGCCGGATCTGGCGGACAACCAGTTCGGTTTCCCCACGGGGCGCTCCACAATCGACGCAGTCGTACCTGAGAGGCCTGGCGGAGGACGCAGTTTCCCAGGGTGAGGTGCTGTTGGCGGTGTTTTTAAACATCGCCAACGCCTTCAACTCCTTGCCCTGGCCTTGCATCATGGAGGCATTCCAGTATTTCGGGGTGCTACCTTACCTCCGCCGTATAGTCGGGGCATATCTATGTAGCAGAGCCGTCATCTACCCGGTCCACGAGGGTTGGAATTGGCGAGCCACGGTGTGGAACATCACATACGACTGGACTTTGAGGTGTTGGGTCCTCCCGGGCGTCAGGGTCGTATGCTAAGCAGACGACACGCTGATCGCCGTGCGCGGGAGGACCCATCGGCAGGCGTGCCTTCTAGACACGGCTAGGGTGTCGACAATTGTAGGCAGGTATCGGCGTTTCGGTCTGGAGGTGGCGCTAAAGAAGACCGAGGCCCTGATGTTTCACGGCCCTCGTAATCGTCCACCTCCAGACAGCAACATCACAGTAGGTGACATCCGCATCGGCATCGGGCGGACCATGAAATACCCCAGGTATTTCATGGTCATTAGTCCTCGATAACCAATGGGATTTCTTGGCACATTTTCGGCAGCTGCTCCCCGGACTTAAGGGGGCAGCGGTCGTGCTATTACGCTTGCTTCTCAATATCAGGGGGCCCAACTCCACATGCTGAAAACTCTTCGAAGGCATCGTACGGTCGATGGCCCTCTACGGGGCCCCCTGTATGGGCGGATCGCCTGGTGGCCAAAAATGCTGCGCTATTACGTCAAGCGCAGCGCATATTGTCCGTCAGAGCAATAAGAGGATACCGTACGGTGTCCTTCGAAGTGGCCACGCTACTCGCCGGATCCCCCCCCATGGGACCTGGAAGCCAGGGTCCTAGCGTCACTGTATACGTGGCGCATAGAGGCGATGGCCAGGGGCACCACACCCGCGTCTCGTAAGATCGAGGCATGCCGGTCGGAGCTTCTCCAGGTTGCCGTGGGGGTGTGGGAATATCGCCTTAGACTACCCAGCGCGGGCCCCGCCACAATTCAGGCGGCGAGGCCCGTCCTGCAAGAATGGCTAGGATGTTGTCACGGCACCCTGACGTTCAGGCTGTCACAGGTCCTCATGGGCACGGCTTCAGGAGGTACCTGTGTCGCCTCGGCCATGAGCCCACATCAGGGTGCCACCATTGTGACACGGGCGACGAGGACACGGGTCTGCACACACTCCAGGAGTGTCCAGCCTGGACAGTGCAGCACCGGTAGCTCGTCGCCCATACCGGAATTGACACCTCGCTCCCGGTCGTGGTACGCACCATGGTCGGGAGCAAACCCGGATGGGACGCTGTCTCCTCCTTCTGCGAGCACGTCATGTTTGCGAAGGAGGAGGCGGAGCGGAGGTGTGAGCGGATCTCCTTGCTCCGCTCTCGCCAAAGTAGGACGCGCCGGCGCCGGAGGGCGGATATCAACCTTCGGCCACCGTAAGCGGGCGGCGCGGGGTATAGGGGTTCTCACTTACCTGCACATGACGTCGAGATTAGAGCGCGAGTGTTCCGCGCGCGCTTATCTCTCTTCCCGTGGAGCGCGTTACAAACCGCCCCACGCCCGGAATAGACCTAGACGATGCCGGGGGACAAAAGAAAAAGTCCCTCGGCAATGGAATAGGCCTGTGCGTGAGGCCCACGCCTGCCAGGGCACGCGGAACCGGGAATCCCATTTACCCGTAGCCCTGGCATAAGGCGCAGGACGGAACACCCAGGGGTTTTAGTGGGTATCCCTAACTGGTGAGTGGCAATAGCATGGCACCAATTCTGATTGGGCATGCTAGCGCCACCCCTGATCTGGCGAATCCTACACACGGGTCGAGAATTATCCCCCCAGACTTCTGTGCCTGTCGCGGCTTAGTCCTCAACCGGATTTCCCCTGACCAAAAAAAAATGTAGGGATCTGGTAAAAGCTGGTTCACTTGTAATACAGCCTACTACGAACATAAGATCTTTGATATTTTATAAATGCTATTTTTTTTTGCTTTTTATTGCAGGAGTCCAGCAGACAGGCAGACGGCCCACTTGATGGAAAGCGGTTACCATCGCCTATGGTTTTCTCCACCTATATCTTATTGCGCATCTATTCGCCTTACTACTGGTTAAAGTTTGTCACAAAATACATACAATTAATGCTGATATAAGACGAATTAACCAAATTGAATGAATTTAGTTAAAAGGTATAGAAATGAAATAACACGTAGATCTTCAATGACATTACACAATTCAAGTTTACGATTATATAGATTACTTTGATTGATTCATCCAAATACAAAATCAGAAATGACGTCCTTAGCACTGGCTTTATGTCAGCACAAACATAAAGACAGATATTTAAAGTCTCAAAGAGGTAGGCAACCCATCGGCTTCCTTGGTGTTGTATACGTCCATGGGCGACGTCTACCAGTTTGCTTACTAATTTTCTCTACCGATGTTAATGTTATGAAAGAAATATGTAGAAATACGCAAAATTCGCAACACTAAAAAGCAAAAAATAAATATTTTCTACTTTTTAGTTACCCAAATACTTGAATAGCTTTAGAATTAGTTACGCAAATACTTAAATATTTAGAAAATAAGACTGTGTATATGAAACATGTTGTACGTGTCTATAATATTCGAGGGTTGCTCTCGATTTCTCTGGGATCCACTTATCAGATCCTAACTTGGTGAGACCACCTCAGGAGTATACCTACTGTTCTGAATAAAAACAATTGAAAATTGGTCCAGAATTGTTAACAATTGCACCCACACCACAGACACACGCTTATATAATTCATATATAACTTATACTACTCGCATATTTTATATACATTAGTGTCGGCTACTATATATTTTTAAGTTGGAGGTGAGGGGTTAGGAGTGCCATAATGGCAGGATTTTTTTCCTAGTTTGGGCTCCTAGCTTTTTCACCATAGTTAAGATTTTTTTTCTCCCCTTTATTGTTACATTTTGTAGAAGGGATAAAAAATTGACTAAGAAATCATGTAACAAACAATGTTCGAGGGTTTCTTTTGATTTCCCTGGGATTTAGTCATCAGATCCAGACTCTGTCACAATGAGACCATCTCAGAAGTATTATACTCTTTCGAAGATGGAAGAGTTCTTTCAGACGGAGAAATCGCGTACCAAACATACAGTCGAATAGAGAACCTCCTTTTTGAAGTCGCTTAAAAAGTGAGCTTGGCAACTCGAAAACTTTTTTCGATGTCACCGATCTGATTTTTAGTTGTGATGAAAAACGATATTGAATTACCTAATGCTTGCCAAATAAGCAATCGGTCGCACCTGGTCTAGACAACTCTTATGTAACTGAACCATCTGCCAAACTCGACGAGATTAATCAACCATTAGACCGTTTTAAGGCGGTTAATTAATAACACCTATTAAATATCAGTTAGCTATTGTGTTTTGTCGTAATAAAGTTGAACAGTTGATATAAAATGGCCAATAAATCAGATGCGATTGTTATAATAACAAATATTTAGTTTTTGTAACACGCGTTTAAGTCATTGTAGTGATTAATTGGTGATTGATCATTTTAAGAGTAAAATAAATATTGATTCTTTGAGTTAGACCTTTTCATTTCAGAGATAGGACGCTATATCCGTCATTCTTATTTAGGCGGTTTGGCAGGTTTCATATACTATTAATCTCGATCGTTAGCATGTAGTATTCTAACATTATGGATATACCAAGAAAGTGTTCTTATGGAACGCACTATGCTTTTTCCCAGAATTCAAATATATGTACGTACATCCCAAAACTATCTAGAGCAACTAGTTGCAAACCACAAACAAGTACTCTAGTTAGTAAGTAGTAATAGTCGCAACGTAATTAATAAATAAGTACAACTTCTAATGTTTTAATATTTTACGTGTAAAGTATTAACTGAGTTCGCGTGTTACAAATACGAACTGTTATGTAAACAAACGCACTATTTGTATTGCAACAACCGACTGCTATTTAAAAAACTTTAAAAAGCACTATACAATTACATATTATTATTTCTTTTGTAGGGAAAGGTATACTATTATTGGCACCCCTCCAGTGATTAGTATCCTGACAATTTACTCAAGATATGAATAAATCTTAATATTATTTATTTTGTAGTCCTACAATATTATTACTAACAATGTATGGCTGCAAAATAAGAAAAATAGATTTCTTAATGCAATGAATAAATTGATATGGTGCCAACTATTGAGAGGTCAACAATGATATCTTTTAGCGTATTTGCCAAAATTGAGATATATCTGTGATTTTAAAATATAGGCTATTTCAATGAAAACTGTTATTTATACAACGTCTGATGATATTATAAGGACTATTTTAGAATTTTCATTTATCAACCTGACTTACTTCGAATGAAGTCTGAAACAGCTCAACGAATTTCAATAAAAATTTAAGGGATCAAATCAAGCAGCAATTTTGCCTTAAATTTTGGACAGAATAAGAATAATGGTCGGATTATTACGAAACCATTTAGTATTACATCCACGAGAATTTAATCATTGCCCATATATTGCATTGTGATTGAAGATAATTGTTCTCGCCAATGATAGTTCTAGAGTAATTGTTTGATTACGCACTTTTCGGTTGAAACTTGAACAGGTAGCTATTTAATATAGCGCTTCTTTGTTATGTGATTACAAAAGAAAGAATCGGAGGCCTATGCGGCTGCTTTTGGACAGTCGTTTAGTGAAATTAGCACGTGTCAGAATATACTGCTAGTTATAAGAAATATCAAAAGTTGCGCTTTATTTTGGCATTTGTCACATTTCCAGTAAGAGGCTGTGAAAGCGGCCGCTCTACGCCCCCTGTAATGTTTTCAAGGTTAAAATACTATTTAGTTTTATAAAATTGTAAGAGCACAGTGTTGATATATTAAGAATATTTATACTAAATAGCCATATGCCAGTCAGACCACTATTTTTCTATAAATACAATGCGTATTAAAAGTCTTATTCAGTCAGATAATTAAAATGAATATAGTTTTCTTTCACTCGTTGATGGTCATCGAAATGACGCAATGATCAAAAAACGAAAATAAAAGTTTAAAACGTATTCAAATGTACATACAAAAGTCTTTTTATTTAATTTTGGTATCTCACGTAATGACATAACCCAACTTTTAAATTTTGACTTTCACGTGTTTTTTTTATAGTTCCTTCCGACTATAATTGTGTCAGAAACTGGTTTATTTTTTTGGAATCTTGCTTTTAAGTTTTTTTGGAATTATGGGGTGTATTTATCTCCCTTTTTATACAAAAACTTATCACTATTACATTTTTGTCTTATATTCTATATTTCACGCATGTTCCTTTCGGTTTATAAAAAAAATATTTTCGCAAGTTTGAAATTTTCATATATCTAGCTACCGCAATTCTGCCGACAATCAGGGACACTCATACGATCAAAATAAGTACTGTCGAAGACTGAGGAGTAAAGTTGTAAAACGGATTATAGGTTACGAAATGGATGCTTCGAATGTACTCGGAATTTAACCATTTAACGCTTGGATATTGATGAATAAGGTACTATGATATCATTTCAAGAATCATTTACAAAGAGTTACCGATGTTAATAGTAAGAATATGATAACCTGCAGGGGGGCTTTGTGGCGAAGCCCTAGTAGCATAACATGTCGGACCTGACTCTGGGGGTCAAAGCAAGCTTAACTTGAAATTTCCGGGACACAAAGTATCGCAGAATTAAAAAAGAATGAAAGTTTTAGTGGAAACTGTGCGGGAACAAACTATTTTCATGCATCCGAAATTCTTCAAACCGCTCCCGGGACAATTCCCGAGGGATTCTCCAGAAAAAATATCACACATTTTATTACATAACATTTGCTATCCGTCAATGAAAAAATAGCATTGGAATTCGAATTTTTGAAGTGAAACTGCTTTAGAATTGTTTTGATTTGAAAATCAATGAAACGAAACACATAAAACTTAACCTTATTTAATTTGAAATAAAACACATTTCTCTTTATCCTTTAGTATTTTCAATTTAAATAAAACTTAAAAGATTTCAAATGAATTTTAGCTCTATCTGTATATAATTAAGGCAAATATTCTTTTATACGAAGATCAAAGGAAATGGTGTGGGACAGTGCATTGAATTTAGAACTTTATGATAGTTATTTAAAGTGTAATTTAGATTTAATTTTTTGAATTTATAATATGTTGACGGATGTAGGCTAAAGAAATTAAATTTATATTAATAAAAGTTAGAGAAGAATTAGCTGTGAGTATATTCTCTGAAGTTTCATTTCTACTGCGAGTCAACTATACACAAACTTTTTTTAATGTTTAAAAATAAATACTTTAATCAAAGCCCACATTGGAATTTATTTCAGGTTTGTCGAAAGGCCTTGGTCAAACCTAGGATAAACCAGTCATTCCGGGAAGAGACTGCATATCGACCTTTGACTATAACATATACATAATCGGACGAATAGAGGGATACAACAATTTAATAAAATTGCTAGGGCATCCTAAAATGTTATTAGTAAAATTGCTTCGTCATTCATGACAGCAGCACCGGGAACTAAACTATGTATTTCTGTTTATAATAACAAAGTAGTTCGCAGATAGGTACGCGTATTCCATTAAACTTTTGCTTTATTTACACTTTCTATGCAATCAAAAAGTTAATTCATGAAATTGTTACGCCTGTTAGGTGTATATCTACAAACCTATTACTATTGTGTATGGGTACTAATAGATATAATATATACGACCACACATATAAAATTTAATTGACAATCAACCTCTATGCAAATTAACCTTTATTGGTTTGTAATAAAAATATTGACATTTTCATATTTTAAAATGGTTAGGTAATTTTAACTACTCGCTGTTTGCTATATACAAACAAAGTAATGGCACAGATTTAACGAATTATCAGCTAACTCTGAATGAGGCGGTATGAAATAATGCAATAAAGCAGTGTTTATATTAAGAATTTTGGTCATAAAAGTGTTTTACAATTTATTATACAATCTATGAGAAATTCTTCATAAACATAAATTCATAATATATCAATATAATTCTAATTTCTAAGGTATATTAATACAAATAGATACAGACAGGAAATAAGTAATATATCACAGCTCGACATGACGCGCTATTTAGATTTACCTTTTAAAGTTTATAGATTTTTGATCACTTGGATGTCTTTTCTAATGCTTATATTAAAGATATTGCAATAGATTTAACCTATTATCAACATGAGCGCATTAAGTAGTTACTCCCTCTGTGTTCCTCTCGGTCACGTTGCAGTTAGCAATTAAGGTACTTTCCTATTGTTACGAGTTTGCGTGACTCGAATTAAAATGCCGTTAGAATTATTATAGAGTTTATTAGAACTATACAAACACGTATTACACAGGTACAAATATAACTGAACGCAACAAATCCAAACGTAATGCAGAAGGTCGTAATTCAATAAAATGCGCAAAGTCCGTCAATATTAGATTCTCGAATGTACACACGTCACGCCTAGATCGCAGTTGTAGCTCAACTAACCCCCTCTCTCAATCAGGCCATCGTTTTATACTTCAAAAATGCAAATGTGCCCGCCCGGCAACGTCGACATAATTTCCTAGAATTAGCTTGTACTTATAATCCGCAACAAGTGGCTAATGATGCTCCTGAGCGGCCGTAAACGAGTACAATAGGACAGTAGGCTGTTCTCCACAATAACTAGAAACGTATGCCAATAAATAAGTGAATAAAAGATGACGATCATAAAAGGATTACAATTAGTTCAAATGCCGACAGGTAATAAAATGTGCTTTTACGGATCTGTACGTGGAATTTGTCTTCATCGGAGCCTAAGTTGTAACACTATTATAATTCATCTTAACTGACATATGCCCGCTGTTATACCACAAATCATGTCATCTCTTTTTGGTATACCTCTACTCTCACATTCATCGATCTTCCAGCTCAATACTACGAGTTATTTATTTTTCGTATCACGCTTTATAGGTATTATCATTTGTAAAATTTGATTTTGACAAAGCAACCAAAGTAATCCTTGTAAAAATAAACTTGAATCATTTAATGTGATTAAATATCATGTCTTTTTAGTTCAGTGTTTTCAACTAAATTGATATTATGGTTGATTAGTCTAATATTAGTATTATTGTTTATTTTATTGCATTGTTACGAGTTGCAGGACTCGAATTAAAATGCCGTTGGAATTATTATAGAGTTTATTTTATTAGAACTATACAAACACGTATAACACAGGTACAAATATAACTGAACACAACCAGTCCAAACGTAATGCGCGAGATCGTACTTCCATAAAACGCGCAAAGTCCGCCACTAAATAGATTACTGCATGGGGTACACACGTCTTGCTTCGCTCGTGGTTATCGCTAGACTAACGATCTCTTCATTGGGGCATTGCTTTATGCTGCCCAAATGCAATATGTCTACCTGACCGCGCGGACCGAATTTCTTAGAATCATACCTGGCTAATGACTACCATAAAAGACTACAATACACAATGGGCTGTTTTTCTAATCACAAATTTTAAACACAAAGCAAACAAAAGTAGTCCAAATGCCGAAAAGTAATACAATGTGCAAAACAGGTATGCAGGTGTGAATTTGTCTTTGTCGGTCGTAACAGTATTAATTTATTTTTAAACCTAATTATATTCTACATCGTAATCAGAGTTACCATCGTGTTCAGTGATAAAATCATAATCGCAAGGCCTGGTATCGATAAATATCTATCATACATGTTTACAGTTTAGTAAGGCTGCTTACAAACTGGTTATAACAGCTTGTTTAGTTACAAAACAGATGCTCTCATTCCATTAACTAGCGTGTAAAATATCAATTATCCAAAACAATTGTCCGTGAATGTAATCACTAGATCGGTCCAAGAGATTAACTGTTTAAAATATTTCAATCGACTTATTAGGCATTCGGTTTAATGGCCCGAAATGTGCTTTTCCATTGGCATCAGTTATGATACGACAGTGTCCTCTCCTATCACGGAGTCTCCACCTACATTCTTTGCCATAATTTCTTTGACATGCAATTTTATTGTATTTATAAAAATAAGTATTTGGATCCTGTTTATACAAAAAATATAATTTTATTTTAATCACGTCAATAATTAATATTTGAGTCTGATTTTTCCCGCAATATATGTATAATATGTAGCATGGAACTCCACAGAAGCACGTGTACCAAGAAATTAATTCCGCGTCGGATTTTTTCTTTGTTGCGGATTTTAAAACGCATCCTAGTGCACGTTATACAATCCCCAAAGCTTATACGATTACGCACTATTGCACGATATACGCAAACTTATACGATTTTTACAAAATTAGAACTTAATCACTGATATTTGCGAGATATTAATACAAACAATTATTTTGTCACAAATTCATATTCGTATATTCATTGGCTTGATACAAGTGTATAACAAAACTAGCTGTGCCCGCGACGTCGTCCGCGTGAAATATTTTTTCAAAACCCCCCGATTTTAAAACATTCTTCGTTGTTGCTCTGCTCCTAGTGGTCTTAGTGTGATGATATAATACAGCCTATAGTATTCCTCGATAAATGGGCTATCTAATAATGAAAGAATTTTTCAAATCAGATCAGTAGTTCCTGAGATTAGCGCGTTCAATCAAACAAACAAACTCTTCAACTTTATACTTATATATTAGTATAAGATACGTATACATGTATAAACAACTTTTAATTGTTAAGTGTTAATAAATAGTAAAGCCTTTAATGGTCGACTTCCGGCGATGTCCTGTCATTATATCGGTACCGGCTTACAACTGGTCAATGGAAATATGTACGATTAAACTAAATTGTAACAGTAAGACTTATTAAGTTTTTGTCACGGCTAACAACTCATACGAACCCCGAATTAAATAAAAGAAATCATTATAAAAACAGCAATTGCGACATAATAACACATATTATGGTAGGCGCTACTTTACGTCTGGCCTCGTTTCAATTATGTTACAACATAAAATTGTCGCATAAGACTCGAATTTTTTATGAGAAATTGATTTTATATTATAATCTGGAGTTGAGAATACATAAAAATGCACCTTTTCTGTGTTAAAAGTAATAATAAATTTCAATAATGTAGGGTAATTGGTCGAGAAAATGTATTGATCAAGGTCGTGTATAAATATTAAAAACTAGCGGCCCGGCGCGGTATCACCTGCGCTCTGTCCCGCTCCCGTGGTATATAGCATCATGCTATATAACCTATGACACTCTCTGTTAACGTAGCTTTCCAACAGTAAAAGAATTTTAAAAATCGGTTTAGTAGACCCAGAGATTACCCCCTACAACGTCACAAACTCACAAACTTTACCTCTTTATAATATTAGTAAGTATAGATGTATCACTTGATATTTCTTTACTGTAATAATTTGTATAAATACCAAATACTGTGAAAAGCTCTGAGAGCTTTAATTACGCTGTTATATACTAGTCACATTAATGTTAAACTTTGTCTGCTTTATCTTCAAAGGAAAGTTTCTAGTTTTCAAGGTTGTGTATTTGCTCGTAACTTAAATAACCTACCAGATTTGATCTCCGATGGGTCATCCCTATGACCTATTACTATGATGCTCTCAGTAAAATCTATTGCCAGACCATAAGGAGTAAAAAGTACTAACTACCATTTTTGTAAGCGTTCTTCTGTACTCTTTTAGTTTTTTTTTAATTACTACAACAAAAGTCACCTTGATATCCTTTCGCATCTAAAGTAACATTAAATATTAATAAATCAAAGTATGAACATTAATGTGTGGTCTTAATTAATCGCGTGTTGATTTCTTTTCTGTTACCTAATAAAAATGCGTGGGTGATCTAACCTTAGCAATATGTCTAATTTATTTAATTAGATAAAGTAACGCATATATATTGAAGACGAAAATAGACACTGTTATTAGTATTTTTTATTATACGAGTATATATCGATTCTTATTTATTTAACGTACATGACATCTGTGGAAGCTTATTTATTTAGTTCTGAAACGGTGCATAAATATGAAAGTGAAAAGAAACTTTAATGAATAAAAGCTCTTTATTCTTTCACCATGAATTAAAACCAGTACAATTAGGTTGAATAAATATTTACAATTTCAGTGCTTTGTTTTACAAAAAAATAAATAATATACTGTCAAAAAGTGACATAGGTACATTGGGGCTGACATAACCGAAAAGGTTCAAAACCTTTTAAAAAACAAGTGACAAACAATTACATTTTCTTTCTAGTCATGTACGTTTCAGTAGCCTTTTAAGCGTTTTTATTAGGTTTGATTTGGCATTCCTAGTGTTTATCTTCACTCTATACGTATATAGTTCTCTTAAAACGCTAGACATCAAAAAATGTGTGTGTGCAATTCACACACGGCAGAAGTGAAACTTTAGAAAACTAGCCTACGAGAGAATGAGATAGATATAGAGTATTAAGATAATTATAAGGTTTATTATTTTTATAATAATTTTACAAAGCTCAAAAATTATTTTATATTGAAATTCAAAATATTAGATTTCATATATTGCATATTTAAGATATATTATAACACATATTCAGATTCCATGTTTTCAATTTGAACAAATGAGACGCGAGGCTTATGATAACTAAAATAGGAAACAAATGCTGTAGTTTAAATTTGATCTATGAACTTCAAAACTTCTAAATATTTCCAACTGTATCTTTATGACCATAGTGTTTAAATTATTAAATATCTCTTTCTAGTGTTCCGTTTTTTTCGTTTCATAGAGTTTCAAATCACAACAATTCTAAAGAAGTTTGACTTCAATAATGCTAGTTTTACTTAGACTATTTTTGTTGTCTTCTACAGATATTAGAAGGATCAACCAAATTGTATCAATTTGGTTGAACGACTGAACTGAAAGGAGACGAAAGTATTCAACGACATAAAATAGTTCAAGTTTATTTTTATATAGATCACTGGTTAATTCATTCAAAGTGAAAAAGAGAAATGATTCGTCGGTTTTAGCATCTTTCATGATATGTGACATTTTCTTATTAATAAGTAGATATATTAATTAATTGACTGATAGACTAGAACAAGGATTAAAAACGTCAGAAAAAGGCTGCCGTTCTTTAACAACTAAATATATTTGTACTTCCACAGACGTTGGTGTCATTTACAACTAAGCAAAACAGTTTTGCAAGACACTGTCATGCAGACTGATATATCCGGTTAATTTGAATATTTATCTTAATAGTGATTGCCGAAAATTGATAAATGAGTATAATCGATACTATAATCAGTTCAAGGGCGATGTATGCGCGTGCGTACGCCTACGATGATATTGAATATCTAGTGATTTTGACAACAATTAGTTTCACTATGTATATCCGTTAATAGGTAAAGTGTGATGAAATAAACAAACTCAGAGGCCAAAATAAAATGTACGTTAATGCAACAGATCTCTGATATATTTGTGGTATAAGTAGCTAAGTACATATTATTTACCTAGTTATATATATTGTTAGTGCAGAACTAACAACACAGAACTTTGAGAACTGTTCAAGCGTTCAGCCCAGAAGCAGCGCCCTCGAGGAGGCACTAAATTGCCCGATTCACAGCAGGTTTGCAGTGTTTACACATTGTTGACAGACTAATATGTATATATTGGTGGCGCTAATAGTAACAAATGTTATTAACAGTGTATATATATCTATCTATATATATAGAAATGTATGTACGCGCATAACTTGAAAACGACTTTACCGATTTTGATGATATTTTTGTGTGTATTCGAGTGGGTCCTCGGATGGTTTAGATTCACAATTGAAACCTGTAGGTGGCGCTGAGATCGATTTCTAGGATCCTCCTAATCTCGTGAACCGATTTTGATGATTTTTTGTGTGTGTTTGAATAGGTCCCCGGATGGTATAGATTCACAATTGAAACCTGTAGATGGCGCTGAGATCGGGTTCTAGGATCCTCCTAATCTCCTGAACCGATTTTGATGATTTTTTGTGTGTGTTTGAATAGGTCCTCGGATGGTATAGATTCACAATTGGAACCTGTAGGTGGCGCTGAGATCGGGTCCTAGATTTTTATTTTTTTAGGGCAGGACAACGTCTGCCGGGACCGCTAGTTTAAGAGAAAACATGTATGTATTTCCTTTTTCATATTCTAACTACTTTGCAATAGTTACGGTCCCATAATACACACATGCAATCATTCTATGAACACCACTGCTGCAATGTTTTATTTTAAATCACAAAATATAATTATGTTGCTTTATAAATTACATGAAATACTTAAAAACTAGTATTAGTAGAACCTATCCTAAGTTTCGTTAAAGTTTTTACAAGAACTGAGTTTTAAAAGATGCGTTCATTACACAATTTATATAATTAATTTAAATTAGAAATAAATAATACTAGGATAAATTATTTTCATTCAAATAACATTATGTAAGTAGATACGATTTCTTTCTGTTGTGTGAAATTTCACACAAATTTGAAATCTTATGCTAATATATAATCTTATACTAATATATAAAGCTGAAGAGTTTGTTTGTTTGATTGAACGCGCTAATCTCAAGAACTACTTGTCTGATTTGAAAAATTCTTTCAGTCTTACATAGTCCATTTATCGAGGAAGGCTATAGGCTATATATCATCACGCTAAGACCAATAGGAGCGGAGCACCAATGAAGAATGTTTCAAAATCAGCATGTTTTGAAAACAAATTCCACGCGGACGACGTCGCGGGCACAGCTAGTACTCAATAAAAATAGCAACATAACGTTGCATTACAATGAAAATAAACTAAATGTGTTTTGTAATACATATCAAAGATAGCTATCATATGTGTTTATATGTAATAATAATTATGGTCGTGTCAATGAGATATTTATTTAGCAATTAATTGTGTTTATAACATAATTAAAGTTATGTTTTGCGTGTTAAGCGTTAATTAAATATTTGCCACTGTAATAAAAATCTAAATAACTTAAATACATGTTAGGTATCATACAATTTTCATTCATGTAAGACTTCTAATAAATAAATAATAACAGCGAAATGGCTTCAGAGAGACTTCGCATCTCTCTGCGTATTCTATCGACTGTATGATGGGAGTGTTCTCAGGAACCGTTCTGAATGATGCTTTCGTCTTCGTTCTACCACCGCACCGCACTTCACTCATGTACGCAACGTTTCTCTTGCGCGCCGTAGGGATTTGGAATGAGCTTCCCGGCTGTGGATTTCCCACAGCGCTATGATATGAAGTTTTTTAAAAAGGGTTTCATAAAATTTCTTCGAGGCCGGCAGCACGTTGGTGACATCTCTGGTGTCGCAAAGGTCCATAGGCTATGGTAACCGCTTTCCATCAGGTGGGCTGTCACCCTGTCTGCTGTACTCCATCTGTAAAAAACGGTATCTACAAATTCATTTGGAAATTGGCTTAACTAAAGAGATGAGGGAGAGAGAGAGAGAGAGAGATACACTTTATTGTACACCATTGCAGAAAACACAAAAAACCTACAGCCTAAAAATATTCTAAATGTTCACAATGGACGGCGAGATGTGTGTCAATATAAGCTCAAAATGAACAATTCATGATCTTTGACCACACAGATCACAGACTTTCTGTATAAATGGCGTAAACTCTGATTTATACATGTCTCCGAATTTCCACAAGATTTTTGAAGTTTACAACTTTAGAATCGTTGTCAATTTGAAACTCGATGAAACGAAAATAAAGCGACATTAAAAAGAGATATTTAATAATTTAAACACTATGCTCATAAAGATAGTTTTGGAAATATTTTAAAAAGCCTTTCAACAGAACAAGTTTTTACAACAAGTCTTTCATCGTTCAGGCCGTTCAACTCTGGGATACACTACCGCTATACACCAAGCAGACACGATCATTACCTTCTTTTAACAGATTAGTCAAAGTATAAGATAACACTATACCTCAAGCTATAGTGTTATTGTTTACTTTTGTATGTATATAATATAATATGTGTATTTATGTATGTATATATATTATCTTATAATTACTATGTAATAATTAATAAACTAAATTACTGTATGAGTGCTGGGTTAGCAACTACCGATTTTTGGTGTCCTTCCTATACTCCATCCAAAAGTTGTCTGGAAGAAATCGCCATGGGCGATAAGACCGCCGATTGTACTTGTATATTAATGTTCTTCATTTTATGTAGCATTTTTGTACAATAAAGTATATTCTATTATATTTTGAAGTTTTGAAGTTCATAAATCAAAGTTATCATAAGCCTCTCGTGTAATTTTTTCAAAGTGAAAATAATAATCTTAAATACGTAATATGTGAAATGTAATATTTGACATTAAAATATAAAATACTTTTTGAGCTTGGTAAAAATATTATAAAAATAATAAACCTTATAATATATTCATCTCATTCTCTCGTAGGCTACTTTTCTAAAGTTTCACTTCTGCTGTGTGTGAATTGCACACATATATTTTTTTATTGCTGGAGTAGAACAAATAAGCTGACGGCCCAGACCACCTGATGGAAAATAGTTGCGTATACATTTGCAACATCACAGTTATAATCATCTGGGTGCCCAAGAACCCATAACCGGACGTTGGAAGTGAAAGATGTAAGCCCATTGGCTTACAATGATAATATTAAGCAAGAAGGCAAATACAGCGCCATTCGGGATTAAAAATTTCAAAGGAAAATTATTTATTTATAGTTATTTTATGTACTCAATACTGTTCTCATATAATTTTCCGCCACTTCTTAACTTATTATGGAATTAAAATAGCACGGTTTCATAAACATTAGTTAATTTAAACTAAACCAGTCACGTTATTTCGCTTTGTGTAAGATTGTATCTATTGAAATTGATAAAATAAACTTTCATGTTTTGATTTCCATGCCATTTATAGTTAATATAATAAATTTTTAATTGAAATAATTTCGGATCACAGCAAGCTCAATGTTTGCTTAATAATTAGGAAATATAAAGACCGTTAAACATCTAAGTAATATGGTAAAGTCTAGATATAAATTACGCATGTTTAGTGAACAAGAGACAGATCAAATTTTAAATTAAAATAAACGAAGGTGATATCTTATTATGCTAAAAAATTCTATTGAGTTTTAAGTTTGGCACTAAATTTATAAATTGGCCAAGTGCGTGTTAGACCATGCACTATAAAGGCTACGTTCCATTAGAGACTCACAACGACCACGTTCTCGACCGCGATTTTTCCCGTACCACTTGCTTGCCGGCGTTACAATCATAAACCCAAGTGGAACGGTTATTCGACCCACCTCTTGACATGGGTCGTTATGAGCGTTGTGTGATCGACAATGATGATGTCATTAGTGACGTTTTCGCCACGACCACAACGACCACGGTCGCCTTGTGGAACGGCTAACGGAGCATTTAAGGCGTTGTGAGCTACTAATGAAACGCGCTGAAAGGGGTATATAGAGGTGACGAATATTAATTGTCTTTATCATTAACCTATGCAATTAAAAAAAACTCATATCTCAAAAGCTATTTAACGGATATTGTTCAAATTAAATTAAATTGAAAATATTAATTTTTAGAATGTTCCTTCATAGTTCGAAAGCTATGAGGACGCAGACACAAGCACTTTTGACGACTTTTAAAACAAATATTTTACTACACGCACACAATAGATTGAAATAAAAAAGTAGAAAAAAAAACACACTACGATTTTTCAAAATTTAACTAACCATAGCCACACTCCTATATAGATTTTAAAAATTCATACTTCAGTTTTAAAAATAAGTATTCATGTAAGGTATTGTTTTAAATACAAATTCTTTAGATTGTTTTACAGTATAGGTATTGAACAATTTTGAATTCTCTTGAATAATTAAAATTTTTGGCAATACTTGAAATGTTACTAATGAAATTGTAAAAAAATAGTGTATACATTGACGAGTTTTTACTTAAATATTTAGAGCTTTAGAGCTTTAGAGCTTTTTAATAAAATTAAAATATATACCATTTCCTCTAATATTTTATTTACAGGAGATTTTTTTTGAGTTATTTATAATATACGTACAGGTAAATTAGCTTTGAGACGTTTTTACGTTTGTAGTAGTGTACGGTCTGGTCATAAATAAATAAAGTATTACTTTTTATATATTTTTATTATTTTTAAAGGCAGGTAGGTACTTAATATGAAACTAATAATATTAAACAATATTAAAATAATAAATATGAATAATAAACATAATTTTTAAACTAAATTGTTGGTCCATGTTCTGAAGAATGATATTTGCTTTCTGTTAACACCTTTTTGGTGGAAGCAATGAATGAAATCATTTAGTGATTAATTGATCGTGAGTCATAACACTGCTCGGAATGCTATTTATTACAGTCATTTTCGAAAAATTTGTAGTAATTATACAAAACTGCTTTAGTTTGGGAAGTCAAAGGCTTACCTCGACCACGTTTCAACATCGGGACCATTTTTACTTAACAACTTTAATATCAAATAACAACAATTAGCAACAAATAATAACACTGAACAATAAATAACAAGAATGAACCACAAACGAAATCAATTTATTTATTAATTTTCAAATTAAAACCAAATAGTCAGACCTCAAAACAATTAGCAATGTAAATAATAATTATTTATTTGACTTTCACCATTGACTTTTGATTGTGTAAATATATTTTCTTCTTTAAAATGTAACGAACCTCTTTTTGCTGATTTTACAAGGAAATTTAAATTTCAAATTTAGAATTCCTGTAAATATACAAATACTCCTACAAACGCAAAAACTTCTCGAAGCTATTTTACCTATAAACCTTGAATTATTTATAATACTTATAATATTTTTTATTTATTTATAATATACACACGTATACCAGAACACGTATACTTTACTTTTACATACAAGATAAATTTGTGGACAAATTTTTAGTTAAATTGGGTCTTTAGATGATTAATATAAAACATTTTGACTGTAATATCTAACTTTAGATGTAGCTTAAGTTGTGTAAAACATTTAAACATCAATAAATAGTGTAATTCATTGCAAAAAGCCTGTTTGTAATGTACGAAAAGGCTCTTGTAAGGAAAAACAGTGTATACATTTTATCGACTTAAAATGAACGAGTAAATAAATTCACACAAAATGTTAATTATGAGTGCAACCGCCAAAGAACAACAGTTTCTGTTCAAACAAATTACTTTATCAATATTATCTAAGATTATTAAAACTAATTTGGGTTATTATTTTAAGTTCAACATGAGGGCGAGAACTACAATTGTTTTTATTCATAAGCATTTTAATTTCCCAACGGTTATTTCATGTCAAGATTAAAAAGATTGTGCAACTAAAATGTGTAGAGGCTTTTAAATCCATGGTTGATTGGTGATTACTAATTAATGGTTCACACGTAAGTTAATTGCAATAATTGTACGGGAATGAGTAATTTGAAGTAGTTTTTCGTCCATAGCCAGATGATACCCATACAGAAATGTAAATAAAAATAAAGTGTCTGTTATTTCAAAATTAATTTTATAACTAAATGAAGACTATTTTTTTTTAAACGATGCGTCTCATAAATTACAATTTGTGGGATTTTTCTGTCTTGTTTGTCATTTTGTCTCGAGTAACTCCGAAACGTTTCAACAAACTTCAGTTCCTATATCTTACTATTGATTCACTTGCCCTACCACCGGTCAAATTTTGACATTAGATTTATGGAGCTTATGGAAAATTTTGATCGATATTAAGGCAAATTAATGGTCCGTAAGATATAGGAACTGAACCTTAATCGATAAATTACAAACCAAACTAACTTAAAAATGCCACCCGCGATCAGAGAAGGCTGGTTCGTATTTCACCCAGAGATACAGCATTGCCCTACAGCGTGGCAATGTAGCAAGCCTTCTAGACACGCTTCCATATGGCAGCGATTTGTTACATAGTCTGTATTAACTTATGTAGAACTTAATATTTAATTGTGTTTTTAAGTTACAATAGTTTGTATTTCTAGGGGTTAATAGAGAAATTTAATTTTAAACTAGGATATACCTGCGACTTCGTCTATGCTTGATTTGAAATTCCCGGGACACAAAGAACCACAGCATTTACAAAAAGAATGTAAGCTATCATTTTAGTGAAAATTGTGCCGGAATAAGGTAATTTTTATTCACCCAAATTTCAACTTCAAATAGTTCCCGGAAAAAATCCCAAAATCACACATTTTATTACATTAAATTTGCTATCTGTCAGTGAAAAAAACATATTGGTATTCGATTTATTTCAATCTGGTCATTTTAAATAATTCCCAAAAATATTCCCGCGGGATTTCCAGAATAAAAAGTAGCACAGATTTTAAGTATTTACTGTCGATAAGCGAAAACCGCATTGAAGTTGGCCCAGTAGTTTTTACGTGAATCTCGAACAAACAGACAAACAGACAAGAAATTAAAAAAAATTGTATCGTGTTCTCCATCGTTTATACAGTCTATTCCGGTTGTTTTTTTTAAAACTTCAATGTACAGACACATCATGTTTTGAATTTTGCAATATTATAGATTTTCTAGTATATTTCATTCGAATATTTTGCAAGGTATAGAAGATATAAATAGTTCAAGTCCCGCATGAATGATATCGTAGGTACAATTATTTAATCTGTAGTAATATTATAAAGAGGTAAAGTTTGTGAATTTGTTTCTAGGAAGTAATCTCTTGAACAACTAAACCGATTTTGAAATTTTTTACACCAGTAGCAAGCTACATTATTACTGAGTGACATTGGTGATAACTGTTGTATTTATATTTGTTTTAATCACTTGTGCTTGTTAATATTTAACTAAGGCCCCCGTAACAACTAGAAAATACAAGTTATACAAAGAACTGTCATAAGTGCTCATAGATATAATAATGCGGTTTCTAATTTTTTGTTCGGCTTCGTTGGTTTTATTAAGCATTCTATCAGCACTTACATCAACATATACTTAGAAGCCGTTATTAATTACATAACTGTAATAATACTATATAATATAATATCACTTCAAAAAACGATTATTAAGAAAAAGAAATAACTATCAAGGAAGTGTAGTTTAGATTATATATTGAAGTATAAACGCAATAAATATATACATATTAATTAGACTGTAAACAATTAAGGCATGTTATAACTTCGTTATAATACTCTGAGAAATAAGAAATAATTGTTTTATTATCCGAAGTGTTGAAATATTTCCATATTCACAAAACACAAAACTGTTTTAACGGTTATAAGCGCGTGATCACGGGTACTGAAAAGTGGGAACCCCAAAATAAAACTTTGAAAACATAGTTTTAATCATGTGCACTAGTCGCGAGTACTTAAGAAAGTAATAGATGATTATTTATCCAAATTAAACAGTCTCCTCAATATATTTTTAAGATGACAGAAAAACACTAACAATGATAACGGTCCAATAAAAACATTTTTGACATTGTCTCCGGTTCTAGAGAGATAACACCTCAGGGTGTGTGGGACTCCCATAACAGAGGGCTTACTCTCAAACGTCTTTCGTTTTGGAACGTTTTTTTTTTAAATATATATTTAAGTACTTTATCCATTGTACGTTCCGTTTATTTTTGTGTTATATGAACTATATTATTATAATTTAAAAAAACTTTGTTCTTCCTTTTTTTCAATCTAAAACTTCATTTACTGTTTCAGGCTGATCGGACGAAAACGAACAACAAAAGCTGTTTGAGAGTACGGCGTCTGAATTTTAATGGAACAGACCCTGTAGATAAGCGGTAAACGAATAGAATAGAAAATGTATGGGAATGACATATCGCTACGCCAAGTGTTTTTTTTTATTGCAGGACAGGCAGACGGCCCACTAGATGGAAAGCGGTTACCATCGCCTATGGACATTTGCATGCATTTTGTCGCCTCTTACGACAGGCCGCCCGGCCGCAGGAAATTGTATTCTTTCTCCGTTCCTTCACGGATAATAAGTATTATGTTATTCCCATACATTTTCTATTCTATTTGTTCAGCGCTAACGCGACTTATCTACACGAGTTGCGAGAAACCTACCGACAAACTACCCAACAAACCTAACCTGTGCTCCTTCTCACGTATTTACCAGGCGACATGGGAACTAGCAGTCTTAAAATCTACCAAATCCTAATTGATTAGATGGCACAATACTTCATTCATTTCTAGATCGTATCAATCAAACATTTTAAAAAGCTTATTAAGACTAATTTTGTGTAATAAAAAATATTTTCACCAGTCCTATTTAGACATAAAAAGATATTGTTAACATTATTTTGTCAAGGCAACTAGAATAATATGAAAGAAAGAAAAGAAAGAAAATAATGTTTATTTAGAGTTATTTGGAATGGAAATTATACATAAGCAGTTTAACAAAAGCCAAAGGTTAACTAAAGGCCTAACTCGGCAAATGCTGGTTGATAACAACCAAGTAGGGTTTTCGATATGTGTAATTACTATGTTTTCTTATCACCAAAACTATTATAAATATTTAAACGATAAATAACGATAATGGTTAGTTTTCAGAGCGCTAAATTAATAAACGACATAATAAATTACACAACCGAAAATTGTGGTCAAAATTAATTAAATACAGTTATCAATATTCGCGAATAAATTTCAATTAATTTTCAAATATATGTAATAAGTCCATTTAACGTGTCGTTTGAGCTTTAAAGCTATAAACCAATCTTTAATCATTTGGTAAATGAAATAACGTTACAAGTTCCATTATCATACTCGATCGTACCGGTAATGTTCTTAGACCAAGGTGCTTGAATCCAGCTCATAAAGCTCAGCTTGCTTTCTATCCTACAATTTGCAACTTGAGAAACTAAAAGCGCCGAGCGGACTATACAATAAACAACAATAATAGAAAATGAAACTCCTTTGTACGTATTTTACTTCTTTAGACTGCCCAGACCCTTGTTCATCACGCCTAGCAACAAGTTTTCTAAAATTATCATATTGTTACGAGTTGTAGGACTCGAATTAAAATGCCGTTGGAATTATTATAGAGTTTATTAGAACTATACAAACACGTATAACACAGGTACAAATATAACCGAACGTAATAAGTCCAAAAGTAATGCTGAAGATCGTAATTCAAATACTCCGTCACTAAATAGATTACCGAATGTACACAAGTCTTGCTTCGCTCTTGGTTATCGCTTGAGTCCAATCTCTCCATTGGGGCAATGTTTTATACTGCACAAATGCAATATGTCTGCCTGACCGCGTAGACAAAATTTCTTAGAATCACACCTGGCTAATGACTACCATAAAAAATTACAATACACAATGGGCTGTTTTTGTAATCACAAATTTTAAACACAAAGTAAACAAAGTAGTCCAAATGCCGAAAAGGTAATAAAATGTCTAAAGGTATGCAGGTGTGAATTTTTCTTTGTCGGCCCGCGTTCAGGTCGTAACAATATTATGAAGAGCAATCATAGTCCAGCTTTTAAGAAGCTCACAAACGCACAGAGTACATTGTATATATAAAGAACAAAGCGTCAACAGAAACCTAGGCATAAACGGTGTTATGTTTATGATTTTAAAATTAGTTAAACAGGTTACACGTATATTTTTCTTTACGTATTATAGAATAAAACAAAATCGTTGTCTGACTGTCTGTAAATCCGCTAACTCCTAAACCACGCCACAGAGTTTTAAGCGGTTTTCCATTAGTTGGATATTTTTTCAAGGAACATTTATATATCTAGTAGCTTTTGCCCGCGGCTTCACTCGAGATATATAAAACCGAATAATTTATTTATGAAAGTAAAATAAAGCTACTCACTGGGGTTTGACCCTCGACGTTACGCCGCGGGCAAAACTGTATTATAGAATAATATAAATATGTAACTAACAAATTCTAATAGTCGCTATTTTCTTAAGTTTTTAATATTATATATAAAAATGAATCGTAGAAATGTATGTACGCGCATAACTTGAGAACGACTTTACCGATTTTGATGATATTTGTGTTGTGTGTTTGAATGGGTCCCTGGATGGTTTAGATTCACAATTGGAACCGGTAGGTGGCGCTGAGATCGGGTTCTAGAATCCTCCTAATCATCTGGAGCGATTTTGGTGATTTTGTTTTTGTGTGTTTGAGTGGGTTCCCGGATGGTTTATATTCACAATTAGAACCGGTAGGTGGCGCTGAGATCGGGTTCTAGAATCCTCCTAATCACCTGGAGCGATTTTGGTGA
Source organism: Dendrolimus houi (assembly GCA_039645545.1). Taxonomy (NCBI): domain Eukaryota; kingdom Metazoa; phylum Arthropoda; class Insecta; order Lepidoptera; family Lasiocampidae; genus Dendrolimus; species Dendrolimus houi. The sequence continues at coordinate 7,868,044 of CM077127.1, read as the reverse complement.
TTTTGTTTTTGTGTGTTTGAGTGGGTTCCCGGATGGTTTAGAATCGCAATTATAGCCGGTAGGCGGCGCTGAGATCGGGTTCTAGAATCCTCCTAATCACCGGGACCGATTTTGGTGATTTTGTTTTTGTGTGTTTGAGTGGGTTCCCAGATGGTTTAGATTCGCAATTAGAACCGGTAGCTGGCGCTGAGATTGGTTTCTAGAATCCTCCTAATCACCTGGACCGATTTTGGTGATTTTGTTTTTGTGTGTTTGAGTGGGTTCCCGGATGGTTTAGATTCGCAATTAGAACCGGTAGCTGACGCTGAAATCGGGTTCTAGATTCTCCTAATCACCTGGACCGATTTTGGTGATTTTGTTTTTATGTCATGAAACAAAGTCGTAGGAATTCAGAAAATATGGCGGTACGAAGTTTGCTGGGTCAGCTAGTATACATATAATAACTAAATAACCACTAAAGTGATAAACCACAAACTTCTCCTCTCAGCTGAGATAAGAATGTTGCGATGGATTTATAGTTCTACAAGAATGAATAAGGTAAGTACTATGACTGTGTAAGTGACTGAAAAATTGAGAGATTAAGATGGTATGGGCACGTAATGAGGAGGGATAAAAGTCACGTGACAAAAAGAATATTAAATTACAAGATTGATGGGAAACAAATGCAAAAGTAAACTAAATAAGAAATGGATTGTTTTTGTGAAGGATGATATGAGTTTTGGTATGAGAGAGGACCTATGTCAGAACAGAGGAGTATGGAAAGAAAAGAAGAAAAATTAAATAATAGTAAGTAAGTCCTAAGTTTAGTTAGATATGTTTAATTTTACATACAAATAACTTTTTTGTACAATTCAAGTCATAGTTTTAAACGTGTATACTATATTTTTTTTTTTTTTTTATTACAAATTTGAGATTTTGAAAGGATACATTAGAATGACATAAGCGTTACGAAATTTTCAAGTTTATAGTTTATTCAAAATTGAATGTAGTTTTGCAATAATGACCGCACATTAATAGTAAAAAAATAAAGTATATATATAAAGGAGTTTTAGTGATACATTATTAGATATATTTAACTAATAATAAACAATTTACCAATTACCATTACATATTTATGAGTCCGTAAATGGAAACTTGTATTTACAAGATAAATAAAGGTTCGACATGATCAAACCGAATGACGTTAATTAAACCACTTTTGCAACTATCACAACCATTACTTGGTAGTTACAAAACATTCGTTGGGTATGCATAACACCTATCAATGGTGGATTGTATACCAATATAAACGCTATTTAGGTAATGGAGGTAGAACGCACGTATTAATTGCTTCAAGACGCAATAACTGAATAGGTATGAATTGTAATTTTTATTGAAAGTTACAACTTCTATCATTCAATACCTCGTATGTAAAGAAAATGCGAAAATTTGTATCATCAGGTGGTTTAATTATAAGGAACATTACCAAAATAACTACCTGGAAACGTTTAGAAGTTGGGTTCAAGCATAATGCAGAGATTCTAAAGTATCGGATTTTATTATTGTAGATACTCTACGGTGTACAGTTGAAAGATTCCTCTTGGTTCTAATATTCAAATCTACTACAGTACCATCAGCTTGGGATCCTTTCTTGCGTTCTTCGTGTTTGTACGCTACTGATAGGAAGCCGCGGGCAAAAGCTAATATATATATATGTGTGTATGTGTGGGGGGGGGGGTGATGTATGTTGAACGCATGATTTCTTGAACGTAAGGTGATGTTTCTGACCGAGCCCATAGTGTGAAAGAGATGACATGTGAAAGAAGAGAATAGACGACGAATGGACAACGTACGCACGACGCATAAAGACGCTCTGAGATTTATTTAAAAGAAGCAGACTTCGGCCGCGTGGTGCGGTTTTTTAACTATCCCACGGGAACTCTTTAATTTTTCGGGATCAAAAGTATCCTCCTATATGTTGACCGGGTATATAAGCTACCACCATACAAAATTTCATTTAAATCGGTCCAGTCGTTTCGGGGATTTACCGGTACAAACAGACAGACAAACAGGGAGACATAAAATTAAAGAAAAAACTAAATTAGTTCTATTTCACTTCTTACATCCCCCTGACTCGGTTTTAGCATATTTTTTCATTGTACAGAAATTCGACCTCTACAGTTTTATTATGTGTATAGATATTGTACGGTGTTAACATTAAAATTACGAAAATAAACGCACGCGCATCGCTGCAAATATATATATATATATATATATATATATATAGTTGTGGTCATATAATTAAGAACGATTTGAAGTTCTAGAAGCTTTTTTATTTAAATCGTGTCATACACAGAGATGTGTATACCCTCTGAGAAGCAACTAGTTATGTTATGAAATAGCCACATTAATAGAGCAACGTGGCTTAGGAATAAATAATAAAATCGCTAACTATTTTTTTCACATTTTATTTATTTTATCAAAGTAACACATTCAAATAGTACTGAAGCTGGACAAATAATTAAGAAAGATTTATTAAACTGCTCGGGAATCGTTTTGTATGACACTCACATTTAAAAAATCACAATAATATGTAGCGCGAGAAATTTAAAAAGCAATTTAATACATTTTTAACTAAAACTAATAGTTAATAGCATATCCACGGGTTTTAATTACTACTTTACACCGGCGAGGCATTGACTCTATTGATTTTTGACATTTCGCAATAGAAATAGAGTTCCATTCTTCTAAAAAAAGTCGTACAGCTCTCTCAAATTCCCACATTGTGTATTTGAAACCTTTTTCTTTACTTCGAATCACAGATTCTCTATTGGGTTTTGATCTGGGCTGTTAGCTGGCCAGTTTAGGACAGAAACTGATGGCACTGTAAGAAATTCCTTTACGGTGCGTGCAGTGTGCTTTGGATCATTGTCATGCTGGAATGTCCAAATAACCGGTAGAACGTCTTCAGCATAAGGTAACATTTTTTCCAGTATATTTTTGTATTGGAACTGATCCATGTTACCTTCTATCAACTTTACAGGTCCAACACCATGTCCAGAAAAGCACTCTCAAATTTTCACATTTCCACCACCATGCTTTAATGTAACTTTCGTGTACTTAGGGTCGAATTCGAAAAAAGTCGGTTTTTTTGCACCACCTTAATAATATATATATTATATACTAGTTTTCGCCCGCGACTTATTACCACATAGGTCAGGTAACATAGATTACAGTTGTTTATTTAAAACTAAAAGTATATTTCCAGCAGGGTAATAGATTTTTAGTATGAAACTACATTAATCCCGGAAACTAACTAAAAACTAAAAGCCCGGTATAAATTATAATATTACTAAAGGCATTAATAAATACAACTTTTCTAGTATATATGTCTAATAAACATAAAACAGTCACAGTGAAAAAATGCATTGGAAACAGATTTTTTCACTTTGGCCACTATCCTAGCACTTTAAACTATTGCTAGAAAAATTACCGCGGGATTCCCGGGATAAAAAGTACAGTAGATTTTAAGTCTGATAATTTGATATCAAAATCGGCCCAGTAGTTGTCATATGAACAAACAGACAAACACAAAAAAAATTAAAAAACAATAAACTACACTTTCACAATTTTATAATTACAATTATAGTTATAATTAAACATATATGAAACTTTCTTGAAAAATTATCTAACCGATGGCGCAAACCGTTTATAAATCCGTTGCATGGCTTAGTTAGCGGATATGCAAACAGACATATAGACGCGGAAAGCGACTTTCTTCTATATAATGGTTTAGGCCTGGAAACTTCCAATAGAATAATGTGAAACTTGCTGTGACCGCCAGTATCTACTAAACCATTCCTGTGTTTTCCCAATCATCCTAACCATAATCTCGGGACAATAGTTTAGCCGACACTGTAACTCTAAGGTATTAAACCACATCCATTGGACTAGAGCGAGCAGGCCTTTAATAAAAATACGAATGCTTCTATAATGTAGTGGAACACTTACAAATCAATAGATGACGCAATTACAATAATTAAGGTAGCAAACGATTCCCGAAACGTACAAAGAAGGACACCCTTAAAATAATTTAAAATGAGTTATCATATCCAATTTTAGAGCTACGAATAACGTCAGACAAGATTGTGGACAATCACTAATTTAATATACTTCATAAATAGTTTTGGGCAGTACATGATTTTAAAATAAGTTTGTAAGAGTAACATGACTAACATGAAATTTTGTACTGAACCAGTACAATGTACCACTTCAAATGAGGCGAGGACATTTGTACGATTTGTACCGTGGCAGTACATTTGAAGCGATGAGGCTATTGAGGCGGTGAGCATAATTCCCTCATTTGTGATAATTTGTCCCGTTTTAAACTAGTTCGGAAATATTCGTTAAGAATCGGATGTGCTCGCCCTCGGTCACATCATTTTACTAACAGCCGTACTATATGACATTTTCATGTTGTCCCTCTTTGTCATGTCATTATCCGAAGAGACGTTATTGTACTGTTGTAGCATAAGCCTCGTTCCGTTCTTCCTCTTACTTTTGAGTAGTCGCGCAACAAAAATTTTAAAGTGGTTCATTTCAAAATTTGAGCCGTATCAGTAGAAATGTATTTTGTACGGGACAAATATACTGGCTCACACGTGTACTGCTCATCGCTATTCATAAATAACAATAAAAAAATAAGGCAAGTGGAACATTCAATGTCCCAGATGTGCCGCACGCGCAGATATGGTAATTTATAGAGTTATATCATAAGTAATAAAGGTCTATTAATGAAACCTATTAACATTTGTTTACATAAACTTAAAGTTAAAATATAAAACAGTAACAGCCGTTTCGAAAAATATTTGTCGAAATTTGGGACAAAACTTTCGAAATTATATATTTGCTAGGCCACCTGTTAGCAGTTTCGATATGTTATATTTTAAGCATTTTGATATTTAGTTTCTTAAATTTATCACATTTCTAAATATTAAAAATAAAAATTATAGCATTAAACTCATCGCTACAATTGCATGAAAATGTCAATAACTATAACATTAGCTGAAATGAAAAAAGTGGCATAAGCCAAAAAAAACCCACGAACTTAAGTGACTACGATTATAAAGAAACTAAGTCCATATAATGTACACAACTGCCCAGCAAAACATATATATAATGATGTGTTGTTTATGACTACGTAGGTGTTTGTTTGTTATTAGTGAATTGGAATAACACGATTGTAGCGCCATCTATTTTGCTAATCCGTCTATTCCATGTAAACGACATCTTTTATCGGGATAAAATGTATCCTAAGTGTTGATTCGGGTTATAAGCCAGCCTTATGTCGAGTTTCATTCATATACGTTCAGCAGTTTCCAAAACAGATGCGATCGCAGCGCCATCTTTTTCGCTATTTTCGTCTACCCGAGGGAAACGATGTCACTTATCGGGAGAAAAAAGTATTGAATTTCATTTAAATCTGTTCAGTAGTTTGTACCTGATGCTCTAACAGACAAACAGAAAAGTTCTAAAAATTGCGTTTAGAAAGCGCCTGATCCGAATTATCTTCCGTGATTTATTTTCACATTCTTAAACGCAATGTACAAACTCGAACCATTTACAGATTTATTATCTATACTAATATTATAAAGACGAAAGATTTGATTGTTTGTTTGTTTGCATTGAATAGGCTCCGAAACTACTGAACCGATTTGAAAATTTCTCTCACTGTTGGCAAGCTTTTTTTTTTTAATGCAGGGGAAATGCATTTGGCACAATACTGGGTCCTTTGCTAGGAATTAGACCATAGTCGATTATGGAGGCAATCCCCTAGGGGCTGCCAAATAGTAATCGACCGGCTTGTGTGGAGACTCGAACCATCTTACCTACCAACTCAATACTCCACTAAAACCACCCTCCTCCCATGTGCTCCGCGCTATGGTAGGAAGAGCATGAGACTTAGAACGCAGTTACGCCCACGCTGATCCTAGCGCATCAGTGTTTGAGAATGCCCCGGAAAGCAGTGCAAACTCACTTCGACAACAGGGGTGAAGACTCCTCTGCTCCCTAAATGCTAGAGGGCCCCTGCAGCAGTATTTCGAGCTTATGACAAGCTACACTATCACCGGTGACATAGGCTATATTATATTTTCAAAAAAATTAGGGATCCTTACTAAAACTCCAATAATGTAACCCAAGGTGTAAAAAAATACCTAAAATATTCTTTACATCGCGTGCTCTGTGCAAACTATTGATGATAGAATAAAATAATGTACTACGACTTTACAGAACACATCATTATTTACAAAAAGTGTCGCGACAGATATGTCTAACTATTATAGTTATGCCATAATAAGTGTTCTTTTATTTTAAAAATTTTATTGAGATGCCGCCGCAAGAAAAGGCTCTTTATTTGTATCTTGGTATTCATCCTTATCATAATAAATTACTTCATAATCAAAACTGCTTCAATACCTTTATATAACTTTTTGAATTATTCAATTCGCACATTCCATTCGAAAGATATCACGAGTTTAAAAATGTAAGTATTAGAAAAAAATTGCGTGGTCGCCGCGCTCGGCTAGCTAGGCTTATGCGATGTAGGCATCACTGGGGTATAGGCCGTACGGGAGGGAAAATATTTTGAATTCGCTTAGTAGGTAATTAAACTCAACAAAAAAGTTATTTTTAGATACTCGTGCGAAGTCGGGGCGTACCGCTAGTAGTATAGATAGATAGGTAGAAGAAGAAAAACAAGAAGATAGATAGATTATTATAGTATAGATTTCAAAACCAATAAATTATTTTATCTTATTCTATGCAGATAGACACGTAAAAACTCTTTACTGTTCACCATATAATAAAGTAAATAATTTACAGTCATTTCGTGTAAGGGCAGAAACAAACTTCATACTGATTGAAGTGTGTGTGATTACCAATAACAAACTGATAGCCAGAGCTTTATGGTGAAAGTAAAACCGGGGTGTATTTAGGTTGTTGTGCAAAGACATTTAAGCGATGGTTAAAATAAAATAATTGCTAAAAGTATCGCAAAACAGCGATTATTTTAACCGTCGGTTAAATGACTATGCTCACCAGCCTTAGTGGCGATGTAGTAATCGCTACGAATCCCATATTACCCCCTTCTGTTACAGTTTTGTTATATTTTCGAACTTTGAAATAAAGTAGAACAATAGAGCTAAAAATACAATGAAAATTGGTTTGAATAAGAACCAATAAATAGTTTTTAGTGTTGAATATTTCTCATTAAATTCTTTTGAGGGTTTCGTAATCAAATAACGAAAGCAATACTACTCGCTAGACATATACTTTGAAAGTATATTCCCAAGCTAAACAAACGACGCTGTTGTGGGTGATATACAAAACAAACATTAGATGTTCGGTACCTCTACGGAACCCGCAAAGACGCATTCTCTGATACACACCTAGCCGATATTAGGTCAATATAGTTATAATATTGGATTTAAATACTCATGTAAAATTATAAATCAACTTTATTTGCGAAAAGTGGCTTGATATCCTTCTAAAACCACTAGTTTCCCCATTACAGTCCGATTGAGTCATAGATTTAACAAACTTCACACGCATGTCGAAAAATTTGGTCAATTTTATAATTTATGAAAATTTAATCATATCACAATATATTACAACTATTGCTTTGTTATTGTGTGTTTATTAGTAAATTAACCTTGGGTCTATAATGACGTAATTATCGGATATTTTTAATATTTCTTATATTGACCTAGGTTAGTGAGCTGAATAGCTTTTTTTTGAAAAACCTGTTTGAATGCTAGAATGTTTATCTATATCTTCACACATTTAATCCAAAATCAATTATAATTATGTTTTTTGTTTGTTCATTCTTCAGTGTTTACGAATAACCTGATTATCACTCAAAATTGCAACGGTTTTTAATTTTTTTTATGCAAATCAGGTTCCACTGAAGAATTTTATAAAGTCATACATAAGTTAATAATTGTAAAAATAAATAAACTAAACTATACTATAAATAAAGCTATACTTACAAAATAACATAGATCTATAAATAAAAAATCGATTCAAAATCGCTGTCGGCGGGGGGAGCATTGTAAAATGCTGGCCGCATTTCCGCTTTGGATGGCAACGTTAATTCGTTACCCTAGGTTCAAGCCAGCCTTTTGTCACGCGAGACCTCAATTAGACGCGTTAAGAGGTCTCGATAGAGGTGATGAGCTCCAGGCCCCCACGGCCCCAGGGTCTCGACCCCGAAAGCCACAAATATGTACCCACTATCAATGGACACATATTTGCGACATTTCAGGGCCTCCTGGTGTGCAGCAGCAGCCCCGGCTGTCACGGTTGTGTCTGGAAGATAAGACGTCGCCAAAGTATCGACACAAGTTGCGTCCCATACTAGGGGGCGTCCCATCTTCCATGGCACCAACGACATCCCATCTGGTCTCTTACCATCGTCGCGGCAAAGTGCATTTGGTTCAAGAATAACTGGTGCCCGGCGGTGACAAGAGACCGACGGATAATGTCATTAAGTGTAGCATGCCGTAAAAATTCTGCCAGCGCTCCTTGCGCATGACAAGCCATGGTGGCCTAACTTATCAACCCAATCTCCGCACCGACAGCGATGTGGCACTACAACACCTGCCCGCAGACGAATGCAGGCAGCAATCCTGAATGTAGTGTCATCCAAGAGAGTGCCCAGATTCGCCGAGGACAGATCTTGGAGCCACAAACCTGATTCCCATTTAGAGACAGCTAAAAAACGGGCTCAGTCAGTTTCGCCAATACAGGTAAACAAAAGGTTCTCATGTATTAGCTAGCTGAGCGGCCTGTCCCATAGCTTCTGCGATTTCAAATCCACGGGTAAATTTTGTGTTGGGCAAACCAAGCATTTCTGGTCTCAGTCAAGTATGGGACCTCAAAGCCACTAAGTGACGGATTTAATATTAGTTGCTAATACTATTATTTTGTTTTATGACTTAGTTTTTGGTTGAGTAAGGTCTAATGTAACTGAAACTGAAAGTTTTAAAACAAAATAATGGTTTAAAATATCATTTGCAATAAAAATTATACTGAGGTCCAAATATTGCTTACGATAAAATGGCAGTAAAGGCTCGATAAGTAAGTATAAATAAAAGGAGTCAAATACCGCATTAACTACTTCCTACTCAATATATATATATTTTAATTTCAATAACAGAGATGAACTTAGAATACTTTTATGCCAGTATATTGGAGTATTTCTACATCAAAAACCTTAGAGATGAAAGGTGGAAAAACAAGAATTATGTAAAAAAGCCTTAACTATTCTTAAAATTTCTATTTTGTTAATGTTTCTAAAAGGTCTGGACGGCCTGTCGTAAGAGGCGACAAAATAACCCACCCTGGTCTAGAGTATGCCGCCATAACAACTGTGAGTTGTGTTCCGGCATCAGTGGCCAGATTCCAGTTTCTCCTTCAAAGCTGGCAGCACACTGACAGCACCTCTGGTATTGCTTATGTCCATAGGCGACAGTAACCACTTTCCATCACAGTTGGTCCGTCAGCCTCTCTATTGTGCTTCAGCAATATAAAAAAAAGGTTTTATACATTTTTGTCAAGTCCGAGCCGTGTATGATATTCAGGTTTTCAATGACTACAGCATTCAGCGTTGTGTTGTATATAATTCCGGCACAGCAATATGCTGAGTGCAAACCTTGTTTGCTAAAAATGCGGTGTATAAATTCTCAAATTATGCTCTGTGTATATTAATGTATAAATAATGTATGTAATTACGTAGCTATTTCTTCAAATAAAGTTTTTCTCTTAAACATCGAAATTGTCATTAAAAAAGACTCGATTTACAGTTATCCCAAATTAAGGCTTAAATTAGACATAAGAATCCATCACACCCTCATCATCAGTATTATATTTTTTTTTAATGTACAGCAAGATATCGCCTTTCAAATACCTACTTGTCAAAAACTTATTAAAATTCGAGGTCAGTTCAGTAAGGTAACTAAAACAATATTAAAGTAATTACAAACTTAAATTTCTCCTTGTCTGTTATCATAGAATCACTAGACTGGTTATTGATTCTGCTAATTGGTATAAATGGTAACACAACGCAATATGAAGGCTTCGATTACTACCTACAATTTATTTCTTATAACTTGATTATGTCGTGGCAACTTGTGAATCGCGACTTTTTCCAATAATGTCAGTTTAATACTGAACGGGGACCATTGGCATATTTTTATCGAAAGTCCCACGAGCTGACGGTGAATAAAACATCGTAAGAAACATACACATCGAATTTATCGATGTGTGAAACCCACTCATCTATACTGTCCGTTCTCCTATAAAAGGACCTCCCCGACGAATCCAGTATTGGGACTTTTATGGGCTGCCAATAATGATCATGTATAAGTGATCAGAAGTAGGTCTTTCTTTACGTATTGATTTTTCCAAACGCGTTTATTCATTATGTAGGCTTCCTCGCTCCGTTCCCCTATAAAATAGGGAAGTCCGAGCCCAGCGATGGGAATTGTATGGACTGATGTGCGATGATGCGATTCAATGGTGACTTGATAAAACTAGTCAAACGTCTTTTTTCTTTATTACACAAAAGTGTTACATATAAAACTATAAAATAGTAATAATGTACAAAGGCGTTCTTAACCCTAAAAGAGTTTTCTTCCAGTAAATCTATGCATCTAGCGAGAGGTGATAATTAAGCGGCAGGGTTGTGTGCACTAGTTTGTTGGTATAAGTATCCATAAGAGGAACATGCGCTTAGTGTTCTTTAACTCTTCTTTTAAAAATGTTCTCCGAAAGACTATCTCGGATCATATGCGTTCTATTTATTTATTATGTAACAGCAAGTGATTTGTATTTTTAATTACATTATATAAATATTCAAATAGTATACAGACTCCGTAACGCTATATTAGTATATCTTACAGTAAAATCGCCTCCATTAGTGTGCCCACAAACTAGTTCTTAGATACAATCATTACGCTAAACAATGTGTCGACGTTTCAATAGGCTTTGTATTCAGAGTTTCTGTAAAGCGTGGTATTCAATGACTAAAATTGTTAACCTAATTGTGCCAGCTACTCTCTTTGCATGGTCTTTCTAAACTATGGCACAAAAGGTAATTCTTAAAATATGTTATTTTAGGCTAATACGGGTAAAAATTGAAAGTCTTTAAAAGTATCCATTGTAGAAAATCTTATGAAATAAAATTTACTGAAACATACATTACAATCATTTTAATTACCCTTTAATCATTACTTAGCTCTATATGTACAGTAATCAATAGCACAACCAGTAAAACACATAATTATAATATGATGATGTATTCTAATTACAAATTGCCTTGCACTACATAACGATAAATAAGACATTAATTACATTATTTAACCTCTCTTTAAACAATACAAATGCAATCGAGGCCTAAATTTCGATGTCGTAATAACATTTAAAAACCGACGATATCCATTTCCGTAACATAGAATTTAAATAACTAAGCCAAGGAGACTGTCACTGGTTTGTATGTATACTAGTTTAAGCACGCGTTCCCACTTACTTTTAAGGGTCTTTATTCTAGAAGGATGACAGATGCATATTTCTTTGTTTTTTTTTCTACAAAATCTGTTGTGATCTATGGAACTGAAATGGAATTCTAGGGCGCGTACCACGGAGAGAGAGAGAGAGATGATTAATTTCATATCGGATTCAAATTCCGATGCCGGATCACAACTTAAGATTATTATGGTGGTATACTCTTGATCAGGGATTCCCAAAGTGGTCGATATCGACCCTCTGGGGTCGAAATCGGTTTCCCGATATACATAGACGAAAACTGATTTTGGAGATCGACGAGGTCTAAAAATCGACCCCTATTAATTAAACACAAGTTCTTATTTGAAACTTTCAAGATACTGTATAAGCTGTGTACAAACTTGTTCTAAGAATGAATAATATTTTAGTAGGAAGTATCATTGCTGTACTTTTAAAAAACTCAACAGGTCGATAAGCCTGCACAAGTTCATATATTTATTGAATTTTATGTCTATTTATTTTGTTACATTTTGATGAGAAAATGATGTCAACTTTACTCAATTAACCAACCACAACAATTTTAAATTGGTAATATTTTGTATTAATACGAAAAATACTAGAGATTTTTAAATTAAATTGACTACGGTGGTCTAGGGTGTTCCCAGTTAATTTTGGAAAAGGGCTTTCTTGCCTAAAATAGTTTGGGAATACCTGCTCTAGACTAGGGATGATCTAGACTTGGTCCGCTTGGATGGGTATCCAGGCGGACCAATACCTGGCATTTTTTTTTAAATTACACATCAAATCAAGACCTTTCGTTGTATTTCTCTTTAAAATATATGAATTATTTCTTTATATATTAATGCCGGTTCCTGTATGTTACTGCTATTCATTCACTTATCTTACCATCGGTTGAATATTGGCATTATTGGTCCATACAAACTTAGCTTATGTCAAATTTTAATCGAGATAGTAAGGTAAATGGACGTTTGGTAAGATATAGAACAGGCCATAAGTAAGAAGTTGTATATGAAATAGATAAATTTAAATATGTATATAACGCAACAACTACACTGATTAAATGACTTCTCACACATTAATACATAATTAACAACGTTGGTTTCCGGTATGAACTATTAATGTGTTCCTACATCTATTTTAATATTAGAAGTACGAAATAGCTGTCTGTTTGTTACGCCGGCGCAGTCACGACAAAACCAATTTTGATGTAAATTGAATTTCACAGTTTGAGCTGACAGACCAATAAATTGAGACACTTTTACTCATTTTACAAAACGTTGCAGACGTCTTGATTGTGTATGATTTTGGTAAGTTATGACGTCATCGATTGAGTCCAATAGTAACGTCAAAAGAGTCAAGAAATTGAAAGAAATAAATATCCTGGCGAGTCATGGTGGAACAATGTAGTTGGTTTAAAAAGTTTTAGAAAAAGGTAGAAGATTCTGGAAGGATAAGACAAGGACAGATAGATTTTAGAAAGCGATAGATGTTGAGCGAAAGTTCTAGAATAGAAGGTTCGGGAAGGAAAAGACAGAGATAGATAGTAAATAAAAGAATAACGAAAAGAAGATCGAAATTATGTGTTCCAGAAGATTCTTCCGGATATATAAGCAGCGTAAGGTGCGCCTACGGGTAATTCAGTTCAAGACAGCGAAGCGACAAGTGCGATACGAAAGAGTTGGAAGAGAAGTTTAATAGAAGACAGTTACGAGTTTTGTGGTGAATTTAGTGAAAAGTTTAGTGGACAGTTCAGTGAAGGAGGAGTGTAGCGTAGTTTAAGAGATGATCCAGAAGCGAGCTATACGCGGTAAATTTGGAGGCGAGCACTGCAGTAGCAGAAGGTGGTCTACGCAGTATCGGTGACGGTATTGTAAGTGAAACATCTTATCATCGGGATAGTGCGTCGTTGGTAGTGCGTCTAGGGGCAACCCTGCGGAGACGAATCACGTACGACTATGTAAGTTAATAAAAGCTTTTAGTTAAAAACTGGTGTTTCCTTCCAATCGTAAGTGCATACCCCGCTCGCACGTAACAATATATTTCGCTAACAAGGAAAAATTAAATATTTCAGAACAAGAATTTAAAACTATGTAGAAAATCTAAGTTATAAGAGGAGAAGATTTGAAATTCCCTCAGGATTCCCTGGACACAAAATACCGCAACAATTAAAAAAGTATATAAGCTGTCGTTTTAGTGAAAATTGTGAAGTAAATAAGTTCATTTTTATGTACCCGAACAACTTCGAACTGCTCCCGGTGAAATTCCCGGGATAATAATTATCACACATTTTGTTACATAATATTTGCTAACGACCAGTGAAAAAATTGCATTTCAATTCGATTTTTTTTCAATCTGGCCATTTAAAATAATTCCTAGAAATATTCCCGCGGGATTCCCAGGGTAAAAAATAGAGCAGATTTTAAGTCTAAGAATTAGCTGTCGATCAGCAAAAACCGCATCGATATCAGTCCAATAGTTTTTACGTGAATCCCGAACAAAAACAGACAAACAAAAAATTAAAAAAAAATTGCATCTCTATTCTTGATCCATCTCTACACTGCACAAATATATAACAACACCTTACAGAAATCTTGTATTTTTCATTAGAAAAAAAATAGCTTTCTGTCCTTCTGTCTTCTAATATGTTATCATGCTATAATATCCAGCCTGAGTTTTTGAGTTGAAATAAAAATGAAAGAGAAAGTGGAGCAGAGGGTTAAACTTAAAATGCAAAATATTCACGATCTTAAATCTTAAATAATTGTAAGACCAATTAAAACGAATATAAAAAGCATGATATAATTGCGTTATTGTTATGTGTTAACATGCGCAAATAAAATGGTATTTAATTAAGATCACACATCTCCAATTATTAATATTTATTATTCAGTGGATTCTATAATAACGTTTAAATGCGTTTACAACTCTTCTGGTAATTTATTGAACACTTAGAATTATAATTTTTACGGTTATGTATAATAGTTTACATTAAATAAATATACACTCCTTTGCAAAAAAAAAACGGGCACCTTACAGTCATCGGTTTTTCTATGGATAATGTTAATATTTTTAGTATATTATTAGCTTAGATGACTAGAAAATTCTTGTTATCAATGAGAATATAGTTTTTAACACTTAAATCCTGAAATCAGTGTTTTAGTCAACGTAAACAGAGAGCTGTGTTAAAATGGTCATTTTTATGGGTATAATAAAATTGGGGTTAAAGTTCAGGGATTCGCGCTGTCCAATCCAAACGACGAATACCGACCTCTTGCATATAAGGATCTACGTCGCCAGAACGGTGATCCCGAGTATTATCTCCATGTAAATGGTATCTTCGCCAATTACAGTCAGTGCGGATTGTGCATGTTGACAAAGGATTTCTGTTATGTACTTTTGTGTATTTAGTGAGCCATTTGCAATGAATACTATCTCGATACGATAGCTGGAAGTTATGCTCGCCCAAAACATAACGAACCCTCCACCATAAGGGGTGATTTCTTCAAAACACACGTCAGTTTAGCGATCCTCTGGTCTTTGTAACACTCGCGGACGTCGGTCCTCACCATGCAGTTAAATTCGAGCCTCATCACAGAAGACTACGCTACTCCAGTTACCTAGTGCAATATCTAGCAAGCCTCAATCGAGCAATCCGATGCTCACGGAGTAGCTTGCGGGCCCGCGCTGGTCGTCAAAATTAGCCGCTAAAGGCTTTTTTCTCACAGTCCATGAGCTAACTTGTGCTCCTCGTGTCTGTTCAAGATTTCTTTTAAGGTCTATGTATCTGCATTTACGGTTCCTCAGCGCCTGAATCACTAAACAGCGGTCGTCTTGTGGTATTGTGCAACGTTTTCTCCCAGAACCTTGCCTTCTCTGAACGGAACCTGTCTCTTAATATCGGAGTTCAGGTTCTTTGGACGGTTGAATGACTTCCGTTTAACCGCTGTGAGACGTAACATTTGCTACACCTCTCTTCTAGCAGCGCTATAATTTTATTAGCTCTTATTGCTTTTAACACTGCTTTTCACAAATATATCTGTTTTAAGTCAAAATAAGGCAGGATTATGCAGCAAACATAAATTATACTACTAAAAATAACGAGAAGTTTTAGTTGCCTGATAACTTTTTAACCTCAAACCCACGAAAAGTAAGTAAAAGTCACATACTGAAAAAGGAATTATTATTTTTAAAAACGATAGCTTCGAATTTAGAACTATTTTTTTATATACTCTTTATTAAGTACCAATAACACAGTTTGGCTATTAAAACCTCTTTAGAACTACTTACATTATTACCAATAATGTAGAAACATCAAAACCGCCCTTTTTTGCAAAGAAGTTTATTTAATATACAAAATTACATGACTTTCAAGCTAATATTTTCACTGTTTTAAACAAATATAGACTATTAAAAGTGATTAATAGGGATTAGTTTATGGAAAATTAGTAAGAAATAATAAGTTGGAAATTATTTTTATATTCTACATTAGGACTTTTTACGCTGCTTCATTCACGTAAATTTTGGATGCATTTCCTAAGGAAACCATCCCTTTTTCAGGATAAAAAGTATGTATCTATATAGAAAATTCCGTGATACTCGGAGGGCTGACATCCCCAGGTCAAACCACGACAGTGAAAATTTCATAAATAAACATTCTTTAGGTTATTCTTATATGGGTCCCAGAGTTGTCCGTTGTGGGTAATAACTCAAGTATAACTTGCTTGACTTGAGAGTATTATTAATGTCTATATTTGTCTAACAATTTCTTACAATTATATAAACTAAGCTGTATATATATTTTAGTTTTATTTACTGTTCTAGTTTATACTATGGCGATGCCACTGATCATCTCCGATGTTGAAAAATAGTCCAAGAAAAAGTAGCGCGGAGAGGACACGACCCTCAGGAATACGACTCAAGGAGGAGGAATCCAACGTTACATAAAGTGAAAAGACAACCGAATTGGCTATTGATGAGATACACAACAAAGGTCCAACAAAAAAAATATTTTTGTGTTTAAGCATTTCAATAAATAAATACATCTTTAAGCGTTTAATTGAAAAATTTGAGGTAACGAATCAGCGATTAGCGTGATTGTGGCCACGAAAAGTGAGGTAGTAAGTGGGCTATCGGCTTCCGGGCATTCGGTTGCTCACGAATGGGGCCGCAAGTTGCAACATGGCTTCAACCACTCAGAGTCCTGATAAAGCTTTATATCATCACTTTCATAAAACTGGAGCAACCTTATACTGGTTCCCTTTCCCAAAGTTTATGTGGGCAGCTGCCGTACTATATATGTATGATTATTACACCGTTGAATTTAATTACTTAATTACTTCATTTCATTTGTTAATTGCAATATACTTGTCTGTTGCTTGCGTGTACATTTTTGATTGATGGCATGTTTCTGGAAGCTACAGTGGTCTAACGATCTGATTGTTGGCCTGTTTCGTATACTTTTAATTAGAGGTCCCGGTGTTCATATTCGGTAGTGTTAATTATTCTTAGTTACCTCAAGGAACGCATTTACTTTCTCTACTTATCTAGTTCCCACAATTTGCACTAAATCTATATTATATACATATAATAAAACTGTAGAGGTAGAATTTCTGTACAATGAAATAAAATTCTAAAAACCGAGTCAAGGGGATGTAGGAAGTGAAATAGAACTAATTTAGATGTTTTTCAAATATTTTGTTTCTCTGTTTGTCTGTTTGTCTTATTGTCTGTCTGTTTGTACCGGCTAATCTCCAAAACGACTGGACCGATTTAAATTCAATTTTGTATGGTGGAAGCTTATATCCCTGGTCAACATATAGAATACTTTTGATTCCGAAAAATTAAAGAGTTCCCGTGGAATAGTTAGAAAAACTTTCCACGCGGACGAAGTCGCGGGCAGAAGTTAGTATAGAATAAATACATCTATACACACGTCTTGTTTTTATAATAACCTTCGTCTCTGGAATGAGTTATCTATTGCTATAAGTCAAGCCAAATCCTTACGTACGTGCTTTAAAAATCAAGTTCAGAAGCATTCTATTGTGTATAATAATTCTTAATGCTATTATATAGACATTTTTTTTATTGCATGAATTCAGCAGACAGGCAGACGGCCCACTTGATGGAAAGCGGTTACTATCGCCTGTGGACATTTGCAACATGAAAGGTGCTACAAATGCGCTGTTGCTCTCTTAAGGGAGACTGGAACCTGGTCACTAATGCCGGAACACAACTCAAGGTTGTTATGGTGGCATACTCTAGACCACGGGCGGTAGCCATCCAGTCGGACAAATACCCTACCATCTGGCAAGTATGTTTGTATTGTCTTATGTATATGGATATATCGGTGTGTTTATGTATGTATGTATGTATATATACTTATGTTGTTTTTTTTACTTATATATACTGTGTTTATTTATCATTCATTATTATTTATTAACTGCACCAAAGTCATTATCAAAAATCTATCAATCCCTACCAAGGGTTGCCTAGAAGGGATCGCTTTTTAGCGATAAGAACGCCAGTTATCTCTTATCTTTTTCTACTTCTGTTTGTCTATGCTTTGGAGTACAATAAGGAGTTATCATCTCTCTAAATTACTATTACAACTCTTTAATACTATTAAAGTGAGATCTGCCTTAAAAGTGTCTAATTTATGTCACTATACACGTCATAAAGTGTATGTATTTTTTCTACGATCTTAAGTATCTATTTTCTTTGTTATAACTGTTATAAAATTCAATTTTTCACACCTACATAATTAAAATATGTATATATACTAATACAATACCCACTACATCAGAATTTGAAACCAATCAAAGAAGTAAGTAAACAGTTCAAGGATATGAATTACAATATTATGGATAGAAAAACTGTAGTAAGTAGTACAGTACCTATAGTTTGCTGACAGATTGAAATCGTACTGGTATAGACGTATATTAATTATATTACATCGAGATATACTGAGGACAACGTTTATTTAGATTTTAATGCACTACATTTGCCGGAATTATTATATTTAAAGGCTAAAGACATCCGGTATGAGATCAATATGCATTTCAATTAGGTATTTCACGGTAAAGTTATTTTATAGCCACACATTAAACCTCTAATTTCGCAATATATTAAATCTCCATTATGCCGTCATGTTATTATCAAATATTTATTTTATACTAGCTAAACCGGCAAACTTCGTACCGCCTCAGAATATTTTTTTTATATTCACTCACCATTTAAGCCTTTCCTGGACTTCCACAAATAATTCAAAACCAAAATCAGCCAAATCATTCCCGCCGTTCTCGAGTTTTAGCAAGACTATTTTAGCTAGATTTTTATATATAAGAAGATTTGTATACCTTTTTAATGAGATTAACTAACACTTGTATTATTCGCGATATATCCAGAGGCTTAATTCTGCTATTTCAATATCTTGCCGTTTTATTGAAAGTACGATTCCATTGCGATAGTGTCGAAAATTCTTATTCTACTAAAGTCAAAATGTCCCCTCGATATCATCGCGGTGAAATATTAGAAGAACAGAATTGATATTACCATTGGTAGACGTGGCGTTAGCCGAAATGAATATTAAAAAGCTATCGATATCAAGCAAACCTACGATTGAAACGATAGTGTCCGGCGATTTTGACGAGTTAGTAATAGTAACATTGGTCATCTTTGGTATTCCATTTTTCTCATTTTCTCCCTGTCGACCTCCTTAAGTTTCTAAGAAGAAAGTAACATTTAAACAAAGTCATCTTCTTGAAACAACTTTGGCTTACACAGTTTATCAAGAACTTAGTTTTAACTACTTGATTATACAGGATATTTGAATTTTTGCATTCATGAAAAGGTTTAGGAATCGTAAAATCCAATTAAAACGAAATAAAAAGTTAGTTAATAGCTTTTATCAATTACAAATTATTCAATTAAAGTATCAATAAATATTTATAGCGTCATTTCCTAAATTCTCACATGGCATAACTTGTTTATTTATTCACAGTAACATAATCAATATCAAATAGAGAAATTCAAATAGGCCCATTTTATTATGCAAGCACTAGTCGAGAATTACCTACTTAGTCTCATCTTGCCATAGGCTTAAAAATAAAAGTTATCTTATAGTCGGAACATTTTGTTCGTTCAACTTAACCTTGAAAAAATATGACAGTTTGTTCTTAAATTTTTGTATTATTTTTTTGTGATCACGGCCGCCAATCAATCGTTGGACTCAATAATAAGAGACACCTTACAGGCGAAATACTTCGTTCGTAAGAAGTCAAAAACCTCAACAAAGAAAAAAGAACCGCGAAAAAGTACTGTTAGGAATTTATGGAGACAATTTTTGCCCATAATTTTAAATTATTTCTGTGTAATCACGGCAGGCAAGAAATTGCTGAGCACGTTCTTCATCATTTGCAGGATAACTGGTGAGGTTTAATTAAAAGTCTTAATAAGTTTCTTTTTTCATCTTGAGTGATTTAGTTTTAAAACATTGTGTTTTAAATTAAAAACCAAGTAAGAAAATAAGGACCTGAGGCGCCATCTGGCCATATCGGAGGAGCTTTCAGAGTTATGTTTTACTAGAGATTACCCCGTGGCGGCGCTGTGGGTCAAATTTAAAGAGCAAGTGTAACCTGTATTTATAGGTTACACTCAAGCATCTAGACTGCAAGTTTTATAAAATTCATACTTGCCATACTCTAAAAGTCTAAATGAATTAACATGCATGTAACTCCAGCAAATAAAACAAGGAGAATATTTTTTTAAATCGAAAAGAAACGGCACTTGGACGAACGTAGGCACAAAGAAACATATATCGTGGCGCGACGCGGACCGAAGACTCTTTTGGCGTGCGCGGGCGACAATCGACATAAGACAACCCCCGCACCCCGCCAAACCGCCTCTGTTGTCCTACGCGCGCCCTCTGCCGCCCGTCTTTGCCATTTATTTAAAATATAATTCAATATTAAATAAATAGTAATAATTAATGATACATGTTGCATCCGTCTTTGTCTTTCACAAAGAGGATTGCTAAAAACTATGTTGAAAAGGCTATGTGACATCCCGCTAAAATTTAAATAAAATTGGGCTAATTTTGGATCAAAATGAGGCCTAAATTTGGATTAAAATTGGGCTGAAATTGGAATATAATCGAACAAAAATTGAACTAAAATTGGGCTGAAATAGGAATAATATTCTTCTAAAATTGGGTGAAAATTGTGCTATAATTGGATCAATATTGAACTATAATATGACTAAAACTTAACTAATAATGGACTAAACCCGAGCTAAAATTGCTCTAATATGGGGCTAAAATTAGGCCAATATTGGAACAAAATGAGGCTGAAATAGGACAAAAATTGGGTTAAAATGGGATTAAAATTAGACAAAATATAGGGCTAAAATAGGACTAAATTTCGGTTAAATTTGGACTAAAATTGGGATATAGTTAGACTAAAATTTAAAGCCTAATAAGAATAAACAAAATAATCAAAATGACTACAATGATCCAATTGACCAAAATTACCAAAATGGCCAAAATTACCAAAAGACCAAAATAACCTGGAAAATCACAAAAGAACCTGTCCTACTCTCTGGGATAACCTTTGCATAAATCTATCCCATTATCCGGGTTACAAAGTATTCCTTGTCCACCCTCGATATTAAAAACATAAATACCAGATTTCAATTTTTCTTTCGAAAACGGAACAGACAAAGAGAGTTACTTTCGCATTTATAATATTAATAGGGATTAGGTAATTGTCATTCCTGATATTCTTCTTCCACAATATTAACGCATTTACGAACGACTCAAAATAAAATTGTGTGTCGTATGGGTCTATCCTAATTATACTATCGGGATGATATTATATAGAATGAGTTTCTAATATACATACGCCCACTTTAATATAAGAATGATTAATGAGATCAATTTTAAAACAACAATATGAACATGAATGGGATTATTTCTCATCATTAATAACTACAGTAATTGCTATATCAAAGTAAGGACTGTGTATTAAGCGTCAGATATGAAGCAATGATTGTGTGGAGTCGTAAAAAGACTGCGTAAGACTTTCTTCGGTCTGCAGCGCTTTTAATGACTGTGACGTTCTATTAGTTATTTTCGTTACTATTCGGTATTCTATTTCGTATTCTGTTCCGTAAACTATTCCGAAACATAATATTGTATTTTCTTCTGTAATCTATTTTATAGTCATTTCCGTATTGTAGTGGCCGTGCTGAAGGTGAATCAAAACATCCTGAGGAATCCGGCACAACGAAGTGTATGCTGTCTGTTACCTTAAAATGTGTTTGACATTTAATAGTTATTACCTACTAGGGTGTTCCCCGTACTTTCACGGGGCGTAAATCCCTAGTGAATATTGCTTGTATATTTAGAAATCAAGCATTCACAGAGGTTACATTATATAAAATTTTTATCTAGACGTAATTCACTCTCGGAAAATTCTGACTCTGCCAATAATAAAGTATCCCATTTTCCGAGATAATGAAATGTCGTACATCCATTCTCGATACATACTTGAGACATATTATACCAAACAGCAAAACTGTTACTTAGATTTTTCGCGAAAGCGTAATAGATAAATCGAGTAATTATCGCATACATTATTTTTATACATATATATTTATTTATTTTCCGATAGTTTACAGTTTTTATATATCTGGAGGGTGGTTTGCTCGCTCTCATACTCGTTAAAATTAATATTGGGAACACTTTTACAATACACGTCTTTAATAATAACACAGCCCATAAATGTCCCACTGCTGGGCTCGGGCCTACCACTATAGGCGAACGGACAGTATACCCGCCACGCTTGTCCAAGGCGGCTTGGCTGGTTTGACACATCGGTTATCTCGATTTGCAGGTTTCATCACGATGTTTTCCTTCACCGCTGTTAGTACGTGGTAATTGTAACAATATGCACATTAGGTCAGAAAACTGTCTTAAGTGGTGCATGCGTTCCGGCCAGGATCGAACCCGCGCCGTTTAATTCTGGGACGCGTGCGCTAGCCATATACACGTCTTTAAAAACCTTAGAAACACTAACTATTTATACACTTTACACACCCCACACCCTTATACAGACTGTGCCTTTTATTGTTGGACTTGAGTTTATGTTGTTGGTCCGAAGACCTCACAACTTTACCGGGGTTTTCGGGGCGAGCACCTTCGCGAGGTGAAGGCGCTCGAGCCCGGCGGGCAATTTGCTCGAGAGAGCTCCCTAGCGGGCTTTACCGCGGCTGGACTGTTGCCATGACAGATGGATGCATCTAATGATGCTTACTATAGGGCGACACAATGAACTAATGAATCAATTGTCTAGAATTAAGTTTATGGTGAACAATAAAGAGTTTTCATTCATTCATTCATTCATTCATTCAAAATTGAGAACGGGCGACGGGTAATGTGAAGCCCGAGAGGAAAGATCGGTGGTTCGAGGCGGCCTACACTATCTTACTGCCGTTTCGCAACGTGTTATGGTTGGGAGAAAAGAAACGGCCAAGCTGTGAGTGTTCACTTCAATCAAGTCCATTTATGGCCGGTTCCTATATCTTACCGACCGTTAATTTGCCTTATTATAGATTAAAATTTAACATAAGCTGCGTAAAGTCAAAATCCAACTGAATTCTTCAATTGAATACTAAGATACAGGAACCGGCCATCAATCACACATTACTACTTCCGTTCCTTCGTTCATATATTGCGTTCCGATACACATACCACGTGTTATAAATTCCTTCATATATGGGTACAATTAATTTTTTTTTGTTTTAATTAAATGTATGCAAAACGTAATTTCAAGTTTAAAGTATACTAACCTATTGAAAACGAAACAAATTAAGTGGTCACCAAACATGATACTGCCCTCTTTAGTCCACGAAGCGTACAGTCATTTCAGGGCATTTAATTTCAATCAAACCCTTTATTAAAAAAAAGCGTTTAAATTGCCTTCATAGACGTTCAGTGTCGAATTACGCTCTCAATCCTACAGTTTCATAACGCTTCACCTTGCTCTCCACTAAAGATTTGAGGCTTAACGCTCTATATACATTTCATTGTTGTTATCATGTAACCTTAAGTTGTAAAAAAAGTTTATTATTTATAATTTATCTTAAATACTTTTCGAATGGGTATTGTGAAACATTTATGAAAGATATTTCATTCAAGCATTTGCAAAATAAGTTAAGTAAGAATTTGAAAATGAGTTTCTTTATTCTTTACTAGCGGCCCGGCGCGGTTTCACCCGCGCTCTGTCCCGTTCCCGTGGTATACAGCGTTATGACACTCCCTGTTAACGTAGCTTGCTAACATTAAAAGAATTTAAAATCGGTTTAGTAGATCCAGATATTACCCCCTGCAGCGTCACAAACTCACAAAGTTTACCTCTTTATAATATTAGTATAGGTTGTACACAAAATAGTTACAAATAAACTACAAAATAGTGGTGATATACAAAGGCGAGCTTAATCCTAAAACGAGTGTCTTCCAGCAAACCCATGGGTCTAGCAAGAGTGGGAAAACAAGGGGCGGGATTGTGTACATTAAAGTACTTATTGAAAATAAATATTACATTATAAACTACATACAGCTATACATAATTAAACTTAGATACACATATATCTATACATACCTAGTATATACATATATAAAATACATATGCATATAGAGTTAATTGGATGTGTTTTTACATGTTCTCTCTTTACAGCTTCGGGAATGAAGTAATTATCAGTAAATGTTGTATAATTTATATAGTTCAAAAATATACATTAGCATATGGGGGTTTTGGCTGGAATTCAAAGAATGGTGTTTTGCTTTGCCGGTTTGTTCTCGTATGACTTTTGACAAAAATAATGTAACATATTGACTGTTTTTTGTGATAGAGATGTGTGTTTAGTGAAATGTCATTTTTAATTAGCCACTAGAACTATGTTACTAGAAAGCCAAAATGTAGCTGAGGCTAGGGTGAGGAGGAGATTGAGTAGTAAATATGCATCAGGGTTCCGCCTAACATCTGTTTAGTTGGTAACTAGAGTTTTTGTCAAACTCTAGTAAGTAACTTTGTTTTAATTAGATAAAAACTTAATTACGTTTTTATATATAGCGAACGAAGCCGCGAGCAATATAAGTGATGGTGAAAACCGCTTAAAAATCCGTTTGCGTGGTTTAAGAGGAGTTAGCTGATATACAAAAAGATAAGCGCGGAACGCAACATCGTTTTATACTATTTAACGATAAAGATTAGTCAAAAACTTTACTAAGTTATGTACACTTAATATTTAAAAAGAAAGAAAAGTAAAATGTTAACCCATAATTGGACTGAAGGAGTATATACCTCCCACCTCTGCTAAGCGTCCTGCCCTTATCCACTTCTTTTCTGCGCTGCTATAATGTTTCTGTTGCCGCCTGCAAACCATCAGAGTATTGTATACAAATTTGCCAACCCGAAGTATATAGTTGTATAATAAATGGAGCATCTAAACCAGTCTAGTACTGGTTGTTAATTCATACAAACTCTGAGTCAATGTTACGATACGTTTCACCTTTGACCTAAATATGCAAGCCGGTAAGCTATTCATTAATAACCCAGCTCTCACCAGTGATAAATTTGACTTTGTTTGTATTTGGATTAACTTTGTTTAATTGTTGCTTCTGTTGTAATTTAACCTATACGCCCACTTTGGTGCTTTAATGTTTCTACTAAATGACTTTAACCATGAAATAGTACTATTATTGATATATATCTATAAGAACGTACGATAATTGATCTGTAAGAACGTAACTATGGAAAGCTCCTAAATCTTACACGACTAGATACTACATCTTTGTCAATTTTATCAGTTATTTATAATATACTAGGATATTCCCGCGACTTCGTACACGCTTGACTTTAAATTCCCGCGGGGATCCCGGGACACAAAATACCGCAACCTTTAAAAAAGAATGTAAGCTATCATCTTAGTGAAACTGTGTCGGAATAAGCTAATTTTTATGCACCCGAACAAATACAAACCACTCCCAGGAAAATTCTCGCGGGATTCCCGGGATAACAGCATCGGATTTTGAAGAATCGTTCAACAACTTCAAATCTTCTAGGTTTTATGAAATTTTTAACTTCAAATATGAATTTAGGTGACCAGGTGGATGCTGTTTTTAATGATTATAGTAAAGCTTTTGATCGTATAGACCGCAAGTTACTTTTAGATATACTTATAAAAGCTGAAATGGTAATTATTTAAGTGGTTTTCCTACTACATTGATAAGCGATCGCAGGCAGTTGTTCTCAATAGATATTCCTCAAGATGTAAATATTCCTTCCGGAGTCCCTCAAGGATCCTCGCCAGGGTCACTTCTGTTTTACGATTTTTATTAATGACGTCACTAGGTAAATGTTTTATAATATATATATATATATATATATATATATATATATATAATATATATATCTATATATATATATAATATTTAACTTATTTATCTAATATATTAAACATTTACTTATTTATCTATTGTTAATATAAAATGCGTGTCATATTAAATGTTAATAAATATATTTATTTAGATTATTTCGTATATACGGGTATATTGGGATTCTATAAATGTGTTTGAATCTATGTATGTATTAAATTTATAAATTAGTGTTAGTATGTATATTTAAGTTGTACGCTCCTATCTTTTTTCTGCTCCACCTACATCGCCAGATTGGTTAAGAATTTATTTTAAGCTAGGTTGCCTGGAAGAGATCGCTTTTAGCGGTAAGGCCGCCTGTTGTTTTGCCAAGTATTGTAATTATGCATTTTGTTTTTGTATTTGTTTATTTTAGTGAGCAATAAAGTGTTATCTATCTATATTATCAAAATTCAAAATTTCTTTTGTACGCTGACGATATGAAAATATTTATTAGACAGACGAACACTATTCATGATTGCGATTTATTACAATATGACCTTAATCGATTTGAACAATATTGTATATAGTTAACAAATTAGATCTTAATATATCTAAATGTCACAAAATTACTTTTACCCGTAAATCAAATTTCATTTGGCATTGCTACAGTATCAGTAGCTAGTCGTGCCTAACTAAAGATACTTTTGTGATCCAACTAGGTTTATCGCAATGAAACCATTTTGTATACGATGAAGAAATTAATTAAAAATTATGCAATAAAATAGGCCATGTCTCTAATTTTTGCGTCTTCGCGAAACATGTAACTGTGTCTTTTAAATTGGTAATATTTATTTAGATATATTTAAACTGTTAGTCATCGGTATAAGCAAGTTGGTGTGCGATTTTGTTTACACACCACCTTATCCTGTTACACTCTAAGTAGTTTTATCTGTCCGTTTACATCCAAGAAAACCCAAAATTAATTCCGGTTTAGAATTAGGTTTTTTGTTGTTCTTTTGTTTTGTTTTTGTGCAATTTACATATTTTTTTAGCAAAAGTAATATAACTGTACCTATATAGCCAACCTTTCAGCGTGCATAAATGAATGTTTCTTCATTAATATCATACAAGAAAGAATACTTCAAATTCAAATGTATTTGTTTGCTTAAAAAATGGTACATAAATTTGAGGTGACATAAGAATACAAGACACATGTTTTGCCTATGAGGCCTGCAAATTTTCCTTAAGATTATCAAAAAGAAATACACAATTATTGCAAAATGAACAAAAAAATATACATTAATGTCAATTAAAGCAAATTGTCAAAAAAAATCTCTAAATATTCGTTTACAGAGTAAAAACATTTATCCAACAGCCATTTGTGTAGTCTTTGTTTGAATATATTTGTGGGCAGATATTTAAAATCTTCGGGAAGTTTGTTATAAACTTTCTTCCATGACTGAAATAGCAATTCTCACTATCTAACTCATTATGACTTTTCCAATTAAAGCCAGTGGATATATTCAACAGATAGGGAATTTTTTGCGAGTCATTAAAAATATTTAAACACTATTTGGAATTTACGGTCAATTTCTGGTAATTCCGAAGTAAGCTTTGAGTCATGTAAACGTTCTACCATAGGCATTTCTCGGCTTAACACGGAAAAGACAGTATGGCCTTGAAATCAACAGTCAACTTCAGTTTACACCGAACTCGATCACATTTACCGTAAACTTGACAATAAAAAAGAATTGATTTTTGTATCTCCACAATGACTAAAACTGTTTAACGACTTTTATTACTAACTTTTTCAAGTATATACTGATTCATATAGAAATGTATTCTTACTTAAATATTGGCACTAGTATTCAAAAGTTTTTAAGCCCAAATCTGCGCGAGAGGAAAAATAGTAGCGATCACAAATCAATGGGATAACGTGAAATAAAGAGAGCCAACGAGAGAAAATGTCCAATTTTAGCTTGTAAGGTCAATATGAAATTTTTATCCTAAATATGTGAGGTTAGGTATAATGTTATGTCACAACATGCTTTCAAGAAGGATCATAGAATTACGATCATAAATAGCATGAATCATATTTATGTTGTCATTCCACAGTCATATATTTCACATATTTATATGAGTCAGAGAAATAGGATCATTGGTAATAGAATACTCGTAGTGGCGTAAAACAACATTATCATATCCCGATTGCTTTTGGAGCATTCCTTCTCTTAGTTATTGTTATCTCCACTTCCAATGATCTTCCACATCTTTTATTGCAAAATGATTGGCGCGTATGTACATATGGTTCTGAGGTTCATTTAACTTAAATCAAGACATCATAATTTCTTGAGAGAATCTCTTTTACAGGAACCTGATCGTATGGCAAGACATTTATTCGCCACATAACTAGCTGGTTTCTGTAAAACATCTGTCTGTGCCTAATTTCATTGCAATCGCTATAGAAATGTAAACGCCAAATGATAAGCGTTACGTTCGTATTTATAATATTCATATGAATTATTTGACAGTCAGCAACCCACCAGCCAAAACTATTCATATCCGTATTTACGAAGTTTATTATGTTAGATGGAATGTAAGCTTTCAATCAATTTGTTATGGCCGATATTATTTCGATTAAAATTGCTACCGATCTATAATAAACTTGTCAGTGCTCCAGGCCTGTTTTGACAGCCCGTTAATTTTACTCTCTATTCTAAGCCTTAATGTCTCAGGAATAAGGTTGAAAGAAGACAATAGTTTTAGCAGCCTTGTCATGGAGTTGTGGTGTCGTTATATTGACAGCTTATCTCATGACCTTCGACACTGCCTTATTTGACTGACATGGGTGGAATACTTTCGTATAGCTCGTTAAATAAAAAATACAGAAAGTATTGATGGTTCCATGGCTAACTACAAACCTTCCTTGGCCATACTAATAAATGTGTATGTGAGTTTTTAAAGATATTATATAACTTTACCGCCTTTTCAAAACAATTTGAAATCAGACCATAAAATAAACTTAAAATTAGACAGTTAATGTGAGCATTAGGTATTATACAATGGGACTTATTAGTCATATGGATCTCTACCAGTAATCTCATACATAACCCAGGAGGTTTTTATTGAAAAATATAACAATAAAATATATTGATGGTGCACACAAATGGACTGAATGAATTTTATACCGGAAATGCAAGTTTCTGTGACATACGAAATTTACAGGAGCGTGCTTTCTTAGACATAGTACTTTAATAGTTATTTATACGACAATCTTGCTGCGTAAATATTTATTTTAATTACGATATATTCACTTTCGAAGAGGGCTCATCTAATTCAAAATAGTTAATGTTAGGTTGTACAATAGTGTATAATCTCTATACATCGTATTAATCATAAAAATGACGAGTAGGAAAATTATTGAAACTTTTTTGAGTCAATGTATATTATTTACCTAAATTAAACTTTGAGAAATCCCATATCCATTTTAGTTAATTAAATATTTTTATCCTTAAGCCATATTTGATATGCTACGTGTAGCGTTTTCATAGTATACACATAACGTAATATTCAATCAGCAAATTTTATAACCTCAAGGAAATTGTCAAACAATACTAAAGCGGTAAAAATCTGGAGTCGTAAAAAATTTATGCACAACATTGCTCGGAGACAAGCAGTCAGACAGTAATTCTATCCCATTATTAATTCAGTGCAGTGTGGCCTTTGCTTATATGCTGTGATGATATGAATATGCCGGGGTGGATGTATGGAGTAGAAGAACATTAATAAATCCCGCATCCACAGCGATTTCCATATCTATGACGTAATAGATATTCTATAAGAGTATAGAACTTGTGAGATATAATATGGTTTCATATTGAATGGTCTGGGGTTCGAGGTACCTCCTGGAACTGCTAGATATTATATATCCAGTACGCTGAAGTTCATTTTTCACGTTGAACCAGGTCACTGAGCTATGGGTTGCCAGCGCCACAAGTATAGTAAGATAACACAACACAACATAATCTCAATGAGAAATGTATATTATAGTGTTTTTCGTATTTTAGGTCTCAAAATTTATCAGCCATATAACCTGGTAAAGTGTAAAACTACCCACGAGTTGATCAACATTCTTTATACAAACTCTTCTATAGTAAAGACTTGTCGCAAGTCAATCTCGAAGTACTGATAAATTTGGGTCTCTTCAAGTTTATACCACTAATCCCAGTGCTCTAGAATAATTCTCATCCTTTACCAGTTAACTTGCGTAAATCCTCCTGGTCCACTAAACTAGAGAGCGTGTTACAGTACATTAATCAAGACAAAATGATCACCACAAAACTTGTCTGCTCCATTGATTCACTTCAGCTTACATATTTCGCTACGCCACGACTCAGCGAATTAAGTAGCAGTCTTTTCTCGGAGTTTCTTTTATGAATACATTTCTTAACAAGTGTATTTGTAAGAAAACCGAAATAAATAACTAATAGTTATTATTTAGGAAAATTTAGCGGATGAATGGTGCCTAATCTTACGTTGGACACTCCGGTTACGGATGACTTGCTAAATCGTCAGACCAAATAGAATACGTAACAAGAGAATCTGGCACTAATAAAATGGTAAATACGCGATCGTGATTTCAAAAGAAAAAAATGTTCTTTCAGATTTATTAGAAACTAAAGTTTTTCACATCAATTTCAAATCCATATCGCATAAAATTATAAAAAATATCCTAAAAAAACAACGTATACATATTTTTATACAATGCTTACCAAAAATTCTAAAATCTATATATTAATACGTGAAGCTAAAACTTTGTATCCTTTTTTACGAAAATTGCGTAGACGGAGGAGTATGAAATTTCGCACACTTATAGTTTATATAGACAAGAAGCGACGATTGCTAATATTTGTTTTAAATTATGCATAATAATACATTAAATCAATAAAAAACATTACACACACTACCATGTATTTGACATACACACGCATATATATATATATACTCTTTTGTTTATTTTTCAAGTCAAATTAACAGCGTAGCCTTGGCGAAATCTGTGATTATAGAAGTATATAGTCTTTGACAACAAATTATTGTGGTCGAATTTCGACCACGGGTGACCACTAGTATTTATTAATAGGAATATATTGTACCATGTCAGTACTTGAATGTTTTAGATCAGACATCAGAGCCTTTTACATTTTTTTCTAGCTATTACATGTCACCCTGAACATAAATCTTCAAGCTTATATATTATGTTAAAAACTTTTAATAAATAACAATCGCCTTTCGTTTGTAAACGTACCAATGAATGTCTCAAACATTTGCCAAGATTTCAGTATCAGCGTCAAACAACATTGTTGCTTGCTAATTGCGATACGAATACAATTCTCTATTCAACGCGGTTATCATAAATCATTATATTAGTTTAAGATTTAGTAAAGTACAGCGATATTTTATACCTTCACTTTTAGTGTAGGCGATAGGTTAGCAATACGTTATAAAGTACTAAATATTTGTTTCAATATAATATAATAAATAATAAATATAAACTGTTCAAAAACCAATATATTTTCAAAATTCTATTAGAACAGAAATATAAATGTAAAATAACATACATGGACACCTTGTAAAGAGGCAGAAAAATCAAGAGACAAAAAGAATGTAACATTGGAAGAGTATAATGGATATAAGAGTAAAGTAGATTAGTAGGTCAAAAAAGGGATAGATTTTATGCAGCATTATACTCGTAATTTATGGCGTGATAAAGGGAGTATACTTAGAACATACGACTGTAGAAGGAAAAAGGCTTACTGCCGAACCTAATGTTGTAAAAAATTAAACAAATGGCCAGTGAATAAATGGTTAACTAGAAGAACGCTTTGGAAATTAAGTTCAATATTACATCGAAATTTTCACACATATCCCATTCCTTGTTGCTAACCGGCAAAACCAAAGCGACTAGTGACCGGCGACCTTGCTGGTTAAGACATTGCACTCCGTGACAACATTGGGCGTGCGTTGCCCGGTCACGCTATCACGATACTCTTTCGCCTTGGTAACCATTGAGCACGGTTTGAAAACCATTGCATTTAGGCGATTGAGAATCAATAGATAGGAAATAAGAAATTAAATAATATTGCGTGAGTGTTATTGCGTAAAGATGTTGGTTGTTGGCGGCCTTTAGCAACACCTGTTGGAGAACTTGTAGACGATTCGGGTAATCCTATGAACTCGTTTGTAACATAAATATTCTTGATTTTTTATATAAATTAATTTAATACATCTCTGTCAGCATACTATAGAACACCGTTATTGAATTTGAGGAATATTATTTAGTTTAATAGCAACTTTCTATAAAGAAGATTTTTTTATAATTGGATTTTTAAATAGCGTTATAAAGTTTCTTCGAAGCCGGTGGGGCGTTAGCAAACACCCTTAAATATTACAGACTTCTTTACAATAAGATTGTCTGTCTGTTTACCTAATGCAAGCAATAAAAAAGTTGGTGACGTCATTCACTATGATATAACTACCACTGAAAGCCTCTTTACTCATTTATAACAATAATTAAAAAATTGTATTTATCTGGTGTTCTTATCTCTAAGTCTTCGTGGCAAAAGATTTCATTAACTGGTGTGTGGTCAACGGTCATTTGTAATTTTCTACAAGAGTTTCTATTTCGTTAATCGGCCAATTCAATATAGGAAACGATTTCATAAATCTAGGCTTTCCGCTACCACAAGTTATTTTGTGGTCAAGAAAGCTAGGTGTCTTGATAACCTTTGAAAGAACTTTCACGTGCTAATGAGTATTAAATTTAGATTAGGGTAACTAGTTCTTCTTTTTAAATAATAAAAAAATATCACAAGGATTTTCAGCAGTGATGAATTGACTAAAAAGAAAGGAGATTCATGTTTGGAATAGTTCACAGTCAAGTAAACTCACTTTTCATATCTTACAAAACGGCACAGTCTCCTTGTTTTGAGATGAGTGGAATGAGATGTGACGTGTTAATTCTAACGAGTGAAATAAATTATTAATTACTCCGGCCCATAAAAAATAAAAAGTGGTCTGTACTTTTGACCAGATCCATCTATCTATTCTTATGTATTTCGATGCGGTGAATCCGAATCGGGTCACGCCAGTTTGCTCCATAAACCCTCAAAATGTTGAGAATGTATGGACCAAACTGAGCCCAGATTAGGATTTAGCTCATTGAAATACATAAGACTAGATGAGTCTGGTCAAAAGTACAGACCATTTTTTATTTTTAATGGGCCAATGTTATTAAGTAAGTCATGGTAGCGTAATGGCTAGCGCACGCGTCCCAAACTCAAAGGGCGCGGGTTCGATTCTGGCCGGAACGCATGCACCACTTAGTTATATTCTGATCTAATATGCATATTGTTACAATTACCACGTGCTAACAACGGTGAAGGAAAACATCGATCGACAAAGACAAACATCGACAAAGATAACCGCTGTGTCAAATCTGCCAAACCGCCTTGGACAAGCGTGGCGGGTATACTGTCCGTTCCCCCTATAATAGGAGGCCCGAGCCCAGCAGTGGGACATTTATGGGCTGATATTATTATATTATAATGTTATTAAATATTTTTAATCGTAATTTAGAGATATTAAATAATTTTAATCGTGTTTTAAATTAGCTATTTTATATCTAAAGTACTCAGAAGTCTGACATCGTTATGTCGTGAACTATCCTACAGATCCGTTATCGGAGGATCGTCACTGAGTCTTTGGTCTTATAGAGGGTCAATCAGGCGCTTTGATTTGTTTTACACAGACTTATTTTAAAAAGTATCCGTAAAAGATAGGTAAGGATAAAAACAAACCAACTGGAATAAATTCACATCATTAAAGACAGGTCCAGCTGACAAACACGTAGAATTGTAAAATCAGTTTCAATTTTTTTCTGTATTAAACGTTTGAAATCGATTTGCATAAACGGTGACTAGATCACGTACGCTTATATAGAACAAGTTGTTAAAACATTGCAATAACACTTCTCTAATGCAAGCAAATTGGTTTAAATTTCATTTCATAAGAGCTGCGTTCCTGTTGGTGGAGCCTGGACAAATCTTCGAGGTTGTAATTAGTTATTTGACTTCCGTATAATTTTTTCAATAATGTAATTAGTACGCTTTTATTTGCATCTCCCTTCTACCTATATATTTATTATTTAGTTTTGGTATGCAATATTATGTACAGATAGTTCGTAGAGATAATTCTCTTTCCTTTTGACTTTCTTCAAATAATTTGGGATCGGCACAATATTCTGTCTTTTCTTCCATACGCTGGCATTGTACGGTTCAACGTACAGCGTTTTGGACACTATCGCGGTATAATTCGTAGTGGGCTCTATGTTTTCAATAGTTAGCTGGAAGTTTCAAAACAAAATATGGTTTAAGTAAACTATGACCTGTCGAACATCTTTCCCTTTTATGTTCTTAATAATATTTAGAAAGTGGTCTGGCTACATCGTTCCAGCGGAAAACGAAGGGTTAACTTTATCGTAAAAGCGATGCATACCATCTAAAGCAACCGCGCCGCTCGCCATCGAAGAGAAGTTTACCCCCATTTACTGGAACTCCCATGCTCAACCACGCAATGGTTCTTTAGAACGTTTGTTCCGCGTACGACATTGATTTAGACTTAGAGGGAAGTTCCCGCCGAGGATTTCCCTCTGCGCTACGACGTAGGGTTGTTTAAGAAGGGCATTATAACATTTCTTAAAGGCCGGCACGGGTTGGCATTGTCTCCGGTGTTGCAAACGTCTTTAACCGACCATTTGCCTGCTTCAGGCAATAAAAAAGAAATTGCTGATTTTTCTTCTATAGTGAAGACGTTCCCATAAACGCAGTAAACATAAATGTAATTATCTTAATTGTTTGACCTTAAATTAGTTACTTTTGAAGGCGGTCTTAATAAAAGGAAGTTGCAAAATTTAATTAATTTCTCATTTTATAGCGATTAGAAAGTTTCCAACAAGATCTTGAGGAAGACAAAAGTAAATACATTGTCGCAACTGTACGTTATACAATTAATGTTGAAATTCTTTATTACTTACCGATTTGTTCCGGCACTACTTTATTTTTCCGATGAATTGAAAATGGATTACATACATTTATTTGCTTATTATGCTTCCAAATACGACTCTGTGCGATTTATGTATCTACTTATTTTCAAGTATTCATGAATATTCAAGTTTTTGAATAATGTTCAAGCAAAAGCTTAAAGCCAAGTTGTAGGTTTCTATCTGACATTTTAAAATAATATATACGTGACATTTTTGGAAAATTAAACTGCACAGCTCAACGCACCTTTCAGTTCCCGCCAAAAACTCATGAACTATCCAAATCATGAAATGACTTTAGAATTCATGTGACGTTACAGAACCGTTTTATGTTTGAATTGTATTGATTGTGGGTCGCCATGATTATAGTTTTTGAAAAATATACAATGGTCTAAAATTGTAGGCATGATAATGACAACATGATAAAATATCATTAATTAAAAACAGTTTTCTGTCGTCACATTGATGACAGAGAATTCAAATCATCTATATTGTTACGAGTTGCAGGACTCGAATTAACATGCCGTTGGAATTAATATAGAGTTTATTTTATCAGAACTATACAAGCACGCATAACACAGGTACAAATATAACTGAACACAACCAGTATAAACGATTACGTTTGGAGACGATTACGATCTCGCGCATTAGCAAGATCGTAATTCCATAAAACGCGCAAAGTCCGTCACTAAATAGATTACCGCATGGAGTACATACGTCTTGCTTCGCTCGTGGCTATCGCTAGACTCCCGATCTCTCCATTGGGCCATTGCTTTATACTGAACCGACACAATATGGCTGCCCGACTGTATAGACCGAATTTTTTAGAATCAGTTCGACACACCTGGCTAATGACTGCTATAAAAGATTACAATACACAATGGGCTGTTTTCTGATTACAAATCGGCGTGTAGATCGTAACAACCGCGTGTAGGCATATCTGAGATGGAAAAAATATTCATGTATTTTAAATGTTTATGCGGTTTGTCATTAAATTAAATCTTACTTGAATTTTCGCGAACGTTTTATTTTGAAAGTCCAATAAAATACAAATTATTTTGATGGAAAAGTATAAGGTAAAACAATCAATAAATAATATTATTGAATTTGGTATAAGTACTCCATCTTCTAAGACACTAAGCCTATCTATCACTTAGATATATTTTTGTCATTGTTCTTTCTCAGGCTTAGGTCTTTGCAAGCAGTAGTTTTTTTTAATTTATATTTAGTACAGTTTTTTCTTTAGGTTACTATAAACATCTAAAATCTATAAAATAATATAAAATGCTGTTTACTGGCTACGTTCCATTAGGGACTCACAACGACCACTTTCACGATCGCGATTATTCCCGTTCCACTTGCTTGCTGGCGCTACAATCGTAAACCTAAGTGGAACGGCTATTCGACCCACCTCTTGACATGGGTCGTTGTGAGCGTTGTGTGATCCAAAATGATGACGTCATTAGTGACGTTTTCGCCACGACCATACCGACCGCGGTCGCCTTTTAGAACGGCTAACGGAGCATTTTGGGAGTTGTGAGCTACTAATGGAATGCCCTGACTGTTGTAAAAGTTGAAAATACAAACATAGCAGTGACATCTATACTACTTATTTTTAATACTTTTTACAAGTTACAAATTCACAACACTTTCAATTATCGCGTTATCTATGTTTCTAACTAGATGGAGCTGTAATTAAAATTAAAAACAGAACAAAATAAATTTATTTATATAAAATACTGCGCGCAGATTATTACATACCTAATTCTTAACATTACAATAAGTTTAATAATTTGCTCCTCTCACGTTGAATAGTTAACGTTTTATCGAATATTGTTCTTGTCGAATTTTAAATTAAACCACCAATATCACAAGTCTTTTAAATTTACTATTATTAATCCTAATAAATACTGTAATTATTTTTATTCACCAGTCATGACTTCCAGGAATTCTGTAAAGAAAAAATACATAATTACTACAGAGTTCCAATGGGCCACTTCCCCCCTCCGGCTAACTCATCCTCCTAATCCAATCTCGTATCTCATCCTTTCTATCATATTCCTCCTGCCTGGCCCCTGTATTCCATCCTCCTATTTCATTCTCTTTATCCCAACTAAAAGGCTAACAATACACGAAACAAAAGTCTATAGGCGGCGGTAACCACTTTCCATGCACTGAGTCATCTGCATGTTTGCCAGATTTGCAATAAGAAATAATAAAAAAACAAAGATTTTATGATCAATTTCAATCAGAGGACATAACTTTTAATCAAAATCGCTTCCTGACTGCATAGCGAATACCCTCCGTTTTGAAACATAAATTGGTTAAATAGATTTATTCGAAAGTCACGAAAGAAAACAAATATCCTCGGTTGTTATTGTATGACGTATTAATTTACTAGACAGACGTCATACGTACGTCATGAAAATTAATTTTCAATATCAGCTCAGTTACATCTGACGGCTTCTGTGGTTGATCGGGCTAAGCCTTTGCAAGCGTACCTCATTGCAACGCAGAGGCTCCGGGCTCGATTCCTGGTGTAGTAAATTTTGGAAACGAATTTTCGCCGTTATTTACTATGGTCTGAGTGTCTGTGAACGGCCCCAGAGTAGTCCGTTGTATATTACCCATAACACAAGCGTGACTTGCCTAATTTGGGAATATACAATAATTATGTGTGTTTGTCTGCCGAAATTTTATGTTTTTGACGTACGCCAACTCATGGAATCTTCCATAACCAAACAACGGAGTTCTTGTGGCAGACAAGGCACATTTTACTAAACAGTCGAGATTTCCATCGCAAACACATAATTAAAAATAATCGATTAGATCCTAAAACTATTGCAAACTTTTAATCTGTACATGTTTTTAAATAAAATTGTACAGAAATCAAGACTTTCCAAATTTCCACCAAAAAGATGAAGCATGACGTTTTGAGCAGTAAAAAAGTTTTGTTGAGAATCTTCATTGTTCTGGTTATTCTGGTCTGAAGTTAAATTAATGTTAATCTTTTATATATTTGTAAGCTTGACCTCAACAAAGTACTTAGGTACCAGTGCTATTTAAGACAATCCCGGTTTTACATTTTAGAAGAAGGGTTGAATTGCCTTCTTAATCCTCTACCCAAAAATGGTATAACAGAAAAAAACATAACCAAAAAACAAAAGGCCTGTCGTCTTTCTATTTTGAACAGAAGAATGGGTAACAGTAATTGAGGGCATCCCCATAAATCTGCCGTACTTGAAGGAGGATAATAAGTAATTGAGCGCAACTTACCATCAAAGTCTACAGTGCCAGATCCATCAGAATCAATTTCTTCAATCATAGTATCTAAATCGTCAGGTGTTAGCGTATTGTCTAGTTCTTTAAAGATCTCTTTTAATACGTCTGTAGTGATGTAACCGTTTCCTGAAAACAAATTTTAGTATAAGCATGAAAAAAGAATATATATTATGCTTTCTTCCATAGTATAAGTATTTTAATTCAAAAAACCTAATATTAATATATCTAATATTAAATTGTGAAAGTTAATTTATTTTGAATTTTTATTCATTTGTTGCTTTCTTTTTTAATGCATTGGTAATATACGTTTTTCAGTGTTTTGTAGTGCCAAAAATATTGCGTGTTCGTCACCTAGGTATATGTAAATCTTTAACGTGTGCAGTCCAAACGTACTTGGCGATTTTTAAACAAGAACAGTTCTGCTACAATAGCAATTAGGTAGATAGTATTGGACGATATTTTACTTCACCATCATATTATTATACGCAGCGTATAAAGTGACCCCAATATTTCCCTCAGCTACTTGTTCTTATTGTTACTAAATAATATCTATTGAATGTACCTTCTCTGTCATACAATCTGAAAGCTTCCTTTAACTCTTGAAGCATAGTTTCGTCATCTAATTCTTCAGTCAAAAACTTGGCAGCTAAACTGCAGAACTCTTGAAATGCCAGCTGTCCGGTATCTGAAAAACATAGATAAATATTTTATTATTACTTGGCAAAATAAACAGTGCAAAATACGCATTGTCAACACTTTGTTGGTAAAATCATATGCGACCTTATTGTTTCAAGCAGTCTAGTTTAAAGCAATTTCGTACCTAACCTGGCGATATAGGTGGTGCAGAATTTGAAATAGCACTGAAAAATTTAATAAAAATATAGACGGCGCCTACGTGTACAGAAGCATCAAATGAATTTAAGCATGTTGGTATAAACAAACTTACTTATGTAATATAGTAGAGTTTAGCTTTAGAGCTTACGCGAGTAAAATTAGAGGTATGTCCGAGCTTACATAATTAATAATTTCGCAATGTTCATAAACTCATAAAGAGTATATATAATAAAAAATTATTGGACCCTAACTAAACTTATGTTCTGTTAGTCTATGAAGGTCGGCTACACCACCCCATTATAGTAATGGGTATTAGGGCAACGGGCATTAAGGCAACCGGCATTAGGGCAACCGGCATTAGGGCAACGGGCATTAGGGCAATGGGCAGTATACATCCCTATTACACTTGTCCAAGGTTTGTTTCTCGCGATGTACTGTTGTACATTGGGTGAGATAAATAGCGTAAGCAGTACAAACCCCACGGCCGATTCCAAGCCACTTCATTACAAAGAGTCACGTCACGGGTAACTTAGTCACCAAGACTATAGGTACTGATTTAACGGAAATGTATAATTTTTTCATTATCAGTTTTTTGTGATAAGGAATATCAACATTTTCAAAATTAAATTACCTTTGAAGCTCCGTTAAAAAATGAAATAAATAATTGATTGTAAATTTCTTTCAGTTTCCTCTTATTATATTACACTATTTTCCTCCTTTTAAATATTTATGATGAATTAATAAAGTATTGAAGTGAATTTTCCTTAATGTGTCAGTCAATTAGGCGTTTTCAAAGTTAACGAAACATTAGCTATCTCTGATCGCGGTCAATATGGATTCGGACACATGTAACAAGAAATTATAATATTTTTACGTATGTATAACAGAACAAGCAATAAAATAACATCTTATCGTCTAACTTTTAAAATATTATAATATAAATATGTTTAATTTCATTTGAAACAATAAAATTAATGCGTTATTTGACTCCTTTTACTTGTACCTACTTATCTCAGACTAATATATAAAGCTGAAGAGTTTGTTTGATTGATTGAACGCGCTAATCTCAGAAACTGCTAGTCTGATTTGAAAAATTCTTTCAGTGTTAGAAAGCCCATTTATTGAGGAAGGCTATAGGCTATCTATCATCACACTAAGGCCAATAGGAGCGGAGCACCAATGAAGAATGTTCAAAATCAGGGGGTTTTGAAAACAAACTCCACGCGGACCACGTCGCGGGCACCACTAGTGACACCATAAGTAGGCACGCTAGTATGAAATCTGTGAGGCAGCGACGTTGTGTAAGTTTATAAAAAATAGCTCAGTTGATTTGACTGTCCTCTCCCCTACTACACTTTTATAGTACATATTTAATATTATATAAGAGATCGTGGCTCAGTTTCTTCACCCTTTCTTGACCAGGGGAAATCCGCTTGTAGACACGCCAGCGCGTAGGAATCTTGGTGGGGCGTGTGGGATTCTCCTCGGTGTCTGGGTGGCATTTACACCTCCGGCCGATCCTCGTGTGTCCCTTGTCCGGGCCGTAGAATCGCTCGCGCATTCACCTCCGGTCCGGACGAACGGTGGCCGGCCCTTTGCGAGCTGGCCTCACAATCATTTGTTAATGAGTGCCAAGGTAGCCGGAGATGCAGCTCTCCGGCTACCTCGGCCCTCATCAGTTACTAAAGCACCCGCGTGCCATTCAAAGCACACGGGTTCGATGCATGATTGGAGGCATGCACCGCGTAGAATTTTTGTATAACCTAAAGTGCATCATCAGCACTTGTAACTATTACTTGATGATGGTAAAAGAAAAAATCGTGGGAAAATCTCCACAAGTTTACCGATGTGTGTATACCGCCAGTCCGCCCTAGACAAATGTGGTTAATTCTTAATACCATTCGGTTCCCTAAAATTTAGAGGCCTAAGCCCAATAGTGGGACCTTTATGGGCTGCTGTGAATAAATTATTTAAAAAAATATTCAAAATTACTAATGTCAAAGAAAGAAGTTTATCTGAATGACGAAAAAGAAACAAGAAATATTTGACGTAAAATCGATATTAGATTGTTTCTTTTCTGTCTTTCAATTTAGAAGAACTAACCAAAGCGATCCATACTAACATAAACATCATTCAATGTAATTGAATACGGTCGTGTCTTGTAAGTTCTGTACCTTTCAACCAATTTGAATCAATTTAATTGACCCGTTTAACATCAGCATCTCTCTCTTTTCTTTCACTGTCTCCCAAGTATTTGGGGTCGGAACAATATGTCGTTTTCTTCTGTACTCCTCTATTCTGACATACGTCCTCTGTCAAATAACAAATCGTCATATCATCCTTTCCACAATCCATCCATCACTTGTTTGGTCTATATTCACATTCGTACCCTTCCGTATAACAATCTTTTAATTAAATAAGTATTTCTACAAGTGAAAGTCAGTAAAAATATTTTTTTATATTTATTTACAAATACATACCAAAATTTGATGTAGCTAGACGTGTCTCGGTAGCCGTGATCGTCTAGTGGTTAGGACCCTACGTTGTGGCCGTAGTAACCCAGGTTCGAATCCTGGTCACGGCAATGTGCAAACATTGTCACGGTGAGGCAATTTTTTTATTTTGGTACATTTTACTTCCTTTTTTACTTTTTAAATCATTGACTTATATATTTCATACATTTTTTTGTTGTATAATAATATGTATTAATCAAACAACATAAGATTGCGTAACTCAAACTATAAAATAATTTATCAACCCGGACTCGCCAAATTTAAATAATTTTAAATCTCATAAATTACGGTTTTTTTTAAATATCTGCACAATTGTATAGTCATTAATAATTTCCAAATTTAAATAAAAATATTATGTTATTCATACTAAAAATTTTGTAAAAAAAAAACTCAAATGTTGCTTTTTTCCTATACTAAATTGCATGATAATTATAAAATTTAAAATATGTACAACATTTTATTTTCAATTTAAATTGTTACCACATATTGGATTGCTTTTGTAAAATAATTTTAAAAAGCCATTTAAATTAAAAAAACAAACAATTCCGCGAATATTAATTCCGCTATTTTAATAATATGTAATAATTACTATTAAATCAACGTCATCTAGCGGTTTTA
Organism: Dendrolimus houi; assembly: GCA_039645545.1. NCBI lineage: Eukaryota > Metazoa > Arthropoda > Insecta > Lepidoptera > Lasiocampidae > Dendrolimus > Dendrolimus houi. Next base: position 7,825,725 of record CM077127.1, on the reverse strand, counting down.
GTACAAAGTAGTTACTTAAACAACTCCACTGAAGTTTCTAAAATGTATGACAGATGGCGCAAGTTGTACTAACTATAGTTATAGATCATTGATTTACGCTTTATTCAGTAACAGTGGTCATGGAAGAGGAATAGTGGGATGTTGATAATATTCTCGTTAGTTGCATTTTGTTTTTAGAGTAGTTAGTAGTAATTTTTGGTATGGTATAATCTATCTTCTATCTAATTTATATATATAATTGAAATTCACGTATATAGTGACTCATCGCGATATCTCAGGTACTATTATAATACATATAGACTTGAAATTTGGCATGGACGTTTCGCCAAAGTAGAGCTTAGCTAAGAACGAATTTTACGGCACGCGAAGCGGGCTGGTATCAGCTAGTATGTATATATAAATGGTTATGTTACGTACGTAATATAACAAACACCTATGGGAACTTATTTATTTAATAAGAAAACGCTATTTAAATATTGAATTGCAAAGACATTGCAAATATATTTTCTTATAAAATTGATGAACACTACTAGAACTTGCACTGTATATTTCAACATGGGACGCTTTTCTTTTATGTGCTATGTATGATGGCATTGGTGTTTGGGATCGACCCCACAATGGTCCCTTCTATAATACCCATAACAAAAGCATAACTTATGTTATGTATATTTGTATTCCAATTTTAAAAAAAATGTGTCTCTGTGCAGTTCACTCGCAGTAGAATTGTAACAAAGTGTGGCAAGGGGTGGAAGGGATTCTAAATTTCGTCACATTACACTTCATATATTATATCGTTAAAATATATATATGTTTTAAAACACGAAATTTGAAGTATTAACGAAAAGTTTAAAAACTTTTTCAGTTCTATCTGTATGAGCAGTGTTTAAATTATTATATATAATATATTATATCTCATTCTCTCATTCTCTCGTAGGCTTAATCCTATAGATTTATGTGTATATCTCTTAGTGTATTTTTTGTTTCACCGATTTTCAAATCAGAATGATTCTAAAGAAGTTTCACTTCAAAAATACCTCATTAATATTACTATCTCATCTAATCAGACTGCTAAGTAATATAAATATAACCTAAATTAACTAAAAGTATTCATACTGAGACTGATGTGCATGCATTTAACCTATGTTTAAGATAAAATAATCTCTAAAACTATATGGCTAAACAGCGATTATTTTACTTTAACCGGTGTTTAAATGTCTATGCACACCAGTCTAAGAATGTGTCCATTAGTACTTTTCTCACTTCGTTTAGTATGTGTTCTTTACGTTACACTACAGTTTAGTTTTGTTTAAAGCAGTGGAACACACTTGAAATAAAACTTGAATTTGAATTCAATAATATTACTTACGTTCAACGTCGTATTCATTAATGATTTCAGCAAGTGTGTCGTCGTCGCACTCGTGGCCTAACATTTCAAGAATTGTGCCGATAAAGTCTGTACTAATAACGCCTTGCTTCTCCCTATCGAAAGCGTCGAAGGCATTCTTCAGAACTGAAAAATTAAAGTAAATATTAGGAATCCTCTACCCCACACAAGTCTTCATCAAAAAATGCGCCTCCATTGCAAATGTATCGTTCATCATCGTTCTGCGTTTGTTCTCTTCGTTTTGTTTTTTTTTTTTTAATAATATTATACAAGCGTACATGGTTTGTATACCTATATTTTATTGTGAATAAAGAGTTGTTGATTGGTTTTCAACAAAATTTATGTTTTTGTAATTTTTGAGTTAGACGAGTACGTAATACATTATGTGACATGTAAGTTCTCTACAAGAACTTAAAAATTAGTCAAAGGCCTATAATTTAAATCAAATTTAGGTGGGATGGTTATATAGATCTCCATGCCACTTAATAAGTTAAGTACTTGTTGTTCTTATGGTATTATAACATGCAAAGTTATTATTTTGCTTTAAGTGATAAGGCTATTAGGTATTTCTTTAACCTAACCTTGTCCATATAGTTTTTAAATACGTACTTTTAATTTATAGTTTATGACAACGTATTCATTCACATAACCTTGCAATATGAAATATTTAGACAGTGTACATTGGTCTAGAATTGTTTAGATCCACAAAGTAATTAAGTAGATACTTACGTTGCAATTGACTTTCATCCAATTCCTCCTGCACGCCGCGCATGTAAGAAAACAAAACCATTACAAATATATTACTTAAAATCATTGTTACTTATGTAATTTTATGTTAAAAAAATAAATTCTCTTCAATAAGCACTAAAAAATCACGCACCATTTTGTTCTTTTAAAAGTTGATGTCACAATGAGAAACAATCCCTCACTCTCAAATGACCCAGGATTTATATAAGTAAGCCATTTATATATACCTGGTACGAGTTGGTTCCGCCTAAGTGGAATATTCCAGGAGTTGTCAACATTTCTATTTATTATAAATATATTATTTATTAATTTATCTCGCTTATTTAAATCGGCAGTTGAATTGAAGTTTTGGTAAGTTAAAAATTATAAAATGCATGCTTACAAGATCAGCAGTAAAAACTGAACAGTAAATTAAATAAAAATGAGTTATAACAAAATTTAAATTTCAACAAAATGACCTAATTAATGGCCAGTTATGTATGGCCAGTGATCAAATCAAAATAGGATGACTACAAAACATTTTTTTATCCGGATAGCTGAAAGCGGGGCAATCTAATGACGGATTTTGTATTTACTCTTATGATAGAAGTAAGCCGGCGTTAAAGAATTACACACATTCGTATTGTTTTTTTTTATTAATTTATTCATGACCATGGAATCTATGTCTTTCAGTCGGAAACATTTTTAAAATTAACTTATGCTATGTGTAACACAGCTGAACTGTAGGTTATCAGCTGCTGCCATTCAACGGAGTTCTTGTGACAACTCAAAAGGCCACATTTGACTATACAGTTCACATTTCTCACAAAACACATAATTACTTAAGTATTTTTGTGCTGACATTATAGGCTGAAATTACTGACTACTCTTTCTATATTTATCATATTTTACTGACGTATATTTTTATAACTGATCATTATAATGTTTCAATAACAATTAGATAAATGTTTGCCTTTATTTGATATTTTAATTAGTCTTTAACTATTAAAACGACACTATATCACAGAAAACACATTAAGTATGGTAATATTTGGTATTTTAAATCTTCAAGTCGTTATCAGGCAACCGTTGCCACAGCTGGACGTATATATAGGCCTCGCAAGATTGCACTACATATTTAATTCTTTTTTTTTTATTAATGTATAGGTTTGCATTTGGCCAGTGTCTCATCTGATGTTAAGTGATGACGCTATCTAGGATAAATCACGCTTACCTAGAAGATACCTATTCACTCGTGACTTGAAGACTTCAAGATTGTATTGGTAGAATAATTTGCTGTGCGGAAAAAAGACTCTGTTTTTCCTCACAGCAAATTATTCCACTCTTCGGCAGTGCGCACCAGAAAAAATGAAGCGAAACGCTTGCTTCTGACTGGTGGTGTTTGCACCATGTAGTGGTAGTACAGACTGATACCTCTGGTTGTTCGATGGTAAAATGGGAATAGAGGTACCAGCTCGAGTAATTAATTCTAAAAAATACTCCCCGTAATGTATTCGATAGAAAACAGATGGCCTCGCGACCTTGCATCTATGCTCTAGACTCTGAAGTCGAGTTTAAAAAAAATCTCCGCCTTTCTCATCCAGTCCCCATTGACTACTTTACGTAGGCCCAGAATTGAACCTCGATTGACTGAAGAACATTAAATCTCTAAATTAATTAATTACCGTTTAATTAATAACGCGATAATATAACCGGTTGTTGTCCCCTGTCCGCAATCACTCGAACATCTATTGGAATCCTAATACTGTGACATCAAATCCAATGTTATCGACACGGCCGAATTTACTGAGCTATTAATAATACTTAGAAACATTTATTAGACAATAGAGTATTAAGTGTTTGTCAATGAAATCTCTCGGGTGGAAAACAATGAAGCTTTTAACTATGAAAAGGTTTTCTTCGTATGTTTACCACTTTTAGGGTTCCTTAGTAAAAACGGATCCTTTTCCTGTCTCTCTATACCTTTATCCATCTAAGTACCTATGCAATAGCTTTTTTTGTCAAAAACTAAGTAAACGAACGTCTTCTATAATTAAGCGTATAATGATATAGTTAAATAATAATAAAAAAAAACAATAACAAATCGAGCCACCACACCTTAACACCCCAAATCATAGCTATAACTGAAGAATAAAAAAAAATGTGTTTATATAAGCTTGATGATGGACAAGTACAAAAAAGACATGGATGGATTGTGTGAAGTATGACTTGATTTGTGGTGTAACAGAGAACGTAGACCAGAATGGAGGAGTATGTACGGAACAGTCATGTCGACCCGGAATGATTAGGTAAATATGAAAGAGAAGATAAACGTATCGTTATATAAAGTTTGAGAAATTATGTTTCTTTTTTTGGTTATTTATTTATTGGCATACGTTTCTAGAGAACAGCTCATTGTTTCATTGTACTCGTTTATGGCCGCTTGCGTTTATGTTATTATCGCTTGCGGCCGAATCATTAGCCAAGTGTTGCGGATTACGTCAACTACGATACGGGCATATTTTTTTGAGACATAAAACGACGACCTGATGGGAAGGGGAGTCGAGCGAGAACCACGATCAAGGCGAGACGTGTGTACATTCAGGAATCTATTAGTGACGGACTTTGTGCGTTTTATTGAATTACGACCTTCTGCATTACGTTTGTGTTTGTTGTGTTCGGTTATATTTGTACCTGTGTTACGTGTTTGTATAGTTCTAAACTCTATAATCAGTCTAACGGCATTGTAATTCGAGCCCCGCAACTCGTAACAATATTTTAGGACCTGATCAAATAAAAATTGTGTCCAAGAATTCTAAAAACGGTAATTTATGATTACGTATCGTATACCTAAATAGCAGTTTTTACTTAGTTTCAATGTTTATTTTGAATCTACAGACAATGCTTTAATATTTTTTATATTGATTTATCGATCTACTACATTACATAATTATATATTAATGGTAATATAAGGACCATAAAAGAAATTAACAAATAATATGATTCTCTGTATAGAAAACGTCAAAGCAAATCACCGAAGGCTGAGAACTCAATCGATGACGGTTTACCGGAAGACGAGCGCTTTGCCTGTGATACAATTTCCGGTTGATGTATGAGCCTGTATCAAGACAAGGGATTACCGGAAGGGGATAAATCGATGTGTACGATGACAAACGTAATATTTGATGAGATTGATATTCTTTATCTTCCCTGTTATATGAAAGGTCTGATAACTGTTTTACAAATGAGATTCTATCTCAGGACTACGTGCTTGTCATATTCTTCTTCACGTTTTTACCCCTCGTTTATATTAAGTGGAACTCCCAGCAGCAAACTGGAAAGTGGCGAAGTGGGCAAAGTGGGCTCATAATACTGGTACGAGGTTTAACGGCACGTTAAAATGATACTGAAATTGTGTTTTTTACAATCGCAAGGGGATAATCGTATACAAAAACTATATGCAGGAATAAAGATTAAAATTAAACATAACTATCCAGTATCAAGTAGATACACTCCAAAATACTGCATTATCGCATTGTATGGCAACGCACAAAGCAACCCAGCATTTGTAACAGACTAACCATAAGATCAGTTGGCGCGCCCTGTTTGTCTGCTTTTGGCAGTAAACAATTCTTTAGGCTACCCTCAACGATTAAAAACCAGTGTCTTCTTACTTTACCTATTTAACTAAGAAAACAACATAATTAAATTAACTAAGCAGTGAATCACGTTAAAAGTACTACACTTAAACTTGTTACCTTAAAACGGCCGCCTAAATTATATTAGGTATAATATAATAAAATACAACGACGTACTTACGCAGTTTTCCGGGAATGGTAAAAACGACAATTTCATAAAAGATACCTTTTTTTGGATTAAGACGAAAACAGAATTATGAAATTAGGGCTTTTATTTATTAACGAACTTAAACTAGATGATATTCTAATGTTCTGACTTTTACTGAAATTTACAGCATTCCCGTACTACATAGGGAATGTTTAAATACACAGTGTGTATTGAATTTCGACACAAGATTTAATTAACTATGTATGTACTGAATACCGATCCACTATTAGAAATGTGAAATTATCTCCAGAAGGTTGTCTGAAAGAAATCGCTGTTAGCGATAAGACCGCCAATTGCACTAGTTAATTGATTGTTAACTCATGTGTATTTATTTCTTGTGTGCAATAAAGAATATTCTATTCTATGTATAATATACAGGGCCAGATTTTAAGCCAAACTATGTACATACATACTTATATGATTAAGGATTGATATTATTCCATTACCAGATAAAAGTTATTCACAGTATATAAGTAAGTACAATAATTATAATAATAACCAGTGTGAATGAACGTTTTGTCTCTACGTTTCTTCTGTGAACAGCAGATCTTTGGAATATATTGACAGAGTCGGAGTGTGTGATTTCCGACAAAAACAATCCGAGTATCTTCAAGCCTCGTGTTAATTGGTATTATCTAATTATTACGTAAGTGTGCAACTTCTTCGACTGCTTTATCGTTTAATTATTTACTATACAAAACAATTATATTTATCTTAAAAAACATTAAAATTCTAATTCAATCAATAACTTTTAGGTATAGGAAGGGTGAATAATCTTAATCATAAATTTGAATTTGTTACTGTTGAAAATATCTATAATAATAAAAATATAATAAGGGCCCATAAACATCCCACAGCTGGACTTGGGCCTCTTACTATTGGAGAACGACTAGTATACTCACCACGCCTGTCCAAGACAGCTTGGCAGGTTTGACACATCGGTTATCTCCATGTGCAGGTTTCACTACGATGTTTTTCGTCAGTGTGGTAAGCACATGATAATTGTAACAATAAGCACATTAGATCAGAAAACTGTCTAAGCGGTGCATGCGTTCCGCCCAGGATTCGAACCCGCAACCTTTTCAGTTTGGGACGCGTGCGCCATTACGCTACAAAAATATGTATATCAGTTTATTTTAGCGAATTCATTATAGTAATGGCACATCCTCCATTCATGACCATCTGTATCATGACGTGACATTGTAACTGACACTTATTGTTATTTTTTGGCCGAGTTCAACAATATCTTAATAAATTATAGCTATATGTTATTCTCCTGTAAAGTTGCATTAAAATCTGCTCAATACTTTTTGCGTGCAAAAGAAACAGACATCCTCTTAATCTTTTATTGTATTAATATGAATAACAGTCATAGGATATATAAGGTCAAAAATACACAGTAATATCAGATATACCTATACATACGTACATGTGAGCTCTATAACTAAAATATAATAAATACATTTGCGACGTTTGCTAGTTCCAATCTGATTATAGCGTATCTTCAATAATTTATAAGGCAGAATACGTACGCTGATGCTGCTCCAGATTTATTACATTTGTTATATGTGAGATATGCTGAGATAAGACGCGGAAAGGGCAAGATATTTATTTGGGTTAATTTAATATTCCTAGTTCAGCGAGATGATTCTTTTAGAATTTATAAATAGAATTATCCAGTTGCATGTCAGTCCACAAACAGTGGAATTCTGTAAAAGTCATAAACGTTCAATAATTTCATCGTTGAGCTAAAAAACCTAGAAAATACTTTCTACCTTAAAAACTACACAACGGACATTATCTAAAACAATTTTAGTAGAAAGTTCTATCAACTTATTTTTTTTCCACATTGTTCATATCATGATTTTTATGTTATGTTTTCTACGTTTTTGGAAAAGCATGTCCGTCAAACAATACTTGACTTAAACAAAAAGTCACTAAGGAATATCGTTAGGATTATTAATCTTCGAGCATACTCATTTACATATTTGCAAGAATGGAGAAAGAATACTAATTCCCGTGGCCGTGGGGTCTGTCGTAAGAGGCGACAAAACAACCCACAGACAATTGGTAGGTATTAGTAGTAGTAGGTAGGGTATTTGCCCGTCTGGATGGCTACTACCCTTGGTCAAGAGTATGCCGCCATAACAACCTTAAGTTGTGTTGCGGCATTAGTGGCCAGGTTCTAGTCTCTCTTTAGAGAGCAGCAGCGCATTTGTAGCACCTTTGATGCCGCAAGTGTCCACAGGCGACGGTAACCGCTTTCTATCAGGTGGGCCGTCTGCCTGTTTACTGAACTAATGCAATAAAAAAAGCCAAGTTCCGGCCCGGTAACGGTCCGTCTTTATATAAATTATACTCGATAGGTATAAATTCCAGTCCCTCTAAATAAATAAGTCTCTGCCAAAAAAGTTTTTGTTAGCACCAAAAATTGATTCAACACAGTTCGGATTTTAACTTTTTAGCACAGTCGCCGGTGAATTTATATCACGTTTTATACAAACAGACAGCTAAAAATAGAAATAAATGAAACACATACAAATCGAAAATGCTTTTTATATAAAATTGTGTTTTGTTCTGTTTTTCTAATCAACTAAAACAAAAAAGGTTCTATTCAAACTTTAATACGGTTTATTATGATGTACGTATTTGTTTCTTTGCCATCCTTTTAAAATCATCATCAACATCCGAGCGTTAAATCCCTGTTGCGTTCGGAGCGTTCGCTTCGACCCACAGGGTCCGCTTTCCTATTTTTTCTTCTCCACTTCGCGCCATCTTTGGCATCCCTAATATTAAGACCATTGGTACGCATGTCATCCTTCAAACGTCAAGCCATCATGTTTAGTATTTAATGCTAAACAATGATTTTTAAGTCATGGTACCGCCATCTCTTATTCAAACTTCACACACACATTCTTGATACATACATATTTCTTTCTCTTTCTGTATACTACTGTGTATGTATATCTATTTCTGTCCCCCCAATTTTCTTTGGTTCATGGAAAATGCCGCCATTTTTTGTCGTCGGTTTCGTTTGCGGTGTTAAGACGACAGACATGTAAGAAATAATGGATTTTTAGCTAGTGCAGTGAGTTGATGAACTTATATTAAATAGTGGCCGCCCTGAAAAGTACTGTATTTGGTGAGAGTGAGTGATTGAGGTGGTTTCAAGATATGGGCAAGATATATATTTCTGAAGCCAAAGGCGGACATAGTGTTTGGACATGAGTTTGGGTGAGCCTATCTAATTTCTGTACTTATTTATTATTATTCAACAAACATTTACACAACAATCGAAGGCAACAAAATTATACTATTATCTTCAGCGGTTTCGTGGGTACGGAATATCCGGGTTTGTTTTCAACTTCGAATCCGTGCATACACAGCATTCCTTCCCCATCGACCGGGACCTGGCGGACCTCTTTGCCAATTTAAAATATACCTACCTATATATAATAAGTTGGGGAAAAAGTCTTTTCGTATATAGTATGTATAAACTTGTAATAAGATCTCTTTGGCTATACCATTTGTATCTGGCTGGTTTTGGTATCATTAAAAGTTTGAATTTTAAAGAAGACAATTCCAAATTCAAAATAGGAAAATGTGTGATTTTCATTTGTTTTTCTTATTGTTAAAATGAATGAATCTAATGAAGAAATTCGATACATTTTAAAATTTTACTACAAAAAAGCTAAAAATGCAACGCAGGCCGCGAAAAAAATTTGTGATGTTTATGGACCTAATGCAGTATCTGTGAGAGTAGCGCAAATTTGGTTTAAGAGTTTTCAATCCGGAAATTTTGATACCAAAAATGCACGTCGCTCTGGTTGCCCTGTTACGGACAAAATTGATGTCATTTTTGAAAAAGTGGAGCAAGATCGCCATATGTAATTACGATGTAGCTGGAGAACTGGGAATTGTCCACAAAACGGTTTTGGCGCATTTGAAAAAAGCTGGGTACACAAAAAAGCTCGATGTTTGGGTGCCTCATGAGCTCACTGAAAGAAACCTAATGAACCGTGTACTCATTTGTGATTCTTTATTACGACGTAATGAAACCGAACCATTTTTAAAGAAGCTGATAACTAGTGATGAAAAGTGGATCACGTACAACAAGAACGTGCGAAAAAGATCGTGGTCAAAGGCCGGTCAGGCTTCACATACTATGGCGAAACCCGGGTTAATTCGCAACAAGGTGATGCTGTGTGTATGGTGGGATTGGAAGGGCATTATTCATTATGAGCTGTTACCACCAGGCAGGACCATCGCTTCTGAACTGTACTGCGAACAACTGATGAGATTAAAGCAAAAAGTTGAGAGAAAGCGGCCGGAATTAATCAACAGAAGGGGTGTGGTTTTTCACTATGATAACGCTAGACCTCACACATCTTTAGCCACTCAGCAAAAATTACGAGAGTTTGGCTGGGAGGTATTAATGCATCCGACGTATAGTCCTGACCTTGCACCTTCAGATTTTCACCTGTTTCGGTCTCTGCAGAATTCCTAGGCAGTGTCAGGTTAACATCACGAGAGGACTGCCAAAACCACTTGTCGCAGTTTTTTGATAAGAAGCCCCAAAATTTTTATAGCAATGGGATCACATCTCTACCTACAAGATGGCAAAAAGCTATCCAACAAAATGGCACTTACATACTTTAGTCAAATATAAATAAACTTTATAAAAAAACCTTTTGAATTTCTATATAAAATGCGAAGAAACTTTTTCCCCAACATTTAACATTCTTATGTTAACTTCACAAAAAAATGTTAGCAAGTCTTAATAAAATTTAATCCGTACAGCTTTTGTAATAACATTTAAAATATACATACTAAATTTCATATAATTAAAATGACAATTTTTTTTTAATACTATTGTCACATGTCTTCTGAGGAGAGTAGCTGATAAACATGACTCCATATTGATTTGATCATTTATTGTTTGTTTCTTTATTTGTGTATATTTTAAATAAATAAATTATTATAGAAAAATGATCAGACGGACGGACATGACAATTCTATAAGGGTTCCGTTTTGCCGAAATGGCATTGAAGTCTAAATAAAGTAAAAAAATATATTTACTTATTGAATTTGCATCAATAATAAAGTGCTATCCACGAAATAACAGATTGATAGCTCTCATGAATACATTACACCCATGTTTACAAATGGTATAAATATATCATCGTGCCAACAACTAGACACAATCGACTAGGTGGTGACGTTGTTTATAGAGCCGCAATATTTATAGCTCATTTGGAAGCCAGCTATAATTGCAACTCTGTATGCAACGCGATGTCTAGTCGAGACGTAACAATTGAGAGCGCTGATAGGTGTATTTCTTGTTCGTGGAAAATATTACAACAGAGAGAAGGAAAGGATTAATATTCTTCTATCATTATTGTTACATGCCGTCGAAGATAAGCGCACAGCTGCCTGTTGTAACCGCAGTTTATTGTCTTCCCGGATTAGGAATTCTTTTGTGTTTTGAATTTGTAATTAAGAAAAACATGCTATTGTTTTTCTACTTGTTTTATAACCATCATTAGTGTCGAACTAATCCTTATTGTTATTGTTTTCGACTTTGTTAGCCGTTCGCAGGTGTGCAAATTACTATTTCTCGGAAACTCATTGCGCGTGGTCAATCTTTTTTTTGTAATGTGTAGTCAGTATAAGACAATGCCCGAATGGAGGGGTGGGCAGTCAAGCGACGACTACGAGACGAGTAAGACGGTTGTAGTACTCTCGATTAGCGATATAAATGACGGACTTTACTTTTTAGTGTGAACTGGTTGCATCCAGTTTTATTTGTATTTGTTTTATACGTATTTGTACAGATCTAATAAATTCTATAGTAGTTCCAACGGCATTTTTAATTCGAGTCCTGTAGCTCGTAACATTATCTTTTCTTACTTGATGTGACAAATGCATTATTAAAACTGAGTATTAATAGATTTAAGTCGTGCTGGCACATTAGTTCAGTCTTAATTCATTCCAAACTGCCCTGAAACCTTTGTATTTAGGGCCGCTTGAGATAATATCCAGCAAATATTTCTTTGAGAATTCATCACTATCAAACAAGATTGTTAAAGATAACTATATCTTTTTTATCATTTTTGTTCTCTTTAGAGTTCAGTTGGACAAAAATGGAACCCATATGAAGTCGTCATGTCCCATCCGTCAGCCCTCTTTATATCTTACATATATATTTTTTCGTGCAGGAACGCAGAAAGAATACATTTTTTTTGCAGCCGGGCGGCCTGTCGAAGAGGCGACAATACAACCAACAGCCAGATGGTAGGGTATTTGCCCGTCTGGATGTCTACCACCTTGGTGTTGGCTATGCCGTCATAACAACCTTGAGTTGAGTTCCACCATTAGTGGCCAGGTTCCAGTCTCCTTTAAGAGAGCAGCAGCACATTGGTAGCACCTGTGGTAATGCAATTTTCGATAGGTGATGGTAACCGCTTTCCATCAGGTGGGTCGTCTGCCTGTCGGCTGAATTCAAGTAGTAAAAAAAAACAAGATCTTATAGAATCATAACGATGTTATTAATTACTTTTTTTTAAGTGAGACATCTTCGCTTCCAGAGTAATAAAATTGTTCCCTTCTGAAATAGGAGCATACTGAATGAAACAAGACAGTAGAAGTTAAAAAATACTTTCAATGAAAACTTGTTTAATCAAAATCGGATGACTAGTGTTTGAAATATGTGGTATTTTCGACTAAATGCTATTTTATAGTCTGTTAGAATAAGGTCATGTTCAATTCTTGTCTTCGTTCCGTTCGTAGAGGAACATGAATATAATTGGTAGGTCTGAATTGATTTACTGTTTATAATTTAACAGCATTTAGTAAAATAGAAATACTCTTCAGTATTCGCCTATTTTGGTCTTGATATGCTGCACTTGTGAAAATATTTTCCAAGGAATAAAATTCAACGTGTAAATTAATATTTTATTTATTTATATTAACTTAAAAATAAATAACGTTTCTGGTTATTGAACGCTTTAGTGTTTTTAACGCGATCCTGCATACAGCCAATCTTTGCTGAAAGTTGTCGCAAGTCGATGGCCAGGGCATTTAATCATCACCACCAGTCATCACTTCCATGAATTCTGAAATAGAAATGAAATTGTCAAGTTGGCTAAATACTATATTGACACGTTTTTATGTGTAATATTTTAAAGTCTACCACAGTGACATTAGATATTAACGTCGAGTTTATATACCTGTCTTACTACAATCATTTGCCTATCTAGATATAACCCAAGAACAACTTAATAAACTTGAGCGTCTCCAAAACTTCTGTATAGGGTTCATATTTGGCCTACGGAAATATGACCACGTCTCTGTATTTCGTATAAAACTCGAGTGGTTCCCAATTCGTGTTCGCCGGAATAGTCATATTATTTGTCTTCTATACAGTATCTTATTTGTCTTGAATACTCCTCATTATCTTAAAGAACGCTTTGACTTTATTTCGTGCTCCCGTAGCTTAAGGCCTGCCACTAAACTGAAACGAAACACCCCTGCGCATAGTCCAAATTTCTGCAACAATTCTTTTACCATCAAGGCTATAAAGCTTTGGAACTCGCTGCCAATTGCTATCAGACAAGCAAAATCGCTACCAATATTTAAAACGATGATCAGAAAATATTACCTGTCCTTGGAATATGATGATATTTAAAATATGTTTATCTATAAACATTTATACATCTATTTAATATATAGAACATCCGTATATTCTGCATTTATATATTTATTACTAGAATGTAAGAAATTGTACTATGTATTATGTATACCACCATCATCATTATATTCTCAATTCATTCCTGGGGTTGTCTGGAAGAGATCGCATAATGAGACATATAGTTTTAGTCTGTAAGTTCTTTTTTGTATTGGTGCACAATAAAGAGTTATTGATTGATTGATTGATTGCCTTACTACTACTTAAAATTTGACATTACTTGTTTGAAGACTGTATGAAAGTTTTAACTACTAAGTGGTAAGGCAAACAAATGTATATATAGTAAGGTGCAGTAATCCGGCATAAGAAATTAAAATATTTATACTATAAAACGTGCTTGCTAATACTTAAAGTCTCTATTAAGTAATAGTTATTTATGATATTAGTACGATTAGTTGGTTTTTACAACGTGGAGACAAATGTAAATCTGAGATAAAGTCGTGGGCTTACCATACTCACGAGTTTGTAAAAACCAACAACCGCACGTGTGTCATACAACGTTTTCCAACATATTTGCGAGAAAACATTACAACAACTTAAAGAATTGAACATAAATATCAGTTCCCGAGTCGGAAAAATCTTGTAACGTTTCTAATACGAAAATGGCGCCACGTGCGCGTGATGAAAATTAGAACTACATCTTTTGTCTCATTTTCTCTATAGTATTAAAGTGAGACAAATGTATTTATCAAAGCGTTTCCTAGGAGGTTCGATTATTCAGCCTTCTTATTTTCGTAATTAAAACTCCTTGTTGGAATTCATACTTATACATTTTTTCACGTAAGTACCTATTTTACCGCAGATTCCATTGTGTGCTGCGAGTTTTTAACATTCGAACAATGTAGATAGGCTTCGTAAATACATTGTTTGAGCAAATGTGTTGAAAAACACATTTTTGCATGTGTTGTTTATTCTTCAAGTAGAGATTAACTTCAAGATTAATACAATTTTCGTCGAAAATTTGTAGTGAATAATTTTTTTTATACATTTTAAAGAATCGAAAGAAAGAAAATGTCTTACTTAGGACAATTAATTACATTAATCTAATAACACTTTTTATTGTCCCTATTATGGAAATAGACACTTAGTTCTTGTGTTATTAATCGTTATTTATAGTGTTAATAATAATAATAATAATCGGCAGAGAAACACACATATTGTTTTTTCCTAAATTAAGCAAGTTACGCTTGTGTTATGAGTAATATAAAACAGAAATACTCTGGGGCCGTTCACTGACACCGACCATAGTAAATAACGGAGAAAATTCGTTTCCAAAGTTTACCATGCCAAGAATCGAACCCAGTACCTTCTCGTTGCAGTGAGCTAGGCCGGCAAAGGCTTAGCCCGCTCAACCACAAAGGCCGTCGCAAAAGGTTTTACCCCTCTTCAGAACTTACTACTGAGTGGTCCGGTGTTAACTTACTGAATTAAAGTACAAACTCAAGCAATGGGGTCAAGTTAAACAATTGAAATACCACTATTTACGGTTAATAGCCAATTAACTGACTCTAAATGTGGCGGTAGGTCTTCTATTTGAGCTCAAAGTTTATTAATTGAATAGTCGCTTGAGAAAATTCCCGCTTATAATAAGTCTCTTGAAATAATTGGAGCTCCCACCTAATAATGATTCTATACAAAAGCGAATAAATCGCGTAGACTTAAATATTAAAACGCATAAAAATTTCACCAGTACCTTTTTTATTTTGGATTACTTTTTCAATCATCAAATAAAAGTTCATCCATATACGCATGAGCTGAATGATAGCCTGACTAAAAGTAAAAGTGCGACAGGTGAACTTTATATTGTACAAATATATGCCACTGTAATTTTTAATTGATGTATTGTATTTTATCCTATACGTTTTGGATGATGATGTATTAATATAGGTATATGAAGTTTCAAATTAATAAGTACCGACCGTACTAGAATCGAATGGCTTGGTATGTGAAAGAGGTTAACAGTTATGTCAGTTATTTTTTGGAACTATATGGCTCTTCTTGACCTTAACCAAGCTTTCAAGAATAAGTTCAGATTTGCAAGCCATACTCGTGTCTATGTCAGAAAATCATAATAGAGATCATGGATGTACCAGGGAGGGAAATCGTCATTAATTCATCATATTCCTCGAATAATTAATTCAATTATACGTGCGTAAAAATTTCCTGCGGCCGGTCGGCTTGTCGTAAGAAGCGACGAAACAACCCACAGCCACAGGTAGGGTATTTGCCCGTTTGGATGGCTATCACTCCTGGTCTAGAGTATGCCGCCATAACAACGTTGAGTTTTGTACCGGCATTAGAAGCCAGGCTCCAGTCTCCTTTTTTAGAGAGTGGCAGCACATATGTAGCACCTTTGGTGTTATAATAATGTCCATAGGCGATGGTAACTGCTTTCCATCAGGTGAGCTGTCTGCCTGTCTGCTGAACTGATACAATATAATAAAAGATATCACTTGTGTTAGATGTGACTTGCATCGATACTTGTCCCTTTTTTTACCAGGGGAAATCTGCTTGAGGACAAACCACCGCGGGGGAATCGCGGTAGGGCGTGTGGAATTCGCCTCGTCAGGGTGGCACGCCCGTAGGAATGCTGTTGCCACGCCACGGTTAGGGATACCCACTAAAACCACTGGTCGATCCTCGAACATCCCTTGTTCAGGCTGTGGACTCGCTTGCACATTAATTTCCAGCCCCGACGGGTCGATATTTACTCCGCCTCATCATCTGACTGGTGAGACAGAGTCTGGAAAAATGCCTTCTTGGCTGAAGTCTTTAAACGGTGATAATATGGAGCTTTAAGATACAATTAAATTAAACATATCCGTTCCGTTTGCAGTCGATATAGTCATGAGTCTTGAAATACATACATTATATGGTAAATGAATCTACATTACTGTCTAAGTCTAGCATAACATTTTAAATCTATTTTTCCTAAGGCATAGAGATAACAACCACATTCTTGAAAACATTTCAATACCAAAATGAAAATAGATTGAGCTATGTATACTTATCAAATCGTGGATTTCCTCACGATTCGTAATAAATTAGACGGCCTGATTCCCAATAATTCTTGAATTCATCTATATAACAAAGAGGCACTCAAATCAAAGTGGCCTTTATCGTAAGCAGTCTTGAGTCGGTATTATGGTTCAATGAAAATAAAGCCCTATCTTTACAAATCATTTTTACAAGTCCTCAGCATTCTTCAATTTTTCTTCCACTAAATGAATCTCATGAATCCAATGATGATGATAAAGTTAAATTCTCCAATACTGGCAAAAATTCTAGTTTATAAAACCTAATGAGATAATTTAATTTTATATCATCAATATCAATTCAAATAAATTGTACGTCTTTAACTGACGCCAAAACCAACGATACAGCATCATTTTAAATACTTGCATAAAGCTTATTTTTCAATTTTTAGTTGAAATACGAGTATAATACAAAATAATAGTATAGTTCATATCTATACCTTTACATTGGTTAAGAACAATAATGTATTATTAAGTATAAACATAGTCTGATCAGGTTAGACATATTGTAGGTTGTGGCAATATTAATAAAACAAAATTCTTTAGCCATTAACATTAAGCCGGCTACTTTAGATTTTAAAAAAAACAGCGTGATATTTTTATTAACTTTAACAGTAATTTTTTTAATGGCTTCTTGGAATTTCTTTTCTGGATTTTTTATTTATTTATAAGGTGAAACATAATAGACTATTACATTGAAATATAAAAGGGCGTTAAAAATTTATTATAATCCCTATAAAGTCACAACATTCGAAGTGTGTCGTGCAATCATAATTTCGGATGGTAAAGAAAATATTTGTCCAGCATAAGGCTTAGTTAGCTATTCAGTGTTCACGTGAACGAAAGTACAAGACATGATAATTGTGAATTTAGAATTAGAGTACTTCGTGTTAGTGGATATGAATGAACATAGAACAATATTTCTTATCTTGGAAGACGGTAATAATTCATAGAGGTACGATTCCAAAGTATTCATAAGAAAATCTACGTGGAAAGTAGATCTAGTGATAGTCTTATAAATTTTGTTTTTTGGTATTTATACATACCATCAAAGTCAACAGTTCCGGAGCCGTCAGAGTCGATTTCTTCAATCATCATGTCAAGTTCTTCAGCGCTGATCTTGTCATCTAGTTCTCTGAGGATTTCTCTTAATACTTTCGTTGTGATGTAACCGTTGCCTGTAAAATACCACTAGATTCAATTGTTATTATAATAATAAATTTACAAGTTCTAAGAGCAAGGAATCAGAAGATTTCACTAAAAATCAATCAAAGTAGATAATATTACTTATAATAGTATTTGAAGTATCTGCTTGGGTGTTTTAACGTGGGAGCATAAGCACGCATATCATTCGGTACGACTTTAAGCTAGCATGTCTGAGCTAACCATTTTTACAGGAACCTGTTGGACGCAGCGCGTTAGATATTTGCTCCTCATGTAACATGCAGTTTCCATACAAAATATAACCCAACCTATCATCGAGTATTCGTAGTACCTCAATTACATAAAAACATTATGTTATCAATTATCGCAATTAAACATGAAATTTATTTATTCTTTACAAGCCCCTTTTAAAACTGAAAGCCCCAGATTGTGTAAACGAGTTATTAACTCAAGACTATAGAAATGAGCTATCTCAATAAACGGGAGCTTTTTAGTTTGAAGTAAGACATTTCAATTTGGTATAAAATACAAAGTCTTGAATTTATTTTATACTAGGATATTCCCGTGACTTCGTCCACGCTTTACTTGAAATTCCCTCGGGATTCCTGGGACACAAAGTACCGCAGCATAAAAAAAGAATGTAAAAGCTAATTTTTATAGACCCGAACAAATACAAATCACTCCCGGGAAAATTCCCGCGGGATGCCGGTGATAAAAGATATCACACATTTTATTACATAAAATTTACTATCGATCAGTGAAAAAATCACATTAGAATTGGAATTTCTTTTTTAATCTGGTCATTTTAAATCATTCCCAGAAAATTCCCGCGCGATTCCTAAGATAAAAAGTAGCGCAGATTTAAGTGTAAGAGTTTTTTATTGATCAATGTAAGCCGCATCGAAATCGGCCCAAGAGTTTTTACGTGAATCCCGAACAAACAGACAAACAAACAAGAAATCTAAAAAAAATGCATTTTATTCTCCGTCGTTTATATAGTGTATTCAAGTAGGCAGGCGTTCGCTTATTTCTCATTACGGTTATATGTGTGCTGTGATTGAAAGAATATTCAAATTGAGGCAGATAGCTACTATAAGAAGTGAATTAGGCAGATTTTTACAAAAAATAATTCTGGACCCTCCCCTCCCCAAATTAAAACTTGGCTACGCCCGTGGTATATGGGTATAAGACTGATATGTTCCTTGTTTTTGAGGCCGTCTTTAAATCTGTTTCACGCCATAACTTTGAGTTGTGTTTTGGCATCATTGGCCAGGTTCCAGTTTCTCCTTCAAGGCCGGCAGCACATTGGCAGCACCTCTCGTATTGATAATATCCATAGGCGACGGTAACCACTTTCCATCACAGTTGGGCCGTTAGCCTGTTTGCTGTGCTTCAGCAATAAATAAAAAAAACAATGGGTCGCAAAAATCTACATAAAATGACACTAATATTCACGTTAAAAATTCCGTTAGAAGCAGTGCGTGCAATATTTACATAACTAACGTTCGGTCGGGTAACTCCCATTCGGAGGGGTTTGAACCCCTAAAAACCCCCTCTGGCTGCGCCCCTTAGATGACCCAATCTATACAAAATTACTTTCAATATATAACTTTATGATATTGTTTCAGCAATAATTAATAAAATTCTATCTGGAGCAATAAATTATTCGTTCAGTACAGTAGGTAAATTAAAGTGATAGGTCGATATGTGGACAGTAATTAGGTCCTCGGGGGAATGCCCCATGATTTTAAAAACAATTTGTCCCTTGGGTTCTATAAAAAAGACATAGTTTTACAACAAATAAAACAATACATAAACTTCGAATGTAACGTGAAGTCATTATTTCAGTCATCATTATGACTAAATATTTTCTTAAGTTTTCACAACTTGTATACATAATAAAACTACGTTTTAACGGATTTAAGCGCGGTACCGTGATCACGGCAACTGAAAAGTGGCCGAAAAGTCGGAATAAGAAAAATCAAATAAATTACCGTGTTTCAACCGTTAAAACGTAGTTTTATTATATCATTATGACTGTTAAAAAATATGCATGTAAAAAGTGTTACGTGGTATCAATGTCCATTGTTTTTGTTACTTTGCTACGTAAAAATCATTTAATGAACCCATATTTCAAACACTAAAGCCAAGTTTCGTTACCTAGATTTTGATGTTTTCAAAATTTTCCATTTCATAGATCAAAATGTAGCACAGAAAGTTAAATCGGGCCATATAATGTTTACTAATTAGTAAACGAGTGCGCTAGCTACTATTTAGATTTATACTATATATTATACTAGTAGGAGCAGAAAAATTAATCATATTTTAAAATTAACGTAACTGATTAAATAACTGCCTACAAAAATCTTGTTTTATTTCACTTCCTAAGTCGTAACCAGTGTATTCTACAGTAATTTTATGGGGTGGACGATAAAAAAAAACAGAATTTAAAAATACTTTCAACGGAAATTATTTTGAACAAGATTATAGTTTGTTCGCGTTAAGATGCATTCTTAACGCGAACGAACTATAACCTTGTTCAAAGTGAGTCATCATTGTTTGCCGGCCTAGCCCCGCCCCCTAACCAATCAAATCTTTTCAAATTTCAAGGTCAAGTTCACAGTGACCAGTTGAAGGCATAGCTTCGAATGCGACGGTTGTGTCCTGTAATTGTGTTAACTGGTTTATATTTAAAAAATGAATACCTCACCAATTCGTAAAAATAAAAGTGGTTCGGTAATTCATAGTGGAGAGAGAAAAGTAATTTACAATGTTTTTAAGTATTTTAAACAGTCTGATTTAAATGTGACTGTGGACAGCATAGTACAAAAAACAAATTATTATAAATACTAACGAGGATACTAGTGATAATGATTAAAATGTTAATGACTTAATTTTGATTTTTAACATTTAAGTATATTTTTAAATTCATTAAACCTAATCTTTAAAAATATAATTTGTTTAAATTTTAACAACACTGTGAATACACCTTTACCCTGCAGTCGCACTGATGACTTACTGCATTTTTAACGCGAACGAACTATAGTTGTTATTATTGAGATTATCGGTTAAATGATTTTTTTTTATATCCGAAAGGAATTGTTAAAAAATAAACAGTTTACGTTTATTTCATCATAATTCTTCTTTTTACATGGTCTAACACGAACCTAGCCAAGTTTTAGTTAAATGCTTCAAACAATTATTCGAAAAAATTTACAACATACAAAGTTCAGAACGATTTACATGCTTTCCTCGTTGAAATACTACATTCATTTTTTCTTTTTTTTTAAAATCCTCACGCTCTTCACAAGATTTAGATGACGTTAACATTATAAAGATGTGGCACTCAACTAAGAAAATGCTTGGAAAAAATGCTTTTATTCACAAATTTATTACCACGATTACCTTTGTTTCGTTATCTTACTAAATAAAAGTTATATTTCTTTTTTTTCAAGAAAAATACGATGGGGAAACTTCAAATTATCTGGCACACAGCTGAACTCTTTATTTCTTCGTCAATTTACTATTAGTTCGGCCCTGAGAATTTGTCTGTTAATTTGTCTAAGCCATTTTCAACGTAGCTTTGGCAGATTTATTGCTACAGAACATCACGTGATATGATGTTCAATCAGTCCTGAGTCGTGACGTGGAAACCCTGGTAGAGTACAATTAAATTGTCAGCTAGGGGATTCATTTGGACATGAAATAAACAGTATGCATTGCCAAATTGTAAAGGGGATATCCTTTCATTGATTGTAACACTACAATGTTACCAAGATGATAATGTCTAGGTAACGAGTGACAGAAATACCTAGTTATGAAACTAATTATGAAACACATAATTTGGTTTATGAATTGCTATCGATATAGTTCAACTAGTTTTAAATATTTTCACATACCTTCTTTGTCGTATAACCGGAATGCTTCTTTAAGTTCCTGCTGCATCGCTTCCGCATCTTCTTCAACCATGAACCTGGACGCTAATATAACGAACTCTTCAAACTCCAGTTCACCGGAACCTTTGAATAAATTTATTTTAATTAATTGTACTACCAGTAACCTCTCTGAATTCAATATTTTTAATTTTTATTTGAAGAGAAACTTCTTTAGAATCGTTGTGGTTTGAAACTCGATGAAAAAGAGCTTAACATATAAAACTATAGGACTAAGCCTGCGAGAGAATGAGGTACAAGTTTTACATTGTACAACACAGATTAGAGAATCAATAAGACCGATTATTAAAAGTAGATCCAATTCGGACCGAAATAAAATTGATATTAATATATTATCTGTGAGTATATTCACTGAAGTTTCACTTCTACTGCGTGTGAACTAAACACACACACATTTCTTTTTATTATAGTATAGATTCGCATTTGACCACTAATTATCTCGCGCAATTTCGAGCGGAGATACGGCCTAAGACGGAGCACGCTTACCTACTAGGTACCTCTTTACACGGGACTTGAAGACACCCAAGTTGTAGGTTTTGGGAAAACAGACTCCGGCAGTGAGTTCCGCTCCTTTGCGGTGTGCATAATGAAGGTAGATTCAAAGCGCTTTGTTCGTATAGGTGGTATGTCCACCATGTAATGATGCTGTATGTCAGTACGTCTGAATATTCGATGAGAGAAGGAGACGGTGGGACAAAATTAAATGCACACTCTCCCAAAATGTTTCCGATAGAATGCTGATAAGCTGGCAATCCTACGTCGATGTTCGAGACTTTGAATTTCGTCATCGAATATCTGGTCGTAATGATATATGATTAGTCATATTTTTAATAATATGATTTTTCAGAATATACTTTATTAAGTAGCAAATTTCTTAGTGTATTGTTAAAATGTCATTTTTAGAATTGTCCAGTCTTTAGGCTAATAAATAATTTTTAAAGTTTCACAAAATATTACTTTGCTCATGACACTTGTTTTAACACTTTCTAAACTAAACTAAATTAATTGAAAATAATGTATTTTTTGAAAAACTAACAACGAACATAGATATTTAGAATATAATCGATTATAACAAAGCCAATAACAGTTGTTTGATTAAAAATAATATACCTGAAATTAACAACAGCTTGCGTGCGTTAAGCATTCTGCATTATTGTATTTAAAGGACGCAAATATGTCAATTTTAGAATAGTTAATGCTATTTTTACGAGCAATATCTACAAAAATCGCAGAGTTTTGATAACTGTACCACGTTGTATAAAGAATTCATGGAAAGTTGGATTTTATTGTATAAAACACCAAATTTATCACGACGGAATGACTTTGCCCATGCAAAAAAATATGAAGGAAAACATTCATTAAAAATCAGCGAAAAGTTAAAGTATTTTTCTGACAGCAATGAAAAGCACAATAGCTATTCTTGGAAAACATAAATCTTCAAGATCCCATTATAAGAAGTTTTACCCATTTATAACTGTTTAGGTGGGAGCAAAAGTTCGGCAGTTAAATTCGAAATGGAAATGGATAGTTAGAGCGAATAAAGTCACTAACGAATTGCAAAAGTTGAAACGCCTACACTAGTTAAGATTATCGAGAACTGATAAATTACAGTAGTTCAGCAGTTAAACAGAATCTAATATAATATTACAGTAAGTTCTAATCAAATTATAATTAACAGAAAACAATTATCTAGAAATTTGGTTTCAAAGATTCATTAATATCTATCTAAGCAATTTCAATTTTGACTTTGAGAATAGAAGGTAATACCTACTTAATATATAAACTTCAGTAATTGATTTTTAGCAAGCCTACAATTAGTTATCAATGTATTAGTAATCTACTATGATAGGTGAAACAAGATGTAAGTAATTTAGTGCGTTATTTTCAGTCTCGTTTTGTAATAACTTTTCTGTATGCACTCATTTGTAAATTGTAATCCAGATTTAAGTTTATATTTTAATTATGTAGATTTATAACGATTGTAATTTGTTTGTGTATGAATACTTTTTCATACATGACAATACTGGACTGAATGTGAAGATTTTAGTAAAGTTCGATATTGTTGTAATAAGTTTGGATAGCTTGCTAATACGTGTTGAATAAATATCTTCGTCATTCGTACCATCTTCGTCTACTTCTAAAATAATTTCCTTGAGTGAATCGTCTGTGACTGAGTGTCCTAACATGCCGAGAATTGTGCCCACCATCACGGTGCCAATGCAGCCTCTCTTTTCATGATCGAAAGCCTCAAACGCCTTCCTCAGGACTGTAACAAACGCGTTAAGTTCATGTAAACTATTTATTTATTACAAATTTTATTAACACCAAAGTCGTTATCACGGATTTCCTTCTGCTTTTATTTGGTTAACCGTTTATTTACATGTGTCATACATGTGCCTTAATAGGCACATAAGGTTATAAGAATTTAATCTCAATTCTTTTGAATGATAGTTCATTGACAGCAGTTACTTAATAAGTTTATCTTATTTAACAGAAATTAAATAATAATTATAAAAAGCGAACATTAAAATATTAAAGTGAAAAATGTCTATTTTTCTAACACCTACACATGAAATTTACAAAAACACCAAAATAATGAACATTAAACAACAGTATACTCTTAAGATATGTACATTAATTTATAAAATCTTATAAAAAATAAAGATAATTTTGTACTCCCGACACCCAGAACGAATTACGTTAAAAGCAGCATATTATTTGAAGGAACACAAACATATAATCAACTTCCAAAAACCATGAAAGAAGCAAAATCCATAAAGTTGTTTAAAAAATGCCTATAAAATCGTGTTACAAAATATTTTTATATGGCAAAATTAAAAATAAATTTGTCGCAATACAATATATATATATACAATAACTGCATATATTATTATATAAGACATTACTCATATAAAAATAAATACATTATAAAAAATCTAACAAGGTACACAATGACACTTCCACGAAATCTATATCCTTGTTTATTTTGGTTCGAAGGAACTTGTAACTTGCATGTACAAAAAATAAATCAAAACTACCTGCAACTTTAGTATTTGTGGTTTCTATCTCGTTACAAATTACAACTTATAAATGTTCTCATAGTTTAAGTGAATTGTAAAAATTCTTTTATGAAAAATTCTTTAACCCAAAAATAAAACTTACTGGCAATTTGTTCCTTGTCAAGTTCCTCCTGAAAAGACCACCAATATTATTCATTATTAAAAAAAAAACCACAATATTCAATATCTAAAACTTTCAAAACTATCTCTCACCATTTTTACAAATTGAGATACTGAATTAAAGAGTACGCTAACGTGAACCACAGTATGAGGAACACGAGGCCTGTAATCTGGATGGAATTAGCGACTAATCGGAGACGCGAGTTTGTGTCACCGAGGTTGGCTCGGTCAGGAAATACAGGTTCTCTTTCAGACGGCAAGTCTCTCACGTAGAGAATGTGTGACGATTTTAACTTATATTTTAAGGTTATCTGCTGTCGGTAGTGTAAACAATACTCATTACCGGTAAGCAGTAGGAAGCCAAATGCACGTTGTATACTAATACATACTGTGGATTTGTCTATTTTAATATTTTTTTATTAGCTTGAGAGTTAATATGGGGTTTAAGCAGAAAGTCAATGATGTTTGGCTGTATATTTTTTTATGTTGTATAAAAAAATTTCAAAATGAACATTAGTTGTAAAGTATTATAAGACAACAATTGTGTGTTTATATCCAGGTTTCGCTTGGTACCTATTTGCTTGAAAATTATATTAAAATTTCAATACTCTCGTACACTTTACAGTGCTTAAACATATAAATCATAGACAGCCATATAAAAAAAAAACGTGTGCGTCTCGGGACGCCCGACAGAAGTGATAAATTAAACCAATCTAAGTTTAACTATTTAATGTTGAAATTGTTTAACTTGAGAAAAGCTTAGGTTATTACTTAAATTTTATGTATATAGCGCGTGGGTTAGAGTAAAAGAGGAGGAGCCTGCCTACCGCTATACGGCAGCGGCGTGAGAGAAAGGGAGCCAGACAGACTGGCGCCGTAACGCGTTACGTAACGAAGCGGTTTACCCTTTATCGTTGGAAAAACTGCTGGATCGATTTGGCTGAAACTCAGTATATATATTTTTTCGATGTCGAGGATGAACATAGGACATTACTTTTTATCCCGAAAAATAGGACAGTTTCCGCGGGATAAAAATATTTTTGTCTTTCTATTTGTTATGCTTTTACGGAAAAGCTATTAAACTGATTTGGCAGAAATTCGGTATATATGTAATTTTAATACCGAGGGTGGCCAAGGAATACTTTTCATCCCGGATAATGGAATAAATTTTGTTTTTTTGTGATTCGCCATTTTCGTCATTTTGGTTATTTTGGTAAAATTGGTTTGATATCTTCGGTGGTGAACCTTTCTTTTCTCGTTCGGGCTCGCCCCACTGGGTGACGGAGGGTGTGGCGATACAGATAGATAGACGGGGGATAGATAAATAAAACTAGAACGGGTTGAAATAGGGGATGAAAGTTTTATGGGAATTTTTCAAGTTTATGTATCAAGTATATTATGAATATTCATAATCTATAAAAATGCGATAATAACTCTATATGTCTGTCTGAATACCGAAAATGGACATAAATACTTTTCATCCCGGGAGATAGTTTGCGATATAAAATGAAGTATATCGTCCGGGGGCAAATAGCACCAACATAAAAATTTAATACAATGTAAACTGTATTAACTCCTGGTCTTTAAACAAGAGGTACGCATTAGAGTTTGACCCGTAGCGCGGCCGCGAGATAAATTCTAGTAAATTATACAGCGTTTCATACTACTCGGTCTCCTTTTTTGTGCGGTGCTTCGTAGCCTCTTCACTCTTGTTTATGTTATGTTCACCTGCATATTCTCTGAATTTTCACTTTTACACACAGGCATACACATTTTTTGTTTTATTTTTTTTTATAATTTGCGCCTTCTATTTAAAAAATGCATAATCCATTAGTTAAAATACACTATCAGAATATTTATATATTTGTCATTTTAAAATTCAATTTATTTTTTAAATTAATATATAGATGGTCACGTAATTGTTTTTGTGTATGAATGACTTGTCAGTAATTGTAATACACTCATTACCAGTGTCCAAGCGTCGGGCCAAATGCGTATATCTTATATTAATTGATACTGTGCGGATTAATTACCCATAAATTTGATTATTATCTTACCATTGGATGTTTGCCATGAAATTTAGTTTGCTTTTAATATTGTGTGGAAAAGTACTCTGAAAGGTGATTTTGAGTCGGAAAAAGAAAAATAGAAAGTTATGCTACTTACATATTTTAATTGCCTGAAGCAAAGAGGCAGACAATCCACTTGGTAAAAAGTGGTCAACGTCATCAGGTAATGTCTGCAATATATTGTAGGCTTCGAGGAAATCTTAAGATACCTTTCTTCAACAACAGTGTATTGTAGTGCAACAGGCAAAACTTGACGGAAAATTCCTTCGCAGTACTTATTGCACATTGAAGAAACGTTCTAGAAAGTTGTTCCGTAGTTGAACGTGATATCTCATAGAAAATTCATTTGCGTTATGTTCGTATAGGTTCTCAGTTTTATAATAATAATTGTTTCGGATAAATAGTAATTTAGTTAGTTAGTTCTACAAAAATAAAGTGTGTAATATTAATCTATTACACACCTATTTTATTTTATTACTATTATAGTACAATCATTTGGTATCATTCTACCTTGAAAATTTTCCTGGAGTTATGAAAATAGGTAATTTTATAGATTTCGATGTGCTCCTTATGAATTTCAACTTTGATACCTCGTATCTTTACCGCTCGCGCCACCACATTGGAATAATGGTGCCTAATAGCATTCTTTTGACAATATATTCTTTCTGACACATTTTAAGATAAAAACATGTACTACTAAATGAAACTAGATATAATTTCCTACAATTTTTGTTTAACAATTTTTTTATAAAATTAATAGTTTTGGCGTACGAGCGCCGCAAACTATTATTCAACACATGTTTTTCGTATATTGCGCCATGGCTTCTAATTAAATAAATTGTTTTGTTTGTGACTTGAGACTTGTGTCTCAAGTTTCTTCAACATTTGACTATTAATATGGATTGTATCATGTACATTAGCAGTAATTTGCTACATTCGTTGCAAACAAGCAAAAATAAAGTAAAATTCTAAAACTTGTGAAACCAAATCCAAACCACAACGGACTGTTTAAATAAGTGCACAGTAAACTTCACACGGTAATAACGAGCTGTTAAAAAAGTTCTGTTTAACTGCGCTCTGTAATTACTAGTCGTAAACTGTTTAACTGTTTCACCAGTTTCTAAACTTGCTTCCTTACTGTTAAAATTGCTTAGTGCAAAATGCATAAGGATAAAGGTGGAATAATAAAAAAGAATTTTATTTCAATAAAAAATGATAAGTAAGACGAAACGTTTTTTTTTAATTACCATAATTTTCAGCAAATGAATTAATACAAAAATTACTGGAAATAGTTATCCTACGTGTTGTAGAGGTGGAAGGTCTGCAGGTTCTATAGGATCCCAGCTTTTATTCTCTGTTGACGTTGCTGGTCCACGGAAATGGTCCTATTCTCTTGTTACCAGAATTTAGGTTTATACTAGAAAATTATTCTGTGGGACAGTGTTGACTGCCGTAGGACTTAAGGACTTAAATCGGCTGCTTTTAGATAGTCTTTTTTAAAATAATAGACACGTGTCTAGATAGATACGTGTAAAAGATAGCATAAATTCCCACTTTATTTTGATATTAATTGTATTCTTAACGAATCTGCGAACACAGCATGTTTAAGGCTTATAGACTTACATGCATATCTTCCAAACCCTGAAAGATAAGAAATGTTCTTAGAATATTGTCCAACAAAAACCCTGCCTTAGCTTTTGTCTCGTATTTTCTCTCCATCCCAAGGTTGCCTGGAAGAGATCGCTATCAGCGCCCAGCAGTAAAACTGCCATTTGTGCCTATTTCAAGCTGGTTTGTGTATTGTTACATTAATTTGATTATACAATAAAATATATTCTATTCTAAAGGTATCAAAATAAATAAATAAATCAGCACAAACACACACAGTGTATATCCCCAAATTAAGCAAGTTACGCTTGTGTTATAGGTAATATACAACGGACCATTCTGGGGCCGATCCCAGACTCCCAGACCATAGTATATAACGGAGAAAATACGTTTCCGAAATTTACTATACCAGGAATCGAACCCGGAGCCTCTGCGTTGCAGTGAGATAAGCCAGCAAAGGCTTAGCCCGCTCAACCACAGAGGCCGTCAAAATGGAGCCCATGAAAATTTAATTTTTACCCCTCTATCTACCTGCATTTCTTTCTCTTTTCTTTCACCTTCTCCCAATAATTTAAGGTCGGCACAATATGTCTTTTCTTTCCACACTCCTCTATTCTGACATACTTCCTCTGTCACACCACAAATCATCACATCATCCATCACACAATCCATCCATCTATCTATCTACATTTATATTGATAGAATTAGTGAAATATTTGTTATTGCTAAAAGAAGACTAATAACTATTTGAAATAAGATAAAATAAAAGAATGGTTAGAAGCAATTTCGTGTAGCTATTCGTTTAGGGTGGGGCAGGTGTGGCTATTCGCAGACAGTGACATATTCTGTCGCATTTCCCGCTTCCCATTGCTGCCAACAGCTACAAATGCGTTTCAAAGTTAATGAGTCGACACGACATAGAAGTTATTTTCTTTTATGTTGGCAGCTATGATGTCATCATCATTAACTTTATCTACAACAGATAATCTAAAGTCAACTCTAGTTAAGACACAATTGTTCTTTAAATAAATGCTTTGATATAGTCTTAAAAAATTAAAGGCTGTGAAAAGGGAATAAACAAATATCCAACAATGTCATTGTTTAATTTAGAGGTATTGATGGGTTATCGTTATTTTATAGAAATTATCTCTATTCATAATTCGAAGAACATAAAGATTCAAGACCATAAAGATAGATAGACAGATAGACAGCACTTTATTGCTCACCAAATAAACAGTTACAAAAAACAAAAAAATATACGATTACAATATTGTCATGGTAAAAACAGTAGGCGGCCTTCTCGCTTAAAGCAATCTCTTTCAGGCAACCTAACTTGAAGAATATTTTAAACTACTTAGACTATTTTATAAATTTAATACACCTACTTACACTACTTTATAAATTACTAGTGTCCACTATTATAATTGTGTACAAAGGGTGTTATCGCTAAAAAGCGGTCTCGTCCAGACGACCCGTCGCAGGAATATTACTGATTCGGAGTGGCCATGGTGGTATACAAATTATTGTACGATTATTTACATTTTAATAATAAATATATAACTATACTAATGTTTGTTGTATATTTTTATGTTTGCTTATCTTTTCTTGATAGGCTTGAATATGAGCCAATTTCCACGAAATTTATTACACTCGACGTTGTCCAACCTGAAAAAAATAAAAATCTAGAATCCGATCCGGTTCAAGATTTTTATTAACTACCTACCGAATCTAATTTTAAATGTAAACAATCCCCGGACCCACTCAAACATTCATTCTTTTACAGCTTGGGTTCCATTATCGAAGTTTTAGTAGGAATCCCTATATTTTGTAGTAATAAAAAATCTGCGACAATGTAGCATTCTAATGGTCAAAGAATTTCTGAAATCGGTCCAGTACTTTTTGACTACTTTTTTTACTTTACAAACATACAAAAATACAAATCTGTCCTCTGTATAATATTAGTATAGAAATACATACAATAGATATCATATATCCAATTATTATTTTTATTGTGAAGGTGGCAAACAGACAGATGGCCCATATACTGGAAAGTGGTTACCGTCGCCTTTAGACGTTTGCAACACCAACTGCGTAGTCAACGTGTAGCCAGCATTTAGGAAGAGATAGGATATATCAAGAACTCCCGCACCCGCGGTAGTTTTCATGTCCGTGACATAGCAGATAAACTGCAACAGAGTCACTGACGGTGGTAAGGCCACGTTTTACGGAAACCGGCTAGTTACATTGGAGCCAAATGGCTAGCCATGCCGCCTCCGCCATATCCCGGCCCAAGGGGTAGGCGCAAGAAATTCTGGCTTGACGTTGTAAGGGATGACATACGTACCAAAGGTCTCAATACAAGGGATGCCGAAGACCGTGCGAAGTGAAGAAAAAAAAGCAGGAAAGCGGACCCTGGGCGTCGAAGCGAACGTTCCGAACACAACCGGGATTTACTGCTCAGATGATGATGAGAAGGGATGGGATATGTGGACAATTGGAACTCTCACTCCTCGCGCCAAACATGATTAGCTGAAGGCTAACCGTTTCACACCGACATTCTTTAAGAGCGTGATATCACACCATTCAAACTGGTCCTAAGAGCTGAAATCTTGATAATGATTCCATCATGGCTCTACCACGTCAGCTTGTAATTACATTTTCATATAATTATAAACTTTTAGAAGTTCTTAATTATATATTTTAGAAGTTCAGTAGACTGGCTTGATAGTGTAATTACTTATCACGCTAGCCTAAATCGTGGCCGTATTAATTTGGACGCTGTATAAAGAGAAATGAAAGAATATTTAACAAAAATAAACATAGGCCCGCAAACAGTAGCAAATATGTAATAACCGCCAAAAAAGTTTCATGTTCCTTAAATTTCCTTGTAACACGAGGATGTCATTTCGTGAGGAGACAGAACGTGACAAATGTATCATTTGATGTTATTCATAAACGTCCAAATAGAATGAAGGCGGGACACATCAAGGGATTGGCCAGACTGACGAAAAGCGACTGGAATAAAAGAACCACACGCGTTAATTTCTCGCCCTGCGTGCGCATAAATATATTCTGTAAGTATTAATAGATTGAATACCATAAAAGGCCATTTTATCATTTTTATCCGTCAAATGACATTGAAGATAATCGAAGCACCTGGGCCCCAATTCTGCTGTTAACATATCGTCAATATAGTCGACCATTGGCATCATAATGGTTACTTTTGTATGAATAAACTACCATTATGTCGACTAATAGTCGACTATTTATGACATTGTAGTAGCAGAATTCAGGACCTGTTCGACTAACTGTTTTAGGTAAAAACTTTATGCTCCGAGACAAACACTGAGTATGAAATTTAAAACTACTGTCGCGTGGCCTAAATAACACCAATCAGAACCACCCCGCTGTTCTTTCAATAACCCGACTTAGAGTCGCGGGACAATAGACTTAACATCACGACCTTAATATAGGTGTGGTTCCGCCCTCGTCGGATTACAGCGGTTAGGCCTCTCTACGCAACCCCACCTTTACGGCCTTGATGTGGGTAACGGCTAATGTATGTGGTTGACTTCCTTAGTTATTTACTCAAGTATCTCGTCTTTGACCGCTCTAGCAGTTTTATGATACTTTGGATACAAGATAGAATTAGATTTTTTTATTTCTTCACTTCAAGCGTTCGTTTTGAGTGACAGGGCTACCCATATCCGATATTATTATCGAAAAATAGACTTTAATTCAGTTTTTAAACCGACTTCAACAAAGGACGAGGTTGTCAATTATTAAATAAATATTAAGGTTCGAGTAAATATTTGTTTAATATATGATATCTAAATAGTCGTTACCATATTAATAAAATATGAAAACAATTATGTATGTTTCCTTTTCACAATTAAAATTTGAACCCATTTATACTAAATATTTTACAAAAGTTCTCAAGAGATTAGAGATAATTAATGATGAACATGATTCTAATCTGAATTTATTAGGTATTTAATTATATATTAAAATTAAATTCAAGGATTGAAATTAAAGAAATCTTTAGTATGGAATATAAGCTACTTTAACGAAGGCATAGAAATTATTAGGTATCATAGCCACAATACATTCCGGCCATATAATCGTCGTGCTCATAAAAAAATGAATTACAAAGCCCCTTTCTGGCCTTAGCCTAATAACTCAATTTTATAAGAGCGCCGTAATGTATGTCAAGGGGCCGTTTCGTAAAATGAAATGCAGCGCTTTTATTTTTTTAATCATATAATCTATTTAAATACCGTATAATGTTGTCCTATAATTATATGAATTTGCTTTATTTATTACGATAATAAAAAAATATATATTCAAGACATGTTAGAGCGCGGCAGCGCCCTTTAGAGAGCAACCCTTTGGAGAGCGGCAGCACATTGGTAGCACCTTTGTTGGTACGAATGTCTATAGGCGATGGTAACCGCTTTCCATCAGGTGCGCCGTCTGCCTATCTTCTGAACTCATGCAATAAAAAAATGTAGTGCCATCTAGGTATAGATAGATAGATAGAAAATACTTTATTGTTCACTACATACACATAAAGTAAATAATTTATAGTCATTTCGTGTCA
The DNA here is from genome assembly GCA_039645545.1 of Dendrolimus houi. Lineage (NCBI taxonomy): Eukaryota > Metazoa > Arthropoda > Insecta > Lepidoptera > Lasiocampidae > Dendrolimus > Dendrolimus houi. Next base: position 7,792,414 of record CM077127.1, on the reverse strand, counting down.
AGGCAGGAACAAAGATCGGACTTATTGCTTTAGAGCGATCTCTTCCAGACAACCTGGGCTTTGAATTGTGTGAAAGGAATCAAGAGTGTATTACGGTGGTGTGCAACTCAAATACATGTAATTAATAGGATACATAGATATTACACAATACATATAATTAAGAAAAAGAAAAAGAAAATATACAATAACACATATTAATATTATTAATATGTGCATAGCAACAACAATAGCTATACAGTATTAATAATAGCAATAACACAATATATCAATATTATATATATTAATAAAATATTGTTACTAGTTTAGCCGGACTTGAATTAAAACGCCGTTGGAATTATTATAGAGTTTATTAAAACTATACAAACACGTATAACACAGGTACAAATATAACCGAACACAACAAGTCCAAACGTAATGCAGAAGGTCGTAATTCAATAAAACGCGCAAAGTCCGTCACTATTAGATTCCCGATTGTAGTACACACGTCTTGCTTTGATAGTGGTTCTCGCTCGACTGCCCCCTCTCTCCATCAAGCCGTCGTTTTATACTGCACAAATGCAAATATTACAAATATTACACCCGGCAATCGGTTATCTGCATATCGGTTTTTACAGATATGCAGGTGGCTTTTGTTTTTGTCGGAACTTAAGTTGTAACAATATTAATGTATACAATATTAATAAATATATTAACAAATTAAAATAGATATGTGGCATTTAAGAGCTTTTCAGAATTAGGTTTATGCTAAGCGATTATCACTACTACTACTCATTATTCTTCTTCCATAGCTATTACTTATCAAAGATTGATTGATATTGAATGCATAGTAAGATATAGGAAATGTTATCAAACTAAAAATACCAAAAATTGCTTTAATTAATTCTGTAATATATCATATCTTGCTCATTACACTACACAGGTCATTAGCATTGTACCTAAATACGAATGTTTATATTGTAAAGGTGACCGACCAGACGCATAATATTATGATTTTTATCGAACCACTCAGTCACTGGACTTCATATTCCGATTGATACGAATGTTGGTTAGTTTGCCGCTCTATTGGTTTCATACTTCACTGACTAGCACATGAGATGGTTTTTATAAAATTTGAAAAATATAGTACTTCAAATATAAGGCATAAAATTCTTTTATTTCGGGAAATAGAATGTATGTGTATGTCTCTGGACTCACTACTAAATATTATGGTAATATGATATTTTTGAAGTGAAAATTTTTAGAATCGATGTGATTTGAAACTCGATGAAACGAAAAAGCCACACTAAAAAGAGATAAACACATAAATCTATAGGACTAAGCCTGCGAGAGAATGAAATACGAGTTTTATTTACACTGTGCAGCACAGATTAGACAGTCAATAAGACCGATAATTATAGGTCCAATTTGAACCGAAATAAAACTGATAGTAATATTTTCTAGGATAAACCAGTGAAAATTTTAAAATGATACTTAAGAAGTTTATTTTGAATTATAATATCTTAACGGATGTAAGCTAAAGAAATTATATTTCTTTTAACAAAAGTTAGAGAAGATTTATCTGTCAGTATATTCTCTGAAGTTTCACTTATACTGCGTGTTAACACAAACACACGAATTCATGTTTTTTTTCAAACATTACCCTGCTTTATGATTTAATGACACAAGTATAAAACAAAATACCTCCATGATATTTTATACTTATTTCCTGAAGAAGAAGAAAAGTGTATCAACATTAAGTGTTTATCTAAATAATGATTAACTCTGAAGTAAAGAAAGCACCAAAGAGATAGAGAGATAATAATAATATTTATTAGCTCCGCCACTGGATTATTCCGTGTTTCCGTTAAGTTTAGTGTAACACACCTCAGGTCTTAACATAACATTATAATCCTCCAGAGTAAGCGGTTAACTAACTCAAAAAGAATATTATATTATACGAGACCCAGAAGAATACTTTCATACTTCGATTTCATGAATCTTCACTGCATTATAATAATAAAATACAGATAACTCTTTTTATTCCTGCCACGGGTTGGCTGGAAGAGATTGCTTCTTAGCGATAAGACCGCCCATTGTGCATATTTTGAATATTTTTAGGCAGTAAGTTTTTCGGTGTTTTCTGTAATGGTGTACAATAAAGTGTTATTTCTCTGTCTCTCTCTATCTCTCCCCTTCTCTAGTTCACCAAATAAATGAAAGCTTAACTTACAAAAATAACTCGTATGAACAATGAGCCATCTTATAGTTGAAAGCGATCTCTTCTATAGAACCCGCCGTCATGAAACACTTTACAGAACAAATAAATGGATCATGGTGTAAAACCTGCAAAACTGTTTGAAGTAAGTATTTAGTTATACACATTAAACAAAATTAAATTGGAGGGAGTTTTGAATTGGTATTGTCATCGAGTCCCCACACTCCTTTACCGCGTTCCCCGGTGAGAATTCCGTAAATAGAATTTATCTCCACCATATAGAAAAACAAAAAGGTAAAGTGTACAGTTTTCATGTAGTGACTATTAACCTTGTGCTTAAATATAGATAAGAAATTAGCTTTCCCGACAGTGAGAAGTAGTGAAATTTAAAATACAAATGTTGGTTTACTATTTTGATTGCTAACTAAGATATGCCCGCGACTTCGTTCACGCTTAACTTGAACTTCCCGCGGGATTCTCGAGACACAAAATACCACAGCATTGAATGAATGAGAATGTAAGCTATCGTTTCAGTAAAAATTATGTCTGAATAAGCTAACTTTTATGCACGCCAACAACTACAAACCGTTCCCGGGAAAATTTCTCCGAGATTCCCGGAATAAAAAAATATCATACATTTTATTACATAAAATTTGCTATCAATCTGTGAAAAAATCGCATTGGAATTCGATTTTTTTTCAATCTGGCCATTATAAATCATTCCTAGAAAAATTCCCGCGGGATTCCTGGGATAAAAAGTAGGGCAGATTTTAAGTCGAAGAATTTTCTGTCGATCAGTATGAATCTCATTGGAATCGGTTGCGCAGTTTTTACGTGAGTCCCGAACAAACTGACAAGAATTTAAATAATGCATCGTGCTCTCCTTCGTTTATATAATCTATTCGAGTAGTTTTTTTTTAATAGCATCAATGTAGAGACACGACATACTTAGAATTTTATAATATTATACATAAAAAAATATATAAAATTGCCATATGTTTGTTGGTAAGAATTGATTAATATTTATGCTAGAGTAATTTGTTTCACGATTCAATCACTTAAACTCTCTAGTGTTACCATTGAATATATCTATGAGATTATCACTGACCAGCTCATTATACAGACGACACATTCTGCTTATTAGGTTATAATAAGATGTAATATTTTTATAGGCTCGCAAGGCGAAAGGTGGTGGATTACATATTCTGTGATTCGTATTTATATTAAGATTTAATTCAAAAGATATAAACTATCTATGTAAGAGTGAAGAATTTTATGTAATCACATTAAATCAATGTGCTGCCTACGTGTGTACAGTTTTTGTAAGTTAAATTTAGTGAGTCTATTATAGTATAACTTGAAAGTGATCGGCGAAAATTATGTCTGTGGGATAAAATTTTTAGACATCTCTTTTGGCACGGCTTCGATTCTGTTTAAGTGAACATAGTAGATCGGCGACCATATGGGACTACCATATTCTAGAAGAAATCTGACGAGGCTTATAAAGAGATGTATCAGACTGTTCGGGTTTTAAAATCTTTCGTGACTCTGGTAATAAAACCAAACAATTGATAGCTCTTATTCGCATTATATTAATAATGATTCCGCACTCGAGTGTTTATACAGCAATGTTGTAATTGTTTAGAATTTTGTTATGCTTTTCTGCAAAGGATATAAAACAATTATTAACATTCAGATACATTTTACTCCAGAAACATCAGTTATTTATTGTGTTAATGTCGCGGTGAAGCAAATTACAATCACTGGTGTCACCTACTTTGGTGAATACTTTTAAGTTAACAGCATTGAGAAAACTGGGACATTTAAGAGACTTGGCAAGATTGTTTAAAAGATTATAAAGAATAGAGGACCTAAGTGTGATCCTTGGGGTAGGTAAGCCCGACGCTATTAATAAATCAGTAAGAGTTTTTCTTATAGCTGGAGTACAACAGACAGCTTCACGGCCCAACTGATGGAAAGTGGTTACTATCGCCTATGGATATTTATGAAAACATAGGTAGTATCAACGCGCTGTTAGACTCGAAGGACTTTCATGACACCCTTTTTGAAAAAACCCATATCATTGCGCTATAGGACAACCTTAGCTAAGAGTTCATTCCAAATACGCACGGTGCGGTGCGCAAGAGAAACTTCTTGAGAAGCGTTGCGTACATGAGCGAAGCAACTTTAGTTTTGAGACTATACTAAATTAAATTATGAATTAGCTATTGAAAAGTCCATGTCATACAAACCTTCAATTTCACTGCCAAGTGCATTGTTCTCAAGTCACCGGAAGAATCAGGGTTGCCAATTCATTGCAACCCGTTTCCACCTATTGTTACGTACAATACAATAATCTTCTAGCTAGTCTATTTTAAAATAAATTTACGCAAACAGTAGTAACTTGTCGAACAAGAATTCTAAATTTATTTATCAATGTGCTGGTAACCTTAATATGTATTGATCGTTTGAATTTGTCTGATGAATTTGCGATTTTTATTATTCTACAGGTATAATATGAAAACCAAAGTTTTCATATTATACCTGTAGAATAATAAGAATCGCAAAATGCTGATATTATTAATTAAATGGATTTACTAAATGGATTGAATCAATATGATTGAAAGGCACAGAACTAAAAAGATATCCCGGTAATCCTTGACATTTAATGATTCAAGTTTATGTTTATATGGATCAATTTGGTTGATTCATCTAAATTGAAAGACAGAAATGAACCGTCTAATATTAGCTTAGTGGGATGTACATTTAAAATATTACTATTTTGGAATTTTAGATTTGCGTCGCCTATATGAAGTCGTGATATCAATCTGTCTTTGTATGTATGTCACTAACAACTATATGAATGAATTTTGATAGGAATTTGTAATTTATTTGCCTCTACACAATGATGAAATGAATGTATAAATGTTCTCTTGGAGAACGATTTAATTAATTACTACAATCTTATTATCTTACGTTGGCATCGTTATTTTTAGATATGTATATTTATTTATCTACAACATTATTACTATTATCTCCATTAATTAATTAATGTATTAATATTAGTCGCTATTAATATTGTAAATGCGAAAGTGACTCTGTTTGTTTGTTACGATTTCACGCAAAAACTACTGGAGTACAGGATCGGTTTTGCTGTAATTTTGTTTAAATGAAGTTTTAATACCGAAAATAGACATAAATACTTTTCATGCCGGGCGGGAAATGGGTTATTTTGCAATATAAAATGAAGTGAATCTTCCGAGGGCAAATAGCACTAACATAAAAATGTAATACAATGTAATCTATATTAATGCCTGCTCTTTCAACAAGAGGCACGCACTGTTATTTGACCCGCGATGCAGCCACGGTGTAAACTCTGGTTTCTTTATATATATAAAATTTTAAATATCCATTTCTTAAGTTTTTTTATCGGCAAACGAACACACACTTTGTATATTCCCAAACTTAACAAGAGACCACAATAAATAACGGAAAGTTTATTTACAAAATGTCATGCCCAGAATCGAATCTAGACCCTTTGCGTTCTATAGAGCTCGATTAGCAAATGTTTAATTTTTGGATAAATATAACAGTTAAATGATAATAATGATACACAGTTATTTTATTAAATTAAATATATTTAATTACACGCGTATAAAATAAATATGCAAACATACAGATTGTTACTCTAAACTAACTTTTTATAAGCGAGCACGTAAGATTTTTTTGTATATAAGTAAACGTCATATAACTATATTTTATTAATTAATAAAAATTATAAAAAAAATGGATGAATATGTTTGGCTATTTAAGTAAATGTATGAATAATTTAAAAAGTCTCATAAGATTGGTTTATTAAAAATACGTAACTAAGATAGCAAATAAAAAACTGTAACTAACAAGCAATATAGATACTAAACCTAAAATAAATAACGTGTACGTGGTTCCCACTCGTCCCTTGCCGACTGAAATAGCTGTTGCTAAATTAGACGAGCGATTTAAGATTAACTAATTGATATCGTCTAGGCCTACAGCCGATTTTAAATATCGACCGAAATAGAGACGTTGGAAACTCACGATAACCCAGACAATACGCTAAACAGCTGTAAGGAATTGATACACTACTAAGACAGTGATAAAGTTCTTGATACAGTGGTTTCTATCTATCAATTAATAGTAAATATTTCCGAACATCATGATCTGCGTTGATTGGCTGTTGGCTTAGTTTCAATTTAAATAAAGATTTTAATAGTCTGTTTTCATTCATCAATAGAATAAGAAATTACATAATCCTATTTTGATTAAGCAATTTGTTTTATTTTAATTAATTAAATTTATGGTTCATATTATTACTCTTCATATTAAAATTTTAAAAAACAATCAGATGATTAAACTTTTTCCAATTGTTCAGTTTTACTGTTACAGGGGCAAGCCGAAAAAAAGTTATTAAACTCTCTCTCGAAATAAGTCAGGTGTGTATCCCATATTTGTTTTGCTCCTAGCTACTATGTAAAATTAACTTAATAAGTTAGACATTTTAGTGTAAAAAATATGTGCATTTCAGAATTCTTAAAGCAGGATTTTCTTTTGACTGGAAATATGTAAAACACTTCTGAGGTAATTGCTATTTACAACGTAAAGTGTCGCAAGTTTTATCACTTACAGTTTCTAAAGAATAATAAGAAAAAGAAGAGTCGCCACTGTAAAGTGATGATACCATTGAAGGTACAGAACTGGTAGATGAGACTGTCAAATCGTTGTTAAAATGATGACGTATACGCCACTCTGCAAGCTGATCATCCGTCGGTTGTAAAGCTGAGACGTAGCTTGGGGCATTACTTTTATTACTTCTTATGGATTTTTGAGTTTCAAGCTTAGCTGTCGGCAAAGGCTTTAGTCCACAAGCGATAATGGAAATCCTTTTATCGCTTTGTGATACTAAGACATCATTCATTAAGTTATTACGTAATGGTACTTTTGGAGGCAGCACCAGTGCCTCAACTGATCTATGTTTGACGAAGAGAATCCTTTTACTTCCCTTCAAAAGGTAAGGGTTTGTACGTATCAATCCATATACGCATGTAGCTCCAAGCATCAAGCAGAATAATGCTATTAAAATATATAATAGAAAATTAAACTTTATAAATGTATGTTGTAGGGCCGTTACATTATATCCGAAACAGCTTTCTACTTCTACATAACCAGTTTCTAACTTGACAGGGCAAAATGTATATACGGCATTCATATCAACGTCATGCATTCTCAAAAACTTTGGTAAAACGTTAATGCAGTATATTACATCAGGACATTCAGATTGATACCATAAAAGCCCATAGCCATTATATTCAGATGAATCAATTTGTACAACAGAATAATACTCTGCTCTTAAGTAAAATGATATAGTAAACCAAGCAGATTTATTTTTTCTATTTTTTTTGAAAATTCTAGCAGATAACAAAGAATAATCTAAATTGGATAGACCTTTTGTAGAACATTTGCCTGTGTGTACTGGATACATTACTCTCAATGTTTTATACTCGACTGCAGATTTATCATTATGGCAAGATCCATTTACATAAATGTAATCCTTTCCGTAGTTGTCAGTGGATCTGATTCCTTCTTTCACTGAATTGTATTCCATTATTTCATTGGTTCTATTAGTACAGTAATTGTCAAAATCTATAAAAGTAACGCCAAGCATTTCTATAGGAGATACGCAAACGGCATCGACCAACAATATTCCCTCAGTAACCAAACGCCTTAAATCTGTATCAGAACAATCACAATGCCATAAATTATCTACCAAATTAATTCGTGGTTTAGGATCTTCAATTAACATAATATTGTTAAACAAGCCGGGTGGTATGGTCACAAGGTAATTACTACTTAAATGTATTACTTCAATATTATGTAAATTATCAAAAGCTCCCGGGCCGATTACGGTAATCTTGCAAGAATTAAGATATAGTATTCTACATTTGGTGAGTCCTGTAAAAGAGTCAGCACCTATAACATCACCGAAATAATTGGATGAGAAATCAACCTTCATCAGCTTGGTTAGGTTTGTGGATCCAGTTATATAAGCAGGATTCCAATAATCACTTCTTGTTATTGTAAGGATTTGTAAAGAATCTGCAACAGCCCTGAGAGTTCTGTTTTGTAAATTGTAAAGGTAGCAATCGTCTATATGTAATTCTTCCAAGTTTGATAGACCGATAAAGCTGTCTGTCGTCCATGTTTTAAGGGTGAGATGGTGTAAGATAAGTATCCGTATGTTTCCCATAAGCTGGCTCATAAACGCAGTAGGTGGTATGTGATTGAGGTTTCCGCGTTTAATCGCAAACCCGGTCATGTAGCCGCGTAAACCTGATAACCAATTAAAAGGTAGTGTTGCGTTTTCAAATTTTGGATTTATCAGTTCCAGAGATATCCTTTTACAACTCATTTCAGCGAACTGAAACAAACAGGATGTTTTTAATATAATTAAAATAATTGTTAGATCTGAAAATACGTAAATTTTATGTGGTATTGTTGTGCTGGAATTATTGCCTTGATTACAACTCTTAGGGTCGGCTCGATCAGTGTGATAGCATATTCTCAATATCGACGTGATACGGTTAGCTTTATGCTAATCGTGTTTCGTGTGATAAGACAGTTCCGATGGCCTACTTCCCCCACCCTCTTTCCCAGCCCCTATTTCAATCCCATCCCTTCTATTCCATTTCTCTTATCTGATACCTATTCTTCGTCCCCCCCTCCTCTTTACCTCATCCCAAAGACTGGCAACACGTTGCTTTTGCCCTTAGTGTTAAAAACGCCTATAGGCGATGCGCGACGGTAACCACTTTTCAAAAGCTGGGTCAGCTGCCCGTTTGCCAGCTTCAAATTAAAAAATAAGCAGGATTAAGTAGTAAAAGTAGACTGGTCACGTCTGTCGTGGTACAGTGAAAATCTCGGCTTAGCAGTTCAAGGGCTCCACCAGCTAGTTAACCGACGAACTGCTTCGGCGCTAAATGTTGAGGTTGGCGCAAATATAGGTACTCTAATTTGTTAGCATTCCGTGGCCAATTAGCAAAGTAAAATCCTCCAAAATTCATCACATCTGTCTATTTAAGACACACGTTGATTGAAATTTGGAAGAAATATGTCTTGTTTAGTTTATGTTAAGCCGCTATTTATATTGGTGTAATGCATAGTAAACATTCGTCGCCTCTACATAACTCACCCTATTGTTCACTGTCTGTAGACCGACACACTCTTGGTCGGTTTTACACATTATTGATCAAAGTATTATTAAAATAACTTTTAGGGTCTATAATAAAAATAATAACAGTCAATGAACCTCCTATTGCTGAGATCGAGCCTTTCTTACTGTACGGGGAACGCTATACGGGGAACGTACGCCTCTCCAAGGCAGTTTAACAGGTTTGATGCATTGGTTATCACAAATAGATTTTTTCAATTAATTTAAAATTAATAATCAAAATGACCTTACCGAAATTGCGTTACTGATAACATCTTTATAAAGGTTATAATAAGGTGCGTCTATGCATCTGATCCTGCAGTTAATCGTCTGGCACCGAGAAGGGCCACCGCTTGGTGGGGTTGGAGTATCATTCTGCATGGCCATTATGACAATTAAAACGAAGCTAGCTACTGTTATCACAGCAAACACCGTCTGCACGACTAGACGAAGCCATCCACGGCTGCATGATGTGTTCCTTAAAACCCAATAGAATTTGTAATTGTTTGAAACACAACAGCAATTTAAAACTCGTTAAGTCAGTGAATTAGGAGTCCATAAATTTAAGGGAGAAAAAGGGGTTGAGGCGGTTGACGAAGTGTGACACTATGTGACAAGGGGTCCTAAATTTCGTGACGTCACATTTCTAAATCTAATATAATTAAGGTTTATTTACAGCGAGGAAACGTAGCCAGCCTTCTGGGCACCTTACCCATAGAAGACGGTGATCTGGGCTCAGTATTCTACTTATAGTATTGAGGGACTATGAGTAGAATATAATACGAATAAGTTAATTTTCTTGCATTGTATTGTCCATTGATATATGTAATAAAATATACAAAAAAAAAGATATTAAGCTTTAAAACACGAAATTTGAACTATTAACGAAAAACCTCAAAATATTTCCAACTCTATCTGTATAAGGATAGTTTTAAATGATTAAAAAAATATTTAAATGGAAATAAAACTAATTACGCAACTGCTGTTTTAATTTAATAAGTTTTCACGTAAAATTGCAAATATTTTTATTTAGGCTTATGGCTTGGCAGCTAGGCCTTTAAGCCAGATCTTAGATTACAATATAGTTCCTAGGCCTATATAGCCAGATCTTAGATTTACAATATAGTTCCTTCATAATTTACTTAAAAACTATCAATATCCTATAACTGCCTGCTGAACTCCTGCAATAAAAAAAAACTACTGTTCATTTTAAAGTAATTTTACACATTTTTATTGACGTGAGCTCAACATCTACTTTAGCGAGGGAAAAATTCTAAAAAAGTGATGTCACACTAGCGAGGGAGGAGTCTCACAAATGTGACTAGCTGTGACAAGGCCAGGGGGAGGGGTCACAAAACCATGAAATTGTGTGACGTAATTTGTGGATGCCCCCCTTTATTACCTGTTTTCTTTTCATTTTCAACTATTTAAGATTTAATAAATAGATGTTAATAGTAAAGATAATACGGAGGATTTTACTTTGATTCTTTTGGAACAGTTCTTATGTAATAACTAGTTGTGCCTGGTATATCGTTCATCTGAGACTTGCAGACTTGATATTGTTACGAGTTGCAGGACTCGAATTAAAATGCCGTTGGAATTATTATAGAATTTATTAGAACTATACAAACACGTATAACACAGGTACAAATATAACCGAATGTAATAAGTCCAAACGTAATGCAGAAGATCGTAATTCAAATACGCGTGCAAAGTCCGTCACTAAATAGATAACCGAATGTACACAAATCTTGCTTCGCTGATACTTATCGCTCGACTGCCCCTCCCTCAATCGGCCCATTGCTTTATATTGCACAAATGCAAATATGTCTGCCCGGCCAGCGTCGACGCAATTTCTTAGAAATCGTAATCCGCACACCTGGCTAATGACTGCCATAAAACATTACAATACACAATGGGCTGTTTTCTAATCACAAATTTTAAACACAAAGTAAACAAAAGAAGTCCAAATGCCGAAAAGGTAATAAAATGTGTTTCTACAGGGCTCCAGATGTGAATTTGTTTTTGTCGGGACCTAGGTTGTAACAATTTTTATCTCTTCTAAACTCTGAAGGATATCGAAATCGAAGACGAAAGCTATAAAAAATGTTAAATCCTGTTTTAAACCTTAAATTACATATTATATATGAGTCCGAAGTCGCTGTCAATTTTAAACGTTACCAAAATGCTATCCGAATTTCATCATTGAATGACAACGTTCTGTGAAACTTGTATCAAACGTGTTATTTATTAGTTCTCGATATTTAAACATAGAAGTCGCTAGAACCATTTCGAAACAAACTTGGGCCAATATACTCACAAAAATTCCAAAAACGGCACATGTGATTAGTTATTGTAGTTATATTTCGATATCACAGACAGACAATTCAATTTTATTAATTGGTAGGTATAAATTATAACGTAAAATATGTTCTGTTTGTTATTCCTAATTAAATAACATATGTTAATGAAAATAAAAAAAATATATACACAAACATTTTTGAAAAAAAGGTCTATTTTTATCCAGTACAGCACTCATTCGCGGATTGGTTTTAAAAATCTAGTCGTATTCAAGATAATATTCAAGTATAATACTCCAAAATATGCTAATCTAATACTGTGCTAAAATGTTGATTCAATACAAATAGATGTCATAATATAATTGTGCCTACACACTTCACTATATTTTTATTTAGCCTACATCCGTTAACATTAACATTTATATTTACATTACATAGTTACTGATATCTAAATAATATATAAAACATCTAAAAAGAAAACTACTATTTTTTACATATTTACAGAAAATGTAATAGAGTTCAAGTCACTGTCGGTGGAGAGCATTCCCAAAATACTAGCTGCATTTCCACGCTGTATGGCAATGCTAATGCGTTGACCAAATTACAGGCCAGCCTTTTGATCCCACGAGATTTCTTTCAATCTCATTGAAAGGTCTCGATAGAGTTGATAAACCTTGCGTCCCCACGGCCCCATAGTTTCAACCCTAAAGCCACAAATATGTATCCATTACCAATGAATGCAAATCTGCATCGTTTCAAGGTTTCTTGATGTGCAGCAGCACTTCCGGCAGTCACGGCAGTGTTTGGAAGATGGGAAGCAATATTCACTATATTAAATATATATATCATATTTAAAAACATGGATGAAACTTACTGAGCCATCGTAGACAAGCCTTCCGTTTTCAAGAAGAAGCTACGACGGGCGACTTGCATGCTTCAAAACATTTATACAAACTACACTGTTTGGTAATGACAATGTACCAATCAAGTAAAAAGCTCAGTTTTAACTGAACTATAATGATATGCGACTATAAGCGGTATATAGATAAGCACTACAATAATCCTGTATCGGCCCATTAGCACTTGTGGGTGATAGCATAGACAAACAATAAAATGATCGAGCGCAGTTAGTTTCACGGACAAGGGCAATAACGCTACCAGATGATAGGCTGGAATTGTCATGTTTTCTAGATTATCAAAACAAAACCGGCAGTCTAAATTGCATAACAAATCCTTGCTTCTGTACAATACTATTGTTGAAGGTATCCTCTCAGTCAGGTTGAATAGAAGAGATCGCTTTAAGCGACAAGGCGGCGTTTTGTTTAGTCGTTAAATTATTGTAATTATTTATTTTGTAATTCTTTATTTTAATGAAAAATAAAGTGTTTTCTATTCTATTCTAATACTATAATTTTCAAGTTCGCACTGCAGAAGAATGGAATAATTTGCTAGGCTCTGTTTTTCCTGACAAATACAACAATCTAGGAGTCTCCAAGTCACGAGTGAATAGGTATGTTCTAGATATGTATGCTTCATCCTTAATCCGCGTCATCGTTCAATATCAGGTGAGACAGCGGTCAAACCGCAAATATGTATGATATTATATATATATATTATGAAAACCACGTTAAAACCTAAAATACAATACTATTTGTCGTAGTTTCATATTTAAGAGAAACTATCGATTATTTCCTATGTTGACCTCAGCTCTTATACTAGGTTTGTTTGCATCTTCGTATTCTGCGGATTAATGTTTGAAAATATTTATTAATTACGTAGCACTAAGAATAAATACTACACCAAAACAAATTTCAAAATACGATTCCGATAACATACAATATTTTAAAAGTAATTTAAGATTAAAACAGAATCGACGAAAATAATTAAGCAAAACTTCCCGCAGAATAATTATCCTACTTACTTATTTACCCTGATTATTCAATATTTCTCACTGTCACCTAAAGATAGGGTGGATTCCCAACATTAATCAACAACATTAGATTGCCACTACCATTATCGAATTTGGAGTTACCTAAGAAGGGAAAGGTTGGCAGGAACATGAGAAGTGATTTCTATTATACACTTTAATTTAATAAAAAGTGTAAATTTTGATTACAATAAACAACACTTAATACAGGATATTTATTGTTCATAACTAAGTGTTGTTTACATGTATGTGTGGAAAACCTTAACTGTTTATTGAAATTCGACTTTTCAACTTTCAGTAAACTATCTAGTGAAACTTGAGGTCAGTCATGATCTACAATTTTGCTAAGGTTGGTTTTATTAAATCAAATGATACAGGAATCAACTAAGATGTATGTAATCAATCAAATCTAAAAATATTACAATTTTATGATGAAATTGAAGCTGACAGTACAGCGAGGAAGCTTTTAAAAAATTACGCTTCTCGGAAGAACCTTCTAAGAAATCGTCATCCATTAACTTTTGCATAAATTATAACATTTTTCTGTTGTGCTTTTCATTATTATTGCTTAATTGAATCCCTGCAGAGGAATCCAGCTCATTTGCTAAGGAATAAAAAATAAAATGACACCGAAATTATTTTAAGTCATTATCATTCTGAGGAATCTTTTCTCTTTTATAACTTTCATTAATAATTTGTACGTGATATCCCGAGCGGCTGCGATATTGCCGCTTCATGACGTGACATCGATTCATTACTGACACAAGACTTGATAACTTGTGTCATATTCCAGGTTTACAAAACAAACTGTTTAAATTACCGGCCAAATTGTTTGTTTAAGTTTATTTTCTACTTACCTTTTCTATGCTACAAAAAGTGGAATGTTACAGATACAGAATGCCCTCAAATATTTGTCAACAATGTATAATATAATAAATCTGTAAAGGGTCGAGTTGTACAATTAATCTAAAAAAGAGGAACAGATTATGACCATCAGATTTCGGAACACTTAAAATAATTTTTATTCAGATAAAAGACGTCGTTTTTATCGGATAGACGAATATAGCTAAAAAGATGGCACTGCAGTCGCGTTTTGTATCTTTGCAATTAACTAACAATGTGATCGTCAAGGCGAACTGTTAGCTCGTTAGCTTGTGGTGGGTTCCTTTTACAAGTGAAACACACTATTTTAGCTAAAAAGGTTTAATTAGAACGTGTTGTCTAGAGTGTAAGCAAATCGACTGTTGCTGATTATTTGTATTACAATCGTATAAAACAAAATAAAAAAGCTGATCATACAATTTCATAACAGAACGAAGTTTCTCTGGCACAGCTAGTTTTTAATATTATCTTAAAGCAAATAGACATCACGCGAAAGTCTTTCGAAAACAAACAATATTGTAAATTGTGACTGACGTGTATCACTAATAAATTTCTCGCAAAAACACCTTTATTAATTCTGGTTATGCGATCGTTTTCATGTACTTAATTTAGCTTTTAACGGAGCTTCGTCTCCATAAACTACGATCAAGTATCTCATATAATACTGCAAATTAATCATGCAATGCAATTAAACAAAACTAACCGATAACCGCCCGCTTCGCGTGCCGTAAAATCCGTTCTCAGCTGAGCTCTACTTGGCGAAAGGAAGGTCCATGCTAAATTTCAAGTCTATAGGTATTATAGGTGGGTAGTAGGTATAGGTTCCTGAGATATCGTGATGAGTCACTATATCGTGATTCCAGTATATATATATATATATATATATATATATTATATATATATATATATATATATATATATATATATATATATATGTATATATATATATAATGCAAATACTTTGCAGCTAATTCCAGTATAGTACTTTTCCCTAAAATCGTGCAATGTTTTAAATTTCCTTCTATTTTCCAGTTATTCGTGAAACGTGGGAAATTCCAGAGCCCAACTAAGCGCCGGAGACTGTTTCCTGTGATTGCAATATTCTCGGCAACCACGCTCTTCATGAAAAATATGTTTTCATTCTTTTCAAGTAATATTTTTTCAATTGCCTGCACTGTGGCCTCAGGCGATGAGGTCATAACGCTGCATTGTTTGAATGGTGGGCGTATTTGGCTTGCTGAATAGCCCCGGAAATTACTATTGATCAAGACGCAAGAGAGCGTTGAAACTCGAGTACTAGTAGTTTGTGTTTGATTATATTTATAAATCGAATGGTTTAAGAAATCAAAGCCGAATATAGAAGCAGGTGAGTAGCAAACAAGTTTGAGTGCAGAAAAGAAAAATGTAAAAAAACTCCCAAAAAAGGAACAATAAAAACAACGAAAAAGACTAAAAATCACAAAAGACGATGACATCACAAAGTCAGGAGGAACATTTATAAAAAATATATAACTATATAGAAGTAGATTATCGTTATAAACATATCGACGCATAAAGTGTAACAGTCAAGTCAAAAATCTAAATTTGTTTAAAAATTGGTACTAGGATACATAGTTCAATTAATTTTTTGTGAAAGATATTTCGGGGGCATTGTGGATGGAATAAGTAACCCTATTTTATTCATATTTTCTGAAAATCGATATTGTAAAAATAAACAAAAATGTAATTTATTTATACCAGATTGGTTTAAACGTTAAGGCGTTTAAACGTTAAAACCTATTGTTTTGTCAAAAAAGTGTTGTAAATATGTATTGTAGTAATTTTTACATTTTGATAAGTGATAAAATATAGCTATTTAAATGTTGCTAACTTTAAAATATATAAAAAAGCTAGCTGAACCTGCAAACTTACCCCGGCAGAATCATTTTTTTTTAAATTTAGTCACCTTTTAAACCTTCCTTGGACTTTCATAAAGAATTCAAAACCAAAATTAGCGAAATCAGTCCAGCCGTTCTCGAGTTTTAGCGAGTCTAACGAACAGCAATGGATTTTTATATATAAGAAGATTAGATACTTACTATATTAATGACAATTTTTTTTCTAATAAGACTAAGTATTAAAGCGCGGTATTTTACTTGATTTTTATTCCGACGTTTGGGTCACTTTTCAGTAGCCGTGATCACAGATAGAATTGGTCACATCCACCTCCAGGATGCAGGTGACTACAAGATTGATTGTGAGTGTGGTTTATCATACATTGGACAAAGAGGAGCATAGAAACACGGGTAAAAGAACACATTGCTGACATAAAACACACAAGGTCTACGAAGTCGGCAATCAGTTACACACGCTGGATAAACCCAACTACATCAGATTCGATAAAACACAAAGCTTCTCAAAAGAGAGTCGTGTCATATCTAGAATGATACGTGAGGCTATTGAAATAAAAAAAAACACCCAAATTTCAATTCAGAAGATGGTCGACAAGTATAACCTGTTTGGGATCCGATCATCAAAACTATTAAGACCCAAACCAAGCAAAAAACTATTATATTAATAGGTTGGGGAAAATGTCTTTTCGCATATAGTATGTATGAACTTGTAATAAGATCTCTTTGGTTATATATACCATTTGTATCTGGCTGGTCTTGGTATCATTAAAAAGTTTTAATTTTAAAGAAGACAATTCCAAATTCAAATTAGGAAAATGTGTGATTTTCATTTGTTTTTCTTATTGTTAAGATGAGTGAATCTAATGAAGAAATTCGATACATTTTAAAATGTTAATACAAAAAAGGTAAAAATGCAACACAAGCCGCGAAAAACATTTGTGATGTTTATGGACCTAATGCAGTATCTGTGAGAGTAGCGCAAATTTGGTTTAAGCGTTTTCAATCCGGAAATTTTGATATCAAAGATGCACGTCGCTCTGGTCGCCCTCTTACAGACAAAATTGATGCCATGTTTGAAAAAGTGGAGCATGATCGGCATATTAGTAGTTACGATGTAGCTGGAGAACTGGGAATTGAGCACAAAACGGTTTTGGCGCATTTGAAAAAAGCTGGGTGCACAAAAAAGCTCGGTATTTGGGTGCCTCGTGAGCTCACTGAAAGAAACCTAATGAACCGTGTACTCTTTTGTGATTCTTTATTACGACGTAATGAAACCGAACTATTTTTGAAGAAGCTGATAACTGGTGATGAAAAGTGGATCACGTAAGACAAGAACGTGCGAAAAAGATCG
The DNA here is from genome assembly GCA_039645545.1 of Dendrolimus houi. Lineage (NCBI taxonomy): Eukaryota > Metazoa > Arthropoda > Insecta > Lepidoptera > Lasiocampidae > Dendrolimus > Dendrolimus houi. The sequence goes on along the minus strand of CM077127.1, from coordinate 7,774,625 downwards.
TGGTCAAAGGCCGGTCAGGCTTCACAGACTGTGGCGAAGCCCGGGTTAACTCGTAACAAGGTGATGCTGTGTGTATGGTGGGATTGGAAGGGTATTATTCATTATGAGCTGTTACCGCCAGGCAGGACCATCGATCCTGAACTGTACTGTGAACAACTGATGAGATTAAAGCAAAAAATTGAGAGAAAGCGGCCGGAATTAATCAACAGAAGGGGCGTGGTTTTTCACCATGATAACGCTAGACCTCAGACATATTTAGCCACTCAGAAAAAATTACGAGAGTTTGGCTGGAAGGTGTTAATGCATCCGCCGTATAGTCCTCACCTTGTACCTTCACAATTTCACCTGTTTCGGTCTCTGCGGAATTCCTTAGGCAGTGTCAGGTTAACATCACGAGAGGACTGCCAAAACCACTTGTCGCAGTTTTTTGATCATAAGCGCCAACATTTTTGTAACAATGGGATCACGTCCCTACCTACAAGATGGCAAACGGTTATCCAACAAAATGGCACCTACATACTTTAGTCAAATGTAAATAAACTTTATAAAAAAAACCTTTTGAATTTTTATATAAAATGCGAAGAAACTTTTTCCCCAACCTAATATATGTAGTATTATCTATGCGTATATTTTCGGAATTATTTTCACATTTAAAACGTGTAAATATATATGAATTCTTATAGTATTTTGTTAAAATAAATAATACCGTTTATGTACCATTTTATCATCTGTGCTACTAACGAGTAGGAATGTTAATTAGAGTTATATGTAAAAGCTTTATTTATATTCAATTACGTTAAGAGGAACGAAAAGTACTTCAGAGAAAACTTCCCTTTGAAATTCGATCCCCTTGTCAAGACATTTTCTCTTTTCTTAAGACAAAGCGTCTTCTTCTGTCTATTATAATTATTAACTTTTTAATAATTTTAATTGAACATCAGTTTTTGTGAAAGTTGTCTGGGTTCAACTTAATTACTGTTCGGTTTAACATCAAACAATTTGAAATATTATGTGGTTAGTGTTATATCTTTACAGAATAAAAATGGTATTTTTTAAAGGTTTCGCGACTACTACCCATAATAAAACTAAGTTTAATGGTTTTAAGCGCAATATTTTATATGATTATTATTATTCCGACGTTTCGGCCACTTTTCAGTAGCCTTGATCACGGAAGACAAAGATGTTAAGCGTCAGTGAGAATGTTAAAGTTTCATTTAGCCTGCCACGAACTTGTTCATTTTAATTATTTAGTTTTAAATTTTGTTTATGGTTATTATTTACTCTATGGGAGCCTAATCTAATTTACCACCGGTTCGCAACATGTTGTGACTTGAAAGAAGAAACGGCGCAAGAAACTCTTCAGCAACAAGCCTAGCCTAGATCAGTTGATCGGCTCAGATATCGCTGGAGTGACGTAGTGGAGGCTGGTCTGCGGGAGCTTCAAGCCTATAACTAGCAGGAGACAGCGCTGAACAGAAAGGAGTGGAATATTCTCCTTACGGAGGCAAAGACTCGTTTTGGGTCGCTGAGCAGCAGCAGTTAGTTAGTTAAAATGGGTTGGAAGTAAATTAAATCATCATATAAGTAATATCAGAGCGCCTGACAGAAATATAATAGTAGTTTCGCTAAAACTTCTTGGTAAGCAAGCGAGTATAGGAGAGGTGAACATTTTAAATGTTATATTGGTTGTAACACTTGGGGTTAAAGGGGTAAAAGGTAACGCTTTTGAATTACACTTGTTATATTTCACTCCTCATAAAATTTCTATACCGGGAGCATTATATGAAAATCGATTCTTAAGCAGTAAACTTCAATAAAAAATAAACCTCTATCAAAATTGGATATCTGACAGTCACATTAACTGAGACACATTTTATCGTCGTACAAAACGTCCCAATCTCCTTGATGAGAATACTGGCTTATGAAGTCACAATTTTAACGAGTCAAATAGCTTATTAATTGTTGTTTAAAGTATAATATAATTAAAATTATTCCTATAATTATTTTATCCGCGCAGGAACGGAAAAATAATACAATTTCCTGCGGCCGGGCGGCCTGTCGTATAGAGGCGACGAAACAACCCACAGCCAGGTGGTAGGGCACTTGCCAGACTGGATGGCTACCAGCCCTGGTCTATAGAGCACCTTTGGTGCTACAAATGTCTATAGGCGATGGTAACCGCTTTCCATGAGGTGGGCCGTCTGCCTGTTTGCTGAACTCTGCAATTTTTTTTTTAACAAAAAAATTAATTGTTGATAGTAATATGACAATAAGACATTTTTACGCCTGCTCTTTTATATTAGTTTAGAATTTATTGTAATATATGTGAAATACCCATATTAAAAAGCCCATACGTAGCTCTCAGTACAATAAAATAACACGCTCTCTGCATGTTACGTAATACACATATTACGCGTTATTTCTATATTTCACCTCATAAAACTCAATATCACGGCTACAAAATGAACCTCACCTGAATCATTCACGTAGGCGTTCATTATCACCATTGTTTACCCATTTCGCGCAGCCAGCGGCGAATAACCGGATTAAAATGAAACTAGATAACGGGTGTTAAGCTTGGCACATACAGTCTCGTCTAAAGGTGCTTTTACGATAGTATTTTTTAAATAATAATTAATGTTTAAATTGGCGTAGTGTCGCATTATTCTTTTAAAATAATTTTTACTGATGAAAAATAAACTATACTATATTAAAAACTAAAACTAAATAAAAATACAAAGGAAAAATAGCTAAAGATAAAATATTGGTCTGTTTTCTATTAATTACTGGGAACGTTCCCAAAAGGCTGGCGGCGTTGCCACGTTTTATAGTAACGCTTAATTATTGAGCAACATAGACGTCAGCCTTCTGGTCGCGTGTGACGTCTACTAAGCGTTTGGCGACGTCACGGTAGACCTTTAGAGCGTTAGAACCCCACGGACCGAGAGTTTCCACCCCAAATGCCGCAAATGTGTAACCATTTCCAATGGTGGCATATTTGCGGCGCTTGAGGGCCTCCTTTTCGGCTGCAGCAGAACCGGCAGCGCACGTACTTGAAAGATGGGACGCCACCAGAGTATCAACGCAAGTAGCATCCCACACTAAGAGGCAGCCCATCTTCCAGGAAATCAGCGTCATCCCATCCGGTCTTCTGCCATCGTCGCGGCAGAAGTTGTTTGGTTCCAAAAGGACAAGTACCCCGGCGGTGACAAGAGCCCGGTGAATGTATTATTTAATAGTAATATTTAATGTAGTATTTATTTCATTTCGTGACATTTTTCTATCATAATTAATTAGTTTTATTATGTATACAAGTCGCGAAAACTTAAGAAAATATTATAATTAGTTTTATGTTTAAAACTTGAAAGAAGAATACTTAAGTGACAATCGTATGGTAAAAAAGTAATTGATGTCTAAAAAAATAAGAATTAAAAAATGTTTTAAATAATAATAAAATTGTGTGTGTGTAGTTCACTCGCAGTACAAGTGAAACAAAGTTTGACAAGGGGTAGGAGGGATTCTAAATTTCGTGACGTCACATTTCATATATTATATCGTTATATATTTTTAAGCTTTAAAACACGAAATCTTATGTATTGACGAAAAACTTCAAAACATTACCAACTCTATCTGTATAACCACAGTGTTTAAATTATTAAATACTAGCGGTCCGCCCCGGCTTCGCACGGGTATCTAAAAATAACTTTTTTTTGTTGCGTTTAATTACCTACTAAACGAATTCAAAATATTTTCCCTTCCTTACGGCCCGTACCCCAGTGACGCCTACATCGCATGAGGTGCTGCCTAGCTAGCCGAGCAGGGTGAGCGGCGACCACGCAAACTTTTTTCTAATACTTACATTTTTAAACTAGTGATATCTTTCGAATGGAATGTCCGAATTGAATAATTCGAAAAGTTATATAAAGGTATTGAAACCGTCTTGAATATGAAGTAATTTATTTTGATAAGGATGAATACCAAGATACAAATAAAGAGCCTTTTCTAGTGGCGGCATATCAATTATTTTTTTAAATAAAAGAACACATTGTGGCATAACTATAATAGTTAGACATATGCTATCGCGACACTTTTTGTAAATAATGATGTGTTCTGCAAAATCGTACTACATTATTCTATTCTATCATTAATAGTTTTCGCAGTGCACTCGATTTTAGGTATTTTTTTTCACCTTGGGTTACATTATTGGAGTTTTAGTAAAGATCCCCAATTTTTTTAAAATATAATATAGCCTATGTCACCCGGGGATAGTGTAACTTGCCAGCAGTGTTACCGCTGCAGGGACCCTCTAGCATCTAGGGAGCAGAGGAGTCTTCACCCCTGTTGACGAAGTGAGTTTGCCTCTCCCGGGGCATTCTCAAGCACTTGTGCGCTAGGATCGGTGTGGGCGTAACTACGTTCTGTATCTCACGCCTTTCTTACCATAAGCGCGGGGCACATGGGAGGAGGGTGGTTTTAGTGGGGTATTGATTAGTCGAATCTCCACACAAGCCGGTTGATTATTGTTTGGATTGCCTCAGTGGAAAGCCTCCATGATCAACAACGGTCTAATCCCTAGCAAAGGACCCGGTACGTGCGAAATGCATTTCCCCCGCCTGAAAAAAAAAGCTTCCAACAGTGAAATAATTTTTCAAATCGGTTCAGTAGTTTCGGAGCCTATTCAATGCAAACAAACAAACCATCAGATCTTTCCTCTTTATAATATTAGTATAGATAATGTATTTTAACTCATTCTCTCGCAGGCTTAGTCCTATAGATTTATGTGTGTATCTCTTTTTAGTTTCATCGAGTTTGAAATCATAAGGATTCTAAACAAGTTTCACTTCAAAAACCCCAAAAAACTAGAGAAAAGTAACCCGGGACGCCATGTACTGTTTGCGTGTGTTGGACTCAGCAGTATGTACCTAGTTTTTTTTTATAGCGAATCTGCCAAACAAGCATACGGACCACATCCGCCTACAAAGATCTTTGTCTTCCGTGATCATGGCTGCTGAAAAGTGGCCGAAACGTCGAAATAGTTGCCATATAATTCTAATATATAATATAATGTCAGCCCATAAATATCCCACTCCTGGTCTCGGGCCTCCCATTATAGGGGGAACAGACAGTAAATACCGCCACGATTGTCCAAGGCGGCTTGGCAAGTTTGACACATCGGTTACCTCGATAAGTGATGTTTTCCTTCACCGTTGCTAGCACGTGGTAATTGTAACAATATGCACATTAGATCAGAAAACTGACTAAGTGGTGCATGCATTCCGGCCAGAATCGAACCCGCGCCCATTGAGTTTGGGACGCCAGCGCTAGCTAGCCATTACCCTACGACTTTTTTGTTATAAATTTGTTGTTTTTTATAAAGTTTATTTACAGTTGACTAAAGTATGTAGGTGCCATTTTGTTGCATAAATTTTTGCCCTCTTGTAGGTAAGGACGTGATCCCATTGCTATAAAAATTTTGGGACTTCTGATCAAAAAACTGCCACAAGTGGTTTTGGCAGTCCTCTCGTGATGTTAACCTGACACTGCCTAAGGAATTCTGCAGAGACCGAAACAGGTGAAAATCTGAAGGTGCAAGGTCAGGACTATACGGCGGATGCATTAACACCTCCCAGCCAAACTCTCGTAATTTTTGCTGAGTGGCTAAAGATGTGTGAGGTTTAGCTTTATCATGGTGAAAAACCACACCCCTTCTGTTGATTAATTCCGGCCGCTTCCTCTCAACTTTTTGCTTTAATCTCATCAGTTGTTCGCAGTACAGAGTTCAGAATCGATGGTCCTGCCTGGCGGTAACTGCTCATAATGAATAATGCCCTTCCAATCCCACCATACACACAGCATCACCTTGCTGCGAGTTAACCCGGGTTTCGCCACAGAGATACGGCACCCTGACGTTTCGGCTGACACAGGTCCTCTCGGGGCACGGCTGCTTCGGGAGATACCTCTGTCGCCTAGGCCGTGAGCCGACGTCAGGGTGCCATCACTGCGACACTGGCGACGAGGATACGGCGCTGCACACACTCCAGGAGTGTCCTGCCTGGACAGACCAGCGCCGAGACCTCGTCGCCATCACCGGACTTGACCTCTCGCTCCCGGCCGTGGTACGCACCATGGTCGGGAGCGTAACCGGATGGGACGCCGTCTCCTCCTTCTGCGAGCGTGTTATGCTTGCGAAGGAGGAGGCGGAGCGGAAGCGTGAGCGCACGTCACTGCTCCGCTCCCGCCAAAGGAGGACGCGTCGGCGCCGGAGGGCCAGCCAGGGCCTTCGGCCACCGTAAGCGGGCGGCGCGGGTGGGGCCTCTTGGGGTATAGAGGTTCTCACTCACCTGCATATGCCGTCGAGACGGGGGCGCGAGTGTTCCGCGCGCGCTCACCTCTCCTCCCGTGGGGCGAGTTACAGACCGTCGCACGCCTAGAGAGCATGATGATGCCGGAGGATAAGTCCCCCGGCAATGGAAGAGGCCTCGTGAGGGGGGCCCACGCCTGCCAGGGCTGTGGAGAGGCTAGGTCATATACCCGTACGTAACCCGTAACCCCTGGCATAAGGCGCAGGACCGAATACCCAGGGGTTTTAGTGGGTATCCCTAACCGGGGAGTGGCAATAGCGTGGCACCAGTTCTGACTGGGCATGCTAGTGCCACCCCCGATCTGGCGAATCCCACACTAGGTCGCGAATTATCCCCCCAAGGTTCTGCTCTTGTCACGGCTTAGGCCTCAATCGAATTTCCCCTGGCTAAAAAAAAAGGGTTTCGCCACAATCTGTGAAGCCTGACCGGCCTTTGACCACGATCTTTTTCCCACGTTCTTGTCGTACGTGATCCACCTTTCATCACTAGTTATCAGCTTCTTCAAAAATGGTTCGGTTTCATTACGTCGTAATAAAGAATCACAAATGAGTACACGGTTCATTACTACATCGTAACTACTAATATGCCGATCTTGCTCTACTTTTTCAAAAAAGCTATCAATTTTGTCCGTAACAGGGCGACCAGAGCGACGTGTATCTTTGATATCAAAATTTCCGGATTGAAAACGCTTAAACCAAATTTGCGCTACTCTCACAGATAGTGCATTAGGTCCATAAACATCACAAATTTTTTTCGCGGCTTGTGTTGCATTTTTACCTTTTTTGTAGTAAAATTTTAAAATGTATCGAATTTCTTCATTAGATTCATTAATTTTAACAATAAGAAAAACAAATGAAAATCACACATTTGCCTAATTTAATTTGGGATTGTCTTCTTTAAAATTAAAACTTTTTAATGATACCAAAACCAGCCAGATACAAATGGTATAGCCAAAGAGATCTTATTACAAGTTCATACATACTATATGCGAAAAGACTTTTTCCCCAACCTATTATCTTTAAAAACCGTTACAACATTATTTAATCATTTCTTTTGAATATTTATAATTAACATTTACATCCACATTAAAAAAAACCTAATATAGCTCAATTTACAAAAAAAGTACAAGTACCTTCAGTTGGCAATGTTCCCAAAACCCTTGTCACGTTACCATGTTGGGTGGCAACGCTTTGCCCTAAATACAGGCAAGCTTTTTGGTTACATGAAAACGAATATTTAAAACAAAGCTCCTATTTGAATCCCCAAAATTTTCTTTGAAACCTAGTGAGCCGTTTCGAAATTTGTTCTAGACAAAGTTTCATACAAAAGTTCTAAACATGCAAATTTATAATAATTAGCCATCGTATAAATAGCAGTTTCATTTAAATTTGGCATTTACTTTGAAATCACAGAAACTTCAACTTTATTAGTATAGAATATTTAATGAGATTCAAACAGTTAAAAATAAAGAAGAAGAAAGAAAATTTTATTTAGGACAAATTACATTAAACGAATTGTTACAAAAAAGTAATTTAAAAATAAACAAACTTGTTCTAAAAGGGGAATCAGTCCCAGCACAGTGCTGTTCTATTAAAACCAGCGTTGATCTTTCGCTGAGCCCTTAAGGTAATAGTCACGATAAACATTACATCATTGCGAAGCATACTAACTAGAATCGAAAGTAAGTAAGTAACGGTATATGTAAGATAAATATAGATAGGAAAACTAATAATCATAAATAAAGAGTCCATAATAAATACAAACTATAAAATATATATTTATAAAATAATACGAAAAAATCTAGAATCACATCAAATACCACTCGTCTTGTCGTCGTGTCTTAAACAGCGTTGTGAGGGTTGGTGCTCTTTTAAAAAATTCCATAATTTCGTTCTAAACCCATTAAGATTTTGCTAGTTTCTAATAGGCGGTGTATTTTTTTCTAGTTAGAATAATAGTGTAAGGTGTATAAAATACTAGAACACAACGATATAACCCAAGATTACGTCTAAGCTTCGGTCGTCAGTGGATAGCCGCAGGACTGAAAAGGGAAATGCTATAAATCAACTGTCACCATGAGATATCGCTTAACTTGGCATGCGTTTTACAACCCTAGTACTTTATTACAAACAAACTCAGTTCACACACGCATACGGGATCTATTTAATGATATACATCCACATGCAGTCTATATATACTATATATTAAAATGAATTGTAGAAATGTATGTACGCGCGTAACTTGAGAACGACTTTATCGATTTTGGTGAAACTTTTTGTGTGTTTGAGTAGCTCCCCAGATGGCTTAGATTCACAGTTGGGACTGGTAGGTGGGGCTGGGATTGGTTCCTAGATTTTTATTTTTTCAGGGCAGGCCAACATCTGCCGGGACCTCTAATATAAAATGCATACGTAAATATATTTTTTTTACACCTTATTTCGACTAAACGACTAATGGCCGGTTCCTATATCTTAATAATCGCCTGTTTGCCTTACTACTAGTTAAAATTTGACATAAACTCCATAGAAGTAATTTGAATTTCTACCAATAGCATGGAAGAAGAATGATTATTTTTCCATGCCAATAGTACAGGAATCAGCCACGAAAGGACTTAGATAAATTTTGGCAAGAATATAGATTGTATACTTGACACAAAATGAAATTTTAGTGCCACGTATGAAATAATGAAAAAAAAACAGCTGATATAAGAGGCATTCCAAAGTAAACACTGGTTCTCGCATTAGGTCATCTATAGAGCCTGTGTAGCGGGACACAGTAAGGTTTTACTTTATCCTCTTTATACTTTTGATGATTCATATTACACAGATGCATTACAGAGAAAATTTAATCAGTATCTATATAAAATTATAATATATGCCACCTCCAGATTATGAATTACAAAACCAAAAGCTATATTTTGTCTCAATGACCTCAACAGTATACAGGCTTTGTTATTTCAGCCATTATAAAATATTGGATCACAACATTAGGGCCTTATCTGCGAGTGCCCTCATACGCTTCACTTTCAATTATCCACACTAACTGTCTAGAACTCGTACTGATCTTACCACCGTCCTACCACCAGTAGCCTCTGATATATCAGAAGAGCTCTGTTGTTGCGGTTGATAGCTTCCATCCATATGGAATCACCATACACCATGCTCCGAAGAATGCCGGTATAACGGCGCCTACAGGTCTAGCAAATGTATCACTGATCTGATAGAGTAACATCAACATATCTAAAGTAGATTTGAATATAGATATGCATATCTCATTTAGTGAAAACCAATTTCAGCAGACAATCTCTGCAAGTACGTAAAAAAACAATGTTCAATTTAGTCGAGGCTCCGGCCAAAAATTCCGTTTTTATAATCAAAGCCATCGTTAAAGATGGCTATCTAGATAAATTTATAACGAAGTTTACTTTGTTTGGCCTTCGTACAAAAGTCAGAAGCATACTGTGTTGTTTTCAGTTATTAAAAGTAAACGAAAATATATGTATATTCAGATGAGATTGCATGCGAGAGTCTTTGGCGAGAACTGAAAAGGTTTTGTTACGCAATAAAATTTTCAAATAAATCATCTCAGTGCGTGACAGACTACATATATTAAATCACTAGAGTTTATCCCATCGCTACGCCGCGTGTCAAACTCTACTGCATACCTCTTGTTTAAAGAGCAGGCGTTAATATCTACAGGTTACATTGTGTTAAATTTTTATGTCAGTACTATTTGCCCCTGAAGATTCACTTCATTTTATATCGCAAACTATCCATCTCCCGGAATGAAAAGTATCTAGATCCATTTTCGGTATTAAAACTACATATGTACAAAATTTCAGTTGTGTGTTCAGTTATATTTGTACCTGTGTTATACGTGTTTTTATAGTTCTAAATAAACTCTATAGTAATTGTAACGGCATTTTAATTCAAGTCCCGCACTCGTAACAATATCTTCTAAACTTGAGAAATGATTGGTGTCCCATTCAAACTTTCATCCCCTATTAGTTTTATTTATCTATCCTCCATGCATCTATTTGCAAACTACATAAATGACAAATAAGCAAAAATAACAAAAATTTCAAAAGTGCCAAAAATTACGAGAGTGCCGAAAATGCCACAAGTGCCAAAAATGACCAAAATGCCAGAAATACCAAAAGTACCAAAAATGCCAAATACGCCAAAAGTACCAAAATTGTCAAAAAATCCAAAATGCTAAAAATGACCCAAATTACTAACATGCCAAAATGACCGAAATTGCCAGTGGCCAAAATCTTAAAAATGACCAAAATCGCCAAAATGGCCAAAAAAATACCATGGTAAATCACAAAAAAAACCTATCCTACTTTCTGCGATAACCTTTACATAAATCTATCTCATTATCCGGGATAAAAAGCATCTCTTGTCCACCCGCGGTATTAAAATTACATTTTACCAAATTTCAGCCAGACCGGTCGATTAGTTTTTATGTAAAAACATAACAAACAAAGAGACATATATTTTTATCCCGAATACTATCCCATTTTTCGGGATAAAAAGTATCCTATGTTCATCCTAGGCATCGAAAATATATGTATACTGAGTTTCAGCGAAATCAGTCTAGTAGTTTTCCGTGAAAACCGAACAGACAGACGGACCGACAGACAGACAAAGTTAATTTCGCATTTATAATATCCATAGAGATTAATAGGGATTCTGTAGAATCCACGAATGTTCACCTCAATGTGTTTTTGTCATTTGGTTATGAAACTCTAAATCAAAACTATCCCATATCACACTGATTGGATCTTGTTCAAATCAATTTTTGTTATAAGTATATTTAAACTGTAACCACCTACCATTTTGACATTTTTTAATATATCAGATTACGAGATAACGAGATCCCATCAAAAATAAACAACGATTGTAACATATTGATAATTTTACAGCAAGAACAGTGTCCTTGTTTGGAAAATGTCAGATGTTTACTTACATTGATACATAACCACACTATAATTACTTTCGTATTCGATTCCTTAAACGAGTGAAAGTTTTACAGAACATCTTTAATTATAAAATACTAGTGATTTTATAAGTTTTTATTTCTATTAAAAATCTATTTGTGATTTTATTATAATAATGAATAACGCTTTATTCACTATAATCAGTTTAGGATAAGTATAATACTTCCCTGTAAAAAACTTAACTTACAGAATATTTTTTAACAATTCCATTTTATTCGGGCAAATAAAAACAAAGTACCTACCCACATTCACAAATTGCTTTATTCATTCAGTTGACATAAATGTCCTTTAAACGGAAAATTCGATACAATCCCTTGTTTATTTTAGCCGCGACTTCATCAAAATGTACATATTTTATTTAATACCGCAAACCCAAGAAAGTTTTCATTTTACAATGCTAATTTAACGACAACTTACATAACGTGAAAGACTTGATACACTTACGACTATATTTGCGGTTTTTTTAATACTCCACGAATTTCTTGTCTAAACAGTGTCAAATCAACATTTGGGCGATTCTTCTGAGCGCATCGTTAACTGCAATCATGTTTCTTTTAAACTGAGGCTAGATCATTCATTTTGGAACGAATTTTTACACATCTTACGTGTGTGACTAGGAGAGATCGATCCGTGTAACATACGGTGTTTTGGAATTAAAAGTTTTTTTATATATACCCATTCGGCCGCATTCGGGCGCTGTCGCCGCGCACATGCTTGTGTTTTTATATAATTTATTATGTTATATTTAATTTTTCAATAAATGAGTATTTTTCGTTTTAACCTAAGGAACTTCGTGACGGGCATCCCCCGATAGCAGTTTTAGTTTTCTTTGGCTACAAAATCACTGATAATACTCATTACTATTATCAACAAAGCGCTTCGATTGAAGAAATTGTTAAGAAAATATAGAACTTTAACCTAAACATGATTGCGGACAATGATCCACTCAGGCTATTCACTTATTCGTGCCTCATGGAAGTAATAGACGTGTGAGTAAGTAGTGCTTACGGGTTGACAACCTTTTTTACCCGTTGTACACCATAAGTATATAAAGTATAGGGAGCGAAGAAAGCCGTGGAGCCAGAAGTCCGTCTATTACTCGCTTTAGAATAACATTCAAATAAAAGCCTCTGCCAAATTGTAGGTCTTTTATAGACTCCAAACAAGAAAGTTTTAGGAGTAGCTCAAATGGCATATTTAATTAAACAACTGATATTTTCAAGGAAAATAGGAATGTTTTCGTTAGAAACGGGTGGATATCCGTTATAGGTTATATAACCATGGTTCATTTTTAACCTTCAAAATCTCACCTCATTTTTGCACAGGTGCGCATGCTTATGCATGCTCTACTGCTCACTGAAAAAAGTAAGTTAGTATTGGATCCGCGTATCCGCCTTATACCTACTAAAACCACTTCGATGTTCTTCTAATCATTTGAGAGTCTAAAGAGTTCGTTTTCGCAGATTCGTGTGACGAACATGATAGGTATCAACATAAAGAAGAACTTTATGCTACGTCTTACCGCTACCGGTATATCTAGATACGTGTCAATTTCACATAAGCGATTCTCCAAAGGCGACTATAGGGGTCGTCTTTGGAAAATCGCTTATGTGAAATTGATAGTCGCCTTTGGAGAATCTTATGTGAAATTGATACTAGATATACTGGTAGCTGGTAGCGGTAAGACGTAGCGCGGTAAGGCGACCGCAATAGTCGCCTTTGGAGAATCGCTTATGTGAAATTGACACGTGTCTAGATATACTGGTAGCGATAAGACGTAGCGCGGTAAGGCGACCGCTATAGTCGCCTTTGGAGAATCGCTTATGTGAAATTGACACGTGTCTAGATATACTGGTAGCGGTAAGACGTAGCGCGGTAAGGCGACCGCAATAGTCGCCTTTGGAGAATCGTTTATGTGAAATTAACACGTGTTTAGATATACTGGTAGCGATAAGACGTAGCGCAGTAAGGCGACCGCTATAGTCGCCTTTGGAGAATCGTTTATGTGAAATTAACACGTGTCTAGATATACTGGTAGCGGTAAGACGTAGCGCGGTAAGGCGACCGCTATAGTCGCCTTTGCAGAATCGCTTATGTGAAATTGACACGTAGACCGTCTGATATAAGGTCGCTAAAAAATATGCGAATGGTTGCTGCAAACTTACTGATGGCTCAATGCTCTGGTCACTTAGAAGTCAAACGTGCACATGGAACACTTGCGATCGCTGTCTAATTCATCTTAACGGCTTATGGTGTCCCCGTGGGCCGTAACCGTGCATTTACGAGCGGACGTATTCGAACCACCTTCACTACGTCATATCTTATGTGTAAGGAAGGGGAGCTGAATAGCCCTGGGGCCCAATTTTGTTATTACTATCTCTTCAAAATCACTGAACACTATCGTCTCAATCGTACATTTGCCGGATTTTTGTATTCTGTTATTTCCAATGGCATGCCACAGAAATACCATCTTTATAAATATATTATTTAGAAGCGAAAACTCGCGTGATAAATGTTTAAAAATTTAGTAGCTTTTCAATATTCATTTCGGCTAACGCCATTTTTGCTAATGGTAATACCAATTTTTTCTAGTATTATTCGCCATGACAATATTGAGAAGATATTGTGGATGTAGTAGAATACGAATTTTTGACACTATCATAATGAAATCATACTTTGAATATCATCGCAACGCCAAGATGTTGAAATAGTATAATTGGGCCCCAGCCTTCGTCCCGTATAGAAAACTAACATATACCGAAAAATTAAGATTGGTATGCAAATCACCTTTTGAAGTGATAATTTCTTATGGGAGGGTAAACCGCTTCGTTGCGTAACGCGTTACGGCGCCAGTCTGTCTGGCTTCCCTTTCTATCACGCATACGGCAGCGGTAGGTAGGCTCCTCCTCTCTCACTCTAACCCACGCGCTATATACATAAAATTTAAGTAATAACCTAAGCTTTTCTCAAGTTAAACAATTTCAATATTAAATAATTCAACTTAGAGTAGTTTAAGTTATCACTTCTGTCGGGCGTCCCGAGACGCAAACGTTTCTGTTTTTATTATTATTACTGTTACCTTTATATTATCACTGCATTTTGTATAAAATTAAAATATTACGAACATGTTTATAATACCTGTAGAAGCATCAATATCTAGTGGAATATTTACTTATAATATCATGCGCGGCCACTGAAATGATATTATCAACGGTTGAAGTAAGCTATGCAGTCACGGGAGAGAGATGGTAGTGCGCATGCGTCTCGCGGGCGCCGACGCCAGTCGGGAGCCCGGAGGCGCAGGTATGCGCATGACCTCCCTCCCTGAAATACCGCTGCAGGGGCCCTCTAGCATCTAGGGAGGAGAGGAGTCTTCACCCCTGTTGACGAAGTGAGTTTGCCTCTCCCGGGGCATTCTCAAGCACTTGTGCGCTAGGATCGGTGTGGGCGTAACTACGTTCTGTATCTCACGTCTTTCCTGCCATAAGCGCGAGGCACATGGGAGGAGGGTGGTTTTAGTGGGGTATTGATTAGTCGAGTCTCCACACAAGCCGGTTGATTATTGTTTGGATTGCCTCAGTGGAAAGCCTCCATGATCAACAACGGTCTAATCCCTAGCAAAGGACCCGGTATGTGCGAAATGCATATACCCCGCCTTAAAAAAAAAAAAAAAAAAAAAAAGCTATGCAGTCACGTCACCTGTGGTTAGAGGTAATAAACACTTTTAAAATAATACTTTTATATTATAATCATAGGTATTAAATAGCTTTACTTCATTTTTGGGCTTTAAAGAATGTCTGTAGCAAATTCAAATCGGTTCAGGGAACTTAGCCATGAAACCGTAACAAATATGTAGGCAAATGTTAATTTAAGATATATTTGTAATATGATACCTATACTTGAATAAACAAATTCACATCGCAACGCCATAATTACTCATATAATATAATATACTATATGAGTATTATGGATGGTAGTATTACGGATAATTCTAAATCTCGTATTTCCATACTCATTATAAATGAATGAAAAAGCTGCTCCAAAACATCCTCGTTAAAAGAATTGTTTTAATATAAAACATTACAGAGACAAATTTTCTCATTTAAATCCACCCATTTGATGTACGAATAGTATTTTTATTTTTTATTGCAAAGTTCAGCAGACAGGCAGACGGTCCACCTGATGGAAAGCGGTTACCATCGCCTATAGACATTTATAAACACCAAAGGTGCTACAAATGCGCTGCTGTTCTCATAAGGGAGACTGGAACCTGGCCACTGATGCCTGAACACAACTCAAGGTTGTTATGACGGCATGCATACTCTAGTCCAGGGGTGGTAGTCATCCAGTCGGGCAAATACCCTGCCACCTGGCTGTGGGTTGTTTTGTCGCCTCTTACGACAGGCACGTTCCTGCATGGACGAAAGGTAAGAAGGGATGATAATTATAATAAATTGAATAATTTTTAAATATTGATTAAGTAACATCATATTTTGTGGTATTTTATTAGATTCAATATACTTGGGATTAAATGTTCCAAAAGTTGTATTTCCCTCTAATGGTTTCTATTACAAACAAAAATATTTTTCTAATTTAGTTCAACGTTCATATTCATAATTGGTCTAAAATAAAAATGTTTTGCTTTTACTGTATTTTTAAGCACATTTTCACACATACTTTTCTCTTTTCTTTCACCTTTTCCAAATTATTTATGCTTGATACAATATGTCTTTTACTACCATACTCCTCTATTCTGACTTATGTCCTCTGTCACACCACAAGTCATCAGATCATCCTTCATACAATCCATCCATCTCTTTTGACCGTTACATTTATACCCATCAATCTTAGAATTTAAGATTCTTTTTATCATGTGACTTTCCTGCCTCCTCATTACATGCTCATACTACCTTAATCTTCTTCCTATTATTCAGTCATGGGTATAACTTTCAAAAATCCTTTTATGTACTCATTTCTCATCTTATCCATCCTTTTAACACCACAAATCCATCTAAATATTCTCATCTTAGCTGAGTGGAAACGTTTGTGGTCTATCACTTTACTGGTCCATCCTATACCTACAGTGACCTATATCTATAAAAACATCAACTCAGCTGATATCTCAAGTTGACTAATATTAATAATAGCCCACAATAGGCTTTGGGATTAAGCTAGAAGTAAATTCTAATATCTCGGTATGTAAGCTAAGACCCTGCTTCTAAGCTTGACTTACAGACTGGCACAAAGTGATGGGTGTAAGAGCTGAGACTTGAGCATCAGGTTTAGAAGAGTTAACGGCATAAAACCGTAAGGCGTCCAGGTAAAATTGCATCACACCTCTCAGCCACACGTATGTTGTGCCCTTTGTTATTCGCTTGTTTGGGAAACCCATTCAGTGAGTGGCAAGTCATCATCTATCTATTTTCTTACTGTAGACAACCGCCGTAGTCTCTCCCTTGATCACATATCGCTTGCTCCATTACCAGTTAATTTTAACAACCGAGTCGTTTTTATTCCCATTTCATATATGAAGATAAGTAATGGATTGTTATAACAATCCATTACTTATCTGGGCTTGTTCTTGGATACATTTTTATTATGATGCACTCTTGTATGATGGCAATATCTGTGCATCAAATAACTCTGTCGCCGATCCCAGATACCCAGACCAGAGTAAATAACTGAAAACTCGTTTACAAAAATTTACTAAACCAGTAATAGAGCCTGGCAGATCAAAGTTTCAATGAGCTAGACTGGTTGGTCCATGCTTAGAAAATTTGGACTGCAAACGTCGTCGATAAATATGTAGCCTATTGTGATTCTCTACCGTTGTTTTGAAGCACTTTACATAACATGATAATTAATAATAGCGTTCGATCCCACGCACTCAATTATGCTTTACTGTCGCACCACTAATTTTGGCGATGTCAAATAACTTGTGTTTATGCCATAACCACCCATACCATAGTAGTTCGGTTCACATAGTATTTTCTTAAGTCTTCTTAAATATTTTCTTTGAAACGTCGAAATAAAAAACAAATAAAATTCCACGCTTAAAACCGTTAGAAAGTGGTTTTAATTACAGAAGGATCATTTCTGTCTTTTAATTTTGATAGAAATGAGGCATAGTCAACATTGCATAATAAACTAAATTTATTTGTTAAAAAAACATACAGACGTATTATTGAGAACCTCTTCCTTTATAAATTCGGTTAAAAGAGATTTCACAGGTAATTTTTTTAACTACTCATCTGATTATTTGATATTTATTTAATTGTGTTTCTGAGATTATGGAGTATTTTCAAGGATACGTTTGTGTTTAAAGTATAAAATATTGTTGTGTATAAAAAAACAAGCAGAAATACAAATAACAAACAATGGAACTTTTATAATAAAATTTAAAAAAAACGAAAATGAAAAAGCAGTATAAAGTCAACTATGAAACTACTAGATATTACCCCGCGGTGCGTCCTCTTGTTTAAAGAGCAGGCGTTAATACAGGTTACTTTGTAAATTATATTATATTTTTATGTCGGTGCTATTTGCCCTCGGAAGATTTACTTTATTTTATATCGCAAACTATCCCATCTCCCGGGATGAAAAGTATTTATGTACATTTTCGGTATTCAGACAGACAGATCGAAACTATCAAAACTACTAAAATTACCAAAACAACCGAAATTACCAAAACTACCGAAACTACCAAAATTACCACAACGACCAAAACTACCACAACTACCAAAACTACCGCAACTGCCAAAACTACCACAACTACCAAAACAACCACAACTTCCAAAACTACCACAACTTTCAAAACTACCACAACTTCAAAACTACCACAACTAACAAAACTACCAGAACTACCAGAACTACCAGAACTACCAAAACTACCACAACTACTAAGACTACCAAAACTACCATAAATGCCAAAACTACCACAACTACCACAGCTACCAAAACTACCACAGCTACCAAAACTACCACAACTACCAAAACTACCACAACTACCAAAACTACCATAACTACAAAACTACCAACCAAAACTACCTAAACGACTAAATTGACCAAAATGACAAACCACAAATAAAAAACCTATCCTAGTTTCCGGGATAACCTTTACATAAATCTATCCCATTATCCGGGATGAAAAATATCCCTTGGCCACCTTCGGTATTAAAATTACATATGTACCGAGTTTCAGCCAAATCGGTCCAATAGTCTTTCTATAAAAGAATACCTAACATAAAGGCAAATATACTTTTATCCCGGAAACTATCCCATTTTTCGGGATAAAAAAATTCCTATGTGATGAACATAGGATTTTTTTTTATCCCGGCATCAAAAAATATATATATATATACCGAGTTTCAGCCACATCGCTTCAGTAGTTTTTCCGTGTAAACGGAACAGACAGACGGACAGACAGACAGACGGACAGACGGACAGACAGACAGACGGAGTTACTTTCGCATTTATAATGTTAATAGGGATAATTAACAATTAAGATCATTTTACTTATTGACGACCTCTGTGGTTGAATGAGCCG
The DNA here is from genome assembly GCA_039645545.1 of Dendrolimus houi. Classification (NCBI taxonomy): domain Eukaryota; kingdom Metazoa; phylum Arthropoda; class Insecta; order Lepidoptera; family Lasiocampidae; genus Dendrolimus; species Dendrolimus houi. The sequence goes on along the minus strand of CM077127.1, from coordinate 7,755,715 downwards.
ACCTCATTGCAGCGCACAGGCTTCAGGTTCGATTCCTGGCATGGTAAATTTCGTAAATGAACTTTCCGTTATTTACTATGGGCTGGGTGTCTGGGATCGGCCCCAGAGTGGTCCGTTGTATATTACCCATAACACTAGCATAACTTGCTTAGCTTGGGGATGTAAAATATATATTATGTGTTTGTCTGCCGATTTATTAATTTTTTTTTTGTATTTTTAGGTCTCATACATATTAAAAGACAGAAATAAACTCGTATTATTTTTGTTTATTTTTTTATCGCAGGAGTTCAGCAGACAGGCAGACGGCCCACTTGATGGAAAGCGGTTACCATCGCCTATGGACATTTGCTGCACCAAAGGTGCTAGAAATGCGCTGCTGCTCTCTAAAGGGAGACTGGAACCTGGTCACTAATACCAGAACACAACTCAAGGTTGTTATGGCGACATACTTTACACCAGAGGTGGTAGCCATCCAGTCGGGCAAATGCCCTACCACCTGGCTGTGGGTTGTTTAGTCGCCTCTTACGACAGGCCACCCGGCCGCAGGAAATTGTATTCTTTCTCCGTTCCTGCACGGATAAAAATAATTTTCGGCTCGGCTTTACCTTTGTTAAAAAAAAAATACTAGGTATGATAATCTCAGTGCCTTATTATGTTGTTGGTTAGTTCCACTATATTCGCTAGATGTCAGTAGTATCGTTTCATCGTTATTTACGTAAGTAACTTGCGCAGAATTTATTCATTCAATCAGAAGTAAATGTTTCGGTCATATATGAAATCATAAAAAAATTTATTACACCTTCCAACTGTTGACGGATTTGATACAAGAAATACATTCTTAATTTTTATATTCGTGTGTTAATTCGTTATTTTGTCTCAACTTACTTATAATACTGTCTAGCAGTAGGCAGCATAATAAAAAAGATTTATTACACTGGCCTGTCGAATTTAATCGATATACACTCACAAAACCACTTTTCGTCAAACAGTTGAGACTTTAAAAAAAACACACACTCCTCGTTAAAAAATCAATATGTTAACTATTTTATAAAGGCACAGCAAAATATCCTCTTCCAGTTCGCGCGAAGAAAACTCCAGAAATACACTTAGTCCAAAATTAAACCTAGTTATTTCTAGTTCTCTCATAACATACACAAACTTTAAAATACGTGGAAAAATGCTTTGTATTTTCAAGCGTAAAAGCACGTTAGCTTTTCCTTCGTCGAGCATTCTACGTTATACCTATTTCACATAAAATTGAAATTTGTAGTGGAAAATGTTATAGTTTACATGTTCAAGTATGCTTGAATTTTATTTTTATTTTCAGTTTCAATTTATTTTTACTAGCTCAATAGTTCTAATACTGTCTTTTATATTTACCATATTATAAATATCTGTGCACGCATATGGGCTAATCAGAATGTATATCTTCAAGTTTTTTTTAAAATTATGATCTTACATTTTATGAGCTACCATATCATACCTGAATAATCCCAGTTTCCATTCCTGGCGGGGAGAGTTTTGCAAATAAAATTTTTAATTTTTATTCCAGTCCGGATGTCTATAATAAATCCTAGCATTGTTCTTTGTATATCACCCATAAAAAGCACAACCACCTTTGCTTGGTATTAAATAAAGCGTGTCTGCTGATTTATTTAAAAATAAAAACAGAACGAACCGCAGTTATAATGTTGAGCCCATCAATTTGGCCACGTCTCTATCTGCTTGTGACAGCCGTAAAATATGCTTAAAGAAAATATAACTGCATTCTGATAACAGCGTTTCTTTACTTTTTATTTGAAATAAGCAATTTTATTTATAAAAATATTTCGGTCTTGTAACATATGACTAAATATAATAAAAGAAATAATTTTATATCTATTAACATTATTTAATTTAATTAGGTCAAACAAAATGTAAATCTTTACTGTGCTTATGTTATTATTATTTTTCATTTTTTTATATTAGGATTTATTTTTTTAATATTCGTACTCATTCTTTCATTGTTATTATTAGTATTATTAGGCTATTAACATTATTATATTTTATTGTATATTATATTCATTATATAGTTACCATTTTGTAATTAATGTTTCTTATTTTTACAAAGGGCCTCAAATACGTTTGATTTAGGAAAACCCACTGGGCACTGAAAACCAGTGCTGTGTCGGACCAAGCTTCGGCCCAGCAATATACTGAGTGCCAACCTCATTTCTGAAACTGCGGCATACAATTCTATATATTTTCTTTTAATTTGTTTATCTTATGTATGTCGCATTTGGCAATAAATATATTCTTTCTTTCTTTCATTATATTTATTTTATTTTTGTTCCTTTCTTAAACTATCTCGGTATTGTTGGATCTTATATTTTTTTTCTAAAATACAGGTTTTTATTTATTTCTTTAGTAATTCGTGCCCACGACATGGTTCGTGCGGGACTTGGACTTATATGTTGTGATTCCTATAAGAAACCGAAATGAAAACACACGAAATTTAGTATAAATAATAGGACTATTTGAGAAAAAAAATTCAGACCGACATGACACACGGGCAAATATCCCAAATTAATTTATGTTTATCGTATTAATAGCAGTTCATACATAAATCTTGGTATTCATTTTGAATTTATAGAGAGAAAATTCAATTATGTTTACTGGTGCATGTACCTATAGACAAATATTTAATGTTACCTTCATTTTCACAAAAATCTTATTACTTATTACAAAAGTTACTACTTTTGGGATCAACCTCTTTCTGTCTCTCTCTTCTGTCTGCTCTCCGTATTATTGAATTTTTAACTTATAAAAATCACATTTCTTAATTTTATATGCGCTATTCATCAAAAAATTTTTCATTAACCCTAATATTTTTTGTTTTTTTTTAAATGATTAAACTACTGCATTAATTTTCGATATAAAAATAACGGTATTACTCGACACAAGTGGCCGTTTTATTTAATAATCTTCTTTAAAGAATCTCTGTTAAAAATTTTCCCTTGTTCAATCTACTTTGAAGCGAATATTTTTACCATAGCGGGACAAAGAAAAACTTAAATTGTGTTTCAGTCAATCAGAGCGGAGTTAGAAAAAATGGAATAAGAATCTCACTATGTAAATCTGCAACAGCGATGAGCATCTTTAGTAAGAAATTGAGATTGTCTAAGAAAGACACTTTTAGTGGTGTATTTTTTTTAGTAGTAATTAGTATTATTTAGCACTTGAGTTTGCCCCGCTGCTGCACCGCGTGTCAAAACCTAAGCAGTAGTTACACAAAAACTTTATTCGGTTTTTTATATATGGTAATAACAAATAAACAAATAACAAAAAAACAGTCTGTCTAATTTAGACAGCTGCTCAGCCAAATATAGATATGAGTCGAAGCCAACCTAATTTGAAGCAATACAACGAATGACATGTTGTTTATGACAAAGTCGGTATTTGTTAGTAAATTGGAAAAGCGTGATTGCAGCGCCAAGTATCCTAACTTACGCCCCGGGATATAAGTTAGCTCTATGTCCTCTATGATCTCTATGTTCCTCTAAATGCGGTTGTTTTGTGGCGTTCCATAGTAAGCTGAATTGCACACTGACGGAATTAAATTGTCTTCTACTGGATGAACAATCAAATCAATCAAGAGACGACTTCATGGCACACATCACACGGCGGTTGTGTGTTAATGACATATTGAAATCTGAAAAAATGTTTTACGAGAGCCGAATAGAGTATTAAAAATCACGTCTAACGAAATCTTAGTTACAATATATAATCGAAGTGCATTTCTTGTAACATTGACACTTAGTACTTTTTGTTACTTTAATGTTGTCCAAAGCGGATTGGTATGTTGCTTTTCAGTAATCTCGGTATATGGGCTTTCTTACGGTGTTTTCGTAATTGTCGGCGCATAGAGATTGTAATAATGTGTAAGTACATAAGTAAGAAAACTGCCTAAGTTGTGCATGCTATCCAGGCAGAATTCGAACCCACGCCACTGAACACTAAGAAATGAGATACTGACACTTTAACAAATAAGCCACCAATACATTAAAATAAAATGTTAGTGCCACTCATAAATAAAACTACAATATTTTTATTTTGAATTTTTATTTAAACCGAAATTAAATAAATACACATTTACAGCAAAATTTCAATATTCGATTTCAGATTACCTACAATTACATCTAAGGTAAATAACAAATGTGACTGTAAACTTGCGCTATATTAAACAATTTAAGCTCGGTTAAATTGAAAAAAATAATGCTTTGAGTATTTTCATAAATGTCTGTTCCGATATCGGTACTGGAAGTTAAAGGACAAAACGTCAACATGCCAACACAATACTAGAAATGATAAAAGCCCTGTACAAAACCGTAAAGCTGCCTTCTCATTTTTTGGTGCAGCAGCGGAGCGGAATCGCTGTTCTTAGTATATGCGGTGACAAAAGATTACAGAGCGCCTACATTTCGTTATGTATTTGCGCACCACTACTGCCTCGGCGATAAGAAATGCGACCAATTCTGAAGAGCTCCTAAGGCCCTTCTCACAGGACGCTAAGGATTTAGTTTGTAATAAGAATCTGATAAGATTTACATTTATTGCTGGGCATTTATCCTTCCTAATATTCCTAATATACATGTCATTGTGTAATAAAATACCGGTCCACAAAAGAAGAAAAGGTGTCTGCACTTTTGACTAGACCCATCTATTCTTATGTTTTCGATGCGCTGAATCCGAATCTGTTCAGTCGATACACCCTCAAAATGTTGATGATAACTTTTCTTTTTTTCTGGATCAGTCAGTTTAGATCGGAAAGATTTTAGTGCGTACGGAATTGTCTGTTTTGACTAATTTGCAAATGGAATTGGAACAAACCTTTGAATGTGTAACCACCGCACTCAGAGTCAGCTAATGGGTCATTATTCCTTAACAGCGACATTTATACATTTAGACAGAGTTGTACTCCTTTTAAGGAGTAGATAACTAAAAGTTTAATTATAAATTAGCATTATGTTTATAAACATTTCAGGTAATGTCAAGTTTTAGGGAAAACTTACCTAGTCAACTCTAATTGCTCTTTCTATTGGTCGTTTGTTAAATACTCTGAGTGCGATAAAAATATAATTGCTTAAAATTAAATAACGTGTTAACAAAATAACCATTGTTTTCAGGATTCGTATAAAATTAAACATCTTTTATTCAAATCAAAGACTGGTATAATAAATAACTTGGCAGCGCCAAATATTACTTTATCCCTCAACATGGTATCACACAAACATCTCGCTTAAATAATTATTGCTGAATCGAAAGTGTGTTTATGAAACCATATTACTCCGTCATACTTTTACATTAGATAGAGATAATACTTATCTCATTAATAACATGCAATTTCAAGTAATACTAAAGTTTGGAGTCAATGCGAGCTTTTACAGAAAGGTCTAAATTTTTTGTCAATATTCCGTCGCCATCGATTTTATCTTCCAAACTCGGTCGTGTGGATACACATAAATATAATTAATTATAATGCTACGGTTGGTTGTGTGGAAGAGAGTGATAAGACCGCCCTTTGTACACAAACAGAATAGTAGGTACTACAATGTCGTGGTGTACAATAAAGAGTCATTTATTATCTATCTTTATAGCCTTATCGGCCTCAGTAGCTTAAAATAAAGGTTCATACAACTCAATTCCTACTAGCTTCCTTCCTTTGAAAATGAAACGACTAAAATCTTTTTTTATACCAGTGATTATCTTGCAATTTTAATTTTATCAGTAACGATTTACTATTCATGAATACCCATCTTATCTTATAGCGGGATAGGATTGCTTTAATTAAACATTTGACTTCGTGATCCGGCTTGCCTCTCCTATATACTTACCGTTAGGTGAGTCCTATTAAAACTTTCTACTATAATTCTTCACAATACTGGTAGTGAAGAACTCTTGCTATTTATAAATAAATGATCAGTTTAAGTAGCTTCAGTTTATTATTTTATTAAACAATGGTTGAAAGGTTAACTGTTTACATAATACTGCAATTTTTATTCGACATTTCTCGTATTTATATTCACTCTTACTTACCATTAGTGTGCCCAAATCTTTCATCGTAAAATGCTGCTACGTAATTAATCTGTTATTCAAAAGGTACTTTTTCATGGAAATCGTTTAATTTATAAATCATATTTGAAATTTTGAAAAGAAGAACAACAAAGGAAAAGTTCGCATTGATTGATCTGGGACAACAGTGATTAAATATTTAACATCGAATACATGATTAACACACAACAATCAGTATATTATATAAAATTACGATAGAATAAGGACCTATTACTAGATTGATATGCAATTTTAAGGTCAGTTGGGACGTTGGAAAATTATATGTATACCTACGTAATTGTCCCTCTTCCCCGATATGTCTCAAGATGGTTCCCTTTGTATATTAACACATACATAGTATAATATCTTACGTATATCAATATAATAGAATATTTACTTAAATATATGTAGACATTGATACAATTCACGTTCAATGAGTAAAATTAAATTTACACAAATGTTGCGTTTTTATTTATTTTTTTAATGTAAATAATCCTATTGAATACCGATTTCATTCAAGGGATCCACTCCAGAGCCTAGCGCGTGATGTTTTTACTAAACATCGATATAATTACATTATTTAAATTAGAAAAGGAATTCTAAAACTACAATTAACGAATATAAAATTAAAAGAACTATATGAAAATTTATCAATGTAATTTTAACTTGCGTCAGAACATTTTCAAGCATTAATTGAATATTTAAAAAATATTAAGGTATGTCCACATCCGTATCATCATGGCGTTTCGATCTCTGTCGCGTTGCACCGAAATGTAGCGTAATTGCTATCTTGGGCGCAATTTACGAAATCGCTATCAAGAGACTTGCAAAGGAATATTATTACCAACCTGTAAAACAGTTCTGTTATTTGTTATATATGTATGTAGGTAAATTTTTATAGCTATATATTTATAAGTATTTTATTGAAATTCACGACAACGCACTCTTTTTAAGTAAGATATTGTCCATCCAAAGGTTGCTTAGAAGAGATTACCTTGAGCAATGAGCTCGCCCTTGTCTTTCTTCCTTACAATAAGTAGATAACACAATCGATTATGTATCCTTTTTTATTGTGATGTTGTACTATGTACAAGAGTTCATAGCTCAATTAAACACGTTCCTGATCAGACGTGAACATTCTTATATATAACATGACATATAGAACATTGAGAATAGAATATAATTTTTCACTAATATTTTATGAATAATATTTTACTTACAATAAATATTAAATAAGACGGTTTATGACATGCTCCTTAATTAGTCAGGTTTCTTTGACTCTGATAATTTTGAAGTAAGTTATTCTAAAGATTATACATATATGGTGCGTTATAACGTATATATAATTGTGCAAAAACACTTATGTGTGAGACAATAAATAATTACGAATAAATAAGCTTATAAAGTATATTTCTTATATATTAATGATCATACATGATTCAAACGTGTTATTATATGTTTATATAGAATATCCAAATAGTCTATATCGCGTCTTACATAATATATAACACGTTATTTTAGTTAAATACACATACTATTACTTTATTAATATTAATTTATATTAAAATGGGACTAAATAAAAGTATAAATTGTCGCAAAATTGCTTTTGTATATCTTTCAAATGTTTATCACATCGCAAGCTTCAGGGATTATACCCTTAGATCAAATATATGTATAATAATATTATAACTACTAACTCAGACTAGGGGATATGTTTTTGGTTACAATTTTATCACTAGTTTCTCATTACACACATCATTCATTCTATCATAATATTTTTGGAATGTTAAGCGTAGGATATAATAAGCATGACTACATTCTCGTGTGATTTTTTTAAATTAAACAATTCCAAATATAATATTACAATTCTTAAATTCTTAACGCTTTGTCTAAAGTCACATTTATTACTCCGCTACTTTTAATAATTAACGTTTTAATTTTTACAACAATAAATTAAATGTAAAAGATTTTAAATCAAACGTTTTGTATATAATTACTCATTGAACTTAAACAATTAAAATTAATATATTTTATTGAACAAATAATGTAACATGAAAGTAATCTATAAATCTCAAAAGCATTAACAGCGTTAATCATATTCTGACAAATTGTATCTAACACTTAACTACTTACGCCTAATCTACATCAAATCGAACATTTATGGGCTCTATAATATCGAATAATCAAGATAACATACTCGTACATATCCTTCCAAGAAGCTAAAATAACAGCATTTCAACTATAAACAATGATAGCGTCAGTAGATTTATCTTAACTGGCAATTGCTTTACTCGAGATATTTATTCATCGATACAAATTTGAAAATACATGCGAGGCAATATAGCCTCGAGCCAAATCCTTAGATTATAAGTATATAGAATAATATCGTATTAGTTAACATCGTAAAAGTTTAGATGTATATTAATTACGTCTTAAGGCAAGGGTAAATGATACAAAATATAAGAAACGCTCCTCAATATTATAAGGACTTGTAAATTTCAAAATGAAACATTTCGCTCAAGTTTGGGTAAACTACTAATTCCTTTGTGAAAATCACAAGTTTCTAAGATCCTTTGTTTCTAAGAACCGCCTCCAGGCTAGTGGGGCGTGCCACGACCGTTACACAATGAAACACTTCTTCAGTGATACCTACTAATACTAGAATTCCGAACTCACTTCGAGTAATTGTTGTTAACTATCTTTTGGGATATTACTATTAGTAAGGCATACCGTAAAAAGGTTTTTCTAACTTGTAAAAATACTGTATCACACTAACTTACATTCTTTTAAATCCGCCATCAGCACTTATCAAGCTACCGCTCCAAATATACTAATAATTTTGTTACTTTTTATCAGCCCAAAATTGATATGTATCGTAGTTTATTGCACAAATTCATCACGCTTAGAAGTTTTGAACAGAAATTACAAAAGTCTTGAAGGAAGTCGCGACGAGTCATCCGGCCACAGCTAACTCGTGTGGACCCTTCACTTCGAAATAAATAGGATTAACTTCAGGTTAAAAATTCTTAATAATACAACTTAGAGCCAACGCGTGGCGATCACGAAGAGAGTGTGAGTCACGACAGTGATGACGGGACAAGTGTCCGGGGCACTAGAAGTGCGCCCAAACGGTGGTTTTCTTTTACAGCTCATCTTTTCTAGGGGCATCTTAGCTACGCTGTACTCCCTATGCTCATTCACCATTGTACATACAGTTCGCTTCTTTTGCATCATCTCGTCATCTCGATCCCTCAATCCTGCCAACCAAGCCTCGTACCATGCCAATTCGCAGTCACATATCAGAGGATTATCTGCATAAAAATATAAATTCTTCTAAAACTTTTAAATAATGTTTCAGATGTTTAGCTGATTTGCTGTAGGTTTATAGTATTGAAGTATTTATATATTCTACGTTACTAACGTATTCTTATTATATATAATTTTACAGTATACAAATATACCATTGTTCATATTATATGCTTTAACGATATGTTAACCAAGTTACAATCAAACCGTAGTACTACTAATCAATACAAAACAATATCTAAATATACTAGTTTTTCATATGATGCAAATGCGGGTAGTCTTTTAGTAAAACCAAATACATATGTACAATTTCTCACTCAATTTCCACAAAGATAGATGATGAGTTTCCTGAAATAGCAAATCAATGTATTAAGTTCTAAATGTAACATAAGCCCAGTAAAGCTACTTACCCATAATGTCGACTACCCGTAGAGTATCTAATATGGGCTCCATTATTTCCTCAGGTATATGTTGCAATTTATTGTTTTGCAAGTTGAGCGTCTCCAGAGAATTCAAGTTATCAAAGCCCATTGTGGGTAGTTGATGGATCCTGTAAATAAAAGAATTATTAGGCTGTATTTTATTTGTAAGTTTAATTAATTGTAATTCTTAATTTAACAATAGAAAATACTATTTATACATATAAATTTTCACTACAGAAAGACATTGCATTAATGTACTATCATCAATGGTAAGAATTATATGACCGAAGCGAATCCTACTGTGGCCCGCCACATAGGCTCTAAGGAGACCTAGCGCGGGAGACACAATTTCCTTTGGGACGTTATTTGTACTGTTCTCTGTATTTTAGTCATTTTATATGTACTACTTACTTACATGCTAATAAAATTTATTTCATTTCATTTCTATTAATATAAATCAGCAGTTTGTTTACTATATCATTACTTGGATAAATAATTTTCTATAACAAAGTCAGTATTGACTACAGCAAGTAATAAAATGATTTGAGATGTTGTTGGTTATTAGCTAATTGTTCAAACAAATTTAATGATGTAAAAGGTTCTGAAAGGTTCTATAAATTTAAAATAAAAAAAATCAAGAGAACTCTAAGTCGCATTCATGAATACCGTGTGAATGCGGTTACTTGAGTTCAATTAAAGAACATCTTTGGGATACGGGATACTGCAAATTTATTGAACCATCAGAGTATAATTAGCAAAAAAATTAAACACTTAAATCTATCCAAACAGCGTTTTTATCATCGTCGATGGAGTGGGTATATACCGAAAGCAAATTAGCAGTTACTACCCACAGTTCCACGACCTCCCAATCTGTAGCCACCCTTGATTCGCGGCTTCGTTACAATATAATAAAGATTAACGTGCTTCTAACAGCGACCGTGCGCAAGTAATCGATAAGTGGATAAAGGAAACGCCAACTCGGCTCCCTTCTCGAACAAACAATAACCCAGCAGTACCTGGCTATCGATATTATCACAATCTTACATCGGCCTACGCTTGCGAATGTTTCGTTTCATTACATCAGCGTTGTGAAGCTTTTTCTGATCGCTAATATTCAACTAAATAAGGAACATGAACAGTGTGATTGATTCAATTGCTACTAGATAGACTATTATGCGAAATATCAAGTTGCTATTATTCTAAGTTTCTTTTATTCTATTAGTCATCAATGAAGATGATGTTATCTATTTATGTACAAGCAATACTAGTTTTTTACAATGACACTAGTAACTTAAACCATCTTAAGTTGCGTGTTGTATCTTCCAGCTTCCAAGTTCAATAGCACTTACAATCGATATATAAGAACACTCTATACGAGTATATAAACTGTAGTCTCAAATTCTCTGCTATCAATTAAATAATACATTTGACGCTCTTTTAGTGTGGATAGGACCAAATCCACTTTTCTGAGACCTAACCTGAACGCCTAATCGACTTTTCGACTAATCAGGAAGCTAGTATATCCTGTCACAACTTGTATTAAAACATCTTTTTCAAATATAAAATCAAAGTAGCAGTGCTTCTCATGAATACAATTTGGAAAATATACTAAGGAAATACTCGTACGAGTATCTACATCCTTGTTCAAATAAACAAGCGGGAACGGAAGCAATTTAGACCTGGTCAATCAAGCAGAGATTTGTAGTCTCTAAGGAGTCAACCCGCGGAACCACTGAAAATTAATCAAGGATGTATCGGTTAAGGCCTTTCTATAAATACAGTCTTTAGGTACTTATCTTTATACTATTTTAATAAATATTGTAAATCAGCGTTAATTTTTTTATACCCGTCATGTAGCAGTTACATTTGATTTGTCTTACAATATTTGAATTATTTTTCTAAAGAAAGATGTCTATGGTTGTACCGCCAGCCTCCTGGGCGCTCTTGTTTAACTTAATTAACTGCATACCACACCGCTCACAAGATTTAATAGTAAATACATTATTGTGATAGAATATGATATTTATTATTGCAATTAATACGAGCCTATGAATTTTCTTATATAAATAACTAAAACTAATAATAATTATATTGGTGATCGTGGAAACTTGTGAAAAAACTACAAAAATATACTAAAAAATAACTTTTTTTTTAACGACGACTGTAATAGATTTCTTAAGTAATTTATTGAGCGTGCTACTACTAAGCAATATTATACTCACATATTCTTCTGTAAGTTAAGGAATGTGATAGAATCCCCATAGCTTGAGAAAGCGTCCTCACTAATGTACGTAATATTGTTCGAACGAAGATCCAAATGACGCAAGCGATGCAGAGGCCGAAGTGCATCAGAGGGGATTTCATGCAGACGGTTATCACCGAGGCGGAGATATTGCAAGTTTTCTAAAAGAAAATAAATATTTTAATACATCTGACCAATTTCATAGGCACAAAAGCCATATAGCCATGCGCCTTCAAACTCGTCGTAACGACGAAATAATGAGAAGCGATGAGTTTATTCAGTGCAAATAAAGTTAATGAAAGAGTTCAACACCAGGCTATGTTTTTTGCTTTTAGGTCATAATTTTTCTAAGACTTAACTATAATTATAATTCAATAGTGGCAAGCTTTTGTCATCTAAAAATTTGGAGAAGTTTTTTGTGTAGTATTCTAAATCATAGAAGAATACTAGAAGTGTTAACTGCCCCATATTAAAATGTAACTCAGAATTAATCACTCCTAGTACCTTCATGATTTAATAACTTCACAGGTTATTCTTCTTTTGCTTTATGATATTTTATTATTAAGGACATAAATCGTGAAAAAAAGAATGATAGAAATTATTTCTTTAGCATATTTTAAGACCAAATCAGTCAAATACCGAAAGTCTTAAAATGTTTCTTTTGCATTTTTGACTAATAACCAAAATTTTCATTATAGATTAGTGAGTTGCTACGAACTATATCGATGAATATAAGTATTGTAAAATAATCTTACCTTCAAGTCCAAAGAAAGCTTTCTCATCAATCCTCTGAATCTGATTGCCTTCAAGTTCCAACGAATTCAAAAACGTAAGGTGCGAGAATACCTGAGCGGGTACTTCTCGTAACTGATTATGGGCTAACCCAAGAGAATCCAAATTTCGTAGTCCTAAAAAGAATTATTTTGTACTTATAATATAATAATATAATTTGAATACAAAACAAAGAGATTGATTAGGTTTTCTTTGAAGTATGAATACGTATTTTTTTTGCATAACGCCATGGAAGTAGAACTAAAAACTAAGAATAACAATCGTCTAGTAAGAAATCGTAGCCCTAACAAACTGCTTAATCCTACTTGATAAAATGGCACTACAGGTTATTCTTTTCTCGCTCTTTGTCCAAATAATGAGATTTAAAAAATTATGAACATATTAAAAAATTAAAAATAGATCCCAGAAAGCTATCGGTGAGGAGATTTCCCAAAATGCTTGTCGCATTTCTACGTTGTTTGATGCGTTGCCTCAAATAAACGCCTGCTTACCGATTTTAAAATTTTCTTTCTTTAATTTTTAAGTATAGAACCCAAAACAAGAAATGAATACCCAGTATGACCATGGACACACATTTTATTCAATGTGTCAATGCTATTGACGAAATCATAGTAAAAGTTATAAGTATAAGATAACTACTTGAAACAAAACTCTAAAGAAAACAAAAATGTAAAAATCATTTAAATGATAGGTTCAAAATCTTAACTTACCTGCTCTGTTATAAGAAAATAAAAATGTTTTATGTCTTGCTATAATATTATTTTACCTGCGAAATCGCCTTCCGAAATGGAAGCAATCCTATTTTCCTGCATCTCGAGCTTTTTCAAATTCTCAAGCAGAGCGAGAGCTTTCTGCGGTACGGCCGTCAACTCATTCCCACCGAGATTCAGCCGTTTAAGTTTCCTATAATTATAAATGATATTATTTTTTACATCAACAATATAATACCAACTAATAAGAGCAAGAATAAAAAAGTGAGATATGAGTAAATATTAAGAATTGCACCACAGATCTTGCACCAGCGATTTAAAAATTGAGAGGAAGAATACGAGAGATGCAAACCACATGACAAAATTTTTTAAACTCAAAGATTGTTGTGTATAATAAAAGAGATAGGACAAACATGGTGGATGGATTATGTATGTTCTAAAGAAATGATAATTTGTGGTATAACATCTCGTATGTATGCTAGAACAGAGATATTTTGAAGGAAAAGAAAGAAAAGGAGGATTCCATAAGTATTGGTATGTTTTTGTACCTCTCCATTTTAGAAGGTCGACGCCATAATAGCAACGCTTGTCTAAGGCATACTCAAGCTTGCAGGCTTGCTCATGCTTTCTTTTACCGTTAAGACGTTGTAACTGTAACAACCATCCGTGCAGGAACGGAGAAAGAATACAATTTCCTGCGGTCGGGCGGCCTGTCGTAAGAGGCGACTAAACAACCCACAGCCAGGTGGTAGGGTATTTGCTCGACTGGATGGCGACCACCCCTAGTCTAGAGTATGCCGCCACAACAACCTTGTGTTCTGTTCCGGCATCAGTGACCAGGTTCCAGTCTCCTTTAAGAGAGCAGCAGCGCATTTGTAGCACCTTTGGTATTGCAAATGTCCATAGGCGACGGTAACCACTTTCCATCAAGTGGGCCGTCTGCCTGTCTGCTGAACTCCTATAATAAAAAAATAAAACCCCGGTCGAGATTCGGACCCATATTATTGAAATTAGCTATGATTGCTATGATGAGTCTTTCATTACCACGTTATATTACATCCATCGCATTTGTCTAAGGCGGATTTAAGACATCGACAATCTCCATACTCAATATGATATATCCTCACAATGTATTCCTTCATATTTTATATGTAATAAACATACATGTTCTTCTATTATTAAACTTCTTATTCAAACTTAAACTTGAAGATAATTTTATATATGATAAACAAATCTATTCAAATACGATCAATCTCGTTTAATGAAAAATGGAGTTAGTTAACGCAGAGTCATGAATCAGAGCTGTCGAACGATAAAGTAAAGTATTTATAGATGATAACTTTCGTGGAAATATTCTGTGTAATTTTTTTTACCAAAGTTCCGGTTCTGCTTCTAACAATAACTTCCTACAGCGAACATTTTATTCAAAGTAGAAGCCATTAGTGGCGATACTTGAGCCATTTTAAGTTAAGTACAAAATAATCGAATCTGAAGTATGTTATTAGGTGTCAAAGACTAAAGCCATTACTAAAATTGTTGGTTTAGTGGAAGCACTAAAACACCCAATTTCTATCACGAAGTAACACACTTTAGTGTGTTTTTAGATTCTACTACCTAGCAATCAGTATAGATTAGTGAATGACAAGTCCATTTTGAAAGATAATGAATGTTCTGTTCAAGAAATTTTAACATTTTGTTTAAAGTGATTATTTTTAATTTATATTAAAAAAATTACAGTCTGATTTTAAATATTTCAGTAAAATTACGACCGCGTTAGTCATTTTGACGTGATAGCAAACCATAAAAAATTTAATAGCAATGTGAAAATGGCTTTGTTTGAAGTGCAAGAGATTAAGTAAGTTAAGATTAAATAAGTTTACGCACTTAGTGCAAGAGATTTATTTTAAAAGTATTTTGTTACGAAGGCCATAATTTAATTGTAGAATGGCAATTGGTGTAAACTATTAGGAAAAAAATAAAAAAAAAACTTCGTTTTATAAAACCGACTTCAAAAACTAAAAAGCATAAAATAACTTATTTCTAAAGCTATTTTTAATTATAATATCTTATTTTAATATAACATATATTATCTAAAATATCTTAAAGTCGGTGCTAAGTAATTTTAAAAATATAGTATTTTTTATGTTTTACTTCGCACCGACTTCAAGATGTTTTAGATAATTATATTAAAATAAATTAATAATAGCTTTAGAAATAAGTTATTTTATGCTTCTTAGTTTTTGAAGTCAGTTTTTTTAAACGAACCTTTTTTTATTTGTTACTTTTTAGTGTCTAGCCGTGGGTAGACCTACGAAAGGTGCCGCAGGCTTTAAAAAATATAGGTCCCAAAAAACGGGAACGGAATAAAATTTCATAAAAAAATGTTCATAAAATGAAAACTACTCGGCCAAACTATGTTAAATTTTTAGGGGACCAAATGACAACTATTGACAAGAATCACGTAAATCGGATCATAAATCTCAGCGTAATCGGTGTACATACATTAAAAAAACATACCAATGAAATTGACAACCTTCTCCTTTTTAAGTCGGTTAATGAAGTATAGACAAAAATTTATTATTTATATTTTAACAAGTTATCCGTGCACTTAACAGCCTTATTTTAATTGTAAACTTAGGAAAGTACGCGAAATTGATTTTGTAAATTTTCTTTATAAATATATTACGTTTATAATTGCATCAATCAAGGTCAGAAGTTGAGAAATAGGAACACTAAAAACTTCGATGATATTTACAAAGTTTATGAAAAACTAAAGTACCCATAATTATGCTTTATTCGTTCACAAGTTTCTTAGGTCAACCACATATATTCTATTATTTAAGATTATTAGTACTATAAATAAACCTTGTTAATTAATATTAAGAACATTTCATTACTCTTCATGATTTTGAACAATGAATCCATTATTATAAAATTTTGTCTGTGTGTCTTTTATATAAGAGAGAAGAATAGTGGTAGAATAGTTTCTGTGGAATACGGACTAAAAAAATCTTAAAAGAAGACGTCCTTAAAGCCGTAATAAATATACAAAAGAAAATATACTCACTATAAAACACATTTTAAAAGAAACAGTAAAAACCACTTACTAACTAAAATCAGCGCCTAATAAAATAGCCAGAAAATAATCGGCTGACTTATTTCAAAACCTGGTAACAGACAATTCGAAGATTTTTTCATAGTCTTAAGAAATATTTGAGCTTTAGTTAATTAAAAATCTGATTTGTAAATAGACAGATAGAAGATATTATCATAGAAGAATTAGTTGTGAAAAAGCGTGAGGTTTACAAGATGAATGCAAAACAAAAATTTAGTTTAGAAACTCAGTTACTAAGTTTTCAAATGGGGCAACCGTAATGTATAAACGGCAGAGCTCAACATAAAGCCTTACGTAGTAACGTAAATATTTTTCTTACTCACTTCTCGAGCCCCTTGAAAGCTTCGCCGTCGACAACAGATATTTTATTCTCGTAAAGAGTTAATATCTCCAATGTGTCTAGTCCCATAAATGCTCTATTGTGTACCGCTGCTACCTACATAAAAAAGTTAAACTTTTAATTTCTTGTTAAACAACATTACTAATAACACGCAAGTACAACGCACAGTGAAAGGTTCCGCAGAGATGACGAACTTTTACTGTTTTTGTTATTTGGCTACAGGACCTTAGAAAGTATTTGATCAAAAATAGGGAAAACTGAACTGAACTAAAATACCATTGCTGGCAGCAAGTGAATACACAACTAAATATGAAGATTTCTTAATGTTTTGAATAAATTAATATCGTGGCAATCATTGAAGGGACTACCAACAGACTGGCAGATATGAAGGAAAATAATTTTTAGCTAGACCTATTGCCGAGGAGTTTCTTGCCACTTCTTCTCCTTAAACAGCGATAAGACGTTGGGAATCGGTGTAAATAGAAGAGTTACTTATATGTGTGACCTTCAAAAAATATTCTCCCGTGGGACCTAATTTTGAATGAAAACTTTTAAATATGAATATATACTACCCTATATATTACCCTATAGAAGGTATACTTATGTAAAAAATATAAATAAATCCAAAATTATACTCCTAGGATATTGTTCGCACTAGAAAAAGAAAGTAAGAAAAAATCTTTATTTGAAGAAATAGCGACGTACTTACACTAATTACAAATCATAGTAAAAATAAAGAAACAAGTTTTGAGAATATGTACACCGCATTTTCAGCAAATGCGGTCTGCACTCAGCTTATTGCAGTGCCGAAGTTTTATCTGACACAACGCTGATTTTCAGTGCAAATCTTTCGTTCCACTGCGATGTCTAAAACGACCCAACTACAAACTAGTTAAGTAAAATTTTACACCAATTTTATTGTATTCCCCAGACTATAAAACCCCGGAAGTATAAAAACATAGTTCAATAGTTGTACACTAGCCAATTCGTTGGAAGCAAATATATAAGATATTTGAAAATCTGTCTAACGACGCCACAGGTTTACGTATTTTCAAATTTTATTTTCTTCTCTCAGTTATTTACTTGGCAGCCACATCTGATTTTTTACAGAATTTCACAATAGCATCCGACCAATGCTTTTAGCAGCACACAATACACACAATAACTGTCGAATTCTATGAATACAATTGTTTTTGAGAAAATAGTTGTGAACAAATGACCATTTTAGAAAGCTGCCCTTTTGATAAAATTTGTTTGACAAAACGTGGACGGCGAGGTCATACTATTATCTTACATCTCATACAGTAAAGTAATTTACACAACGCATCCTTGTACGTCCAGTTTTGTATGCTACGTTTAGTCCTTCAAAACTATAAATAAAACACTAAATCTAGGCCATCGTTTTCCAAAAAATAAGTTCTCAGAAAGCAATTAATTCAAAATTCCAAGCATTACAAGACGAGCAATAACCATTAACATCACTCGAGACTTACTATCTCAGTGGAACGGTCGGAATATTCGCAATGCTTAATTAATTAAAGCCGACTGGCGAGATATACCTATACATAAGTAATCTTGACGAACAGGTCTCATGGTGTTTCCTTCATCGTCACCACATGGTAATTATAACAATATGTCGAAGTAACTAATTAAGCGGTCCATACTTTCTGCAAGGATGATAATACTTACACCATTGTATAAGGTGTGGGGGGTGCCTAAGACATAAGTTATAACAATATTTTTTAAATAAATAATATAGTAAGATAAATGTTTTTTTAGATAAACACACCTCATAGTCGCGCACATATACAGAGATTTTTTAAAGTAGATGAAACGAATGGTTTACCCAAATCGTAGCAAATCGATATCCATTGTCTCTGCCCACCCCATGAAAAACAGGCGTGATATTATGTGTGTGTAAGTGTTTTTATCCTTTTTTGGATAATTAAATTAAGCAGTATCACACGTGTCTCTAAAGTACATATAAATTCTCGAAAATATTTCCCTCGTATCAAACATGTACTTTAAATATACAGGCTTCCTATCTTGTTTATAATAAACATCGTTATTATGATATAATTTACCTTGTTATGGTTCATGTTGAGAATTAACAGGTGATTCAGGTGCGTGAAAGACGACGTCGGTATTGTTGCCAGACTGTTTTGAGACACGTCGAGCTGTGTTAACTTGTTACCTATGGATTAATTTAACATTTAATAAGATTTCATCAGAATATTCAATTTATTTCCTTGTTGGTTGATCGTTTCCTTCAGTTGGTTTACTTCTGCGTTTTGTTCATTTATTTACGACTAGCTCTCTCTCTCTCTTTTACCTTTTCCTAATCATTCGACGTCGGCACAATATATCTTTTGCTTCCATATTTGTTTGATTCGGGCATACTTTTATATATATCTATATCCCACTGCAAATCTTTTCAATTTATGCATGTAGTAAAAACGCATCTCACTTATTTCTTCCATATTTGTGTTAGATATACTTCCTCTAACAGTGGACAACTCTCGCGTTGATCTCAGACTACCAGATCAGAGTACACAAAGGAAAGTTTATTTGCGAAATTTACTATGTCAGCAATCGAAACTGGGACCTTCGTCTTCTAATAAACTAGATAGTACATCATTTAAACCAGTACATATACCAAAGTGACCCTCGATTCTTAAAGGTTCAACATCAACATTAATTAAAACTCTTGTTAGGTATAATAAACATATTTCTCCATATACCACTTTGATGAATATTCGCTCATAATATCAAAGTGTACCTAAATTAAATCCAATAATTACAATCCGGAAACACCTTAATAGGCATATTAAACAGATAAGTGTTATTATGATCTATTACAAATTCAGTCTATTACTTAATATCGCTGTAATAATCAATATTGATATTTGTATATAAATTACAAAGTGACTCCGTACAGTAACATAATTATGTTCACACTGTGACATACTAACACTAGCATATTTAATACTTTTTCAAGACCTTGACTTCAATCTTGTATAGTGTTCCGATTTTACTGACCATGTTTCAATCCACCTTCGGAAGCTCACAGCACTGTGGCCGCACCTCTGCTGTTGCAGATGTCCATAGGTAACGGTAACCACTTTCTATCATGTGGGTCGTCAGCTTGTCTTTTGTTCTCCAGTAATAAAAAACATTAACACACAATATAATTAAATTACATATTATTTAGTATTTTTAATAACAGGCATGGGGCCTTTGGTCTAAAAGGTAGTTAGGTAAGTACTACGAAAATAAATCGTGTAGCAAAAAAACAAAAATGTAAAATTTCTAAATCTTATATAACTATATGGCGATAGAATTATTCTTTTCTCGCTCTTTCACGTTCTATAACTTAAAACACTTTTTATTAAGTTAGTTAAAAATAAAAACACAAACAATTTTTATCATAGATTTTTTTTATAATTGTCTTATTGGTACTAATATAAATTAAATCTATCCATCTATCTGTACTATAATAAATCTATAAATGGTTCGAGTTTGTACAATGCATTTATAAATGTGAAAAACGAGGACCAGGAGATTCCGAAAACGCAATTTTTAGAATGTTTATCTGTCTTTCTGTCTGTCTGTTAAAGCATCACGGGAAAACTACTGAACGTATTTAAACGAAATTCGATACAGAGCTAGCTTATATCCCGGGGCGTAATTTAGGATACTTTTTATCTCGATAAATGACGTGGTTTCCGTGGGATAGACGGATTAGCAAAATAGATGGCGCTGAAATCGCGTTTTTTTTTTCAATTAACAATTATCTACGTTGTCGTAAACAATATGTTATTCATTGTATTACTTCAAATCACGCTGGCTTCCACTCGCTTCTATGTTTTGCTGGGCAGTTATGTAGACTATATATGGGCATAGTTTCTTTGTTATTATTTAGTATATGTAAAAAACCGAATTAAGTTTTTGTGTAAATAAAATAAAGCTTCTACCTAAGGTACGACACGCGACGCAGCAGCGGAGCAAACTCTAGTAATAAATAATAATCTGAATAATCTGTTTATGTGATGCAATCTTAATAACTTCCTGTTGATAGCATTTTAAATACATAATACACTATATAAAAGAAACATACTAATAATTCTGGAGTCATGTTTGCTTATATATAAATTAGTAAAAAGATCTTACCAATAGAGCTTAAAGAGGAATCTTCTATAACAGCGAGGCTACTGTTGTGTACAGTTAGATGACGTATGTCCAAGCCGAGGAAAATGTATGACGGTAGCTTTGCCAAGTTATTGTGTCTGAGCTTCAAGTAAAATATGATCATCGGTTTTGATCGAAGCGTGTTCATTGCCTGAAAGAAAATAATCATTTAAATTCTTTTATTTACTTCCTGGTGGAACTGGAAATGTAATGTTTTGTTATTCAGTTTTATAATAAAATATGTATAACTAGTATATAAATATAAATGAACAATAGTTGCAGGATATTGATTGTTATAAGCAAAACTTGTTAAACATATGTTCTATTCTCTTTATCTATAAAATATGCAAAATGTTCTTTTCGACCTACCCCAAAAACTACTTATATTGGCGTCGGTCAGATCTACAATTTGGTTGAGGCTTCTGTTTCATGTTTCCAGTTTTTGCCTGGTGTCTATATACATTAAGATTATTTTACAGCTCGAATATTCTTGGATATCTTACAAATCCATATTTAAAAAAATAATAATTTATATGTATTCATTATATTTTAATAAATATTCGTATGTATATTTTTCATTGAACTATTATAATTCAAATACAAAACTAGAACACAGGTGAATAACGATAAAATTAACAACCTATTAGCTGCATATAATATTATTCCAACATTTGCCTACTCTTAGACGAAGAAAGTTAATTCATTAACAGTTTTCGTAAATTCCAATGATGAAAGCGAAGAAGACGTCTCAAATTTCAGAATACATATTTAAATTATTGCTTTGAATTTAATCAACTAAGATTTCGCTCGGTTTAAAGCTCCTCCCAGCTTCATATCTATAATTTTTTTTGATGTTATAAAGAAAAGAACATAAAATAATGATATGCTAAATTATTAACAGTCATTTCTGCCTGTATATATATTGTATGTCTGCAATACCACGAAATCAGAATTTGAAAGGTTTAGAGGAAAACAAGAAATTCATCTCATTACCTTTTGTATATGCTGTTGTTCAGTAAATTCGCAAAGTATGTCGAGTCCATTCTTCTTGACGGTGCAGCTGCATGGCGTGATGGTGTTAGGTGGTGGACACTGCTGTGCGCCTTGCGGGTGTGCAGGGCGTGCCAACAGCACCACGAAGCATACCACCAGCCAGTGGACTAACGACATTATGGATAATCTACGATAGAAATATCAATATACAAATGACTACGTATATATGTATGTGCATATTTAAATTGGCTTTAGTTTTTATGTATCTATTACCCCTATTTCATACACCACCTACATCGCTAGATTAGTTAAGAATTTCCTTTAATTTAGGTAGCCCCTTTAAGCGATGAGGCCACCTATTGTATTACCTAGATAGTATTGTAAATATGGATTTTTTTATAACCGTTTATTTTGCTGTACAATAAAGTTGCATCTATCTATGTAAGTTAACTTTCCTTTTCTTTCCTTTTATCTTCAAAATAGTCAATTAGTGTAATGAAAAGAAAATATAAATGCTATACGAAATCATTAAGTATTTAATGATTGAATTCATTGACGGAAAGAAGTCTTTATATTATAATACGATTTGTGTGAATATATGTTTGAGAACTCCTTGCTATAAATTCTTGATAAATCTTGTTGTCTAAGAAACTACTTGGTTTTGTCTGTATCATTACTATAATGCTTGATATTGTATGGTCACTTAACTTGTGCTTACATAGAGATATAAAACTAATAATTAATTATTTCTTAAAACTAAAACTGGGTTTTATTAAATCTAAAAATCGTCTTATCGGGTTTTCCACATAAATATTAATATATTTAGAATAAAACACATTACTCTAAAATAATATTCAGTGTATATACAGGATAGAAAGACAGTAGTAGTAGAGAAGTAACATAATATATTTTTTATTTAAATCTACGTTAAATGGTTTGCACAACTGTAATTTAATTCCCCGCGTTTAACCCGACGTTTCGTTAAAAACAATTAAAACTCAATGTAATTACGTATCTATTGCGTGTTTTTACAAACCTTAATAGGTGTATATAAAAAGACAAAATTTAGTAACATATAATTTTTAGTTCCTCAATACTTAAGTCGACGCAAACGGTATAAGCAATTTACCTTCAAGGACGACATAACGAAATATTTCGGTATTTATATAGAAAACAGAACATATAATCGAACTACAAGACACTAAAGCAAATAACGTCAAATAAATAAATTTAGTTATTTCATGAAGCTCTCATAACATAAACTAAAGGTTATAGAAGAAAAATATATGCAGTATCGAAATAATACTTCAACCGCTGTCTATCGCATGCACGTTCTAGAAAATAATGATTCGATACATTTAGATTGAATAATGTTCATTCAGAGTTCAGGCATGTTGTAGAGTTAAGTATTCTATACGCAGAAAGGACTTGGGAGGAATACTAATAGAATTGAAAGCTTCGATAAAGCTCAAACATTATATGCTACTCTAGGTTTTAAAAATATGATAGATACATATTATTACAACTTAGGCTCGGACAAAGACAAATTCCACGTACAAATCTGTAAAAACACATTTTATTGCCTGTCGGCATTTGAACTAATTGTAATCCTTTTATGATCGTTTTCTTTTGTTTACTGGCATACGTTTCTAGTTATTGTGGAGAACAACCTATTGCTCTATTGTACTCGTCTACGGCCGCTTGCAGGCTGCATCATCAGCCAGGTGTTGCGGATTATAAGTACAAGCTAATTCTAGGAAATTATGTCGACGTTGCCGAGCAGGCTCATTTGCATTTGTGCAATATAAAACCATGGCCTGATTGAGAGAGGGGGGCAGTTGAGCGACAACTACGATCTAGGCTTGACGTGTGGACATTCAGGAATCTAATAGTGACGGACTTTGCGCGTTTTATTGAATTACGACCTGCTGCATTACGTTTTGGTTTTGTTGTGTTCGGTTATATTTGTACCTGTATTATACGTGTTTGTATAGTTCTAATAAACTCTATAATAATTCTAGCGACATTTTAATTCGAGTCCCGCAAACTCGTGACAATATTCTTATTCAAAATATCCCTTTTTATTTATCTTTTACGATTAAATCTGAATATTCTCGCGTAAATCTACCTGAATAACACTTTATTAAAAAAAAATAACTATTGAGTAACTGATATCTACACTAATATAATATATACTGAGTGGGTGGAAACAACAGTGGAATTTTAGAAATATTTATAATATGTAAATTGAATAGTGTAGTGGAATGGGATAGGAAAGTGCAGATATAATTCAAGGGACTAGATAGTAAGCAAGAAATGAATAATTGTAAAATAATATAGTTAAGACATAAAATTCACCATCTAAGCTCCGAAAAATATCGGGGATGGACTGGCGATTTATTTAAAAAAAACATAAGTATGTGCATTTAATAATATTTAATTAAGATTTGAAATTCTATTATCTTATAGAAAAAAATATTTAAGTTATCTTAAGGATATTTGGAAATATAGAAAAGCTACGCAATGAACTTTATCAAATCATACTTATTGCGCTACAACAATATCATGTTCCCTCCATTTTTAATGGAACGGTGAGTATCCCGTTTCGCTCGTCCAAGGCGAATTTATTTTTTTTCCACTTCAGTAATCTCAAAGTGCAGATGTAACCGCAATGTCTTTTTTTTCTATCAGCGTTTGGGAGGTGTAACAATGAACTTATCAAGAAATTGAATTTGAACTCACATTAGTGAAATGACACTTAGGTACATTGCCCATTAAGCTACCTCTACTTCTACTTGTACATATGTATTTAATTCCGGTCAAACAGGTAAGAAAAAATATTTATATTAATGAATTCAATTTATGTGTAAGTAAAGTCCAACGTCTCGATTTTCTTTCACCTTGTCCCAATTACCTATTTGGGGTCGGCACAATATGTCTTATCCTTTCATACTCCTCTATCACACGTCCTCTGTCACACCATAAATCATCTTATCATCCTTCACACAATCGATCCATCGTTTAAAGTAAACTCCAACGTAAAAAATAAAAAGCTATTCATGCCTAATAAATGAGCGTTTAATTTTTTTTGTTGGCTTGTATATTTTGCTTGAATACACTCCGAAACAAGTAAACATAATAAAAATTTAAGAATTATTTCTACCTTTTCGAGATTTGCAAGTTTCAGAACATATGAATATATTTTCTTTTTCTAATTTATAATCCTTAAATAGGCAAATAGAGGTTAACTTCATATATAAATAACCGGCAGATTACTACTTACTTGTGTGTCTGTGTGCGTGTCAGGTCGGCGAGCGATTATGGTATGGGGTCGAGGGGTGTGCCGATGTCATGGGGCACTAGGTCATGTTCACTCGGGTCTTCCGTGAGCCACACTGTTGGGATTACATTGATATATTAATGTTATATTAACATGGAACAATATCTACTGTTAGTAAGCGTTTACACAAATTGGGGCATAAATATTGCAGATTGGATCTAACACGGTCAAATTTTTTTTCTTCACGTGATGGAAAGCGGGTTACCATCGGTTAATATTAATTAACTAACATCACTATTCACTACTATCTATATCGATAGATACGATATATCTAAACAACTAAAATTGAAATGTGCGTACAAATAAATTAGCGACGAAAATTAAAATACGAACTTTTACGACCCTGATGGGGGTAGAGACGTGGAAGTAAGAGTAAAAGTGGGGGCTTCACCGGCGTCAGTGTTAAAGATTTAGGCGGTTCCACGCAGATATGGCGATTTGGTTAAAGCGTCATTTAAGATGCGACATTGTTAATGATGTTAAATATAGACAGATAACTTTTTTTAGATTACGGATGTAATCATCGGCACGATTTTTGAGCGGTAATCCTCGACTTGGCCTGCGCTCAGGTGAAATGTTGGATCTTTTTCAAAGTATGAGGGAAAGAAATATAATATTATCACTTTATCGTTATTCTTTTATTACATTAATTAAAATATTATTTAACGTTATCCCGATAAGTAGGTTTCATCAAAATGTTTGCCTTCACCGTCAAAATGTGGTACTTTTAACAATATGCACATTACGACAGAGAACTACTTGAGTGATAGATGCTCCTCGAACAAGATTCAAAGCCACCACACTTAAAAAGTGTGTACGATAGTAACTACCAGGGCTTATATTAATTATGATTAAATTTGTACAAAAAATTTTTGATCACGGAAAATTGCAAGATTTCTGAGTTAATAGTTTATAACTTAGGTTTACGTTAACAGAGCAACGGAAATATTATAATATACATAATAAAAGCTTTTAAAACCTAAGGTTATATGACCTCACACTTTTTACATGTCTTGCAAACAAGCTGAAAATCCTATGTTTAAAATAAATTTGTAAATCAATCCTTGGAACCATTTTAATTTGCAAAGGGCCGGTAAAATAATAAATCTTAATTCCAAAATTGGGTATGGGTAGCGTTTCTATCTTAACAGACAGAGCAGTGATGTGTACAGGGAACAACATTATATGGTGTGGTTTGGATAGCTCCGCTGTTATTGTATGTAGCTCTCTATGTGACGTATCACGGTATAATTTAATTTACTTAGGGGAAATATTGAGCAAATTGAGTTCTTCATTGGAATAAAGCAGAAATCCTTATTCTTTTGAGTTTGAAGTAAAATCTATACAAATAAAAATGTATCGTAGAAATGTAGGTACGCGCATTACTTGAGAACGACATTACCGATTTCACAAACAGAACCGATAGGTGGCTCTGGAATCGGATTCCAGGATCCTCCTAATCTGCTGGACCGATTGATGATTATTTTTGTCTGTTTGAGTTGGTCCATGCATGGTTTAGATTCACAATTGGAACCGGTAGGAGGCACTAGAATCAGGTCTTAGATTTTTATTTTTTCAGGGCATGGCAAAGTATGCCGGGACCGCTAGTAGTATATATAATAAGATATTATAAAGCACTTTGTAACATTCCGCCTCGACTTCTTTGTTTGAGAAGATCTTATTCATAAAAAAATTATCTAAACGAGATAAATAAGCAATATTTAATATATTTACGTGGTAGAGCCATACTGCAATAATTATCTTGATTACAGATCTTAGGGCTGGTTCGATCGGTGTGATACCACGCTCTCACAGAATATCGGCGTGAAACGGTTAACCTTATGCTAGTCGTCTTTGCGATGAGTGAGAGTTCCGAAGGCCCACTTTCCCTTCTCCCTATCCCATCCCCATATTCCATCCCTCCTATTTCAGCCACGCATCCCATCCTTCCTCATCCATACCGTCTATCCCTTCCTAAAGGCTAGCAACCCATTGGGTTCACATCTGGTGTTGCAAACGGCTAGATAGACGACAGTAACCACTTTCCAGTTAAAAAGAGAAAAAGAAAGTAAAAACAAAAGACAAAGCGTTGGCTGGTGTTGCGAATGTCTATAGGCGGCGGTAACCACTTTCCATGAGCTGGGCCATCTGCCTGTTTGGTAGGTTTGCAATAAAAAAAATCCTTATATAATATCTATGATTATGAATAATGGAGTTTATTTATTATTGTAAAATAGAAAGTATGCATTTTATGATGATATTTTTTTGTTGTTGCAGGTATTAAGCAGACGGGCAGACGGCCCACTTGATGGAAAGCAGTTTCCATCGCCTATGAACATTTACAACACCAAAGGTGCAACAAATGCGCTGCCGCTCTCTTAAGGGAGGCTGGAACCTGGTCAATAATACCATATATATACCAATGTATAATACCGGAACACAACTCAAGGTTATTATGGCGACATACTTTAGACCAGGGGTGGTAGCCATCCAGTCGGGTAAATGCCTTACCACCTGGCTGTGAGTTGTTTTGTCGCCTCTCACGACAGGCCGCCCGACCGCAGGAAATTGTATTCTTTCTCCGTTCCTACTCGGAACTAATTACTGCCTATCTCATATTATCAGTTTGTTAAGATTTATAAAAGCAGGCCAAAAGCTCTTTAATCAAAGGTGATACATTTGAAAGTAGAAGAAATCAAATTTGACAATGATTCCCGAATGGTATTGTTATTTAATATTGTTACAACTCAGGTCCCGACAAAAACAAAATCCACCTGCATATCTGAAACAAAGCACATTTATTACCTGCCGGCATGTAAACTAATTGTAACTCTTTATGATCGTCTTCTTTTGTTTACTTTGTCTTTAAAATTTGTGATTAGAAAACAGCCCATTGTTTTATTGTACTCTTTTATAGCAGTTTGCGGCCGAGTCATTAGCTAGGTGTGGCGGATTAAGCCGACTTAGATACGGGGACATTGCATTTGTGCAGTATAAAACGATGACCTGCTGAAAGGGGAGACAGTCGAGCGAGAACCACGAGCGAAGTAAGACGCGTGTACTGCAATCGGAAATCTAATAAGTGGCGGTCTTTAAGCGTTTTATTGAATTACGACCTTCTGTATTACGTTTGGACTTGTTGTGTTTGGTTATATTTGTACCTGTGTTATACGTGTTTGTATAGTTCTAAGAAACTTTATAATAATTCCAACGGTATTTTAATTTGAGTCTCGTAACTCGTAACAATATTTTTAAATAAGCGGTTCGAACAAGCTTTGAAATTGTGAATATTATCGTCTATAAACAACGAAATCGAGTCGTCCTTAATTGGTGAACCTAGGAGGCGAAGAGAGGTATCGCCAAGAATTTTAATATTTGGTGCTGTAAGGTTAAATTTCGGTAATTTCATCCTTATTTAAGGATGAAATTAACCGATATAAAGTTCGCATTTAGATAAATTAACATGTAAGCCGATTGATTCGAATTCGGATAAAATGTATATCAAATCTCTAAAACCGTATCCGCATCACCTCCTAGGGTTCCGTTGCTTAATATTTTTTTGGTCTTTTCTAGTGAGAATGTTTGTTTAAATTGTAATATTACATAAAATTGTAAATGTAACAATGCCATTTTCTATAGGTACACATTAACAACAATTCAACCTCCTTTATTCGTTCTGGTTTATACAAATCGCATGCCATTAAGAAGATTTAAAGTAAGCCAATTACCAGTATAAATTTGTTCGACCCGCAGTGTAAAGTCAAATCTAAAAAGAAAACAGAACTCCGTTAAAACGACAAAATATCCCCTTTGGGAAATTTAAATACAATGATTGGATTACACGTGACACAGAAGGGGATCCCTTATAACCGAGTTTTGAATAGTCCGGTGATAGTTAAGGACTTTCGAATATTATCGGAAAAAGGAACGTCCCTTACCTTTGTACCTTTTTTAAACAAGTTCAAAGGGAAATGTTAGTTCAATTCAATTGATATATTTTACCAAAATTAAGCCAGTACGACGATGTTATGAGGTAATTTTTCGTTGTTATTCTTTTCATCAGTAAATAAGTAACTTTATTTAAGCAATTTCTGTGTTGTAGGTACATTAACTAATTTTAATTACAAATACATAGGTATAATGCAATATTTTGATGTTGTTATGAGTTAGCGGGACTCGAATTAAAATGCCGTTAGAATTATTATAGAGTTTATTAGAACTATACAAACACGTATAACACAGGTACAAATATAACCGAACACAACAAATCCAAATGTAATGCAGAATGTCCTAATTCAATAAAACGCGCAAAGTCCGTCAATATTAGATTCCTGAATAAACACATGTCACGCCCGTATCGTAGTTGTAGCTCAACTGAACTCCTCTCTCAATCAAGCCATCGACATAATTTCTACATAATTTTCTAGAATCAGCTTATACTTAATCCGTAGCACCTGGCTAGTGATGCAGCCTGCAGCGGCCGTAAACGAGTACAATAGAACAATAGGCTGTTCTCCACAATACTGGAAACGTATGCCAATAAATAAGTAAACAAAAAGAAGACGATCGTAAAAGGATTACAATTAGTTTAAAGGCGGACAGGTAATAAAATGTGCTTTTACAGACTGTACGTGGAATTTGTCTTCGTCTAAGCCTAAGTTGTAACAATATTATTCTTATGGCCTATACAGCATGAAAATATTAAGAAACCAATTACTTTTAAATACCACACAATGTAATATTTAGGTCATAGAAGAGCGGGATCTCCTGATGCAAGTAAAATTTGCTTAAAAGAAGATCCCAAGAACAGACTACAAAATGTACATAATACGTTTCTTAAAAATAAAAATAAATGTCAGTGATTGCACTGACATTGAAAGTATCAAAGGAAAATATTAATATGAAAGTAGTTTGTTTAATTGTTATTAGTGCAAAGATTCTATATTATAAAGAAACTGAAATATATGCGGATAAACTGGCGAGGAAGTTCTTAGTTGTTAAACACATCAAAATAACGTATAATTTTGATTTTGATTTCAAATTGTTAAATGATACAGCCGCTGCAACCGTAGCATTAATATAAACGTTAGAGGTTTCCAATAGTATACAAAAAAACAATTATCAATTTATTTATTTTTCTCATTTTTTGATAAATAATTTAAAAACTTATCATACACCTAATATACGAGATAGAGGTATACTTGTGAAATCACTAGTACACACACATCACCACCCCGATGTGGCCACGAGATCATAATTGATAAATTATATCTAAACCATTCTCTTAAATAAAATCAGACCGATTTCTTGAACATTGTGCCCATATAAAAAGTAAGATAAAATCAGCCCAAATTTTGAAGAAACGGGTACTAACTATATTTGTCACACTTTTTCAAGACTGTTTGATGGATTTTGGTAATCTTAATATGGAAATTCCTTGTAATATTTTCCTTACTCGTCAGCAAGTGGTAATTATAACAATATAGGTACACATTATGATAAAAGGCTGGTTAAGGTTTGTTTTGAACCCACATTATAAGAACGAACGTAGGTGCATTTTTTATTGTTTGAGTTCAGCAGAAAGGCTAACGGCCCACCTCATGGAAAGCGGTTGCCATCGCCTATGGACAGTTGTAACAGCAGAGGTACTACCAATGTGCTATGCTACCACTCTCTAAAGGCAAACTAGAACCTGGCCACTAATGCCGGAACACAACTCAAGGTTGTTATGGCGGCATACTCTAGACGAGGGGTGCTAGCCATACAGATGGGCAAATACCCTACCACCTGGCTGAGGGTTGTTTTGTACGTATCACTCGGTATTCCGTACTTCGCCCTTAATGCCAGGACCACGGGTGGCCTAGCCTCTGCCGGCGAACTACTCTCGATGCGTGGGACGGTCTGTAACACGCCCTACGGGAGAAGAGGTGAGCGCGTGCGGAATACGTCGCGTCCCTATCTCGAGAACGTAGGTGCCCGAGCCAACAAACTAAGAATTGTAATAACTACAACCTGAGTTGTACCTACATACAATGGTGTAAAATTGCATCGTTAAATCATCTTATATAATAAAGTAATAAAATATTTCATAAAACCGTCTGTCTAGTAAGCAAAATACTACACTTTCCTTATTTTCAAATTATCACGTTAATTAACACTATTAAAGTCCCTGGTATCCAATTACTCGGTCCGGGAGCATGGTAACGGTTTCCAAGAAATAACACAAATGGACATTCACCGGGTCGACCCTTGCGGAACCGTAGCCCGGAATAATGGGCGTCTTTTGTACGTGGCCCCGTGAATTTAAGCATCGGGACCCTCCTAAAGAAAATATTTCCGTTTCCGACTGATTCGGAAAATTAGCTATAATTACAAATCAATACTCGAAGATTTATTTAATACAACTTTTTTTTATTGCATGAGTTCAGCAGACAGGCAAAGGGCCCATTTGATGGAAAGCGGTTACCATCGCCTATGAAGATTTGTAACACTAAAGGTGATACCAATGTGTTGCCGCTCTCTAAACGGAGATTGGATCCTGGCCGCTAATACCGGAACACAACTCAAGGTTGTTATGACGGCATACTCTAGACCAGGGGTACTAGCCATACAGACGAGCAAATGCCCTACCACCTGGCTGAGGATTGTTTTGTTGTCTCTTACGACAGGCCGCCCGGCCGCAAGAAATTTTATTCTTTTTCTGTTCCTGCACGAATAAAAAGACTGTAAATTAAGTTTTTGAGCAATGCGATGGCCCACTTCCCCTCTTCCTATCCAATCCAAATCCCATACCTTCTATTCCATTCCTACTGTCTTATCCTTCTATCTCAACCATCTTCTAATCCCATCCTTAAGGCTGGCAACGCCTTGGCTTCGCTATTGGTGTCGCAAACATCTATAGGCGACGATAACCAGGTCTCATGAGCTGGTTCGTCTGCCTGTATACCAGCCTCGCAACAACAAAAAAGTTTACTTAAAATCAGCTATGTCTGCGGTTATATTCGAGAGTATTACAAACATTTATATCTATATCTTCTGCATTCTGCAAGATATCGAAATAAAACTTAAATTTAAATATATGTTAGCAATCCTATTTTATTTCTTATAATAATCGCATTAAGCCTTGAGCCGATTGTAGACAGTTTCTGTCAATTTGGATGAATCAACCAAAGTGATCCATATAAATATAACCTTTGAATCTTTCAATATCATTGAATACTTTCAATCAAATCGATTTAATATCAGCATTACGTATGGTATTTTTGTAACGTTTATTCTTTACAAAATACAAATCTTTCCTTTCTTTGTAATATTAGTATAGATTTTTAGTTTTCCCTAATTATTAATTAATCAATTTTATTGTAATAGCACTTTATGTTATCGTTGTAACAATGTTCTAGTGCCTAATAAACTATTTTACCGTTATGGCGTCATTTTCATGGAAAAATCATAATGTTTTTATAAATCTTCTACAAACGGAATTAAATTAGGCAACTGTTTAACTTCGTATTCTTGTCTTGTTTTCGTTTGGTGTGTTTGTTCAAGCACCTAGCTTAAGCACTAGTATAAATAAAAAATTAGTTACACTTTGTGTAAAGAAAGTCCTAAGCAAACCGCAAGTTCAGTTTGTTTACCAAATACGAAGGGTTCATATTCTATGAAAACACTCGAAAAAAAGGCTTCTCACATCTCTATCATTTTGGCCGACCCTTTATTTGGTAGCGCTGAGGGAATGCATTTGCGCATAGCCTCGAGCTGCGGGAGACGTCACCGAGGGGTATGTGAGACTCCCGGCTGCCGGTGTTGCACACAAGCTTCATGTTACCTTGCAGGCACCGACCGCCAGACTACCCACTAGACCTTCCAGCGTGCCTCCGCATTATAATGAAACGCCACGGGACAGTAATCATAGGTATGTCGTGACACCTTGATGCAAGCCAACAAGGACTGTCATGGTACTTACTATTGAATTAAAATACTATGAAAAATTATGTAACTTGTTAAGCTCTAAACGACCCGGTCACGGCCATGTCGCTTAATGGCTCGTTCCTATGTCTTAATATTCATTCAATTAGCTACCGTCGGTTGAATTTTGGCATTACTTGTATGGAGCTTATGTTAAAGTTTAACTGATAGTAATCCAAATGAACGGTCGGTAAGATATAGGAACCGGCCTTTAACCGACAGCTAAGCACGATGCGATGAAAAACAGAAACAAAAATATAAAGATGTATGAAGCATACTCCGTTGCGCTTGGTGCCAACCTCCATCTCGTCGCTGGTTGCATCGCCCGTCGCTAAGACGAAGGTCGTAAATCTTACATTCCTATTGTTGAACAGACTGTCAAAATAACAACATAAACAAAGTGACTAAAAAGCTGCAAGTCTCAAGTTAGTTTCATATTTAAAAGATACCTTATCATAATTGATAGCTTAAAAAAAACTAACTCTGTATCAGTTTCTTTCGTATAGATTCCAAAACGACTCAATACAATTAATGAAAATTTCAGAGCTTGAAATAGCAAATAGGTCTTAAATTTTCATGTAAGTTTCATTATATCTTACAGGGTTCTGAAATAAATATAAAGACCTCGTGCGAAAAAAGTGGCTAGCATCCGTATTATTCTAATATAATAAACTTTCTATCTATTATAAAACCCCAAACAAACTTATTAAAATATTAGCTGTCAGAATTGTATACCAAAAGATAATTATACAGTACTACAGACATCTAATACAAAAAAAAAAAACGAATCGTGAAATATATATAATTCATGGTCTATAAAATATATTTCTACAATAGCCACCAGAAACTCTGTAATGTTCAGAAATTACATATATAATCTATAACATTACGAAAATTCTAAACGTGCCGTATCTATATATTGAAGCTATTTACAAAAAAACATTTGGAAAAGACTATAGACGATGGAGAACCCGATATAATTTTTTTGTTTTTTTGTCTGTTTGTTCGGGATTCACGTAAAAACTTGGGTCGATTTCAATGCGGTTTTCGCTGATCAACAGCAAATTCTTAGACTTAAAGTTTGCGCTACATTATATCCTGCGGGAATTTTTCTGAAAATGATTTAAAATGGCCAAATTAAGAAAATGATAATTTCAAAGTAATTTTTTACAGATAGATAGCAAATTTTATGTAATAAACAGTGTGATATTTTTTTATCCCGGGAGCGGTTTGTAGTTGTTCTGGAGCATAAAAATTAGCTTATTCCGACACAGTTTTCACAAAAACAATGTCTTGCGTTCTTTTTTAAATTCTATGTCTGGGGAATCCCGCGGGAATTTCAAGTCTAGCGTGGATGAAGTCGCGGGCATATCCTATTATTCTACATTTATATTGGATCTTGAATATAATGTTCTCAACTGTATTTTAATAATGGCCGGTTTCATTCATTCATTCACTTTCCTTACCATCACCAGATATTTGATGTCAAAATTTAAGCAACAGTAAGGCAAAAGACCGGTTACACGGATATAGGAATCGGCCATTAATGTTTCTAACTTTATTTACATAAATGTAATGTACAAAACCCTGCGACTAACTAGAACGAATATAAAACTTCTTGTATTATTATCGTTAATAACGGAACGTAATTGTACTTTCAGAATTATTCATAAACGGTCTGCTTCCAATTATTTCCATTTTTTTACGTAAAATTCAATGGGATCCAATTACATTGTGTACGCTTTCGACCGGTGTATTTGCCTTTTTAGAATTTGACATTACTTACAATCAGCATTTACAAATAAAATTACAATCATTTTCGGTTTGCGTAGCCATTTTTACACAAAGGAATAAGTACTTCTGAAGGTTAGTTAAGAATTTATTTTAAGCTAAGTTGCTGTTGTAATTATTTATTTTGGTGAACAATAAAGTATTAGCTAAATTAATCTACTTCTGAAGTCGTCATGTTCGTTCGTCCGTTTCTTTGCGACAACCTTTGTATGGTACAATAATTTATTTCAGAAACTACGGAATCCACTTAAATGAAATTTGATACGACAGCGAAGTTTGTATGCCGCTATAAAGTTATGAGTGAAATCGCGAAAATATAAAGTTTGGTAAAGACTGCAATACGTTCAATTTTTTTTTTATTTGTACACTAACATAATAAAAAGTTATACACTTCATTTACTGCTTTTGCCTGTAAAACCTTGTTCAATAAATTTTCTGTCAAAAAGTAAATTATTTTATAACTAGCAAACTTAATGTTTTTTATATTTATAAAATTTCAATGAAAATTTATCTAACTGATGGTGATCCTTTAAAAATCATGGCTACTTTATTATATGCGCATACTGCGGGTGCGATGCGATGGTCGGGAGAAGGTAAAGGGACGTGGAAGAAGCAAGGAAGGACTTACCTTGCCACCAGTCCGCCGCCACACTGCACTCGTCCCCCGGGGGTTCACACATTCACTATGATTATGGTTTTAATCTGCATTAAAGTCAGTTACAACAGTTTATTTTATATTTAATGTGTTCCAACAATTTATACGTATTAGCATACGAGTATTGCGGTGACAGCAGTGACACTAGCTGAAACGTCTTGTATTGCGCATTCTACATTTAAAGGTTTATTCTTTTCTTGATGGCGAGTATGGGGAGGAAGAATTTATAAGGAGGTGTTCCTCGGCGCAACCACATACGTTATCTGTCAATATTTAACGTCATTATCAATTAATAACAATATCACATTGTTCAGTTCAAAACGCAATATTTGTATTGTATGAGGTATAGTAACATAAGTCAGTTGGTTAATAAATATTGAGGAATACACACGTCGCCGTTTTCTTTAAAATTAAATCAAAATTACAGTCCGCAGTAAATTGAACGCTATCGAATACAACACACATGGTCAGGAATAGAATCGGCTAATTTGAAAAAAATAATCAATCGGTATTATTAAGGTATGGAAACAACATAACATTTTGTTCAAAAACAGCTCTTTCCCTTGGTTTGCCATTTGATATTCCTTTACAGGAATTGATCCTTTTTGGTATAATAATACACATATGTTTATTTTTTTCCAAATTACCCGATTTGATTTTAGTATTCATCAAAATTGGCCTTGAGTTTCCTTTGAGTGTTTTTCGCCATTTCGCACAGTTTAGGATTTGGCTCTGAAGACCCACTTGAAAAATTCAATCTGTATATTGTGTGCCTCCCCCATTCTGTAACTTTTGAATGTAATATAAAACGGAAAATTCTGAAATTTTTGAGTTTGTGTGCTTCTAGAATACTTTCAAAGATATTGTCTGGAACGATATCCGTCCGGTAGTTTCTATTTATATGGTCCCGTTGATGAATGATATAATAATAATAATAATTTTTATATGCCAGAATATAGTACAAAAGTTGTTACAGTGAAAAAGTGATGTCCTATACATTCTACCATTTTCATGGTGTGCAAAAATAATAATAATTGTAAAATGAATTTAATATTTATCCCTCTTTTTTAACATACCTATATCTATATTTGTATTTATTTATATCTATATTTATACCAAGTTATTTCTCAATATTTAATTATTTTTAATATTATTATCTCTTTAATGTATATAATTATAATACCTATAATTTATTTTTAAATTATATGTATGTCAATCAACTAAATCTACATGTTATGTCAAATACATATAAATTGTAAATTAAATTAATATTGTTAAATAAAAATCAATTAATTTATATTTATCCTCGGGTACTTGGTATTTTGTTAACAAATCTCGGTCATATTAAGATTTTAGAATAGTATTTTTTTTATTTATTATTGTTACATAGTGTTTCAATTTATTTTATAATCAAAAAATTCGTTGATACTATAAAATGTTTGGTTTACTAGCCAGTCATATAATTTATGTTTAAATAAATGTATATTCATGTCTTTGATTATTTGCGGTATTTTGTTATATATTTTGCCACACATATAATGAGACTGTTTTTGTAACATTGTAATTTTAGGTGTCTTTTTTAGAACTATTCTATCTGGATTTCTTGTGTTTCTGGGATACAGTTCCTTGGCTTTTGTAAACAGTTCTGAACTGTTCCGAACAAATTTAGCACATTCAAAAATGTACATACAGGGTAGTGTCAATAATTTAAGTTTTAGAAATAATGGTTTACATGAATGCCACGGAGGTAGATCGCATATCGCCCTAACGCATTTTTTGTGCAATAAACGCTTTTCCAACATCTGTTGAATTACTCCAAAGCACTATGCCACATCTTAGGGAAGCAGCGACATACCCATGATATGCAGATAAAACTGTACATCGTGGTGATGTTTTCCTTAAAGTATGCACATATACAAACTTATTAATTTTTGGTGCAGACGTTGTTTACTACAAACATCCAAGAAAGATATTTATCCAGAACTATTCCCAAGAACCTACTTTCCGTCTCTTCAGAAACATTAATTCCATTGTGCGTTATATTTAATAATGTATCTTTATTTTGATATGTCCCGAATTGCACTATTTTTGTTTATGATAAATTAACATATAGGTTATTAGAATTGAGCCAGTATTTTATTAATGTAATACTGTTGTTTATATTATTATAATATGTATTTATGTCCGAATTTGTGGGAGAAGTCAAAATTACAGAAATATCATCGGCAAATAAACAGCACTTATTCTTTATTACATCCGGTAAGTCATTAATATAGATAAAGAAGTGGACCCAATACACTTCCTTGTGGAACGCCGTAACGATTATATCTTTGTTCCGACTTGACTCCAGTTAGGTGATTTTCTATATCTTCACATAAAATTTCTACACATTGTTTACTATCAGCTAAGTAACTCTTGAACCGATTTAAAATGAGGCCTCTAATACCATAATTTTCCAATTTATCAAGAAGTAAAGAGTGTGCAAGAAAATCAAATGCTTTTGATGAGACATGCATGCATGCATGTCGAATGCCTTAGACATGTCAAAGAATATCACTGAAACACGATTTCTGTCATTAATATTGTCCATAATGTTTTTAACCAGATTAAAACATGCCAATACAGTTGATTTTCCCTTTTGAAAACCATATTGTTCAGCCCTCAAAATATTATTTTTATCTAAGTACTCTGATACTCGTCTTATCATCGCAGTTTCGAAAATCTTAGATAATATGGGTATAAGAGTTATAGGTCTATAGTTATCCACTTTGTCTTTGTCTCCTTTATTAAAGAGCGGTTTTATAATAGCTATTTTTAATGCATCCGGAAATATACCTTCTTCAAACGATTGATTTATAAGGTATGTGATTATTAGAGTAAGTTCCGTAGCACACTCTTTAATTATTTTTTTTGAAACTTCGTCATAACCCACCGCATTTGTGTTGTTTAAAGATTTTATTATCTTATACACTTCGTCATATCCATAAAGTCTAAGAAACACACTACAGCTCCAGATATTTTTTTGTGTAGTCTTTATATTTTTATTTTCTTTATTGGTTAGATCTATCCAGTAATTATTAAAAGTATTTGCTATTTTTTTGGGTTATCTGTGATTTGTCCATTATCTGTATATAACGATTTAATCAGTTCATATGTTATTTTAGCTTCTGATTCTTCTTTAATTAAACACCATGCAGCTTTACATTTATTCTTAGATGTGTTTTTCTGCCTTTCATTCGTAATTTTGATTGCGTTATCAATGAACGTGCATGCGTGATGAAAACAATGAACTTGTGTCACCTCTAAGGAGTCGTTATGGTTCGTAAATTGTTGCTTTCATTTAAATTAATAGATATAAAACTATCGTTGATAATTAAATCTGCTTATTGAAAGTTAGTAATTTATGCTAATCTCATCTTATCATCCGCGCAGAAACGGGGAAAGAATACAATTACCTGAGGCCGGGCGGCCTATCGTAAGAGGCGAGAAAATAACCCACAGCCCCGGTGGTAGGGTATTTGCCCGACTGGATGACTACCACCCCTGGTCTAGAGTATGCCACCATAATAACCTTGAGTTGTGTTCCGGTGTTAGTGACCAGGTTCCAATCTCCCTTAAGAGAGCAGCAGCGCATTTGTAGCACCTTTGTTGTTGCAAATGTCTATAGGTGATGGTAACCGCTTTCCATCAAGTGGGCCGTCTGCGTGTCTGCTGAACTCGTGCAATAAAAAAAAATATAAAAAAAATCTCATTAGTCAATAAAGACATGATACGAAATTTGCACGAGCTAATTTCAGTAAAATTTACAGCTGGTCCCTGAACAAAGATTTTTTTAAAAGAACAGGTATATTGGTATTTATATTTATATATCAAGGTACATAATTATGTATTATTGTTTATATTTATTAAATTATCTTATATATTACTGTTTATTAATTAATAAACTAAATTATTTTACGACTGCTAGTTTAGCAACTACCGACTTTTGTTGTCCTTCTTATACTCGATCCAAAGGTTGTCTGGAAGAGATCGCCATTGGCGATAAGACCGCCGATTGTACTTGTATATTAATGTTCTTGATTTTACTTAGCATTTTTGTACAATAAATAATATTCTATTGTATTCTATTCTATATAGTTAAAATATATTGTTATATTTATATATCAAAGCTAGGTTTTGCTTTGTTCATAACTTCATATTACCTGTTGTTACAGAGTCCTCCTTAAATAGAAGCTACACAGACTTTTACTACAGTTCCCTACAATAACAAAGTCATATGAGCAGTTATGTAGTACAAAAAGAAAGTTCTCTTTACAAGGCGTTTCCTTCCTCGCTCAACTTGGATACTTAGAACACTTTAGAACAAATCCTTATTAAAGTTAAGCCATAAAGGTGCTCCGCACACACCCGCGCAACAGTAAAATAACAAAATAGTTCTTTTGTTTTTGTTTTATCGTATCACGTCATCACCTCACCGACAAAGAAAATGCGTATTACGTAACACTTCCCGGTTTAAAAGCACTTTTGTCCGGAATATAGGAGAAATCAACCATTATATTTTATAGCGAAATGCACTCAGTGTGTTTCGGAAAATAAACGATAGGGGAAGCGTTTACCACGGTTTTTATTTGGTTAAAGATACAGTGCTTGTGCGCAGAATATCATGCGATTGTCCAGGCCCCTTCGTTTTGATCGTATTCTATTATCGTTTGATGGGCCACCTCCGTTTAGGTCGAGTCATTGTGTGAGGGAGTGATAACATATGTTTTGTGTCGAACGGAGGTCGACACACCGCTCATCGGGGAATGGTTATCACATATTATGTCAAGTCGGTGAACTCCATAATTGATTATAATGTCACTCCACTGTGACATTATGAAGAGGTGATTCAAAGGTGGTATAGGTAGGTTATGGAGAAGGGATGAAAGTCGCCTGACAAGAGAATAGTAAACTGGTAGAATGATGAATATAAATAAAGAAAAAAAAGGTAGGCCAATAAGAGATGGGTTTGTTGTGTGAAAGATTAAAAATATTATGGTGATAAAGAAACGCTGTGAATTGAAAAAAAGATGTAAGAAAGAAGAAGAGTTGGGACAAGAATGTTAAGGTGGTTTCGACATGTAAAGAAAATATATGGAAGAAAACTGACAAAACAAGTATATGACGCAGTATAAATAATAGGGTTTATGCTGGTAGACCACGACGTCTTATCACGACCAAATCGCAGAGAATTTAAAGAATGGTCAGGTAAAAAGTACCCATAAACGTGCATGTATGTAGAGATTAAAAGCAAAAGATTGTAGCAAGTGGAGATCTATCGTCTCTGCCAACCCTTATGGGAAACAGGTGTGATAATATGTATGTATTCTTGTATGGAACGATTAATATTTATGATGTGACAGAGGACACATTCCAAAACTGAGAAGTACAGAAGAACAAAATCTACTGTGCCGACTTAAAATGATTGGGAAGAGCAGAACCCTTACTAACTTTCGACCTTTATTATTATTACAACCCTAGGAATAGGTTTGTGGTATATTGGTCTAAGCTATAAACCACCTAAATTACTAGAACTATTGCTTGTCTCAGAGCAATAAGTCAGGAACCACGTAGAAATCTACATTTTTAGTTTTAAAGTTATTAAAAATATGGAAATATTTTGCCGAGTAATAAAGTTTTTAAATTAATATTGTATTAAAAGCAAACAAAATTGTTATGATGGAATACTTGACACGTCGCGTCATACCACGTCGCGTTGTAATAGGTAGTAAACGTAAAAATAACCACTGAGAGTATATTTTTTACAACCTCGTAAAATATTCGTGTGAGATTTAGGTACTCATTTTATGGTATTTTTACTGTCGCGATATCTAAGAGATTAAGAATCTAGGGTTTCATAGG
This sequence comes from Dendrolimus houi, assembly GCA_039645545.1. Lineage (NCBI taxonomy): Eukaryota > Metazoa > Arthropoda > Insecta > Lepidoptera > Lasiocampidae > Dendrolimus > Dendrolimus houi. Next base: position 7,713,865 of record CM077127.1, on the reverse strand, counting down.
CATTTTGGCAAAACCGGAATCCTTAAAAAATTGTGGCATACATGTTACTGAGCGTAGAAATGGTTTTATGAAAGTTGTAAGAAGAATATCGTTGTCAGATCTTGAAATAATATGACAATGAAAATTTTCAATGTACAGATACATAGATAGAAAATTCTTTATAACACACAAATATAAGAGAAGTAAATTTATAGACTAAAATTAAAATATAAAATAAAATAAAAAACTGAAACTATCTAATTGTGTACAAATAAAAGGGCAGTCTTATCGCTAAAAGCGATCTTATTCACATAATCTCAGGAATTACTTAAGACAATAATGGCGATGGTGGTATATATACGTAATACATAGTACAACTATTTACATTTTAGTAATAAATACCTAAATATTATTCTTTATTGTACACAAAATAGTTACATAAAAATTTAATATATGTCATTATTATAACTATAATAATATTTTTCTTTCCTTTTATTGTGTCTTTGTCTTACTGAGTATGTGCTGTTTGTTAGAACTCCATTAATTCTTCGAAAAGTAATCGTGTAACATATTTCTGTATATAATTTATTTAAAAAAAGTTTGAGCTAGATTAGTAACTTTTAGCTAGATGTGTTGCTGGGGAGTTTCTTGCCGCTTCTTCTCCTTAACAGCAATAACACGTTGCGAAGCGACGTAGACTAGGAAGTAAAATTAAATTTTAACTTATATATATGTATGACCTTCAAAAAGTGTTCTCCGGGGTAACTTATTTTGAATAAAAACTTTTGAATTTGAACATATAAAACTACAAAATAGTGATGATATACAAAGGTGAGCTTAAGCTTAAAAAGAGTTTTCATCCAGCAAACCTATGTATCTAGCAAGAGTGGGAAAATAAGAGGCAGGGTTGTGTACATTTAAGTTTATTTATGCATAACTATATAGGTACTTATACCTAAATTTACATTTACATATCTGAAAATAAATATTTGCATAATAAAATATATACAGATATACATACATATATAAAATACACACACACATATATACTTATTTATATCAGTTAATTAAGACAGTGCTTTCTGTAACTCTTATTTTAAACATGTCTTTATATATACAGACATTGTATATATTAAATAGATAATCTTGTCCAGGAATTTTGCTAACGGGTTACTTATCACTTTTCTTCAAATTAATGAAAACAACACACCGTAGAATAGTGTATCTTGATTAAAAAGTGTAGACCTTTAGAAAATAAAAATCATTTAATTAAATAAACTAGAACATATTTTGATAAAAAAAAACAATGTGAATACATAATAATATACTGTCTACCTCTACCGCGACATGTTTAGTCTTGTATGGGATAAATTTAGAGATGAGTGGAGGGCGGGTATCGATCCGTCGCGTGATTGCTACGGACGAGACCGCTACAAAACCCCGCCACCTTTGTCCTTGAATCCACCTGCCACGGATTACTGAATTATAATACTATATTCAACTCAACACAAATTAGCTTGTGACCCTGTTTATTAACTAGCTATTATATGAAAATGAATATAATTTTTTTAAACTGAACCTTATAGATCACTTATTTAGAATCTACCATCGCCTCCAAACCAATTCTAGTTATTAGCAACACATTTGTCTGAACATTTAGTATTATATAGGTATAATATAACTAGCTGCATCCGGCATGCGTTGCAATGCTACGTAAAGTAAAAAAAATATTAGGTTATTTATTCGGTTTTTTGGGCCACAAACCCTTGCTGGCGTCTTCAGAGTCCACTATCAAAGTTTCATCACAATATGATCAACGGTTTTGAAACGCGATGCGGATAAATATACAAACATTTACTTTTGTATTCATATAGATTACGTATGTACCTTGTAGATACATTTATGGATTTTTATAATATGTATTTTGAATTAATGCATGTTTAACAAAAGTGTTTACTATTTGTATAATTTCTGAAAGAACTAGTGCTTTATTACCTGTGGAAATAATGTTTTTTTGGAAGATAAGGCCTGGTTGGGTAAATAGTATCGTTAGCTAACCAAAATTAGCATACCGTTAAATTGTCCATCTAGGAAATCAGCTCCAGAAACCATGATCCGCTACCACATTATAATTAGACAGTTTGCAGTCATTACGTGGAGTACCTACTGCCTGACCAACAAAAAATATATAGTGTGGAACAACAAACCTGGTTGAATAATAGTAAATCAATAATAATAAATGAAAAGAGAAGAGGTATGAAAACCAATTTATGTGGAAATACTATCACAGAAAGATTTTTAATTAAGTCGCCTATCATCGTCACTATCCTCTGCCTCCTACTTATGTTTTTTGCAGACCCATGTATTTTTTATTTTCCTAATAATTAAATAATTATAATTACGCTTACATACAGTTTCAGTTTATAAGGGTGGTAGCTCGAGGACATAGAGTCGTATACCCATATGCTCGTATCAAATACCAGACAAACATTTTACTACCCATCCCCATTTTATCATCGGACAACCAGACGTACCGGTTAAAGCCACCGCTACATGGCGGAAACACCACCAGACAAAACCAAGCGTTTTCAAGTCACGAGTGAATAGGTTTCTTCTAGGTAAGCGTGCTCCATCCTAGACCACGTCATCACTCAACATCAGGTAAAACGGTGGTCAAACGCAAACCTATACATGTATAAAAAATATATTTAAAAAAAAACTACCACACAAGCAGAGGGGCGAGTTCACGCCACTGGTATATATTGAAAATAACAACTAAGCGCACAAATGCTTCCACTTTTCTAATGCGTACCGCTGAGGAGTGAAACTTCTTAACGGTGTTTGTTTTTCCTGACACAATTTAGGTGTCTTCAAGTATCGTGTGAACAGGTATCTTTTAAATAAACATGCTCCATCTTATACTGCATATCCACTGGATCAGGTCCAATGTTGGTCAAACTAGAACCTATACCATGTAAAAAAATTATACGAAGCCTCTAGGAGTAATGAATGGGCGGGCATCATTGTTCCTTAACTATCAACCAATAAACGTCTCGTTGCAGACCTTGTGCAATCCTAGTTTCAGAAACGAATAATACTCACGCACGCCACGCTTATACAAAAAGGTAAATTCCATATGTGTGATTTGATGTACACAGTTCCTCTTAATGTTTTGCTTTAACGCTAATGCGTGACAATTGTATCAATACACACCGAAGACCAAAAAACCTACAATAATAATACATGCCCTTTGATACTGTTATGGCCGACAAAGACCAATTCACACCTGCATACCTGTTTTGCACAGTTTATTACTTTTCGGCATTTGGACTTCTTTTGTTTACTTTGTGTTTAAAATTTGTGATAAGAAAAACAGCCCATTATGTATTGTAATCTTTTATGGTAGTCATTAGTCAGGTGTGATTCTAAGAAATTCGATCCGTGCGGTCAGGTTTCATTATGACATATTTCATTTGTGCAGCAAAAAACCAATGCCCCGATGGAGAGATCGGGGAGTCAAGTGATAACCACAAACGAGGCAAGACGTGTATACATACGATAATCTATATAGTGACGGACTTTGCGCGTGTTATTGAATCGTGCATTACATTTGTACTGGTTGTGTTCAGTTATATTTGTACCTGTGTTATACGTGTTTGTATAGTTCTAATAAATTCTATAAATAATTCCAACGGTATTTTAATTCGAGTCCTGCAACTCGTAACAATACGGTTAAAATATTTTTTTTATAAGGTAAATCAAAACTGTCACTCATATTTAATGCTTCAGGTACCTACTCAATATTACTACAATGTTAAGAGCATCTACAGTATACGGTATATACCAACAGGTTGAGGAATTTAAATTTATATCTATACTTGCAGGAACGGAGAAAGAATACAATTTCCTGTGGTCGGGCGGCCTGCCGTAAGACGCAACGAAACTACCCACAGCCAGGTAGTAGGGTACTTGTCCGTCCGAGTGGCTAACACCCCTGGTCTAGAGTATGCCGCCATAACAACCTTGAATTGTGTTCCCGGCAATAATGGCCAAGTTTCAGTCCCATTTCAAAGAGCGGCAGCACATTGGTAGCACCTTTGGTGTTACAATTGTCCATAGACGATGGTAGCCGCTTTCCATCAGGTCTGCATGTCTACTGGACTTATGCAATAAAAAAATCTAATAATTTGTCCGAAAACTCGAGTGTAATGCATACATTTTACTGTTCCGGGGGACTGTATCGATTCTGCTATTTCTGTTCAGTAGCGTTCGTAATTAGCGGTTCCAAATATGTTATTTGGAAACATGTAAATAAATAATGATCGTACATGTACATTTTGGTAGCAACTGAGCCAGGTGGCTCAGTTGCTACCAAAATTTACATAATTGTGAACTTACCCTTAACTTGCCCTACTCAGAGTCGATTAAAGGAGTATTAATTTCAGATTGAATTAAGTTCAATTTAATTCAATCTGTAAATTCACACTATGTAGAAAAAAAATAAGTTATACACATTATTTACGCCTTATCCAAACTACCCAATTTTTTTCACTTAGTTCGTTTAGTTTAGTAGTAGAAACTAAAACTTAAAAAGTCTATTTATTGTAGGACGCTTTCCAGACTTCGAGAACAGTGGGCCGATGACTAGCGCCAAGTCACCGTTAGGGGCTGAATGACAAAAGTGGAACACCGGGATATATGGTGCAAATTCGTGAAGACAAATGTCTTCCCAAATAAGTCCCGATTAAAAGTCCTTACTATGTTAAGGACTTTTTAGTTCAGCACAGGCTGGTTTTTATTAAGTATAAAATTATCTGTCTATATCTGACTGTCTATAGACTGCATTGTGAAAGTTAAATTAATTGTATATCCATCACTGTACAAACACCAACTCGTTTCTCTTCCATCTTCCATATATACCACCAATAGGTTATGGCCCTATCCACGAAATTTGCAATCAAAAACCTTTGCGGGCTAGATGATTACTCTATGTTCGCAACGAAAATAACTCTCATACGAGAAAGAATATACGTCAGAGTACCCAGATTCCAAAGACATCGCCGCCATCGAAAAAAAAACCAGCAATGGACAGCTATTGACTCATGATGACGACATAGCTACTTATTATTATAAATAGATAACTTTTCTTGTACAACGTTACAGTAAACTTATAACCTAAAATATTCTAAATTTGCTTAAAGAACGCTAGTCTTATCGCTAAAAAGACACCCTAAGACAGAAATAAAACATTGAATGTGTCGAAGGTGGTATACACATTATATAATGATATACAATCACTTGAATTATTTTTTTAATTATTTTTTATTATTATACTACTCCTAATTACTATCCATACGATATAACATATACAGTTATAGGTAGTGTTTTTGGTTATGTTTTTGAATATTGTAAGTGATAGTATTTTCTTAAGTCTAAGCTACTAGTACCGTCTCCACTGGCTCGGTCATGTAGAGCGGATGAAAGAGGATAGTGAAGAAAGCATACTTGGGGCGACCAGTCGGTCGGCGACCAGCTGGTCGTCCCAAGTATCACTGGAAGGATAGAGTGGAAGCTGACCTGACCGCACTACAAGCCGACAATTGGCAAGACACTGCGCAGGACAGAGGAAAGTGGCGTGCTCTCGTTTCGGAGGCCAAGACTCACTTTGGGTCGCTGAGCCAACGGAGTTATATAACGTTATAGTTATAGTTATATATAACGGAGTTAGTTACGCGATTAGTACACATAATACAATTTATTTTTTATTTAGAGTCCCACCCAATTTAATATAATATAAAATTATTAGAGCTAGGCATGTTGCTGACGAGTTTCTTGCGCCGTTTCCTTTCTTCCAGCCACAACATGTTACGAAGCGGTGATAAATTTGGCTCCTATAGAGTAATCATAAACAAAATCAAAACTAAATAATTAAAATGAATAAGTTCGCGGTAGGCTAAATAAAAGCTTTAACAATACTCATTGACAATTGACATCTTTGTCTTCCGTGTTCACGGCTACTCAAAAGTGGCCAAAACGGCGGAATAATAAAAATCAAATAAAATACCGCGCTTAAAACCGGTAAAATGTAGTTTTATTATTATTAGTGATTTAGCTTCTCTAACAATATAATTATGTATAGTTAGATATGAATCAAAAGGAAATACTCATTAAAATAAAAACGCTTTAACACTTCATTAAAGGTTCTAATTTAATAACTTACGTTATGTTTCATTACTGCATGAAACCCATACTGCCAGACCCTGCAACGGGTAGTAACTTTAAACGTTCATAGCCCTAAGTTACAACGTTTTATTTGATCCTGATACAATCTTTCTCGATAATCGATGTAATCTCAGCCCCGGGTGTTATTACATTGATATTTAAGAGTCACAATACAGGGTTACAGTCGGTACGCCTTCTAAGGTAGGTAAGGTCATTTAAATATTATATATAGTACGTATGATTGTTGGTTGCTTATTCATGTTCCTTTATGCACGTAAGCTAATTTTCCTAGAATTTGATATGCATATTGTAGATTTGAACTTTACAGACTGGAAATTAATATATCATACATTTTATGATGAAAAACAGCCAAGTGCGTGTCACTTTGAGCGCAATAAAGGGTACCGTAAAAGTGATCAAAGTAAATTTTTTTGGTATTTGGAGCACCAAAAGTGTAACAACACTTTTTATGACTTTGGAAGCGATTATCTCTATACTAATTACCTAAATGAACAGGTCATTAAGAAATATGGTTTTAAAGACCTGAAGACCTAAAGAGGCCGTTTTCGCAGATTTATAATTATGTCGAATATGACAAGTATCAACACAAGGTGAAACTTTATGTTATGTCTTCAAAATACCAGTATACCTAGACACGTGACAATTTCACTAAGTGAGTTTCCATAGGCGACGGCTTTAAGTACGCTTATGCAGTAGGTACAATGAAAAAATGTTTCTATACATCTTCTTAACAAAATTAAAATTCTAACACAGACGGACATACAGGCGGGTATACGACTTAATACGGGTTATTTATGTTAGAAAATTGAGAACTACCTTAATTTAGTCAAGTGATTCTTTAAAGGATTAAAACTTATAATATACTTAATTCTAAAACTAAGTACCAAGCACAGCTACGAATACAAAACCTAATTAACAGACCAGTAAGTTAGGAAGCGTTTAGTTTACATGCAACAAAAGCGTTTGGTCACTCTCGTACGATTTAGTTCCGGGCACCGAAATGTACACGTGAATACTAATTACTCCATATATCACTGACAACAACAACAACAACAATAATACTCTTTATTGTACACCAACTTAAAACAGTAACACATTTGCACATCTTAGAATTAGAAGGTAAGTAGTACAATGGGCGGCCTTATTGCTTAAAGCAATCTCTTCCAGGCAACCTTTGGATGGACAAGGATCTTAATCACACTAAATTGTTAACTTGTTGACTTTGTATAAGGTAACACATTTGCGAGTAGTGTTGGTAGAATACCAGTCTAAACGCAAAATTCTGATTTTAGAATAGAATAGAATCTATATACTATATTTATACTAATATTATAAATGCGAAAGTTTGGCCGAATGTTGGTTACTCAATTAAACTAGAACGGCTGAATGATTCTGGATGAAATTTGGCACAAAGATAGATTATAATCTGGAAAAGCACATAGGGTACTTTTTATCCCGTAAAAATGGAGGGTTACTAGTTCTTAAAGACATTTCAATTAATCACTTTTCTACATTTTTGTAACCAAATTACACAAACGAATAATTCTAAGTTCATCATCCCTACAGAATCTTTCTTTATACGTGTATAATTACGCACTTAGCATATTTGTTTAGTGGCTAATAATATACGGACTATTGTCTTATTAACTGATTAAAATTTTTAAAAATATAGTTGGTCTGATACTCCTAGAATGTATTTATGTTATTTAGTCTGTTTTTGACATCTTTGATCCTGGTAACATTTATAACGAATTAATGGACTTGTAAATTATTAAGCAGGTGAAAGCATGATACGAAGCTATTAACGTGTATATTTTACACTGCTGGAAGCTTCCCTTTGAATATAACTATTAAAGTAGAGTAATTAGAATTGATTTTTTTACAAAGGTACTCTAAATTACCCTACTTGATATAATTAATGTTCCTTAATATTGTGTAGAGTGTGTCGCTTGCGTATAAATATGTAGTTAGTAGTATATACGCTTTATTTCTCTCGATTCGACCTAACAGGAGTAAATTATAATGTAAGAATAAATAGTGATTAACTCTAAAGTAAATCAATTTTACGTTTTACGTAAATAGTTATATCGTGAATTCTTACAGAATAATAAATATACTCCAAGAGTAGATTGTATTTTTAGATAATATTTTGCTATCGGCAACAAACTGGCTTAACATCTATAGGCACGGGTCATGGTGTGTATCATTAGTTTCGTTCGAATTTGAGTTATCTTATATTTTAGACTTTTTGAAGTGAAACTTTTTTAGAATGGTTGTGATTTGAAACTCGATTAAACAAAATAAAAGCGACACTAAAAAGAGATATTTAATAATTTAAACATTAGGCTCCTAAAGATAGAGTTGGAAATATTAGAAGTTTTGAAGTTCATAAATCAAATTGAAACTAGAGTATTAGTTTCCTATTTTAGTTATCATAAGCCTCTGGTGTCATTTGTTCACAGTGAAAACATGGAATCTGAATGTGTGTGTTATAATAAATCTTAAATATGTAATATATAAAATGTAATACTTTGCATTAAAATATAAAAAAGAAATTTTGAGCTTGGTAAAAATATTATAAAAATAATAAACCTTATAATTATCCTAATACTCCAGATACTCTATATTTATCTCATTCTCTCGTAGGCTGCTTTTCTGAAGTTTCACTTCTGCCGTGTGTGATTTGCATACACACAATTTTGTTTTATTGTGAATCTGGCAAACAGGCAGACAGCCCACGAACTAGAAAGCGGTTACCGTCGCCTATAGGAGTTTGCAACGTCAGGGGCGAAGCCAATGCGTTGCCAGTCTTTAGGATGGATAGGGGGATGTGTTAGAGTGATCAGACAGGAGGTATCATATAGAAAGGATGGGACATGGGATTGTAATAGGGGCTGAGATAAAGGGAGGGAGAGGAAGGGAGCATCGGAGCTCTCACTCATTGCACGAAACACAGTTCAAGGATTAGGGAAATAATTATTTTTTTCGTCACACCTTTTAAATATAAATGTTTATTTTAAAACGATAAATATAGTAAACCATAATCACAAAGTTTACTTCACACACTTTCTAAATAAAATGATATTTTATTTTTCACTTTGACATTACTATTATATTAAGAAATTAGATTGTCACTCTGACCATGTCATGAATTTTAGTCCATCTATACAAAAAAAAAATATAAACTGTTCTACCTTAAACTTAAACAATAAAAAGTATTAAAATATTTAAGCTTTATTAAATTTAACGATTAACTTAATTTTCAGGTTTCCATTACCAAATGACAGAATGGATCCTTTAGACCTGAAAAACGTTTCTCTTGGGCACTTTAAGAATTTGAACTAAGTTCCCAGCCTAGGTTTTCCTACAGTGCTATACTATATGGGTGTTTACAAAACGATCTCATTAGATATATGCATGTTCGGCAGCCCATTAATAGCCCATTGCATATTATATGAGACAAAACAAAAATAACAAATTTCAATTTCGTTATTATTTTATTTTCAAACAAATACCAATTTTGATAGTTTGTTTGTTGCGTCAGAAAATCTCTGTGTGATTTTTTCAATCTTATATTTTTATTTAGTCAATATTTTTTCTTTTGTACGTGACAGGGCGGTGTTTTTGTCTAAAAATAAAAAATATTTTAGTTTAAAGATAATACTTTATTGTTATATGTTATTGTTCATTAAAGTGAAAGAGATCAATTAAAATTTAATCATGTCAAAAAGAAAGTCGCATTTATGGATTAAGGATTACAAAGTATTAGTAAAGTATAGATTGCACACTACAAAGTAAGAAACCGGATAGTCAGCGCTCTTTGCCGAATAGTGCCGACTAGTCGCCGACTACGATAGTGGCCGGATAGTTGGCTTTACCGACTAGTCGGCACATCACTAGTTAGAATTCTTAAAAGACATATGTGAAAAGATTTTTGCGATCTGACTCTTTTAGTAGTCAACGACGGTTGGTTCGATAGACGTTTTTGACCAGTATTAAAAACAGGATCGATTACCATAAAAAAAATGATATACAATTTTAATACAAAGTGTACGGAAAAGTTTTTGTCATTTTCTGACTTTTTTAATACTCCAACCTGGTTTGGTCCCATAGAAGTTTTTGATCCATATCAGAAACAGGATCGATTAGCATATTTTTTGTGTATAATAGCCATTTTCTTGCTAACTGTACATTTTTTTGAAAATCTGTGAATGTGGATTAAAATTTCACGAAAAATTATGGATAGTCTCCTAAGACCATTTTTGTGTAGCTGCAACGGTTATGGTACTTCCCCTTACTGCCCCGCTAAAAGTTTCCACTCTGTATAGGCGACAGTAACCAATTTCCACCGGGTGGGTCAGCAGTTGTCTGATTTTCTATGTATATCACAACCATTTTCTATATAAAGGAAATTTGGAAGGAAATATGTGTATACGTCTGTGGTTTACTGAGAGATAAAAATATTTAGCGTGCATAGGAATATAGGATATCATTACAGAGGTTTTAAGAACCACATCAACGTTTCTTAATAACTTTCTATTTTAATCGATAAATGATTCGATACTCTCCCACATCGAACACTCATATATAATAATTTTACCTTTCAATATTCTAGAGATAGAAACTATGTGATTTTAGGAATGGTGAGAGAAACTAGAAAAGCCCCTAATACAGCTTAAATTTGTTCTCAACTGAGCTGAGATACAGACGCGATCGCTTTGCCATAGCAGTTCGTACGAAGCAAGTACGTACATTTTCCCGAGTCAGCATTTTAGGTGAATACGCGCGAAGATTGCGTTTAGCATTAGGACGAACGTCGTTCATAAAGGTAGCGTCCACGCGTGCTCACCGATGCACATCAAGGCATCTCCATCCATACCAAGGGATGAAATTTTTATCCATGCAGGAACGAAGAAAGAATACAATTTCCTGCAGCCGGGCGGCCTGTCGTAAGAGGCGACAAAACAACCCACAGCCAGGTGGTAGGGCATTTGACCGACTGGATGGCTACTAGTCCTGATCTAAAGTATGTCGCCATAACAACCTTGAGTTGTGTTCTGGCATTAGTAACCAGGTTCCAGTCTCCCTTAAGAGAGCAGCAGCGCAATTGTAGCACCTTTGGTGTTGTAAATGTAATGTTGTAAAAGGCGATGGTAACCGCTTTCCATCAAGTTGGACCGTCTGCCTGTCTGCTGATTTCACACAATAAAAAAAATAAAAAAATCAGGTATACAAAGTGTGTAGTTTGAATCCAGGATCCTACACAGAAAGAGTCAAAGATTCATTATGAGTCATATCTAAGCAAATTAATCTATTTCATACCATAACATTGTTATGTTACAAACATTAAAGCCTGACTTCTGGTAGAATTATTAACTTAGGGCGGGCATAAATGCAAAAGAAGGTTCAAAGACAAGTTTAGCTTTTGTAACCTAACGAGTTTATTGCGTTTGTAGCACTCCATTATTTTTTCATTCATAGAAGCCTAATTATGAAATATTGTTTTCAATAATAATTACTTTCAACCTCATATAAAAGTGAAGTACCTAAGTAATTACTTTAGTAATTAAAGAAAGTGTTTTCACAACTTTTATCCGTGGAGGAACGGAAAAGAATACATTTTCCTGCGGTCGGGCGGCCTGTCGTAAGAGGCGACAAAATAATCCACAGCCAGGTGGTAGGGTTTTTCCCCTCTGGATAGCTACCAACCCTGGTCTAGAGTATGCCGCCATAAGAACATTGTATTGTGTTTTTCGGCATTAGTAGCCAGGTTCCAGATTCAGAATAACGTTATGATAACAGTTTAAACAACTATAACTAATATTTTATGTTAATATTTTAAAAGTTAGATACAAGCATGGAAATTTTAAGTGAAAAACGAAATCTGTTAAGCGAAAATAGCCCATATCGTAAAAAATACTCATCAGATATGGTTCAAACAAATTTTCATTGAAAGTACTCAAATTTGATTATGGAACTAATACTACTCTGTCAAAAAAGTACCGGGAAAAGATCAATAATACACAAAATGTTAGTTATTCATTCAAATTTATTTTATCACCTTCAAAGTATGCTCCTTCAGAAACAATACACTTACGCCAACGAATAATCCAATCATCAAAACATTTTTTAAACGCTTTTTCCGGAATTGAGTTTAGTTCTCACCGCGAACTCTCCTTTGTCTTTTACCGAATGAAAACGGGTGCCACGAAGTGGTAATTTGAGTTTAGGAAAAAGAAAGAAGTCGGCTGGAGCTATATCTAGTGAATAATGGCGGTAGAGGTTGCGCGAGGGTATAAGTTTTTGGTCAAAAATTCGTTCACAATGATGGCTTTGTGCGAAGGCGCATTATCGTGGTGCAAAATACAAGAATTTTCTTTCCACAAATCTGGTCTATTTCGTCGAGTTTGCTCTCTTAAACGCCGCATAACGCTCAAATAGTATACTTTATTTACCGTTTGACCTTCCGGTAAGAATTCCGAGTGCACAATACCGCGATATTCAAAGAAAACAGTTAACATGACTTTGATTTTTGATCGACTATGGCGTGGATTTTTCGGTTTCGGTTCAGTTCGAAGGCGCCACTCCGTAGCTTGTTGACTATACATATATATTCATCATGTATGAAAACATTACTGTTCTATATTTGTCAAAATGTATAAGTATGGAATTCTAAAACAACAGTCTTTAAAAAAGAAGTTGAACTCCTTACATTTTCCAAACAGCTTATTTACTCGAAAAATATTACACAATAATAAAAATGTAAGCCATTTTATACAGGAAAAAATATTCCACACTGAATATAAAATCATAGAATTATTGAAGGCACGTGCAATATGTCTCTTTCGAGTGATTTAATTTATCAGAAAACGCTTTCGCGGCGCGTCTTATGGGGTCGCTAAGAGATGAGCTTTTTCTACCCTCTTGCTATATTTTTGTGAACACAATGAAACATTTTGGGAACATTAGTTTTTATCACATACAAGAAGATAGAATCGCATAATCAATCGTTGCTTTTTATTGAAGATATAATTTATTTATATAAGCTCAGTATATATATTTTTATATACATACAATTAATGTTAGTGTTACGTCACTGGTCTCTTCCTAAGCCCCTAGACTGATCTTTATTAATTTTTTGTGTGTCTTCGAGTGGATCCCGGATAGTTTAGATTCTAAATTTTATTTTTTAGGGCAGGACAACGTCTACTAGGCCTGCTAGTATAGAGACAAAAATTAACAGCATCAAATCTATGCACTACTACATCGACAGATTAAAAGGAAATATTCTTTCAATTAGGTTGCCTGAAAGAGCTTTAAGCGATACGGCCCTATATTATTTTGTCTCGAAATATTGTAATCAGTACATTCTTTTGTCTAGTTTTTTGCGAGGATTGAAGAAGAAATGTTATGTTGGTTTGGGCGTGTAGACAGAATGGGTGATAGGCGGACAGATAAATTATGTGTATGATGGCAGCATGAATAGTTCTTTTTGTCGGTAGACCATGGTGTATTTTATCTTACAGGTAACAAGCAATTCAAACACACGTATATATAAATAAAAGTAAATAAAGCGAAACGTATGCCAAAATAGTAAGAAGTGGACATCCAATGTCTCTGTCTACTCCCATAGGAGATAGGCATGAAAATATGTACGTACCTATAAAGCAAAGCCGCGTGTCAATTATTCTATTTGCATTATATATTAAAAATACATTTATTACAGAATAATACTTTGTACTACTGAAAAATAAAACAACATACTGCGTAACTATTTTATTATTATTACTAGAGTTTGACACGCGGCTACGCCGCGTATCACACCCTAGACAGTAGCTTTATTTTACTTACACTAAAACCTAATTCAGTTTTCTACATATAAAAATAATAAAGAAACTAAGTCCATATAGCCATGCAAAACATAAAGGTGAGTCAAAGCCAACCTGATTTGAAATAATACATCGAATGACACGTTATTTATGACAACGTAGATATTTGTTAGTGAACTGAAAAAAATGCAATTTTGCAGCAGCGCCATCTATTTAGCTAATCATCGATTCTATGGAACCGGCATCATTTATCGGGACACAAAATCCCAAGTGTTGATTCAGGATATAAGCCAGCTTTGTCACGAGTTTCATTCATATACGTTAAATAGTGTTCAAAAAGGATGCAATCGTAGCCATATTTTTCGATATTTTTGTTTATCCCGCGGAAATTAGGTCATTTATCGCTATAAAAAGTATCCTGAGTTACGCCCCAGGCTAAATATGAGCTTGCTCTGTGTCGAGCTTCATTAATCCGTTCAGTAGTTTTCCCGTGATACACTAACAGACAGACAAAAAATTTAAAAATTGTACTTTCGGAATCTCTTGGTCCGAATTAGCCCCCCTGATTATTATATATATTAGGTTGGGGAAAAAGTTTCTTCGCATTTTATATAAAAATTCAAAAGGTTTTTTTATAAAGTTTATTAACATTTGACTAAAGTATGTAGGTGCCATTTTGTTGGATAACTTTTTGCCATCTTGTAGGTAGGGATGTGATCCCATTGCTATAAAAATTTTGGGGCTTCTGATCAAAAATCTGCGACAAGTGGTTTTGGCAGTCCTCTCGTGATGTTAACCTGACACTGCCTAAGGAATTCTGTAGAGACCGAAACAGGTGAAAATCTGAAGGTGCAAGGTCAGGACTATACGGCAGATGCATTAACACCTTCCAGCCAAACTCTCGTAATTTTTGCTGAGTGGCTAAAAATGTGTGAGGTCTAACGTTATCATGGTGAAAAACCACACCCCTTCTGTTGATTAATTCCGGCCGCTTTCTATCAACTTTTTGCTTTAATCTCATCAGTTGTTCCCAGTACAGTTCAGAATCGATGGTCCTGTCTGGCGGTAACAGCTCATAATGAATAATGCCCTTCCAATCCCACCATACACACAGCATCACCTTGTTGCGAGTTAACCCGGGATTCGACACAGTCTGTGAAGCCTGACCGGCCTTTGACCACGATCTTTTTCGCACGTTCTTGTCGTACGTTATCCACTTGTCATCACCAGTTATCAGCTTCTTCAAAAATGGTTCGGTTTTATTACGTCGTAATAAAGAACCACAAATGAGTACACGGTTCATTAGGTTTCTTTCAGTGAGCTCGTGAGGCACTCAAATATCGAGCTGTTTTGTGGACCCAGCTTTTTTCAAAAGCACCAAAACCGTTTTGTGGTAAATTCCCAGTTCTCCAGCTACATCGTAACTACTAATAAGCCGATCTTGCTCAACTTTTTCAAAAATAGTATCAATTTAGTCCGTAACAGGGCGACCAGAGCGACGTGTATCTTTGATATCAAAATTTACGGATTGAAAACGCTTAAGCCAAATTTGTGCTACTCTCACAGATACTGCATTAGGTCAATAAACATCACAAATTTGTTTCGCGGCTTGTGTTGCATTTGCACCGTTTTTGTAGTAAAATTTTAAAATGTATCGAATTTCTTCATTAGATTCACTCATTTTAACAACAAGAAAAACAAATGAACATTTTCCTAATTTGAATTTGGAATTGTCTTCTTTAAAATTAAAACTTTTAATGATACCAAAACCAGCCAGATACAAATGGTACAGCCAAAGAGATCTTATTATAAGTTCATAAATACTATATGCGAAAAGACTTTTTCCCCAACCTATTATTATTTTCACACTTTTAAACGCATTGTACAATTAATTATAGTATAGATAGATAGATTATTGTATCGAAAGGAAATAAATTCATTGAACGTATATGCAACACTATTATATTATAACGTTGTTTCTGTCGACTGGCTACGTCCACCGATGAAACTGACAACGCCAACAATGAATAAAACATTGAATAAAATAAAGCGTTTGTTTTCTGATCGCAAAGAACACATTGAGATTCTTACGGGATTCTTACCACGGAATACCGTGAAATATTGAGCGCAGTTGAATACGGCTTTACATCCATTATGTTACTTCAATGTTTTAATGTATTTCCGTCCGTAGTATAAGCGCACTTACAACTGCCTCTGTGCTTTAGCACACTCCCAAGCCAAGTAAAAAATGTAGCTCTAAATACCTCCTAAATCTTACATGACTAGACGGAGTTTTTATTATTTACAACTTTATTTTAGACAAAATTTAATAAAAACTTATTAAGATTTTCAGTTTTTGACTTAATTATGACGGATTTGTATATCTTGATATCAATTCGTTTGCCTTAATGCTTGATAAAATTTTACGTAAAATTCATACAAATTATAATAATTGTGCTACCAAATAGTAAGGTGATGAAAATGACAAGTAAATAATATTATTTTTAAAGAAATTGTGTGTGAATTAACTTTAAATGTCATTTTATAAGACAATTTCTTTATGAATTCGGAAAATCAAAATTATGTGTTGCTTTGTATCTAACACTGATCGTGATAACTTCAAACAATAATTTTTCTATCCACCGTCATCCGCTATTTCACCTACCATACAACGCTATCAGGCAGTGCCATTTGAAATATCGCATACTGTTTTATCCAGCTTTTATTTACACGTAGATAAATGTTCACTGGGTACAATTTGATCACCTCTGTAGTTGAGCGGGCTAAGCCTTTGCCGGCCTATGTTATTGCAACGCAGAGGCTCCGGGTTCGATTCCTGGTATGGTAAATTTCAGAAAGGAATTATCACCGTTGTTTACGATGTCCGGTGTCTGGTATCGGCCCCAGAGTAGTCCGTTGAATATTACTCACTAGCGTAACTTGCTTAATTTGGGATATACAATATGTATGTTGTAATTGTATGTATTATGTATACATGAATAACAAAATTAGAATAAAATTGACAGAAGTAGTCTAAAAATATTTAATACCATTAATAGTGGCTTTATAAAAACGGACAACAAGCACAAATAAAAATGCAAATACAAAACATAAAGAGGCTTTAAATTTGGCTGAAAATATTAACCTCGATGAATAAAACTTGTGCCAAATTTTCGAGAGTCCCCGAAAGAAATTTGTCGGGAGGAAAATAGGTTAAGTTTTTCTTTAAAAGACTTGGTGTGAACAACTTTGCAGAAGTTGGCAGACGAACTGCCGTACGCTCCGATATTTCCTCTTTATTGTCGGATTTTATTCTTTATTCGACAACACTGCTCTCCCGCGAGTAATCTTTGGCTCTTGTTATCGGTTTAACTTAATAAACCTGTTGACGATTCACTGTGAAGCGTTTTAATGCAATAAAACTTGGTAAACGGCGCTCTGTGTATACAAAAGTATAGCGATTTATAAAACTCTGGACTGGTTGAGTGCAAAATTGTATTTTTCTTTGAATGAATCAATGAAACCTCTCTATTGCTCACCATAAACTTAAACCAAGACTTTTTTTATTGAGACGCTGGCAAACAGGCAGACAGACGGCTTACGTAATGGAAAGTGTTTTTATTCAATCGCCTTCTCCTCCGTCATCGGCTAAGACAAAAATTTTTGTCTTCGTGTCTCGTAATTTTTTGGCAATTGTTTTCTTTCTAGGTATAATTATATGGGGAGTAGTCTTTTATTTTTACTTTCTTTTTCTTTTTTATCTTTTTCTCTTTTTAACTGGAAAGTGGTTACTGTCGCCTATCTTTTTTTTTATTGCAGGAGTTCAGTAGACAGGCAGACGGCGAACTTGATGGAAAGCGGTTACCATCGCCTATGGACATTTGCAACACCAAAGGTGCTACAAATGCGCTGATGCTCTCTTAAGGACGACTGGAACATGGTCACTAATGCCGGAACACAACTCAAGATTGTTATGGCAGCATACTCTAGACCAGGGGTGGTACCCATCCAGTCGGGCAAATACCCTACCACCTGGCTGTGGGTTGTTTTGTCGCCTCTTACGACAGGCCGCCCGGCCGCAGGAAATTGTATTCTTTCTCCGTTTCTGCACGGATAAAAAAATTATCTAGACTAATATCTATCTAGATGTTTGTAACACCAGATGCGAACCCAATGAGTTGCTAGGCTTTAGGAAGGGATAGACGGGATAGGAGTGATAGAATATGGGAATGAAAGAGGAGGGATGGAATATGGAGATGAAATAAAAGGATAGGATAGGAGGGATAGGATAGGAGGGATGGAATATGGGGATGAAATAAAAAGATAGGATAGGATGGATAGGATAGGAGGGATAGGAATAAAATGAAAGGATAGGATAGGAGGGATGGAATATGGGGATAAAATAAAAGGATAGGATAGGAGGGATAGAATATAGGGAATAGCGCGTTAAGCCTTTGCCGGCCGAGCTCACTCGAACGCAGACTTTCCAGGTTCAATTCCTGGAATGATTAATATGTACACGAACTATCCTTCATTTATTATGGTCTGGGTATCCGGGATCGGCCGCAGAGTAGTCTGTTGTATATTACCTATAACACAATTGTAACTTGACAATATGTCATTGTCTGCTGATTGATATTGTAGAAATCTCGCCATCATGAATGTTATACACTCTTTGTATAGAATCTGAATGAACAAACCAAATGATCCATTATTAAATATACCTTACATTGATTAGTAGTACCTTACACTGAGTAGTAGTATTTCTATCGCATAGTTTAACACACAATTGGCTTAGACATTCATAAGTCTCTAAACATTATACATATTTTAAACAGATAATAGCGGACTGTCAGTTTTATTATAAATAAACATAATGGCCCCACTAACATAAACTTTAATTCATGTCATCTTTAAGGCTCCTATTACCGCAAAGGTCGAAATTGGGGTGTACACCAAACAGTTTTTCGTTGGTGTTTACTGATCAATAATTTACCAAAAAAAATATCATAAAGCTTTACGTAACATGATTTTTTCGTAATTTTTCTATAGTTATTTTAAGTAAAAAAAAATATTGACCAAATCACCTCAAAATTATTGACATGAAATCATTTTACTCCTTCAATTATTATCAAAACAGGATAAAAAAATGTATGTATGCAATTCACACACGACAGAAGTGAAATTTTAGAAAAGTAGCCTACGAGAGAATGCGCTAAATATAGAGTATCAGGAGTATTAGGGAGGAAAGAAAGGATAATAGCGATAGTATGGATATGAATGAAATAGTGAAAGCTTTAAATAGTATCAAATTAGGAAAGGCTGCGGGGTGTAATAACATTACCGTAAAAATGTTGAGAGCTGGACAAAGCGTGGTCGCAAGCCAGTTGTACCGCCTTTTCAACATGTGCTGGATGAGAGGCTGTGTACCAAAAGGTTGGCGTAAAGCCGTAATTGTTCCACTCTATAAAGGGAAAGGGTCACAACAGGACTGCAAAAATTATCGGGGAATTAGCCTTCTCAGCGTTGTCGGAAAGTTGTATGCTATAGTATCGATGGAACGGGTTTTCGAAATGACAGATGAGAAAGTATGGGATGTACAAGCGGGTTTTCGCATGGTAATGGGATGTATAGACGAAGTCTTCACCTTACGATACATAAGATCTGGAGAAAGCCTACGACAGAGTGATAAGAACTGAACTCTGGTCAGCGTTGTCTAAGTGTGGGGTAACAGACAACCTGATACAGTCACTAAAGTCTCTCTATGACGATTCCAGTGCTTGTATTAGGATCAACGGGGCCTACTCCGAATCGTTTAACATCGAAAAAGGTGTTAGACAGGGTTGCGTAGCATCGCCGAGGCTTTCAACCTTTTTATGAATAGTTGCTTGGATGGTTTGAAAGAAATTAAAAGAGATTTATGAATGAATGGGTTACTCATTAAATGTCTACTCTACGCCGATGATCAGGTTATACTTGCATCGTCCAAAAAAGAGTTACAGGAGATGGTCACAATTATGGACGAATCTTTTAAGAATAAGAGTATGAAAATTAATGTAGAGAAGACGAAAGTTATGATATTTGAAAGAAATGAAAGGATGACAATGTGTAACGTACAGATAGGAAATGAAAGACTAAAGCAAGTTAAGGAGTTTGTTTACCTAGGGTGCATGTTTACCAGAGACGGAAAGCATGAAAGTGATATTGAAAGGAGAGTAATGGCAGGTAATAAGATGAATGGAGCGCTGAACTCTTTTATGAACAGCCGAAAAGTGTCTGTAAAGGCACGTTTGGCTGTCCATCAAGGGGTATTAATACCAACGCTAATGTACGGAAGTAAAAGTTGGGTATGGCAGAAGAAGCATGCAAGTAGGATAAATGCAGTTGAAATGAGAGCTTTGAGTAGTATATGTAAAGTTAATGTAAGTGATATGATAAGAAACAGTGTGATAAGGGAGCGTTGTGGATTAAAAGAAGATGTAGTGACAAGAGTTGAAAAAGGAATGTTAAGGTGGTTTGGGCCTGTAGAGAGTTTGAGATTGTATGTAGAAGTATTAGGATAATTATAAGGTTTATTATTTTTATAATATTTTTACCAAGCTCAAAAATTATTTTATCTTTTAAAGCATAATATTACATTTCATATGTTACATATTTAAATTATATTATAACACATATTATTCAGATTTCATGATTTAACTTTGAACAAATGACACGAGAGGCTTATAATAACTAAAATAGGAAAAAAATTCTCTAGTTTCAATTTGATTTATGAACTTTAAAATATTTCCAACTCTATCTTTGTGAGCATATTGTTTAAATTATTAAAAATCTCTTTTAGTGTCGCTTTATTTCATTACATCGAGTTTCAAGTCATAACGATTCTAAAGAAGTTTCACTTCTAAAATATCTACATCTTTATAAAAGAGAAATAAATAGTTTGGTTATATATATTTTTTTAAATACTACTTTATTTTATTAACAATAAAATAACAATCTGAAAAACAGCCGCATCTATGGAATCCCCGGTATCGCCCGAAAAATCCACAGGGATGTTGGCGTTGCTACAAACCATAACAGAATATATGAAGTTTAATTTTAGATCATTTTAATAAAACAAAATAGCTCCATTACTTCAGGTCGAGGTCTAAATGTGTGCCATCTGCCGGATAAATAAAGTATGTACTAAGTGAAGTCGTAAATAAACCCTTTGCTGGCTCATTGCCCCGCTGGGGTCCTACACACACGAAATATGACGCACATTGTAATAAATGCTGTCCTTATGTCTGTTAATTTTACACTATTTGTCGACTTTTTATATAAGCTATGAAAGTTTTATTTATTGCCAACATTTTGCGGTTTATTTAATTTAACATGTTCTTTGATGGTGAAGGTAAACTTCGTGGAGAAACTGTTACATCATGATTGTATTGTTAGAATGTGTAGAACCTGTCAATCCGCATGAACAAGGGTGGGATTAAAATAACAGGCTCAGCCCAGTAGTAGGACTCCTATGGGATAGTTCTGATTTTTTAGATGTGCCTTAGCCAATACCGAAATTCTAAGAAATTACGAAAAACATAAAAAGAAGTCGTTTTGCCGACTCTCATAAAAACCAAAAGGGAATCATTAGATTTTTGAAAAACCAATTATATCGTAGCCAGGAATAGTTTGTTAAGGATCGTACTTTTTTCAAATTCAACGGATATGATTCTTGACGTCCTGCCTAGAATAATTGATTTTTCAAAAACCTAGTCGTAATGTTTCATTTTTAATAAAAATCATCGCCGTGGCTCCTTTACTTATTTTTCGCTAATTTTTACTTATGATTTTGGATTATAATTTCGGATCGGATAAGTACTACATAAAAACTTTATATTAACATCACATAAGGAAAATTTACCAAAAGTCCTCAAATTGAACGAAATTCTCTTTCACCGAACAAAAACTTTCATATTTATTACTGAAAAACAAACGTTGGCTTCATTACAAACTTCAGCAGGCAATAACAATAAAACACATTAAACTGAGGATAGCTTGAAGTTTTAATTCCAGACTTGGAGTCTGTGTAATATTCGACGTTTGAAATAATAAATTTATGGACGGTTCAAAACTCTCGAAATACTTAAGTTTCGAAATTGATTTATGGGCTATATAGTTTTATATACATTACACTAATCGTTGCTTGCATGGACTACAGAATACGTATATTCATAGATACAATACCTATATATTCCTTTTAATAATATAAACTGTTTGTTGTTCAACATGATTAATGGTAACACTTTAAAATATTAAACACTGTAAAGTAATTAATACCAACAGCGAAATTATTGCAAACGATCTCTTCCAGGTAATCTTTATATAAACAAGATCTTATTTTTTCGAGAGTGTTATGTAATACAAATAAAATCAAATACAATTACTTTTATATAATTATATTTGATTTTAATATAATTACATGAATATACTTTTAAGTAATATTTTTCTTACACTGGTTACTTCTCTATAACAAAAAAAGTAAAAAATGACAGATAACCTTACTTCACTCCTACGACTGCCGACCCGCTTGCATATCTACGAAATCTACAACTTGGTGATTTTTACAAGTTTTTAATACCACGAAACAGAGAGGGTTAACACTTTCATACTTATTCAAGTATATTTCTACTTATATATAGTAAGTAATATATAATACATATTTGAAAATTTACTTGTTTATTTTATATTGGAATATTATAGTTATTTTGTGGTTATTAATGGTATTTAGACAAATAAACTAGACTTAGTATTTTAATATACATAATTATATATTGTAATTTATATAGGAACCCTCCATGTATGAACTAGCCTCACACATGGTCATTTCTTAGCAGATAAGAATACAAGAAATACAATATAAACTACGATATCTCGCGCGTTCAAGCTTTTAGGTGAATATGTATTTTAATAGAGCAGAGAAGGGATCGTGTTATTAATTTTCACGTTTCCGCTAAAGTTTTAATTAGAACATCGTCATTTTCACTCAAGTGTTCCCTCCCAACTTCCTGGTGAATTATAAAAATTCTTAGCACGTACTCCAATGTTGCCCGTGAAACGTATTTCTTATTATTAATTACACTAATCAAGCACTAACCCACAGATTGCGCAATTTTGATAATAAATACTAGATAATATAATATCACTTAAGTCTATTTCAAATAGGATGGTATGGCTGACACATATATAATACGAATTTGTAGCGTTATCGTAAACTTTCCTACTAAATAAATATTAATCTTAATTATATAAAAATATATCTAATCCTGTTAATGTTTAATAATAATTTTATATTTAGAATCACTGTTTATTTCTCTATTTACGTAATTTCTCCCATACCGTCATATTCTTATATATAAAAATCAATTGCTATTCGTTAGTCTCGCTAAAACTCGAAAACGGCTGGACTGGTTTGTTTAATTGTGGTTTTGAATTATTTGTGGAAGTCCATGGAAGGTTTAAAAGGTGAGTAAATATGAAAAAAAATGATTCTGAGGCGGTACTAAGTTTATCGGATCAGCTAGTTTAATATAGATTATACGTATATGTATACATACAATATCCAATCAGCGCACACTGTTTAAATATTAGATATATATTTAAATTTCATAATTCATATTAATTAAATATAAGTACCTACAATACAATTCTCATACTAAAATATCTATATACATACATACACATAGATTTTAAAAATATAATACCTAAGCCGAATTAGATGTCGCCCAGCTTAATATACCTTGATTTTTTACAACAAAATTTTTGGTTTTTTTTTTTTTAGTAAAATGGGGCCATTAAATGGTTAATATATAATATTTTCTACTGTAATACCTAACTTTAGATGTGGCTTAAGTTGTCTAAAAAATTTAAAAATCATTAATAGTGTAATTCATTACAAAAATCCTGTTTGTAATGTAAGAAAATGATCTTGTAATGAAAAACAATGTATACATATTTTATAATTCAAATATTTCTGTAAATATCAACTGCAAAAAGAAAACAATCATCTGGCAGTTCTTTCCCAGTTATAATATTTGTCCGGGGGCCATATTTACGTTCCTTTAATGTGTGTAAATAAAAGCAAACAGTAATTTGTAACTGTCATAGAATTTTTCCACATTAATAAGTAAGTAGGTGAAAAATGGTTGATAAGCACGTGATTAGTGTACTGTTTGCGTGGTGTTTTTAATTATATGAATGTTTAGCAGTTTGAAACGAACAATCTAACAATAAATTAAATTAAATTTCCCGTTTGTGATTTCAAAGTATAATGCCAAAATTTAACTGAAACTGCTACTTCCTCATTCTGGTTTCTGTCAATATATAAAATGGCGAAAACTTAATTTAATTTAAGTAACTTACTTTAAACTATCTAAAATTGTATGACTACGGTAACATAGGGCCGACATGGTGACATCATCACTAAACGCCTCTAAATAAATTAGATAAAAAAGCGGTAGTTATACGATGACCTTATAACGTATCACCATTTTCAGATATTATTTGTCTGAATTTCATTGAAAATATTTAGGACTGAATATTATATTATATAAATATTATACTAAACTATGATATGCCTGCGACTTCGTCTACGCTTGACTTGAATTTCCCGCGGGATTCCCGGGATACAAAATACCGCAGCATTTGAAAAAGTATGTAAGGTATTTTTTTACTGAAAACTGTGCCGGGATATGCTAATTTTTACGCTCCCGATCAACTAAAAACCGCTCCCGGGAAATTTCCCGTAAGATTCCCAGAATAAAAAATATTATACATTTATTACATTAAATTTGCTATTAATCCGTAAAAAATCACATTGGAATTCGATTTTCTTTTATCTTGTCATTTCAAATAATTCCCAGAAAAATTCCTGTGCGGTTCCCGAGATGAAAAGTAGCGCAGATTTTAAGTCTAATAATTTGCTGTTGATCTGCGAAAACCGCATCGAAATCGGCGTAGTAGTTTTTACGCGAGTCCCGAACAAACAGACAATAAATCCAAAAAAGTGCGTCGTGTCTCCATGGTTTATATAGTCTATTCCGGTCTTTTTTAAATAGCTTCAATGTACAAACACGGCATGCTTAGAATTTTATAATATAGATTTTCGTGTATATTCCCATTTCAATATTTTTCAGTTACACACGATTTAATTCTTTTTTTTTTGTTGGAGCACAGCAAAGCCTGCTTGATGGAGAATGTGGTTACAATCGGCAATGAATATTTGCAATACCAAAGGTATAATGTGCTACCGGTCGAAGAAGGAATTGGAACCTGACCACTGTTTCCGGAACACGACTCAAGGTTATTATTTGGCTGCATGTTCTAGACTCGGGGTAGTAGCGATCCAGACGAGAAAATACTCTACCACCTGGCTGCGAGTTGTCTTGTCGTTTTGAGGACTAGCCGCCCAACTCCAGGTATTAGTATCTGTTTTCGGTTCCTGCAGGAAGTATGCATCAAGTGAAGAATAAATTCTGTAAACTTTTTAAAAGTAGAAACCATTCGTAAGTACCCTAAGTAGCCGAATGGAAGATATGTTGCCTACTTTAAAGAATCTAAAAGAAATTCGGTGAACAAAAGAAACGAGGTTTCGTCGAGAAGAAGAAATGAATTATGACTCTCTGACACATTGATATTTATTTCTTTTGAAAGGTGCTCGATCACACTGATCGGATTGTGTCACGCTCCTTATGACGTGTCATGTTTTATCGGCGATAATATGGAACAAATGAACGTATCCATGCGAACAAGTATGATACAGTGCCACGGGTTATGTAACCGAAAATGTTTATTTGTACACGTGTCTCAAATAATTAAACATAATTCTAATATTCTATGGACATTAAGAATCTATTTATTCTAACACATAGCGTAAACTGCTCCTTTGTGAGAAAAATTTGATTAAATACAACTATTTTGACTAATTAAATGTTAAGTGAATCAGCACGGCAAAGCAAAGTAGGTAACTAGTAAATTTAATTTACAACTAGTAAATTTTATTCATATTCTTATAGATAAACTAATTTGATAAAAAAAAATAACAAAAACTACCGACTTCACCCTAAAAACAAAAAAATAAATATATAACCGACTTCTTTCTACAACATCTTGAAATTGGTGCCAAGTGAAACATAAAAGAACAGCAACAAATGTGCGAAATATAGTATTTTTTATGTTTTACTTAACACCGACTTCAAGATGTTGTAGTAAGAAGTCAGTTAAATATTTATTTTTTGGTTTTCAGTCTGAAGGGCTTTTGTTTTTGGTAAAAAAAAATATCTTTTACTTTTTAGTTGCGCAAATACTTCAATAGCTTTAGAAATAATATATTAAGCTCCTGTAGAAATTGTCCAACTGGCACGCATATACTAATTTACCACCTCACTCTACGGCGTATATGCTATTCAACAAGGGTTATTCTCGATTTCCTTGCCATCCACAAATCAGATCCTGACTTGGTTACTATGGGACCATCTCGGTCTCAGTTAAAAAAACAATTTGAAAACCGGTTCACAATTGACGGAGAAATCGCGTAACATGCCTACATAAATATTTAGTACCTGTAGAAAATGTAATACCTACATGTGTATACAATGCTTATTTCTAAGAATTTAGGCGCACGGCGTTTTTTAATAAGTAATTTCTACTCTCGATTTTCCTGGAATCCACTTACCAGATTCTGACTTGGTGATCATGGCACTACCTCGGCACTATAGACTTACGAGTAAACAAAAATTGGTTTAGAATTAACAGAGATATCGTGTTACAAAGAAGTCTGTTATCGATTTTCGTGAGTTTCTCTAATTCCTTGGAATCCACTCATCAGATCCTGACCCGGTGACATTGAGACCAATTTGGGAATATAACCTTCCGATTAAAAGAAATTTTTTATAATCGGTTTACAATTGACGGAGAAATAGAGTAACGAACATACAAAAAAAAATACAGACGAATTGAAAGCCTCCTCCTTTTTAAAATCGATTAAAAAAGGATATAGACTTCAATTGTCTCATTTAACAATGCTATGAAAGCGAACACTTACGCAAAATCTATTCAAGTTATTAATTATGAAAATGAGAAGTGTGAACCACTTTCATGAAAGTTACGTCATAAGTACTCTTAAGCTAGCATAATATGAAAGTACTGAAGGCTTCACATCTCATTTAGAACTTTCCTAGTGCTCAAACAACACTGACTGTGGCCGCAATAAACAATATTCAGACCTCAATTCCATTAAACGAAGGGATTACGCGAACAAAAATTCGAAGCACGTTCACGAAATAACTCGATTTCGCATGTCAGACAAAAGCAATTATGTAACTGGAGAATAGGGATGTGGACGTTCCTGCATGACATTCCTGACATTTATTTAGAACTTCTAATTCGAAGAGTATTACTATTTTTCCTATCCTGCCAGAATCACAGTTTTGCTAAATTCGCCACTACTCTGGCTCGATTGTAGAAAAATGAGGACAGATTTACACAACTTATAATAATACCGATCTGCAGTTTTCGTTTACACAGAAAAGTGCAGATGGTTTTCCAACATGTAAATAATCTTTATTGAACTTTATACGCAAGCGGAAATAGCAGAGTGTTGCTTGCTATGCATTCATAGCACTGTCCCGCTTACACGATCCGTACAACTTAAATAGGTCTATTGCGCATGTATATCAAGGAGGTAGTTGATACACCACAATCAATTCTGAAACAATGATTATATCTTTTATTTACGGCCGTTCAAATACCTTTTTTGACTTAAGTAGGCAAACAGGCAGACGGCCCCCCAGTTGAAAATGTTTACCGTCGCTTATGGACGTTTGCAACACCAGGGGTGACGCCAACGCGTTGCCGACCTGTAAAAAAATTTATCAAGCCCATCTTAAAAAATCTCATGTCGTAGCGCAATGGAAAAACCGTGGCGGGAAGTTCCCTCTAGATCATTGTTGTACGCGGAATGAACGTTCTAGAAAACCGTTGATTAGTTGAGTCTGGGAACTAAAGAAAATGGGGGTGAACATCTCGTCGCTGGCGAGCAGTGCGATTGTAAAAGTGAGGCGTTGGCACCAGATCAAACTATTCCTCGGAACACTCTCCGTTGTATATACCATGTCATCGCCATAACTTTAAAATATCATAGTATAAATAACTTGTATTACTGTTTAGACTATACTTAATATGCTATTCGACTCGTTATAAAAATGACGTCATAAGCTTGTACAAAATCTAGATGGTTTCGGCATTTTGTAAGATGATAAAAAGTATCTCAATTGATTTGACTGTCAATTACCAAATTATTAGCTATGTAAAACTGTACCGGCAATCGCCACGAGTGTCACACTACTCTACCGCGATTTCTGGGCAGTGGGGTGTGCGTATAGAATTCGCAAAAAAGTATCATTTTCTAATAGACGGGTAGGTATACTCGCTTAACGCGAATTAGGGGAATGTATTTTCTTGCGACACACACAGGTCATGGATATGGGGGAAGACCGAATACAGTGCCTAGTGCCACCTGCACGTGTGCGTGTTGGACTCTTATACTTAACGGCATCCGATTCTCCTCCAATGAAGGAAGAGGTCGACAAACTACCCACTAAACCTATCTGCGTCCCGACGAGAGGATGCACTTAGATGGAATGCCACACCGTATACCACATAGTTAAATCACTGTGACGTTCTAGTGCGTACCACGACGTATAGTAGAGGTGATTCTACTGATTCCTCCGTAAACAGTGGCCCTCTACCACGGAATTATGGGAGGACTGTAACTAATTTGGACCAACACCCGCCAAGGTCCCGTCGATGATTAAACTAGACTCCTACAATTCTAGCGCGATTGATTGTAGAAATACCGGACGTTTGATTGGGACTAGTTCCACAGGAATAAAATGACATTGTGCCGACCCCAAATAATTGGAAGAAGGTGAAAGAAAAGAGATACTATTGAGAAGTGAGTGGCGGTTCGTTATTTTGCTTCTGCCAAAAAGTACTGCAAATTTAATCATCATCACATTACTTTCTCAATTATTATTTGAAATATTTCCTAACATTTACTCCAAAAAATATTTTTGTTGGACTGAATATAAATACATTCATTCAAAGTTAGGCAGTTGATAGGTTTCATAAATCAGATTAGGGTAAGATAAACTTTTAAGACATTAGATTTCACAAACTTTACCTGTACTCTGAATTAATGCTGTTATGTTTACAATATTTTTTGGTTAAGATTCCATTGCTAAATATTATCTAAAATGGTTTTAACCATAATAATGTCAATTTATTAAGATTCTAGTTATACAGAATATAATAATTATTAACGGTAAATCATATTTCCTTATATGTTCTATATACTATTCTTCAATATAATATATGTTTCTATGTTGCAAGAACATTAATTATGTCAAGTTCCATAAATTTACAGTAGAAAAAATGAGATAAAGTTTTCCTTAGACTTATATGTTTTAAAAACAAAAGCTAAGATAAAAGCAACTTGATTAGCACGAGTTCATTTCATTAAATAAACTCCGGTGCTTTAACTTAAACAAGTGCAATTTTCTTCCACTCTACCCTTGTGTATGGTATGTTACTACCTTTGTTTTTACTTACTTAAAACTTAAACTATATACTTAGACACACTGGTTTAACTTCAAGCTCATATCACTACAAAAACTTTTTGTAGTAAATATAATTATATACTAGACAATACTAACGGATGTACAGGTATAAAAATGAGCTATGGCTGAACGTCCTGAATCATCATAATTATAACTATAGTATAGGTAAGTATTATTAATGTTTTATATCACACCCAGGTAATGGAAATAAGATTAAAATGAAGTAAAGTGGATTTGGACAATCAATACCACATACTGATGAATTTTTCAAGTAGGCCAAATTCTAAACTATACGAGATGGCGAAAAATACTCAAGGAGTCTCGAAGCCGATTTTGATGAAAACTAAAGTGATATCATTAGATTTTTTAATAATTAACTACCCTAATTAGGAATCGAATCGGCTGATTTTGAAAAAATAACATTCTGTATTATTACACCAGTAGATACAGTAGCTTATAAGGATCAATATCTGTGAATGAACATTACACGGCAAACTAAGGGAAAAAATTTCATGGGTTATACTATTTAATTTTTTGAAGTGAAACTTATATATAGACGTATGGCTATGGGGGGCTTATGATTTTTCTGTCACGAAAAAGCGTTACGGCCGCGTGGAGGAGTGGCATAATTTAGACTAGACGTGGTGAGAGGCGGCATAATTTTAGAGTAGACTATGGGTGCGTTTTTTGGTTCCGGATAGAATTCAGTTTTTTTGTTTGATAACGAAAAATCGAAATGTATGCTGGGACACATAGTAGAAGTGAAACTTCAACGGACAAGTGGAAAAACGAATGGCAACGTTTTCAAATTGGTCATCAAGTACATTAACAATCTGCCCGTAAAACTTCAAGTTAAAATTTTGTTGCGATTCGTTGTACTACTTATCCGTTGCCATTCGTTTTTCCACTTGTCCGTTGAAGTTTCACTTCTACTATGTGTCCCAGCACACATTTCGATTTTTTGTTTCATTATTAAGGTTCCTTGGGCACATTGACAAAAACGGAACCCTTGTGCATTCTTCATCTCTACCCCATCTGCCGAACCATCTGTTTTTGTACGTCACAGTCTCAGAAACGACTGGGTTTATATGGATGATATAGGACAGGAAGATGACTACATCTTCCTGTCCTATATCATCCATACGTCTACATGACGTTGAATTTTTTTCAACCTATATAATCGTAAGGGGTGTCGTTAGTCAGATCTTGAAAACTATGACAATGCTTAAAAACTTGCACTCTCTAGGTTCATGCGCTCGAGTGCTATACACCCCTTGCATCCCCGGGTAAATACAGCCCTGAGTTTCGGATTACTTTGCAAAGATCTATGTTTAAATCCTCTTACTAAACGAATGCCAACTATACCATACTCAGCTGGTCCGCTTTGTGGAATGAACGCTAAAAGATCAGAGGATCAAGAGACGCGATGCTCAACAAACTCCAAATCGATCATAGCGTGTTCGGTGTGTCTGCTTGTCCTTAAGTCCTTTTCGTTTCCTTATATTCTCGTTCCGTATCACCCGCAATGTCGATTAGCATACCTCCTATATAATTTCAAGGACGTTGTTCACCAGGTAATTTCCGTATCCTGTATTTAACGTTTTGAGTTTTAAAAATTATCACCACGAGAAAATTAATGCCTACACAAAATCTATTTTACTTTTTTATGTGACTATTCTAATCCATCTACAGGAAAGTTTTAGATTTTTTTATATAATTTTGTTACACATACATATTCACGCTACTTTTTCATAGTAGTTAGCAAAAACAATAAATAATCACTATTTTTTTCCTTCTAGCAATATTCTATTTTATATGTGGTCAAGGTCAGTGAATCATAAACAAAGCGAATTTATCCATTTTTTTTTTATTTTAACGTTGATCCGAGTCTAAAATAATTAAATACGTATATAACTACTAAGTTTCACGTGAGCAGTGATTTTTAAACTTTACCAAGGATGTCTAGTGGAATTTGAAGCAAAAATATTTTCAATAATTCGATGACATTTACCAAAGGAGAGCCAACATGAGAGGTTTCTAATGGTTAGTTTAGTTTCTTTTAAGCAAATAATAGTTATGTTAACTATCACAAGGTGTTAAAGCTCCTACTTACAAAATTATAGTCATTATTATTAAAGTAAACATCATAGGCTATGTTGACAAAAGGCGTACGTCGTAACTAAAGTAACTTGATACTTGTACGATGTTTGTTGTCGTTAAATTACAACCTGTTAAGTTATGGAACACCTTTTGCTTTATCTGCTTTCGTTTTATTCTATAGTTTTATTCCGAAAAATTATGAAATCTTGTTTTTATTAAATCAAACAAGCCCTCATCGTGAAGTAAATTCTTCTTTACTTGCCAGGCTGTTGCCAAACTGTTCTAGTGCCTTTCTATTTCTATAAATAGTATTTGGTTTGGAAACAATACTCGAATAAACTTTTCTAAGGACGGAGAGAAAAATACGCTCTCCCATTACTCCAGAAATATACATATAAACATTTCAATGAAGTCCGCCAATATGAGATGTCCACAGTGACATCAAAAGCAATTTGGGCGAAGTGACCCGTACGAGATTCAAAGGCTCATTCGACGCCATCGATTGGCACCGCACGTTGGCACACAGGGTCGAAGTTTCAATTCAACAATTTACTTTAGCCGTAGAGTGACGTCAATCAATCGTAGCTATTTTATTATTAGGGCACTTACTTACGTTTCACTTCAATGGTGTGGATTCGTTCTGATGAAGGTCGTTTAAGACAAAGAAACTTAATTTCAAGTTAAAAAAGAGGTACTATGGGCCTAACGACAACAGGGTACCTGGATGCAGTAGCGTAATTAGCGTTATTACCTGCTTTCTTTGTTGCGAAGTTGAAATGTTTTATACACAACCCGCTGCTCAGGAACACGTAGCGAAGTAGCGTGGGATTTACGGATACTCACTAAAACCACCCAGGAACACATAGCGAGGTAGCGTGGGATTCATGGATACTCACTAAAACCACCTCGATGTATCTGCATCTTAATACCAGTTTGGTCAATGACTTGACAGATACAGGACCGTAGACAGGTCCAATCCATATTGCTAAGAGGATGGACCTCCGAAAAAACTTTCTCTCACTTAAAGAGTGAGTAAACTCCCTGCAGAACACATGCGCACCCCAATCTCGATAGCCTTGTGCGAGTGATAGTCAATGTTGTTCTTCAACAGCTTTCACCTTTGGTAGTGGTGTGCGGGAAGGTAACCGGAAGATTCACTGCTTTTTTCACCCTCCAGCCTCTTTATTCGACATTAGATTCTTGCAGGCAACTATAGTGTCCAATTTGTAAGGAACAATTTTAGTGAGCTACTAAATCCGTTATCTATTCAACACTCTGGAGAATAAAAGCCTTTTAGGTAAGCTTTCATTCGCGTGATTTATTGAAACCTTACTTCACGGAAATGACAAATCTCCACGTGCCTTTATTAAAGACGTATTAAGTTAGATTTATGTCCCTGGAAAATTGTGAAAATCGTATGTTTATAATCTAGGTAACTATTCAGATTAGGCACGTTAATTATCTATATATAGTGAATGGGTCATAAAGCTCAAAGTAATAGAATATGTTTTCGTTACTTTGTAACCTCACCTGATGGTGACCTTTGTAATGTCACCATAC
Organism: Dendrolimus houi; assembly: GCA_039645545.1. NCBI lineage: Eukaryota > Metazoa > Arthropoda > Insecta > Lepidoptera > Lasiocampidae > Dendrolimus > Dendrolimus houi. The sequence goes on along the minus strand of CM077127.1, from coordinate 7,680,498 downwards.
ATTTGATTTCAATTTTAACATGTCATAGATTTTATTCTCTTCAGAAAATAATTTTTTAAAGTAGTATATCCTATTTGATCCCGAAAAATTAGAAGAAAAAGATCAAGGTGATATGGGCATGTAACGAGGAGGGGTAAAACTCATGTACGTCCTTCTCGAACGCCTGATGCGGAGCACGTACGTCGTCCGCGGCGTCCATATAGTGAAACTACTTTAGTACAATTTTGTAATAAACATTCGTCAGGAACGTATAGCGTCACGCCGTATTGTTATAAGGGAAATAAATTTACCCTTTTTAAAAAAGAATATTTTAATTGAAAACTATAATGATGAAAATACTTGATTTTTAGAAAGCAACCGCTCACAACAGAAATTAACGACAGACTGACTCACTCGCATTGAAAACAGGGTATATGTTTAGTAAGGCTGCTGAGGTATCTCGGCAGTCTTGCAGGTAAGCATTAACCCTCGCAGTACACGAGTATAACACCTCCCCCTTTAAGAAGAGACTTTGGGGATGTTTCAAAGTCTCTGTTATTAAACTTTTGCTCTAGTCGGAGCTTTAGGGGTGACTATTTCTATGTCAGAATCCTTATCAGAAGAATCTTTTGGATCAAAAGTCTGCGGAGAAAATAATTTTAATTTAAATCTGGATGGTTGTGGTCGGTTGCCTCTAGGTTTACAAATTTTATAATATAAGATATAACTAAAATAACAAAGCATACAAATGAAAAGTAAAATTGTTAGGGTAGAATAGTGTGTCCCATATCTTACAATATGCGGGTTTTCCTTTATGGAATTTAGATCACTTAACATATGTTCCAAAAGCGGTTTGCTTTGCTTGTTAAAATCGTCCAAATCTACATCATGTAACTTGACAGGAGACACATTATCTATTTCATTTAGTTTCGCATGGTTACAACAAGTATCATCAATAAGGTTAAATTCTGGAAAGCTATTGACAGGTGATGTTATATTTAAGATATTAGAATTGGGTATAAGTGTTGTGCTTTTACAATAACCGACACAGTTTTCGGGGATATTAATGATACCTGTTCCGATGATTACAGTTTCGTACAATTTGGAATTTGAACAATCAATCGAAATTTTGGTTGATTCTGATTGTATATAAATCCATTTATTGTTAGAGATCGATTTCCAAATATCTATTTTCCCGAACATTGTTTTCGTTTCACACTGTGGTGGTTTCTCATTGATTACTTTTGCCAATAATTCACTCTCACAGCACTGTTTTGCGTCAGTGGAATAGACCGTTTCTACGTTACAAATGAAGTTACCCGGACTTACATTCTTACAGTTTCTGAGATCATTAAAGATGCAATACTGTGCCTTGTCTTTGGTCATTGCTATGTACTTATTGGTTGGGAGTATTAAACTAAATGAGTTTGGTTGTTCAGAGTTATGCGGAGTAGGCAGAGCGATGTTGTGGAATAGCATGTACTCCTTGGTGCTTACTAACGGTACTTGTACAACAAACACGATTTTATTATTTAAATAATAACATACTAGTTTTGATATACTTAGAATAAGGTGCATATTACTTAAATCTAAAACTACGGGCAACTCGAGGTCACCGGGCAAATGACGATGGTTATTAGCAAGCTCTCTGTATAATTGGTTTGGGGATATGATGGCAGGGTGCAGGATGTTCTGACTGCTAAATAATATTGCGTTGGTAATGTCTTCTAATTGAAATGATAATGTAAGTATCGATGCTTCTAAGGTGGTTAGGATTTCATTAACTTTTACTAGTATTTGTAATCCATTTGATAATTCGGTAATGTTTTTAACACTAACAGAGAGGTTGTTAATAGCATTACTGAGATAAATTTCATTATCTTTTATTTTTGTAAAGTTTCATTATAACGTTCTATTACAGATGTGGTAACCAGTATATTTTCCTTCATAAGCGAAATCAACTGTTTTTCGTTATTTTGTAATGCTGCTATCGCTTCATCGTATTTAAGAGCATCGTTTTCGTCTAAGGTGCCGAAAACTTGTTTCAGAATTGTACCTATCCTCCTATCCAGGCACTGCGTTTTATGCGGTTATCTATTAAGTGTGAAATGGAAGAAAATTCTTTATTCATATCTTGATAACGTGCTTTTAGGGGTTGTAACATATTACGGCATTCTGTGTCGACTTCCATAATTCTGGTTTGATTACACAATTTTCCTGTGATTTCAAAAGCATTTTCAATGTTCTGTATATGCGAGGTAAAGTGTGAAATATCTACCGGTATTAAGATATTTAACTGAACGTTTTTAATTTTAAGTTTCCCTAAGTAATCATAGTAGAGACCCGGACTTGAAGTAATTGATTGGATGTAGTCTTGATCGGATCGGGCCCGAGTTGCGCTGCAAATAATAATTAGTGTAAGTCTAACTAACGTAAGTATTCTACTTTGTAATAACTAACCTATACCTAATTACGAGTTTCTATTTTTATTTCAATAATTAGTAAATTTTGTTTACAGGTTTCCAACTTCAGCTGGTTTCACTTGGTCATAATGGTGAGTAACGTGACGCCGGTTAATAAGCAAGGTAAGAGTGTTATTACCATTTATTTTAATCACTTTGTAAGGTCCTTTCCAAATAGGCGATAATGCCTTACGTAGTCTTAGGTGGTTTTTGAGGTACACATAATCGCCGATTTTATATTTGATTGGGCGAGTATGTGTGTCGTAATATGTTTTGGATGATTCTTTGGATTTTCTTATAAAATCTAGAGCTTTTTCGCGGGAATACTTTAATCTATTTTGGAGCATACGGACGTAGTCGGGATATGTCACTCCTGGTGACTCGTTGTAGATGGAATTTGGAATGAATGGTTTGTTTCCAAACATCAATTCATAAGGAGTAAAGTGAGTTGTGGAATGGACAGAGGTATTATAAGCAAGCATGGCAGTATATACATAACGAGGCCAATTAGTCTGTTCCTCGTTAATATAAGATTTTAAATATTCCTTCAGGGTTGAGTGACTTCGCTCGAGAGCGCCTTGGGTTTGTGGATGGTATGGAGAGGACCAAAGGTTCTTGATTTTTAGGAATTCACATGTTTTCTTAAAAAGGTCTGACGTAAAATTTGAACCCTGGTCTGTAAGGATCATTTTGGGGATACCAAAGATTGATATATAATGGAGCAAGCATTCGCTTGTTTCTTCGGCAGTAGTACTGCGGATTGGGTATGCGGAAGAGAATTTAGTGAGATCATCTTGGATTGTTAGTATATATTTTAATTTTGCGGGTCCAGCTTCAGGGAGTGGACCTACAATATCGAGGGATATTCTTTGAGAGGGTTCTGTTGAAGTACTGGTAATTTGCATTGGAGCACGGTTTATTTTCCTAAGGGCTTTGTTCTCCTGACAAGACTTGCATTGTTTCACATATGATTCTATATCACTACGCATCCCTTTCCAGTAGTATGTTTGTTTTATTCTATTATACATTCTAACAGACCCCAAATGGCCTGCTATTGGAATATCGTGATTATCGAGAAGGATCTTCTTGATTTCCGTAGGGGCTGGATATATAATATTATTATGAAATATCTTGATTTTAATACGTGTGTCATGGAAAAGGTATGTTAATATATTATAGATTTTCACAAAGGAGTGCCTTTCAAACGGGTTTTTCAGGTCGGATATACTTATTTCATTTATATCCTCAAAGACAATCAATTCGTTTCGAATTGTTTTCAGCGTTTGGAAAATTTCAGGATAAGTTGATTCATCGAAATAATGTACTTTAATGAAAAGTAAGTAATAGATTTTATTATTGTATTCAAGCTTTTGGAAAGAGAAAAGTTCTTTTTCTGCGTTATAGACGTTAGAGAGTGTTTCGGGATCACTTAGAATCTCTTGGATATAGGGATTAGATTCGTCTAAGTCCATAGATGTAGGGACCAGTATGATTTTTGTAGAAGACTTCATTAGGCTCTCATTATGTTCCTCGATATTTGTATTAAAGGAATTGTTTTTATTTGCCATAGCTTTCAGGAACATGGGATAGTCATCAACAGGTAAGTCAGGACATAAACTGGTGGATGGCATTGGATCGATATCCGTAGGAACATCGGGAATTGGCTGCGAGCTCGGCAAACATTCAGGTAAGTCAATCCTATTAGCATCAGGTTGGATACTGGGAAGTAATGGCGATTCTAATACTTGTTCAGGTAAGTCAACAACTTCATTTCCAGGTTCTCCTCTGTAGTTTTCAATAATATCTGAAAGTGATATAAGATCATCGTTGAGGTCGAGGGTATTTGGCGAGGCAGTAATGATTTCGTCGGGGTTAAAAGACGGTGGTGATATTAATAAGTCCATTAAATCTCCGTCTACTGCAAGGTTGGATTCTGGATTCTCGGGTTGGATTGGATTAACGGGAAAGCGAGACAAGGCATCCGCGTTAGAATTTATTTTTCCTTTCTTGTACTGAATTTCGTATTCGAATTCTTCGAGTTTTAATCGCCAGCGGACGAGTCGTGACCCGGGGTCTTTGCAACTAAACAGCCATTGGAGTGGTTTATGGTCGGTAAGTATTTTAAATCGGTGACCATAAAGGTAAGGTCTGAATATTTTAGTACCAAAAATTATGGCAAGGCATTCCTTTTCGGTAACTGTATAATTGCTCTCAGCTTTATTCAGAGTACGCGACGAATAAGCTATTGGACGGTCTTGCCCTACTGAGCCTTGGGATAATATGGCTGATATGGCATGATTGGATGCGTCACAGGTTAGGATAAAAGGTTGTGTAAAATCTGGATAGGCTAATATTGGGGCTGTAACAAGTTTGTTTTTTAAGGACTCAAATGCGAGTTGTTGTTCATTTTGCCATTTGAAGGGGACGTCTTTCTTTAACAAGGAAGTTAATGGTTTAGCCAATTTGGCGAAATCGGGTATGAATCTTCTATAATACGACACTAAGCCGAGGAAGGATTTTATATCCTTCGGTGACTGAGGAATCGGGTAGTTTGTTACAGCCTTAATTTTTTCAGGGTTTGGTTTAACGCCGTCTTCACCGATAATATGTCCTAGATATGCTACTTCCTTCCGTAGGAACTCGCATTTTTCTGGTTGTAGTTTTAAATTGAAACTACGAAGTCTATTGAATACAGCTTTTAAATTGTTAATGTGTGAATTTAAGTCTGCAGAATATATTACGATATCATCTAGATATACGAAACAACGTGTTCCTTGGAGACCGGAGAGGCAAGTATTCATCAATTTTTGAAAAGTGGACGGGGCGTTTTTAAGCCCAAATGGCATTCTGTTGAATTGGTAATGGCCCTGGGGCACGGAAAAGGCTGTTTTAGAAGCATCTTCGGAAGAAATAAGGATTTGATGGAAGCCTGAGGTAAGGTCTAGTGTCGAGAAATATTTACTATTTCCTAATTGGTCAAGGATCTCAGATATCTGTGGAATGGGGTAAATTTCACCAATGGTGATATCATTCAACTTGCGGTAGTCAATTACTATCCGCCATTTACGTTGGCCCTGGGAGTCTGCTTTTTAGGCACTATCCATATTGGTGAACTCCAAGGAGAGGACGAAGGCTCTATTATGCCTTGACTGAGCATTTTGTCGATCTGAGTTTCAACTTCTTTCTTGTGACATTCTGGGAATCTGTACGACTTAGTATGAATGGGGACATTACTACTTGTTTTTATTTGATGAGTGAGGGCAGATGTGTGGGACAGCAGATCATTTGCTAAATGGAAAATGTCTGAATACTGAGAACAAAGTTCTATGAGAGCATTGGATTCTTCTTGATTGAGATGATCTATTCTTAGGGAATTGATTACTTCATCGGTTCGGTGAGTTGTTTCTTGGGAATTAGTGTTGGTGCAAAAGGCAATAGGATGAAGTGGTTCAACCTTAAGGTTTAGGTTCGGATTAATACTGATACTGGATTCTGAGATATTAGCGATTGTTAGGTTAACACGATTGTTATCTTTGATCTTTACTATACAATTGGATATTAATATGTCTTTAGAGATATGTTGATCTATGATAATGCCCTCTTTTAGGTTAGTATTTTGGATTGAACACTCAATAACAGCCTCGGTACGAGGGGGAATGACGTAGAAAGGATCGGAGAAAAGTAGTTTTAGCTCCATGTTTCCTATTTTTAAAGTATCGTGAGTATAATCGATTTTACAACCGAACGCGTTTAAAAAGTCTGTCCCTATAATACCATCGTAGGGTAGGTTAATGTTCTTAATGACATGGAATTTAAAGGATGCTAGTTTAGATTTGTTTAATTTTAATTTTAGTTGAAAATGTCCTTCGGTTAGTGTTGGCTCATCGCCCGGGTCTATACCCTTAAGCTTAATTGGTTCTTTTGTTAGTTTCTGATTTTTGTGAATACTAGATTCTTTTATTAGACATATAGCAGAACCGGAATCGACTAAAAGAGATATTGGGATATCTGAGGCTTGTGAATCTAATAATACGTGAGGCAAGAGTTTTTTTGTAATGTCTAAATTAATTTCGTAAACCTTGTTGTCAGTTGTGTTGCGGCTTCGGATAACTCTCGGATTTTTATTTACTACAACAGGTGAGTGATCTTCTCTTATATTAGGTTTTATATTATATGATTTTAGTTTTGTTTTTTCTGTTTCAGATGCTGATTGCGAGAGACTGGATATGTTTGGATTACATCCGTCAGTTTGGGGCTGGTTACCCTGTCGGTTGGACTCTGGGATAAGGTAAGGTCCGTCAGTTTGGGGCTGGTTACCCTGTCGGTTGGACTCTAGGTTAAGATAAGGTCCGTCAGTTTGGGGCTGGTTACCCTGTCGGTTGGACTCTAGGATAAGGTAAGGTCCGTCAGTTTGGGGCTGGTTACCCTGTCGGTTGGACTCTAGGTTAAGATAAGGTCCGTCAGTTTGGGGCTGGTTACCCTGTCGGTTGGACTCTAGGATAAGGTAAGGTCCGTCAGTTTGGGGCTGGTTACCCTGTCGGTTGGACTCTAGGATAAGGTAAGGTCCGTCAGTTTGGGGCTGGTTACCCTGTCGGTTGGACTTGAATGTATCAAAATAAGGTTGTTGGTAAGTATTGGATATGGTGTCGGCTTCCTGAACTCGTCTCGTGCAACACCGAGGCGAGACGCTTATTCGTTTAAAGGGGCTGGTGAAACATCAACTTCATCCTGCCCGATTTGTTCTTCTGGTTGGTCGACGAAGTTCACCCGCGGTGGTGATCTTGGTGAATTTGAGGTGTTAAATTGGTTAGGGTAAAACCTATAACGGTTATTGTTATACTCTCGTTTCTTACACGAGGAAATATCATGGCCGGCCGTCTTACAATAGCGGCAGAAGGCTCTAGACGGTCCTTGAGCTGAAGGGGTGAATGTTTTTTGTGGATTCGTATTATAGTCTGGCCTGGGTGTACTTGTACTTGGTTTATTTCTGTTGAAATTACCAGGTTTCGGGTCGATCTGTGGACGTCTATATAGTGTCTGTTGAATGCGCTCTTCAGACACGGCTAAATTAATGGCTTCGTTAAGCGTTCTGGGAGATCTACATCTAACAATGTTGGAAATACGGGGTGTAACCCCATAAGGAAGTGATGGAGTGCAAGGTCTTCCATGGCCGCAGTACGGCCGGGCAACTCCTTACTCTTTGTGTTGGCTAGAGAAATTTCCGTCAGTAGTTGTGAAAGGTAAGTTTCTACTTTTAGCGCGTATTGGCTAACGTTCTCCTGTGGACCTTGTCTGCTTTCTTGAAGCTCCGTTAGGAGGTGGGAATAATGTTTCCTTTCGCTGAACTGATTTTTAAGAAATTCTTTTAGCTGTTCCCAGCACGAGAACTCTTTGATGGAGCAGGCTATCTCCGCTTTACCATTTAATTGGCTGAGGATATATTTAAATAGAATAGTTCGCTGGACTTCGGATGCGAGTTCGTATGCGTTTTCGCAATTAACTAAAAATGAATTCAAGGTTTCGCGGCTGCCGTCATATGCTTTAATGAATTTAAATAATGTGTTTAGATCCAATTCGGACATCGCGAGGATTGCAGCTGTTTTCCTAGTAAGCCGAGGTGAATTAACGGGTGATTTCGCTCCTGAATCACTTACGATCTGTTCCGGTTCTGGGATAAGTATCGTGAGTTTTGTTTCCTCCTGTTTGGGCACCTTTGGCATAATTTAATTTAAGAGTTGGAACAGATAGCAAGTTGATATAATAACGACAAGCATTAATATAATAAATTATGGAACCCTACTTTATCAATCTCAATTAGATAAAGCGATGACCAAAGACAAACACTTACAATAATAGCAGTGCGTAGGCGACGGATATAGGCGAGACGGACAGGAACATTCCGATGCGATAAGGTTGCGTATACGCGATGAACACTCCTGTAGACTAGTCCCGTAGACACACAAGTAGAATGAAAAAATCAGTAGGTATTCTTCAATATCTCTCTTTTCAGGTTTAAAACTGGAACTCCTTGGATAATCGAAGGTAGGTAACCGTGGCTCAGGATGCAGTTACTCCTTCACAGGATACGCAGATCTGTTCCAGGGGCTGCCGGCGTTGTTGCAATGATACCGCCGGATGTAGCAGGATAATGGGGTAAGTATTCAGACTACTACCAGAAATCGGCGGTGTCTTTAACACAACGCAACTGGATACACGAGGATATTATGGTAAGTTTTAGCACTTTTCGTTAAAATCACGTATAGTTTTTAGAAATTAAGATTCTGGTTTTGCGGAATCCGGGGCGAGTCTGCGATGCGGTTGCTAGGCACTGGGGATTTCCGAATCCCACCGCTGCCACCAAAAATGTTATAAGGGAAATAAATTTACCCTTTTTAAAAAAGAATATTTTAATTGAAAACTATAATGATGAAAATACTTGATTTTTAGAAAGCAACCGCTCACAACAGAAATTAACGACAGACTGACTCACTCGCATTGAAAACAGGGTATATGTTTAGTAAGGCTGCTGAGGTATCTCGGCAGTCTTGCAGGTAAGCATTAACCCTCGCAGTACACGAGTATAACAGTATGCAGCCTACATCGTTTGTAACAAATCGTTACCTTACTAAAATATTCATTGTTAGAATGTACCTCTTGTATTCCTGGCACGAAAAAACAGAATATTTGAATAGACGGGTAAACACACAAAAGTACCTGTGTTTTAATTAAGAGAAAACCTTAAGTAAATTCGTGTAATTATAAAAAAGGTTTAATGGAAACCCTTCCGCCGTCAAGGTCACGTACACGCAGAGTGTGCTGGGTACTTTTAGACTAGGGATGCCACCTTTTTTTGAAGAAAAAATAGTATTTTTGAGAAAGTTAGGGGAAAAATAGTACACTTTATATTTTTCATTAAAAATTTTATTTATTTCATCGTTGAATTTTCCATCTGTATTTATTACTACTTTATGCTTTGGCCAGTAAAGATCTATTATTTTTTAAATAATCATAATACTCGGAACAAAAAGCGCGACAATTAAATTACCGATGAAAATATAGTTCACTTCATACTATATTATTTTTCTATAATATAATTATATTAACAATTGGCTAAAACATAGTAGGATACTATATTATAATACGGTTGGGAACTCTATTTATACTACCATTTAATGTAAAGTAGCTTTTTACTTAATAACAGTTAGGAATAAATGACATTATTGAGGAAGGTCAACGGTTAAATATCGAATTGGGACCACCATGCGCCATCATTATTCTGAAATAATATAATTTATTGTTTTCAAAGCAATTTTACGAATGTCGCTAGAACCTAATGAATCCTTACCTTCTATAACAACGAGATACAAGGCCGCAGCGAACATTTCCGAGGGGTTAAGCGTTATGAAGACTAGACCTTAGGGACCTGTAACTCATATTAAAAGCCGCCTATGGACGCCCTTTACTGTTTACTGCTCGAAATATCGCCATCAAAGACTAACAATGAAATAAACATTTTATAATATAATTTTGAAGATATCTTTAAGACACCTATATATCTTTAAGACACCTATATATGTTTTACTTGGCACTATATCCCGTATTATTATTTACACATTATTATTCGAAGAAAAGCGTCGAAAATTAAACCTAAACAATAAATTAGACCGCTATCAGTTGGGAACGTTCTCAAAAGACTTGCAGCATTGCCCGTTTGGATGGACAAGATTGACACTGACTTCAACTGGCAACGATGTGGTACATAGTGTTTAATTAGCTTATTAAATCTTCGTACCCGTCCGTCTTTGTATTCATGTGACAGTATATCATGTGACAGTACACCATGTGATAGTATACCATGTGACAGTATATCATGTAACAGTGTATCTTTACTTCATCTTTATCTCTAATATCATTCACATAGATCCCGGTAGGTTTTGAGAAAATATCTGTAATTTGAAGGATGTAAAGATTTTATAAAAACCTCTTTTCAGCACAAAATGATTACGGTATCCTAAAAATCATTAACGCTCATTTCTCGCAACTTTATTATGAAGCAAAATTAGGAAATTTTGCTTCAATTACCTTGCTTTCAATTAACTTTTACAATGTCGATATTTTTGATTCCATATACGTGACAGCAGAAACGCTACATTAAACGAAGCAAGCTGTTTTAAATTGAAATAGTTCCACAACGGAGAATTTCTCGTTCGGAAAATGTTGCTTTGTATAGAAAAAATGTCGAATGTACAGGAATCATTCGTATAATATATCACAATAGATACATATAATATGTGTATATAAAACGTGCTCGGGGTAACGTTACAATTTGTCTGCATAATTTTGGATATTTAAATTACCTAACATGTTATTTTAATTGAGGATACAGTTTCGATTTGTAACATGATATGTTAGGAATGTAAAAGACGTATTATATTCAGAATATAATGAGCTACCTTTAATATACGTACATTACAATTAACATACCTATTTTGTATTACTCACCTAATTGTTTACGGTGTCATAAGCATTTTGACGAAAACGGAACCTTTAAGTTTCCATTCATTTGTCTTACTATCCGTTAAAATTGGACATAAGCTATGGAGCTTATGTCCAATTTTACATTTTACATGTACCTGTATGGACAGGTAATGTCCAAATTCAACCGATGGTAGGACAAGTGAATGTATAGTAAGATATAGGAGCCGACCAGTAGTCTATATGGCACTACATAATACTATTAGTAAGGCCGAGAAACCAGTAAAAGCATGACCGCTGTACACGTAATTTTAAGTTGCAAAAAAATAATGTGCTTTGTCCTGTGGAATATTCTTCCTCAGATTTTGAAAAATGATGATGTCCTCTAATAACCGTTTTATTTAAGACAGCATGTATGGAGATGTACATGTATTTATCAATCCCTTTATTTCTACTTTTTAGTTCACATGACTATTAAATTAAGAGGAAGAAGACTAAGGCGGTACGGGCATGTAATGAGGAGCGATGAAAGTCACGTAACAAAAGGAATGTTAAGCTGGAAGATTGACAGGTACAAATGTAAAATTAGACCAAAAAAGGATGGATTGTGTGAAGGATGACACGATCACTTGTCAGTGTGACAGAGGACGTGTGCCAGAATAGAGTAATATGGAAGGAAAAGACATATTGTACCGACCCCAAATAACTGGGAGAAGGTGAAAGAAAAGAGGATGGCTATATAATCATGTTTTTATTTTAATTTAAACTATAATATTATTACGATGCCTAGATGCGTTTAAGCCCTTTTAAAGTAAGTAGCGAACACTGCACAACAGGCATTTTGTGTTAGAGACGCCAGTTAAAGTGACTTTTCTCATCTACCATTTCACGGCTAGAGCACTCTATAAATGGGACAGCATTCCACCTGGGACATTACATTTTCAGACAATGTTGGCCACGTCAGAAGTGGCTTTCAGACAGCCTTATCGATCGGGGAAACGGGTGAGTTATCTTAGTACATGGGTACAAAATATGTTAAGAGGTCTAAGTCTTTACCCACCAGTTTAATGAAAAGCAGAGTTCCCAGATTCGAATCCTAAGCGTGATAAAAAGAACTTTCAGTCATTTTATAGTCTAGGTTTTTGGACACGGCCCCTGTGTTATTCGTTGTATTCATAACACATGCATAAAGTGCTTATCTTGTTTTTTTTAAACATTTTTCAAATTAGAACTCAAATACTTTTATTACAATTATTAAAATAACAACATGTCACACAACACTAAAGAAAACATTGAGACTATATAGCACTACAATAGTATTAAGAATTATATTAGTTAATAATAATATTTTAATCTCGTTGCACGCTTATGGGAAATATTTTCTTAAAACCTAAACCTAATATATAATGTATGTTTATATCTGACTTTACTTTAAAAAAACACCATCAAAATAATTTTTCAGAATCATACATACATATAATAGTTATGTAATGTATTTCATAGAAAAAATAGTAACCTATAAATCACCGACATACCTACTTTGCGGGCAAATTAAATTTATGGCAGCTAATGTATGTTTATAGGAGATATTATGAAGCTCCATCCTAGACTGCGTCTTCACTCAACATCAGGTGAGACAGTGGTCAAACGCAAATTATACCTCCATAAAAAATTAAAAAAGCTACAGTTGTAGTAATTAATCGTTTAATAATTTCATAAATTAATAGACTATGTTAGGTTTCACGGAGCGATAGCTATTTTAAGGCAGATGTTCATTGATCTGTTGTAAAATTACAAGGTTAGTTAGAGAATATGATACTGGTGGTATTGGTGACATTTGTAATAGGTTGCTGGACATTTTAGATTGCGAACATTTAATTGACGATATTTCAAAGAAATTTATAGTATTTAAGCGGTACGTGAAGCCAGGCAGACACAGTTGCTCATTTTGCGAGACTTCCTCCTAGGCCGTAGCTTCCGTTTTCGAGTGGAGGGAAAGCGCTTTTCCCCTCACCCACTCACAGCCAGTGTACCACCGGGCTCGGCCTTGTCCCCACTACTCTTCACGCTGTACACCAGCGACATCCCAAAAACTCCAGATGTCGAGTTAGCCCTCTTCGCGGATGACACCGCTTTCTATACATCAGATCACAACAGGGAAATGGCTTGCGTCGGGCTGCAAGCAGCTGTCACAGAGCTAGGCAGATGGTTTCACAAATGGAGGATAGAGGTGAACCGGGAGAAAAGCGCAGCAATGTTGTTTTTTCCGTGCACGCTTCGCTTCTCTAAACGCACTTACCTTCGCCGAAAAGCCATCTCGATCTACGACCAGCAAATCCCCTGGGCAAAGTACACCAAATACCTGGGTGTCACCCCAAATCCGAGCTTGCGCTTCGGCATAATATCACTATAGTCCGAGATAAAGCGCGATTTGTGATGGGTCGTCTAGCACCCATGATTGATAAACGAAACAAAATGTCCCTCAAACACAAGCTTACCCTATATAAAACATGCATCCGCCCGATCATGACATAAGCGAGTGTGGTATTCGGCCATGCCAAGCCTGCCCTTTTAGATAAGCTGCAAATCGTGCAGAATAAATTCATGCGCAGAACCGTCGGTGCTCCCCTCTATATGCGTAACGTCGACCTCCATCGCGATCTAGAGCTTCCCTCCATCAGAAACTACATCACGTCGCTCTCTCGTAAGTATATCGATCTTGCGCCGCACCGTCGAAATCCGCTCGTCGTGTCCGCATCCGATTACCAGCCTCGGCGAAAGGCTCTCGTGCGATGACCGCGTAACGTCCTCAGGACAGGGTCGACGTTATTACAAAACGGTTGGACCGGATCAGTCCGCCAGTGGTTAGGACGGCAGGCTGGCAGGCACCGACAGACAGACCCATTCGACGGCGTCTCAGACGATCTCTCCCCGTCTCCGCGAGGGACGCCAGGAGACATAGCCCCCCCATAGGATAGACTAGGCGTGTTGTTCGGAAGTTTCTTTCGCTGTTTCTTCTTTCCCAGCCATACTACGTTGCGAAACGGCAGTAAGATAGTATATATAGGCCGCTTCTAACCGCCTTTCCCGATCCGCCGGGATTATTCCCCTCGGCCTTCATATTACCCGTCATCCGTTCTCAGTTAGTGCATTGTGTCGCCCTATGTTGGACTTTTAGGTTCATCCCCCTCTCATGGCAACAGTCCAGCCGAAGTGAAGCCCCCTAGGGAGCTCTCTCGAGCAAGTTGCTCCCCGAGCTCGAGCGCCATCCCGGTAATGTCCCGGTAAAGGTCTTCGGACCAACAACATAATGTCAAGTCCAATATATATATATATATATATATTTGTAGACACAGTTGTTCTACCATTTTCCAGGCGCTACGATATTCAGAAAACTGAGTGTTTTTTATTTGAATGCTTATAAAATTATTTGTGAGTTTCATATCTATAATGTTGATATGATATAAAGACTTTGAAATAGTGAGGTGTTGAAGTTGTGAGGACCGGGCGACCAAGCGGAGGTTGGTGGTCACCGGGCCAAGTTGGGCCCATTCTTTATGTCATCTTAGTAATATATCTGAATATGTGGCTATGAAAAGATCAAACAAAGGTAACTTTTCTCATGTTTCTGTGATTGCGATATATGTGTTTGTTGATTTAATATGCAAATTTCCGCTGACGCTCACACTTGTGCCCTAAGGCACAAGTATTTAGCTTCCCAGTGAATAGAAGTAAGATTTCTAAAAATCTTAATTCTATTCACTGGGAAACGTACCTACATAGAAAAATAAGTATATCTTTGCTGTGTGTGTAAAGAGTGCTTTGTACAAGTTGGTGGTATTTCTGTGGTGTACCATTACTGTCGCAAGATACTAATTAACTTGTCTCTTAATTAATATTTGCTCTAAGATTTCAGAGTATCCGTACTAAGAAATAAATTTTCTGTATATTATAAAAACTTACAAACACATAAGCTTTTTGGATTGTGAATTACTACTGCACGTTGCTGATTGTTGCTATTATATTTTGTATAGGGCTAAATTAAACAAAGCTATTCAAGATAATTGTATTTACATATTTACATATTATTACGACTTAACCAAAATTCCACGAAGCAAGCCGACAAATGTGAATGCACACCTGTCGGCCATAAAGCCCAAGTTTATTACCTGCCCGCACTTGCACTTCTTTTGTTTTCTTTGTGTTTAATATTTTTAATTAGAAAAGCCGCCTATTGTGTATTGTAAACCTCTCTGGTAGGCAGTGGCCAGGTGTGGTTCTAAGAATCCATTGTTTACACGGTCGTGGCATATTGTAAGCTGAGTATAAAGGGATGCCCGAACGGAGAGATCGGCAGTCAAGCTACTTTTACGATACGAGCAAGACGTGTGTACATTTGATGAGCTATATAGTAACGGACTTTGCATGTGTTATTAAATCGTGCAGTTTGTACTTGGTGTGTCCAGTTATATTTGTACCTATGTTATACGTGTTTGTATAGTTCTAATAAATCCTATAGTAATTCCAAACAGCATTTTAATTCGAGTCCCGTAACTCGTAACAAAATCGTCGGCGTCAGGACCTTGGTAACTAAATATTTTTGTGAGATTATTTTTTCGTAAAATTATTAACAAGAAACAATTTTGACGACAAATAATTAAAAAAAATGTAGTTACAAGGTTCTGCACTCACGACAATAAACGGGCTGAGAATACTATAATATACTCATATCTTTTCATCCGTGCAGGAACGCAGAAAGAATACAATTTCCTGCGGCCGGGCGGCCTGCCGTAAAATCCACAGCCAGATGGTAGGCTATTTGCTCGTCTGGACGGCTACCACCTTGGTTTAGAGTATGCCACCATAACAACCTTGAGTTAGAGAACGGCAGCACATTGGTAGCACCTTTGGTGATATAAATGTCCATAGGCGATGGTCACCGCTTTCGATCATGTGGGCCGTCTGCTAGTCTGGTGAATCCATGCAATATTTTTATAAAAACATACATAGGTATGTTTTTATACTGTTGTTCACTGTTTTTCTTTAGAAGATCATTTTTTTGCATTTCAAACAGGATTTTTGCAACGAAATACACTATTTCATGATGTTTAAATGGGTCTTAGGGTTGATTTTAGAATCTTCAGATAAATGATATCAGTCAAATTAATTATAACCTGACTAGATTAAAAATGAAATAATTCAACGGTTTTTATTCATGCAACTGTCATTTCTAATGTATATTATTCCTATGAGTAACTTTTATCTGATGATTGGAAAATCGACCCTTAGACAAGCTTCAAGAAAGCTACATTTAAAATACTAGTTAATAAATCTTAAACTCGTCGTCATCACATCGCAATTTATTATTGGACGTAAATCTCCTCAAGTTGGCACGTGTTCCAGTTCTGTCCGTCCCTCATACAGCCCCTACCATAACAAGGTTGAATAGTATTTTCCACTAAGTTTACGGTGGTCTCCATTCCAAGACTTAAACGGCTCATTTCAGATTAAATTTTAAAATAATTATCACAAATTTTCTTTCTCCCATTATCAACAAACTCTCCAATTTCAGATGTATTTATTATTCCGGGTATTTTAACATCAAAAGACTGAATAAATACATTTTTCAAAAATTTTATAGTAATTACCAATCTGTACCTTATTTTATAGTTCCGTTACAAGTTAACTATAGTATTATAATACGTAAATAATTAATATTTTATTTTTTATTTATTCAAATTCAAATTCAAATTCAAATTCAAAGTTTTTTATTCAAAATAAGTTCCACTGGAGAACACTTTTTGAAGGTCATATAAATATATAAGTTAAAATTTAATTTTTCTTCCTATTCTATGTATACCGCTTCACAACGTGTTATTGCTGTTAAGGAGAAGAAGCGGCAAGAAACTCCCCAGCAACACGTCTAGCTAAATAATGTTTTTCTTTAAGTTTCTTATTCTATTTATATCTCAAGTTGTTTTTTTTTTAATAAGTTTTATACAGAAGTATGTTACAGAATTACTTTTTGAAGAATCAATGGAGTTGTAGCAAACAGTGCATACTCAATAAGACCAAGACACAATAAGAGGAAAGAAAAATATTATGAAAGTTATAATAATGATATGACGTACTAAAATGTTATGCTGCAATATATCTCCATAAATCCCTTACAAGCTTGGCAAGATAACATTAAACAAAATATAGTATAAGATGTTAGAGTGAGCTGCTATGTAAATGAATTTTTGTCATTTAAGTATTCTTCAATAGTGTAGTATCCCTTTTTAGCAAGATACTTTTTAATTTGGTTTTGAATTTAGTGAAAGGCAGATCTAACATTTCACTCGGAATCTTATTGAAGAAGCGTATACCAACCCCCAAGAAAGAGGACAGTACTTTTGTAATCTAAAAGATGGCAATATCAGTCTATTACAATGCCTGGTGTTGAAATTGTGAATATCCTTATACTGCTTGTAGGCACTCAAATTATTACGAATATAAATTATATTATTAAAGATATATTGGCATGCGACCGTCATAATATTGATTTCCTTGAAGCATTCTCTAAGAGACTCCCGAGGGCCGAGGTTGTAAATTGATCTTACGGCTCTTTTTTGTAAAACAAATATGGTCTCTAAGTCAACAGCGTTGCCCCAAAGTAAAATACCATAGGACATGACACTATGAAAATAACTAAAATAAACTAGTTTAGCAGTCTCTTCGTCAGTGAACTGCCTAACTCTTCTGACCGCTTCTGAATAATATAAAATATGTACTGACTCTGAATTTTAGAAAACATTTAGAGTAATTAAACGCATTTATTTACGTGAGCAAACTTGTATACAGTCAGAAGTATCAAAAGGAACTAATAATTCGCACGCACATTGCCTACAACTTACAAGGTAAATATGTACATGACATGTGTGAGTGACGTGTGTTCAACACGCCTCGTTTATCCTCTTAATTAACCAAGTTCCATGAATTTGTATTGCCCTGAGCAAATTGGCCATGTAACTCATGGAGCAAACTCCAAGAATACATGACGCACTTATCTCTTGACTCGGTGAAACTAAGCTTTATAGTAGCTAACTTTCTCAGACTTAGAAGATATTTATGAAAATAACCAGAAAGACAAAATTTAATTACTTCTGACGGTCTTAAGGCGCGTTTTATGGCGCGCATAGTCGCGTTTTTATTTAATTTATTTAAAATTATCCTATCCTTGTAAGTTTCCTTTCCTTTCTTCTTTTCCCCACCCACATTCACATTGTTGTCTGCTTTCATACTTATTCTAATCCACTTTACAAAAAAAATAGCATTAGTTGCATATAGTCAATAAATACTAGGTGTGCCCGCCATTTCGTCTTTTTTATTTCTGGAGTACAGCAAAGAGACTAATGTGCGCGGGGAAAACTCTGCTTGGAGTTCATTTCAAATCTCCAAGCTGCGCAAGAGGAATCATTTTTGACAATCGTTTCTTACACCAGCGTAATTGCTGACGAAAGCGAGACTGAACCCAACTGAAGGTAATCTAGTTTGTAATTTAATTTCAATTGTAACTTAATTTTGGTATAAGTAAAACATAAACAACAAAAACAAATGTGCAAAATATAATGATTTTTGTTTTACTTCGCACCGCCTTCAAGATTTTGTAGAAAAAAGTCAGTAAAAATTGTTTTTTTACTTTTTAGTTTGAAGTCGGTTTTAGTTTTGTTAAAAAAGAAACTTTTTAGTTGTGCAAGCACTTGAATAGCTTTAGAAGTAACTAGAATTATCCCCGCGGCTACGCCGTGTGAAAACCCTAGGTAGTAAGTAGCTCTATGTTACTTACATAAAAACATAATTAGGTTTTTCATACATATAAACCTTCAATGAAAATTTATCTGATGGTGAAAATCGCTTAAAAATCATAGCTACATTATTGTGTACACATACGTTATCTGTCAATATACTTTTAATTTTTGACTTCCAAACATATTTCTATATGAAAAATGATACTGACTAAAGGCATGTTTGTTTATATGTACATAGGTACAAATATACACTCACTAGCTGTGCCCGCGACGTCGTCCGCGTGGAATTTGTTTTCATAACCCCACGATTTTGAAACATTCTTCATTGGTGCTCCGTTCCTATTGGTTTTAGCGTGATGATATATGGCCTATAGCCTTCCTCGATAAATGGGCTATCTAACACTGAAACAATTTTTCAAATCAGACCCGTAGTTCCTGAGATTAGCACGTTCAATCAAACAAACAAACTCTTTAGCTTTATATATTAGTATAAGATTATCTAGTAGCGTAATGAATTACGTCTGCTCAATCTGCAAAAATAGTAAGTTTTACGCTACTGCATTTTCTTTAAAACTTACCATTGTCCAACTTCCAAGCGCAGAGCTTGGGAGAGAAATTGTAAAGTAGTTTACTTTTCGCAAATAGTAGTTTCTTTCGTGTACAAAGTTATAAAATACACGCAGAAATTGAATTTTTATTTAGAGGACTTACTGAAAGGTAAAATCAAATTGAATTGAGGAAAGGGTCTATTTATTGATCAAAGTTCATTTGTGTAATCTTTCTTAACGTAATAAAATAAGATTCTGCAAAGATAAAATGGTTTTTATCATGCTATGGAACCCGAAAAACATTAAAGAATAACGTCTCAAAACCAACAACATCCAGATATGAAGTTTCATGTGTGAAGACTATATCCCCAATTTGTACTTTTTTCGTAATTTCAAGTATACTATTACGTAGCGGTAAGTCGAACATTTCATATCTGTCTTTCAATGTGAATGAATCAACCAAAGTAATACATAATCTATAACATCACAAACTTCTAAAAATGTTAGTCTGTTTGTTCGAGATTCACGTAAAAACTAATGGGCCGATTTCGATGCGGTTTTCGCTGATGGACAGCAAATTCTTATACTTAAAATCTGTGCTACTTTTTACTGTGGGAATTCAGGGAGAAATTGTGTGGCAATGATTTAAAATGACCAGACTAATCAAATGCGAATTCCAATGTGATTTTTTCACTAATCGATAGCAAATTATATGTTATAAAATGTGTGAGATTTTCTATTTCGGGAATCCCGCGGGAATTTTCTCGGGCGCGGTTTTAGTTGTTCGGGCGCATAAAAATGAGCTTATTTCGACATAGTTTTCACTAAAAGGAAAGCTTACATTCTTTATTTAAATGCTCTGCTACTTTGTGTCCCGGGATTCTTTCTCATGGGAATTTCAAGTCAAACGTGGACGAAGTCAAGTCGCGGGCATATCCTAGTTTTATATACATAAACTTGAATTATTTAATTCTATTAAAAACCGTCGTCGTCTTTCACTTCTATACTTTTCAAGCAAATTGATTCATCTTGGTTGATCCATCTAAATCAGCAGTAATATTACAGAATACAAGTTTCTATCAAACATCATCCATATTAACACAGTAGTTCTTGAATAATGATTGTGATAAGATAGTCGGGCATTATGGTATGGTTGGCAGCTTAATTTTACCAACCGTTCTTGCTTTATTATTGAATAAACTTTGATATAAGTTTCATACAATTAATATCAAAATTCTACAGATGGTAACGCAAGTGAATGAGTAGTAAGATATTGGAAATGGCCATTAGTCAAAATAGCTACAGAACCCTAAAGAAACTATTTTTTAATTGGCAGACAAACACACATATTGCATATCCCCAAATTAAGCAAGTTACGCTTGTGTTATTATTTCGAAATAGGTTGTGTATATACGATGCTCCTAGAATCGAAGATATTTCAGAAATAATAAATCTAGTACATTTAAAACACGAGAAATATTTTAAATTAAACGTATATAGTATTTATAACAAATATGAAAAAAATAATATGTCATCAACATTTAAGAAATATAAAATTTACGTTGGATCTGGAACAACGAACCACAAAAGTGTAATACCAATAAACAAATCTGCACCGTGTGAGCGATGCGAAATTGCATTTACCTCTGGGAATATACGAATATTTGATTCTCAGAAATGGTAGCTATTTTGCAACAGGCAGTATGGTTAATGCATATTACATAGTAGCTGAAAGTGCTTGAAAGCTACATGATAATGAAATGGATTGCTCCATCGACACAATTTGCTGAAAGCAGAAACCGCAGAATTTTATTCATTACACCTATTTATTATAAGTACAACGAAAATAACCTATAATACGGTGTTAATAGTGTAACAGAGGTTGATTAATTTGTTAAAATTAATTTAGTTTTAAACCAAGTTACCTTTTATTAAATTTAAAAAAAAAACAAAGCGATAAACGGACACAGGATGGCTTGGTGATATGGCTTTGTTGGCATATACTGCATGACTGGCGAATGTCTTTCAACTAATTTCTTTTTAATATTAATTAATTAATAATTAAATTTTAGACGAATCAATGAAATTGAATCAATTTTGTTGAAAAGTATAGAACGAAAAGCACACGACGGCTACCAAATAACATTAAATGATTCAAGTTTATGATTGTATGGATCACTTCGATTGATTCATTCAAATTGAAAGACAGAAAATGAACCATATAGTATTGGCTTAACATATAGGTACTTTACATTCTTTTATATTTTCCAACCGGTTACTCGTATACCGCTTAGGCAGTTTTCTGTAATCGTAATGTGTATATTGTTACAATAACCATTGGCTGACAAGGAAGGAAACAATGTGAGAAATTTTGCACGTCGATAATATTGTTACATGCCATCAAAGATAAGCTTATTGTAAGCGCAGCCTATTGTCCTCCCGGATTAGAGAATCCTTTGTGTTTTGAATTTGTAACATGCTATTGTTTTTTACTTGTTTTATAACCAGCATTAGCGTCGAACTAATCCCTATTGTTATTGTTTTCGACTTTGTGGACGATCGCAGGTGTGCAAATTAATATTTCTTAGAAGCTCAGTGTGCGCCTCCAATTTCTTCGTGTTGTGTAGTTAGTATAAGACGATGCCTGAGTGGAGGGGTGGGGGCATTCAAGCGACGAATACGAAACGAGTAAGACGTTCTCTAGTACTCTCGATTAGTGATATAGACGACGGACTTTACGCGTATCCAATTGTATTTAATCGTGCAGTGTGAACTGGTTGCATCCAGTTTTATTTGTATTTGTTTTATACGTGTTTGTACAGTTCTAATAAATTCTATAGTAGTTCCAACGGCATTTTTAATTCGAGTCCTGTAGCTCGTAACAATATCGATGTGTGAAACCTGCCAATTTATCTTGGAGTACCGAGTCGGATATATTGACCGTTCAATTCGTGCGCCTGAAATGTTCAAATTGGTGCTAATAGTCGCGAATATATCGCAAAGCTTTAGTTTCTGTGGAGGGTTTCATTTCTGTCTTGTATTCTGTTTGATATGGATCCCATAATACTAACAGCAATAAAACTTTATGTCTGAAAACAAGGTTCTTGTTTCTCTCTATCTGTCTGAACCAGGAATGTTGATACGTGGGAAGTCATGTCAATTTGACAGGATAAGTAGACAGGTGAGTGTATCTAAATCGCGTCTCGCGCGGAATTCTTCTGTTTGATTCTTTTTAAGGTGAGACTTTAACTAAATTTAAACAAAAGAAATATCACAATCTTCGTCTTAATGTAAAAATAGATGTTTTTAAAACTCAAATACAATATAATAACAACTGTAGTGTGGATTGAGAAATTTGTTTGAAAGATCATCCCATATTGTAAAATGCGATAAATCTGCTACAGCAGAAACTGTGTGATATCTTTTACTGCTATAGATGTCAACCGGCATTGTTGAAACGCAACAGGTAGGCCTGAGTCGCTTCAAAAGCAGATCAAGGCTAGAGCATCAAAGGCCTGTGTTTGACAATGGTTCTGCTGTAAACTTTGTAGGTTAAATGTTGTGTTAAACCAAGCGTTCGTGCTTCTATTTGGAAGGCAATTTGAATTTTGTTTCTTTTGACTAACTTATAACAAAGGTTACAGTTACAAGAACGGATAAGATGAGAAATGATTACATAAGAGGGTCTTTGTAAATTGCACCCTTCACTAAAGAAATGAGAGAAAGAAGACAAGTTGTATGGGCAATTAATGAGGATTGATAAAAGTCGTGTGACAAAAAGAATGTTAAATTGGAATATTGATGGATAGAGGTGTAAAGTAGATCAAAATGAGATGAATGAATTGTGTGAAAGATAACATGGTGATCTTTATGTAATAAAGGACGTATGGACATTGGAAGAAAAAGACATTATGCTGACCTCAAATGATTGGGAGAGGGTAAAACAAAAGAAGTTACCGTTTGAAGATCGCGATCTTCCACATTCAAACCAATCAAAATATATCCTGAGGTTCATATGATAATTATTTTTTTTGAAAATTAGCTATTCGTACGAGAATTTATAAAATTATCTACTATTGAAAAAACCAGTAAAATTGTGTTTTTTAAGCCTCGAAAACTACTTAAAATAAAAAGTTAGTATTTAAGATACAATTTTATTGAATTATTTTGATTTGTTAATAAAACAATCCGCATAGTAAAAATAGAAAACGCCAGAGGGGCAGATTTACCTTAGAAACACGGCTAAGCCCTTTATAATATAAAACCTTACGCGAATGACGTGGCGGCACTAACTTTAAGAGGGAAAAGAAGCAGAGTAATGAAGATAAAAATTATTACAATTATTAGCTATCTAAGTAGGTTGTAAATATTGTTAGTCAGAAAATGAGTATATAATCTTTTTATCCATAACAGAGCAAGATTTACCGCGGACATATAATATAACTATGCAGACAAATACGCAGCAGTCTCTAGTATTATAAGAAAATATTTCACTAAATTCGTAATTCCAGTCTCCCTCGAATGTAACAATAGGAAAGTATTGATCTAGAGAATAGACTTCGAGCAGTCATAGATATTTCTAGACCCGTCGTTTTACCTAGAACATTGATGTACCGTCACGGAACGAAAATGTTCGTCACCTTAAAGTCGACTTTTGCTTGTACAAGAAACAATACTGCCAACGTTTTAATAAATTTTACTTTTTTAAGATATAGAAACGTGAAAAAAGAGTATTGCAATGTTGACAATGACAGAAGAAGTTCAATGACTGAGTTAGAGGCTAACAACGTTGCTACAAAAGCTGAAGCTCTCAAACGGCGCAAATATGCAACCTTAGGAAGGGGTTACACATTTTTGGCGTTTGGAGTTGAATCACTAGGTTCGTGGGATCCATCGGCAAAGAGTTTCTTCAAATAATTTTATAAGAAACTCTTTGATGCCACCCGTAATCAGAAGGCTGGTGGATTTCGCCCAACGAATAAGTATTGCAATGCAGCCAGCCTTCTGGGCACGATCCCCCCTAGCAGCACTTTGTTACATAGTCTTTAATCTCTATTTAAAAGTTAATTTTCAGTAATTAATTATATTTTTTAAGTTAATTTAATTTGGTGTTGTAGCTTATAATTATTGAGAAATTTTAATGATTAAAAACTATTTAAAAATTCTATATTTTGCAAAGTTGTTGTTTTAATTATAATAAATTACATTACAATAGGTAAGTAAATTAGGACTTTCGAAGATCCCCGAAATATAGTAATTTTAAAAATTAAATCATTAATAACAGAAGACTTAAAACTAAACTAAATTATAAAAAAAATAATATAAAGCATGTAACAAATCGCTGCAAGAGGGAAGCGTGCCCAGAAGGCTGGCTGCATTGCCACGCTGTATGGCAATGCAGATTCGTTGCGCGAAATACGAACCAGCCTTCTGATCACGGGTGGTATCAAAGAGTTTCTTAAAAATTTCTTTGAAGAAACCCTTCGCCGATTGACCCCACGGACCTAAAGTTTCAACTCTAAACAGCACAAATATGTAACCCCTTCCTAGGGTTCCATGTTGTTGTTTTTGTTTTATTTGGCATCGCCTTCAAGATGTTGTAGAAAGAAATTGGTTAAATGTTTACTTTTTGCTTTTTAGTTTGAAGTAAAAACACTGTAATATTACACTTGTGTATATCTTATCCAATGTGCAAATGTAAGTTTATGAACTGTGTTAATTATTTGAATTAGCACTTGAATATTCCACTGTTATCCGCCGAATATTATGTTCGGTTATCGAGTAAAACAGTTAACAGTTTCGTGTACATTAGCAAACAACGTGATTGGACACTGAAATTCAGGCAATATTAGTTTAGCACGATTGCTATTCGCACCAAATTATCAAATGTTAACAATGCTTATTAATATTCATTATGCATCTAATTTTTGTTTTATAAAAAGTTAGAACGGGGCACACAATTTTCATAACTTTGGGAGCAAATATCCTCATTAGAAAAGTCATTAAGGAATAATATTATGGTTTTTAAATATTGATGTTTTCTAAATAATAACACACGAGTACACTATAAAAATCTTAAATACTTAGTTATGGCGACCACATCTAATCTTAACTTTTTTCCCGATTTCATTACACAACTTTGTAATGTCATACAGTCTACATCAGCCATACTCAACCTTTTTCTTATAAGAGTCACATAGACGTATTAGATAAGGTGCTGCGGGCCACAACATTAATTGATTTCGGTGTTTTTTATTGTTAGAGTACAGCAAAGAGATTTGCGGCCCACCTAAGGGAAAGTAGTTACCGTCATCTATGGACTTTTGCAACACTAGAGGCGTTACTAATGTCATTGTACTAGTATTAATATGTCAGACGGGCTACTTACAAAAGCTCGGCGGGCCACATGCGGTCCGCGGGCTGCGGGTTGAATATCGCTGGTCTATACCATGCTGTCAAATGTGATGTACATAGACCTAGTTGTTTTCGTGAAAAATAACTGTATACAAAAATAGACGGAAAGACAGACAGTTACAATTTGACCACAGTGGCTACGGGAGTCTAAAAATCATTTAACATGATAAAAGTACGTTTTAACGGTTTCAAGCTTGGCATTTTATTCGATTTTTACTTCGACATTCCCACTCTTTTAATATTATATAAAATTATTAGAGCTAAGCATGTTGCTGAAGAGTTCCCTGCGCCGCTTCTTCTCGTCAAGCCACAACATGTTGCGAATTGGTGGCAAATTAGGTTAGGCTCCCATAGAGTAAATAGTAACCATAAATAAGCAAAAAACAAATAACTAAAACAAATAAACAACTTGGGGGTAAGCTAAATAATAACTTTAACAATACTCATTCACGCGATATCTTTCTTCTGTGATCATGCCTACTAAAAAGTGGTCGAAAGGTCGAAATAAAATGCCGCGCTAGAAACCGTTAAAATGTAGTTTTATTATGTGTACTAGTGGCGAAAAGTTAGAAAAAACTATCGTTTAATATACTGAATATTATTGCAAGACAATTGAAAAACATCTTAAACAATTGCAACGAAATACACCTATAAAATACGTTATTAAACTTGGTGATAAGAGGTTGAGTTTTGTACGAGCTCATCAATATTCATTGAATTCGCGGACACCAAATAGCTCTTTACGATGACGAGGGTAGTTCTCAAGTGTCATGTAGAGCAACAGGTGACGTAAGATACCCGTTCATTTTTCAAGTATCTCGACATCATTCCGGGTTCACCAATATTATATCTTTGGATTTACAAACTCCAAACCTCTCACAGAGTAAGGTTTTTTTTTATTTTCTAGAATTAGATAATTAGGCAAACAGCCCACATGATGGAAAATGGTTACCGTTGCCTATAGACATTTGCAACACTAAGGGTGTTACTAGATCACTCGATCGATCATTATCGCTACCACACCAAACGATCAACTTCGATCGATGCCATCGATTGAAGTTGATCGTTTGGTGTGGCAGCTTTAATTGATCAACGGATACCATTCCATAAGACATCGATTAACCAGTCGATCGATCGCTGATCAATGGCACCGATTGACGTTGATCGATTAACCATGTCGTCCGGCTATATTATTTTCCCGGGCGGGCAGTGGGTGATAATAGGGAGCAGTCGACGCGCTGAGGAGCGGGGCGGGTTCTCGGATAATCAAATCAATCATCAATCAGCTCGATCGATGTCGACTAGTCCATTTTACCATCCATCGATCGGTGTGCTACAAACTATCGATCAACGTCGACTAATCCTTTGTACCATCGATCAATTGGTCTGGTAACACCTTAAGAAATTTAGTGATACTCCGAAAACTATTACAACCCCATGCGCTAAGATAAACCTCGGTGAGGTGTTTATGTCGTTGAATGCTATAAACTTTTTATTATGCTTATAGAAATTTATGGTGATTTTAAAATATAATTAAACTGCAAATGAATGATGAAAATATAATTCCCTGCGGCTCTGCTAGTATAAACTTCGAATATGTGTCAGATGAAAACAAGCTCATTCTTCTGAAAGAAAACTATTCTGAATTCGTTTGTTGTTAGCATCTTATATCAAATTTTATGATAATCGATTTGTTACCACGAAGGTATGAGAAACATACATAAAATCGCTTTCGGGTGATTCTTCACGTCCAACCGCGTGCGTCATTCGCCGCACCTAGGTTTTCATGAGAAATTAGAGTTTTTTAAGAATCTTTCCGTTTCAACTGTTTTATTGATAACATTAATGAGTGCTAATCAGTTAATTGTAATTAAAAAAATTATCTAGCACTAATTTAAAAAAAAACTGATTACGACAATGACGCGAGTTGGACAATCGCTCGCCAACGAGGAGAATTGCACATTGACATTTAGACCTCTTGTTATATATACCATATACAAGTGTTATTTGGTTCATTAATTTTAAGAGCAAATTTTATGGCGGAAGTGTAATGTTTACCCAGTTTTATTTGCAATAAATGTATTAGTTCATATTAATAATTATCGTTAAAATGATTAATTAATAACTTCACCAAAACTTATGTTTATATGTAAAAGAAAAATTATTTATTGAAACGTACCTTTTCGTACTGCTACAAGAACATAATTTGGCACAAGTCAAAGATCTATAATTTGACTAAGGCTGGAGTTAACAACTGGAATTCAAAATATTCATAATACTGGTTTAAAAACCCTTGTAGCTAAAACAGTAAAACATTGTCAAACCAAACTATTAATTTGAAGTGCCTAGTTTGACACCCGCTGCCACAGTTGAATATTCAATTTCTGACTCACAATCAGCGGGAATTTGATTAAGAATTCAATTTTCAAACAATACCAGAAGTTATAGATTGATTGAAATTAATTTATAGTGACGTTTTTTATGTTCATTACAAAAATAATATAAAATTATTTGCTTCTTGAAATTATGTAAGTCGTAATGTAATAAGTTAACTATTATATTAGCTCAGTCCTAAAAGTTTATCCAGTCAATTTTCAGAGATGGTTTAGTCGAAATTTAATCTCTATCATTTAAATATAGCAGTTAAGAACAGGTTTATAAAGTCTATTTGGTCGTTCTGATTTAGTTTTCAATAACAGGGGTGAAGTTTAATTAAATAGTAATAGTGTGTTCCAAATGCCTCGACAATTTCATGTTTTGTTTTTAATCCTTTACACAATATATAAAATGTATTTAGTTAATACAATATAACACTCTTTTAAGATTGTGTCCATCCAAAGGTTGCTTGTAATTGCTTTTAATGCTGATATTAAACAAATAAACAATTTTAATCAATTTAATTGAAAGCCATAGAACGGAAAAAAACATGACTGTATACAATGACATTGTAAAATTTATGTTTATATAGAGCACTTTGGTTAATTCATCCGAATTGAAAGACAAAAATGAACCGTCTAAAATGGGCTTAAGCAACAAGACTGACCGTTGTACGACTATATAGTATTTTATTTAGACCCGCAATACTTACTCAACCTGCGGCCCTGCGGCCCTTCGAGCTTTGTGAGTGGACCACCTGGTACTACATAGTTGTACAATATAATGGATATACATTTGTAACACTTCTGCCCTACTAAATGCACTTGCAGTACCTAATTGACATTTTTGGGTTTTTCATTTTTTGCAGAAATGGTATCCCAAACAAAGCACTAATCTATACATATAACTTGATTTTTATTTATTATTTTTTAGATACACTAAAAAGTTACGTAACACAGAGACATTATTTAGATAGCTGCGTTTGCTGTAAGGAGGGCAGACCTCTCTTGTTACAAAATTTCATTGACGCTACTTTCCGTCCGGTGGGCCGTCTGCCTGTTTGCTATACTCTAGTAATAAAAAAATTCTAAATTATGTAGTGTAGAGTGCCCCTTGGCGTTTATGTGGCCTTTGTTAGAAAAAGGTTGTTTATGGTGTATGATTAACGGCCTCTGTGGTTGAGCGGAGTAAGCCTTTGCCGGCTTACCTCACTGCAACGCAGACACTCCGAGTTCAATTCCTTGTGGTGAATTTTGGAAACAATTTCTCCGTTATTTACCATTCCTAGAGTAGTCCCGTTGTATATCATCCAAAACACAAGCGTAACTTGCTTTATTTAGGAATATACTAATATGTGCTTGTCTTTCGATTATTTATTATTAACATGTATGTTTGTAAAAGACCACGGGCCATAATGTAATAACATGAACTTTTGGAGGGCTTGCGTGAGGCCATCCATGGGAAGGCCAACACGTAGAGGCCCCTTGACAAATTTAATCTAACTGTGCCGTGACACTTACCGGCGATTGTCCCTATCTACACCATATAATAGGTTGGGGAAAAAGTCTTTTCGCATATAGTATGTATGAACTTGTAATAATATCTCTTTGGCTATACCATTTGTATCTGGCTGGTTTTGGTATAATTAAAAAGTTTTAATTTTAAGAAGACAATTCCAAATTCAAATTAGGAAAATGTGTGATTTTCATTTGTTTTTCTTATTGTTAAAATGAGTGAATCTAATGAAGAAATTCGATACATTTTGAAATTTTACTACAAAAAAGGTAAAAATGCAACACAAGCCGCGAAAAAATATTGTGATGTTTATGGACCTAATGCAGTATCTGTGAGAGTAGCGCAAATTTGGTTTAAGCGTTTTCAATCCGGAAATGTTGATATCAAAGATGCACGTCGCTCTGGTCGTCCTGTTACGGACAAAATTGATGCCATTTTTGAATAAGTGTAGCAAGATCGGCATGTTAGTAGTTACGATGTAGCTGGAGAACTGGGAATTGACCACAAAACGGTTTTAGCGCATTTGAAAAAAGCTGGGTACACAAAAAAGCTCGATATTTGGGTGCCCCATGAGCTTACTGAAAGAAACCTAATGAACCGTGTACTCATTTGTGATTCTTTATTACGACGTAATGAAACCGAACCATTTTGAAGAAGCTGATAACTGGTGATGAAAAGTAGATCACGTACGACAAGAACGTGTGAAAAAGATCGTGGTCAAAGGCTGGTCAGGCTTCACAGACTGTGGCGAAACCCGGGTTAACCCGCAACAAGGTGATGCTGTGTGTATGGTGGGATTGGAAGAGCATTATTCATTATGAGCTGTTATCGCCAGGCAGGACCATCGATTGTGAACTGTACTGCGTACAACTGATGAGATTAAAGCAAAAAGTTGAGAGAAAGCGGCCGGAATTAATCAACAGAAGGGGTGTGGTTTTTCACCACGATAACGCTAGACCTCACACATCTTTAGCCACTAAGCAAAAATTACGAGAGTTTGGCTGGGAGGTGTTAATACATCCGCCGTATAGTCCTGACCTTGCACCTTCAGATTTTCACCTGTTTCGATCTCTGCAGAATTCCTTAGGCAGTGTCAGGGTAACATCACGAGAGGACTGCCAAAACCAGTTGTCGCAGTTTTTTGATCAGAAGCCCCAAAATGTTTATAGCAATGGGATCACGTCCCTACCTACAAGATGGCAAAAAGTTATCCAACAAAATGGCATCTACATACTTTAGTCAAATGTAAATAACTTTTATAAAAAAACCTCTTGAATTTTTATATAAAATGCGAAGAAACTTTTTCCCAACCTAATAAAAATACACCCAAGGACAAGCCCTAGCTAGTGTAGGACTATTGTGGAAAATGAGAACAAAAAGTACCGGGCTATTGGGGTGAACTACCATTATTTATTATTATTAAGACAATAAAGTGTGATACTTTTTATTATATTGGTGTACAATAAAGAGTATGTATAGTTCTTTTTGCACTTTTAAATATTTTGACATAAGCAAAATATTTATATAGCAAGACCCGCATTCCACGTGAGTGTTTTCAAACAATTCTCCAGCCGGTTGTCATGTCCTTTATGTCACGTAATTTCAGATTGCCAGCGTGTGGGTTCGTATCCGCGCCGAGTGAAATCGTTGCGGTGTACCTGCCTTTCAACATAAAAGCTTGGATAAAACGCCGTAAATTACACAATATATATCAAGTCTTTTATATAGCGATTGTTTCTTACGTTATACCAATCACGAACTTTTTTCTATCTCAGTCACATTATGTATGTACAATTTGATATGGAGTTACGTAGTGTTTTTTTTAGTGTTAGTTTGTTAATAATGACAGATGTTTTCTGTTTTTGACTGTTAACTGTTAGAAAAGTATGTAAAAGAAAATAACCTAGTAAAAAATATTTTAAAAGTACTAGATGTCTCTCTATCAGATCATTTATTTTTAAGTTAAGTCACTTATAAGAGAATAGTACAATCAGCTCGCAGGCGTTATTGCGTTTATACAAATTTTCATAACACATATACCCATTTTCGCCATAAATCAATGACACAGGGTTCAACTCGTGACATAGTACATTTCTTAAACAAACTTTTATTATTTACCACAGTCTGGGTGTCTGGAATCAGCCCTAAAATGTTCCGTTGTATATTATCCACTCATAACACAAATATAACTTAAGAATATACATTGTGTTCGTCTGCATTAAAAAAAAGTATTTGAAAAAAAAAATTGTATTACACGATATCGCGATTCGTTTATAATAATTATAAGGTGAAGAATGAGTACATAAGAGGATATTTTTAAGGCGCATCCGTGACTGAAAAATTGAGAGGAAGAAGATAAACCATATGGTCATGTAATGAGAAGAGATGAGGGTCACATGACAAAAAGAATGTTTAACTGGAACATCGAAAGGTACAAAAAGATACACCAAAAAAGAGATGGTAGGATTGCATGAAGGACGCCATAATGATTTGTGGTGTGACAAAAAATGTATGCCAGAATAGAAGAGTATGGAAGGAAAAGACACATTGTGCAGACCCCAAATAATTTGGAGAAGATGAAAGAAAACAGTGATTACGATTCTTTTATATGGTTATATCAACTTAGTATTAAGTGTTACTTAATACTGAGCTGTTCATTACAATCGTACCTAAAATTATACGAAACTCATTGCCATACAATAGCAAGCTATTATACATAATACCCTTTGTCCTTTAACAATAGCCTTCCGAAATTCATTCAATGAACTTAGATATCCAATGAATATTCATTACATTATTAACTACAATTATTGCTCTGTAAATGGTTAATTGTGGAGGTATACATTTTTATTAAACATTAATAGTGTTTGAAGGATTCCTACTGAACTCTACAATTTGAAATATTTTATTACAAAATATGAATAATTGTTATTTCGTTTAAGCGGGTGCTACTGTGGGGTTCCGTGGTCATTATAGAAAAAATAAACCCTTATTATACAAGTTTGGATCGTTATTACCAAATTAGAAGAGAGAAAATTATATAAATAAGAAGTACTAATTCCAAAGAAAGCGTACAAAATAGCAAACTAAATTGACAACTGTTTTCGAATATCCATTCAAATAACATCTAAAATAATAGTTATGATAAAACGTATAGAAAAGAATATTTACCTTGTTAATTAAAAGCTGCAATAGCCCGTACTTCTTGTCTCGTCTCTTGCTTTGATTCTGAAAATAAAGAGGGGTCTCATTTACGTTTCATTACCATTAAATAACAACTAAAATACATTTATATCCATTTTAATAACGAAGTTTTCAAATTCATACTACGTAACTTTTAGCGTTATTATAAACTTGACTTAGCAATACATATTAGTTTTCACATTACATAAATACAAAAATAAGTTTAATCCCGTTCCTATTTAATAAATAAAAAATATTGCTGCAGTACTACAGAGAGGTTGACGTTCCATCTAATGGAAAGCAGGTATCGTCGCCTATGAACATTTGCAACACCGAATTCAAAAGTTTTTATTCAAAATAAGTTCCACTGGAGAACACTTTTGTAGGTCATAAATATAAGTTAAAATTTAATTTTACTTCCTATTATAGTATACACCGCTTTGCAACATGTCATTTCTGTTAAGGAGAAGAAACGGCACGAAACTCCCCAGCAAGACGTCTATCTGAAAATTGTTTTTCTCTATATTTCTTATTCTATTAATATCTTAAACTCTTTTTTTATAAGTTTTATATCGAAGTATTTTACAGAATTACTTTTCGAAGAATTAATGGAGTTGTAACAAACAGTGTATAGTCAGTAAGACGAAGACATAATAAAAGGAAAGAACAATATTATTATCGTTATAATTATGACGAGACGTAATAAAAGTTTGTACTGCAGTATATCTTATCAAATTAGAAAGAGCCCAGCGTGCGCTACTTAAAGTTATAACATCTAAACGTTTTAGATACCCCACATTTGATTTTTTACTGAATGTGATGTATTATCAATTAGAATAATATTTGTTTGATATACTATTCTATCTCAGCACCAAAAACTTGTTTACGGCGTCAAAAAAGATACACGACGTAAAGAAAATGTTTGTCCGCTTAATCTCTTTAAAACATATTTCGTCACTAAGTTTCAGTGTTATCTGGGTCCCACACTATATAACAAACTTAATAAAATTCTTACACTTTACCCCTTCAAGTAATATAAATGGAAAGAAGTTTTGATACATTGGCTAAAAAATGTAGTTATGATGGTATTGAAAAATTGTTTGTACTTTTAATTTAAATAATTTAGTAACAAATGAACACTGATTAATCTGCTAGTTACGAAAGCAAGTCTTCTTGTTGTCACAAAATATAACAATTAATTTTTACAATTTTCTTATGCATTAAAATATTTTCTTTAAGACACTAAAGGAACTTTCGCCTAAGAAACAGGCTCGGCCTAGTTTAGATGTTAGTTAACCAAATAACTTTATCCGTGAAGTAAAAATCTATGCCACAAAAATGGCCCGGACTTTTGGAGGGCCTGCGTGGAGGGGCTATGGGAAAGCCAACACGTAGAGGCCCCTTGACAAATTTGATGTAAATGTGGCGTCACACTGACCACCGATTATCCCTGTCTACGCCATATAATAAAAGGTGTAGGACTATTGTGGGAAATAAGAACAAAAAGTACCGGACTATTGGGATGAACTGCTAATAGTACTGGGGTCTGGTAATATGGGGACTATTGCGTCTGCCCGTAGCAATGTTCGGGGAACAGGGTAAAATGGGCAGACGGTGACTCGCCACTCCCTGCATGGGCCGCAAAAAATGCCATAGAAGACAGGGGCAACAAGGGTGTAAGTGGCTAAGGAATGTAGAGAGATGGGCTGCAGGTTCACCGAGGCTACTTCCGTATGCCATTTATAACTTTCAGCCTTGGAGCTTGAGTCTTAGCTCTAGCGATCTCCACTCCGTGCCGGCTGGTTAAGGCAAGCACGGAGGCGGGGGTCCTTGCCTTGGCCTTGGTGTAGCTACTCATCTAAGGCTTCGCCAAAAAGGCTCCCTGCAGGTATATTATTATTATTATTAGGGTAGGGTGCTGTAAGATTGCGCTATTTTCCAAGAACGACTCATAAAATTAAAAATAGTTAAAAATACAAAAGTAAATTTGAGACCAGCTGTTTATTTAGTACTCTTGTTCCCTTGATAATGAATAACTATATTAATTCAATTAATAATGGTCCAACTATTAAAACAATAAAATAAAATTTGAAAATCGGGATATGCGCAACTTTTTCCACCCTATCTATAGTAGTGTGTAAAATTGCGCATTGAGATTGATAATATTGCGGAACCCGTACATTAAACTGGTGGGGATATTATGCACTTCTGCATACTCATACGCTACGTTTTTCAACCCTTTAGCTGCAAAACCGATAAAAATTTCGTCTAATGTCTTCACGTGATTGCAAAAGTCTTTAAAAATCTGCCGAATATTTTTACACATCGTGTTTGATACATACAAAAATCTAAAGCTGGTTCTATCATTCCTAAAGTCCGAGCCGCTGCTCTTTTACTTTCGCCATTGGCAATTCGCTTGCGAGCATCTGTTATAATCGCATCAGAATAAGTATATGCACTCAAAGTGCGCAGTTTTACACACTTCGATGCCACTCTAAATATTGAGATAAAACTGCTATCTCCTATATTATTATTTAATTATGTCGTATGAGTCTGAAACTGGCCTTATGTTATTGTACTATATATAATATTGGCTAATCAGTAAAACCTTGTAAGTTACATTGTCTATTCATTCATTCATTATCTATAAAAAGTATTGAAAAATAAGATCAAAGGCAAGTAAAAACTTTCAACTTACGTACTTCTTTTGTCTTCTAACTAATTTAAATTTTATTTTGGGACGGTAATTCGGTTCCATCCACTAACATAAATACAACACAATTTAGTTTCAGACATCAGCCTGATGTCCTTTTTTGACGTATGCGCAATCTTATCGACCGCGCAATCTTATACTACCCTACCCTATATCTCCATATATTCCTTACTCGTTTGACAAGATTAAAAGGTTATACAGACGATAGTAAAAGAGGAGGAGCTGGAGCGAGCTGCTATGTCAATGAAGTTTTGTCGTTTAAATATTCTTCAATAGTGTAAATATCCCTTTTTAAACAAGATACTTTTTAAATAGGATTTAAATTTAGTGAAAGGCAGACCTAACATTTCATTCGGAATCTTATTGAAGTAGCGTATACCAACCCCCAAGAAAGAGGACAATACTTTTTCTAATCTAAAAGATGGCAATATCAGAAGGTGTTGTTATCAATGTGTTGCCGGCCTCGAATTGGACTGTAACCAGGCCACTAATTCCGGAACATAACTCAGTGTTGTTATAGCGAGAATCTCACTATAAATCGAGTGTGGTAGCCTTCCAAATGGGTAAATACCACCTGGCTTTGGGTTGTTTTTCTATAGCTGCACTACAATAGACAGGCAGACGGCCCACCGGATGGAAAGCGATTACCGTCGCCTATGGACATTTGCAACGCCAGAGATGTCACCAACACGCTGCCGGCCTCGATGAAATTTTATGACACCCTTATTAAAAAACCCCATATTGTAGCGCTGTGGGGAAACCACGGCTGGGAGTTCATTCCAAATTCCCACAGTATGCAAGAGAAACGTTCTAGAGAACCTTTTTGTTCCGTTTTATAACACGTCGCTTTACCGCATGATTTAATATTCTTTTTCGGTTCCTGAGTGCGTAGTGCGAGTTTTTTACTACTCGATCACGTTCAAGTTAACGATATTTTGTATAGCTCGATTTATGTTTCCTTTCACGCTCAAAGATGCCTGCAAATTTATCCATATCAATTGTCTGGTAAGTTTATGGTGAACAATAAAAAGTTTTCATTCATTCATTCATTCATAGCGCTAAGTCATTTTAATACAAAATCCGTACAGGAACGGAGAAAGAATACAATTTCCTGCGGCCGGGCGGCCTGCCGTAAGAGGCGACTAAACAACCCACAGCCAGGTGGTAGGGTATTTGCCCGACTGGATGGCTACCACCCCTGGTCTAGAGTATGCCGCCATAACAACTTTGAGTTGTGTTCTGACATTAGTGACCTGGTTCCAGTCTCCCTTAAGAGAGCAGCAGCGCATTTGTAGCACCTTTGGTGTTGCAAATGTCCATAGGTGATGGTAACCGCTTTCCATAAAGTGGGCCGTCTGCCTGTCTGCTGAGCTCCTGCAATAATAAAAATGAAAAATTTCGTTAACTTGAACGTGATCGAGCAGTAAAAAACTCACACTAAGCACCCTGTATGGATAAAATGTATATACTTAGAATCAGAATGTTCATTTCTTCTGCCCTAAAAAGACTAGTCTAAAACCCTAATCAAGAAACGGGCTCAAGAATTCAACAAATTTAATTTAAACATTGAGTATAAATGTCAATACTCCGAAAGTTTGTTTTAACATAATAATTTCGAACATACTCTTCCGCATATATTATAACTTTACAACTACTTGTAATAGGTATTACCATATTTGCATGATATTTCAAAGTTTATTTCATACATATACATGTAGGAGAATATGTATACTTGTATTAGATAGATACCTACAATCCCCATTTTAGGAATGGTTTCGATTTTATTTCTAATAAGAGACGATTTTTCAATCTCCGACATGTAAAAATTAAAAGTGTCAGTAGCATGAATAAAAACAGTTGAATGGTTCTGGTTGTAATTATAATATAGTTATAAAATAACTTTTGTCTGATGATCGAAAAATCGACCATTAATCGTTGATATGTATCACATATTTTCGTAGAATTAAAATTTCAAATGACCTCTTTCTTAAATACCTATATATCTATTTGCTGATACTTTTTACTTACTACAACAGCCATACATGTACACTCTTGTGTGTCATGGACATATATATGCAAAAATAGAATATCAACCACATATATACCAGATTATACCTCATCTGGAAATATTTTAGAACCATTCCTACAACATTATTACAAATTCTAATTATGCTGTGTCTATACATTGAAGCTATTTAAAAAAAACAACTGGAATATACTATATTATTACGACCTACACGCCGACAAAAGTAGATTTATACGCATACGCATTTGTGCTTCTTTTGTTTATTTTGTGTTTAAAATTTGTAATTAGAAAACAACCCAATTGTGTATTGTAAACTTTTATGGCAGTCAGTAGCCAAGTGTGTCGAACTGATTCTAAGAAATTTATTCTACGTGGTTGGGCAGCCATATTGTATCGGTGCAGTATAAAGCAAAGGCCCAATGGAGAGATCGGCAGTCTAGCAATAGCTACAAGCGAAGCAAGACGTGAGTGACGAACTTTGCGCGTGTGATTGAATCGTGCATTACGTTTGGACTGGTTGTGTACAGTTATATTTGTACCTACGTTATACGTGTTTATAATAAATAAAAAATAAATCTAATCATTTCTAATAATAATAAATTTTATAAATAATTCCAACGGCATTTTAATTCGAGTCCTGCTAGTCGTAACAATATAAATGATACAGAACACGATGCATTTTTTTTAAATTCCTTGTCTGTTTGTAAATTTGTCTATTCGGGATTCACGTAAAAACTACTGTACTGATTTCGATGCGGTATTTACTGATTGACAGCAAATTCTTAGATTTAAAATTTGTGCTACTTTTTATCCTGGAGATCCCGCGGGAATTTTTCTAGGAATTATTTAAAAGGGTCAGATTTAAAAAAAATCGAATCCCAATGTGATATTTTCAATGATCGATAGCAAATTTTATGTAATAAAATGTGTGATATTTTTATCTCGTCAAACCCGCGGAATGTTCCCGGTAGTGGTCTGTAGTTGTTCGGGTGCATAAAAATTAGCTTATTCCGACACAGTCTTCACTGAAACGAATTTCAAGTCAAGCTAGGGCGAAGTCGCTGGCAAATCCTAGTTATATTATATTATGGATCGGTCTGACGATTGTACATGTATATTAAAACGGGTATGTTTGAATATATCGCGCCTATTCACAACCTGGACTGGTAACTGATTTTCTCAAAGTTTGATTTAAAAGTCTCTAAGACACCGAAAATGATAAGGATACTTTAATATTATTGTACATGGACAAAGTACCGAAGGTTATCTAAGTAAAACTGTGTAGAAAGCTTTAAAACGTGCTCACAGGTGTTCTCACTTTTTTTACGGAGGTATAGGTTTGCGTTTGACCACTCTCTCACCTGATGTTGAGTGATGACGCAGTCTAGGATGGAGCACGCTTGCCTAGAAGATACCTATTCACTCGTGACTTGAAGACTTCAAGATTGTATTTGTCAGGAAAAACCGACTCCGGCAAATTATTCCACTCTTCGGCAGTGCGCACCAGGAAAAATGAAGCGAAACGCTTGGATCTGACTGGTGGTGTTTCCACCGTGTAACGGTGGCGCAAACCGGTGCGTCTGGTTGTCCGATGGTAAAACGGGGATGGAGGAATCAGCTAGTGCAATTCTAAGGAACACTTCCCGAAATATATCCCATAGAAGGCGGTCAGCACCGCGACCTTGCGTCTATGCTCTAGACTCTAGACTCTGAAGTTGAGCATAAAAAAGACGATTATTGTCGACCAGCTTCCTGGCTCTTTTCTCAATTGATTCCAACGCTTCCAACTGATATTTGGCTGATCCGTCCCAAAGATGTGAACAGTACTCCATGCAGGACCGAACTTGTGCTTGATATAAGTTCAGCAGTTGTTCCAACGTGAAGTACTGTCTCACCTTTGTGAGTACACCCAGCTTTTTGGCCGCCACTTGCGCTAACTCTCACTTATAGGTAGGAACAAGAGCAATCACATATAGCATGTAAAATGTTTTAATTACATCCAACTAATTTCCATCCCTGTAGATAATAAAGAGTTAATTTATTATTAAAGTATGTGCACTCGAAT
Organism: Dendrolimus houi; assembly: GCA_039645545.1. Taxonomy (NCBI): domain Eukaryota; kingdom Metazoa; phylum Arthropoda; class Insecta; order Lepidoptera; family Lasiocampidae; genus Dendrolimus; species Dendrolimus houi. The sequence continues at coordinate 7,640,952 of CM077127.1, read as the reverse complement.
GTCTGGTTAGGGACCGGTACTCAATTCAGGAGCTCAGCAATTTGGGACAGTGTATATGAATTTTTAAAAAGCAAACCGGCACGGTTTGCCTTTCAGTTGGCAATGACAAACGTGGTATAGAAAAAATTCATGACATCCCATCAAGCACTTTTGCAGGTTAATACACACATTTAGAATGCATTGAAATGTGTGAAGGTATTTCGGTGTACACAGTAAAATTATGCTACGGTTAAAGAGTTATAAATCGTTGATTTATTACAAAACAAGCTGTGCTCACCCCTTTGTATGCGTAAAACATGTACGTGTATTCACATCTTTTGAATTCTGCAAGAAATCAAAATATAATGTAGATACATAAAAGATAAAATCTAACAATAGCTAGTATTTAAGTACCTCCCTAAATAGAGTTCTCTATATCACATTTCTGAATATATTGATTGAGAGAATTTAGGTACGATAAATGTATATTTTACGAATCTAATCATCGTAATAATATTGTAATTACTAACTTAAAAACTAAGTAAATATTTAGATCTTGCTCACGAGGTTACCGCTATGTAGCGTCTGGAGTCAACGATCATTGTGCCGATAGTTGTCACCGTCTTCGGTCTTATAGTGAAGAAAGAGCCTTGGCCGTCAGCTAGAAAAACTCTCGCTAAAAAGCTAGGTGAAAGGCCAGATACAAAAGGCAGTACTCTTGGACACGGCACGAATTATGAGGAGCTTCCTGTCTCTGTAGTCCCTAACCACTGGTAGTTTGGACCCCAGGCCACGCTGCTGGCGGACATCAATTTAAAAAATGTGTTTTCTGTATAGTGTTGAAAGAAAAATGAAATTAATTTGATATGAAATAAATATGTGAATGTTACTAATGTTTCACAAAAAAATATTTCCGTTCAGACAAGATTTCATTTCGTCGTCGGCTAATCGCAGTTTTCAAGTGTTCAAAAATGTGGTAATGCTTAAGCGAGATAGCAATAGAGTTTGCTATAGGTAACCCCGTAAGGTGTATAGTAGTTACAATTAATTGCAATTTAAGGGTTTATAACCAAATGATAAAAACAAGTACATTCATTACCTCTTGCTAGCTACACTTAAACGAGTTTTTAGAAATATTTTTTTGAAAGATCTGAAATTAACCTCATTTATAAATTATCTGCTATGACTATATCACAAAATATATTTTTAAGTAATCCTTTGACGATGGAGATTCCTCTAATATACGCTTTGGTTATCTAACCCATAAACCCTGTTATACTTATATACTTCGTACAATAACAATTATCTTATAGTTATTTTTAGTCTCTAAAATACATATTATATTTCAAGAAAATCATAGTTTATATTCAAAACGTTTAAGAGGAAACATGGACTCTTCGTCAAACATAATTTACATAACATTTGTAATAGAAAACATCTGTCCGGATTATATTTAAAGTCGACCGTATTGTGCTCAATTCTAATAACGATTATAAAAGTTTAAAAACGTAATATAAAAACGAAAGGCTTATATTCTTCGTGAATGTACCCCACTATGTATGCTAACTTCGTGGTTAAGTCAAAATAGTTCGATGTCTTATTTTCTCGGCACGAGCAAAATCTCGGATTATGTAAACATAGTTACGTAGGTAAAGGGGCACGTGAAAAACATCGCCTGTATTCAAAAATGGAATGAAATAGAAAAATACACAAATAGAAGCAATGCTAAAAATTAACAAATACTTTTGACGTACACAGAAGCTGATAATTTAATATATTTATCGTACAATAAAGAGTTATGTGTATCTATCTATCTAAAACTAACTGAAAAAATATAATTAAAAACTAAAAATAAACTATGTTATAAATAGTACAAATAATATAATTAAAGAGTGTTGACGATAGAATTCGATGGATGAACGGCCCGCTCGGTGTTACCCGTAAAATAAATTAAGTAATTAAATAATTATATATACAAATACAACAAATATACTTACATTATTATATTAAATTAAAAATATAAAATGTAAAATTATTTGTGTATGTTTTGATAACAAATAATAGCAAATTGATTGCCTAGAGAGCAAGCGATTGCACACAAACTTCACTCGGGATTGGCCCGAACTAGTTGCCTGCGACTACCGACCATACTATACGTGCTTTGCATCTGTTTCTCTCTAAGCACTCAACGGCTAACTTTCAAACCCTCTAAAACCTTGTTTCGTTCTCCTTTGCACAATCGAACGTTGTATCCGTTATGCTGATATCGTGGGCGTCAGTACAAGACTTTTAACTACATTTTTTTCTTTTGTTTTTAGTCTTAATTGTTATATTTTTACTATATTGCATATGTAAAAATTTTGACAGAAAAATAATTTCACTAAAAAATTTATGCACGCAGACAATATGTATTTTAGCACAATTTAGTCAAAATAAAAAAGGAACATTTTAAGTCAAATTAATTTATAAGACATTTGGTCTAAGAATCAATTTTAAATAATAAAACGTTAAAAGCAAGAAAATAATGGTGCCATTAAATCTAGCAAGATACTGGAGAATTATAAAATTACGTTTTTTTGCTTAGCGGTTATCATTCCTAACATTCTCCTTTCATATTTATGTTCTTCCCTACTCTATACATATAGGTATAATACTGTTACGAGTTACAGGACTCGAATTAAAATGCCGTTGGAATTTTTTATAGAATTTATTATAACTATACAAACACGAACACAGGTACAAATATAACTCTACACAACCAGTCCAAACGTAATGCACGATTCAATCACACGATTGAATCGTGCCGATATCTCCATTGGGCCATTGCTTTATACTGCACCGATATAATATGGCTGCCCGACCGCGTAGACCGAATTTCTTAGAATTAGTTCGACACACCTGGCTAATGACTGCCATAAAAAATTACAATACACAATGGGCCGTTTTCTAATTACAAATTTTAAACACAAAATAAACAAAAGAAGTCCAAATGCGGAAAGGTATTAAAGTGTGCTTTTATGGTATGCAGGTGTGAATTTACTTTTGTCGGCGTGTAGGTCGTAATAATACTTTTCTTCCCATGACCGTCAGGTATGAGATAAATATCTAATCAAAGTTTATTTGATATTTATGATTTATATAATTATGCAACACTGTGATAATGCTAGTACGTCATTTTTAAATGAAGCACTAAACGCCTGGAAAATAGCCTGTCCGGGTGAAGAAATTCCCACGATCATGAATTCGCAACAATGCTGAGATGAACCTATTTGTAGAGGATTAAATACAGAACGTTTAAATTCAACTAACTCTACAGAACGTGCCTGCATCCTTGCCGTTTCCCGTAAAGAGTCTGGTTTCTGGCTCCAAGCTATCCGCTTCCCAAGTATAGATACATTGATAATACTACCTTTTCTTTAGCAATAAACCTGCCCTTGGGTTCTCACATATGTGCACCACACACATGAATCTGTGGAACAGAAGTAATCAATCCAGGATACCACGGTTTTTCATGCCGCCGCAGTGCAGGAAGATGGTCACGCCACGCCGCCTTAAATGATGTCTTACGGAGGGCGCTTGCCATCGCTAACGTGCCGGCTTTATTGGAGCCAAACGGTATTGCACGTAACGAAGGTAGGCGTTCTGACGGAATGACTCTAATTCCCTGCCAGCGTTGCAAGCGTTTGGTGTGGGATGCGATCTGCGTAGACACGTTGGCTAAATCAGCCGGTTCGGCAGCGGAAACAGCGGAATTAGCGGCGCAAATGTGCAACCCTCAGTGAGAGCTATATGTTTGTGCAGTTTGCTGTTGAGACGCTTGGACCGTGGGTCCTGAGGCCATGAGCCTCTGCCAAAATTTATCAAGACGACTCATTGACTCTTCAGGTGATCAGAAGGCTGGTGCTTACCTCGGGCAACGGATCAGTATGGCGGTCCAGGGAGGAAACGTAGCCAGCTTTCTGGGCACCTTACCCATAGAAGACAGTGATCTAGGCTCAGTATTCTACTTATAGTCTTCAGGGACTATAGGTAGAATACAATACAAATAAGTTAAGTTTTCTTTTATCTTTATCTATATACTAGCTTCTGTCCGCGACTTCATCCGCGTGGAATAGTTAGAAAAAAGTGAGTTAAAAAAACAACAGTAGAACAAATACAACATACATAACATGTAATCAGTACAAGAAGTAACTTTTTAATGGCATAATACTGCCGTTTTCATTGCTGTATAATGTGTTTGTATTCGGCAAATAGGACCATCGCGTTGGCGAGAACTGTCATTAAATATTATAGGTTATTCCAAACAAGTGTCGATAGCAAATTAAGTAATGTTTTACAACTTTGATTAACTTTTTACAGTCTTTATATTATAATTCTTCGTTCATTTTTTCTTATTACTAAAAAAGGAGAATAAAGTTAAAAAGATATTCAAACTTAGCGAAGCTTATTTCTTCACCTTAGAAACGCTGTACGCAATAAGTTACCTTATTTGGTACCAACTTATATAAGCCCAAGCTTGTTTTGGTAGCATGTACAATCATTATTTCCAATATACAGGTGAAATTTTCAAGTAGGCCTTCAAGGCCAAATCCTAAACTATATGAAATAGCGAAAAACACTCAAACGAATCCTCGAGGTCGATTTTGACGAAAACCGAAGTGACATTATTAGATTTCCGAAAAATCAAATATCTCTTGTCAATAATCGTATTTCTGATTTTGAAAAATAAGCACACCTGTATTGTTTATTATTTATACCACATCACATAGTGTAGCTTATAAGGTTTAATATAATGTGAAGGAATGTCAAACTCAAACTAAGAGAAAAGGTTGATTTTTTTTACAAATCGGTTTATATTTTCAAAAATTCATGGACTACCCTCTTTAACTTATCAAATTCGAAACAGTATTAATTTTGTTGAAAAGGTTTTTTAAAGCACATACTTACGAAAAATTTAGAACATGAAATTGAAAAAGCGATTTAAGTTTTAAAACAAAGGATGGAACAAATTATTATTATTTCGTGGCGCCTAACGTCGTGGTCTTTGAGATCGAGGAGAGAAATAATTCTCAACGCACCCAATTCTTAACCGTTGATTGGGGTATAATTAATTTATAGATGCCTATTAACAATATAAGAAATCTTATCATTTTAATATTGGATAAAACAAGGTCTGAATCTCACTACTCAAATGACCATGATGGCGCAATTTAATGTTTAATTAATGTAATTAAATAGAACAATTTCAAAATTAACCCTTCTCCCTAGTTTGCCATTTGAGATTCCTACACATACATTGACCATTACAAGCTACACTATGATTAAGTATAATAATACAGGTGTATTTATTTTTTCAGAATCAACCAATTCTATTCTTGACTAGAATAATTCATTTTTTTAATTTTAATGATACCACTATACTTATCGTCAAACTTGGCCTCAGACTCGGTTGAGTGTATTTCACTATTTCCTATAGTTCAGGATTTGACCCTGAAGGCCCAGTTGAAAAATTCACCTGTATGGATATACACTTGGCCAATATAGCGGTATACCGTCTTTTACCCTGAAATGAGATTCGAGTCAAGCAGTTATTACGCCGATATATTTTTTTAAAATATTTAGCTATAAAGAAAATCAATTCATAAAATCAGTATGTGTGGCCTTCCGTGACTTATACAGCTATTTACTACAACTTTAATTCACACAATGTACAATAAAAGGATTGAACAAAATATCGCTATCATAAAACCTCTTTCTTTTTTATCAACCAACAAATGTTTATCCGTTTTGAGCTTTTATTGAAAAGGGTCTTTGGCGAATAAATTTCATCGTGATCCTTCAATTCTTCCGTAGCCCGCTTGCAATTGTTCGGAGCTCGCGCCACCCGCGGCGGTTTGCTCCCTCAAATTGAAAGGCCAGGCTGCGTTACGAATACGAAATTATTCTTTTCATTGGACCGATTACCCGCAAAATATTTTTTGTAACTAAATATACTTGTATATTAACATTATAATATATGTTATGACGAAGGTAAGTAGTTACTTCATTTACAAAGCAAATACTTTGATGAGTAAGCAACATAATAGACACTCGTCTATAATTTTGCAACGCGGAAAACATTTTATGTGGCTAAATACACTTGTATATTAAACATTATAATATATGTTGTGACGAAGGTAAGCAGTTACTTCATTTGCAAAGCAAACATTATAGACACTCGTCTATAATGTTACTGCTACATTTGGGATAACGTTAGTGACCATGAAGTTAATATTGTTACATGCCGTCAAAGATAAGCCGCACAGCCTATTATAAGCGCAGCTTATTGTCCTCCCGGATTAGGGAATACTTTGTGTTTTCAATTTATAACATGCTATTGTTTTTCTACTTGTATTATAACCAACATTAGCGTCGAACTATTGTTATTGTTCTCGACTTTGTGGACGTTCGCAGGTGTGCAAATTAATATTTCTTAGAAACTCAGTGTGCGCCTCCCATTTCTTTGTACTGTGTAGTTAGTATAAGACGATGCCCGAATGGAGGGGCGGGTGGCAGTCAAGCGACAACTATAAAACGAGTAAGACGTTGTCTAGTACTCTCGATTAGCGATATAGACGACGGACTTTGCGCGTTCGAATTGTATTGAATAGTGCAGTGTGAACTGGTTGCATCCAGTTAAGCCCAATGATATATATATATATATATATATATACATAATATAATTATAATAACACTAATTACTAGAGTATTTCACATGCGTCCTTATTTAAATATCCGAACAATCCGAATCCTATATATATATATATATATATATATATATATATATATATATATATATATATATATATATATACAAAAATCGTGTTATAGATTGACTCAGCCCCCGGACCTGGAGGCAGGTACAAAACAAACAAACTCCCATTTAATTGGGTGTCGAGTTGCACCCATCTGTGTAGTAGCGGCGAGTCCCATGTATCTGCAAAAACTTTGAGCACGCTGTTGGTGCTGTCATATGGCCTAATAATACCCGCGAAGTCATCGATTCGCGCTTCTGCGAACATCCCTGACGCGCTGCGCCGCCACTACATCCCCAACAACCCTTAACCCATTATTGTACTGGGCACGTAGGTCGCTGTATGTCCTTTGAGTATAACTGACCCACAGGCTACACGTGTAGAAGAACTGATAGTGTGCTTAAAAAAGCGTCTTCTTGACTTCTCGCGTACAATGTGCCAAACTGTGAGTCAGCAGGTAAGATAATACATCCGTTGAGTAATTATAAAATACTGCCAGAAACTAAGTGGGGATCGTTGTGTCGCATGTGCAAGAAGCACAGTAATACGCTAAGTGCAAACTTCGTTTGCTCTAAAGGAGGCATACAAATTCTTAACCACATAAACAAGATTTTTTACTTACTATATACAAGTGACTAAATGGTAGTCTATGGACCTATCGCTCACACGACGGTGAACGAACGAAAAAAGAAAAAGACTTTATTAGAAGAATGTGCGATCAGCCTTATTGCGCTGATGTTAGATTACTCAAAATTGCAGTATGCAATGAGATACGTTAAACAGTGAATCTAGAACAAACTGAACTTTTTCTCTTGATACGAACCTAGACAGACTGCATAAAAATTGAGTTCTCTTTCGCAAGCCTGTATTTTCTTTACTCGCGTGATAGTTCGTGGTTATAAAACTAAGTTAAAGATTTGTACATTGTAATTTTCTAGTGCATGCTTTAGTACTACAGTAATAAAAGCAAGTCCATTGTTAAACAGAATTAAACTGGGCAGACGGGCAAATTAAAGGACATGCATAGTAGAGTCCTAATTATCTATCCTATTAATTAAGCCAACGAAAACTGTTTTATTAGTGTACTAAAACGTTTCAGGGGTTGATAAGTCACATTTCGCAGTGCTTACTGTACTGGCCATTTAGACTATATAAGTTATAAACGACACCCAACTATAGTGTGTATATTAAGGCTATATATAACCCATACCATAGGCATATGTTATTTAGCTTGGAAATATGCAAGACGTATATATTCTACCCAATTAAAAAAACAACGTAAAGACAGGTACTTTACCAAAAAGGGTAAAGTACTGGAAAATAGTAGAGCATTAAGCCAGTTGAAGCTACTCTACATATATATATAACTCTTGTATATCTAGCTGTAGTAGCATATTGTAATCAGACTGTAATAAATTGAATAGAACTACAATAACTAACAATAATTATTAGGTGCTACAAAAACTACAAAAATACGATTTTTACCCTAAGCATTCAGATCCACCAAAAAGATCAAATCTACTAAAAACTTCCAATCGCTCGCCTAAAATTTTGCTTTTTTGAGTCAATACGTTTTTCATCTAGACCAACGATATTATATTCAAGTTTACTAGCCGAAACGTGAGACAGAAAAATCACATAAGATTTCCTGTTAATTCTGTTGAATCTTAGTATTAACATTGAACTCAGTATTCTTCATTCACAGTATTTTTAAGTTTTATACCCGGTCATTTTCAGTATCACTGGAGGTTGCCTTGCAGAAAATTACATGTTAGTATATTCAATCTGACTCAATTTATCACTGTAAAAAATTATATGTGTACATTTTCCCTAATTTACAACAGAATATTTAACAACTTACAACACAGTATTTCTTTCATCAAGTTATTCAAAACACTAATTAAATATAAACTTATATTTCTTAAATCATGTTTAATTTTTTTTTAATAAGTATTATATACTTGAAACAAGCTCAAATTAATAACAATTAATCTTCCATTATTCATCAACAATTATTCTGACATAGTATTAATAATAGATTGACAAATAGCAGTAAGTATATTAATTACCTAGTTTTCTATAATCCATATTTTATATCGTACCACACCGGTAGGTCATTTTACGGCTCGTGCGACCTGCATCATGTTATTTCGCACCATTTCCTTCGGCGGCCATGTTTTTCACGAGCTTACATAATCTGGCTGGATCCCGAGCTATGCTACCAGCCAATTTTGTACAAATCGATAGACTATAATCTCGTTTAAATCGACGGCTTACGGATTCGCGTTACTCGATGTAATCGCGATTTTGACAGATAATAACGGCATGACGTAAATTTTTATTTATTTACTTCCGCACTTGGTGAATTATATGTGTTTCGATTTTAGACAAAGTATTACATCTATTGCTCGGGGCTCATCTGGGATAATGCTATAGTTATTGACTGTGGCCAAGACTTATAGTGTTAAAAATACCGCCGTTAACGAATAGTTACAATAATGTATACATACGCTACCTGTCAATATTTAACCGTCATTCAGAATTAATAATACCATTGCATCTGAAAATACGCATTAAATCCATCGCTACACGCTACATCTGCGTGAAACAGTCAATAACTATAACATTATCCCAGATGAAGCAGTACGTTAAAACATTAAAATCAAATTAAACTGTACTTTTTGCATAATACTTGAGTGATGTTCAAATTATTAAATGCTAATGACGCGTATAATGCACCTATAGCACTGATATGCACTCCAAAAGCTTCTAATGCTATATATATGTATCATTTAATAAATTCTGTTTGTTTTGATAAATAATTAAAACCTTTCAACAATCACAAAAATCCATAACCTTGTGTTTTCGAAAAAAGTCTGATTATGAATAAAAAATTTCAGAAGTCTCTAATTTTATATTTTAGTTTGCTTAAGAAAATGGCAAAAACCTAAACCGAGCATTGTTTGGAAAACATCTGGTATATAATTTCTGCTTAAAATTTTAAATTGCATAACAAAATTAATATATTAAGAGATTATCCAGAAGCTATATAACATTAAATGACAAAACAGAAGGAAAATGGAAATTTAAACAACTCCAAATCACCTCAAAGTTACGCGACATGAGATCAAGATTAGCACATTAGTAAGCGATTGAGCCACAAAAACGTTTTCAGTGGCAAATGCGCTATAAAGTTTTATACCTCCTAATAACCATTTAAAAGAATTGGTCACCAGTTTGCCTTGGCTTTTCTCAGAACATTTAGAATCGGCATCGTTCAAAAGACGACACCTTTCGATTTTATATTTGTATTTAAATAGGTAATAAGACACTAGTTTAAATATTTGCATGTTTCAGCTTCTAATTTATTTAACTTCAATTTTTAAATATTATTGACCGATGACGTCACACCATGGCGATTGTGTCGTGTATTTCAAATAAAAGTTATAAATCATCCAGAAAAAATCCTTTGTTAACAATAAAGTAATATAAATGAGAATTATGTCACATGCGACAAAGCTGTCCAGTATTCAAGCGTTTTTATTAATAAGTTAAGATTTTATTTGGTGACCCATAAAGATTTGTCTATCTGTCTATAACACAGAGGATAGTCCTTTTACTCATTTTGATGTACGATAGTCTTATTCTACGTCAAACAATTGTCAAAAATGATTCTTTCGAAATAGAACAGTATCTACATATTAATACGTGAAGCAAAAACACAGCAAAAACATGTACCCCTTTTTACAAAATTGCGCGGACGCAGGAGTGTGAAATTTCGCACACTTATAGTTTATATAGAGGAGTGCAGAATGCTATTTTTTTTAAATTATGCTTAACAAATACATTAAATTAATAAAAAATATTACACACACTACCATGTATTTGACACAAACACACGCATATATACTCTTTTGTTTATTATTAAAGTCAAATTAACATTGTAGACTTGCGAAATCTGTGATTATAGAAGTATAATCTTTGACATTAATTTATTATACTTATTTTGTTATTTACTAGTACCACCACTAGTAATACTTATTTTGTCATTTTAACTAAACAGAAAAGATCAGGGACTGTGAATACTTTAAAATGATTTTACAAAAAGTAAAATTTAAAATGGAGTATCCCAATTGTTAGCGTGCCCCATAATGGATCATCTGAATGTTTGCACGAACCGGGAAACCGTAGCACCCCAATTACTGTGGCTTGTAACCTACTTTTCACGACGCTAAAGACGCTTATTACGGTCTCCGTCGTTAGTCTCCTTTTAAAAGCAAGCAAGTTCAAGAATTTTCTACAAAAAATGTTTTTACTAAGAGAATTTAACCGTTTAAATGTTATGTTTCTTAATTAATTATGTCTAAGCTAGACTACTTTTAAAACTTTTTTTAAACTGGCAAATTCATGTTGGTCCACTATGAATGATTTTGGTAAACAAACATCTGATTTGTTATACGGCTACGGGATTATAAGAATTTTTTCCAACTGATACTTCAACAGTTATAAGATGGTACTGTATAAATCAGATACAAAATTTACTCACAAACAACTGATAAAATAATGAACAGTTCACAAAAAATATGCTGAAGAAATATAGTTACTTTGAAACAAAAAATAATTAACTTTGGATGAGAGAATATCTCTAGTACTATCCAATTATATCAAGATTTGAACTTCGTAAAATAATATTCCGTGATTTAATTAATTACTTTTAATGATAAGCTTTTTATCTTTGATACAGATCTTTGTAAACACTGACTTCCCGTAAAATGTTTATATATTCAATTATAAAGCTCTCTTTATTAACTATTTATAGGTTGAGTCTTTTAAAAAACACCTATTTCATCTATATAGTGCAAATGAATCCTTCAGAATATTTATAAAATTTGAATAAGGTTTTAAAACTTGTAAACCAGACCAATTATCATTTATTCACTCTTGGAAAAATTAGCCAACTCTTCTTTTCTACAGATAAGCATTGGTGGAGAGGGGATAAAATAACGAAATATGTAAAATTAAAGAATTTTGTATTATTGAATTACTGTGAATGACTTTTTTTTTATATATCTATATTTATATTATTCGAATCAAATTAAAATATAATAAAAACTATTTTATTCTGACCAAGCATAGAAAATGAATTATCTGGAAATAGCAATTGCTTTAACCCTCTTTTAATTCCACTTGCATTAATTAATATAAAACTATCTCGTTTGCGTTCTTAGTCAGATTCAATCTGAAGTAGCACTTTCAACAAAAGTGACAAGCATCCCTGCACAAAGTTGTACGTTAAACTTGTTATCTGCACTTTGTCCCGGACGCTCTCTTCGACGTGGCTTTAATAGTTTTCGATGTCCCATTTCATGCCAACGATGCTATTCAAACCGCAGTTGTCGATTGTCCGATAGATTTCTCTATTCAACAAACCAGTGTCTTGTTTACTTGAGAGTTTACAAATCCAATTTAACTTACGCCCACTAGATGTGGAAAAGTTACGACATGTCTTATATTCTATACATATAATACATATAATAAAATTTTAGAAGTCAAATTTCTGTACAATGATAAAAAAAATGCTAAAAACAGAGTCAGGGGGATGTAAGAAGTGAGATAGAACTAATTTAGATTTTTTTCAAATTTGTCTGTTTGTACCGGCTAATCTCGGAAACGACCGGACCGATTTAAATGAAATTTTTTATGGTGGTAGTTTATATCCCTGGTCAACATATAGGATACTTTGATCCCGAAAAATTAAAGCGTTCCCGTGGGATAGTTAAAAATTTTAATTACTTAAACAGCTTATTATACAATTATGCATCTAATTAAGTATTGATATTGCCGGTATCATCATCATACAATAAAACAATTTATACATTAAAAACAATCAGGCTATATATCAGGCTATATACCAATAGGAGCGGAGCACCAATGAAGAATGTTTTAAAATCGGGAGAGTTTTTTTAACATACTTTTTTTTAAACTATTACACGCGGCTGAAGTCGCGTGCAGAAGCTAGTGTAAATTTGAAGAAGTGTACTAGCTATATTGGATGTTAAAGAATAATAATGATATAATTGGGCAAGTGAATGTATGCAATGCAGGTACAATAGGTACAGAGGTAATGTATTCTAATATCTCCATCATTTGGCTACTATAAAAAAAATATGTAATCAAATATACCCTATATCTCGGAAAATTCCTTATCAGATCTTGTTGAAACCAATTTTTGTTAGGAGTATTTAATTTTAAAGCCTTAATAAACCTTTTTTACGTTATAATTCAAGAGTTAACGACTTCGGAATCGAAATTTCGCTACCTATTTTAAATCATTATAGGGCATTATCATGGTCCTTTAAAGTCTTATTCATGACTATATTGTAAATATAAAACAATTCAAACCTCGTTTATGAGTATTGTGGCCATAGTCTTCAATTTTTTCACAGTTTTAGAATACCATTGTGTAGCAGACTAAAATATACTAACTATATGTTCCTGCATTACATTTCATCCGTTTTTGAGACAATGACATAATGGACGAGTATAACGGTTTTGCAAAATTTCTACGAAACCGTAGAAATAATGCTGAATATTAAATTAGTGCTACAAAGCCTAGAAAACTATTAGATAAAAGTCTCGGTCTATTAATATAAATACTTACCTCTAAGCATTACAACTATTCATCTTGAAGCAGTCTGCAGACAGTAATAAAACGAAAAAAGTTCCCGCGAGATTACAAGAAGCACGTAATGAACTGAGTTTTATACTACATTCGAAGCGTGACCAGCTTTTATTAGATATAACGTTAAATTTTAATATACAAGTTGTCTTTGTAGACTGCTTGCTGCTCTCCCGGAGACGACTGCGACTGAACTGAATGAGTATTTCCGTCAAAGACGAATGAAATCTCTTACACAAGTATTGAGCACGGATCTAATATCTGCCACGAATACCGTCACGAAGAAGAAAGACCTTTCGTGATGGCATGCGAAGCCCTTTCATATGCCTTACAAACCATTTTATTGTTAGCCAATAAGCATAGCTGGTCATTAACTCGTTAATCCGTTAATCGTCAATTAACGAAGTTAACATTTCGAGTAACGGATTAACTTTTAAGTTAACTCAAAAATATGTTAACGCACTCGTTAACTTCCGTTAAATTTCCCAAAGTCCGTTAATCGTTAATCCTCCTCAGACATTCCTTGGGGAACAGATATTCGCAAATCTGTTTATTAAATATAATACTGCTATACCCTCAAGCGCTGTAGTTGAACGTCTTTTCTCCGCGGGCAAGGATATACTACAGCCGAAACGAGCATTGCTTTCAGACGAGAACTTCAACATATTAATGTTCATGAAGGGGAATATTCATATTGTTACGAGCTACAGGACTCGAATTAAAAATGCCGTTGGAACTACTATAGAATTTATTAGAACTGTACAAACACGTATAAAACAAATACAAATAAAACTGGAGGCAACCAGTTCACACTGCACGATTCAATACAATTCGACACGCGTAAAGTCCGTCGTCTATATCGCTAATCAAGAGTACACCGAAAACCTCTTACTCGTTTCGTAGTTGCCGCTAGACTGCCCGCCCTTCCATTCGGGCATCGTCTTATACTAACTACACAGTACAAAGAAATTTGCCGAGCACACTGAGTTTCTAAGAAATACTAATTTGCACACCTGCGAACGGCTAACAAAGTCGAAAACAATAACAATAGGGATTAGTTCGACGCTAATGATGGTTATAAAACAAGTAGAAAAACAATAGCATGTCTTTTTAAATTGCAAATTCAAAACACAAAGAATTCCCTAATCCGGGAGGACAATAAGCTGCGCTTACAATAGGCAGCTGTGCGGCTTATCTTTGACGGCATGTAACAATATTATGCTAGATGTTTTAATTTATTGATAAATTGGACGCGTTAGTATCGTTTCGTCTAAGATGTAAGTGGTCTTTATTTTTATTTTATTTATTGCAGGAGTTCAGCAGACAGGCAGACGGCCCCCTTGATGGAAAGCGGTTACCATCGCCTATGGACATTTGCAACACCGAAGGTGCTACAAATGCGCTGCTGCTCTCTTAATGGAGACTGGAACTGATCACTAATGCCGGAACACAACTTAAGGTTGTTATGGCGACATACTTTAAACCAGGGGTGGTAGCCGTCCAGTCGGGCAAATTCCCTACCACCTGGCAAAAGCGGGTCTATGTAGCAATTCGTCTAAATAGCAATTGGTCATTATATTACTATCAAATCGTCTTAAAATTAGTTCGTCCAATTAGTGTTTCGTCCAGAACGCAACTAGTCTATCTTAATAAAATAAATTCTAAACCTTAATCGAAATGAATGAAAAAACATTGTTTGTCAACATGCCTATATTAAACACTCTAATAATTATACCCATCTTTTTTTTTGTTTCTAACCTGTTAACTTCCAGAAGCAACAGTTTTTATAAGAAGATGCAATTTTTATCATGTGTTAACGGATTAACGATTAACGTTAACTTGCGTTAAATTTTCTGAAATGTAACGCTTTAACTTTTAACGAAGTTAACTATTTGATTAGTTGTTGTAGTATTTGTTGGATGTGATTGGAATGTTCTCAAAAATTAAAATCAGCGATACCAAGTGAATACTTGATACTGTTAACACTTAAATAAGTGTCAATAAAAATGTATGTGTGTTAATGTATATGAGAGGTAGTATATGTGTAGGTATATTTTCTTACGTACACACAGTATACATAGAGAGATATATATTATTTACTTTTTCATTGTTTTTTTTTTTAATGTGACTACGGGTCCCAATTTATTGAAATAAATATAATGATAGTGTACGGGCTATCGACATCCGTACATTGCCGTGTCAGCGGTTTACACCGACACGTACATTCTATCATCTCATTCGCATCAATACTCGTTTAGCACCGTACTCGATCAATCGGCAAAACAGCCATTGATCTTAACAAAATAATTTTCATTACCATAATTTAACCAATAAACAATTTACATCTTAAAACATAGTATCATTAACATCCTATGTAGGAAAACCCCCTACATAATTTGTTGAGCGCCTGCCAGATAGATATAAAATTACACAAGCTCCTGCCTTTTATGTTAATGCTATTATTTTTTAATCGACAAATAAGATGTACATTCTATATTCCTGAGTTAATCAGTTACGTTTCTGATATGGGTAACACACAACAGAAAACTCTCGAACCAATCAATACAAGACACGCTAACTAGATTAAATAAGGGACATTTTGTTTAAGGAATTAGGCCTATCTATACTTAGATTACTACGCTACTGAAGCCATAAGATTTTTTCAAAAATTACAGGGCGTTTTAATTTTAGGCACTGACATTTTTAGTACAGTTGATGTATTCTTAATGTTCTCATTTAATTCTTATTAAGCACTAAACCACTGCCGGTATTCGATTTCGAACAAAAACATTGTAATAAAAACATAATAAAAATAAGCAGAATATCTGAAAACACACCTGAGACTGAAACCCTACGTCACGTATTAGATAAATGTCAACTTCTGTAAATGGCAAAAAAATACCATTTTAATCTCTGAAGCGAAATCTGAGACCTCGGGTGATGGATAGCAAATTTCAAACGGCTTATCTTTGTTAAAACGCCTGCAACAGGCTGCCTCAGGGCGGATGACTCCCTTTTATTTACGATGTAAAAAGATTGATGAAGCGTAAAATTAAAATGCGTATTAGTTGTTCGATAATTTTGATAACGCCAATAAAGTTTGTAGTTTTGTTATTTTTATAAATCTATTATAATGTTACGAGTTGCAGGACTCGAATTAAAATGCCGTTGGAATTATTTATAGACTTTATTAGAACTATACAAACACGTATAACACAGTTACAAATATAACTGTACACAACCAGTCCAAACGTAATTCACGATTCAATCACACACCCAAAGTCCGTCACTAACGTCTTCCTTTGCTTGTGGCTATCGCTAGACTGCCAATCTCTCTATTGGGCCATTGCTTTATACAGCACCGATACAATATGGTTGCCCGACCGTGTAGACCGAATTTCTTAGAATCAGTTCGACACACCTGGCTAATGACTGCCATAAAAGATTACAATACGCAATGGGCTGTTTTCTAATTATGCTTTTATGGTATGCAGGTGTGAATCTACTTTTGTCGGCGTGTAGGTCGTAACAATAATATTCATTTACACTCGTGCAATTTATATGTCCTATCGAGACCGGAAAATGTCAATGGCTCCTTTCTTAAAGTTGTGCAGGAATATTTTTATCTCGGACAGTAAATCCAGAGAGGCAGAAACAGTTTCCAGGGGAAACCCACAAGAGACCCAATTGGACTGAGCAGCGTTCAGTATTCTTCGCCAAATCTTCTTGTCGATCAATCTACAATGCTGGAAGATGAAAATCTTCGAGAAATGCATCGTATCAGCCATGTTCTTCAGGGCCGAGACGTGGACACTGACGGCAGGATTGATCCACAAAATATACGTCGCTCAGTGAACTATGACTGAAATTCGCTCGTAGTCTGTTTTATAGATAGAATCCGAAGTAAGGAAGTCTGTAACAGAACCAGAATAACTGACATAGTTCGTAAAGTTAGCAAGCTGAAGTAGCAATGAGCCGGATAAATTTAAAGGCTTTACTCTCAAACGTCTGTCATCTATCGTTTTCATTTCATAACTTCTTTTGCTTGTTTTTTATATTTAAGTGTATTTTACATTGTATCCGTTTATTTTTGTGTTATATATTGTAGTTCTAAATAATTACTGTTCTTTCTTCTTTTTAAAATTTTATTATAGTATTAAGGCGGATCGAACAAAGACGAGAGAAAAACAGCGTACTAGCGTAAGCCCTCAAGACCGATGAGCGATGGAGCAGAACTGCACCTCAGTAAACATAGTGTGCAAGATCACCGGTGTGCGCTGGATGAAGAAAGTGGAAGACCAGACCATATAGCGCAAACTTGAGGTATATCCAACTATGGACTCCTAATCTAAAAATGGTAATATTTCGAAAGAGAAGTAGTAATAATAATAAGTATTATTTAAAGTTAATAGACTTTTCATTATAATGAAAACAAAAAATAAATACTTACTAATCTTTATCTATATAGATAAGTAGACCGTCGCAACATCGCTTTTCCAGGGATTAAACTAAGACGTTTATTAGGAAACGTTGCCGTTGGACTCCGAGCAGATTTCCTAAGGTTAGCCGCGTTATCTCTCCGATAAGGCTTGACAGGCGCAGATAATATTGTACACCAGGAACAACGTCTGACGGAAATCCCTGCTTAATTCTTTTATATTTATTTCAGCAAATTTTAACTGCTTCTATAATATTTATTTTTAGACGTAGTAATAGAATATACATACATAATATAAATACATCGGAGACTCAATTAACCACCCATTTAAAAATATATGTGGCACTGACATTAATTTTAAAATGGATGAAATTAAGCATAAGACTAAAAGAAATTATGTGTCTTTTATTATAGGCGTTCCAGAGACTATTCATGATAAGTTGTTACACCCTGAAATATGGCCTGTGAATGCAGAATTTAGTGAATGGATATAGTTTCGGAGATCTCCAAAAAATCAAAGCGGTAGAAAATAGATCAATAGACATATTTTACCAAAATGTAAAAGGTTTGCGTTCGAAATTAAATGCATTTTACAACAATATAGAATCATTGGGGGCAGATTTATTTGCTATTACTGAAACTGGATCTAATCCATCAATACCAGATGCGGAAATCGCACCACCTAGTTGTCACATATTGATATGTGATATAATGGACGGAAGAAAGCAGGGAGGCGCGCTTCTCGTGGCCACACACCGACTTGAACTACGAGCGGTGTCGTTACCGACGGACTTCAACGTAGACGAATATCTGTTCCAATTAGTTTGCGCCACCGTACATATGAACAATATTTTTTTGTTTTTATGTTGTGTACTGTACATCCCACCTAACAGTAATGGAAATAATTATATAGCGATGTTCAGGATCTTAGAACAACTATGTGTAAAATACAAGGAAGGATGTTATTGTGATAGGAGATTTTAATTTATATTCGGCAAGCATAAATCTACCTGCGTATTATATTATATGTTATGACTGAATATGAATATATATATATATATATATATATATATATTATGTGTACCACGCTATCGTATTGGTGACAACTGTAATTATAGCGGTGTTTGTTAGTTAATAAATAAATAAACATACACGTAATATAAAGAGTGAAGTAAGCCTTTGGTTGTTATTGTTCTCAATTCACATCCCTGAACTATAAATTGTTTTTATCCAATTTGTATAGTTTAAGTACTTAATATAAAAAATGACAATCGCCTCATAAAGAAATACTTAAAAGGCTACTTACTAAATTTTCATACAGGATGCCGCCAAATTTCATTTTCCTCTCGCTTTTTGAGGTTTAATATATAAAAGTTATTCTATAGTATAAAACAGAACATGGAAAAATTAAAAATGACAGTTGCATAAATAAAGCCGTTGAATTGTTTCACTTTTGAATTAGTCAGGTTATAATTTATTACACTGATAATTTTTATCTCATGATTGAAAAATCGGCCACTAGTCAAAAAGCTTTTTTGTCGGAGGAAGAATCGTGCGTGTGAAGACTCACTACCACTGTACTGAGAATGGCGTTTCCACCTTGCCCATCCTAGCCCAGAAATAACCTCTAAAAAGCCCCCTATTCCCTTCTTGTGCTACGAAAACCCTAACGGACAACCACCACGTCGAAGCTGGATCTGGATCAATCCTGAAGGGGTCACTCTAAGCGTGCACTTCCAGTCAAATGGCTTCTGTTTGTAAGCTACTGGATTCAATAGACCATCATTTCTTCACTTACATAATATAGGCTAACTGTCATAGAATAGAATAGAATATTCTGTATTGCACACAAGAAAATAATACACATGTACAATTATTTAACTAGTACTATCGGCGGTCTTATCGCTACCAGCGATTTCTTCCGGACAACCTTGTGGAGATAATTTCACATTTCTAATAGTGGGTCGGTATTCAGTGCGCATAGTTTAAAATATATACATATATCAATCTATACATATAATAAAACTGTAGAAGACGAATTTCTGTACAATGAAAAAAAATGCTAAAAACCGAGTCAAGGGGATGTAAGAAGTGAAATAGAACTAATTTAGATTTTTTTTTAATTTTATGTTTCTCTGTTTGTACGAGCTAATCTCCGAAACGACGGAACCGATTTAAATGAAATTTTGTATGGCGGTAGCTTATATCCATTGTCAAGATATAGGATACTTTTGATCTCGAAAAATTAAAGAGTTCCCGTGGGATAGTTAAAAAACCGCACCACGCGGACGAAGTCGCGGGAATCAGCTAGTAGTAAATAAAAATACACATAAATATTGATATACAAATATATGTACATAGAGTTACATAGACATACATAAATTACTGTTTACAAATTTAGATAGTGATCTTTGAGAGTTTATTAAAGATGTAAGTTACTTTGCACTTCTGATGCTCATTGGTAATGCATTCCACAATACAGCCTGCACAGTAAAAGATTTCTGACAAAATTGCGTAGAATGTATTGGCGTCATTAGTCGCAGATTTGCTGATGATCTCAGGAGCCTTGTACTCCTTGCTTGAAAGAACTCAAAGCGTTCCTACAAATACACAAAACAATAACCATATTTTAAAAAACCAAAGTACATGTTTTATATTTTTATTTTACGTAGTGCTATTTTATGTAAATAATGGTAATAAAACGAAAAGTTGAATGAAAAGACATTTGAGAAAATCTAAGGAAACATGAAAATAAACGAGAAATACCCTTTTTCATTTTGTATAGAAGTTCGAAATAAGCCATTAGTTTTGAGAAGGGACGTGAATGGCATGATACAGCTCTTTACGCAAGGTCTATGAAAGAAGAAGATCAGAAATAACACTCCTTAAAATTTTATAAAATACTTCTGTGGTATTCTGTTTTAATTTTACATAGTTGTGAATAATTTTGTTTAAATACTAACATTTGCTCGTAACTTTGTCCACGTTGAACAGGTAACAAAGAGTACAATTATTTTGCTAAATTTGTATAATAATAAATATATAATATAAACGTTATTTTCAGCAGGGTAATGGATTTTTTTATATAAAAATACATAAATCCCCGAAATTCCCATAAAAATCAGGATAAGTAATATTACTGAAGGCATACATAACAACGATTGTTTTACTAAAGATTTTATTATTATTAATCAATGAAAATTTCGAATCGGAATAAAAAAAATCGACTAGACCACTTTAAACCTCTCTCAAGAAAAGTCCCGTAAGATTCTCGGGATATAAAGTAAGGCAGATTTTAAGTCCGGGAATTTACTATCGCTCAGCGAGGAAGCGCATCGAAATCGGTTTTTGCGTGAATCCTGAACAAACAGACAATCACAAAAAATTTAAGAAACAACAGACCACACTTTTATAATATTATAGACTATATAATTTATTACACATAATTTCACATTAAGTCGTGGCATCTTGTACGTAAGACACACGTATCACTCCAATAGCCACTTCAAAAAGATGTTTTTCGTTTCTACAAGCGTTAAAACTTATATATTTCATACGATAACATTCTGAAATCATTCAAAAGAATGCTCAGATATTTATTGTTTTTTTGTACTATCTACAAAATCTTATAAGCTAGCATTAAATATAGACTATTAAATATACAAATTAATTTGAATTTATCTGGTGTTATTTATAAAAGATTGAGTGAAAAACACACTGCAAATGTTACTGGAATTTACATTAAGCTTTATTTATGGCCGGTTCCTATAACAACTATTCTTTCACTTGCCCTACCATCGGCTGAATTTTATCATTAGATGATTGGAGCTTATATGAAATTTTAACTGATAGTAAGGCAAATGAACAGTTTGTAAGAAATAGGAACTGGGCTTTAGAAAATATGTATTAAATTAGACTAATTCCAATCTGTTTAGTTTGCTCAACGCTTGAGATGCAGCCGTCTCAAGGTGGAATATTTTACCCTTGAAAATTCGTTATAAATCCCTGGCAGCATATTGTGAAAATAAGTTTGTTTTGAACTTTGTTTATTCTGTATCCTCTTGACGACTTTTTAGTGTGTTGTATTTTTTTTTAATTTACTAAATAGACAAATTTGAAATCAGACATATTCTGTACTACCTACATCGACAGATTAGCTAAGAATTTCGTTTAAGTTAAGTTGTCTGGTAGACATCCCGTTAAGCGTTGAGGTTGCCTATTCTTTTAGAAGTATTATAATTACCTACAATGGAGTTGAATAGTAGAGATACAATATCACATTAATGATAAAGGCCTCTGAACGTGGTTTAGGATTAAGTGAAATTAAATGAGTAGTTATATTTGGGAAGTTTAAAAATAAAGTAGAGATGTATCTATAATATTATAAAATTCTAAACATGTTGTGTCTTTACATTGAAGCTATTAAAAAAAACAACTGGAATAAACTATATAAACAATGTAGAACACGATGTATTTTTTTTTAGATATCTTGACGGTTTGTCTGTTTGTTCGGGATTCAGGTAATCCGATTCCAATGCGGTTTTCGCTGATCGATAACAATTCTTAGACTTAAAATCTGCGATACTTTTTATCCCGGGAATCTCGCGAATATATATATATATATATATATATATATATAATGTACCTTTACAGTCTAGCCACGGATTTATCGCAGTGAGGGACAGCTAAGTGCAACGCGACGGACGTAAAATACAAAATTATTAAGATGTATGAAGCATGCCACGAGTAGTCACGCGCGGGATCAATCACTGTCGTGTCGCTCGTTGCTAGTCCGTGGCCAGCATTATACCCGAGTCGCATTTGTACAAAAGTCACTTCCCAACCCAATAATTAAATTAAACCAAGCAAACCCTTTTACCTCAATGACAAGTGCTGTGTCAATATTGACAAAATGAGCTAGAGAATAACTAGGGTTGTGTGATTTTGAACACCTTATGTTAATATATTGTTTGGTTTTCATGAGATTTTGCAAGAATAGTAGTCGAAATGAGGAAATGTTATTACATTGCATCTCAAATTGCATAAGAGACCAATTTACTAGTTATAAGAGTTTTAAAAGAAAAGAAAGAAAAAGTCAAATACATAAAAAGATAAAAACCACTCTCTTTCCCGCCAAAAGAAAGATGAGAGGATAATAAAAAAATCTTGTCTGGGTTTTCTCAAACGGTCCCCCAGGTGACTTCCGCCTAAATGGGTATTGTGTAACCTTTTGAAATGTTAAAACGATTTTAGATTACTTGTTTAGTTTTGTTTTCATTGAAAAATGCTCAACGATCTGGCCCTCCAATCATCGATTCAGATCGTTTTAGCAAAACACGTGATATTGCAGAAAAATTCAAAAAAAAATTACATTTTTAAGCAAAATTCTAATTTTTATTATTTAAAATCCATAATTACTTAGTTTCCAACGCAATATATTGTATTATAGCTATATCGAATTTGTCGTTTTCAATTTTGCACTAGATGCTCGAATCTTTTTTTAAACCACTATTAGTTCATATTTCAAAAGTTTTGGATACATTTTACACGTCAATAATATACAACACGCTAACTTTTAGGTAATATCATCGACATCCTAGCTTAATGACTTCGTAAACGTAAAGTTCGTAATACCTGAATTTGTATTGAAGATGTCTATTGCGTAACTATTAATACCAAGTAAGAGCGGCCCTATAGTTCAGAGTAAATCCTTTTAACTTAGGAGGTTGTTGTACCTACTAAGATATATATTTTCGTAAAAAAAATTGTTACAATTTTCGTATAGTACTGTGTGCGTGGATCAAAAATAAGAGAATTTTATTAATGAGAATTATTTGTCGGCTCTCTCGTAACTGAGGGCTTACTTTCAAATACCTTTCGACGTTCGTTTTTTTTTTAACTTTTTATATTTTTATTTACATTTAAGTACATTTTAAATTGCATGTTCCATTTAATTTTGTATTACCATATCCATAATATTATAAAACTCTAAACATGCCGTGTATATAATATGTACATTGAAGCTATTAAAAAAACAACTGGAATAGACTATATGAACGACGGAGAACACGATGCAATTTTTTTAGATTTCTGTCTATCTATCCCGTTCGGGATTAAAATTACTGGGCCGATTTCGATGCAGTTTTCGCTGATCGACAGCAAATTCTAAGACTTAAAATATGCGCTACTTTTTATTCTGGGAATCCCGCGGAAATTTTTCGTGGAATTATTTAAAATAGCCACATTGAAAAAAAAACGAATTGCAATACGATTTTTTCACTGATCTATAGGAAAATTTTGTGTAATAAAATGTGTGATTTTTATCCCAAGAATCCAGCGGGCGCTTTCCCGGGAGCAATTTGAAGTTGTTCGGGTGCTGTTACTTGTTTTCCTTTGTTTTATAGAGGGATGGTTAAGAAATGATACTATCTATTTCAATTCGATTAGGTCATTTATTCTAGTTTTTGCTTTTCACTACCAGGTAAGCTGAGTTACCTTTTTAACACAGAAATATCCTCATTGGAGGCATTAACTTAGTCTTATGAACAGATGAACCGATACTTAAAACTAAAATTAACTTTATTACCTCGGTCTAGCAGTTTGATTAGTTACATTTACTACTTGATCATGAATAAAGAAAAGTCAGGGTATAGTGGGTTGGAAAGGCTAGGCGAATAAACAAGAAGGTGGTCACTGGATAAATAACTACTTGCCCAAGGGTAGTGAAACTACCCTGGTAAGATGATGATGATTAAGGGGGTCTAATTCAAAGAGGACTATTATTACTACAACTCCCTGTTGGTTCCGACCCGCTCCTTGGTCCCAGGCGACGGGGGGATGGAGGTGTCTATTCCACTTCAAGGGGAGCGTTGCTCATCTTTACTTGGTTTAATACATCGGTCTCCAAGTCTCGAATATAGGCAAAGCCTATCCGTCCAAAATAAGAAAAAAAAACCCACTGAAAGATGTGGAAAAAGGAATAGGTTATTATCTCAGTAACGCCAGTTTATCAACTTATGACGACTAAATTACTGTAAGGTTTAAGGGTGAACGATTCTAATGGCAATCGATAAGTTATTAAGATGGGACACACCCATGGCTTAACGCAGGCCCACGAGATGGAAAGGAGTGGGTGGGTGTTAAACCAATAGCTTTCCTTTAAAAAGACGACACCTGGTAATTAGAGGTCACGCGGACGTAGGTCAACCACGTGCCACCGGCAGGTTAAGAAAGTGGCTGTATAGAATATACACTAATAAAAGGGGTATTTAAATTATATACCTGTTATGTGGGTTTATCAATCCGAAATTAAGGCCGTTGATAATTAAAAGCGAAGAGTCAATACCTCAAAAAATAGTTGAAAAGGCATACCTCCCCCAGGTATGCCTTTTCGATTTATAGCGTCGGTGGGTACGGTGAAAAATTGTATGCCAACCACACTTCAAGATTTAGGATTACAATGTGCCTATACACTACAAAAAAACGGCTTCCGAGCCTTGTTAATCGCCTCGTTCCGCCTTGCCAAATGGAGGCCGGACACAGCGGGCCGTGTCACAAGGATTCACGAGGGTTTCCGAACATAACCGAGAGTTGCCAAACTCGGACGACGTTACGGGGTTTTCAAATGGTGGTTAATACCAACCGCGCTCAATTTAATCACTTCGAAATTATTTATGTTACAACCATTAGGCAAAGGACAATTGACTTCGTATTCACGACGTCACAGTACATAAAATTAACTTACTCCGACACAATTTATATTTATTATAAACGCTGTGCCCGGGAATCCCGGGGGAATTTCAAGTCAAGCGTGGACCAAGTCGCAGGCATTTCTTAGTACACTAACTATTATAGTTTTATAATAATCCTTGTTCTTTTTTCTTCTATCTTAATTTTCATTTACCATTTCAAGCTGATCGGCCGAAAACGAACAACTAGTAAGGCCTCTGGTCGTTCCGCCAAACACACACTCTCACAAAGTGCATGTATGTACACACGTTCAACCACAAGTAACGCCCTCTCGCCTTCAGCCTCGTGGATTGTATGAACTATAGAAGCGTATACTTGATATACTACACCGATGAAGGAAAGTTCTCAGCTTTCTGAGCTCTTAATCTATGTGAAGAAGTAACCCAAGATCAGTTTTCTAGTCATGATCTTGCGATTATGGAATGGGTAGTACTAGTATGCGCCTGTAACTACATCTACGTTAAACAATTAGCAAATATCAAAGTTGTTTTGCAAATATTTCTATTCAAAAAATATTTATTAATATGACTTAAATAAATCGAATACATTATTATCATCGTGATATTCTTTACGATAAATAAGACAACATCAAGGAAACTACCCTTTACGAAGTTCGATAACAAAAGCACTTTGCATCTGTATATTCAAGTTACAGCGAGATCAGAACTGTAACCGGATATTTCAAGCTGATACCATATAAGTAGTATAATCCATAACGTACCTACATTAGCCTAAAAGCTTTTAGTCGTGTTTGTGTTTTACTTTTCATTTAGAGCCTTGTTCTGTTATTAAATAATACCACAATTTAAAGCTAAGCATTAAACTAATCGTCGCGCGGGATATGGAGCGAGCTATGTTGGGTGTTTCTCTTATGGATAGAATTAGTAATGAGGATATCCGTGGGAGAACCAAGGTAACTGACATAGCTCGCAAAATAGCAAGTTCAAGTGGCAGTGGGCCGGTCACGTTGGTCGCACGACCGATGGCCGATGGAGCAGACGAGTCCTGGAGTGGAGACCGTATCTTGGTAGACGTATTGTCGGACGCCCTCCAGCCCGATGGACCGACGACCTGCGCTAGGTCGTCGGTAGGCGCTGAATGAGGCAGGCGGAGGACCGGGATGAGTGGCGTCGACTTGGAGAGGTCTACGTCCAGCAGTGGACTGTGAATGGCTGACGACGTACATTAATCTAATTAAACTTATTATTTTAAGTAAAACAGCGTGAGTTTCTAATTAAAAGGTTTTATTCAAACTAACGTATTACTTAAAAGTGTTTGTTATCTTCTTAAATATGATTATTTACATCTTACTAACTTAAAAATGAAACACTTCAATAAAAAAGAATATGACAATTTATAATCAAAATCAATAAAAAATTAATTTCCTAAAAAAGAATACGAATTTTGATATTGTAAGCAGTAATTTAGTTGTACTTACCTATGTATTATCTCGAAAATTAGATATTTTTCTGCTAAATAAATTCTAATATGTTTTTAATATATCTCTAGTTATTTTTCTTGTATATTTGTTAGTCATTTTCTAAGGTTTATCTACCAACCAACCTTTTATCCATGCAGAAACGGAGAAAGAATACAATGCCCTGCGGCCGGGCGGCCTGTCGTAAGAGGCGACAAAACAACCTATAGCTAGGTGCTAGGATATTTACCCGTCTGGATGGCTACCACCCCTGGTGTAGAGTATACCGCCATAACAATCTTGAGTTGTATTCCGGTAATAGTGGCTAGGTTCTAGTCTCCCTTAAGAGAGCAGCAGCGCATTTGTAGCATGTGTTGCAAATGTCCATAGGTGATGGTAATTCTAAATTTCGTGACGTCACATTTCATATATTATATCGTTATAATATATTTAAGCTTTAAAACACGATATTTGAAGTATTAACGAAAAACTTCAAAACATTTCCAACTCTATCTGCATGAGAATAGTGTTTAAATTATTAAATATAATATTCTATCTCATTCTCTCGCAGGCTTAGTCCTATAGATTTATGTGTTCATCTCTTTTTAATGTAGCTTTTTCGTTTCGTCGAGTTTCAAATCATAACATTTCTAAAGAAGTTTCACTTCAAAAAACCCCACTTCGTATTTTAAGCCATTTTCAATCAGCGTTACAACATTTGAAACAAAGATATAAAAAATCAATTGTTTAAGAAAAATTACGAGTTTTGATATAGCTAGTAATTTAGTTGTACCTACGTATTACTTAAAAAAAACAGAATAAAAAAACGCTAATACTTAAATATATATCTAGTTATCTTTCTTCTACATTTGGTATACTATTTCCATTTCTTTATTTTCTCGATGACAGCTCCTGTGGAAACTTGAACGAGCTTCTTCTTTACATTATTTAATAAAAATATGACACTTACGCACGTACAAGGTCATTGCAAAATTAAAGAAACTGATAGGGATGGAGCTATCGATAAACGTAACACGATAACAGACCCGATTTTTTTTACAAAGTGTAAGAAACTAAACTGTTGTCGGATAATTTTGTACAAATTTATTAACTAATATTACATTTCATTACAAGATGTAATTATATTACGTTGATTCTTTATTTATTTATTTTAATCAAATTCTGACGAATCGTCACTGTCACTCGATGAGCTCTCCCCAACATTTATTATAAGTTCTTATACTTCTATATTATCGAATGCCACATGACATTAATTTCCCAATCCGACGATATAATGTTTTGGGTTCTTCTCACAATTTCTTCCCAGTGTTCGGCGGTTACTTCCGCACATGCATTTTTAATAAATCTAACATCTTGTTTGCCGTAAAGGGGGGATGGGTATTGTTTCGAGGGGCGTGTCCTTTGATTTGTGCCCACATTAGTTCTATAGCATTGTACTGGCAATGATACGGCGGAAGTTGAAGAACCCAATGACCATATTCGGCAGCTATTTCGTCGGTAATATATCTTTTAGGGAGGCTTTTTTTCGATTTTAAAATATTTACTAGTTGTACTTTTAATAAAGTATTATCTACATTTTCGCCATGACGTTGGAGCCAGTCAATTATCTCTTGTTTTTTATTGGCCTGCGTAGGCATTTTATCAATTTGTCTGGAGTGAAATGTAGGATTGTCCATAATAATTATCGACGGTTCTTCCAGAGATTGCACCATTTCTTTAAACCATCCTTCGTAAATCTCCGCGTTTATTTTTTCACGGTAGTCCACTGTTTTCTTGGATTTAAAGGCCAGTAAAGCATCTGACACGAATCCTTTCGTAGACCCTGCATGGCATATGATAAGGCGTTCACGTTTTCCCATTGGCACTGAACTAGTGGAGGCGGCGGTGTCGTCAGTCCAGTTCTTAGATACTGTGTGGTTTGCATTTAACCAAGTCTCGTCCGTGAAAATAACATTTGACCAATCTGATATCTTTTTGGCTTCGCTCAAAAATTCGCAGCGAGCCATAGCAACGTCGTGACCCTCCATCAATATTTTACGTTTGTCCGATTTTTATAAGAAAATCCAATTTCTTTCAAAACGAAGTTTAATGACAATTTTTGACCATGGAACAAACCACATTCACGTAAAGAAACAACAAGTTTTTTAAGTGTTGGAATTTCTTTGCGCAAGTAGTAGTCATATAAAATATATGACGGCGAATAGCGTCAGCGTCGAAGTTGTCAACCGATGTCACACAACGTGGTTGGCATTTTTTCTTCGGCGTACGAAGCTTATTTTCCTGCATTCCGCTTGTACCGTAAGCTTCGGTAGTAATTTTTGAAACAGTAGGTCCACTAATTCCTAATGCGGCCGCAACACGCTCTCGCACTTATAACAGTGTTAATAGCGGACCACCATATTGATACTCTACTTCAAAGTAATTACGAACCTTGATCACCAGTTCTCTCACCTGCCTTTTCAGAACAGATCCTTTAGGCATTTTGATATTTGACAGCTGGGCAGCAATCAACACAGAGGAACACAAAATACACAACGTAACATATGGATAATGTGAAAAAACTCAGCGAACAGAAATGTAGTGACTATATAGGACGACAGTCTTGTTGCGAGTGACAGATTAAAACAAACACAAAATGGCGGTGGGCCATTGAGTGTTCCCAGCTGAAAAAATATATTTGAATGTTTTTGTTGTATTTGTCTTTGTTCAAAACATAATAAATATATGCAATCAATATCATTACTTATTTGGTCACAACACTACAACTATCAAATTAGAACTGTCATCGAGAAAATAAAGAAAAGGAAATAGTATAGTAATTGAATTTGAGCAACCCACTTCGTATTTTAAGCAATCACCATAACAACATTTGAAACAAAGATATAAACCAGATTCCAGAGACGGTATAATGGTAAGAGAGCAATATTGTGAAAGAGCTAATACATTAGCCTCAAAGAACGTTGCTCATAACCATAAAACATTTCGTCCCCTTATTTTCTAAGTACATGTTCTTTACTTTCGTCAAAAACTTATATTACCCTATCTGCTTATATACTTGATTTATGGATTGGTGTTAGTTACGTTTTACACATGTTTTATTTGTAAAACACTTTATTAAATATTAGTATTTTAACGGACTGTACTTATTACCTATATCTATAATATTATAATATAAAATTCTAAACATGTCATTTCTGTACATTGAAACTATTTTAAAAAAATAACTGGAATAGACTATGTAAACGATGGAGAACATAATGCAAGTTTTATTAGATTTATTGTTTGTCTATCTGTTTGTCGGTTTGCTCGGGATTGACATAAAAACTACTTGGCCGATTTTGATGCGGTTTTCACTGATCGATAGCAAATTTTTAAACTTATAATCTGCGCTACTTTTTAACCCGGGAATCCCGCGGAAAATTTTCTGCGAATGATTTAAAATGGCCGAATTAAAAAAATCGAATTCCAAAGTGGTTTTTCCCTGATCGATAGCAAATTTTATGTATGTAATTCTACGAGAATTTTCCCAGGAGCGGTTTGTAGTTGTTCGGGTTTATAAAAATTTGCTTATTCCGACACATAATTCAATAAAACGATACCTTACAATCTTTTTTAAACGCTGTGGTACTCTTTGTGTTCCGGGAATCCCGCGGTAATTTGCAGTCAAGCGTGAATGAAGTCGCGGACATATGCTAGTAATATTGTAAAATTGTAAAAGTGTAGTCTTCTGTTCCTTATATTTTTTGTGTTTTGTTGTTTGTTCGGGATTCACGCAAAAGCCATTGGGGTGATTTCGATGTGGTTTTCGCTGATCGATAGTAAATTCCCGGACTTAAAATCTGCAATACTTTATATCCCGATAATCCTAGGGGAATTCTCTTGGGGGAGATTTAAGCTCGAAAGAAAATGATTCTGATGAGAAATTTTCACTGATCGATAAAATCTTTAGTTAAACAATTGTGGTTGTGTTCCTTTAGTAACATTATTTATCTCGAGTTTTTACGGGAATTTCCGGGATTCATCTATTTTCATACTAAAAAATCTATTACCCTGCTGAAAATAAGCTTTCAATTTTATATTCAGCTAAATATCTGTAATCTTTGTTACCTGTTCAACGTGGACAAAGTAGCGGGTAAATGCTAGTGCCAAATATAATAATACTATAACCGTTTTTTTCATTCTCTCCCTCCTGACGCACACGTTTGTCAGGATTTTATTTTCTTTTATTAGGTGTTTTCATTTAGCTACTTTCTATCACTATTACATTGCTAAACATACTATTTTTTATTTATCTCTTTTCCTATTACAATATTTGACAGCGATCTATTAAAATCTATCATTTAGCAATATTCGGCTTTTTCTACATATTCTTATATATCTATATACTACTACTATTTTATAATTATTTATTTACTACGCTTGTTATATATATATATATATATATATGCTAAAATATGTAAACAAAAGTATGTTATATATCCTTATTTCTAGCAAATTTTGCTATTTCTACGCAATACTTTATAAAATCCTCTTAGTGTTTTTGACTCATGAGGTCAAAAATATTTTGATACCTCATCTCAAGCCTAATCTTACATTCCAGGTTGCTATGCTTCCGGGCAATCAAAAATAAGGTGCAGCACTGACTCTAGTTCTTCCAGATCACAGATGCAATATCTCCTTCAACCCGAAACGATTCAGATATTCGAAGAACCCCCAATTCCCCGTGAACAACTGCGTTTTTAAATTCGATATGCCTATTGACCTCATCTGTTTGAATGCGCACGTAACATCAGGGAAAAAGAACTTGATGACGGGTACGTTAGCCCCCTAAATAAAATAACTATACAAATGAGAATATAATAACACAAATAAAATAATAGTAATTCAATGTTTAAAATATTACATGGAAACATATCTTAGCCCGGCCTTACACCAGTAAGTTTTGCTTGCGTAAGCCTTCAAGGCTAAGCGCACACTACAATTGATCAATACTGCATACATCCTTTCACAACTAAGTCCGATATTGATAAATTGAAGTGTTTGCTTAGCCTTAGAGGATTAGTTTAGCAAAACTCACAGTTACTGTTGATTATTTTATAAATAAAATCATACTAATTAATCGACACATTAACAAAAACATTATAATATATACCCAAACTAAACAAATTACTATTGTGTTGTGGAATACAACGGACAGCTGTGGAAGCATTGCAAGACACCCAGACCAGAATAAATAACAGAAAGTCATTTACGAAATTTACCCTTCCGGCAATTGAACCATAATTAACATGTTAGAATAGAATTTACTACAGCTTTAGTTATATAGTTAAGTTACTAAAGTTTTTTAATATGGTAAACTACTCATAATTAACTTTTTTAGGGTTTGCTGGAATTTAATAAAATATAAAATAACACAGTTATTACTATTCATTACTTTAAAATATTCTTAAAAACCAGTACTTACATATTGTTACGAGTCGCAGGACTCGAATTAAAATGCCGTTGGAAATATTATAGAGTTTATTAGAACTATACAAACACGTATAACACAGGTACAAATATAACCGAACACGACAAGTCCAAATGTAATGCAGAAGGTCGTAATTCAATAACACGCGCAAAGTCCGTCACTAAATAGATTACCGAATGTATACAAGTCTTGCTTGGCTCGTGGTTATCGCTGGACTGCTCCGTCTCTCAATCGGGGCATTGCTTTATACTGTACAGATTCAATATGTCTGCCCGGCCGCATGGACCCAATTTCCTAGAATTGTAATCCACACACCTGGCTAATTATGCCTGCAAGCGGCCATAAACGAATACAATAGGCTGTCCTCCACAATAACAAATAAATAAGTGAACAAAAGAAGATAATCATAAAAGGATTACAATTAATTCAAATTCCGACGGGTAATAAAATGTGTTTTTAAAGATATGCAGGTGGATTTTGTTTTCATCGAAACTTAAGTTGTGACAATATATTATACTTCATAAAGAAAATTGGTTCAGGACAAATATCCTAAAACGTTTTACTTCCAGTTGGTATGTGGGGTTTTATTTGGGTAATCAAAACGGTGACACTAAAAACAAGAATAATGTGAATCATGAAATTAAACATATTCGTAGCTCTTAGGTTGCGTTTCCCTCCACAGCGGCGAAGATAGCGGAAGCGGACGGGTCGTGGCACTATGACCGTTTGACAAAACTCATAGCAAATTTGCATGTTTTTAATGACAGTGACAATGGCGTAGTATGGCTCCAGTATGCCTAATCACAATTAAATCGATTTCAGCTGATTTATATTTCCAAATACACGTAATAAATTACTAAACTAAGTAAATTAGCTTATTTTTAGTATTCAATTGTATTTTTTAAAATGTTTTTAAATTCGGTTTTATTTTTGAATTTATCAACTACATGTTATCTCTTTCTATATATTTTAACTATCAACTTAAAGAATTGTTGTAATGAATACAAAATAAAATAGTTCACAAGCTGATTTTGCAGACTATATATATAAAAAATACAATGATAAAACCTATTATAAATATGTTCGTAATCAATTAACCGATTGCCATCGTAGGAACTTCAGAAATACTCTGATAAATTAATTATTAGTTCGTTATGAAAATACAATTTATATTATTGGTATAAACAGTAGGCGGCCTTGTCGCCTGAAGGTAAACCTTTGACGTGGAAAAGTGTATAGAACAATTTAGTAATGGTATAATTACGTAATAATGTTTTATAAATAAATAATAAAATAGCTAAAATTAAACTTTTTCATCCGGCTTCACTTTTGATAATATTTAACTGCTATCTCT
Source organism: Dendrolimus houi (assembly GCA_039645545.1). Classification (NCBI taxonomy): domain Eukaryota; kingdom Metazoa; phylum Arthropoda; class Insecta; order Lepidoptera; family Lasiocampidae; genus Dendrolimus; species Dendrolimus houi. Next base: position 7,607,051 of record CM077127.1, on the reverse strand, counting down.
GTGGTCGAAGTCACAGCCTTATAACAGACATGTAAAATTCCATTTAGTCTAGAAAGCAGACAACGCTTTTATTACCGCAAGTTAGATTTTATGTCCTAGAATTTGCTTGAATTTTATAAGTGATATAAATTTCCCATGATACTATTGCGACGTATATAAAAAGAATATTTGTTTTATGTATAAAATGTTAAATTCATTGACGACGTAAATATTTTATGTTTACGGCTAGATTATGCCGAAAATTTAATTTAATTATCAGATAGGCATCATCTTCTACATATTGTTTTATGGCTGAAGTAGGCAAGACGGCCCACATGGTGGAAAGTGGTTATCGTCGCCTATGGACGTTGCAACACCAGGGGTGGCGCCAACGCGTTGCTGACTTCTAAGAAATTTTATAATGCCCTTCTTAAAAAACCCCATACCATAGCCATACCGCGGCGGAAATTTCCCTCCAGATCATTGTTGTACACGGAATAAATGTTCTAGAGAACCGTTGCGTAGTTGAGCGTGGGAGCTCAAATAAATGAAGGTGAACATCCCATCGTTGGCGAGCTGTGCGGTTGTAGAAATGAAGCGTTGGCGCCAGATCAAACTATTCCTCGGAACATTCTCCGTTATGGCGGTGGAATACGCAGAGGGACGCGAGGTCTCTCCGTAGGCTAAGCGGTTCTAAACCGCCTGTTAGTATGGGATCGTCGACGATACGAACGGCGCGACACTGGATGGAGTCGAGGGGATCAGTCTGGTAAGCGGGTGCTTCGGCCCATAGATGTGAGCAGTACTCCATATGCGGTCTGACTTACGCTTTGTAGAGTGCAAGTCGTTGCAGCGGGGTGAAGTACTGCTTGGACCGGTTTAGCACACCAAGCTTTTCAGAGGCAAGTTTGGCCTTGCCTTGCAGATGACCCCGAAATTGTTAGTATTTATATAATTTAAGGCTCGGTACACACTGTGATGCCGTTTACAGTTCAACTCACTCCGGTCTCGGTCCGATTAAATCTCGCTGTGTGTATATTATATTTTTTTTGTCTCTATATATCTTTTCTTTCTATAATATACAATTATATCCTTTTCAACGAATCGATACTGGCGCAACATGGGATCGGAAGTAAAATAGTGAATATTCTCTGATTCTTTTTTGTTTAAGATTATTTGACCGGACTGGGAACGGACCGAGATCGGAACAAGGTGGAACCGTGAATGGCATCATAGTGTGTATCGAGCCTTATGTCATACAAATCCAGTCGTGAACTTACAGAAATCTCTTAACAAATAATGATGTATCTAAATCAGGGATGTTATGGATGTGAAACTTCGGATCTGGATATGGATCTGAATATATGAATAATATTATATCGGTTTCAGATACGGTTACGGAAATGAAATTATTTCGGACTATCTGTTACTTTCGGATAATATCACTTATAGATATTGAAGAAATTGTAAAAGTAAAATACAAATATTGGGCTTTATTTTGAGGTTATCATTTGGTACTCCAATCAATAATATAAGTAATTATTATAGCTACTCATTTTAAAGAGTTACTTATTCACTGCAAAAACAAAATCATAATAAAGTTTATTATGATTTTGTTAAATTAAAATGTTCTTTGTTTATTAAATAAACAAAGAACATTCATTTAGACTGCGCCCCTATCCGAAATTATTTGAAACTTTTATATCAGATTCGGTTACGGTTGCGGATAGAATTGTATTTCGGATATCCGATACTTTCGGTTACGGTTATGGAGCTCCATAACATCCCTGATCTAAATATTGCAAGATCTTCACTAAATTGTTAAGCTTTTTCGTAAACAGCCCTTGCTAAACTTTGTTAACGCTGTTTTGAAAATGTCTTACAAATGTCTTCATGCTTGTTGTGATAAACATTGTATATAAAATTGGGGATGAGAGGAAAGGGTAAAAATAAGGGGTTAACTTTTTCTTAAGTTTATCCTAGCATCTTCTTCTTGAAAAGCAATGTCTATATACATTAGAAACTAAATTTAATTCTAACTTAAGTAAGACTTTTCAATTTACATAACTTAGTATAAATGAAAACTTTTGATTTAATTTAAACTGATAGATGTAGTTCATTACACGATCTCGCGTATGTGTTTAACGGTATGTGTCTGTATAGAAGTTTAATAAGTTCGCACTCATCGAATTTAATACTAAATTTTAATAAGATTTAAATTTCTATCGTCTAAATCAGCAATAATTTTAAAAGGGCCTTAGCCATTATAACTGTTTCCTCTTCATAACTTGCTCTGTATGGCACAATCATATCGTAAAACTTTATTCAAATTGATATTCCAGACGTGTTACAGTACAAAGACAAGAAAGAATAGACGAAGTACGATTTGATTGAAGCTTTTATGTAAGCTAAGAAAAATTGCTAAGTACATGAAAATCGACAGGCATATGGAACTGCTAAATTGAACGTCGACGGTCGGGTGGACCCACGATTGCCGGCTGGCTGCGTTCTCCCTAACCTCCCTTGTTCAGCTTAGGGTTGGCAAAATATTCTCATTTATGTAACGACAATATTTTGTATAGTAATACTTTGTAAATCTCTTTTAACAGGTGCATTTTCAGTTGTACGCAGCAATAAATAAACAATTTAATAATCATTTTAAGTTTCTTGTACTAATATTTTTTGTAAAAAAACATTACCTAACAACATCCAAATATGAGACAGAGTGTTTTTGTGTCTTTGTATTGATCGATTCCCGTTAAATCTAGACTTAGTAAGTATCATAAAAAGCATAAGATGTTTTTATGTATCATTTTCCTACCTTTTCAAAGAATACTTATACGCTAGGGAAAAAAATCTGTAATACCTTATGAAAAATCTTTTCATTATATAATTTATTGTCTATAGGCACTATAATATAACTGCTCCAAATTACAAGCATCATTTATCTAGTCAAACTTATTTTTACATTTACATATTAAAATCATGTACAAAAGCAACATCACTAGCACGTAATAAACCAAACACTGATCCAATATAATTATAAACCTACATCTAATGGCATGCATCTTATGTCATATCACATCTTTTTGTAATAAGAACGAAATAATTAAATATCCTTAGTGAAAGACCATTATTTGTCATACTTAATTATTTTAGCATACGACAGAACTATGCAACTCATTACCAACCAATAGCAGGGTCCGTGTGAAAATTATAACCTGAATGTCTTCAAATTTTGTGTAAATAGGTATGTTCTTGTATAAATAGGTAAGTTCTTGTGTAAATAAGTACGTTCTTGTGTAAATAGGTACTTTCTAAGTAAGCGTGCTCCATCCTCGACCATGTCATTGTTTAATATTAAGCGTAATCGCGGCTAAAGGCGAATTTACCTTTATGAAGGGATTTTATATAGCATTCAGCTTCCGTAGTGTGTAAAAGTAGTCATGGGATAGACTTCGTAACTAATTAATATCAGATTGAGCCACAGCGAAGTGTGGCTCTGTTAACTAGTTTACAAAAAAAGTTCATGCGTAACAAACAGTGCTTATGTACTTTGGTGTCCCAACCCTACCTTTTAGGCCATTGTTTAACAAAACAGGCTGCACCTGCTAAGCGGTGCGTTAACTCGCTGCAAAATTCACTTGCATTTACTGTCTAAAAGCCCCTCTTTCAGTATAATTAAGTTGTTGAATACCTACACGTTACCGGATTGCTTTGGAAAACAGAGCCTGAAAATTACATCTTTAAGCTTTCATTTACCCTGTTAGTAAAAATAATAAAAAAAGTAGTTAATAACATTTTATTTTCAGCAACTAATAATAATATAATTTAATATCGGACTGAACCACAGCGAAATATGGCCGTGCTTAGCATAATAAATTGCTGTTAAGACGCTTGGACCGTGGGGTCCTGAGGCACGGAACCTCTACAATGAGCAACCAAAAAGATTCATCGAAAATAAATATCGTTTAATATGTATAAGCAACAAGTTTTATATATAATGAGTAAGAGACTAATAAACAAGTAAAGAAGAAAAAATCTACTTTACTTACCTATTTTAAATTTTCCATGTATACTTCAATTTCTTTTTTAATTTTGCGGTGAACTCTATTTGCGAAATTGCCATGTGGATGGGCACATGCCATGCCTTACATCATCTTCTAAAGCTTGAATAAGACTTTATATTTCATATCCGTTGTGTTACGAGGAACCCTACATAGTCTAGTCCAATTCACAAACGGCCTCTTATTTAACATATTCACGCTGTACTCCTAAAAACAATATTCCTTCAGTATCTGAACGACGGGCAAATGTTTCGATAGCGTCCGTATACTCCGGGGAAACTAATTAGCTTCGACCCGGTAATTAACTGAGCACTGGCTTCCGGGTGAGGGTTCAGCAAACCCCACCGGTGGGCCGAGACGTGGGAAATTAACGCCATTATCCCGTTTTCAAGCCGGCTAATTATGATGAATGTTGTATAACCACTCTTACAATGTTAATACCAGGTATAACGGTGTTCGAAATAGAACAGCTAGATTTTACTTTGTATGATTTAAATACCATAGTTTTAAATTTAACTTCAACATTAGAATAAGTAGTAGTTCAAAACTAGATATAAATAATATGTAACTAGCTTAAGCATCACCAACAAAACAACATCCAATAAATGTCACACACATCAAATAACGAATAATGTTGACAAAAATGACAAAAATGTTGGAACAATAATCCCCACCCTACAGTCAGTTCAAGGGTTTAGGGTCAAACTCAAGAAGTTTTTTGTTGACCACCAAAAATCATAGGCGGGCCAAAAACACGACACCAGCATTATATAATTCTGGTATTGTTTTAAGGCTGTTTTTCGTTATTTATTTACCTTGTATAACACATAATATGTTGTGTATAATATTGATAAATTTATTATATGTATATGTGTTGTATATGAAGATAGATAACAAAGATGAATTTTATGTTATAAATTTATTGAACTCAGTATAATTATTATACTGAGTTCACACACACAGCTATAACTCAGTATTAATATTTGTCTTTATTACAAGAATAATATAATTATTTATTAATAATATAATTTGTAGTTTTCCGTGACGTCGCTCTAGGGCATCCTTTCCCAAAGTGGGCGATAACGCCCCCTTGTGGGCGCTGTAGTCCTAAAGGGCGGTAAGAGACCCAGAAAAAAATTGGGGCGTTGTGTAGAGGCTTGGGGAGCAATTTGTAATTTCATCTAGCTAGGAGGACTCTTAGACACCGACTGAACTCTCGACTCTCGACTACAACTTGTGAACATCAACTAATTTCAATTAAGAGATTGCTCAAACTCTGTCTGGATACTGTAAAGTTGCGTTTCAATAATCATTCTCATTGGCAGGTGTAGCCCGTAAGAGTTAACTTGAGACCTCAGCGCCGTTGTGTACTACCTACTGTGCTTAGGTCTCAAGTTAACTCTTGCGGGCTATAGTTAAAGTCTCGTTTAGAATGAATGTTTAATCTTCGCTAATATAGCTCACAATAATCAACTTAATTTGACGTTATAGTGGTTTTTAAGTAGGTGAAAAAATGGGGGCGCTAAAAAATAATTTATTCTCAAAGTGGGCAGTATACAAAATAAGTTTGGGAACCACTGCTCTAGGGTCAAGAGGAAGATCAGCGTTGGTCTAACAGATCGACATTTTTGCTGAGCTTGATTGATTTTAGTACTTAATATGTATATCTACAGATACTTTGTAGTTGTTTTCTCTTTTTTGTTAATTGTGTTTTTTTATTACTTTTAATGTGTTTGTTTCACTGGTATATATATGTTCTAAAAATAAACCTGTTTTCTTTCTTTCTTTCAAATATAAAATAGCGTGTAAATTAAAATTACAAACAAGAGAGTTGTCGTTTAAAAAAATATTTCCTTTACTAAATATACCAACACAGAGTGTTAAATTCAATATGTAATATAAACGTCACAAAAATATTTTTTGTATAATGACTAAAAGTTATACAAAAATCTACGTCGTACATTTGAATCGAAATGTTCCTAGGCGAGCCACGTCCACTGTTTATGTCATTTGGCTGTCCAACTCTGAAAAATGAAAATCTTGGTCCCGATTGCAGCGCCACCTACTGGTTCAAATTGTGAATTTGAACCATTTTCGAACCCAATTGAACATATAAAAAAATGTCATCAAAATCGGTTCCATAGTTTAGGAGGAGTTCAGTGATATACACACGAACGGAATAATTGTATATGTATAACAATATAAAACTATAAAATAACTTTGTTTAATTTTTTTGCGTTATTTATCGATCTTTTGAATGTACCAAATATTATGAAATATTCTTTGTTCTTACTTTCGACAGTTTTTTTTTTCGGAATAAAGTAAAAATTTTGGTTTAATATACGTACCCAAAATTTATAGTCATCAATATCATTTTATACTTATTTTATTATAAACATAAACTATGTATTATTATTGACATTTATTTTATAACAACATCCAATCCATATATTTGACCGTATATTTCTATCTCCCAATTATCTTGAAACGTAAAAGATTACAAGTTCAATAAACATGACCAAATACGCATGGCTGGCACACGTACTATTGATGTTGGACTGTCCAATCTCTCTCAATTTTATGATACAAACATAACCCTGCGACCTAAATGTCCATACCCCCTTCGATTTGACCGTATAAAATTCAATGGCAGACCTTGCAATTAACTCCGACCCTAGTGCCATTCGATTAAGGCTCCCTTTATAAATACAACTAAAAAGAACATAAAATACAGATGAGAGCAATCTCAAAACAGACCCTAATCATCGCACTTCACAATAACCACTCGACAAAAATACTGCAAACTACCTAATATCCAAACTAATAAATTTATTACCCATTACACTACGAAAATCTGATTCTATAAACCCAGAAAATATTAAAATCAAACTAAAAAACTATTTCTTAGAAAAAGTGCAGTCGGAGCCTGGGTGTATAAGTGCTCTCGGCTGTTTATGTTATATTGTTTTACGAATGTACATATACCTTCTTTTTTCTTCAAGATACATTTTTGGTTACGATTTTAGTTAAATCGTTTCTTTTGATGGTTAATATAAAACATTCTCTACTGTAATATCTAACTTTAGAGGTGGTTTAAGTTTTTTTAAATTTTTATTGCCTGAAGTAGGCAATCAGGCAGACAGCCCACCTGATGGAAAGTGGTTACCGTCGCCTATAGACGTTTGCAATATCAGGGGTGTCGCTAACGCGTTCCCGATCTCTAAGAAACTTTATAATGCTCTTCTTAAAAAACCCCATATCATAATGCAAGGGAAAAACCGTGGCGGGAAGTTCCCTCCAGATCATCGTTGTACGCGGAATAAATGTTCTAGAGAACCGTTGCGTAGTTGAGCGTGGGAGCTCTAGGAAATGGGGGTGAACATCCCGTCGTTGGCGAGCTGTGCGGTTGTAGAAGTGAGGCGTTGGCACCAGATCAAACTATTCCTCGGAACATTCCCCGTTATACAGGCGGTAGAATACGCAGAGGGACGCGAGGTCTCTCCGTAGGCTAAGCGGTTCTAAACCGCCTGTTAGTATGGGATCGTCGACGATACGAACGGCGCGACACTGGATGGAGTCGAGGGGATCAGTCTGGTAAGCGGGTGCTTCGGCCCATAGATGTGAGTAGTACTCCATATGCGGTCTGACTTACGCTTTGTAGAGTGCAAGTCGTTGCAGCGGGGTGAGGTACTGCTTGGACCGGTTTAGCACACCAAGCTTTTTAGAGGCAAGTTTGACCTTGCTCTCCAGATGACCCCGAAATTGTACGTCGTTCGGTAAATCGACCCCAAGGATCCTAATACTATTAGAGATCGTGAAGGGTGTTCCTTGAAATTATGGCGCACTGACAAAGTTGTCTGAGACATTTAAATATCCTTAAATAGCGTAGTGTAATTCATTGCAAAAATCCTGTTTGTAATGTACGAAAATGATTTTCTAAGGAAAGACAATGTACACGTGCTATTCAATATGTGTGTCAACTGTGTAAATGTGTATATATGCCATATGTATGTAATATATATGGCGTATATATGTGTGTATGTAGGTGCGTTTGCGCATATTTGACATAATACGTCTTAGTTTTTAACTCGGGCGTGTGTTGCATCACACGCAAACCTCATAGGTTTAAGTGGTGCCTTATTACTACTATCTATCTATAATATAATAATATTGTAAAAGTGTAGTCTTTTGTTTCTTACATTTTTTGTGTTTGTCTGTTTGCGCGGGATTCACGTGAAAACTGCTGGGCCGATTTCGATTCGGATTTTCGCTGGTCGATAGTAAATTCTCGGACTTAAAATCTGGAGTACTTTATATCCCGATAATTCTAGGGGAAATTTTTTGGGAGATGTGTTAAATAGCCACGTCGAAAAAAAAATGGTTACGATGCGAAACTTTCACTGATTGATAAAATCTTTATTAAAATAATTGTAGTTGTGTATGCGTTTAGTTACATTACTTATCCCGAGTTTTTACGAGACTTTCCGGGATTAATGTATTCTCATATTAAAGAATCTATTACTCTGCTGAAACTAACCTTTGATTTTATATGCTAGTGTTGAATAAAATTGATAAATAATTTTAAAAAATCAATCGCAACTAGATTTTTAGCCCTCAATGCCAACAGCAAAAATGACGATGCTTCTATATATATAAGCAGCTAGTGTAACTTTTTTAAAGCATCAGCAAACAAACACGTGCATTCTATATTTTCAAGCTAAGCAAGTTACGCTTATGTTATGGGACGGATTACTCTGGGGCCGATCCAAAACACCCAGACCATAGTAAATAACGGAAAGGTTATTTACGAAATTAAGAATAGAATATATTGTACTGTATAATAACACAATACACTAAACAATATTTTTCAGTCATTTCATCTCAATTTTATCGCTGACAGTGAACTATTAAGTCATTAAAAACCATTATGACATTTCAAGCTTTGACGATTCCATATATAAATTAAGTGAAAAGAAATTTTCGCGATTTTATTATACCAATGCGCAATATAGACTCTACCATACTATCAAAGTTCATCAAAATAGACCCTATAGTATCTGATAAAATGACTGTCACATACAAAAACACAAAAACAGACGCTTTATCAAAGTATCTACGCAGCACTAAAAAAGATATCTTAATTAATTTTAACACATAACGAAATATTAATTAAGATAAAATCTGATATTAAAGTAATTTTACATTCTCAATCGTTCATTTTGAATAAGAAAGATGCCCACGCTTTAGATGTCTACAACTAATTTAATAATTATTTCACTTAACTAGATACAAAATTAGAGAAAACAAACTAAGTAACTTCGATTCTATGAAATTTAAACATAACAAGCCTTCTGTTATTTTAATAAGATTTTGACTATATATATATTTCACTTAATAGTCACGAATTTGTCTTTCGTTGATTTATTCACATTGAATTAGTTCTCCCACTGTTCCCTTATTATTTTGGCAGACACTTCACATAGTAGATGGTATTTTAAGAATATATAATAAGTTACCGCGTAATATAATGCAAGAAAATAATTTTAATATATTTAAACAAAAATTATTCGAGTGATTGGTCAAAAATCCTATTAAGAAAGAGAGAAAGAAAGAAAAAAACATTTATTTGGAACTACAACACAAATGAGAATACATTACACAAGCATAAATAAATAAATGTACAATGTAACATGCAGTAAAAAAAAACGAAGCAAGTGTAGCTCTAAATTGGTCCTAGCTCAGCATGTTGCTGGTTAAGTTAAACAGCGCTGATCTTCCGCTAGGACCATTATAATGTCCAAGAATAATATATTTAAGTAAGAGGTAAAAATTAAAAAGATATTGTGTTGTTTTAAATAAAATAAAATATGTATAAGGCACCAAATTAAACATTACATTTCACAGAGATAGGTTATGTAAGATTAATATTGCGATGCTATTAAAGGCCTGCTAAGTAACAAGTTCTCATTTATATTGTAAAGACCTATGTAACACTTAGCTCGCAATAAGTATGATTTGATTTGATTTAAGTGCTTGATCATAAAGAAAAGATGACAGGTGCTTTCATACATTATTTGGTCCAGATTGTAAAAAGATGAGTGTAATTTTAAGATCTCTTTTTATTAGGTACGTAGATATTTTTTACAATTGTAATGGGTTTAGTTATTTTGAATGAATTAATCGTGTGGTGTAAGTGTTACATATTATTAATGTTTGAAATTCATTCACAAAAATCGATTGTGGTAATCGATAACTTATTTTATTTGTGGCCTTATTTTTATTTTTTTATTTGTCTTCTTCCAGATAGAATTTGGGGCTGATGTTTTCCATTTTGTAATAGAAAAATATAACGCTTTTTTAAAGCCATATCTCAACTCATTACATTTCTTCGGCCCAAAAGTCCTCGTCTCCGTTAAAAATAACCCTTTTTTATCTTTCACAATTGGCCGAAAACTATGTTTGATGTTGAATTTGAATACATCGTTACTCGTTTGTTACTTTTTAAGTAAAACTTCTTGATCGATGTAGTGGAAACATTTAGTACGGTACAAAACATTGATAAAACTTTGGTACAAAAAGGCGTCACGTTTTCATGTAATTTTTAATTAAGAAAGAAACGTTCCCATAAAGTTGCTATTTTATAAAAACATTATTACGTGTACAAAGTTTTAACAAGTGCAATTAGAATTTCAGTACAGTGTTAGCTATAGAATATTGATTCAAATCTACCTCTATTAAGATTGGTTGCAGTTAATAGAATTAATTGCGACTCGAAAAAAACAGTTAAAGTTTTGAATAATACGGAGTGGCCACTTCATTAAATTATTCCTGGGAGCAAGTTTTTCAGGTCCATAAAAATTGGCTCATTTCTACTAAAACGATAGCTTACATTCTTTTTTTAAATACTGTGATACCTTGTGTCCCGGGAATTTCAAGTCAAGCGTGGACGAAGTCGCGGGAATATCCTAGTTTGTAATATAAATATCGGTCAAGGATTAACTCTTACTTCATAAATAATTCGAGTACACTAGGACTAGTTCATAAAAGTAAACGTAATTTGATTTTGCGAACGAGTAGCTATAAAGCTTTTGATTAAAATCAAAAAGACTCAAGCCTCTTATTGCGTAAATGGATAACAGTAAAGTTATCTAAAAGCAAATATACATTAATAGAGACCTACATTGACCTTCGCTAGGGCTTCAGGGGTCAGATAAAACTCGCCCGCCGGAAAGCAAACTACACGTAACCGAATATAAAATTATATAAAGATAAGAACATCTAAAATAGGTAAAACGAGATAGAAAAAGTGGAATATATTTCCAAACTGAATATATATAAAAGGAAATATGTAAAACTTTGGGTTTGTAGAAGATTGACGACGTATCAATCTGTATCTTTTTAGGATTGTATTTATTTCTTTTCTTTATTTTATCTCGTTTCAATGGGAATTACATTAATATTTTATGCTATTGTGATGACAACATTATTTTGATAGATTATACAGTAGATGAATGGAAGTAGCGCTTTTAAGTTCAATATGTAACTGACAGAAAATATCGCATCCTTGCGAAAAATATGATGAGCTTCATAATATACTACAACATCAGCTGAAGCACAAAATGCGTACTTATATCTAAAATTGAGTTGGAACAAGACTTATTCAGCAATTTTTGTGTTTCCACGGGTCAAACGTTAATCTCTAAATAAATCAAGAAAACAAATCTGTAGAGCGTTCGAGTTTGTACAACGATTTTAAAAATGAGAAAAACTTCAGGAGGTGTCACTCGGATCAGTAGATAACGATTTTGTTTTTTTGTATTTTTGTCTCTGTGTCTGTTAGAAAATCACATGAAAACCACTGAACAGATTTAAATGAAACTCGACACAGGGCTAGCCTATATCCAGGATCAATACTTAGAATACTTTTTATCCCCAAAAATGACCTAATTTTCGTGGGATAGCCGAATATAGCGAAAAAGTGGCGCTAATGATCTCGTTTTGCCGTTGCAATTATCTAATCTTTTTTTTTTAAATTACATAGTTGTCATGGTGAAACGAACGTTTTTATCCGTGCAGGAACGGAGAAAGAATACAATTTCCTGTGGCCGATCGGCCTGTCGTAAGAGGCGACAAAACAACCCACAGCCATAAGTATTTGGGCATTTGCCCGACTGGATGGCTACGATCCCTGGTCTAAAGTATGTCGCCATAACAACCTTGAGTTGTGTTCCGGCATTAGTGGCCAGGTTCCAGTCTCCCTTAAGAGAGCAGCAGCGCATTTGTAGCACGTTTGGTGTTGCAAATGTCCATAGGCGATGGTAACCGCGTTCCATCAAATGGGCCGTCTGCCTGTCTGCTGAAACCCTGCAATAAAATAAAATAAAAAACGAAGTTTCGCTGGTACCTTACACGGATGGAGTTTCTGACTATCAAAGTAAAGCCGACTAAAAGATTTATACGCATAAAGGCCAATCTTAGAATAGGATGCCGATCGCGCCGCAATGCGTTACATTTACTCAGTATTAAATAATCGAATAAGTATGAATAAAAGTGGAATAATTTCCAGTGGATACATTACTATTAACCACACAAACGTAAACCACGTGTATATTACATAAGTTTACGCATATAACATTTCAAAAAATGCTTCACTTCATTTGACGCTCTAGTTCACATAGGTTCCGTCTGTACTTTTATTTCGTCTGAGGCTGGCAAATGCTAAGCCCTATTAATATTATAAAAGCGAAAGTAACTCTGGTTGTCTGTCTGTCTGTTACGCTTTCATGGAAAAGCTATTAGGAGTACTGGCTCGGTTTTGCTGTAATTTTGTTTAAATGTACTTTTAATACCGAAAATGGACATAAATACTTTTCATGCCGGGAGATGGGATAGTTTGCGATATAAAATGAAGTGAATCTTCCGGGGCAAACAGCACTAACATAAAAATTGAATACAATGTAACCTGTATTAACGCCTGTTCTTTAAATAAGAGGTATGCATGCCGCGGGGTAAACTCAAATTTAAATATAAAAGAATAATTATTACAAACCAGTACGTACTACAATAGATATCTATAATATTATAAAATTCTAAACATGCCATGTCTGTACACTGAAGCTATTTAAAAAAGAACAACTGGAATTGACTATATAAATGATGCAGAACACGATGCAATTTTTTTTAGATTTCTTGTCTGTTTCTTCGGGATTCACGAAAAAACTACGGGGGCGATTTCGATGCGGTTTTCGCTGATCGACAGCACATTTAAATACTTAAAATTTGCGCTACTTTTAATCCTGGGAATCCCGCGAGAATTTTTCTAGGAATTATTTAAAATGACCAGGTTACAAAAACCGAATTCCAATGTGATTTTTTCACTGATCGATAGCAAACTTTATGTTTTAAAATGTGTGATATTCTCTATTGTGGGAATCCAGCGGGAATTTTCCCGGAAGTGGTTTGAAGTTGATCGGGTACATAAAAATTAGCTAATTCCAACACAGTTTTCACTAAAACGATAGCTTTCATTGTTTTTTAAATGCTGCACTTTGCGTCCCGGGAATCCCGCGGGAATTTCAAGTCAAGCGTGGACGAAGTCGCGGGCACATCCTAGTTTTCAAATAAACATGTAATTTATTTTAGGCTACGGAGTAGTCAAGTGACAAACACCTTATAGTTGGCGTTAGTCACCCCTACATAATTTTTCACTGTGCGTAGATTGAAATTCGGCTTATTGTTATACCACCCTGCATTGTAGTGCCTATCTACGTAAAATAAAGTACCATTGAAGTTTTCTGCACAATATTATAAATGCGAATGTGAGTTTCTTTGTTTGTGACGCTTCGCCTTAACTACGCAAAGTGCGTCTCAAAATTTTGCATATATATATATATAATACTGCGGTCCCAGCAGACGTTGTCCTGTCCTGAAAAAATCAAAATCTAGAATCTGCCTCGTACCGGTTCCAATTGTGAATCTAAACCATCCGGGGACCCACTAAAATACACACAAGAAATGTGATCAAAATCAGTAAAGTCGTTCTCAAGTTATGCGCGAAGGTACATACATTTATTTATATATATTAGATTTATATGGATTAAGGTTCACATACTATTAATCAAAGAAAGGTGAGAGTTAAAGTTTAGCGCTATCTATTTGATGCTTATGTAACTTAATTGACAGTAGAACTCACACTTACCGATATCTCGGTTTAAAAAAATGCAATAAAAATTTTTTGATTATAAATTACAATGAAACCTATCCTATGTCCTAAGTTGGAACAAATCGAGCAAAATGACAAAAAAACACCAAAATCGATTGATTAGTTCCGCGAGTTCATCGCAATCAAACACTGTAACACGGAATTTTATACACGGAATATATAGATAATACCTTTCATTATACCTATATGATCGACATCCAAAAAAAAAACCTATTCCTGAAGGGTAGACGAATATAATCAAAAAGCACTGTGGCCGCGTTTTATTTAATACATCGTCATGGTAACGCGAATGACAACGCTATTAATGCGTTGTTTCTATGGTTATTTTCCACCATCTTCCCTAAATGGCGTTACAGATATTCATCCTCATCCAAAAAAAATGTGCTCTTCCTAAGGAATAGAAAAAACCAGATTGAATTGACATAACCTACATTAACGTGAGCAAAGCTGTAGGCAAAAGCTAGTGTTTTTATACACTGTTCGAAAGCATCCAACTAATAGCTGTATAGGTTGCCAACAAGGTCGCGTTGGTTGCCTTTTAACATTCCCCTTGAGCATCGGAAGTGAACTATGGCGAACGCCTTTTTGTGACCCCGCGCCTCGTTTACATTGAATACCTACCTATCAAAACTAATGTATTATCGATGACAGCGCAAAATAAATTGTAGAATACTTCAGATCCATAATAATATATATGAAAATGAATTTGTTTGGATATTTGTTTTTCCCTATTCACAGCTTTGGATATGTACCGGTAAGTACTCATGAAATTTGGAACGTAGATACTTTAGGGACCAGAAAATATATACTTTTTACTTCCACTATCAGCCTTCTAATATTAAAAGCAAGGAATTCTCCTAAAACAGTTACTTTATATTATCTGAAAATTTACTTAACTTTATAATATTAAAACTTAATTAAATTAAAACTATTTATACGAGTTACCAGACTCAAATTAAAATGCCGTTGGCATTATTAAAGAGTTTATTAGAACTATACAAACACGTATAACACAGGTACAAATATAACCGAACACAACAAGTCCAAACGTAATGCAGAAGGTCGTAATTCAATAAAACGCGCAAAGTCGGTCACTATTAGATTCCCGATTGTAGTACACACGTCTCGCTTTGATCGTGGTTCTCGCTTGACTGCCCTCTCTCTCCATCCAGCCATCGTTCCATACTGCACAAATGCAAATATTGCACCCGGCAAGCGTCGACGTAATTTCCTAGAAATCGTAATCCGCACACCTGGCTAATGATGCCTGCAAGCGGCCATAACCGAGTACAATAGGCTGTTCTCCACAATAACCAATAAATAAGTGAACAAAAAAAACCGATCATAAAAGAATTACAATTAATCCAAATGCCAACAGGTAATAAAATGTGTTTTTACAGATATGCAGGTGGATTTTGTTTTTGTCAGAACTTAAGTTGTAAGAATATCTAAAGATTCGGTAATCTATTTCCAAGACCTATATAAAACATTAAGAAACAATCTTTAAGCTATTTATCTTGTCACTGGATTCAATAAAGATTTTAATCTATTCGTTTATCGATTTATTAATAAATGTTTTTACCCACTATTATTATTATTTTTATGCACTAACCAATGCTTGAGAACATAATCCTTCTAAATTGAGAAATGTTTTTGAAGACACGACGCACGCAGCCGTAGACGTGTAATTTTGCGATTCTATACCTGAATTTTTGTGTAAACATGCTTAGGTACTGTTCTAGTGTATGGACCCCAAAATTAAAATAGAAGGTGTTTATTAATTTGACATGTATCCTTCACACGGAATGGTAAGAGAACCTTCTTTATTATTTATCCAGGGTAATGAAACAGGCTCGGTCTCCGAAATAAAGAGAGGAATTTCCCGACGGGAGTTTTACTTTATTAAACATTTACGAGTTTAATTTTAACTTAAAGGTTCTATCCAACTAATTTTTTAACATAACAAAGCAACCTGATGATGTAAGTTGGGAACTTTTTTTATTATTAATTTGTCGATTTTCTGTAGAGAATTAGTTTCGTTATTATTATTTCGTCATAATTTAATATTGAAAACTATTAAATAATAATAATAACGCTTGTTATGGGTGATATTTTATTTATTTTATTTTATTTTATTCGGAAAACAAACAGTTTATAACTAAGTACATACTACTAAATATCTATTACCATCATGTACAACAGCTAAAAGATTATAGTCAATTGACACACGATTAAAATAAGAATTTGCCCTATAATTACTAGATACCCGAGGAACAAACAATTGTACTGGATTCCGGAATAGTCTTGTTGGCACTTTTAAACATATTTTAGATAATAAATAAGGCGAGTCTATTTTAGACTGCAAGTAAAAACTTAACATCACTATATATGTTATTTGTCTCCTTTTGTGCAATGGCAAAATATGATCTCTGAGACATCTAGCTTCGTAGTGACTATCGCTAACCTTGCATTTAAACTCTAAAAATCTTAAAAATCTACGTTGTATGGATTCGATTCTATTAACATACACATCATACATTGGATTCCATACCTGTGAAGCGTACTCTAGAAGACTACGCACCAAAGAACAACGGACTACTTTGGGGCCGATGCCAGACACTCCGACAATAGTAAATAACAGAAAGTTCGTTTCCGAAATTTATCATGCCAGGAATCGAACCCGGTGCCTCTGCGTTTCAGCGAGTTCGGCCGGCTAAGACTTAGCCCGCTCAACCACAGAGGCCATCACAACAAAAATTTAAAAAAATAAAAATAGAGAGTACATTTATAAGGAAGTTACATAAAATGTCTGTTACAACGTTATACAAAAGTTTGTACACGAAACGTTATCTGTCAATCGTCACGTAATGTAAAAAATAATGTATTGTAACCTGTTTGAACTGGACTCGAGTTGCATTTCATTTCACCCGAAACTTACATAAATTACAATGACTATAAAATAATACATACAATAAAAGAAAACTTAGTTATATTGTATTCTACCCAAGACTATATAGTCTTGAGGGACTATAAGTAGAAAATATATAAACTATAAGAGTACATTAAATATTTTTATTCCAATATGCACATACGCCAATTTCACCGTATTCTTAAAGGAAAAACATTGTGAGGAAAACTGCACATTGAATTTAGCTATGTGTCAAACTGACTAATAAATAGGTCTTGAACAATTGTAGGTATTAAAAGGTTGATTTCAAACATATAAATTTGATTAAAAATTATTTAACAATAACTGTAGCAGGGTATTTTATAGTTTACAAACTATGTAGGCAAGAATAGTGTACAATTTGCAAACCATGAAAGTCATTTACAGAAAGAACATTATGTAACATCTAAACCAAACTTGTGCACTTACAAATAAATATTAGAATTTTGAATTATAATTTTGCGAATATTTTCCGTTATTTAACGACATGACTTATAGAGTCACTTTAAGAACTCCATTTTATGCCTGGGTTCTGAAGTAACCAATTATGAGTTCAATAACAATTGGTTCCATAAAGTTATGTAATAGATAAACTTAGGTTAACTGTTATTACTCAATAACTACTAATAACAGATACTCATTTGAATACATACGGAAGCGTTCGATTACTACGAAACCGATAACTAGTACCAAAATTCGCCACCAGATGGATCTATATAAGAAGTCATTAAGTCATTTTGGTCGTTATAAATAATATATTTGAATAATTTAATCGATGTATAAATGATAATCATTGTCATAAAAAATATTTGTGATATTATATCAAATTATGTTTGATTTTTCATAATATTTGAGTACGCTTTGCCGTTTTATAGTCGTATTAAACGTACCTTCACTTCAGTAAAGTGTTCTGGATTTAGCATGCTTATGTTAGTTTCGGATAATTTTGGTATTGCCTTACTTACTTTAGATATCACTCTTGACACAGTGGTTTTATGAACCAATTTATCATCACCAATACTTACTTGAAAAGTACCAGTAGCGTAAAAGCGTAAAGATATACTTTGCTCCATCACGGACTACATGTATTTACCATTAACAATAGATGCTAATGCAGGATTTTTTTTCACATAGTTGCATCAAGGTACCCTTGATGAACCGATATCACATTTTAAATTCTTCATCTGTAAATAATTCGAATGGATTTCTGCGTATCCTTAAGTTTCGAGGTATGGACATAGTAGAAATAATCTGCAGTATTTCCATATCCAACTCACATGAACTGCTTTCCGTAATTCTAATACATATTTTTAGTATCAATTGCCTATCCAAACAAACGATGATATACGAAGCGGTCTACAATTTGACACAAATAATTATATGTTTTAGGTTAGATTTGAATTATAGTTTTGAGAGATAAAAGACAAACAAAAGATATGGAATGGATAAACGCGCAATATTAGTCAGTTAAGTTGAACCAAGTTTAGCCTACGACGGTGTGATCAGAAACGCAATTTTATAAGTTATTGAACCGATAGCGCTAAAGAACACAAACTACAGTTAAAAGTAATATTTTCTTAAGTTTTTGGGACTAGTATACATAATAAAACTACTAGAAGATGGTTGGCCCTGTTTGGGATCCGATCATCAACACTATTAAGACTCAAACCCAGCAAAAACCAACTGCCAGACCTCAAGACACTGTGTGCATGAAACAAGAGGTGGCTTAACGGTTACGAAACCATGAAATAACAACAAATCATTTATTTATTTTTTATGGATAATGGCGTCTGATGGCTTTGTTCTAATATCTTATTTAGCTTCAAGTTTAAGCAGAAAAGAAAATACCTATGTGAATTCAGTGCGCTTTTACAAACATGGTAATATAATTTGGACGTTGACATCGACCATATTTGTGGCATTTAGTACGCTGTGAAAATGTAAATTTATATTTATTCCCATAGGCGGAATTTACGCTAGTCCACGTTGTGATTTACGGTGTAAACGAGCTTTCACTTACAAAATGAGCGTGAACTGTGAATATATATTTATTTGTGTACCTATTTAATTTATTTACAAAATTATATATGTACATATTTTTTATTTTCTCAAGCAAGAAAACAGGCAGAAAGCCTATGTGATGGAAAGTGGCCACCATTTCCAAAACTGGGGGCGAAACGTTGCCAACACGTTGCTAGCCTTTAAAAACACTAAAATCTTGGAAAGTTACCTCGATTGAAAATAATTGTAGCGAGTACTGACATCAGCAAAACCGCGCATTGAGAATAAATCTATACAGACACGGCGCCATCTAAATAGATTTATTCTCAATGCAATTTTGAATTATAAAGTCTGGACGCAATATAAATAATTGTGAACTGGAAATATAATAAAAGTAGAATAAGGAAAATGTAATATTGTGAGACGCCACTCTGTAACAGTTTTATGTATAAATAAATTTGAAAAAAATGTGTGTGTGCAGTTGACACACAGAAGAATTGAGACAAAGTGTGACAAGGGGTGGAAAGGATTCTACATTTCGTGACGTCACATTTCATATCATTATAATATATTTATGCTTTAAAACACGAAATTTGAAGTATTAACGAAACACTTAAAACCATTTCCAACTCTATCTGTATGTGTATAGTGTTTAAATTATTAAATATAATGTATTCTATCTCATTCACTCGCAGGCTTAGTCCTGTAGATTTATGTGTTTATCTCTTTTTAATGTCTCTTTTTCATTTCATCGATTTTCAAATCACAACGATTCTAAAGAAGTTTCACTTCAAAAAGATAAAAAATAAATAAAAAACGGTAAAACCCTGACAAATCTTATCTGTCAGGAAGAGGAGAAAAATATAAAAAATATATAAATTATTGATAAAAAAAATATTTATTACATAATACACGCCTTTAACCTATTTTCTAGCGCAGTGAATTTTTAAAACGACTTATCACCACGCACTCTACGTCTCACGCGTAACAAGAATTTACGTTGTTTTATATTAAATTGAATCTACAAAGACTGGCACACAAACTAAAGTGAGCTCAAACATGGCGTTTATTCGATACGTTACCAAGTTCAATATTGTGAAAGCCTCCCATTTTACGACGTAGCAAAGTAACGTTGTGCAAGTTTTTATACAATTATTAAAAACACGATATTTATTGATACTTCATGTATAGGTAGAGCTCAGTAATGGTCAAGTTTAATATTATTTATAATAATAGTCAAATTTTAACAGATACTGAGGCAAATGAACGGTTTGTGAGATATAGGAAGAAGCCATATAAATTTATGCACAACATTAAATTAAATTATAATTTAATTTTTAATACTAAAAAAGACGCTTTAATGGCAATGTGAACTGAAAAGTATAAACTAAAGTCATTACCAAAAAGATATTTTAATACAAAATAAACATTAGGAGTGCTAGTTGGTGCTGATTGTAGAGTGTTTATACCATACTAAATCCATATCCCGGTCGAGTTTGTACAGTCTTGGTACAAAAACGTTCGCCAGCTTTCAAATTGATTAATTCACGCAACGTTCCATGAGCGCATGCTACTTTTTCAAACTAATACACACAACAAACAGGAAATTAGGTTTAACTATTTGGCAATAAAGTTTAAAATTACTTAGATTAAAATTGTTTGATTTCCTATCTTGTCATGTATGGACATGTAAACCCTTTTTATTGCTTTTAATATTTATGTTAAGTGTAGTGTTTCTTATTGTTAATCGCACCGTATGTCATTGTCAATATTGCAATCTTTGTTACTAGATTTTATAGACGTAACATTTATTAATATGTTGGCATTATTGTTTCTTGTACTCATGCAAGCAAAAGTCGACTTCCGCAACTGTACATTGAATTTCAAAAGAATTTGAAACAGCCTTTAGATTTTAAAGGCTGTTTCAAACCAGTAGATATCAAATATGCAACTTTTAAAAATATGTTAGAGCGTCACTTAAGAGCTATGGAACGGACTTAAATGAAACACGATACAAAGCTAGTTTATATCCCTGGTATTAGGACACTATTTGTCACGATAAATAATTCGGTTCCGTGGGACGGGACATACGAATATCCAAAAAGTTGCCGCTATTGTAATTCACTACATATGTCACTATAATGGCAACGCGAACGAACTTTTGTGGTATTATACATTATAAAATACATGTGAAGACAGATTTGCTTTCTACGTTAATTTTATTTTTTAGTCAAACACTTATTTCATACTTTTTATTTAAATTATCAAGTTGTCCTCAATACGAATATGATGCAAATTTTTTAAGTAATCAGTCGTCTTCAAGTCGCTGAAAATTAGGTTTAAGGATTCCATTATATTGACATCAAAGCAATGCTCGCAGTCTGTCAGTCCTCATCCTAATCCCTAAAATAGATAGATATTCAGTCTTATTCATATTAAGTTGACTTCATATTGCCTTAGAGTAAGTTTGTAGGTTTCTTCGAGGTTCTTAAAGAAGCCTACAAACTTACTCTAACTGAATATGAATAAGATTGCTAATTTCCAATCATGTATTACTTCCTATACGTACCTTCGTCATTCATTCAATATCTAAATAAAAGGCTGTCCAGTTTATATGGGAAAAGACAACTTCTTAGTAAGTGTTGAAGGCGACTGTAAAGATGTACACCACTTTATTATTTACGAGTAATCAACACAAAAGCCGAACTGTTCCCAAGAAGATATCAAAGTGAGAACTCAATCCAATAAAAAGCTGTAAAATGTCCGTAAAAATGGTATAAACCCCACGAGATACTTTTAAAGGAGCATTATAAAAACACTTCTCATTCAAAAATGTTCTGACACATCAAAGTTTATGGTATCTTATACAAAGATTGGCAAGATTACGCTTTTGAATCGTTATTAGTGAAATAAATTTAAATTAATATCGTACCTCTAATAGTAAGTGGTTCCGACTGGACATTTGCAGCACTATAGGAGTGGATGCGTTATTTACTTAGACTTTAAATGTCCTTTACTCCCTTTTTATATCGCGCCATATTGTAGCACTATGAGAAAATAGTGGAAAGGAGTTCATTCTGTAGTTTGCACACGAATGGCATGGAAGAACTAGCTCCAGGTTTTAAGACATTGTTATGACTATAATAAAGCTTACAAATTTACATTTGTTCCAATTCTACTTATAGTCTTGAGGGACTATGGGTAGAATACGATACAAATAAGTTTTCTTTTATTATATTCGACTATATGTAATTTTATAATTGTAAATTATATAAATATATTATATTATTAGCATAGCAAATAAAAAATATTTGTTCAAATAGTGTCATCTATAATAAATAATATAATAATAATAATAAATCGGCAGACAAACACACACACTGTATACCCCCAAACTAAGCAAGTTATGCTTGTCTTATGGGTAATATACAACGGACCACTCTGGGGCCGATCCCAGACACCCAGACCATAGTAAATAACGGAGAAAATACGTTTCCGAAATTTACTATACCAGGAATCGAACCCGGAGCCTCTGCGTTGCAGTGAGGTAAGCCGGCAAAGGCTTAGCCCGCTCAACCACAGAGGCCGTCTATAAAAGTATATCTATTATTGTACTATTGTAATATTTGCGGGTAGTTGTCTTTACTAATTCGAGTGGGCGTAGGGACGAAACGCCGACTTTGGTCGGGTGCACAATGCACATGTCATAGTAGCTCTCTAAGGTAGTTAATTATTTTGCGAGAAGCATAACTTACCATTAATTAAACTTTAGATCGGTATTCTTAGTTCTGAAGTCGAATTAAACTCTAAATTCTATGTGCTGGATAAATCCGCCTGAACACTATTTCAAAGATTTTTGTTAAGTTTAATTATGATAAAATTGCTTCAACACAGGATAAACCTAATTTGACTTACATTAACTTATAATTATGTTATACAGAATTAATAATTCGTAAAGTATTACCTGCCAGATGCCCATGGGATAGCCGTGGATTAATGCAGTAATCTAACGCGAAGCTTTTAATTAAGCCGTCAAATTGAGAAATTATTTAAAGGTGAAAGGCCTTACAAAGGTACTACCGTAATTAAGTATTTATAATTTACAAACATAAAAGAATTGCTATTATATATATAGGCTTGATAAGAAAATTTCTAGGAATTAAAATACCACCCGCTTTATACGCAATCAGGCTATCACGAGAATATTAAAAGTATAAATTTGTAGTACATACAAATTTATTTTAATTAGTAGTTTTATACAACAATCTAAAATATAATAGGACAATTTTTTTGTAGGTAGTAAAACTTGTAAGCAATATTTTTTATTATTACTATTTATAAATTCAGTAGCGAATATTCCAACGCGCGAGTTTATGGAGATGGGGTCTTTTGGGCCAAACAAATGTAATGATTTAAGATATGGTTTAAAAAGCGTTTTAGTATTCTGTTAGAAAATAGAAAACATCAGCCCTAATTTCTATCTGGAAGACAAGAAATCTTAAAAATAAGTCACAAATAAAATAAATTATCAATTACTATAATCGATTTATTTATGTAAATGAATTTCAACGATTAATTATATTATGAAAACACTTGCACCACACAATTAAATCATTTAAAATAACTAAATCCACTACAAATATTAAAAAAAAACTAGCTGACCCTTCTGAATTTCTAAAAGACTATTTCATGACACAAAAACAAAATCACCAAAATCGGTCCAGGTGATTAGGATGATTCTAGAACCCGATCTCAGCGACACTTACCGGTTCTAATTGCGAATCTAAACCATCCGGGAACCCACTTAAACACACAAAAACAAAATCACCAAAATCGCTCCAGGTGATTAGGAGGATTCTAGAACCCGATCTCAGCGCCACCTACCGGTTCCAATTGTTGAATCTAAACGATCCGGGGACCCATTCAAACACACGAAAAAAATATCATCAAAATCGGTAAAGTCGTTCTCAAGTTATGCTCGTACATACATTTCTACAATTCATTTTTATATATAAGATATCAATATTATAAAAAGAAATCCTAAATCGCTCTACCTTTTTAAATCTTAGCCCAAGAATGTAAGAAAACGTATCCGTCTTCTTTCGAATCCAACGTGACCCAGCTTCTCTGGAACCATTTCAAAACTTTTATGCTATTTATGATACATGCTAACCTTTAGTGCAAGTTTCTTCGTACATAATATATAATAACATGTAGGCGATGACTTTTTGATTTTATGAAGCCCGCCCACCGTCTATTTGCCTACCCCTACTCGTTTCTGCTGAAGGTCAGGTTCAATCGAAACAAAACTGACGCAACGATATAAAATTAATTCAAAGAGAGTCGATTACGTTGGCTATGTTTTAAGTTATATCAGGAACCCCTGTCCTAGTCAGGATTCTCCCGAAACGTCCCCGTAAAATAGGTAGTTACAAAAAATATTGCTATGATATCTTGAATGCAATATGCACGCCAATGATAGTCTCACAGTAAAGAGTGCCAACAATCGTGCAAAGAGGATAAGAAAAAGTTGTAAAATGGATAGCCGGCTTCGTAATAGACAATCTGACAGCAATCGGAATTTAAATCTAGGGTGAAAATAAACGTAGACTATACCAGTAATGCTCCTGCTCCACCTGTGTTCATGATTGTAGCCAAATGCGTCTTGCTTATATAGTTAAATAATAACGTCATTACTAATTAGCTACATTAGCATTTGTACATGAGTTATCTATCAATGTTTAACGTTATTAACAATATCACATCTCAAATAACTCATGAAACCCTTGGTCACATCTGCGTGACACAGTCACTAACACAGTTGTAGCAGGGACATAAACCAACCATATCAACCTTGTCAGATCAAAATCGAAAATGATATCGGCAGTAAGTAAATTCTAGTAGCTACCTTTAAGGAAGTCATAACAAAGACACAAAAACAAAGAAGTTCACTCAGTCCCATTCGTGGCAAGATTCATAGCCTCATATTCGGCACTTTTACGATATATTTCATCTACCATGAAAATGAGGTAACATTTTATTGAAGCATCTTTCAAGATGGCTATATATGAGAGGTTGTTATATGGAGGTTCGTATGTCATTGTGCTGGGACTAATAAATCTTTTCGACTCCCCGGGGAGGTCTTACCGACTTGAAACAGTTTGTTGACAGAGTGATTTACGGTGTAAAGCTTAGCGAAAAACTTTGTTAAATTATTGCTCACTGTCGCCTTCTCATTTCTACACGTGTCAGTAATATACAAAAGTATTTTAAGATAGATAAACATACAAATAACACTTTATTGCAGACCAAAATAAACAGTTACAAAAAAACCATATTTACAATACTTTCTAGGCAATATAATAGGCGGCCTTATCGCTTAAAGCGATATCTTCCAGACAAACTAAAATAAAGAAAATTCTTAGCTAATCTGGCGAAGTAGGTGGTGCAGGAAAAAGGAGCAAAAGATACCTACACAAATATTTAAGCTAATTTAAAAATTAAATATACGCAAACATATATATTTCACAAAAAAATATTATTATACTAAATGTAATAGCATGATTATATTGTTTTATACAGACGTGGCTATTTGAGGACAAATAGTGCTTTCTGAGTAAATATCTGAATGTGTGCAGACAAGAGCACTTTATATATTTCACAACTAAACAAGTCATGCTTATACTATGGGTATATATAATAATATAAAAAACGACTCTAAGGCCAACCCCAGAAATTCAAAATAAGGAAAATCATCCGTGCAGAAACGGAAAAGGAATACAATTTTGCTGCGACCGGACAGCCTGTCGTAAGAGACGACAAAACAACCCACGGTCGGGTAGAGTATTTGCCCGTCTGGATGGCTAGCACCCGTGGTCTAGCATATGCCGCCATAACAACCTTGAATTGTGTTCCGGCATTAATGGCCAGGTTCCAGTCTCCCTTTAGAGAGCGGCACAACATTGGTAGCAGCTAGGGATTGCAATCCGTAAAACCGAATCCGGTAATCCGGCGGATCCGGCATCAATATGTACTTACTGGATCCGGTACAAACATAGCGGATCCGGTGACCGGATCCGGTGACAATCCGCAACGCGTGATTACTTTGACAAAATAATCGCGCCTTGCACGAATAGGTACTTTAAACGCGTGGTGCTTGTGCGTGCGAATCGTTTGACGCTGATAATGCATTTACATGCCAACGAAAACAGACATGCAACTAGAAATGAAAAAAACTTGGAAAGAATTAACGAAGTTAATAGCTCTAACGATAATGTGGAAAAAACAGTAGAGAAAAACTTAGACTTCACTCACAATCACTGAAAAAAGACTTGACATTGCAGGCAGAATTACAATTACAGATCCAGCAAGAAGTAGCGTCTTATACAATACAAACTTTAAAAGTAAGTTTTTTGATAAAATACTAAAGAAGGAAATGACGGCATTTGAAAGTGAAGGAGTTCGAGGAGAATACTTGTCTGCTATTCATGATTATTTGCTGACAATTAAGCCGATAAGTTTAGAAGCTGAGAGAGCCTTCTCGGCCGCCGGCTATATTTGTAGCTCTATTAGAAGTCGATTGACAGATAAAACAATCAACACAATTTATTTCCTAAGATCGTTTTTCAGACCAAAAATTGATTGTTTGTTTAAAAACTAAAGAGTATAAATATTATAAATAATAATTATTGTGATTGTTGAGCTATTCATTTGATAGATTCGGTAGTCTGTCAAAACAGAGTAGCATTCTAAAATAGGTAGCTAATTATTGATATTATTGTGATCGCAGTTAAAATTAATTATTATGTTATGTTTAATTTTATAATTTTGATTTATAATATTAACTTCTACTTTATCTTTAAAATCTAAGAACACGGAACCACAAGTTACATTACATTAAAGATAAAGACACTGTTTTTTTGAGATTTTATTTAATTTGACTTTTTACAATAATTTGTGATTTTATTTGTTTTGACACTAAGAATTTAATTGCTTTTTCTTTTTACAATTAGTCATAATAGAGTTGATTTCGTATATGTATCTTTTTATTTTGATACTTCATTAACGCCCATGTTGGAACGAAAAAGGAAAATTAAGTTATCCAGGTCAAATCAATCCGGTCAGATTGAAAATGAGGTCGGATTGCACAGCTTTGGTGTTACAAATGTCCATAGGTGATAGTAGCCGTTTTCCATCAGGTTGGCCGTAGCCTTGTCTGCTGAACTCATGCAATAAAGATATTTAAAAAAATAACGGAGAGTTCGTTACTAAAATTGCCCTGCTGAGAACATTATTTCCTTTAAAAGATTTAAAGGAATCGAACCTAGGGCCTTTACTTACGTGTAAACTACAGTACAATATATAAAACACAGACGTTATGTAATGTTACACCCAATAGAATATACATTTAAATATATTTATGTATAGTTCTAAAGCAGCCAAGTAGTCTCATTGTATTAGCACGTAGATCGAGCAACCAAAAAAATATCAACGTTCTTGCAATTAAATTCGAAATAGTTATTGAAACAAACAAATGTAAAAGATAACAATTTTGAGATAATTAAGATCGAAATTGAAAATCTAAATCGGCAATCACACCTATTGTAAATCTCCAAGCTAAGTAAGTTACGCTTGTATTATGGGTAATACACAACGGAACACTCTGGGACCGATCCCAGACACCCTGACTACAGTAAATAACGTAAAATTCGTTTACGAAATTTGTCACGCCAGGAATGGAACCTGGAGCCTCTGCGCTGTAGTGAGGTTGGCCGGCAAAGGCTTAGCTCGCTCAACCACAGAGGCCATCAAATCTTATACTAATATATAAAGCTGAAGAGTTTGTTTGTTTGTTTGTTTGATTGAACGCGCTAATCTCAGGAACTACTAGTCTGATTTGAAAAATTCTTTCGGTGTTAGATAGCCCATTTATCGAGGAAGGTTATAGGCTATATATCATCACGCTAAGACCAATAGGAGCGGAGCACCAATGAAGAATGTATCAAAATCGGGGGGTTTTGAAAACAAATTTCACACGGATGACGTCGCGGGCACAGCTAGTAATTACTATAATCATAATTCGGATAACTAAGATAAAACTGTTTTCCAAAAATAATATTAGTAATAAATATTAACAATAAATAACTTGGAGCTTTTTAGCAGATATAAAATCACTGTCGTTGCGTAACTAGGTTACGTCCAATGTTTTTCACAGCGTCATAAATAAATAGAAACAGATGAATCGTTCCCATATTACAAATTACCTTGTTTCATGATCATATCATAGGATCTACAGCCTATAGGGGCCACTTTAGCCATGTGGTAAATAAAGTGCCAAATACTGAATATCGAATTATTACAATACCAGGGCAAGGCTCGAAACGAACTGATCTTTATAAATAGAATAATTAATTATTTTTGTCTTATAATCGTCCCCGCTGTCTAAAATACACATACAAAAACTAATTTCACGAAAACCGATTTGGTACACGGCCGTAAAAGTTAAACAACAGTTTCCAAGTAAATAATAAAGAAAATATTTAAATCGTTGAATAAATACACACACACTCACTTTATATTTCCAAACTAAGTAAGTTACGTTCGTTTTAAGCGTATATTAAAAGGTTTATTTCTGTCTTTTAGGGTGAAGAACAGTATGCCGTCATAACAACCTTGAGTTGTGTTCCGGCATTAGCGACCAGTTTCCAGTCTCCCTTAAGAGAGCAGCAGCGCATTTGTAGCACCTTTGGTGTTGCAAATGTCGATAGGCGATGGTAACCGCTTTCAAGTGGGCCATCTGCCTGTCTGCTGAACTCATGCAATAAAAAAGAGGTGAATCAACCAAAGTGATCAATCAATATAAACTTAAACTTGATTTACTTATTCAATATCATTGAATACCGTTATGTACTTTCAGTTATATGCCTTTCAATCAAACTGATACACTCTAGTCGTTCTATCTAATACCACCATTATGGCATACATACAACGGACAACTTTAGAGTCGATCCTAGATACTCAGAGCAAATAACAAGAAATTTGTTTACGAAATTTGACATGCCGAGAATCGACACCAAGACCTCTGTTGTACAGTACACTGAATCAACGCTTAGACGATAAGGCCACAGAGGCCATCGATCACAATAATATCAATGTTAAAAATTAGTACTTACAAATCTTTAGGTCATCAGAGGACTATTGCCTACCTCGGTCAACGGATCAGTATGACAATCCAGCGAGAAAACGTAGCCAGCCTTCTGGGCACCTCGCCCATAGAAGGTGACTTAGGCTCAGTAATACAATATAATTAAGTAAAGTTTTTTTTAGTGTATTACTTTATGTGTTAGTTTAATAAATATGTAAACGCCATAGCATAAGCAGGCGTTACTCAAAGAACATAAGTATAATAAAGATTTATCTGAAATATTCAAAATACGTACTGCGCAGAATGTAAATTACCTTAGCAGAACTGAAACTAATGAATGAATGGATACGATCGCCCGTGATATCCCTCGGCAGTCGTTTGGGTTCCGTAATGGGTAGCTATAACGAAATCTTATCACGTAACAGACAGAAAGTAAACATTTACGGACATAAACAGTAATAATATTTATGTTTATATACTATTTTTACGTCCTACAACCATTATTTATCTGTAATTTATTTTACCATCCGTACATTATTGATCTTTGATACATAATATTTTGTTTATGAGGGTATATGTGTATGATATAATTCGTTAGGTATTTGAAAACTAAGCTATACAAAATGGGGATATACAAATAGATAGATATATCCAATTCTCGATTGTAGGCAACGCTTGTATCCCACAGTGTTACAAACGTCCATGGGGGACAGTAATCACCTTATTTACTATAGTCTGAGTGTCTGGGACTGCCCCAGAGTAGTCCCGTTGTATATTACAAGCGTAACTTGCTTAGTTTGGGAATATACAATGGGTGTATTTGTCTGCTGATTATTATTATTATATACCTACTAGAGTTAAACCCGCGGCTGCGCCGCGGGCCATCCGTTGGTGCGTGCTTCGTGTGTAAAAATCAGGCGTTAATACACGTTATATTATACTAAATTTTATGTTAGTGCTATTTGCACCCGGAAAATTAATTTCATTTTATATCGCAAACTATCCCATCTCCCGGCATGAAAAATATCTATGTCCATTTTCGGTATTAAAATTACATATATACCGATTTTTAGCCAAATCGGACCAGTAATTTTTCCGTGAAAGCATAACAAATAGAGAGACAAATATATTTTTATCCCAGAAACTATCCCATTTTTCGGGATAAAAAGTATCCTATGTTCATTCTCGGTATCGAAAAAATATAAATATATATATACTGAGTTTCAGCCAATTCGGTCCAGTAGTTTTTCCGTGAAAACGGAACAGACAGACAGAGTTACTTTCGCATTTATAATATTAATAGATACAATAAATAGTAATTAGAAAATGAACAATTACAATTAAAGAATATTTCCGATTTTTAAAATGTGTAAATAGATATAATATAAAGAAAGAAAAATATTAAATAGGGGGGTGCTAAAGCCGCCGGTTTTAGAAAGTCGTCTAGTTAAATTGATACGTGTATATATATAAAGTTTCGTTTTATTTTGATATTTATTTTATTCGTAGTACGAATCTGCGAAAGTTGTTATTTTAACCCTAATCTAATAGAGATTAGATCTGCTGGGGACAGAAGTGTTGAATAAAGAAAATTAAATATGACCACAGATAAACTAAATTACCGATTCCGATTATTTACACATTATACGCTACATATACTGTCTATTTTCAATTACTGTTCCGATTATATTACATATTAGCATACATATACGTCCTTTTTCCAACCCCTTCGTTGTAATAGCACCAACATAAGCCGACAACGCTCTATGTTCTTTTGTTTCCCTATAATATTTCCAACCCACATTAAGTCAAGAGATAAGGTAGTAATCAGACTTTGCAATAGTTAGGCTTGAGTCCCTCAGGAGTCGGTTGCGAAGAATTGCTCCACGTAAAGTTCTTATCAAGCAAACATGACTGACGTTTGGATTTGTGCTTGGAAGTTGCAAACTTATAAAACTTTACGCTTGTATGCGCTCCGGAAAAGGTTTACTGATAAACTACTACCGCGTTCCGAACTCGTACTAACTTTTAAACAATTTACATAAAATTGCTAGTAGTTTGAATCTAGCGCATAATATCGTATTCCTATTGATGGGAGAGTATTTCTGACATTTTTGGCAACTATTTTGTGCGCGTAGTACTTGAACTTTCTATTCATATCTTTTGAACTCTGTACGATACTTATTGAAATATTACGCACACGTAAAATTATGTCAAAATTCCTCTTTTTAACCTTTACCATGGCACACTACACATAAGCCGTGATAGCTTAGTGATCAGTGTACCCCGTTCCGCATTCTCCACTTGGCAGTTTCCTCACCTAATGTGCATATTGTTACAATTATCACGTACTAGTGGCACATTTATTGAATATATTTGATATTATTATATTGTATGTCTGCAGAGACCACGGGCCATAAAAATGGCCCGGACTTTTGGAACCATGGGAAGGCCAACACGTAGAGGCCCCTTGACAAATTTAATGTAAATGTGGCGTGACGCTGACCGGCGATTATCCTTGTCTACACTATGTAATAATGCACCTAAAGACAAGGCCATTGTAGGACTATTGTGGGAAATGAGAACAAAAACTACCGGGCTATTGCGGTGAACTGCTAGTGGTACTAGGGGTCTGGGAATGTGGGGACTGTGTCGTCTGCCCGTCGCAATGTTCGGGGAACATGGAAAAATAGGCAGACAGTGACTCGCCACTCCCTGCATGGGCCCCTAAAAATGCTATAGAAGCCAGGGGCAACATGGGTGTAAGGGCTAAGGGGTGTAGAGAAGTGGGCTGCAGGTTCACCAAAGCTATCTCGCCTACCGCTGCGCCATAAAACCCCCCTGCGGATATATTATTATTTTATTCACATTTAAATCCTCTGAGCTGTTTCGAAGCTTTTTTAAGACGAACTTTCAAACAGACTGACAATCGAAAATCATAATGATGATATAACTAATGAACTGATATTTTAAACAACTTATTTTGCACGCAATAAATAAAGCCTTACGACACTTGCATCTTGTTCCAATGTACATACAGAATTTTAAAAAATATGGGTTTGTTTGCAGTTCACACGAAGTAGATATGAAATTTCAGAGAATATACTCAGAGATAATTCTTCTCTAACTTTTATTAATATAAATATAATTCCTTTAGCCTACATCCGTCAACATATTACAATTCAAAATATTTTTTTTAAGTATCACTTTCAAAATTTCACTGTTTTAGTCTAAAAATTTTATTATCATTTTTATTTCGGTCCACATTAGACCTATGTCTAATCATCGGTCTTATTGACTCTCTAATCTATGCTACACAATGTGAAACTCGTATCTCATTCTCTGGCAGGCTTAGTTCTCTAGATTTATATGTTTATCTCTTTTTAGTGTGGCTTTTTCGTTTTATCGACTTTCAAATCACAACGATTCTAAAGAAGTTTAATTTCAATAAAATTGTGTATGTGTGTGCAGTTCACACGCAGTAGAAGTGAAACAAAGTTTGACAAGGGGTGGGAAGGGTTCTTAATTTCGTTAACGTCAAATTTCATATATTATATCGTTATAATATATTTAAGCTTTAAAACACGAAATTTAAAGTTCAAAACATTTTCAACTCCAGCAGTATGAGTATAGTGTTTAAATTATTAAGTATAATGTATTCTATCTCTTTCTCTCGCAGGCTTAGTCCTGTAGATTTATTTTACTCTTTTTAGTGGCGCTTTTTCGTTTCATCGAGTCAAATGAAATCGAGTCGTCAAATCACTACGATTCTAAAGAAGTTTCACTTCAAAAACTCATAATGTGCAATTATTGATACATTACTATGTGCTAACACCGTGAAGAAAATCATTATGATGAAACAAGCGCAACGAAATTACCAATATGTAAAATTTGCCAAAGTCGCCCTTAACATGCCTGGTAGGTTTATAGTCTGCTCATGATGTCAGGAAGAGCTTCAAACGACCTCCGACTGCCAAAAACGCATGGTCGCGGTTGACAGTTCACGGGGACTATCAGTCCATCACATGCACTCAGGTCACCAATAAGGAGGCGCGAAGGTGTCCACGCGCTCGCTTCTTGCATTAGTAAGAGGTTGATACCAGAATTGCCGGGGGGAACCAACCATCCTCAGGCCCAAGAAATGGCTCACTCGCCGAGAGAGGGGTGAGACCACGTCAGCCGGGATTGCGTTGTAGGCCACAGCCGGTTCCCACGACCCTGGCATATGACGACGAGAGTCCCACACTACCGCACTGTCATATCTCCGAGCAGTAGGGTGCCCGTAAAGAGATTCTCTTCGTCAAGAAAAGGGTATACCGTCTGCTCTCGAAAAATGGGGAGCCCTATTTGCACAAATTTCGTTAAGCTACAATATATCAATCTATCCGTAAATTTATTGCGCAGTTCGATGTTATGTTAGGCCTCACCTTTTGAATATAACCTAAACATGGTCCCATTTAGGAGTGTTGGTTTTGGTGATGTAATATAAATAGATTGGCTAGCGCCAGTTAACACCCCACTGCGAATAGAGACATCGGAGTATATAAACACACTAGAGTTTACCCCGCGGCTGCGCCGCGGGTCAACCTCTAGTGCGTGCCTCTTGTTTAGACGTTACAACATAGGTTACATTGTATGAAAGTTTATGTTACTGCTATTTTCCCCGGAAGATTCACTTCATTTTATATCGCTAACTATCCCATCTCCCGGATGAAAAGTATCTATGCCAATTTTCGGTATTAAAACTACATATGTACAACAAATTGACCACACCGACCACATCGACCACATCGACCACACCGACCACATTGATCACATCGACCAAATCGACCACATCCACCACATCGACCACATCGACCACATCGACCACATCGACCACATCGACCACATCGACCACATCGACCACATCGAACACATCGAACACATCGACCACATCGACCACACCGACCACATAGACCACATCGACCACATCGACCACACCGACGACATCCATCACATCGACGACATCAACCATATCGACCACATCAACAACATCTCGATCACATCGACCACACCGACCACATCGATCACACCGACCAAATCGACCACATCGACCGCACCGAACACATCGACCGCACCGAACACATCGACCAAATCGACCACATCGACCAAATCGACCAAATAGGCCACATCGACCACATCGCCAACATCGACCAAAGCAACAAAAATGACCAAATGAACCAAAGTGACGAAAATGGCAAATCACAAAATAAAAACCTATCCTACTTTCTGGGATAATTTTTACAAAAATCTATCCCCAAACTTGTCCCATTATCCGGGATGAAAAGTATTCCTTGTCCACCCTGGGTATTAAATTTACATATATACCGAATTTCAGCAAAATCGGTCCAGTAGTTTTCCGTAAAAGCATAACAAACAGAGAGACAAATATATTTTTATTCTGGAAACTATCCCATTTTTCGGGTTTAAAAGTATCCTATGTTCATCCTCGGCATCGAATATATATATATATATATACTAAGTTTCAGCCAAATCGGTTCAGTACTTTTTCCGTGAAAACGAAACAGACAGACAGAG
This sequence comes from Dendrolimus houi, assembly GCA_039645545.1. Classification (NCBI taxonomy): domain Eukaryota; kingdom Metazoa; phylum Arthropoda; class Insecta; order Lepidoptera; family Lasiocampidae; genus Dendrolimus; species Dendrolimus houi. The sequence continues at coordinate 7,572,114 of CM077127.1, read as the reverse complement.
TTAATTTCGCATTTATAATATTAATAATAAGGATGCTCTATTTATTACACAATACACATACTAGATACATAATATACAGCAGCTAGTTGATAGTTTGCTTGAGTTGTTGGCAGGAATTTGAAAACTCATAATTTCTTTGCAATTATATTATTATCGATAAATTATCTAATGCCTGACTTACATTTGCATTAGTTAACTTGCAAAACTGTTGAGTTAAATCTTTATCGTCGTTTGGACAGAAATCGTACTCTGAAGTAATAAATTGTCGATCAAGTAGATTTATGTTCAAGTGATAATAGGCACTTTTTCAAAAGTTAGCTAATTTTTTAACTAATGCAAATGTAAATCTGGATTTAGTACAAGTCCCGCGCGAACAAAGTGGTCAGCACATCTAGTTAATCTCTCTCTTTTCTTTCACCTTCTCCCAATTATTTGGGGTCGGCGCAATATCTGTTTTCCTCCCATACTCCTCTATTCTGGCACACGTCCTCTGTCACACCACAAATCACCATGGCATTCCCCACACAATCCATCGATGTCTTTTTTTGCTCTACCTTAACATTTTTATCCGTCAATCTTCCAGTATAACAGAAACAGAAAACAGAAATTTTAAAGTATAGACAAGTATAGCTAGATAGAAAGATAGATAATTCTTTATTGTACACCAAAGCATATGCAAACAGAAGTAGAAAAAGATAAAAGATAGTAGAACGGGCTGCTTTATCGATAAGAAGCTATCTCTATCAGGCAAACTTTGGCAGGCATTGATAGATTTCTAATACATAGTTATCTATATACCATGTATAACGAACTAGAATTACTTTGAAAATTGCACCCGTGACTGAGAAGTTGAGAGGAAGAAGACTAAGGTGGTATGGACCACCTTAAGAATTATGAGGTAACAATAAACCCTTGTTATTTCCGAGAAGCTCTTAAACGACTTACTTGTGATTTGGTTTTCCTTTTACCGCAGATAGCAATTAAATTACTTCCTAAGTACTTTGAGCGGATTTTACCGACAAATGTTGTAAGAAATCATAAATACTGCATGAAAAGTAATTTTTTGAGAAGTACACCATTCGAACCGGGTTCCATGTCTTTGATGCAATTGTTTGCCATATTGATTATGAAATAATCTTCGTACAATACAAATAATGTCAATTCTCTACCAACAGCAAGATAAAAAATTGGAATATAATAAAATATTTAAGCTAAAGCTTTTCTGGCCGCTTCCTTAGCGTTAATTTCGAGTACATATTCCGCGGAATTATATCTTTTTCTTGGTTTAAAAATAATCTATATTGTTCCTAATTCTATTGTATGGTAGCATATAGGATACAGTTTTTTACCAAATGTGTATATATACATGTAGACTCAACAGTTTTTGAAAAAGTGACTGTTATATACAAAGACATGATAATTTTATAAGCATGTTCATTTGACCAAAATGGCTACAAAACTCTAATCTTACTAGGTCTGTTAGCTCAGCAAAATATAGTGAGTTTTATCCACAGAAACGAGATAACGCCACTGTCTGTCCTAAACAGTTTTTGGTTAATTACAAGTTTAAGGCTCACAGTGCTTAATGCAAGTTTTTTACTACTCAATCATGTTCAAGTTAACGCAATATTGTCTGGCACGATTTATGTTTCCCTTCGCGCTCACGAGATGCGCTAACTCATTTACATATAATTGCGTTAACTTGAAAGTTATCGAGTAATAAAAAAGACGCACTGAACACAGCACACATTTGACAGTTTCAACTGTATCTTTCCAGCCATATTTAGGACTGCCAACTATTCGTTGATCAAGTCGCCCCAAATACGTATGCTTTTTTTACACTCCGATCCTCCTCCATCCTTTCTACGAGACCGAACCAAACAGAACTCTAATCATCACTCATAAATTAGTAAATTTTACATTTAACAATACGTGTAGAAACACAAAAATAAAAATATCATGTAGAATGCGTCACGACGTTCAGATAATTTTGTATCTTCTAATTAAGTCAGAATATTCGAAAAAAAGTAATTCGCTGCGGTCGGACAAACATAGCCGAGTAGAATACTTAATTAAGAGAGAGAGACTTTCATCAGCTAATCCTCAGTTGTTTGACTATCCACCATCTTACTCGCGTAATTATAATAGCAATAGATCCTTTGTTTAATCAAGAAAAATATATCTCAATTATTTGCTTACATGGCTGAATACAAATGGCGATCTGTGAGCTTGGTGCGAGTTTTTCTACTACTCAATTACGTTCTAGTTAACACAATTTTGTAAGGGAATGACTTAGCGCCACATCTTGTGAGTGTGAAGGGAAACATGAACCGATTGAGTAGTAAAATAAACTCGCACTAAGCACTCTGTTTTATTTATAACTAGAATCAAACTATCTATTAAATAGTAAATACTTAAATATAAACAATATATGTATACAGTTCATTACGTAAAAGGTTACAAATAAAATATAGGTTCAAGATCAACGCCTTTCGGGAACGTTCTCAAAATACAGGGCAAGTTTCCACATTATATGGCAACGCTTATATTGTTTCTTTTTAGATTTAGAATAACACAAATTATAATATATGTATGGCAGTCTAACGCAATAAAATTACCAGTAACATCTAATATACTAGATCAAAGTATTCAAATGGACAACACTACTACATAACAGGGTAGTTGTCAATCAAACTAACCGAGTTGATTTTAGAATATTACTTAACATTGTAGCTTCCTAGATTTTGAACAACCGTAGCAAGTAACAACGTCATAATTTTAATGAGTCGAATAGCGCAAGAATTGTGCTTTGTACGATAATTTATATCATATTTTTACAAATAAGAAAAGGCTATAGCAAGGTATTAATTTATATTGGAACTCCCTCTCTTTTATATAAATACCTATAGTTTTAAGATAAATTAAAATTTTAATCTTAAAATATTCGACTTTATGCTCAGGAACCTGCAGTTCTTTAGGGTTACAAGTAGAATATTGAACTTAGAGTGGCTTCTTTTGTGCACGAAATTACACTTTATATACACTACATTACATTCCGTTCGATTCTCCTACATTTTTTACTGCCTATTTCATAATAATAATTATTGTGCACCAAAGGACATAGATAATTATTAAATTGACTTTCCTTAATAAGCCCACGTTCATTAGTGAAAATGCAGCATAATTAATTATTATTTCATCGAATCGTGATGGAATAACAATGGAGATTATCGAACAAGGAAAATGGGATCTTTTCCTGGAATAAAAACGAAATTAGTTCCAAATATATTTTCTTATTTGTAGATATCAATGAATTCTTATCTTACGTAGAAAAAATAAATGTAGATCGAATGTGAACAAAATTAAAACTTCAACTCGCAAGTGGCCATTTCTCACTTTAACAAACCAAAGAAAATGAACTTAAAATAATTATTATTTAGCTATAAGCTGTAGTGCAAATGTTCGGTAATCCAGCATCGCGGTGAGCTCTTTTACACAATAACTCCGGAAAAATTCTGTATAAGTCCGGATAAACTAGAGATGCCAACTGTCCTGTTTTCCCAGGACACTTCCTAGTTTTTGTAGTGTCCTGGATAGTTTTTAAGCAGCGTCCTGTGTTTTCAAAGCGCCCCAATAAGGTCATATATTTTAAAATTTGCGCGCCTCTTTTACCATTCTTACGTAACAGGCGGCCTCGCGGCTCGTGTCGAACTTTCGACTTGTATAATTTTAGTCAAATACTTTTATTATTTAAAAATACGATTATCATTACTTAATTTCATTTAACCTATTTTCACTTCATTAATAATTAACTATTACAACTCTATTACTGCGTCCTCTTTTTAAACTAAATTGTCCTGATATTTCCAACTTCAAATCCTAGTTATTTAAATTTGGGGTTGGCAACCCTAGGATAAACTAATATTAAATCTAATTTCCCTCTAAAAATTTCTAATATAAGTAAAATATTTAGGTTTGTGATATACTAGGAAATGCCCGCGACTTCGTCCACGCTTGACATGAAATTCTCGTGGGATTCCCCGTATAAAAATATCACACATTTTATTTCATTAAATTTGCTATCGATAAGTAAAGAAACCACATTGGAATTCGTTTTTTTCTTATATGGCCATTTTGAATAATTCCCAGAAAAATTCCCGCAGTATTCCCAGGATAAGAAGTAGTAGCGTAGAATTTAAGTAAGAATTACCTGTCGATCAGCAAAACCCGCATTGAAATCGGCCCAGTATCTTTACGTAAATCCCGAACGAACAGACAAGTATAATCTAGTCGTTTATATAGTCTATTCCGGTTTTTTTTTTAAATAGCTTCAATGTACAGACACGGCATGTTTACAATTTTAAAATATTATAGATTTAGTAAATTATTTTCTAATCGATATTCCCAGCCGAGGTTAATCTACGTAAGTGCTCCGTTCCTGACCGCATCAACACCTTAACATAAAATTAGACAGCGGTATAAGTATACAACTATATAAAGGTATTGTAAATTATTTTAACGGCTTAGAAATAAAATATTTTCTTAAATTTTCGCGACTACTACACATAATTAAAACTACGTTGTAACAGTTTTAAGAGCAGACTTTTTAAATGTTAATTTTAGTTTCCAAGTTAGGAATACTTAACAATTAAATTTACATTTCTGATTGGTCTGATTCTTTTAACACGACTACTACAAAAACAGTCAAAACGTAAAAGTAAGACTAAGCTTTTAAAAGGAAAATTGAATATGTCCGGACATTTATCTCTAACTTTCTCTTAGAATTTATTGAGAATAACCTGAAATTACGTTAATCCATCCACTATAGATATAACGGGCACATAGAGTACGTGACCCGATAAAATACAGCAAAAGCAGCACATGCAACAAAACAACGCTACACGTTTTATAAGGAAAATGTCTATAAATATATACGTAGTAGGTATATTCAATCTCGAGCGTGTAGAATTTTATGAAGCCTTTTTAGGATATGAATCGTCATAATAACTCGATCTTTTAGAAGGTTTGCGAGAGGACATAGAAAGCCGACAATTTAATCTAAATTGTAGTGTAAAAATGACTGACGATTATCCCCATAAACGTGTAGGTGTGTATGTGTGAAGATATTAATAAAAGTATAATAAATGAAGTGAAAGATGTATATATCAGGTTCGTAACAAATGGTGCATGTCTATTCCTTCTTGCTCCTATGGAAAAGCGTGATACTCTGTATGTACATATGTATGATTATCTTTGCATACGATAAAAATGTACCCTAGGGCAGCTATTACCTGGTCATATTATGAGAAATGGAAACAAAGAAGGGAGATTCATGTAGACAAATAAAAAATTATATATGAATGCACATTGAAAATACTGTTACAGTTATTTAGTAGCATAGTCGTTCTTGTAATGTTTCTTTTTAAAGTTATTAATTAATTTTGTTACGTACCCTCTATACAATCGGTCATTTCCATAATTGAATAATAATGTTATATTTTTATTTATTCGGTGATTAGCGCCTGTTTTGTATAGAGTAAGCAGTTCTCTATAATTTAACTTAATTTTATGTAGTAATATTTATCTCTAATATGTGGTAATTGTGTACAGATTATAATTCAAAATCTCTCAATTATATATACAATAATAGACGGTATTCACTACATTTTATTTTCATGTTGGCAGACGCGATAGATTTATACTGTGTTCGGTTTATTTTATTGTAAATTACATGTAAAACTTTAAGTATAATATTTTATATAAAATATTATCTAAAATTTCCAAACAATAATGTATTAAATTCTTGTCATTCATAACCCTTTAATTAAAATTGTTTATCAATGACTTTAATCCGCTATCGTTTGTGCCAATTTGCTAAGTTTTTTATACTGTAAAATTGGTAGAGGGATGGCGAGGTGTTCTAAAAATGCTTGTGGAGTGTGAAGAGTCAGTGGATGACATGTATGTAAGCCGTAAGGTTTTCTGATTATATGTATTGTGACCAGTTGCTGTTTTTTTATTACCATAAACCCTTCAGAGTTGTTGCAAGTATTAATATACTCTGGCAAAATAAGCGACCTCATAGTTTAAAGCGATATCTTCAAGGCAACCTAAATTAACAATAATTTTAGCTAATTTAGCGCTGTAGGTAATGCACAAAACGAGATATGTAATATATGTATTTACAGAAAGTTTTTTCATATTTTCTTCAAAGCTATAATCGAATTTAAATAAAAATCAGATTTTCATTTAAAAATCTTTTGTTTCTATATTTCCAACGTAACCAAATTAAATTTAAAGGCTACAAGATACCAGCAATTTTATCAGAGAAAATGTAGGTACTAACGTTACATAAAAACCTATTTCAAGCCTTAATGGTGGAAGGAAATTACCTATTTTGTGCTTGGATGGTCTCTGTTATATTCACGCATTTAGTTGTCGTCATTTATAGAGAAAAATGTGTTCCAAAACAACATTTATCAAGTAAAAACATAAGAGATTACTTTTTAGAGTTACAACATAGAAAAACCTATATGATGGTACTCCAGCGTCTCTGTGCGCCACAGTTGATGATCTCAGGATTTACCGAGGAAAAAGTAAAAAATATTCCCTCTTTATTTTTAACGAACGATATAATTGTAGGCGAGCGATTTATACAACAAAATACTTAGAACTTGGCGAACTGTATTATTTGACTTCCAAACAAGGATTGTCGATGTAATTAAGTATAATTATTCGTAAGTCATGATTCTCGCGCTATAATTAGCTACCCTAGAGCGCTACAAGGACATGTAGCTCGGATCAAAGCCGAAGTGAGAATGATCGTTCATCGCTACGCCCGCTCGCTTTTATGCCCAAGCCATGACGAAACGAGCCACCGAGTACAACTACCCACAAATATTACAATTTGTAGTGGCGGCTACTTATCAACATAAATATTACAATAGTAGTTGAACCGTTTATTTCCTACTGAGGCACCGACAAATTAAGACCTATAAATAGCAGGTTTTGCTAAAATTTGATTATTAATGTCATTTATTTTGAAATCACAGAGAGACACGTCAGTTATGTATAGGCCGACTAATATATAAATGTGAAACTTATTTAGTTGTTTAACGGAAAATGGGGTGGATTTTAATTTGCAAAGATTACTTGCTCACAGATTAAGTTATTTATCTAATAAATACATTGTTGTATTATCTTTCACTGAAACTCAATTGTGATGAGAAATCTGAGATATCATCAACATGAATATTAATTGTCTTTACCTAACGGCGAGTTTTTGAAGTAACTTTTGTACTTCTTGATAATCTCACAAACGTCAAGATTCCAAGAAAACAAGCTGACATTCCCTTTACGGCTTCTTTTAAGTACATTTCCAGTCAATAACAACATAAAGAGCTGAATCCAACATCCATTAAAGGAAAGCCGACCAAAAGAAAATAAGAAATGTATTATTATACACAAAAGGACTGCACAAAAAGACAAATTGACGATTTATATAGACTAGACTATATAATAAACTCCAATATAATAATGATTAAAGCACTAAATAAATATACGTTATTTTTGCTTAGATGATCATTTTGTTATAAAACACACGATTTCTGATGAATTACACTATTTAATGGTGTTTAAATATCTTAGTCAACTTAAGGAACATCCAAAGTTAGATATATAAGGAGAAAATGCTTTTGAATTAAGCTTCTAAACATACAATTTTACTAAAATTTTATTACAAAATTTACCACGTAAGAAAAAATAGTTTTATTTCAAATGTTGCATACAGTACGAGCAAAACTTAAATGCGTTCTTGAAGTTCTTACACGTTATTGCGCAGAACGCAATTATACAGATCACAAAAAAAGCTAAGAGGAGAGTGTTGCGCTGTGGGTCGGTCGCTAGTCGACCTCGCATATCATCTCTTTTACACAAACACCGTAGCATATAGTAAACGTTTTAACATTTGAATGGACCTGCGCAAGCTTATGAAACTAACTTCACTCGAAGCGCTTTTATGTATAGTGTATATACTTTTAATAAAAATAGCGTTTGTATTGTAATCTATGGTTGTGTAATATATTACCACCAGTAACACATGCGTGACTTATCTTGGGGATATACAGTGTGTATTTGTTTGCGGATTTGTAATAAAAAATGTTGCTGTTTTAGATTTTTATTAACAAAATAAACAGTATTTAAATCCGACAACAAACGCAACGTTTCCGGAGTGTCTTAAGTTCTTGACCAAAGGGGTATCGTGACAAACCCTTACGACCTCTGAATAAATTATCCTTAACACCCTCCGTTTCTTTGTTCCACGTTTTACTATCGCGTGATGTATGCACAACGTGTTGCAAAGTTATAACGAGTTGTTGAAAATTCCAGTTCCGTTTTCATTACGTGAAATGAAATCTGACAAATATCATATACGTGTTTTATTGCAGTAATGAAAACTTGGTGTTGAATAGTTGCATTGTCACAGTGTATTAGATTAGCAAATTTTCAAAGGCGTGTCACCGGCATGTCACGGAAACCCTTATTGAATTAGCAGAATACTAAAATTAGCAAAACCTACGATTGAGACGGAAGTAGCTGGCGATTTTGACACTAGTTAATAGCAAACTTGGGGCCCTGTACGGAACAAAAATAGACTATCTAAATATATGGCCAAAATTTCTTTAGAATAGGATAGGACAGTCAAACCAATTGAGATAATTTTTATCATGTTACAAAACGCCGAAGCCGCCTAGATTTTGTAAGAGCGTTATTAAGTTATGACGTCATATCTGTAACGAGTCAAATATCATATTAATTATGATTTAAATTTAAACAGTAATTGTAATTATTTTTATCATAACATTTGAAAAGTAGCATGAGAATATGGAGTGTTAGCGCCCGCTCTTTTATACGCAAATAATTTATTGTAACATGTATTATTTAACCAATTCTGGTATACCACATACATATATCGCTAGTGTTTTAAAGCTTGTAGCAAAGCCTTGAGGATTTTTCGGGCGATACTGGGGATTCCATAAACGCAGTGGTTTTGCACATTTATTATCATATTATTGTAAATGTAATAAAGCAGTATTTAAAAAAAAACTATTTCTCTTTTATAAAAATGTAGATATTTTTTTAATTATTCTGTTTTGATAAAAAAATAAGAGTAAAATGGTTTCATCTCAATAATTAGAGAAATTATAAAAAACCACGCTACGTGTCATATCGTGAAGATTTATGACTATTTTTAGTGAATTTATTGATCGGTAAACACCAAAGAAAATTTGTTTCTTGTACCCCATTTTCGACCTTGTGCAGCAACAGGAGCTTTAAGTAATAAAGTAAAGAACAGTTACATCAACTTATGAAATTGTCACGCTTGTCCATCCGTCTTTGTACATCACAGACATTTTTCTTGCAAATTATGATTCTATACGAACTATTTTTATTAAGAATATTATAATCAAGATACATAATTATAACTGAAATGCCGAACATTTTAATGTATGATTTTGTCCCCATCCTAATAAGGATGTTATGGTTAACTTGGACTAATCCCTCCTTTAAATAAAGTAACAAAAAAAATTAAAAATCTAAATTTAAAACAAATCCGATTTCATGTATTAGTTAAATTGAAAATTAATAATTTACAAGGCCTAATGCCGCAAATTACGACGGTTCATTTCTGTCATTCAATTTTGATAGAAACGAGTGGGAACGAATCATTGTCAATTTTTAAAAATAAACGAATTTAATTGTGAACAAAGGTTTCATATTGTTACAACTTAAGTTTCGACAAAAACAAAATCCACCTGCATATCTGTAAAAACACATTTTATTACCTGTCGGCATTTGAACTAATTGTAATCCTTTTATGATCGTCTCCTTTTGTTCACTTATTTATTGGTTATTGTGGACAACAGTCTATTGTACTCGTTTATGGCCGCTTGTAGGCATAATTAGCCAGGTGTGCGGATTACGATTTCTAGGAAATTACGTCGATGCTTGCTGGGCGTATTAATAATAATATTTGAATTTGTGCAGTATAAAATGATAGCTGGATGGAGAGAGGGGGTCAGTCGAGCGAGAACCACGATCGAAGCGAAACGTGTGTACTACAATCGGGAATCTAATAGTGATTGACTTTGCGCGTTTTATTGAATTACAACCTTCTGCATTACCTGGTTACGCCATCTAGCGATGTTGGGTAGTTTACAGATAACTTCACTTCATACGTCACTGAGGCTGCCCACTCGCCAATAGATGGTTCCTGGACTTTTGAATTTTTATACGTTACTTGCCTTTACGCGTCGTCGTTGGTCGCTGCTGTATTCGTTGAGCAGGCGCACGTCAATGAATAATAATATTTTAAAAACTGATCGAATAATTTCTATCTGGTGATTAAGAAATCGGTACACTATGTATGTATGAAATCGGCACAATATGTTTTTATCTTCCATACTCGGATTATGAGTTGCTATTTCATTCAACGTGTGTGGAAAGCCACTGAGCGTAAAAGATAATTATATTGTAATACTATAAATACTCTAATAAAAAACGTAGCGCCAATAAGTTCATGTCGCTTTCGACCTTTTGGTGGTAGTCGCTGTTTCTGAAAGGTAGGCTATGAAGATCGAGTTTTATGAAGAACACGCCACTGGTATATATATATCTCTAACTATAAAAATAACAATAACTTTCACTTTACAATTATAATAACACTAAAAAGCAGTTACAAAGTTACTTATAAAACGTTTTTCAACAATTAGTATTGTTTTATGTTTTTATTCTTTTTTAAATATGATTTATATAAAAATTGAAACACAGAAACTAACATGTCTAATTTACGCTTAAGGAACAATGTAAATTAGCTATAAACCAGAGCACAACAAACATTTGCAGGAAATATACTCATGATACATGAACTAACACGCATAATTTTTTATTTGAAAATTGAGCTATTTTTCTTCGTTTTTTAACATCGCGCAGAAGCCTGTATATCAAGAATAGCGAACTCTGCAAACTGTCAACGTCCCTTAAGTTTTTTAAGGAGGTTGACGCGGCGCCGGTTATCCCCTTTCCCATTAAAATGAAATTCGCTATTATTACACACAGGTGAAGTCGCGGAACATTCACCCTAAAACCTTATGGAACCAAGGTTAATGTTGCAAACCATGTTCACTCGCGAACAAGAAATTTATGTCAAGGAGAGCGGACTTCATTACCAATAAGGGAAAAGCCTCCGTGCTTGTAATAGCAAACGTGCTTTCCTCTATTTATTTTCCGGTGATGTAAGAGACAGTTTATTTATAGATGTATGTATATCTCGCTATATATTAATAGTATGCAATATGATGGGAAAACGGAGGACCAGAGAATTTGTGGCGCAAACTTAGGGAGGACTATATCTATATATATGATGAACTATAATTGGCTGATGCAATAATAATAATTTATTCATTTCAGACACAAAGATCCATAATAACAACAAATTTTATACAGATAATGTTATTATTAAATTAAACCTTAAACCTGCTTCTCCCCTTCTCGCTAGAGTCATAGGTATCCTGGAAGAAATCTATTTTAGGGTTAAGATCGCCTTTGTACATCACCACTATTCTATAATTTTGTATGTAATTTTTTGTGTACAATAAAGAATAAAATGAAACTTAAAAAATTAAAATTAATAAAGGTCCATCAGTAAGTCAGTCAGTCGGTCAGTCCTTTATTGAAACATTTCATTATCATATATTTCACATGAAATTAATTATTTTATGTAGCAATCTGCAACTAGTCCCAATACATTTTTGCTTTTTAATCTTATACTAATATATAAAGCTGAAGAGTTTGTTTGTTTGCTTGAACGCCCTAATCTCAGGAACTACTGGTCTGATTTGAAAAATTCTTTCAGTGTTCGATAGCCCATTTATCGAGGAAGGCTATAGGTTATATATCATCACGCTAAATCCAATAGGAGCGGAGCACCAATGAAGAATGTTTCAAAATCGGGGGTTTTTCTTAACTTACTTCTTTTTTAACTATTCCACGCGGACGAAGTTGCGGGCAGTAGTTAGTGCAATATAAAGTCATAGCAATGTTAACCGTGCCTCATTTCAAAAAGTTCGATACCTAGTTAAAAAACATGCATCGCTTAAATAAGTTTTGAATCTAATGCGCATGTCGTTCCAATAACCACATGGTGACAGTAAACGAAAATATCGTGAGAAAACCTTCACATCGAGATTATCGGTTTATGCACCCGACCAATCCACCTTAAACAAGCATGGCAATATAAAGACCTGATTCCAGTGATATGACGTCCTATATAATATGAAATTAAAAGTAAGGTATTGATGGTTTAAAAAAGTCGTGGTAGCGTAATGGCTGGCGCACGCGTTCCAAACACAAAGTGCGCGGTTTCGAATCCTAGCCGGAACGCATGCACCATTTAGACAGCTTTCTGACCTAATATGCATATTGTTACAATCACGGTGTTAACAACGGTGAAAGAATATATCGTGATGAAACCTACACATCGAGATAACCGATGTGTCAAACCTGCCAAGCTGCTTTAGACAGGCGTGGCAGGTATACTGTCCGTTCCTCCTTATAGTGGGAAGCCCGACCCCAGCAGAGGGACGTTTAAGGGTTGTTATTATCATTATTATTTTATTGATAGTATAATACTAATTGGATAGTGCATTTATAAAAAATAACAATAAAGATTTTAGCTCACAAAGTATAAATATAGAACACCAACAGAATTTAGCGGGATTAACTAATTCAGTCTCCACTATGAATAACTCCATTCAATTCAACTTTCAATAGCAAATAGGTACACGTTTTCCGTTAAAAAATTAAAGTCTGAGCGAGGCCTAGAGATTCCGTCCGAGTTTGGTCATGATTATTCATTTATGGAGATAACAGAACATAGATTGCTATTGCTACAATTTATAATCAAGAATCCTAATGACATTCTCATAGCAACCTGAAAGCCTGTCTGTTCTGTAGTTAATTGATAGTATACGGCCTTGTCCCAGGAAGGCAATATGTCATACGTTGTGAAGCGACGCCATAGCTCCTCTACTGTGCGGAAACTATATTTCAAACTTTCACAACTGTTGGAACGCTGAAGGAAATGTCAGTTGAAAGCAATTAATATACCTGCGTTCGTAATGACGTACACTGTTTAGCGAAATGGACTTCTAAGACTATTAAGACTTGAACCGAATAGATGGTCATAATTTTATTCCCTTTGATGTCTCCTTTGTGATCATTAATGTTATTTTGCTTATGAAACTTCCAATAATTATTGGACTTCATTATAAACAATATAATAATCAAAACTCGTGGTAGCGTAATGGCTAGCCCACGCGTCTCCAACTCAAAGAGGGCAGGTCCGATCCTGGCCGGAACGCATGCACCACTTTGGCAGTTTTCTGACATAATGTGCATATTGTTACAATTACCACGTGCTAGCAACGGTGAAGGAAAACGTCGTGATGCAACCAGCACATCGAGGTAACCGATGTGTCCAACCTACCAAGCTGCCTTGGCCAAGCGTGGCGGGTATACTGTCCGTTCCCTATAATGGGAGGCACGAGCCCAGCAGTGGGGCATTTATGAGCTGTTATTTTTTTTATTTTATTATATTCAAAAAGTATTAAAAATAGTATAACATATTATCATGCCTACTTCCCACAGTAGTCAACAAAGACGATGTATCTTCACCAGTTACGATCCAGACGTACCTTTTGCTTCGTCTACTTTCATTACAGTTTAAAGTACTCTTTACTTAGCCTTTGCTCAGAAAATCGGAAATTCTCTACAAAGTTTATGCCACATATAATTACGATCTAGAGGAAACTACCCGCTGCGGTAGTACTTTTGCGGTAGGACTGTTGAGCTAGGGCTGTTTTACAAAGGCGTCACAAATATTTCTTCAGAGCCGTCAACGCTATAGACGCCCCTGCTATTGCAAACGTTGTCTATAGACGACGATAAGCACTGTCCACCAAGTAGGCCTGCGTACTTGCCTTCTTGAGGCAATAGTAAAAGATTCTTCAAACTGTCTTAATTATTTAAGGTAGCCTTTATGTACTATATTTTGCATTGATACATTTCAAAGATACTAAAAACAAAGTAGCCGGAATACCATTCGGGCGTCCCATTTGGAAATTGAAATAAATAGTCAATACATATCTTAACACACATGCTCAAAAAAACTACAGAACTGATTGTGATGATATACAATAGACAAAACTTACATAGCGGATGTGAATGTAGAACGATACTTATTCCGCATTACACAAAACATTCCAGATCCATATTCGAAATAAGAGAAGCATTTTTTTTAATACATATATATATATATATATATATATGTGTGTGTGTGTGTGTGTGTGTGTGTGTGTGTGTGTGTGTGTGTATGTGTGTGTGTAAATGCTTGCCTAAATAATTTATTCTTTTAATGTATTACATAATAACTAAATTTAAATAGCAGAGATAAATTACTTATTCCTGATACTGTAATACCGTAACCGTACCGATTGATGCAATCAATTAAATGTTCGGATCATCAAAATGAATAGTTCCCTAAAATAATATATCATATTTTGAATTGGACTATTGAACTTTACCGTATCAAAAATAAGTTGCCAAGTTACAACAAAAGAATGGTACTCACAGTCAAAGTCACCGAGGACGAAAGGAGCGGTAGCCTTAGAAGTTATTCAAGCGGTTATCGCGATGCGTATGTGCGCAACAGGCGGGCAAAACACGCGCTCCACACACAGCTAATCAACAAGCATTTTTTCACACAAGATTTTTGCACTGTTTCAGTCGCTTTTGTCTCTTTGGAAGCAACGCGAACGGGGGAGGCTTGAGCGGCGTTCGCCCGCCGCTGTCGCGCGCTCTTGTCTGCCCGTTCCGCAGTGTTGCCCATACTTTAAAAACCTTAAAATTGAATACATTTTTTATATATGAGTATACATCAGATGAACTCAAGTGTCTCTATTTATAATGGAACAGATATTTTATTCATCACATTCAAAGTATTAGTCTCACACATGGATAATCTCGACGTTCAAGTTGTGTGACAATATACACATGAGGACAGAGAAACTACATTAACGTCGTATTGCTGTAATAGGAGTGATTCTATACACACCGCACTGTCAGTGGATAAAAAGTGAGGTAGAGCGGGCCTCACGACTAACAAGAAATTATGACCCCACTTTTTTATTACACTACATATCTATGTAGCGTTAAATAGACCACACCTTCAGGTCAAATTTCATACAAATAGACCAAGTAGTTTTGCAGAAAGTTGACTGTGACATACATAGACAGACGGACAATCAAAAATAGCAATTACACAAGGGTTCGGTTCTTGTCGAAATGGCCACGGAACTCCAGTAAAACGATAACTCATGTTAGTTTTTTATTATCGAGTAACATTTATAATTACTTGTTTTCCTTTATTTATAGAGAGTTTTGTTGCTGAGCGGCCACGTCGCCCTGTAAATAATACTTCTTAGCATAGTGAACAATAACAAACAAAAAACCTCAAAAGAAAACCGTATCTTGCAATATCACGTATTTTGTATGTTAAAATACTTTAGCAAAATTTACACATACATATAACAATTTACTTAACTCTAGCTTTAGAAGTTACATGTATAGTTAGTTGTGACCCTGATACACATACAGATAGATAGCGGAGTGAAGGGACCCACCCTAAGGATTCCTTTTTTACTTATAAGTATCGGAACTCTAAAAACAATTATAGTTTTATCCGTGCAGGACCGGAGAAAGAATACAATTTCCTGCGGCCGGGCAGCCTGTTGTTAGAGGCGATAAAACAACCCACGGCCAGGTGGTAGGGTATTTATATTTGTATATACAAAAATCACTACTTTTTCGGAATAAATTAATAAACTAACAATTTAAATAGCGCATAAGCCAATAATAGATCTTACTTTACAGGCAAAATTTACATAAAGAGATGTATTTAATTATTTATTCAATTTGTAATTTAAGTCACAAAAATAAAACTAAAAAATAGTAATCAAATAAATCGAACAATTAAAAATAAGTATGAAGGTAGGTACAACCCATAGTATCCCTTTTCTTTTATCCCATCCTTCTTATCCCGTTCCTTCTATCTCATCCCAAAAACTGACAACACGTTGGCTTAGCTCCTGGTGTTGCAAACGCATATAGGCGACGGTAACCACTTTCCATTGGATGGTCTGCCTGTTTTCCAGCCTCGCAATAAAAAAGTAAAAGAAAAATATATTAAAACACTGTTTCCGCAAAAACCTTAGTAGCTGGCAACACTTGTATGTCCCGCGCAACCCCCGCGCACGCTTCGTCCAACCCCTCGAGCCCGAAGCTCGCTGAAGTCGTGAAGCCTCCATTCGTTTAGCCTTCGTGCCCTTTGTGACACTTAAAACCCATTGTTCACAACAACCTTTTTGATACAACACAAATATTAATTTACAAAAACTAAACCCAGTGATTTGGGGATCCAAATATTTTATCTCTAAACATAAATGGGCTGTCTAATTAACGATTATCTCAAAACTATATTTAAGTCATCTATACTCAACGAGGTGATACAACATAGAGTTGTTAAAACTACCAAAACATATACGTAATAAATATAAATGTGAAAGTGAATTTTATAGTTGACTAGTTGTGCCCGCATCTTCGTCCGCGTCGAATTATTTTTTGAGGAACCCTAAAAACAAAAAAAATAGCCTAAGTTACTCTTTATAACATCAGCTATCTGCCAGTGAAAGTTGCGTCAAAATCGGTCCAGTCGTTTCAGAGATTAGCCAGAACATCCTAACAGACAGACAGACAAAAATATTAAAAATTATTTTTTGATATAAGTACCATATATACCTTCATATGCATTTAGTAAAAACTGTTATATTGACATTACAAACAGACACTTCAATTTTATTTATCTGTTTTGTTTATATCTTGTTTCTAATTAACAGAATCAACCAATAGGGAGGGATACGAACATATGTTACAATATATTTTAAAATTTGTAAAAAAAAACAGGCGGACAAATAACATCTTATCATTTAACTTTTAAAATATAGTGCTAAAAATAATTTAAATTACTTTTCAAACAATAATTAATGCCTTTTTTTACTCCTATCTCTTGTACCTACTTGACGTCATTTGTAGATACGCTCGTAGAAAATCTAGGCGGCTGCGACATTCTGTACGTTTATAAAAAGTATATGTCTGTTGATTCGACTGTCCGCAACCTTTATTATAATGAAAATACGTTTTATCACAAAACATGGGACGCTTTAGCGACACAGATCTTATTAAAATTTTATACGAACGAAGTTGTATTAGCCGAGTGTAATTAAATTTACTACAATTCACTTACGGTGATGCAGTTAAACAAAGGATACATTTTATTCGGAATGAAACCTTTTCCTCAGTTTTATTGCTTTGAAGATTACTTGGAGAAGCCGCGTATAAAGTTCTATAGTTAATATATAGAATTTTAAATACCTGGAATAATTAATTAATTGAATATAGACGTTACAACAGCTCTATGTCGTATCTTTTCTCATCATCATCCTAGCGTGAAATCCTTGTTACGTCTAGCGTATTTACTTTGAAGCACGGGATTCATTTTAAATTTTTCTCTTTCACTTGTATTCCATTCTATTCTGAGATAACTGACACACAATATAATGATATCATCCCTCACAACGTCAAGCCAACGATTAGTTAGTCTACGTATTATTGATGTAGTAACTTCTCTTCAACCTTAGCTAAATTAAGCTTATTTATTAGGAAGAAGTCAGAACCAAATACAATATCAAAGTAAAACTCCGTATTTATGAAGAAGCGGGAATTATTATAATTTTAACATATGTTATAATATATAAAACACCTAACCTACACATTTGCTAAGTAACTTCTTATTCAAACTGGTTGAATCCTTTTTCATTAAAACGAAAAGCCAAGATCTTTGAGAATATAATATGATAACTTCGACAAAACTTTTTGAACTGTGCTAAATTTTCCTTCCTAAATACCCCAAAGAAAGTAAGAACATTTTTCAATCAGATTTCTCTCAATTAAGAGTTGTTCATAGTTTAACCATTTATTTTACTTTATGCTAGTAGTAGTAACAAATAGTCTTTGTTATAAATAGAAAAGTACTCTACAAAGAATTATTTTAATTCAATGAAACGTTGAATGTTTAAGTCTTATAAAATACACAGTTTTAGATTACAATCACGCTTTGTATATTTCACGTGACACTTTTGCATATTAGATTTCAATCTGTTTTTTAATTAATTAAACGAAAGAAATAAAATTCTTTAGACACTTTTTGTAGTGTTTTCTGAGTAAACAAAACCGACCCTTCAACAACCTTGTGGAAAACCTAACCAATTTTAACAGGTAACCCTTTTGTGAAAATCAATCCGGTACCCAAGGGATCGTACGCATAGTAACAGGGAAATCACAAAATCATACTCTTCAGAATCATTGCTAGATTCACAGCGACAACAAAACTCTTAACGTCAACCATACCAGGCGTTTGCTGCAAGAAAATTGAAGAGGTAAAAAAACTACGCGAAGGTCGTTGCGGTTTTCTTTATGTCGTCTTTGCTTTTATACATTAGTCGGTCGCAAGAAATTATGTGTTAACGCCTTTATTAACATGTCGTTTTGAAACGATGTACATTATTTAGTTTTTCAACATTGATCGAATTATAAATACTAGTAGTCGCCCGTGCTCGAAATTCGACCAGAATAATTAATGTCAAAGACTGTATAGTCTTTATAGAAGTATTTCTATAATCACAGATTTCGCTATCGTTAATTACCGTCGCTTTTTCCCTATATAAACTATAAGTGTGCGAAATTTTATACTCCTCCGTCCGCGCAATTTTCGTAAAAAGGGGTACAAAGTTTTTGCTTGAAATATTCATATACAGATAATTCGATAAAAATAATTTAATTAATACATAATGTTATTATGTTTAGCGGTATGTTTCTTAAGCCGGCTTATTCTGATCGAATTTCCGCTCCGCAACACTGGTAGAGACAGATATTATTCATAAGGCTACCTACTTTGTACCACACTTAATGCAATGTAAAATGAATAAATGAAATGTTTGTTACGGACTACAGAAGTTTAATAGTACTCGATATTATTTTTATTGCAAAGCTTTGAAACAGACAGACGATCCATTTAATGGAAAGTGGTAACTGGTGCCTATAGTCGTTTGCATCACCACGGCCAAGCCCACCAGGATAAAGAGGATGAGATAAGAGGGATGTTATAAGGGAGTGGGATGGGTGAGGAAGAAGTGGACCATCAGAATGTTTTATTTTTTAGTAATTAAACAATTTCTTTGTTTTTTATGCAATGAACAAACATTGTACGTTATCCTATCATTAAAATCGTTCAGCCTTCGGAGAGACTGCGTCTCTTTGAGTATTCTACCGCCTGTACAACGGGGAGTGCTCCGAGGAATTGTTTGATCTGGTGCTCAATTTTACAACCGCACCGATGGCTATCGACGGGATGTTCACCCTCATTTCCTTGAGCTCCCACGCTCATACGCAATGGTTCTATAGAATGTTTGTTCCGCGTACCACAATGTTCTAGAAGGAACTTCCCACTAGGGGTTTCCCTCTGAGTTATGACATGGGTTTGTTTAAGAAGGGCGTTATAAAATTCCTTAGAGCCCGGCAACACGTTGACAACGTCCCTGGTGATGCAAAACGTCCATAGGCGACGGTAACTACCTTTCATCAAGTGAGCCGTTTGCTTGTTTGCCTGCCAAAGGCAATAAAAAATCTTTTATATACATAATTGTACAATTTCTAGAATATAATTACGACGTGTAAACAATTTAATTAACATGAAACTGGAACCTGGCCACTGATGCCGGAACACAACTCAAAGTTGTTATGGCGGCATACTCTAGACCAGGGGTGGTAGCCATGCAGTCGGGCAAACGCCCTACCACCTGGCTACGAGTTGTTTTGTCGCCTCTTACGAGAGGCCGCCCGGCCGCAGGAATTAGTATTCTTTATCCGTTCCTGCACAGAGAACCTCACCTTACCTTTAGAAAAACCTTACCTCTAGAAAACCACATAGCATTATAACAAATTAATTGCATATTCATCATAGTTTAAACTATATAAAAAATAATTATATTTAATGCATAAAAAAGAGATTGTTTTAATAGTTAGCACACAAAACATTATTTTCAACTTAAACCATTTTTCATCGAGATTGTCGCAACCCCGGAGCTACGTCGCGCGCCGTAGGCAGGCGGGTTTTTTGTGTTGATTTACTTTGCACGATATCCGATGAAAAACGTCCATTCGTAGCTTAGAGAACAAGATTTATTTTTATGACATAACTTAGCATTGTTATTTTTATATATTCATATTTTTTCACGCCTAATTATAGATAGTTGATAGATGTTTGCAACAGAACGTCTTGCCCGCCGGGGTGTACCAGGATTGCTGGAAGTAGGGGCGTCATGGTGCAGTAACACTGTTCTAGATCCCATAACAGCACGGGAAATAGGACGCAGGCTTAGGTTTATGTAGTGTCTATGGTTAAGTGTGGCACATCTGGATTGTCGATGTTTAAATGTCATTTATCTGTCTTCTCCCACTCCTTATCCCATTATTTGGGGTCGGGTCTCCTCACTTTCCTGCGCCAAGACATACGATCTTGGGTTGTCGGTTCGGGCAATTGGACTATCTTAAGGTCTCTCTTAATATTTGACCACCAGTTCAATGGCGGGCGGCCTCTACCTTTCCTTCGTTCTGGTATGTCTGGGGCAATTTGTACCACAAGGTCTTTAGGGTTTAAAGAACGAACAAATTGGAGCAAAAGAATTGGAGAAAGCTTGTAATGTAAATGGATAAAAGGGGCTCTCGCCACGGCCCTCACATATGAACAGACAAATAACATTAGTTTTTAAATAAAAAAAACAACAAATCAAGCAAAAGCCGCTCTATGTGTACAACTGAATAATACTAGCCTGTTTCTGTAAAGGTGCTTCTGGTGTTTTTGTAATTGATTGTACATGAATACAAAATAAACTTACATAGACAGACCGAGTTACTATCGCATTTTTTATAGAGATGAATTTTTATATCTATAAAGTTGAAAAATGATTGATCTCCCATACAAACATTCAACCCCTATTTCAACTCGTTCTAGTGTTATTTTTCCGATAAAAAGTAGTAACCTGTGTGTCAAGTCTATCTTCTATCATCTGTAATCTACAAAAATGTCGAAAATTACCCAAGTGACCAAAATGACGAAAAAAATTAAATAATCAAAATGATGTATGTAAATGGCAAATAACAAAAAACCTATCCTACTTTCTGGGATAACCTTTACATAAATCTATCCTAAAATATATCGCATTATTCGCAATGTAAAGTATCCTTTATCCACCCTCAGTATTAAAATTAGGTATGTATACCGAATTTCAGCCAAATCCGTTCAATAGTTTTTCCGCAAAAGCATAACAAACACAGAAATAAATATATTTTTATCCCGGAAACTATCTCATTTTTCGATATAAAAAGTACCCTATGTTCATCCTCGGTACCAAAAAATATATATACATATATATATATACATAGTTACAGCCGAATCGGTCCTGTAGTTTTTGTGAAAGCGTAACAGACAGACAGGCGGACAAACAGAGTTACTTTCGCTTTTTTATTAATAGGGATTGTGCACAAACGGCGGTCTTAGCGCTAAAGAGCAATCGCTTCCAAACATCCCTAGGTATTAATTGATTTAATAATAATAAGCGTGATCCATTTTCGACAGCATTATCGTTTAACATTATGCATGTTCGTGATCAAATGCGAATGTATTTTGTTTGTTTCATTTGTCATTAAAAAATTAAATACTAAAATTATTATTGATGTAAAACAAACAATTTTGTACACATGTTTAAATTGATTTTTAGAATTCTGAAGGTAAATGGTGAAAACATTAAACATCATTACGAAATACAACTTAGGAAAATTTTAATATGGATACTGACTTGGCTTTTTCTTAAAGTAATTTATGTACCACTTTTCGGCGATTTCAATAAGTTTAAAGATTTTTATAAAAACATTTTAACGTTGAAATACCATCGTCAGTCCCGAACGGTCCATTCGAGGCGACGAATACACAAAGGACATGTACTCTGTCTAAAAAAGGTTTCAGTCGGTCATGAAGCTGAAATAGGTTTGTTTAGCTCTTCTATTCAAATTGAGATTCTTTGTTGAGAAATTGGATGTTTGTTAAAAGAAACAACGTTGAACTTTAAAAGACTTGTAGTGAACAACTCTTTACCTTTCCTTTCTTTACAGAAGATGTTTTTGATCGGATATTTGTTGACACATCGAGTCACAGCGAAAACTTTTCCAAAAATTCATCATGGCATTTGGGGTGGGAAGTGTATATCATTTTTCTATTTGACCCTGTAACTTATATTATTGTTAGTAAATATGTTTACACTTTATGTCGATTGATAAAGTAAAGACTTATAGAATGAAAAAAATACTCGTTTTATATATTGTTTTATTGTTGGCGTACAGCAGACAAGCTATCGCCCTCCTTATGGGAATTGGTTAGCATCGCCTATAGACCTTAGCAACATCAATGGTGCTACCAATGTTCTACCGGCCCCAAGGTGGGTACCTACCCACTAATGCCTCAACACAATTTGTTATGGTACATATTCTAATCAGGAGGCCATCAAGCACGGCAAAAGCCATCATCTGGCTGCTTTCATCCATGTAAACTTTTGATCTTTATCCACCAGAAGCCACTTTGTCGAGTGGCTCACAAAAACATACCACAAAACACCAATATCCCAATAAAATAACTCTCATTTATAGTTTCGGATGCTTCATTTAAACAATCATCCTTTTCTTCCTTTCTTGAAATAAATTAATTTTCTATTTAAAACACACCAAAATAATTTAATAAATTAATTTAGTATCTATAAATACGCATGACATAAGGTATTTGCGGTTCGATGAAAACAAAAATATACCTATAATATAGGTATATACAATATAGGTTAAAAGTTTACAAAACTAAAATTGTTAAAAAACTCATTAAGTAATGAAACCATCTAGTGGTCCTAGACCAAGTTCTCATGAGAAGTTTACCAACTCTATCTCATATATTGTACTTAGAAAGCACTATCTGTCACCCGTGACTTCGTTTGCTTTTATATTTTACTTTAGTTTTAATAAAGAAAGAGCGGATTTGTAACGCTGAAACACGTATTTTTTATTTCTCACCAAAAGCCAAAATATTTTTCATATCGCAAACATGAAGTATTATATCCGTGCAAATATATTATACCCTAATCACCACTTCGGGGTTAATAATAATAATATTGTTACATACCGTCAAAGATAAGCCGTACAGCCTATTATAAGCGCAGCTTATTGTCCTTTTTTTCTAGTAATCGACGAATCCTTTGTCTTTTCTATTTGTAGTTAAGAAAACATGCTATTGTGAATTTACTTGTTTTATAACCATCATTAGCGTCGAACTATAACCCCTATTGTTATTGTATTCGACTTTGTGGACGTTCGCAGGTGTGCATATTAGTATTTGTTAGAAGCTTAGTGTGCGCAGCCAGCTTCTTTGTACTGTGTAGTTAGTATAAGACGATGCCCGAATGGAGGGGCGGGCAGTTAAGCGAGGACTACGAAGCGAGTAAGACGTTTTCTAGTACTCTCGATTAGCGATATAAACGACGGACTTTGTGCGTTCGAATTGTATTGAATAGTGCAGTGTGAACTGGTTGCATCCAGTGTTATTTGTATTTGTTTTATACGTGTTTGTAGAGTTCTAATAAATTCTATAGTAGTTCCAACGGCATTTTTAATTCGAGTCCTGTAGCTCGTAAGAATATGTTCCCCGAACATTGCACCCTAGTTCCACCAGCAGCAGTTCATTCCAATATTCCAGTATCTATTGTTCTCATTCCCTACAATAGTCCTACACTGACCGGGCCTTGTCGTTGGGTGCATTTTATATGGTGTAAACAGGGATAATCGCCGGTCAGTGTCATGCCACATTAATATTTATTGTTGGGGAAATTATTTTTTGCATTTTTTATAAAAATCCAAAATATTTTTATAAAGTTTATTTACATTTGACTAAAGTATGTAGGCGCTATTTTGTTGGATAACTTTTTGCCATCTTGTAGGTAGGGACGTGATCCCATTGCTATAAAAATTTTGGGGCTTCTGATCAAAAAACTGCGACAAGTGGTTTTGGCAGTCCTCTCGTGATGTTAACCTGACACTACCTATGGAATTCTGCAGAGACCGAAACAGGTGAAAATCTGAAGGTGCAAGGTTAGGACTATACGGCGGATGCATTAACACCTTCCTGCCAAACTCTTGTAAGTTTTGCTGAGTGGTTAAAGATGTGTGAGGTCTAGTGTTATCATGGTCAAAAACCACACCCCTTCCGTTGATTAATTCCGGCCGCTTTCTCTCAACTTTTTACTTTAATCACATTAGTTGTTCGCAGTACAGTTCAGAATCGATCGTCCTGCCTGGCAGTAACAGCTCATAATGAATAATGCCCTTCCAATCCCACCATACAAACAACATCACCTTGTTGCGAGTTACCACGGGTTTCGCCACAGTCTGTGAAGCCTGACCGGCCTTTGACCACGATCTTTTTCGCACGTTCTTGTCGTACGTGATCCACTTTTCATCACCAGTTATCAGCTTCTTCAAAAATGGTTAGGTTTCATTACGTCGTAAAAAAGAATCACAAATGAGTACACGGTTCATTAGGTTTCTTTCAGTGAGCTCATGAGGCACCCAAATATCGAACTTTTTTGTGTACCCAGCTATTTCAAATGCGCCAAAACCGTTTTGTGGTCAATTCCCAGTTCTCCAGCTACATCGTAACTACTAATATGCCGATCTTGCTCCACTTTTTTAAAAATGGCATCAATTTTGTCCGTAACAGGGCGACCAGAGCGACGTGCACCTTTGATATCAAAATTTCCGGATTGAAAACGCTTAAACCGAATTTGCGCTACTCTGACAGATACTGCAATAGGTCCATAAACATCACAAACTTTTTTCGCGACTTGTGTTGCATTATTACCATTTTTGTAGTAAAATTTTAAAATGTATCGAATTTATTCATTAGATTCACTTATTTTAACAATAAGAAAAACAAATGAAAATCACACATTTTCCAAATTTGAATTTGAAATTGTGTTCTTTAAAATTAAAACTTTTTAATGATACCAAAACCAGCCAGATACAAATGGTATAAGCAAAGGATCTTATTACAAGTTCATACATACTATATGCGAAACGACTTTTTCCCCAACCTATTATTTCAAAGGGCCTCTACGTGTTGGCCGTACCATGGGCCCACACAAGCCCTGCAAAAGTCCGGGTCATTTTAATAGTCCGTGGATTGTAGAAACATACATTATAATAATAATCGACAGACAGACATGGATATTGTATATCTCCAAATTGAGCCAGGCACGCTTGTACTATGGGTGCTATACCATGAACTACTTGGGCCCAATCTCAAAATCCAGATAACTAAGATAAATAACGGAGAAAATTCGTTTCCGCAATTTACCATGTCAGGAATCGAATCCGGGTCCTCTGCGTTGTAGTGAGGTAGGCCGGCAAAAGCTTAACCACAGATGTTGTTTTTGGAACATGATAAGTCATTAAAAAAACACCTCAAAGAAAAACACAAAAACAACTAAATAATAGAAAATAAATGTTTTCTATTACAATTTAATTATTTATGTTATTTTATAGTCGATGCTAAAAATAAAGTCAAATGGTTTTGTGAATTCTGTGGACATCTAATTTTAT
Organism: Dendrolimus houi; assembly: GCA_039645545.1. NCBI lineage: Eukaryota > Metazoa > Arthropoda > Insecta > Lepidoptera > Lasiocampidae > Dendrolimus > Dendrolimus houi. Next base: position 7,546,191 of record CM077127.1, on the reverse strand, counting down.
GAAAATTGCTTCATTTAAACATTTAACGTAATAAAAACAGGACAAATTAATTCGCACAGTAATAAGTATACAATGCAATGAAAATTGAATATTGTTAAAATTACTATAAAATAAAGTATTTTACGAAATCAAATGTTTGAGCGTGTTGTACTGATTATTTTTATTGTAGTCATAGCTGCCTACATAAGAAAACATAGTATTGTACTTTACTTAAAAAATATTATAATCGATGGTCTCAAATTTTAGTAAATATAGATTATTCTAATCGGAGCTTACTTAGAAATTATTATTCATTGTAATTATTATCTATTGTTCAGTTTAAGCTTAGTGGAAAGCACGTAAATTGTGAGAGCACGAAAAAATCTAGATTTATGTATGTATTAAATTTATAAATTCGTGTATGTATATTTGAATTGTACAGTTCTATATTTTTTCTGCCCCACCTACATCGCCAGATCAGTTAAGAATTTCTTTTAAGCTAGGTTGCCTGGAAAAGATCGCTTTTAGGGATTAGGCTGCCTGTTGTTCTGCCAAGAAGTATTGTAATTATGCATTTTGTTTTTGTAATTGTTCTAATCTAATCTAACGTAATCTAATTATTAACAAACAAAAGACGAAGGCGACGTTTAGTTCGAAACCGAAGTACAAGATACCAAATTTTACTTGAAGATTGAAGTTTGAAACGAGACCTCTAGAACCCTTTCAGTCTATTGTTACCGATACGCCAAAACAATAAACTTGAATTTTCTTTGTGTTGAAAACAAACGGATTAGGTTTAATAACTGGGGTAGAAGCTTTATTTAATCTGGACTTAGCGTTGTTTATACTATTAAGGATAAGGAGTAGGGTAGGGCGGGGCTAGTAGAGCATTATTTCACTTAATCTATGGTGGCTCCTAAACGAGACGTCAGAATAGCTTATAACGTATCTTGATAAATAGGTTCATTAATCCTGCTCAAAAGTGTTTATAGAAATTAATTTCCAATAATTAAGGTTTAAAAGCTACAGCCGTATATGTGAAGAATGTTAGGCATGATCAACTTAACCCATTGGTTGGGTAAGTTGAGCATAACTTTACAATAAACCAGCTTAACATGCTCATCTTGACTACGTTCATTACTTGACAGAAGAACTCTTCTAGAAACACTTTTCTACTTTTTTTTATATATTCAAATATAATTGATACAGAATTCCTTGGTGATAGAATTTATGGTGTTCTTCGTTCATGACAGTCTTTGTTGTATTATTTAACTGGGGAACAAAAACAGAAACTCCTATATTATTTTCTTTTTATGTTAATATCTTAAAATTAAAGAAAAACATATCAAACTGTTTTGGTTTTAAGCCATGAGATTAGAGTTAAACAACAATTGCTCAACTAGCCCCAAAAAAAAAACTAAAATAAAAGTAAAGTTATAAAAAAACTACTTTGATGAAATTTAAATATTTTTTTTATATTATAAATATAGTACATTTATAAAAGTTTAAAACTTATTTCATCAAAAACGGTTGATATTTGACGTGTATAGAATAAATTAAAACCGAAACAATATTTTTACTTTTTTGTTGCAAAACAAAGAATCCATCTGTGTTTGTAATTCAATTGATAAGTCAGCGTGGACAGTCGTCTGATGAATTTTTCTCCTAGGGCCGCATCTTTTTGCTATTCGATAAATTTGTATAGGGTGTATAATTTCCGAGATGTTACGATTGCCCAACTTACCTCTATGCTCAACAAGCCCCTCTCTACCCTACTATCTTATATGGTGAGGAAGTTGAAAGTGTCCTGCAGTATGTTGAAAATTGAGGTTCAAAAACCTACTACAATAGCGCTGATGTACGAAAAACTACAATGAACGAATGAATGAAAACTCTTTATTGTCCACCATAAACTTGGTTCTAGACAATTGATATGGATACATTTGCATTAGAACAATGGGCGGCCTTATCGCTTATAGCGATCTCTTCCAGACAACCCGGTGTCTAAGGAGATTTTAATCCAAATTTCAAAACATTTTTGGTGGTGTATTAAACTAAAATAAAAGTAATAATATCACAATCAAATATTATTCAAAATAAAATACAATATAAATATACTACTATACATACATATATAATTAGATATAGATGATATTATAAATAAGATATAAATACGTTCGAACAATAGATACATTCATGTAATGCAACAATTTTATTTAATAGACCAATAATGGTCAGTGACCATACGTTTAAATGTAGTCATTGATTTAGCTTGTCTGATTGGTAAGGGGACGGAATTCCACAGTCGAACAGCCTGTACAGCAAAAGAATTTCCCACGTAGGAAGAAGTGTGTGCAGGTATTGTTAACAAAAGAATACAATATGAATTAATAATTGTTGAAGGACCATAAAATGAATAAAATGCCTGTATAGAAAACCTCAGCTATTTTCGTAGTCTAAAATTATTTAGCAAATATAATAGATACTGGAAGAAAACGTGTCGTGATTTAATTATTGTGAATTTTCAACAATAAAAAACAAAGCGGAAATCTTTCGGTCCTTGTTTATTTCTCTCGCTCACTTTTGGTGCTTCCTTTAAAATGTATCCATGTTACCGCAGCGCCACTTTTTTTAACCGCGTTTTGATGTACACTTTTTCAACACAGCGATTTTACTCCTTATTCATGTAATGCATGAATAAGGAGTAAAAAAGACACTCCAACTATACTAACATTATAGAGAGGAAAGATTTGATTGTTTGTTTGTTTGTTTGCATTGAATAGGCTCCGAAACTACTGAACCGATTTGAAAAATTATTTCACTCTTGGGAAGCTACACTATCCGCGGGTGACATAGGCTATATTATATTTTCAAAAAAATTAGGGATACTTACTAAAACTCTAATAATGTAGCCCAAGGTGTAAAAAAAACTACCTTAAATCGCGTGCGCTGCAAAACTATTGATGATAGAATATAATAATGTACTACGTCTTTGCAGAACACATCATTATTTACGAAAAATCTCGCGACAGCATATGTCTAACTATTATAGTTATGCTATAATAAGTGTTGTTTTATTTTTAAAATTTAATTTAAATGCTGCCGCTAGACAAGGCTCTTTATTTGTATCTTGGTATTTATCCTTATCAAAATACTTCATGATCAAGACTGCTTCAATACCTTTTATATAACTTTTTGAATTATTCAATTCGGACATTTCATTCGAAAGATATCACGAGTTTAAAAATGTAAGTATTAGAAAAAAGTTGCGTGGTCGCCGCTCACCCAGCTCAGGTAGCTAGGCAGCACCTTATGCGACGTAGGCGTCACTGGGGTACGGGCCGTACGGGGAGGAGGAGGAGTCAATGTCAAGAAATGAAGTGCCACGCGGCTTTCGCGTGGTCGGCTCCTTACGCAACGTACTTGTGCGGAATCGAATAATTTTAGCTTGAAAATATTTTGAAATCGCTCAGTAAGTAATTAAATTAAACAAAATAGTCCTTTTTAAGATACTCGTACGAAGCCGGGACGGGCCGCTAGTAGCTTATAAATCACTCGACAGTGAACGCAGCGGTTGCAATCGTAATAATATTATCGTCTACTTGTTTACTACGTAATATAATGTCTGCAGTTTGCAGTAATAATGATATTGAGGTCCATATAGGTACTGATTAAACATCTTTAATAAAATATTATTAAGAACTCTAATTTCCTTCTTTTGTAAATATAGTTTCGCACAGGTTTACCTTATTCATAGTAGATACATGATGTTTGTAGGTTCTTTTAAATTTAAAAAGTGTTATCATAATCGCATTCAACATGCGTCTATGAATAATACTTTTTTAAACTCTTTATTAACAAGCCTTTAAACCTCATTTAACTATTATTAAAAAGGGGGTAAGCGTTTAGTCAGCTGCGATGAGAATGTTGATATGGATGTATGCTGTTACAAGAATGGATAAGATGAGAAATGAGTTTATAAGGGATCTTTGAAAGTTGCACCAGTGACTGAAAATTGAGAAGAAGAAGGCTAAGATGGTATGGGTATGTAATGAGGAGGGATGACAGTCACGTGACAAAAATAATGTTAAACTAGAAGATTGGTACACATTGGTATTGCATGTAGTCGGTAATTATATAGTAGACAAACTACAAAAATATATTAATTATCGTAGTTACAATAATGTGAAAAAATCTAAAATTTAATACTTTCATGTCATCCAATGATCTTCAGATTTATTGAATAATATTGATATTCATGCTGTATGGATCTAGTTCCTTTGCCTGACATTTAGCAAAGTGAGCTAAAAACTTTGTCTCTGAATATTATTAATCTGAGGTTTTACTTACAAATTACAAAATGTCGAGGATTTTTAGCAATGCCGTAATATTGGATTTTATAATTATTAATTATTTTGATCATGTCATATATGTTACATTTGCAGACTAATCCCAAAATTAAAGTAATTGTGTTTTTATTATAGTTAGTAAGTAAGTCGTCACACTAAAATTGAACATTATTTCTATCGATATAATGCACGTATTTCATAATTAATTTTAATGTTTATTAATTTTTTATCTAAATGCTGGCTTACCGGTGATTATAGTGTCATTATTATACCATAGCAAACCATATGTAAAGTCTTTGAATACAAAAAAATGCGTAATTTTCAGGTTCCGCGTTTATGCAAATTTACCTTTATTTCTTATTCACATAGCATCTAGAACATTATAATAAATATAAATAATAAAGTAATATAATAAAGAAAACTTAGCTTACTTGTATTGTATTCTACTTATAATCTCTTAAGAGGTTACCTTAATTGAGTTCACTATCTCGCTCACGCATAACCACTTTTTTGAAGTATTAAATTCAAAAAATTTACTCAAAACAAATCCGTATTACACAAAACTTACCAAATGTTATATAAAACAATCTTATGAAAAAAGCATGTCATGTATGAAATCTTGTCTGAATCAAAATGATTTTATTGCGTAACATTCGTGATTTTTTTATAAGTTTTGTGTAATACAGATTTGTCGTAGGTGATTAACTCAAAACTAGTTATAATAATATTCTGAGCTGGGAGAAGAGAAACAACGTTTTCACTTGTAAGGTTTTAATCCGAACTGAGACTATATCACAAATACAGAACTACCCTCTTTTATTATGACTATTAATACACTACACTAGCAAGGACATTGTAGAAATTGCAACACGAGAGATATTTAATTAATATATTAAATTTCCACCTTTACATGTTGAAAGGAAAATTTTATGTGACAAAGTCAAATTTGTTGGTGTTGCCAACAGTAGGTATGTAAATTCTATAAATTATTATCTTCGTAAATGTAGAAATACGTGAGCAAGATACCGAACTCAATTTAGGTAGATCCTTAATTAAGACAATACTAGGCCTAGGTCATCGAAGTCAAGGTTCCTAGAAGACTGGCCACGTTACTTCGTTGGATCGCCATACTGATACTTCGTCCGAAGTAGGAAACAGCCCTCTAATCACCAGAAGAGTTGATCATGCGTTTAAAAAACTCTTTGCAGAGGCTCATCTATATATATAAAACAAAGTCGTGTTAGGTACACCACTTATAACTCAAGAACGGCTGGACCAATTTTTATGATTTTTGTGTTTTTGGAACTGTCTTCGTCTGGAATAGGATAATAAGTATTAAAATATGATATTCATCAACAAAAAAAATATCAGTGTGTTCAAGTGGGTCCCGGGATGGTTTAGATTCAAATTTGAATTAGACTTTCACTTAGGTGAAATGATTTTTGTGTGTGTTCAAGTGGATCCCGGGATGGTTTAAATTCACGATTGGACCTGATAGCTGGCGCCGCTGAACACCTCTTTAACGGTGGGACCGATTTTGATGATTTTCTTTGTGTTTTTTCAAGTAGGTTCGAGAATGGTTTAGATTGACAATTGGTCCCGGTTAATGGCGCTGCAATCGGATTCTAGGTTTTTATTTTTTAAGAGCAAGACAACGTCTGCCGTGTACAGCTAATTTAGAATATACTTGTTAATGTTATCATGAAGAAGGCGGATACGCTTTCATACATTCTTGGGCCCAGATTGTAAAAAGATGAGAGTGATTTTAAGATTTATTTTTATTATGTTGATATTTTTTATAATTGTAGGTGTTTAGTTATTTTTAATGAAGTAATCGTACGGTGTGACTCTTTCACATAATTATTTGTTGAAATTCATTAACATAAATCGATTATGGTAATCGATAACTTATTTTGTTTGTGAAATTATCTGTATGATTTTTCATTTTCCAGATAAAATTCACAGCTGATGTTTTCCATTTTGTAATAAAAAAATATAACGCTTTTTTAAGCCATATCTCAACAAACAACAACAACAACATTTCTTTGGCCCAAAAGTCCCCGTCTCCTTTGCTATATGTATATATACTTTCTAAAGTTCTATTTGTATAATATAAGACCACAATTTACAGATATACATTATGTAGCTTTAGTTACCGCCCTGTTTTATCGGTGTTTCTCAACCAAAACATTTCCAGAGCATCGTCGCAGTTAAATATTAAACGAGTCAAGAGATCTCAGAAACTCAAACATAGCATTTCTTGTCTGTTTTGTGAATTTCCTACCGTCCGTATTATATTTGTAAGCCTGGAGAGTAAAGGCGAATCATTTCTTTACAATAATGTTAGATTATTTGAACAAATTACACTACGTACTTAATTAACATAGTAAATAAACGTAATTACTTTTCCAAAGTTTTGTGGTATGGCAAACAATTTGGTAATTTTGTTTATTACTTTGAAGGATCTGACGCTCTCCTTGTAGTTAGATAATGCCATACTCATGTTTGGATGATGATGCGCATTTGTTTTATAGCTTTGCGTTAGTTACTATTAAAGTTTAAATATTGTAATAACTGTACTGAAGGCATAATCACAATTTCACAAGGAAAAAATAAATTATACTACAGATCATTGCTAGAAGAAAGCGTACCCAGAAAGCTGGTTATATTCCCACGCTAAATGGCAATGATGATTCGCTGTTCGTTATATGAACCAGGTGTCTGATCGCTAGTCTCAAAGAGCTTCTTACAGATTGATAACGGTTGAGCGGACTGTACGGGACAAGAAAAAATCCTGAGTTTGCGCGGGGGGCATCTTTAATGTGTTTGCTAGAGATTTTATTTTTCTCGTTGTTGCATCCTAACAATTTGTATTTTTAATTTTAAATATATTACAATTACAAATTACAAAGTGAAATGATGTGTTCACGATGTCAAAGCAAGACAATTTACTAATTTCCGCTGTGCACGTTTTCTATTATCTGAATAAAAATCTAATCTTGTTGTACCTTATCATATATAAACTACTAAACATGTAATTTAAAATAATTATATAAAGTATTGTAATTAAGAAATTCATTACTCATTACTACTACATTACGATATTTCAACTCCAACCGGAACAAACACTACATTCGATAAAAAATTTAAGATCTGATTTTTCATTCATCAGATAAAAATTATCATTTATCAACTAAATCACAACCTGACTGAAATAAAACTGAACTATTATATACTATTCATACAACTGTAATTTTTTGTGTTTTATTTTATCCCTTAAATAACTTTTGTCAGGTAATTGAAAAATCAACCTTTATTAAAATCTAAACCTTCGAAATTTATTAGATTGAAAATAATATTCAAGAATTTATTATTTTCTTTGTTTAATATTCAAATCAAAACAATAGGTTGGTATAACGTTCCCTTACGTAGGTGTTGGATTTACGGTAAATTGGCACCATCCCAAAATAACTTTACGGGCTAAATCCTTCTTAATTAAGTTTCATGACTTGCTTTATTGGAACCGAGACGGGGTTACTTAAACAAAACATGTGTCTATTTAACGCTAGTAGGGTCTTCATGGAAACTCTATTATAGAATTGCTTGATTTAGCCTTTATTTCACATATAAATATTTTTTTAATCTTGCAACCTTTCTACATTAAGTTATATGTACTACGTACTAAAGAAGGTATTCGAAACAAAAAAGTTCGAACGTGAAAAAAGCCGGAGCGTCCGCGGAGCAAGCGTGCCGTAGACTGACTCATCTATTTACTGCAGCACTAAAACCCGTCTAACCAAACAATTGAAACATGTAGCGGTAGGTCGCTTAGAGAGTAGCATAACAGACGCAGACAAAACAGACGCTGGAGAGCCCCCGGCTCGGATCCTCTCACACAAAGTTAAGACCCACCAATCGCACCAACTCATTACAGACACAAGTAGCCGTATAGACGATTAGCTTAGGTGTGTTGATGGAGAGTTTTTTCTGCCGCTTCTTCTCCTCCAACTATAACACATTGCGAAGCGGTAGTAAAGATAGACTAGGATCGGCTCCGCCGGCGGAGTCGATATGAGTCCCCGTTATATAAACACTTCAGCCTGTTGGCTTAGCTCGTTCAGCCTTTACGGCTTAGTCTATAGAGTCAATCCCCCTGCAGCGGTCGAGCCGAGGTTGAACCTCACGGGAGGTGCCTCCTCGAGCGCGCTGCTTCCGGGCTGAACGCCTCCGCTCTCACGGACTCGGAAAGCCCCCAAAGTCCGGTATCGCTGAAACAGCCATCTGCCACTATTCACCTGGATCCTGCTCAAAAAAAAGCTTAGAAATTATAGTTTAAATTCGCCTGAACATGGCCGCAGCGATGACGCGTCGAGACGAGATAAATTTTAATTATAATAAGATGTTTTATCGAGAATACAACAAACTTACCACTGAGACGTCACCCCCTGACTTTTATTTGATTTATTTGTGTGGTTTGAACTATACCTTAGTACACATAAAGGCATTTTTTTAATAGTTACTTTTCACTTAAACACGTAAAGTATCGATAACAGCCCAGCGTAGATTAAGTTCTTATCCATGGACCATTGCGAGTGTTCAAATAAGCTACTTATGAACGCCTTCTGTAGTACGTAGTACAAATATTTGCCTCTGATGCATAGTCGTGTTTGTCAATCAGCGTGCTTGACTCTTAAACCATCAATACATCTTAAGTTTATATTATAGTTTAAGGCTTGGATCTAAACGGAATAGTTCTCGGATTCATAGAGTAAATTTCCGATACTTACGTACATTTTATTATTTGAAGATGTAAATACATACAAATAATCACCTTCAAGTTAAATAACAATTGAACTGCTATCGTAGCATTTCTTTGAATTTATGCCCTTTATTACTATACAATGTTATAGCAAGTAATATTTTAGAAAAGAAAATAGTAGGTACAATTTCAGAAAGTTTTATAAGTTTCGCGTCTACTTTTATCACGTGATTCTTGTGTATTCAGCGGAATATCCGCCATGTTAACAAGACTATATATCTATTCATGAGTGTGTTTCTTATTCATAATCGTTGCAAATTAGTGTTGAAAATTCACTTGCTACACTCAATACTCTTACGCTTTAAGACTTCTTAAATCCTATCCTACTAATATTTTAAACGCGAAAGTTTGTAAGAATGAAAAAACTGCTGAATGGATTTTGATGAAACTTTACAATAATATAGCTTACACCTCAGAATAACACATAGGCTATAATTTATAAAGATAGTGTGAATTATCCAAAATATAACGATATTCCATCACCATGCGAGTGAAACCGCGAGGTGCAGCTACTAAATAAAATCATTTTAAGTCGACTAAATTTCAGTGAGACATTTATGGAATGTTATTATTAAAAGTTTTGATTCAAAACAATATCAACAAAAATATTTTACTTTCATGGCTGTAAATGAAAACATCAATCATGTTTTTGAGAGTTGCTCTTATATTTTTTAAAGGAGCTCTACAAAACCGTATTGCTAGTTAGAATTTTATGTGCTCACCAAACAATTCTCTCTCATATTACATCTTGAAGGCATTACATTTTAATGCAAATTTTATATGTAGATTGTTTGCGCTTTTTCCTTGAGCTTTACAAAAGAGTAGTATCGCTATCTCATAGGTAAGTGCGTTATATTCGTTTTATGCACGCCGTACACGTTTTCCACTTTGTTTTGAAATAATATTTAAGACAATTTATTTCTACTCAATAAGTAGAGTAAAATTACCTGTATTCAACAACTACAGATGCATTTATACCATAATACCTTATTTAGTACAATTGTATTTTATTCAATACCTATATCGCTTAAAATTTTACGTACGCCCCGATATTTACTTGCTTGAACAATTCATTATATAATTTGTACTAATATTAATAAAAGAGAAACAACGCTCCAACAGGATTCTTCAAATAATGTCTTTTTCTTTTTTACAGAAACACTCAGACCAGAACATGTACCATAAAGATTTTTTAATTAATTCGTCATTTATAGAATTTCAATAAAAGTACAAAAAACAGTAGTTGCGCTTCGGTGGCTGTCAACATAAAAAAAATATTCAAAATGAAAATTTGATTAAATAAGACTTTTAATGTATGCAGTATAATAATAAGGTAAATAAAAGAACCCGCTATACGCGAGTCCAACTAACAAGCGAATAATGGTTTTTGTTTTTAATATTAGGGAAGAAAGCAAATTGGGCAACTAATTTTTTTTTTTTTTTTTTAACACACGTATTGTATATCCCCAAATTAAGCAAGTTACGCTTGTGTTATGGGTAATATACAACATACCACTCTGGGGCCGATCCCAGACACTCAGACCATAGTAAATAACGGAGAAAATATGTTTCCGAAATTTACTATACCAGGAATCGAACCCGGAGCCTCTGCGCTTGCAGTGAGGTAGGCCGGCAACAGCTTAGCCCGCTCAACCACAGAGGCCGTCAAATTAAAATTTTAATGTAAGACATCTTTGTCTTCCGTGATTACGGCTACTGAAAAGTGGCCGAAAAGGCGGAATAATAAAAATCAAATAAATTACCGCGCTTAAAACCGTTAAAACGTAGGTTTATTATGTTATAAAGCATGTTTGTAAGTTCTTGCGACTAGTAGATACGCATAATTTAAAAGTACATTTTAATGAAGAATTAGAATTAAAATGCCAAAGTTGAGGAGGCTCAATAATAGCATTACTTATTCACACTTGACATTTTTGTCTTCCGTGATCACGGCTACTGAAATGTGGCCGAAACGTCGAAATAAAAATAAAAATCAAACAAAATGCCGCGACAACCTTTAAAACGTAATTTTAAGTAAAATCTTACAAGTTATCCCTGATTTGTTAACGATATTATAATTTGCTTTCATTTATTATTAAAATTATAGTACAAGGTAAACTTACATATTCGTTAAGTCTCCAAAGAAACTTTTATATCTTTGCTAGGAAAAATGAATTACCCACTTTGAGAAAATAGGGCTTCATTTCAATGAATTTCATAAACAGTCGGAATAAATCACGAAATGTGAAACATGATCTTGTCTTCTTATTAACCGATAAAAATGTACAAAAAGTAGTACCAGTCGCAATATTATGGCACTTCGTTAACTATTTATGTCTAAACCCAATAATCCGAGTTCCGCATAAACGTGGTCTCCTTTCACCTAAATTATTCATCTAGAAAGATAAGTCCTGTAACATTAATACTTGTATTCACTTTAATCTCCATCAGCTTTTATGGTTATTTCGTATGCTTTTCTCATATTAAAGAGATAAAAGACGATTTAGATTATAGCGAACCGACAGCGAATCGAGACAACTAATTCATGTTCTTATGTTCAATTCTATAATACACAGGATTATTATAAGTAGTCCACCACAGAAAGTCACAACACACAACTAACAACAAAACTTATACACATACTCACACCAACGCGGACTATAATACCACCGCATTGCATTACACGCACACTTCACAAAGAAACCAAGATACACAAAGAGCCTAAAAATTAATAACCCAGACATAGAAAGGAAAACTCAATACACATGGCACTAGTTAAGATAATATATATAGGAATAGACATAAGGCACACACTGCACATGCACTTCCTCACAACACCAGCATCTAACAGAAACACTCTACATTAGTATAAGGTTAGTATTAAAATTAAAATAAATTAATATAATAAGTTATTCGTAAGGTACACCACAACACACATATGATTGAATAAATGTCACACACAAAAACAAAAATTACCAAGAAGCGTTTACAAATACTTAAAACTTTCTTCAAAATTAAGTTATAAAAAAAGGATACGGAACTCGAGTCCGTAGCTGTAAAAAAAAATTAAAAACATATATAATAGTCCGCGTTCTAACCAAGAATGATTATCCCATTCAAGTACATTATAAAATAAAATACGATATAGGCTAAGTTACAGTGCTATCTGTGTACTAGTACAACCCTACAAGCCTACAACACTACCTTGAGTTTATAAAAGTTTAAAAATTGTTTTAAATTCCGTAATTGAGTAATATGAGAAAAGATTATTTGTATCATTTTACCTCGATTGGGAAACATAGTTTAAACTTTAATCAAGACCTATTGTTTACGCTGACCTTAATTGTCTAAGTAACCTTTGATGTATTCTTCCGAAATACTTAGCGTTGTTTTTTGACGTCTTTATATTTATTTCATGTTTGTCGCAGACTGACGGCCGATGGAGTAAACGAGTCCTTGACTGTAGACCGCATCTTGGTAGAACGCCGTCCAGCCTGGTAGGGAGACCACCTGTGCAATGTGGGGAAAGCGGAAGACTCAAATATGTGCCACAAACTTGGGGAGGCCTATGTCCAGCAGGGGACATCGATTGGCTGAAGAAGAAGATATTTACTAACAACTAACACCTGTAGTACATAGGCTTTGCCTAGTTTAGGTATTAGAATTCACTAATTTAATTAATTATTTTTAGTTTACCCGATTTATTAATTAGATTTAACCTATTTTATTGTAATAGCACTTTATAGCACTTTCTGTTGTAACAATGTTCTAGTACCTACCTAATAAACTATTTTTATTACTATTTATTTTGACCAGGAAACAAATATAATTCTTGCAATTCACGAAGGCGAGTGGACTTTATTTGTGGTAAATACGTATCTGTGGGTGCGCGTATGAGTGGACGGCATGCTCGCAACTGATCGTTCCGTCATACACACACACTATCACAATGTGACTGTACACGTTAAACCCGCTAATTTGAGTAAGAATTTCTTTTACGTCTATCTAATAACGTCAGTTATAAAAACGTATACCACCACAGTTTAAAAAGACCTGCCGCATCTGCCGAGTCATACTTCAAAACAACAAAAGAGAAAATCCAAGGAAACGCCTAAAAAAGAAATTTAATTACTGTGCAGATCAATAAAAGCGATATGACATGAAATAAAAAGTTCCCACGAGTCGTTTTCATTTTTTGCTTCGAGAAATGTCGCCCTCCTCAAGTGTCTTATTATTTATTTGAACCACGTTCCTTTCACTGGAATTTTCTTCTTTAATCATCTATTCAGGTTCTGTATGTTGTAAGTTTCCTAATGTATTGGATAAAACGACATCTCTATTTCAATTTTCATTTTTATTGGTCAAAAAAAGCATAATGTCAGTTCACTGAGTATTTTATGAATTGTATTCATTTTTTTTTTTTTATAATTTGGCTAAACATTAATACAAATAGCATTCAAGGGGCTATTGTGGATACGTATAGGTACTCTGTGATACTTGTGAAAAGTAGGAAGAAACTTTTGTCTGGAATTTTAAATTTATTGATGTGCAATTACATTTTTTTTATAAATTTTGAATTCAGGATATATGCTATATTTAATAAACTAAGCCTCTATACACACCACGTTCTTATCAGGCGCCGTCGACGCTGGCACAGCGCGTCTGTTTGGATGCAAACACACACGTAGATGGGCGTTTTAATCAGATACTTGCCATCAGTATTACGATGGCATCAATCGAGGCAACACTAAGGCAATGCGCACGCACGTATCCAGCGCCATACACGCACGTGTGTGGCTCATTCGCGCGCGTGCAAGGCGCGTCTTACTTTGCAAGGGGATTTGCTCACGCGCGTCTGTAGCGCGTTTCTCGTGAGTTAGCAGCGATGCAATCGCAAGTAATCTGCCTTTTTCAAGTTTAGCGGCGACAACGCAAATCGACGGCGCTTTAAAAAAACGTGGTGTGTAAGAGCCCTAAGTGTGTGTTTTGTTTCTAAAAAATCATAACAGTTTAGTGAAATGGAACTTACCATGTTCCGCAAGAACTCCGTTGTTTCAAGTCTGTTAAACATTTTTTTTATCTAATACTAATTATAATTAACACACCTAGCTCTATAAAAGCACACTTGAGGCGACCAGCTGGTCTCCAATTGGTTAGCCATCCTACGTATCACTAGAAAGACAGACTGGGAGCTGACCCGACCAAGCTTCAACCCGACATTTGGCAAGAAACTATCCAACACAAAGGAAAGTGGCGTGCTTTCATTTCGGAGGCCAAGACTCACTTTGGGTTGCTCAGCCAACCTAATTACTTAGGTGCATAGATTTAAAACCAGATAGCTTTGTCAACTATCCATTACTATACAAGAACAGCCATAACAGAACCATAGATAAAACTGAACTATTAGTTTATAACTGATCCTGTACATTTTGCAGACTAGTCGCATAATATAAATTTTATTTCCACATCGATCTTTTGAAAGCCCATAAAACAAACAAGTAATGGCTATAACATTGTATGAAGTCAGGACATTTTATGACGCTGCCGATTTCGAAATCATATTTATAACCCAATACAGCAATTTTATGATTTTTCTACTACATTCTAGAAAGTACGATACTTTGTGTACACATTTTAATACTAAGTTTCAATGCAGCAGTATTTTATAACTTGCATTTCGATATATAAGACCACAGCGCATTTCCTGAAAAATAATATTCCGCTTATTTTATGGCCCGCGTGAATATTATACCTACCTTCAAGCGCGCCACCTTCGACAATACAATTGCACTTGTTCACTGTCAAATCTGTATATCTATATAAATAAAAATATTTTTTATGTTTGTCCTCTCTGCGTTCCTAAACCTTTGACCAGATTCAGATGAAACTTTAGTCTTCTGAGGACGACCGCTAGGGTTTCGGGACCAAAAAAACAGAATCTACAAAAGAATATATTACATTAAAACGCACACCAAGTACAGCGAGTAATATTATAAAAATGCCGTGTCTGTACATTGAAGTTATTAAAAAAAACTACTAGGAAAGTCTGTTTGTTCGGGATTTACGTAAAATCTACTGAGCCCACTTCGATGTGGTTTTCGCTGATCGATAGCAAGTTCATGGATTTAAAATTTGAGATACTTTATATCCCGGGAATACTATTGGAATTTTCCTAGGAATGGTTTAAAGTGGCAAGGACGAAAAAAAATCTGATTCCGATGCGATTCTTTTACTGATAGATAGCATTTTAACTAGGATTCTCCCGCAACTTCGTCCACGTTGGGTGGAATAAGTTAATTTATACGTATCCTAACACCTTGAATCCTCTCTCAGGAAACAGCAAATATGTCGCTTGACTCCCGGGATGTAAAGCACCACATTTTAAAGACAGACAATATGCTATCGATCAGCGAAAAGTGCATCGAAATCGGCCCAGTTGTTTTTACGTGAATCCCGAACGCACAGACAAACACAAATATTGTAAAAAACAAAAGACTGAACTTTTACAATTTTATAATATTATAGATAATCCCCCCAGCCTACGTCAAAGACTTCGGAAAAGCCACAATCAAATAAGTAAATACAAAAGTAACTTTATTGCCAAAACTCACACCATAAACTTAAATTATATTTCTCCATCCGTACATCTCTTCGGATATGTATGTCAGACCAATAGTCTTAGAAGTCTAAATTAACAGCGCCATATCTTCTGTGTGAAATAACTTTAAGAAATACACGATGACTCTGTGCAAATAAAAAATATTGAAAGCGGCACATGCTATTCAAACGTTACAAAACACAATAGCTTTCTACTCTTTAGATTGTTTTTTTTAATATCAACGACAAGATAAAATAAAATTTGTACAGAGGTATCCAATTAAGGAGAGTTTGTGTATTTTAAACCTTACAGCTAAAGTAATGATGCAGTTCTTTATCTGAGATGATATAATCTTTATAACTATATCCGTTGCTTTGTAGAAATTACTACATAAATAATTTTAGTATTATTTTCTTTTCGGGATTGTTGCAAGTGGGTAAAAATTGAATTTTCACCCCGTTATTCAAAATCGCTATACGAGATTTATAGGCTCATTAAAGAAGTGTTTTTCACAATTGCATTCTGAATGTGATTATAAATAACACCTTTTCAAAGGATTTAAACTTCATATATGTAACTACATATTGTGAATAACTGGGTAGCGGATGAAACCTTATTTTTAATTGTAATTTTATTACGTTACAATTAAATGTCACGCACGTCAATACTTTACACACGGAAAATATTAAATCTCTTAAAATATTTCTCACTACAATGTATTATAACATGGACATATTTTAGAACAAAAAAATTGTGTGTGCAATTCACACGTAGAGTAGAAGTGAAAGTGCAGAGAATATACTCACAGATAATTATTTTTAATTTTAGTCTAAAAAATATTATTATCAGTTTTATTTCGGTCCAAATTGGACCTATGTTAATCATCGGTCTTATTGACTCACTAATCTGTGCTGCACAATGTAAACCTTATATCTCATTCACTCGCAGGCTTAGTCCTATAGATTTATGTGTTTATCTCTTTTTAGTGTCGCTTTTTCGTTTCATCGAGTTTCAAATCACAATGATTCTAAAGAAGTTTCATTTCAACAACAAACAAGCATCATAAATATTTATTCCTACTCTGGAGCGATTTTTAGAACATCAGATATGAGTTATCCATCGATTAAATTATAACCTGCCTGAATGAAACAGTGTAACGATTGAATTGTTTTATTCATGCAAATGTAACTTTTAATTATTTCGCGTTATATTTGATTCTATGAATACTTTTTATTAGTGATTGAAAAATTAGGTCTACACTGTTTATCTTATTACTTGGCAACTTTAGTACTGGTAAAAATACTAAAGATTATCAGCTTAATCTACACACTGAATACTCGCTGTTGTTCATCTCGTGTCTGCAAGGCTTTAGATACAATAGCCTTATGTAAAGCTAAAGGAAATGAATAAAAGTCTAATGTGAAGGAACCCTAATATTACTTAAACATAAATATTACTCGCATGTACTGATTGACAATGCAATTTAAGAAGTGAAAGTTGCTCAAAGGCAAGACAAGTTTCGTTTTGACAATTATACATAATATATTGTAGATATCAGGATGCATTGAATGGCCATCTCATCGTTTTAGGTTAACCAGTACATCATTACTACAGTTGCGAAGAGCAGAATATTTAGTAACTGTAACTTTCATAGCACAATTTATAATAGTTCTTCGGGGGACGATTACCATGAAATTATACAATTGCTCGTTAATATAAATACAATATATGAATATATTAGCTTTTGCCCGCGCCTTCGCTCGCATTAATGTATATTTTGTTAATCGATTAAGGGTTTTTTCTATCTCTCGTAAGTACATTCTTCTCGATAAAAGGTGCCCTATACCACCCTGAACAAACCGGCGTAGCGTTGGCTAAGGTATTGTCTCGTAGCCTGTCAGAGCCTCGCGGGGCAGTGAGACCATATACCCGTAGCCCTAGCATTAAGGCGAAGGATGGAACACAAGGGGTTTTAGTTGGTATCACCGACTTGGGTGGCAATATAACTTGCTTGCATTACTAGTGTCATCCCAACGTGGCACATCCCACACTCCCCACCACATTTCCCCCGCGGTGTATAGTCCTCAAACGAATTTCCCCTCATTAACAAAAGTTATTGCCTCGTAAACCTTTAAAATTTTTGGCTCCTAAAAATGGCCTTAACTATTCTCTTAGTTCGGGAGAGACCTGGATAGTTACATACATCTATCTACTCACTCACTAAAAATCGAGAATTACAATCAACATCTTAGGGAGGTGCCACGGGACCAACAGCACCATGTTTTGCTGTATGCACAAGGCAGTGTCGTTGGTGGTAGAGTCACCTTCCAACACTTTTTACCATCTCACAAAAAGTTTAAAAAAATGTACGAGCCTAGCAAGATACAGCGTCATATCCTTCATGTTCTTAACGAGTCAAGTTATTTTTATTATGAAATTTTAAAAGTCACATGATAGTGTTAGCAACTTTGAGACGTCGTAAAATATATGCATAAAAGCTAATAACGTACCATCAGAAGTAAGAGAAATAGATAATATTCGTTAATTTGTCATTGTTGAGATGATATAAAATTGGACCCAACTTGGCCCGATGGCCTCCACCACCCCTTTAGCCATCCCATGCCTCGCAGTTATTAAATTACCATTTAAAAGATTCTTATATCATCTCAAATATACATAAGAAAATATCATTAGCATAAATATGTGAAAAGTATTTACACCACTGTTGGTTTTAAATGCACGTATATTAATCACATCCTCATCGAAGAACGTAACGTCGTTAAACAACTGTGTATGCTTCATTTCACCGGCGGGTTGTATACTATAAAATATCTAAAACTACCGTCAATTATATTAGTATATGTACGACGTGTAAAATATCCAGCAGTATATAGTTGTTATAGATATTAATAAAAGTATTTAGTAAATATTAAAACGTGGGTCAAACAATATCCTGGATAGTAGGAAACAAGAAATACTTGTTTGCTATTGGTTATACTAATTTATTTCTACATTCCTTCTTAAAGAACAGGACAAAGTCATAGGTCACTGCTCTCCTTAAGACAGAATTTCCAATAATAGCAAGGTAATTTGAAGCGTACTATTTTGTACAAACATTGTTTTATAATTTATTGTAAAAAATGAACCCAATTGTTTTACATCGATAGCATAATACAGTTCAATGACTTGAAAAATATTGTTAAATACTTCACAGCGTGCAATGAGACCCTGTACTACTATGTCATTAATATCCGCTTCCGCATGCAACCACCACCTGACAATGTTATTTAACTTTTAATGGTTATTGCATAACCTACGTACTTCTTTATTATTTAGGTCTCTTTAATGCTTGTGAACAGTAAATACAAAAGGATTTGTATCTACTATAAAAGCTCAAACTCGTCGTTTAATAATAATTAGTGGTCGCCTAATGGTCGATATACCACCATAATTAATTTAAATTATAAGTTTGAACATTATTAAGGTTCTGTTGTCAAAGACTATACTTCTATAATCACATATTTCGTCAAGGCTACACTGTTAATTTGACTTTAACAATAAACAAAACAATATTATGCGTGTGTGGGTCAAATACGGGTAATATGTAATGTTTTTTTATGGATTTAATGCATTTTTTTTTAAATATCAGCATTCTGCACTCCTCTATATAAACTATAAGTGTGCGAAATTTCATACTCCTCTGTCCGCGCAATTTTCGTAAAAGGGGTACAAAGTTTTTGCTTCACATATTAATAGATACATAGATAAAATAGTTTAGCATAGCGAAGCATAATTATAGTGAAAAGAATGTTTTGTTGTTAGTGAGATTTTATTATATAGAATGACAATTATAAAATCGGCAAAGAAACACACACAATATACATCCCAAACTAAGCAAGTTACACTTGTGTTATGGATAACACACAACGGACCATTCCGGGTCCGATCCCAGACACCCAGACCATAGTAAATAACGGAAAGTTTGTTTATGTAAATAGCCATGCCAATATTAGAACCGGAGTCTCTGCGTTCCGGTGTGCTCGGCCAGCAAAGTCTTAGCCCACTCAAACACAGAGGCCGTTAGCATTCGCAGAAACCTGTAAAACTAGTAAATATAAAAGTTATCTTACTGTGTGTCACGTAAATATTAGTCTAGCTAGGTTAGGTAAAGCTTAGACATTCAACTAACCGGATTTATTTTATTATTCACACATGGCACCTCTTTCCCTAAAATAAAAATGTTTTATAACTAAACGTATACCGACGTGCTAAACGATTTGCAAGTTTTTTTTTATTGCTCGAGTTCAGCATACAGGCAGACGGCCCACCTGATGGAAAGCGATCACGATCGCCTAAAGTAAAGGGAGACTAGAACCTGGTCACTAATTCCGGGACGCAACTCAAAGTTGTTATGGCGGCATACTCTAGAGCAGGGCTGATAGCCATCCAGAGGTGCTAATACCCTACCACCTGGCTATAGTTATTTTATTATCTCTTACGACAGATCGCCCGGCCGCAGAATATTGTATTATTTCTCCGTTTATGTACGTATAAAAATAATCGTAAATATGCAGAAATAGGACAAATGCTTAATAAGTTTAGTAGATAAATGTAATTTGATGTATAATTTAAAAATTCATGAGCTGTGTTTGTTTGTTTTGCAATGAAAGTTGTTATGTAAAATTATCGACAATTAATATAAAGGCACTATAATTGAAAATATTATATTGTCTGCCTATACCTATATATGTCCCACCATTGGGTACGAGTCTTCCTCTATTCAGGTAAATGGATAGTACTACAATACTCGGTAGAATTCTTTCTTTTGTCATTTGTTGTTTGTGTTAATTACCTTATAAATAATTTCAATTCGTAATCTACTTATGCTCATCAATTTATGTAGTATCTATCGTATTGATTGCCTATCATCGTTGACAGAGCAAATTCAATACATGTATTATAATTTGGTTTGGTTAACCCATATCACCCGTAATCCAATCAGCTGTGCATTAAATACAAATTCAATAACAAGTCACTTTACTTAATTTGTTTCACTGAACTGTTTAGTTCACTAATAATTAAAGTTCTTACACGAATTATATAGTTAATTCCTGCATAAATAACCACTATATGTGTTTATCGCTCGTATATTATGAACGACTGCTCTAAATTTCATAAAGATCGGTTTACATCCAAGTTCGTGAAGAGAGTAGTAATTTTAAATTGTCTAAGAGATACAAAACCAATCGTTAGATGTCTTCATAGCCAGAGAAAGGTTTGTACATATATATAAAAAAATGGTCATATCAGTAATCGGACAGTACACATTTCCGTAGAGGTATCCACAAATATCTAACTATTTTCCTCAATTCGCTAACATAACGTAACCATGAAAAAGCATTTAATCGAAAATACACCAGATCTCAAAAACTACTCAATACATCGTGCTTAAAGATTTTTTAAGTTGTATCACTTTTAATCGAATCAGAAGTTTTCACTCTACTTACCCTTTCACGTATATATAAGTGAATAACTCCATACCTATTGGCTTAAATAAAAAAAGTTATTAAAGCACGTCGTCATTTGCAAAGACTTGTCTAAAGGTACCACCCCACCACAAGCTATTACGCAGAAAAAAATATTTGTACCTCAATTATCTGCATACGTAGCGTAAACCGTAATTTTATGTTTCTAAATTTAATTCAACGTAATTTGTGTAGCAATGTATAGAAATATCTACCTGCCGACTTTCATCTGCATCATAATATGTTGATTTGACAAGGTATACGTTTTTGCCAAAATATTAAGGGACCATTAAAAAGATAGTGAAGCAGAAATAAATAAACGTACAAACTTACTTCTAAAAACATGTAAATATTCGGCAATATTTTTATGATTATAAAAATGAGAGTTTATTAAGAAAAGTTAGCGATGTTTTTTGAATGTGTAAATGTGATTGTGTGACAAATTCTGTAGAAAACATGAAGCCTGTTAGCGCACGTAGTTTCGCAGCATATTTCGGTAACAGTATCTAACTATCCACAGGTAACCGTGTTCCAATTAAGCACACTTTCACTGTTGGACAGTTACCAAAAATCGGGGCTCTTTGCGCCACTTTTCATGTTTTATTTTTTTCATCTGTCATTGAGTGAACACAGCTTCGCTCGCTGGACAGTTTTATACAATGAAATATTTTTCATTGTTTTGAAGAATGTCTATTTTCTTTTTCCATAATTATTTGCTTTGTCGCGTAGGCTGTGACATCCATTAGAATGAAAAATTATTTATCTTCACGTTTAAAATAATCAACGAAGATTGCAACGTTGTTTTTGTTAAAAAAACATTTTCCTTTACCTATTAAAAAATTAACAGCAACCCACGTTCATTAAAAATATTTATTTTCAACATTTTGTACTGAGTTATACACAGCATTGGTGGGGCCTCTCATCTGGGATAATTTACAGTTATAGGCCGTGGATGTAATGTGTTACTTGTGATGCTTTATTTTTTTAAATTGTGAATGAAGTTAAATATTAAGAGATATGTGACGCTAATGTGGCTATTCGTTAACGACGTTATTTTTAAGTCTATATCTAAGACATATTTGGCCACAGACAATAAATTTAATATTATAGCAGGTGTGGCCCCAACATTACAAAATACATAAAAAATATGTGTTCCATTTTCATTTATTTGAACAACAAACACTAATATGCAGAACGGACTGGTCTTAGTTTTAAAGTAATACAATACGAACACATTTACGAAGTAAAAAGTTTAATTTCAGGTTGAAAGTTCTTCTCGTTCCTAAATTGCAACAGATCGCCGTCACACAATCGATGTCAAATCGCACAGTTAATTATATTTTTTATTCTTTTAATTGGGAAACTCACTAACTGCTTTCATTGGTGAAGTGACAGCATTCACTTGACTAATTTGGATATTAGAGAAAAAAAATACAGAATAGAATTAAAATGCATATCTAAATAGAGTTCGACTATAACTTCCGACGAACCTGTGTCTACAAATCTCACCAATAATATTACGAATGTTACACAAAAAATAAATGACAAAATACCATACATAAAAAAAAACTGTGCGTCTTGGGACGCCCGATAGAATTGATAAACTAATCTAAGTTGAACTATTTAATATTGAAATTCTTTAAGTTGAGAAAAGCTAAGATTATTACTTAAATTTTATGTATATAGCGCGTGGGTTAGAGTGACAGGAGGAGCCTGCTTTCCGCTGTCGAATGCGTGAGGGAAAGGGAAGCCAGACAAACTGGCGCCGTAACGCTTTACGTAACGAAGCGGTTTACCCTCCCATAATAAGTTATTACTTCAAAAATTGTTTTATAACAATTGGTTTTTATATGTAGATATTTATATGAGATCAAAATCAAATTTATGTAAAATATTCGTAATATTATTACATTAGTATTAAGATTCGGACAATAAAACGGAGCTCAAAAATAAAACAACAATATCTGTTACCCAGTAAAATTAATACGTTTCACATGATAGAAAGAAAGCAATGTAGAAGTAATAATACAATGTCTATAACTTATAAAATATGTAACAAATGTTATTCTCAAGAAACGAAGTCCCAAACTGTAATACATTTATTGTTCTTTATGTTTTTATTCCATCTACAAGCTATCCTTATTAAGACTTCTTTGAAATAAATAGGGTTGCGAGTCTTAACATTTATAGAACTTCTGTAAAATAGGATTTGGTAAGTCTATAATAATGTTACATGCTGTCAAAGATAAGCGCACAGCTGCCTGTCTTAAGCGCAGTTCATTGTATTTCTGCGTCTAGGAATTATTTTGTGTTTTGAATTTGTAATTAAAAAACATGCTAGTGTTTTTCTACTTGTTTTATAACCATTATTAGCGTCGAACTAATCCTTATTGTTATTGTTTTCGACTTTGTGGCCGTTCGCAGGTGTGCAAATTACTATTTCTCGGAAACTCAATGCGCGCGGCCAATTTTTTCTGTACTATGTAGTGAGTATAAGACAATGCCCAAATGGAGAGGTGGGCGGTCAAGCGACGCCTACGAGACGAGTAAGACGTTTGTAGTACTCTCGATTAGCGATATAGACGACGGACTTTGCGCGTGTCGAATTGCATTGAATCGTGCAGTGTGAACTGGTTGCATCCAGTTTTATTTGTATTTGTTTTATACCTGTTTATACAGTTCTGATAAATTCTATAGTAGTTCCAACGGCATTTTTAATTCGAGTCCTGTAGCTCGTAACAATAATTATTGTAAGCAAATCAGCGTTTCAGATGACTATCCGTTCAAGTAAAAAAGTATTTTAAAATGCACCCGTGCGTGGGTCGTGGAGGCGTACAAATCTCAGTTTAACTGATTATAATTATATTAGATTCAATTTGTAAGAATATAAATATTTTATTTAAATTCCAACACAATTTGAAACTAGTCAAAATAGTAAGAGGCAAGCAGACTACAATTAAGCATTCCGTTCAAAAAACCGTATTACGTATCGTCAGATATTTTGCTAAAGGTTTGAAAACATGTTCAAAGAAACCTGTATAGTTCTTAAGCTTGTCACACCTGTGGTATGTGTGAGTAATTACATAAAAACATTTTCATGTCAGATATCAAACATGGATTTTTATCTACCAAGCCAGCTACCGAATAGATTGGATTAATTACTTTGTTATCAGACCACTATCCTAATGATTATGGATAGCAGCTATCGAAAATATAAAAACTTGGCAAACCTAAGAGCGACGTAGGTACAAACTCTCGATATTTTTGGTATTGATTGCCTATTTTTGATCGCAGTCATATGCGACGAGTTCATAGCATTGGTTTTCATTTTCATCATACACTAAAATACATACGACAATATTTTTCTACGTTTTTATATTACACATTTTGTCTATACAAAATTACGTTATGATAAATAAATAAAGTATAATAATTATGAAAATAATAAATATATCGTTAGATTTAATTACTGTGATACTTACTATTTGTATAAGATAAACATTCTATCTATACTAATATTATAAAGAGGAAAGATTTGTATTTTTGTATGTTTGTAACGAATGAACTCAAAAACTACCGGACCGATTTCATAAATTCTTTCACCATTAGAATATTACATTATCCCTGAGTAACATAGGCTATATTTTTTATTAGAAAAAAATAGGGATCCCTACTAAACCTTCAATAATGTAAACGAAAGTGTTCTAAAATTAGCCATAAACCACCCGTGCGGAAGTCGGGACAGGCTACTGGTTGTAATAAATTCATGTAATAAGACTATAAACAGAACTTAAATTATAACACATATATAAAAGATTAATTAAGTTTCATCACTCGTACTAAAAATATTTAATTTATAAATGATATGCGAATGAAATATATGGAGAAAACAAACTTTATATTGATAATATTAACATATGGTCAAAAAAAGCAATTTGTTCTTCAGTTATCTAAGTCTTCTTTTAAAAAGGGGTATTTCGAGCAAACCTTTTATGTCCTAACATTCATCTTATTGGAATAGATCGCCAATATACCCTTGGGGTTAAAACCCTTATCACAAGTTTAATAAATAATTTGAGCAATGTTATAAGGTACCTTTAAAAAACTATTCACCTATTTTCTTTTAACACTATCATATAAGGAAATATTCTGGACCTACATAAGAACCACATTTGGGGAAATCAGGCGGTGCTTGTACAAAATCACTTTGTTCTCCAACTTTCAGTATAAAATCTAAGCCTCTTGTCCAGTGCGTAGATCTTTCATCCCGCATCATCCAATAACCTGGATTATCCGCCATAAAGCGCAAAGCAACGGCACCAAATTTCGGTATTGTTATAGTGTCTTTCAATACTGGATTGAGAAGATTTCTTGAGGGGAATAAAGTGCCATCTTCATTCATTGTTACGACTGCCTCCTTGGATAAACTACTGTTGAACTCTCTTATGCCCACTACATAGAAACTGTAACCGTGAAGATGAAAAATATGGTCGGATTCACCACCTGAAAAGATAAATAAAAACTTAAATGTCTTTTTTAACTATTTTAACGAAATACACCTGAAATTTTTCTGTACTGTGTACCTACAGTGTAATGATGTACCAGGAACCAAATTTTATTGCAAATTCTTAAAACATTGAAATTTACACTTTATTTTGAGCAAAGAGTGCCTCATCGAAGACTTCCTACTCCTCGCATATAATCACGTAAGGACATACTATACGACTTAGTTCTATTTGTTTATTTATACACAGAATATAAACTTCACACTAAAAATGCACACAAAATCACAAAAGCATTCTAAAAGTACTTCAACGTTATAATCGTCTTTGAATAAAAATGTTTATTGAAATAGATTGTTTGTTATATTTTTAAAACTCATATTCTATTTACGCTGGAAACGGAATATAAAATGAAAGGAAACGCCGCAATTTCAAGTATTCATTCATTTATTTAAGAGGTACGAGCGTCGCTTATATTTTCATACACAGATGGTCTTGGCCAGGGGCGTAGCTACCGCCGTATCAGCCGTGTCAATGATGCGGGGCCCCCAGGCTACAGGCGCCCCGAAAGTGTATAAGCAAAAATTCTTAAAATGTTATCCACAATCTTTTATAGATTAAAAACATGTTTGAGAATAGATGCTAGCCCAACAAAAACGGCTATGAGACGTGTCATTAATGCCCATAGAGACAGAAAATCTAGAAAAACTGAAATCGTCTTCACCTCTGGATGATTTGATAAATAACTTTTCCGAAGAAGATGCGAGAAAAGTGTATCTTTGATTTGAATTGTTTGTCTAACTTAGCTCCTAGGAGCATCAAGTATAAGTAATAACTTATAATCAGTATATAATTATTTTAATTCAATTCGAGTATTTATTGTTTATTTTATAAAAAAATCTTCACCTTCCCTTGGGCCCCCCGATACATTTAGATACAGGGCCCATCTAAGGCAAGCTACGCCACTGGTCTTGGCAGTTTAATCTCTCAAATTAAACACAAAGTAAAATCATGATAATATATTACACAGCCTTAATTAAAATAATTGAAGTGCGAAATGCGGAATATATAGAATAGAAGAATAGAACAGAAAACACTTTATTGTTCACCAAATAAACAATTGCAGAAAGAATAATTACAATATAATTATATAATATATAATATAATTCCAGTTTATAATTGTCCCACTGCTGATCTCGGGCCTCTCCATATTTAACGAAACGGGCAGTCTACCCGCTACACTTGTTCAAGGCGGCTTGACGGGTTTCAAACATGAGCGGTTTGCTTGCCTACGATGTACTTTTCATCACGATAATTTTCTTCACTTTCAATACATTGCTATATTTACTTCGATGGGTATATACAGAGAGAATTTTTCAAGCGGACCTCCAAGACTAAATTCTAAACTATACGAAATAACAAACAACACTCAAATCTCGGGGCCGATTTCGGTAAAAACTCAAGCGGTTTCATTAGATGTTTGAAAATCATGTGCCCTAGTCAGCAATTAAATCCGCTTAATTTGAAAAAAAAAACACGTAGGTACTGTATTATTACACCAACTCATAGTGTAGCTTGTAAGGATCAATTTCTGTGAAGGAATATCAAACTGCAAACAAAGACGTTTTATTTGGCCAAAAACACAGCCTAAGCGGTGCATGCTTTCCGGCTAGGATTCGAACCCATGTCACTGAAATGGGACACCCTTTCGTTATCCACTAAACTATCTATTTACAAACACATAATACAGGCGGATTATATCAATTTTATTTATGTATCAATAAAATTGATACCTAATAAAAGGGTAAATGTAGAAACACTGACAATTAAAATATCATCAAAAAATAATAAAGAAACTTCCATAGTGAAACTAACTACGACGGCCTTGAAACAAGCCCGATAAATAGTGCAATTAATTTTAAGAAAATTATTCTACCATGAATAACGTAATGAAAAGAATTTTAATGAACAAAAAACACGATAACGAATCGTTAAATAATTTAATAGGTGGTACTTCAAATTTTAATAATAGCTATGCCCGCTAATTTCTCCAGGACTTGAATTCTATTCATTATTCATATTGTTACGAGTTGCAGGACTTGAATTAAAATGCCGTTGGAATTATTATAGAATTTATTAGAACTATACAAACACGTATAACACAGGTACAAATATGACTGAATACAACAAGTCCAAACGTAATGCACAATTCAATAACACGCGCAATCTCCGTCACTAAATAGATTACCGAATGTACACAAGTTTTGCTTCGCTTGTGGTTATTGCTCGACTGACTCTTCCACAATCGGGCCATTGCTTTATATCGCACAAATGCAAATATGTCTGCCCGGCAAGCGTCGACGCAATTTCTTAGAAATCGTAACCCGCACACCTGGCTAATGACTGCCATAAAAGATTGCAATACACAATGGGCTGTTTTCTAATAACCAATTTTAAACATAAAGTAAACAAAAGAAGTCCAAAAGCCGAAAGGTAATAAAATGTGCAAAACAGGTATGCAGGTGTGAATTTGTCTTTGTCGGTCGTAACAATATTTTGTTTTTAAATATATTGAACTTCACAAGAGTGCAAATAAAATATACAGGAAGTGCTACTTAAGTCATTGAAACTTTCATGACATGAAACTTAACCTTTCTAAATGTTACCACATCAAATTTACCAAAAAGAAAGTGTCGGCAAATTTTGTTTATATGCTCAACAACTCTAACGTACAAACAACTAACTCGATAAAGGATTTAGGTATTTTGTTTGACAGCTCTCTTAAATTTAATCTGCACGTTGACTCTATTGTGCAGAGAGCAGCAAGGGTGTTGGGTTTTTTAATGAGAAATACAAAAGACTTCAAACAACCACTCACTAAAATTATATTATACAACACTATAGTTCGTTGCCATTTAGAATATTGCTCATGTGTCTGGAATCCATTCTATAGTGTCCATTCTCAAGGGGTGGAAAAAATTCAAAGATTCTTTACCAAACACTTAGCGTACATCTCGTCTGGAATATCACACTGTTGCCCCTACTTTATGCAGTTGTCACATTTTAGAATGCAGACGCTTAACAATCGCCGAATGATGTTCGATGTTTGTTTTTTGCATAAACTCCTCAACAATAGCATAATGTGTACAAATCTTATCCAAGACATAAAAATAAGTGTGCCTCGTCTGATTCCACGACATGCTATTACGAAAATCTTCTACATTCCCCCGGTTAAAACCAACCTAGGCCTCTGCAGCCCTATCACAAGAATGTGCAATACATACAACCGTCTAAACTCAAAATTGGATGATCTCGATATTTTTCACAAAACATATAATTGGTTTAACAATAAGGTGTTGACATCAGCTGTGACTATAAAATAATTGATAGGCCGTTCATGTTTCCACTTGTACTTAGTTATATATTTATTTTTAATTTAATTCTTTTCGTATTTTCTTTGTTTTATGGTAATAATTTTGACAACATTATTTATTCATTTACGTTTAACTATATTTGTACTTGAGATATGTATAATATTGACATTAATTAATTGAATTACTATAAATTGACATTTGTATTGTAAATGCTGTGCACTCCTTTAATGGGTCCACACATCAGAACTTTTATAATAAACGATTTGTAATATAATATAATAATGTGTGTGCTGTTGGTATGCCTTAAATAAATAAACTTTCATGTCAATCTGTTAAGCCGTTACGTATCCTATTCGAGACATCCTTTCACACAAAAATTCTAAAAGCTGTCGTTTATGATTAGATATCGTAAGAATAGAAGTTTTCACTTAAATTTTGAAATTTTTAAGTCACAAACACACTTTATTTTATTACTATAGATAAATAGAAGATAGTCGACGACAAACTATTGCGCTTTTTATTATTAATATATTTTATAAAAATGGATATTGCGCAATGGACAACCTTCTAGGACTGTTGCCCAATTAACAAATTATTCATAAGCACAAAGTTACTTTTGCAGCTAATATTGAGAAACCATAAAATTTGGTTTTTATTATTAGACTACAGCAAACAAGCTGACGACCCACCTATTGGAAAGTAGTTAACGTCGTTTATGGTTATTTGCAACACAAAAGATGCCACCAATGTGCTCTCAGCCTCGATGGGGGTTATTACAGCATATTCTAGACCAGAGTTAGTAGCCATCCAGATGGGCAAATGCACCACCCCCTGGCTGTGAGTTGATTTGCCGCCTTTTACGACAGGCCGCCCAGCCGCAGGAATTAATTAATCTTTCTCCGTTCCTGAAGTGATAAAACTCAACCCAGAATATTCATTTAAATGTAATAGTAAATCGTAATTCCTACTGGTTCCTACCATTCGGAAGAAAATAAATGTTTTAAAGGCACTATTATAATAAAACTAGGATATGCCCGCGACTTCGTCTACGCTTGACTTGGAATTCTCGTGGAACTCGGGACACAAAGTACCGCAGCATTTAATAAGGAATGTAATATTTTAATGAAAACTGTGTCAGAATAAGCTAATTTTTACGCACCCGAACAAATATAAACTGCTACCGGAAAAATTCCTGCGGGTTTTCCGAAATAAATAATATCACACATTTCATTACATATAAATTTCTATCGAACATTGAAAAAGTCACATTAGAAGTAAATTTTTTTAGTTTGGCCATTTCAAATAATTCCCGCAAGATTCCCAGGATAAAAAGTAGCGCAAATTTTAAGTCTAAGGATATGCTGTCGATCAGTTAAAACCGCATCGAAATCGGCCCAGTAGTTTCTACCTGAATCCCGAACAAACAGACAAACCAACATACAAATTAATAGACAAAAAATATAAAAACAATGCATCATGTTCTCCATCGTTTATATCGTGTATTCCAGTTGGGTTTTTTTAATAGCTTCAATGTACAGACACAGCCTTTTTAGAATGTCATAATATTATTATCCATACAGTCATTATTAGACATAGAAAATGAAATTACAGGTATAGATGTGTTCATAAGGTTTAAAATATATAGGTACTCTCTATTCGGCCCAAGGAATACATACCAGTTTTTTTTTAAATGTAAAACCTTTTTATTGGTTTTAATATTTATGATAAGTATAGTGATTATATCCTCTTTGTTTCTTATTGTTAATCTCAGCGTCTGTCATTGCAATTTTCTTTTTTTCACGTTTCTGTTTATAAATCCACATAAATAAAATTAAGTGTCTGTTTGTAACGTCAGAAAACAGCTTCTTACTAAATGCATATGAAAGTATATAGGGTACGTACCTCAAAAAATCAATATTAATTTTTTTTGTCTGTCTGGATGCTCCGGCTTATCTCTGAAAGGGCTGGACTGATTTTGACGGGATTTTCACTGGCAGATAACTGATGTTATAAGTAGTAACTAAGGCAACTTTTATTTTAGGATTCCAAGAAAAAATATCCACGCAGACGAAGTCGCGGGCACAACTACTATTTTATAAACGTAACATTTATTAAAATGTTGACAGTACCGTACTCGTGCAAGCAAAAGTCGACTTTAAGGTGACGAACATTCACATTGAGATGACTGTATATTGTGACAGTAAATAAGTAAGCAATGAGTGTAACATTCCGCGAGTGTACCTACAAGAAAATGCTAGCTGCGTGCTTTCATTCTGTCTACAGCAACTTATACTCTTGGCGATTGTAACTTTATAGCCAAAGGGAAAGTGGTATAAAATGTCTTAGTATCTTTAGAATACTGCTTGAATATGAATATAAGTACTTTAAGTTAATATGCACCTTTCAAATATTTTATTAAGACACTAACTTCATTGCTACAGATAGAAGATAGTCCACGCCAAACTATTGTCCTTATTAATTACTAATTGATATCCGCATAAACGATTTATTACAAAAATTAGTATTGCACAGTAGGCAACCTTCTAGGACTGTTGCCAATTTGCCTATTTACACGTTTTTATAGTTTTAACTAATTATTGGTAAATGAGGGATAAAAATGAAATACACACACACATATATATATATTGACTATAATACCACAATATTGTTACATGTCTATCACGTGCATGTATGCATTTATTACAGTGTTTTAGTAATTCATTAAATTCAAGCACGTTTGATTATTTAATAACAGTGTAATAAAAATATTATTTCGTTTTTATTTTTTAGAATTGTTCTTATTAACAGTCATTATACAATTTAAATGGTTGGTCCGTTCATGTATAAAGCTATATTTATTATGTTTATTCGTGCTTACGTAATTGATTGCTTTATTCGGTTCTTAATTAACGTTGGAATCAATGAAAAGCAATTTATCTTTACCGCAGCCATTTTGGCAACAAGCTCAGACGTACAAGATAGGTAGACTGTACCCCCATATTTCAGAATGAAGCCGGCTAAAGGAAGCCGATTTTGGATTAAAAAGCCGATGGCACCGTACTACATTACGAAAACTTATTAAATAAATTGAATTAGCACGGTTATAGATGGAATTATTGCCAGTGGGTACGTTATTATTAACTGCACAGATGTAGAACAAGCGTACACTACATTTTACGCACACAAGTTTTTAATAAATGTTTTACTTCGTATGACACTGTCGTTCACGTAGGCTCCGTCTATACTTTTATTCGTTCGTTTGTGACAAAAATTAAATCTTTAAATCGTCATCGCTGTCCATGTTTGTTACCGCTGGGAGAATGCGCATTAGCGCATAACCTCGGACCACGGGGGAAGTCGCCGGGTTGTATAATATGGGACTGCCGACGGCCGGCG
Organism: Dendrolimus houi; assembly: GCA_039645545.1. Classification (NCBI taxonomy): domain Eukaryota; kingdom Metazoa; phylum Arthropoda; class Insecta; order Lepidoptera; family Lasiocampidae; genus Dendrolimus; species Dendrolimus houi. The sequence goes on along the minus strand of CM077127.1, from coordinate 7,513,649 downwards.
CTGCACACAAGCTTCTGATGATAGAAGAAGTTGCAAGCATCGACTGTCAGCCTACCCACTAAACCTTCCAGCGTCCCTCCGTATCGCAAAGAGGCGCGGGATCGCGCTTTATCGGCGATTCGCGATTATCGGGAGGAGATGGGTAAAGCAGCGCCTACGACCCCCTCTTCGCCGTCTGCGACGCGGGTTTGCCTGCTCATGCTCCCTTATTCTTTCGGCCGCCTGTCATAGACTGTAGTAGTACTGTATTTGTATGTCATAGTCATATTTCTTATTAACTTCTGGATATTTACATATTCGGTGAAAGGACAATGTCAATTTTGGGTCCACCCTAAAATCGGATGAATCTTAATCAAACTATTTTCTGATATCTTATATTATTGTGTATGTTATTATAGTAGAGTTAAAGATTGTTATGTAAGCCAGTATTGAAATTACAATTATTTAAACATATTTTTATTTTCCTCTTAAACATCCGACGGCATGTTGTATAATGCTCTAGAACAATAAAGATTTCTCTTAAACCTGGTTAAAGAATTAAAAAAAAAAAACGTGTGCGTCTCAGGACACCCGACAGAAGTGATAACTTAAACTAATCTAAGTTGAACTATTTAATTTTAAAATTGTTTAACTTGAGAAAAGCTTAGGTTATTACTTAAATTTTATGTATATAGCGCGTGGGTTAGAGTGAGAGAGGAGGAGCCTGCCTACGGCTGCCGTATGCGTGAGAGAAAGGGAAGCCAAACAGAATGGCGCCGTAACGCGTTACGTAACGAAGCGGTATACCCTCTCATAAGAAGTTATCACTTCAATATTTTTAATGTGTATGAATATTATTTAATTTTTCTATAAAATAGTGACAAAATCATAAAGGCTCGTGCAATTTTATATACTGAGCTAACCAACTGAGCCATTGCTCAGTTTGTTAGGAGCTCCTTTAAAGAAAGAAAACCTTTATTTGCCAAATGCGACATAAACAAAATATAAAATAGACGAAATAAAACATTTTTAGAGTTGCATGCCGCAGTTCGACAAATGAGGTTGACATTCAGTAGATTATATTACTGGGTCGAAAGACACTCCGCCACAGTACTGATTTTCAGTATCCACCTCTTAGTCTAAGGAACGAAGATGTATTCTATATTCCGGTATACAATGATGAAAATACCAAAAATCGGTGGAGCCTTTACACATAATATAACTAAAGGATGATTTTTTGTGTACTTACATACTGTTACGTGCGAGCGGGGTACGCACTTAGGATTGGAAGAAAACACCAGTTTTTAACTAACGCTTTTATTGACTTACGCAGCCGTCCGTGATTCCACTCTGCAGGGTTGCCCCTACACACACAACGAAAGACGCACTGTACCGACGATAAGATGTCTCGCTCACAATACCGTCGCCGATATTGCGTAGACACACCTTCTGCTGCTGCAGTGTTCACCACAGAATTTACCGCGCGTAGCTCGCCTCTGGACCTCCTTATAAACTACGCGAAACTCGTCCTTCACTAAACTGTCCACTACACTTTTCACTAAATTCACTACTAAACTCGTCACTGTCTTCTATTAAACTCTTCTTAAAACTCTTTCGTATCGCACTTGTCGCTTCACTGTCTTGAACTGAACTCAACTCTAAACCATCAATGTACTCTGTGCTCTAAACTGCCCGGTAGGCGCGCCTTACGCTGCTTATATACCCGGAAGAATCTTCTGGAACCCATATTTTCGTTATTCTTTTATGTAATATCTGTCCCTTTCTAAACATCTATCTATCTCTGTCTTTTCCTTCCCGAACTTTCTATTCTAGAACTTTCGTTCATCGTCTATCCCTTTCTAAAATATATCCTTCCTTGTCTTTTCTTTCCAGAATCTTCTACCTTTTTCTAAGTCTTGAGACCGGCTTACGCTGGCGGCAAGTTCTACCCTCGGTCGCCACAATACTTTATTCAGACTTTAAGAAATAATAATATTTCTTTATCTTTGACAAAAATAAAAATAGGAATATATTCGTGAGCTTTTTATATATTGTAAAAAATGTGCCCCCTTCAAAGTTGTAAATTATCTATACATACATATAATAAAATTGTAGAGGTCAAATTTTTATACAATGAAAAAAAAATGCTAAAAACCGAATCAGGGGGATGTAAGAAGTGAAATAGAACTAATTTTTTTTTTTTTGTTTCTCTGTTTGTCTGTTTGTCTATCTGTTTGTACCAGCTAATCTCCGAAACGACTGGACCGATTTAAATGAAATTTTGTATAGTGGTAGCTTATATCCCTGGTCAACATATAGGATAGTTTTGATTCCAAAAAATTAAATGGTTCCCGTGGGATAGTTAAAAAAACTTTAATTACTTAAACAGCTTATTATACAACTTATGCACCTAATTAAGTATTGATATTGCCGGTATCATCATAATACAATAAAACAATTACTATATTAAAAATCAATTAGGCTATATATCATCACGCTAAGACCAATGGGAGCGGAACACCAATGAAGAATGTTTTAAAATCGGGAGGGTTTTTTTTACTATTCTACGCGGACGAAGTCGCAGGCAGAAGCTAGTAATATAATAAATTGTGAAATAAATCGGACTGCTAGTGTTAATAAAATACTTTCAACATAAATTAATTCCAAGAAGATGCATGGACTAGTTTTTAAGTGTATTTTCGATTTGTTAGTTCTTTAAAATTTATTAAGTTAAAGACGAAAATCACTTGGTGGTCAACTCTACGGAACCCTTAATTATGGGTAGAATGATATGCACTTGATTGATGTTATAGTTTCTCATTGTGCTCTTCAGATCTTAGACACAATGTAATTTACAAAGACTAATTAGAAAGTGAAAGTTGTAATCGATCAATCGAAGCAACCAATGATTTCTATGTCTCGAAAAGACTCTCAGTATATCCACAAGTTGATATGGCAGATGGTCATGATTAGCATCAGCCACTTGCGATGGCATCTGATGAGATGTGTTGTTGACGTAATTACTATCATTCCCTTATAGAATAATAATATTTTTTTATAATAATCGGCAGACAAACACATATCATGTACGGAGGAATTTTGTTCCCAAAATTTACCATGCCAGGAACCGAACCCGGAACCCCTCTGCATTGTAGTGAGGTGAGCCGGCAAAGGCTTAGCCCGCTCAACCACTAAGGCCGTCATCAAATAATCTTGTAATTAAAATTTAGTATAGGTAATAATATTCAGTTAATAATGGAGTCTTCAAAGTGTTAGTCTGCTTAGCACACTTGCATAGCTGATGGGTTCGATTCGGGGCAAAGTAAATTTAATAAACGAACTTTCCATCCTACGCTCCGCTCCTGGCATGGTAAATTTCATTTAAAAACTTACCGTTTTTGGCTCTGGTCTGAGTGTCTGGTATTGGCCCCAGAGTTTTTCGTTGTAAATGTGCACCACAACACTAGCATAGCTTAGGAATAAATAAATGTGTTTTTGACTTATATAAGGAACTATCTGTCCATAAACGAGCATTTAATGAGCTCCTGACTTACCACTCTAGAGGAACTGAATTGACAATTCTTACACAACGATAATATTGATGTTGAAGTTTATGAGTTACGAAAAACTGCCTGTACTACTTCAGCGTCTACGTCAGGGAGTCCCAAAGTAGTTGATATCAACCCCCAGGGGTCGACATAAACGAAAACTGATTTTGGGGGCCGACGAGGTCTCAATAATCCCTATTATTTAACATAAGTTCTTATTTGAAACTTTCAAGATACTGTATAAGTAGTGTTACATGTACAAATGTGATCTTTTTTTCAAAAAATAATTACCTACTAAAATAGTTTTACGTAATTTGTATTATTAATAATTATTAATTACATTTGATACTTACTGAATTTTATGTCTATTTATTTTGTTAAATTTTGATGAGAAAATTATGGCAAGTTTACCCACTTAGCCAGTCGTATAGTTTTTAAATTAGTAAGTATATTGTATCAATACGAAAAAAACCACAGATATGATTTTTAAAGTAGTTTGGCTATGGGAGTCTCTAGCCCAAAGTAATTTGTGAATCCCTAGTCTACGTCATAGCCACTTTAACTTACACTGTTCTTAGATATCTTTTTTCTATTCATCTATACCATGCACAACTAAAAAAGACCATCGCCTGAAAGTGTAATAGTAAACATTTATTTTAAACTATTGTTTTATTTTAGCTCTGCTATAATACTCATAATAACCTTTTTTTTTTTTTTTTTTTTTTTTTAAGGCGGGGGAAATGCATTTCGCACATACCGGGTCCTTTGCTAGGGATTAGACCGTTGTTGATCATGGAAGCTTTCCACTGAGGCAATCCAAACAATAATCAACCGGCTTGTGTGGAGACTCGACTAATCAATACCCCACTAAAACCACCCTCCTCCCATGTGCCCCGCGCTTATGGCAGGAAAGGCGTGAGATACAGAACATAGTTACGCCCACACCGATCCTAGCGCACAAGTGCTTGAGAATGCCCCGGGAGAGGCAAACTCACTTCGTCAACAGGGGTGAAGACTCCTCTGCTCCCTAGATGCTAGAGGGCCCCTGCAGCGGTATTTCAGGGAGGGAGGTCATGCGCATACCTGCGCCTCCGGGCTCCCGACTGACGTCGGCGTCCGCGAGACGCATGCGCACTACCATCTCTCTCCCTATCTCGTTCCGCGGCCTCCTTATGAGACACTACCGTCTCGCAGAAATTGGCCGCACCCACCCACCAATCGTCGCTGTGCAGCATGGCTTGCACCAGATCGCCCTCGATTTGATCGGTCCTGCAAGTGTCCCGAGTTCAAACCTCTGAGGTGCCCATACTGCGCACTCGACTAGCGTGTGTAACGCCGTGTCTAGCGCGCCACATTGGCGGCATTGGGGTGAAGGCAAGCAGCCCGCAATCTGACACATACTTATCGAAGCAACCGTGCCCGGTAAGTATCTGTGTCATTCTGAAGGTCAGGGTCCCGCTTTTCCGCGAGAACCATCCCAACAGCTGCGGTCGAACCGCTTCCACCGTGTCAATGCTAGCAACAGGGTTTTCCAACTCTACTGACCAAGATTGGATCATGGCCGCGGTTTCCCGCGTCCTGATCACCTGGAGTTCGGCCTGGCCATAGACCAGGCCACGGGCGAGGGCATCCTGTCGGGAGCGCCGAACTTTGGCTATCACGTCCGCCTGGAAAGGCCAGGGCGGATCGCCTGCCAAGAGTGTCGACGCCGTCCACGACACTGTACGGTATCCTCAGATGGTTCTCACCGCCAGGACCCGTTGTGCGCGGCACAACAAGGTCCTGTTGTGGCGGTGAAGTGCAGTGGACCATACGGGTGCACCGTACAGGGCCATACTCTTAAGATGCCCATGTAGAGTTTCCTAGTCGTCCCCCCCGGTCCCCCCACGTTGGGAAGAAGCCGACAGAGGGCGCCTGCGGACCTCACGAGCTTGGGAACTAGCTGCTCAAAGTGCGCTTTAAACAGCCATTTCCCATCGAGAATTAGCCCCAGATATTTCATCTGGGGGCCTACACGAATGTCCACCCCTTGGACTGTAACGGACAAGTCCGCGGGGATTACGAAACCGCCTATGGAACATGATGGCCTCCGTTTTCGCGGGGGAGACCTTCAAGCCCAGCCTACCTATTCTTCGGACCACGATCGCCAACCCGGCGTTGGCGAGGTCCACGGATTCCGCGAATGACGCAGCGCGTGCCGTGAGTAGGGTGTCATCCGCAAAGCAGATTAGCCCTATTCCGGGCAGAACCGGAACCCGAAGGATCCAGTTATAACCGACGTTCCAAAGAACCGGCCCGAGGACCGATCCCTGTGGGACGCCGCACGCGACGCGTCGCCGACCTATCGCGCGATTCTCGGACTCGCCGCCCTCCCAAAGGATGTACCTGTCCTGGAGGTACGCGCCCAACAGCCTCGTGAGGTACGGGGGAACTCCGTGTGCACGAAGCCCCTCCCTGATCGTCTCGTGAGGGAAGCTGTTAAAGGCGTTCGCTATGTCTAGCGAAACCGCCAGGACAGTATCCTTTGCTTGGACTGCGTCGTCCGTACTCATAATAACCTCGAGTTATGGTCCGGCATCAATGGCCGGGTTTCAGTCCCCCCTTCGAAGCCGGCAGTACATAGGTAGCTTTGGAACACCAAAGCCGCAACAGCAAATGTCCAAAGGCGACGGTAACCACTTTCCATGTGGTAGATTGTCAGAGTGCCTGCTATATTCCAACAATAAAATGATAAAATAAAATTCGTGATAGATAAATAGATTTAGTCTACAGTCAAGAATTGATAGAAGTCTCGCACGATCAAAACGCTGGCCTGTATTTTGGGCAACGCATAAGCGTTACGATTCAACGTGGCTACGTGGCCAGCGTCATTAGAACATTCCCAGTGATATGGGGGCTATTTATTACTTGTAATTTTTTTAGGTTATATTAATTCTATATTTTAAAATAGTGAATATAGTCCAAATTTTCATTAACTACAAACCATAATAATCATAACGTAATAGATCAATTGTTTAGAAGAAAAAACAGAAATAATAATTACTTTTTTTATTTTTTATATCATCATCACGCACAAGTTTATCATAGGTGTCGTAATTGTTACATAATTCTGTCGGATGTCCGACGATAGACCAATACGATTATGTAAATTAGCACTATGAATGTTAATCTTAATCTTTAAAATTCCTAATTTAGGAAACATTTATACATAAAATAAAAACATTTTTGTTTCAAGGTTATTTTCCAAACCTCACTGGACGTTTAGTCATATACACATTTTTTTAATTTAATGTTTTCTTTTGGTTTTTGCTTATGTCAACTATCATAAAAAACAACACGTATTACCAAAAAATATTTCTTATCATTTAATTTCACTTGAAATACAAATCTATTTTTAAATTATGAGTCGAATAAATTATAACCTGACTAAATTCAAAAGTGGAATTATTTACTTAACTGTTTTTTCATGCAATTGACATTTTTAATTTTTCCATAATATTATACTTTTTCTATGAAACTTTTATCTAGTCATTGAAGAGTCGCCCTAAATACATTTGTATTACTGATTTTTTTTAATTAAATTAAATAATTGTATCACTACAAAAAATATGTGTAATGTAAAAGGACCACTTTGGTTACTTCATTTAAAATGACAAATAAAAATGAACCGTCTAACATCGGCTTAAGTTAAATGCATATTGCATATACGCAATGCATGCGATGCGCTCACAATAGCAGTTGTCTTCCATCACTCATTCTGACTACACGTTTCTCGTTATGTAATGTTCATGTGCGTATAGAAATATTATAATCATTAACTCGAACACTGTAACTATTTATGGACAATTCAAAACCATTAAATAAACATACTTCGTAGGTACATACCCAGCATAACAAACCGATATTTTTCTGTCCCGTTTGCATATTTATAAGATATGTCTACTGAAATCTGAGAAATGATCTTCGTACTGTATATATTATTCATAGACAAGACCTAGCCTACGCTTAATGGATATCCACATACGTGACATTCGACGGACCGAACGAGAGGTACGGTTGCTTAAGAACAACAAAATTTCCGAATGTTAGCAAATAGTAACTGGCCTTCCATTCCGACTTGATTTTTGGCAACACTATTAGGACACACTTAGCTATTTTGACTGGACACATATTAACGACAAATATTTTTAATTAGGTATATGCAAATATTCTAAAAACAATTAGCTTACAAAAATAGCCTGGGATAAATTACCTCGCTATAGTCTTACTTTTAAATAATTATAATGTTTAAAGAATGATTACTAAGTTATTTGGCTTGTTAGAGTTATGACGTAATAATCTGACGGATTACACGTTACAATATCAAGAATAATCAGTTGTTTAGACAGATATTAAAAAGTATTTCAGTTCACTAGGATGTCAAGTATTCCACAAAGAACTCTTAAAACGTATCATCGACACTACAGGCGATAAGGCTGCGCGCAAACGGGCCACCAACTACAGCCACCGGTGGCTATCAAGTGCCACCGTCACTTATGCAGCAGCGACAGTGGTGCATATGGCTCGTAGCGGCTGTAAGTGGCGAGTTGCAGCCACTACTGTGGCGCGTGGCCGCCACCAGCCACAGGAGTGCGGCGAGGCGCTACAAAATGTATGAAAAAGCATGTCAAGTGCTTGTCGCGCACACCGGTGGCTTCGTTTGGTGGTCCGTTTGCGCACAGCCTAATAGGGCTGGTACATCGACAGGTACTTGCCGAAGCAGCCCGAAGCTGCCTGTAGTGGATACAAACGTTAGAAGATTTCAAAAATTCGTCATAAGTATATGTGTGTTATCGTGTAAATTTCATACGACAATCTCCATCGCAACGTAATACGGCCAAATAAGGAAAGTTGTCTACTACGGTAATACAAAACATTTAATGAACAAATTATACTCATAATATCGGGTGTATAAACTGCACCGTACATTACTTGTAACTGTACAATGCTTCTATAGTAAGATCTCGCTAATAATAATAAAAATAAATATATACTTAAACATTTCCGCATTAATACACAATCTTTTGCGTACAAATCTTGCAGTAAAGTTATTAATTTTACTAGTTACCATAGGTCACAAGTAATATGCCATAAGTATACACTTGTGGTTTGATTTAAAATGCCTAAAATATTGCATTCATCTAAGTAAGTGTTAATTGTATTGACAAATAGTGTTTGGTAACAAATATGAATAATTTCAGTTAATTTAATACGGGTACCTGGTACATATATAATTATATCAATGTTAATGAAATATTCCTGTTATTTGAACAGATGTTTGAAAGATATATATTTAAAAATATTTTTGACTGTGAGTTGAATTCAATAGAATTTCTAAGCAAATTCTGTAGGATTTACAGTGGTGGTGGTGACGGCGAATGGCAGCTGTCAGTTTAGTCTAGATAATTAAAAATCAGAGTAGTTCTTAAGTTAACCGTTACATAAGGTGAGTAACGTCTGAAGTCAACATTAATATAAATAATAAAATTTAAATCTCACCTTGGTCGAACATTACAATCTCTACTGTGGATCCGAGGGGAATGTTCTTAACGTGGACACACTCGTCGCCTTCACCAGGTCTGTCCGGGCACAGCGAGTCCTTGCTGACGTCATCGCCTTGCGTTAGCAACGGGGATGCCGGATACGTAAACCGATGGCCATCTGTTTGACCCCAGCTTTCTGCAAATATAAGTTTGTTTCAATATTTCATCTCTATTAGAATATTCAAATAGAGTCACTACTATGTTTGAATATCAAATTTCTCGTGTAAGTAAGCGAACTAGAACTGCGAGTGTTTTTGAAATGTCACTACAATCTTCCTAAATAGTTATGATTCAGTGTAGTCCAAGTTTTTTTATCTATTTAACCATAGCATCTCGGTGAATGAACTCTAATATGCAAAAAAGCACTCGGTTCTATTGCCCTCTAATTTTTTTTATGAAAATTGGTGTTTTTCCGAACAATAGAAACTTAATGACCGTAAATTTAACAAAAACATGCTTCAATTTAACCAAACTAACTACTACTACCATCTTGCATTAAGTCTTTTAGCTTCATACTTTAAAATGTGTTTAGGGCACAGTGCTAATGCTCAAGTCACAGTTTAAATTGATATCCGGAAGTCTGTAGCTTATCTCGCTCAAAGAAGTAGTATAATAATATGTATTCAGCGAGCTAATACTGCCAGCTTCTACGCACACTGCCTAGCAACAGCGGTCTGGTCAGACTACACCGATTGTAGTTTATAATGTTTTCTTTTTAGTGTATATATTTTTTAGGGTTTTTTATTTATATTGTTACGACCGACAAAGACAAATTCACATCTGCATAACTGTTTTGCGCATTTTATTACTTTTCGGCATTTAGACTTCTTTTGTTTACTTTGTGTTTAAAATTTGTGATTAGAAAAACAGCCCATTGTGTATTGTAATCTTTTATGGTAGTCATTAGTGCAGCAAAAAAAAGCAATGCCCCAATGGAGATATCGCCAGTCTAGCGATAACCACGAGCGAAGGAAGACGTGTGTACCACATTCGGCAATCTATTTAGTAACGGACTTTGCACGTTTTATGGAATTACGATCTCGTGCATTACGTTTGGACTGGTTGTGTTCAGTTATATTTGTACCTGTATTATACGGGTTTGTATAGTTCTAATAAACTCTATAATAATTCCAACGGCATTTTAATTCGAGTCCTGCAAGTCGTAACAATATGTATTAGTTTTAATTCGTATATGTAATTTATTTCAGGGTATAGTATATTTTAAGACTACCATTTAATTAATTTAGTATATTTGTATTGTCTTAATACAAGTTGATAATATTGATAAAGGTTGCCTGGAAGAGATTGCTTTAAGCAATAAGGCCGCCCATTGTACTACTACCTTTTAATTTTAAGATATGTAAATATGTTACTGTTTTTAAGTTGGTGTACAATAAAGAGTATTGTTGTTGTTGTTGTTGACATCCATATAAATTTAAAAGTGTATTCTAATTCACCAATCATTGCAGGTGTGCGAAGCATTTGAATCAAACCGATTGGTATCTCAACCGGCGGTTTGAACATGATGACTGTTGAATACAGACCTGTATATACAATAACACTCATTCGTAATTTATCGTGATAGAACCTCTATTTAAAAATCGATCGAAAAGCTCGATATTAGTATCACGTACAATATTACAAGTTTTTCAAAGCTTGGCTCAAGGCTAACTGTATTTTCTGAAATACAAAAACTTTACTCTTGCCTTATAATGCAATCATTCGGTAGTATTATCTGGAAAGATTTCCGGGAGTTTTCAAAATGGGTAATTTTTAGATTTCGATGTGCTCTTCCCGAATTTCAACCTCACTTGACTACCTCGTATCTTTGCCGCTTGCGCCACCATGTTGGAAAATGGCGCCTATTTAATAATACGTTTTTTGACAATATCTTCTTCCCGACTCATTTTATAGAATAAAATTATTACAAATTTAAACTAGAGAAAATACTCTGCAATTTTTGTTATGACTTTTTTGTAAGATCAGTAGTTTTGGCGTATAACTAATGCAAACTTTATAATGTCAACAAATCGCTACTCCAAACAAATAAAGCGGTAATCACAAATTTCAAATTTTAGTGCAAAAAATAAAAACCGAAATCCAGCTCTAACAGAAAGTTATGAAAGATTTTGGTATCAGCAGATGCTAAAAAAAGAAACTTATAAAATGTACTGTAACGTTGTAGATCGCATAAAGAAATAAATATTTACAAATCCTATTATAGCTTTATTTGTTTTAATACTGTGTGTCTTTGGAAATTAATTAACTTCTTGCATTCCTATATAAGTCTAAAAATTCTTGAACACTGTAACCAGACTACTGCTGTTTTTCGTCAGTTGACTGGTTGAGGTTTCTGTGAAATATAGCTGAATCAGAATAGTCGTCTCTGGTGTACTATGTCACGGATATGAAGGGCGCTATGAAAGTGTGAGTTTTAACGCTATCCTGTCGCGTGGGTCCACATATCCACCGCAGCATTTTCGTCTCCGTGACATGCAGTTATTTGCTGCGTGGATCAAGTACAGGACACATTGCACTGTCATACAAAAGGACTGAACTAAAGATGAATAACAATTAATTGCAAATAAACTATTTCTAAGTGGTGCATGGTAGCGTAATGGCTAGCGCACGCGTCCCAAACTTAAAGGGCGCGGGTTCGATCCTAGCCGGAACGCATGCACCACTTAGTCAGTTTTGTGATCTAATGTGCATATTGTTACAATTACCATTTGCTAACAACGGTGAAGGAAAACATCGTGATGCAACCTGCACATCGAGATAACCGATGTCTCAGACCTGCCAAGCCGCCTTGGACAAGCGTGGCGGGTATACTGACCGTTCCCCCCTATAATGGGAGGCCCGTGCCCAGCAGTGGGACATTTATGGGCTGATATTATTTATTATTTATTTCTAAGAACAGTGGCCCCGAACTTAACTTGAAAATCAAAATAAACATTAACGGTTCTCATTTACTTAAAAACCTTAAAGAAGCCTACAAACTTAATCTAACTCAATATGAATAAGACCGTTATTCGATAAAATACATCAAAGACAGAATTTTGATGGAAAATAAATAAAGCTTGTTAACTGTATAGCCATTTAATAGAAATTCCCAATATCTAAAAGCTTTTGATATACAATTTCCTTTACCGCTTCCCTTAAGAGCCCAAAATAAAATAGGTTTCTGACAAGAGATATAATGAATTTCGAGTTGTAAAGTCTTTTGAAGATTTAATTTGCACGAGGAAAGTCCATAAAATCATTATACTACAAAAGAAATATTAATTCAAAATAACTTATGACTTACATATACTTATTTACCTAATATTTATAATTAATTCATATTATTTCACGTAGACAGGCCAGTATTTTAAGGAGGTTATCGTCTGATGGTGATTATGGATTATATTTATTTATACACAGTAAGTATAGTAAAACAATTTACGCTGCAACTAATTATTGTATTTGAACAACAATTAAAAATTAAAGAGACACCTACATGTTATAGGTTCTCTAAATTTGCTATGTGTATATTGAATTATCTTTATTACAATTATTACATACACACACACACATACTCACGTACGCACGTACGCATGTGTACAGATGCTACCTTACAATTAATATAGTTAGTTTTTTGCCATGGAGGGGAGCACAGGTGAACTGTAATACAGTTCTGCACAGATCTACAATAGGCACCAGTCTCACACAACAGGTCTAATATTACTTGTAAATTGTTGTGTGAGAAAGTAAATAAAGTTTCTATTTCTGTCCTGCAGAATATTATTAGATACTGTACTCTTATGGATAGATAGATATGGATGTGGCACCAAAAACAAACCTCTTTACCAGAAACTGTTATAACAGGTGCATTCAAATCTACAATAAAATTCCAATCCACATAAAAGAGTTTAGGATAGATAAATTTAAAATTCAGTTAAAAGAATGGCTCTTAAATAGAATGTTTTACTACGTGGACGAATTCTTCAATTGTAAATAAATACCTTCCTGGACTTATGAATGTTTATTATTATTATTATTACTATTATTTATTGACATTTAGCAGTATTTTTTTTCATATGTTTTATTTAACATTATATAATTTAATGAAATTTATTATAAATATTTTTTGCTCCTATGTGAGCAAAACATGTGTACACTATAACATATTATTATATGCCAACTGTTTAACCATGTTTTGATCAAATAAATTTGATTTGATAAAATCAGAAATGAGGATATCCGTAAGAGACACAAGGTTATCGACATAGCTCACAAAATTACCAAGCTGAAGTGGCAGTGGGCCGGCTACGTTTGTCGCAAGACTATTGGTCGATGGAGCAGACGAGTTCTAGAGTGGAGATTGCGTCTCGACAAACGTAGTGTAGGACGCCCTCTAGCCCGATGAATCGACGATCTACGCAAGGTCGCCGTTGGGGGCTGGATGAGAACAGTGGAGGACCGGGATAGGTGGTGCAAACTTGGGAAGGCCTACGTCCAGCAGTGGACAACGGTTGGCGGATGACTATATGTCACATTGGCTACTGGAGTGGTTTTAGTAAGTACCTTGCGGTCCCCGCGGTTCCAAGTGACAAATACTCCAATGCTAGGCTCAAACCCCTTCGTCCTTTCAGGAGAAAGGATTCTATACCCGCCTGACTTATCCAAGACCAACTATCTCGTCCAGATCGACATCCTTTGGCACTAACGGAAGACCAGCGTTGTTTGTTATCACCCAGCATTGGCTGAGTTAGAGACTGTTTAGAGTTAGTTAACTTTTGACATTTGTTAAACTGTTTATGTGTAATTTCCGTTTTAAATAATTCTAAATAAACATTATTTTCTTTCTTTCTTCTTCTTCTATCTTAAAGGCTGGCAACGCGTAGTCTTTGCCCCTGGTATTGCAAACGTCTAAATGCCACATTAACCACTTTGCATTATCTGGAACGTCTGCAGGTTTATCAGCTTTGCAATAAAAAAATATAGCCAGTTTCACATATCGGTAGCCATGATATTTATGCTTTCTTGCAATATTTTTCGCCCAAAAAATGTTCAAACAGTCAAACGGTTGTTATCCGTGCAAAAACGGAGAAAGAATACAATTTCCTTTGGCCGGGCGGCCTGTCATAAAAGGCGAGAAAACAATCCACAGCCAGGTAGGAGGGTATTTGCCCGACTGGACGGCTACCACCCCTGGTCTACAGTATACCGCCATAACAACCTTGAGTTGTGTTCCGGCATTAGTGACCAGGTTCCAGATCCCTTAAGAGAGCAGCAGCGCATTTGTAGCCTTTGGTGTTGCAAATGTCCATAGGCGATGGTAACCGTTTCCCATCAAGTGGGCCGTCTTCCTGTCCGCTGAACTCATGCAATAAAAATATAAAAAACTATGCTAAGGTCTTTGGGAGTTCATGTGAATGATAGAACATACTGGACCTTTTATATTAATACATGTATCTATTTTTTTGCACAAGTGATTTGGTCTAAGAGCCCGTGAACGGCTACCTGTATGTATTTGACCAGACCTGAGTTTTTGTACTTTGAGGCATGCATGGTAGGTACTACCTACCATGCATAAGATGGGGACTCACTAAGCTCAAAGTGAGGGACGCCACGAGCGCTCAGGTAAGAAAGAGTAAGACAGGTATCGATTTTTGACGTATTTAAAATCAATTTGACCACGTCTGCCGTTTAAAAATTTGAAAATATATGATTATTATTATCGGAAAATAAGAATGGCAGACCATTATCGCGCCTTTTACTATGTGACAGACAATTTTGAAAATGCCAAAAAAAATTTAGTCCAATTCGTTGATAAAAGAATATTGAGAATCCATGTCATTGAAATAAGTCTCGGGTAACTTCGCATCTAAGCTGCCACGATTTGTCCTCTTAAACCAAATTAATATTATAAAATCAGTGTGCATTCTAAAAATATTGATTTAATTTTTTTTTTTAATCTTTCATGAATAACAAAAATGGTGAATAACTTTCTAACTTATGCAAACATAAATGAAACTTCACAGTAAATTGTAAGCCGAAGTTAAAAGCTAAACTTTAATATACTCAATGACTAATGGGAGAAAGTTCATCTTTTGTACTTACAAAAAGTTACAACTTTAACGTCTGAAGTGATTTATTTATCAAACTTATTGTAAAACTTGCTGTGCCCCACAGTTCGTTCGCGCGGGACTGACTTTTCATTCTTATCTTCTAGACCTATAGATAATATATAAAATATTTCAAAATATTCCTTTTTTTAAACCCTAATTTTTTATTGAAATTCGTTGAACTGTTTCGGCGC
Organism: Dendrolimus houi; assembly: GCA_039645545.1. NCBI lineage: Eukaryota > Metazoa > Arthropoda > Insecta > Lepidoptera > Lasiocampidae > Dendrolimus > Dendrolimus houi. Next base: position 7,498,236 of record CM077127.1, on the reverse strand, counting down.
CTAGTCGAGGTAAATCAAATAGACAAAAAGGCTTAAAAAGACCGTTTATCATTAGATACTTATGAGTGCTAATAAATATTGTCATTTATTTCTATATCGTAAACAGAAATTTCAATTTTATTTCTTGTTAAGATGATAATTGATTGTCCTACATATAATTGTCATATAGATAATTTACATATAGATAATTGTCATATAAATAACTTTTATATAGATAATTGTCATATAGATAAGTTTCATATAGATAATTGTCATATAGATAACTTTCTTATAGATAATTGTCATTATAAAGTATTCTGTTACCAAAAGCAATGATACAAAAAATTAAAAATTCCAAAATGTCCCTAACAGAACAGAGATCTAACAATACTACTATACACTTTTAAATGTTTCTAGATTCTAATACAACAACAAAGGGATAAAAATCTTAGTTCTCAAGCGTATATTATCTTATACTAATATATAAAGCTGAAGAGTTTGTTTGCTTGAACGAGCTAATCTCAGGAACTACTGGTCTGATTTGAAAAATTATTTCAGTGTTAGATTGCCCATTTATCGAGGAATGCTATAAGGCTACATATTATCACGCTAAGACCAATAGGAGTGGAGCACCAATGAAGAATGTTTCAAAATCGGGGGGTTTTGAAAACAAATTCCACGCGGGCACAGCTAGTTGTATTATATTTAATACTATAGGTAGATAAGTTTCCAAGACTTACGGCCGGTTCCTACATTTTACAACCTTTGATTTCAATTCTAATGGCAGAACGTGTTTTTTACCTTTTTTCTATTAGCAGCATTTAATCAGAGCTGGCTGCGGAGATGGTTAGAGCCCAAATTTCAAAGAAGTGCAGATCTACGAACTACGCGGTACCTACTAATTCTCTTTTTATAAAATAAGTTTTGATAGACCCAAAACTCAAAGGCTTCCATGACTGTCTTAGCTTATTATATATTAACCAACAAGTTGGTTTTTATAGCTTAAAATTTCATATAACAAATTACCATATTTTTCTTTTAGTTCATGTACATCTTATTGTTAAATTGGTGGGCCGTCTGCCTGTCTACTCTACTCCAGGTATAAAAAAAAATAAAAAGCACTAGTCTGTGCACATGCAACGTGCAACGCTTGCTTGTCCGCAATCACGTTTTATTATTTGCGGTTATGTGAACATGATTATATCTGCAGTAATCGCTTCACTTTCTTTATAAACACTGTTATATTAAAACTGAACTCGCTAGTTCAATTTTCTAATATTAAGTATATTTACTTATTGTATTGAGACGCTTGGACCGTGGGGCCGGAGGCCATGAGGGACTAACTATATCTAATAACTAAATATATATATATATATATATATATATATATATATATATATATCTCTCTCACATATATATATCTTTGTATGTAGATAGATAGATAATATTTTATTGCTCACCAAAATAAACAAATACAAAAACAAAATGCATAATTACAATACTTCTTGGCAAAACGACAGGCGCCCTTATCGCTAATAGCGATTTCTTCCGGGCAACCTAGCTTTAAAGAAATTCTTAACTAATCTGGCGATGTAGGTGGAGCAAGAAAAAGATAGGAGTGTACAATTTAAATATATATACTAACACTAATTTATAAATTTAATACATTCATCCAATCCAGACACATTTATAGAATCCCAATATACACGTATATACGAAATAATATAAATAAATATATTTATTAACATTATATATAACAAGCATAATATTATATCAACAACAGATAAATAAGTGAATTTTTAATATTTATTACATATATTTATTTAAAAACAAATAGTACTTTCTAAATGAGTTCTGAAATGTAGGTAATATTTTGGCCTCTCTGACGGTAAGAGGCAACGCATTCCCAAGTTTGACAGCCTGCACTGTACAACAGTTATCATAAAAGGATTAAGTGTGTGCAGGTGTCAGGAGTCTACGATATGTATCTGAGCGCAAATTGTAAGTGGAGAGGCGAAGGAATTCAAAACGTCCCTTAAGGTAAGGAGGACTATTAGGATTAAATAGTGTATTATAAAGGAGAGGTAGAATGTGAGTATTCCGACGAAAACGAATAGGAAGCCACTTGAGCTTCATACGAAATTCAGAAACATGGTCATATTTTTGCAAACAAAATATGTATGTATTTAATTTATAAAGTAATTTAAGTATGCATTTAAGTTATGTCCTATCTAATACTCTGTACCACCCACATCGCCAGATTAGGTTCAAATATGTTGCCTGGAAAAGATTGAGGCCGTCTATTGTTTGTACCATGACAATATTGTAATCGTACATTTTTATAATTGTTTGATGGTGAGCAATAAAGTGTTATCTATCTATCTATTTAATATTAATTAATTAAGATTTTCTTTATTATATTAGTGTACAATACATAACTCCCTACCTAGACGTTTTAATCTTACTCCATTATTTGTACGTAGAAGGTAGTGTCTTGTAACACCTACAAGAAATCACTAGAGTGGAAAGATTTTAATTATTTGTACCGTGGAAATGAACTATAGAACCTCTGGCACTTTCCAATAACATGATCGTATTATTACTATACTAAGACTATATATTATGTTCTTGAAAAGTTTTTAAAAAACTCAAAAAAGTTTTTGTCAAGAATTGAAAAAGTGACATTTTGCTGTGCAGTATGCAGTTTCATTTTGTAAATTCTTATTTCTTTAAAGGGACCAGTAGTTGTAGCTTGGGATATAGATTTTCTAATGAAATGAATCCATCTAAAAGTGTAGTGCTATTCCTTTTATCTACTATTTTTGTTACTTCCATACTTCTCAGAAGCGCTCTAGGTACGGCCTGGATTTCTTTCCGGCAATTGGCTCTTTTATTTGGTACTCGGCTAGTTAGGTCTTTGTGACTATTTGCAGAGAGCCATATTTAAAAAGAAAACCTTATATATCAAATGTAAACCATTTTGTCTTTGCCTGATACAAATAGAAATAATGAACGTGATATTGACCGTATTGCACGCTTCAACTTCAACCATGCGGTTTAACTAAACGCTCCACATCTATAGAGATGAAAGGACTTGTGGAAAGCGTTGCTTTCTTCGCCCTTTGCGACATCTATCCATCTATCCAATCCATACATCCAACTACAAACTATACAAATATTTAAAACACTGATTAAGGTTATATCAATAAAAGTATTACAATAAATTAATGTTTTTGAAACAAGACATTCTTCGGTGCGGTCCTAATACAATCTTCATAGTACAAAGAGCTTCTTCAAACCAAACTAAAGCAACATAATGGAACGGTAACACCTGTCAATAGATAATGAGACGTGTGATGGATCTATAGATAGGTTACATCACTTAAGATATTGTGTTTAATATTACATGAGTTTTATGCCTTAGGAAGTCTCGGGTTGATTGAGATATAATTCACACATACTAGAGCTGTTGGTTATTTATCAACGTATATAAGTTTATAATTATTCATTTATGACTTGTTCAGTAGCCATTTTGGCAAAAACAAAATCCTTAAACCAATATTAGACAATTCATTTCTCTTTCAATTTAGATGAATCAACCAAAGTGATCCATATAAACATAAACTTGACTAATTCAATGTTATCGTATACCGTGGTGTCCTTTCACTTGTGTGCCTTTCAATCAAACTGACTCAATTTGGTTGACCCGCCTAATATCAGCGTTATGAAATCGTCATGTTCATCTGTTCGTTTCTGTCTATCAATCTGTCTTTTTTGTCGTTATTTTTCCCACAAACAGTAGTTTGTCTTTGTAGATAGTAATCTACAATACCATTTTTTTTTTAATAAAAACAATATAAAATATTTACTTAAGATGTCGAAAGTGTTTAAATCGACATAATATGTACGTATAAAATTTACATCTACCTTTTATAGAGCACATTATACTTCGTAACAAAAGGGGCAATTATGAAACTGAAATACAGGTGTAATTTCGTGATAATACTGTACACATGTCGCATATTAAAGATAAAATACAACGAGACTGTGACCCAGTAACATTCTGTTGCTTAAGTATTGTAGTTAATGTTATGTAAGGAGTACGCACATAATATGTGTTGTATACGAGTAAGTACAGCAAAATTGGATTAAAGACCGGAACTCAAATTATGACTGTAAGTCTAAATAGTGGTATATCATATTCAGATCAATTGAGATACATTTTATCATCATACGAAAATTCACGGCCTCATTGATTCTGATGTAGGTATAGTTTATTGATTACCGTTCATAATTAAAATTGTTTTTATGGTAAAGTTTTCAAAAGTAACAAGGTATTTAAAAGCACGCTCTTTTTATATTATATTGTTTTAGAATTTATCATAAAATGTGTTAAACGCCAAATACTCAATTTAGTATATGATTCGTTACATGAAGATAAATTTTTCAGAGCGAATGCTATTGCACTTGTCTTACACTTAAGGATAACGTGAATATCGCCCGAATTACATACCGGAGTCCGCATTTCCCAGTACATAATATAATCCGAGAGTTTTCAAGTCACGACTGAATAGATATCTTCCAGGTTAACGTGCTCCATTCTAGATCGCATCGTCTATAAGTACAGAGAACTGTTAAACGCAAACCTAATGTACTACGATTTAAAAAATATAATAAGTGAAGATTAAAGTATTGGTTTACAACAACAAAAAACAATAGTTTGTTTTTTGTTTTATAAACGGTGAATGAAGTCAGAGCAAAAATATTGAAGAAGTCCTATGAAAATTATTATTTAGCGAATGATCATCTTGGCGTTACGAAGATATTAAAAGTAGGATTCCATTACGATAGTGTTAAAAATTCGTATTCTGCTAAATTCACAATATCTTCTCAATATCGTCGTGGCAGAATAATATTTTAAAAAACATTTGTATTACTATTATCAGAAATAGCGTTATCCAAAAGAATTTTAAAAACTACCAAAAATTTTAAACATTTATTTCGCGAGTTTTCGCTTAGATATAAAGATGAAGTTGCCAGAATACTGAAATCAGGCAAACCTAGATTGAGATGATAATGTCCGGCGATTTTGACGAGATAGTAATTGTAGCTTTGGGCCCCCGGCCATGCACAGTTTCTCTATATTTTATTAACCTATCGTATTAAGTTCTGAGCTAGCTGATAAATTGTCTTGAAGTAAATGTACTTGATAAAAACGATTTTGACCTCTGGATAAAAGCTAGTAACAAAAACCTACCAAAAGATCACACAGGTAAAAACAACACTTATTAATAACTTAATTGGTCTCACTCTTTATGGTCAGTCGGTCAGTATGTTAGTAAATGGCACACTAAATCTTATAGAAATGTTATTTATCTACGTGTAATGTTAAATTAACGAAAAAATGTAGAAACGAAAGTTAAAATTTAACTCCCTTATACCAAAAGGCTGGCCTGTACTTGGGGCAATGCCGGGATGCCAGCCAGCGCGGGAATGGGCCAGCGTTTTGGGACGTAGTAATTTTCTTTATTGCATTTATTTATTCACACATATATTTAGTAACAAATTTTCTTTACATTTTTGTAAATTATATAAAAAATATATATTACTACATATTTCTTTTATAAAATAACATTAAATATTTTTTATATTTAAAAAAGACTGGTCACCGCGGACAGAGGGGCCTAGGGTCCAAGCTACTGGTGGAGACAGGAACCTTCTCACAATGCGGGCCGTATCCAGTAGAGCTGCCTTCTGTACCAGTCCTTAAGCCGAGCGAGACCTTTTTAAGGTGGGTCAAGGCTCTTCGCTATTAGTCCGTTCACGGACACCACTATTAGTACTATAATTGTAGACTCCAAGTTCCACATGGCAGTAAGCTCGGAAGCAAGATCAATATATTTTATTTTGTTTTCTTTCTCGGCATTCAAAAGCTTACCATCGTGGGGCGTATGATTTATATAATGTGAGTATTATTAATTTATTATTATTATATAATTATGTTACGTCATTGTGTTAAAAATAAACTCCCTTATTCATAATATTCATACGAGGTTTATAGGCTCATTAAAAAAGTGTTATTATAATCGCATTCTGAATGCAAAATAATAACACTTATTTTTACCGAGCCTATAAATCTCGTATAACTATTATCCATAGGGGAGTTTAACAATATCAAAAAGGTATCAAATGATAAAAAAGTCTTTTAAGCTCTTAAAATCTTATAAATAACGTCTTTAATTTTTTTTTAAAGCTTTCATTTTTGCCTAATAATTAAAATTGCGCAATTTGTGACTGTAAATTAAATAAGATTTCATATTCCCTTGTCTTTGTATAGAGGAGCTTAAGAAGCTTTCAACGTAAAAGCCCGGCCCGCACAGGGTCACTTTTGCCAGAATTTCGCACTCCATAATGTCCTATATGTAACCTCACACAAGGAATTCTCGGGACAGAATATTTGATTGAGAATATTCTGGCGGCACAAAAATATTCGATTCGTAGAGCTTGAGAAAAACATAAAATAAAACGACCTTGATACACGCGTCGTGTCCTACATGAACTAATGGATGACCAAACAAGATGTGGTTACTGGCTCGATTTCTTTGTGTTGACAATTGAGATTTATGTTAGGTATAGAGTATGTCGTAACTAAACTTGTGTTATTACTTATTATCGTACTGTGATGTCAAGTTGGAAATTATCGAAACTACAGCTATAATAAAACTACGTTTTAACGATTTTAAGCGCGGTATTTTATTTGATTTTTATTAGGACGTTTCGACCACTTTCCAGTCGCCGTGATCACGGAAAACAAAAATTTGAATTGTCAATTGTTGAGTAATGATAAAGTTTTTATATTAATTTATATTACCTACCGCCAACATTTTCAATGTAATCATCTAGTTTTAATTTTTTTTATGGTTATTATTTACTTCATGTGAGCCTAATATATAGCTTCGCAACATGTTGCGGCTTGGATAGAAGCAGCAGCTTCAACTCTTCAGCTACATGCTTGACTCTATTAGCTTTATAATATATATATATATATATATATATATTATTGCATGAGTTCAGCAGACAGGCAAACGGCCCACATGATGGAAAGCGGTTACCATTGCCTAGCTTGCAGCACCAAAGGTGCAACATGCTCTCTTAAGGTAGACTGGAACTTGGATAATGCCGGAACACAACTCAAGGTTGTTATGGCGGCATACTCTAGACCAGGGGTGGTAGCCATCCAGACGAGCAAATGCCCTACCACCTGGCAAAAATATATAAAATTTAATAAAAAATTATATATAGCTATATAAATGATATACTACATACGTATTTTATAGCCTTCGACATCGCTTCGCAACGCATAAGCTTTAGTATATATAGTTCCGCGGAAATAATGTTATTAAAAAAAAATGGTTTGTATGTACCCTCTTCGCAGCATTAGTAATGAACATATTATCATGAAATTTATTATATAATGTACTCTGTAGAAAAAGAATGAACATAGTATACTTATTAATATAATATGTCTACTTTTGAAAACGCGAATAAACTAAAAATACTTTTCTCAAGGTGATGAGAAAAGTACTTTCCGTAGGATAAGGACTTAATATGAAAGGGTCAACGATAATGAGATTAATGACATAGTAATGAAAGTAAATTATTAAGAAGTCCAATCCGGCTTTTCATTTAAAATATTTTATATCTACGTTTCCATAATAACCCAATATTAAATTAAATTTGCGTTTTGATGATCAACGTTACCTGGGATTAACTTGTTAAGAATAGGATTTTGATTCTTAATTACTTGATACTTCTCAGTTTTAAAAAGTTTAAATAATGTTATTAAAACCTGTTTAAGATCATTTAATTTCAAGGTTACCAATGAATAACAAGAAGTTTTCTGCAAAGATTCGTGTATCGCTGTTCATAAATGAGAGGACTGGAATCAAAGCGATCTCGTTCGAATTCACATTGAGTTTTCCTAGTTTTTTTCTTTGATGTTCATATAAAGGAAAAAAACTATCTTTGATATTATATCGTTCGCTATTATTACTATGGAGAACTTTTACTAAATACTTTATTTTTTTCTAAAATCTAACGATTATTTTAAGTGACTTATACATCGTATTGAACAATTCAATCCTTTTACATTCCTAATTACCTAATATTTGATGGATTTGCTTCGCACGCACTTCATTTAAATATACTTATATATACTAATAATAAGCAAAAATAGTGCCAACGCAAATGAAAGTTTTTGAGCACTTGTAATACTATATTAAACACTATACTCACCGACTCGCTTCGCCGAAATTCGCCTGGTTGAGTAATTAAAAGGCACATAAATTATTTCGTCGAGGGTTACAGCCAGCTCGGCAGGTAGTTTACCAACTGAGGTTATTTTATCCAAGCAGAGCACATTTTCTTTTTTACATTTAACACTAGTCACTGAGGTAAAGTCACGATCAATCAACTTATCGGACTTTTCTAAGTTTTTGTAACACTTTGTCTCGTTTATTTCCATACACTAGTTCGGCTTCACCTTCTAAATTGTCTTGACAAGAATTATGGGCTTTTACACTTATTTTATATACACCAGGAAATTGTTTGCCTTCTAGAATAAAATCTGCTCGCTCACCCCTATTCAATTCTATAGATTTCACGTCCTTTTCTTCAATCATATGCCCATCTAAAGCAACGAGTTTCATAATATGTTTATCTACAGTTAATTTTATTGAACAACTCTTTGAACCACCTCCGTACACTACCCTAAATCTATATCGTTTGCCGTATTCAATTTTGAATTTAGACAATGGTGCATCAGAAGACTCTGTAGTCCTCCCCTTTCCATTTATTAGTAGGGACTCGGCTTTAGGTACGTTTTCAATAATTCCAGCCAGAGGTCCCATCGAATGACCCCATTCTGAAATGAATATAGTATGCTCTGTGGCATCCATGTCATAAAATTTTATCAAAGGTTCAAGCCGAGATGATTGGCGAACTATCAGGGCACCTGCAAGTCCATCGGCCGCGTCAGCAGCGGAATGTGCGTGATACATGTGAGTTCCGATGGCAGACGCTCGGAATTTATATTGGAACGTGGTATATGCAGACTGAGGACATTGCGTTAACATTGGAGCTCCATCCATAAAAGGTGTTTCCCTTTGTGGCAGGCCACGCCAATGTATTGACAAAGCATGAGCTGGTGCTCGGTGTACAACATCAACAACAAGTATGTCATTGTGGCAAACATGAAGAGTTGGTGCTGGAAGTGCCCTGTTTGCTGAGAGCACCCCCCTTTCTCTTCCGTCAGCTAAAATACACGTCGCTGAACATTCTGCTCCATTCTTCTCTGTACAGTTATCGCACGATCTGCAATTAATTCATTAAAGTTATTTTTCGTTTGATTAATATCATAAATTCAATACTTATTTATTACTATTCACACTTACTTGCTAAGTGTCTTGTACACTTCGATTACTAGTTTCACCCGACATATCATGGGCCAATCCAGATCGTGACATTCTCTGTCACAGTCCTCGAAATATTCCTCTAAAAATTAACATAAAAGATAGAATTAGCATACATTTTGTTTATAAGGTACGACAAAATAATATTGAAAGCAATCTAAGTTAACGCCATCTACAAATATAAAATATAAACGACGTTGCCGCAATTCGAACCTGCGACACCTTTTACGTAATTTGAACTAGATTACGTATAGTGATTGTTTAGAACAATTTTAATGTAATTAATTGTCGGTTGAGAGTTGTGCTTGGCTGGCCGTATTGAAGGTGAAACAACTGTTGAACATGAATTAATTTAACATAAAAGCGATGGTTAGTGCTTTATCAAAAATCAATTTAAAAAGAGCGACGAAGAATAATATCTAATTGTATATCAAAATACCTGGCATCGGTGTGTAGTAAACAACCACAAAAACACTAACAAATATGACACATATCACAAATATCCTTTGCAAGGACATAAGCATGTAGTTCGGTTTATAAATCGGTAGCGCTTGCGCATCAACGTCACTTTTATCCGTCTCCATAATCGTCTTTTCTGTTGATTATTTTGAAACGTTTTATAGTCAAGTCAATGTTTACATGTTTCTTGAACCGAACCGGCTTTGAGATTGGACCCTGCATGTGGGCCAGTAATGCCGCGAAACGTGCGACCACGCAAACCGACCAGTTAGCGATGACTGTTTGGCTGCTTGTAGTATCGCTTCTTGCAATTGCAACATCGTGAACGTACCTTAGGCTTACAAATTGCAACCTTTCATTATACTCAATTTTAAGTACCATATTTGCAATCAGTGACCTCTTATTGATATTACGTGGCGCATCAACAATTGTTGAAAGTTTTTACTTACGTCTATTCTAAACCACGTCTCACAAATGACGCAGCATGTAATTTTAACCAATACTCCAGACCCTTAGGCCAAAACGCAGACTCACTAACTATATGTAATATATTTTTTTTAAATCGCTAAATCCACCGTCCAACCAGCCATATTCCCATGTCTTTTCAATCATTATAAAACACCTAATTACAAAAATGATCAGTAGTATGACAACAGGGATAAGTCTAACTCTTGTATTGCGTAGAATATATTGTGAACCTGTATTTTTGTAATGTCTTGAATATTAACCGACAGATAACCACACAATATTTGGATATCCCCAAGCTAAACAAGTTACGCTCGTACTATAGGTAATGTGGGGGTTGATCTAGTATAGTTCTTCAGGGGTCCTCCAGTATCTGGGGAGTGGAGGATCTAACCCCTGTTGACGATGTGAGTTTGCCCTGCTTCCCGGGGCATTCTCAAGCCCTGATATGCAGGATCAGCATGGGCGTAACTACGTTCTAAGTCTCACGATCTTCCTACCATAAGCGCGGGGCATATGGGAGGAAGAAGGGTTTTTGGTGGAATATTAGCCCATGGGTTACCTCTCTACCTCTCTTGCTGAGTCTACACACAAGCCGGCAATCGACTCTGTTATCTGCGCTATCTTCAGTGTATAACTCTCATTGCTTTGGTCTAATCCTAGCAAAGGACCCGGTAGGATGGTGGATGACCCCTATAGTATGTTGGAGAAGCACCACAAGGCGAGAGCCCATGGCTCTATTGCCGCGCGAGAGCTAGCCTCGACCGGTGGAGATGGGCGTACAGATGATAAGTTGTACTCTCGATGTTTTTACTTGCTTTCTTAATTGTTCCTAATTTAACTTAGACTATATATACAAAACTCTTATCATCTACGTGATGTACACATCAATATTCTAATCATTATTAAATTTTATATTTAAACGTTTATGAAAGTGGACATTTTTGATGATATAGACAAAGGCCCAATCTTATCGACAGCTCTAACACCGATATCTATTATCTCTATTTACATAGTATCACGTTCATGTATTGACCATGGTCTTTGAATGTGCTAAATTATACATCTATATATTGTTGGTTGAAACGTGACGCAACAGGTAATATATGTACAGTCAGCGTCTTATAGAAAGGGGCGGCCAATGTGGTCAAATAGATAAGAACATCGAAAGTGATCATTAGTATCGATACAGCCAAGGTAGTCTAATAGTTCGCATCAGCCTTCTTATCCAAAAACATCGGCACACCAAGAACGCCAAATACATGAGTGCATTCAAGTCATTCATATTATGTTAACAGCCTCCTCGCCAGATGTATCTAAGCAAACAAGGTGGCCAAAACAAAGTAACAGTCTAGAAAAATGAACTGTATTCTAAATGTGAATACTGTCAAATCGAGTTGATTGCATACTAAATCAAAATTAATTGTATTTCGAATTATGTATTTCAAATTGAATTACTTATTGCTAAATTTGCATTAAATGAAAAGCACCTTACTTTTCCAATCTGAAATTAACGAAATCAATGCTGAAGGCGTTTGAATCAAAACTTTTAAAAACAACTCCTAATCACAGCAGTGTGATTGACGAGGAGGATGATGTGAGCATAATAATATTTATTACGTTTGATCGAGAGTAAGCACTGGAATTGGAAAGAAACACCAGTTTTTTTCCAATTAAGCATCATTTGTTGACTACTTACAAACATCGTTAAAACTTCTAACCCAAAAGGGCAGAGATCGAATCTTTATTTTTTATGACTGACACCCACCTGTGTTTTATTACTAACTTTATGGACATAAAACGATTTCACGTCGATAGATTATAATCTATCGGAAAATAATGCGTTAAATTGTAAGCAATTTGTTACGGTTCACAATATTTCAATAGTTTACAATCTCCCGAGATAGATTATAATCTAACGGTGTGTACAATTTAAGGGTGACATATATACACTAATGTAGCAATTAATTAACGGCGTTCATTTTAACTTTATAACTAAGAGGCATTTGGCCACAGTAGCTAACTATAATATTATTTCCGATGGAACAGGGTAAAAGCAAAAGATACATTAGCGACCTATAAATTTTATAAATGGTCTTAAGTTCCTGTTTCTAACCAGATATTTCAGTCCTCTTAATTTATTCAGGTTTTTCGTACTTTTGTTTACATTATTTAATACTTGATAACACTGTATGCATCGTTTTTACTAAATACTAACGGTCTTATTCAAAGAGAGTTAGAGTAAGTTTGAATGCTGCTTTAACAACCATAAAATAAAGAAGTGTTTAAACTTATTTTAACTCTTTATGAAGAAGACCGTAAGTTAATTTTTCATCCTTACAATTCACTATCAAATGCATCACCATCATGGAAATGCGAAGGAAGTTTCGTGGGAAGACATTAGTCTATAATATTATAATATGCTAAATATGTCATGTCTCAAAAAAAACAATTTGGAATAGACTATATAAACGATGGAGAACACGATGGTTTTTTTTAGATTTCTTGTCTGTTAGTCGATTTGTCTGTTTGTTCGGGATTTACGTAAAAACTACTAGGCCGATTTCGATTCGATTTTCGCTGATCGAGAGCAAATTCTCAGACTTAAATTCTGTGCTATCTTTTATACTGGAATCCCGCGGGAATTTTCCCGGGAACGGTTTAAAAAGGCTAGAATAAAAAAAGCTTTCTGATTTCGATGCGATGTTTTTACTCATCGATAGCAAATTTTCTGATATACTTAATAACATTATTACTTAATACTTTTTATCCCACGATATATTTTTTTTAATACCGGAATACATAAACTTTTCCCAAGAGTGGTTTGGTTAGTATGCATATAAATTAGCTGATTTGGATACGACTTAGACTAAAACATACTGCGCCTTCTTTTTCAAATACTGCGGTACTTTTGATCCGGGTATCCCGTGGGATTTTTCCCAGGAATAATATAAATTATTTATTTGCATAACAATTAGTTGATTCAGATTCAATTGACACTAAAACAATGGTTTACATTATTTTCCTGTAGTAATTCTGTAACATACTTCTGTATAAAAGTTGTAAAAAAAAACTTGAGATATAAATAGAATAAGAAATGTAAATAAAAACAATTTTGAGCTAGTCGTGTTGTTGAGAGTTTTTGCCGCTTCTTCTCCTTAACAGCAATAACAGGTTGCTAAGCTATGTATTTATTTTGAATAAACTTTTGAATTTGAATTTCCGAACGCTTCGATACTTTGTCCCGGAAATCCAGCGGAAAATTTCACGGAAGTGGTTTAAAGTGGTTCGAATGCATAAAAATTGGCCGATTTCGATACGATTTCCCTAGAATGTTAGCTTACGCTTTTTTCAATTAGTACTGGGGATATTATATATATCTTAGGCATCTCGGTTTTTTTTTTGCTGAGTATAGATCACGAAAATTCATATACGTATTTGATATTAAAACAATATCTAAAAAAACATCAATTATTCAGTGGTAATAAAATAAGTTTTATCTCGAATTTTAAATGTCTTGTATTTTGAAACTCTTTAGTAGATATTTTCACAAACTCAGATATACATAGAAAATATACTCACATATACATAGTGTATTACGTCAAATGAAATGTTAAAATTAAGTTAATATTATAAATTGCCTTGTCTGTACATTGAAGCTATTAAAAAAACGATTTGGGATGAAATTGTTTTATTGATGGAAAATTAAAAAATAAGGTTTTTAATATAAATATATATTATACACTATTATACAGACATTTTTGACTTAAATGCTGAAAAAGCTAATATCATGGGAATTTTAGTGTAGTTTTTCCGGAAACTGGATTCACGTTTTCGTGTTTTTTACTCCCATACTTTAGTGATGGAACTTTAAAATTTTCTAGGGAATTATACACCTAGAAATAGTATGAAAACTGGCCGTGTTACTTTTATTATAGCATAGTTTGAACTTTTATGACATTTTTATACATGACTATATTGGAACTCGTGAAATTTCCCGGGATTTCCTTCCACTTCCAAACTACTAGATCAACTTTGACGCAATGTTCGCAAATCACAAGACACTGTCTGTGTTTATTAGAAAACCTCAGTAAGACGTCTGTAGTGGAATAAGTCTTTAGTAACATTACTAATGTCCGGGTTTTATGGATATATCCAGGATTCATGTATTGTCATATTAAAAATTCATGAATAAATATTGATAAAATAACTTTAATCTTTGCCATCTAAATAATGAAAATGAAGTCGAGGGCAAATACTATTTACGTCATAAAAATGAAAACGATTTTTATAACCGTAATAATACTATTGGAATTTAGATTTAATATGCAATCAACTCGATTTGACTCTAATCACATTTAGAACACAGTTCATTTTTCTAGACTGTTATTATGTTTTGGCTACCTGTCTGCTTAGATACATCTGGCGAGGAGGCTGTTAACATAATATGGATGACATGAATGAACTCGTGTATTTGGCGTTCTTGGTGTGCCGATGTTTTTGGATAAGAAGGCTGATACGAACTATTAGACTACCTTGGCTGTATCGATACTAATGATCACTTTCGATGTTCTTATCTATTTGACCACCTTGGCCGCTCCTTTCTATAAGACGCTGACTGTACAACGGACCACTCTAGAGCCAATCTGACACCCAAACCATAATGGAAAATTCTTTTACGAAATTTAAAATACCAGGTATTGAACGGGGAGCCTCTGCGTTGCAGAGAGGTTATTAACTGGCAAAAGCTTAGCCCACTCAACCACTGACCATCAATGCGCTGTCGTGTACATTTTGGTGTACAATAGAATATTATCTATCCATGATATATTGTAATTTTCCTTTATTATTCTTCTTTAAATTAAACGCTGTCCTCAAGACATTATCGGTTATGGAAATATAACAAACATGGTACAGGGACCAGCGACTAGTAAATATCGATCAAGTTCAATCTTACGTAATAACCATTGATGTCTATTCACTTTTAGGCAATTGATTTATAACGTAGGTTCCTTTACAAAATTTAAGGCAAGGACTTGTTGAACAAGTGAAAGTTATATTGTATAAGGTAGTACAGACGGCTAATACAGTTAATAAGAACTGAGCTCTTGGAAGATTTTTTTATTTACAACTGTTGAAATGTACAAAATTAAATATGAGCTACAGGTATAAAGTTTTCATCGCCTATATTTATAATCCAAACCAATAATGCGTCATTCAGAGTCTGTTAATGGACCATGTCCTTTCTCTTTTATTCCGAAGCGGGCACACAGGTAAAAGGCCCACCTAATCGAAAGTGGTTACCGGCGAATATAGACGTTTGCAACACGGCTGCAACAGGGGTGAAACCAACGCGTTGCCAACCTTTAGTACGGGATAAAGGAGATAGGATAAAAGGGATATGATAGTTAAGGATCAAACAGAAAGTATAGTATAGGGGAATGTAATAGAGAAAAGGGGAAATGCGCCATTGGAACTCTCACTTATCGTACGAAACACGATTAGCTCACCGACATTCTTTGAGAGCGTGGTATCACACTGTAGTTTTGTGTCGCCCATGATCGATGTACTATTAAGAACAAGTTCCTAAAAGAAACGTTTCACATTACCGAACGTTAATCGGTCTATTAGTACATACACTCGGTCACTTCGTACAACGCTCGGCGCTTAGGGATGAAAACGGGTGAGCGATTAAGAACGGCTGTGCTATTAGGGAGCGTGAGTGATTACAGCGGCTAAGCTATTAGAGCGGTGAGCTGTTAGAGCGGGTGAGCTATTAGAACAGTGAGTGGTTAAAAGCGGCAGAGATATTAGAGCAGGTGGGTGGTTAGAACGGCTGAGCTATTAGACCTGCTAATCTGATAGAGCGGGTGAGTTGTTAGAGCAGTGAGCTGTTAAAGGGGTGAGCGGTTAGTTTTTCGTTCATAGTCTTCATAGGCACTCGATTGGTTCTAACCAGTTCCGTCGGACTCGTTGGCTACGATCTAAACGTACCACATAGGTCATGTATATAAATATATATTATATGAAAAGGCCCTGATCTGATCGAGCAGGCCCTGAGAGCTATATTATCTCCTATCATATTAATCAATTATTGTACTCTGTGGCTGTAATCAAGATAAGATCCAGCATGACTCTTCCACGTAGGTGTTTCTTATATACCTACACGCGTTTGATTTTTTAAGCGATTTCACAAAAGGCGGAGATTCTCAATTCGTCTGTGTTGTTTTTTTTGTATGTTCGTTACTCGATATCTCCGTCAATTCTAAACCGATTTTCAAACTGTTTTCTTTACTCGTAAGTCTATATTCCCGAGGTGGTGCCATTGTCACTAAGTCAGGATCTGGTGAGTGGATTCCAGAGAAATCGACAGTAACCATTACTTAGTAAAGAACGCCGTACGCCTAAATTCTTGGTAAGCAGCTAGTATACGCGTGTAAAACTTATGTTTTCTACAGGTGCTTAATTTTTTTTTTTAATATTACACGTCAATTGTGTATGGATTATATATTTTTTTCCTTATTACCCCGAGAGCCTACATTTTTCCAAAAAAAAAGCTTGTTACCGCGTGCCAATATTACACTTTCTACAGGCGCTAAATTTTTTGGAAGCATGTTATCCGATTCCTCCGTCAATTGTGGACGCATTTTCAAATTGTTTTTTTAACTCCCGAGATAGTCCCGTAGTCACCAAGTCAGGATCTGCTTTGTGAATCGCAAGGAAATCGAGAGCAACCCTTGTTGAAGAGCATATACGCCAAAGAGTTGTACAATTTCTACGGGTGCTTAATATACTTATTATTTCTCAATTTATTGAAGTATTTGCGCAACTAAAAAGTAAAGAATATTTTTTTAACAAAAACAAAACCCACTTCACACTAAAATCCAAAAATAAATATTTAACCAACTTCTTTCTACAACATCTCGAAATCGGTGTCAAGCATAGATGATACTATGGACTATGTTCACTATGGCTACGTTCCATCAGGGACTCACAACGACCACGTTCACGACCGCGATTTATCCCGTTCCACTTGCTTGCCGGCGTTACAATCGTAAACCCAAGTGGAACGGCTATTCGACCCACCTATTGACATGGGTCTTTGTGGGCGTTGTGAGCTATGATGGAACGTCCTGTATATATAAGGTGACAAGTAAAACATAATTGTTATATATTGATTACAGGTCCTTTGGGATTTGATTAAACCGACACTGAAACTCAAGTCACCTGAGAAGGCAGTATGGACATAATTCCTTTAACTTCGTTTAAAAGGTCTTAAATTTTAAATTAAGATATATTTTTCACTATATCCCAGATCCATATAAAGTTTTGATGTAAACAGCAAATATAGTATTTAAACACCTATTTTTGATTAGCATATCAACACAAACCGTAAATATTTCATGAATAAATTAAGATTTATTTTCACACTCGACGATCTTGTTCGATGTTAACTCAAGAAAGACAAATTTCTTTTGTTTTTTGGCACTGTTGCTTGGTCATACACAAGCAAAAACCTCGAACATACAATCGGAGACATCACTTTTTAAAAAGGTGGTAATTTGGAATTAGTAGCAATGGTTAAAGTTGAGATACTTAGAGTAGTACCCTGGGCGCTCATTTGACGAAATTGGATTTGGTGTTGGGCTTTATTCACTACTAGCTGATGCCCGCGACTACGTCCGCGTGGTGCGGTTTTTTAACTATCCCAAGGGAACTCTTTAATTTTTCGGAATCAAAAGTATCCCATATGTTGACCAGGGATATAAGCTACCACCTTACAAAATTTCATTTAAATCGGTCCAGTCGTTTCGGAGATTAGCTGGTACAACAGACAGACAAACAGATAAACAAAGATACAAAAAAATAAAAAAATCTAAATTAGTTCTCTTTCACTTCTTACATACCCCGAACTCGGGTTGTAGCATTTTTTTATTGTACAGAATTCGACCTCTACAGTTTTTTTATATGTATATAGATTTCATTGAAGTGCTTTTATAAGGACCAGGGGCGCTAGGAGGTTATACATCAGAATTGGCTATATGGACTAAAGATTCCTTTGCCTGCCCTTGTGGCGAATTCAACTACTACTACTTGATAAATGACATTATGACAACAAAGTTTAACAAACATCAAACAACCCGAAGAGGTTATTTTCATATTTTGTGTTTTGGTGCAAGTTAAGAACGCATTTTGTGTTAAATAAAGTAATTAAAATAAAAATATAAATCATGGAAATAACAAAAAATAACTTTAATGATTGCTTGGACGGTATTATCAAAGATTTGAAACGTTCAAGCTTTGTCGGTTTTGACGCAGAATTCACTGCAATTTTATCAGGAGAAAGTTTCAAACACAGGTATAAACATAAATAACACATCGGAACTCAAAGTCCTGAACTCGTAGTTGTCTTTAAAGCTTAGGGAACCCAGGATCCGAGAATAGGCCTTCCCATGAGCAAATAAATCAAGATCACATTAGAAAAATTAGCAATAAGCATTAAAGATATGTACTGCGATTGTGTTATGCTTCTTTAGTTACTAGTGCTGTTGGTGATTTTGCGCCCCTTCCTAGTTGTTGAGTTCTATCTAGGCTTGACTCTCAGTACATTCTTGTTTAATGTAGTGTTCGATGTTTTTCAGCATGTTTCCAATACCAGTTAAGATTGATGGAGTGTTGGTGACATATTATTAATTGATATGAACTGGCAAGACCTGCAGCACAGAGTAACTTCTAGAAAGATGTATTTAAGAATAGCCATCTTAAAACTGAATAATTATGAAGATTAAGTATGTGGAATTTGAACATTGAGACTCCACCTCCATCTAAATATGTCAAAACAAATGTGAAAAAATTAGTAGTGTTATTTTATAATGCTGGGGCCTAATCTGTGTTAGTGTTAAAGATAAACACTCTTAAACTAAATTTGAAGGCCTCTTTGAGAACCATAACGAAGCCTTCAAACTTACTCTAACTCAATACAATTAAGACTGTTAGGCTGTTACACACAGATATGGCAATGGGTTTAATGCATTATTTGAGGTGTGACATAGTTAATGATGTTAAATATTGACAGATAACATATTTATATACACTAATGTGGCTATGCATTCATGGCATTATTTTTTTACAATTTAAATAAGACACACTAGTCCTCGGCCTAAATTTTTAACACAAACACAGATGAACTCCCAGCATTAACACTTAATATATTTAATGTGAATATAAAAACTCATTGCCTTTTCTCTTCACTATTTCAGATTATTTGACACTTGTGAAGATAGATACAATAATATAAAAAATGAAGTAGGCAACATGATAATGACTCAAATAGGCCTCACAATGTTCAAATATGAGAGAGAACTGGACACCTATGTGGCTACAGGATACACCTTCCATTTATGTCCACAAGTATTTGGGGATGTTGACCAGTCATTCATATTTCAAGCTTCAACACTTAAGTTTCTTTGTAGACATAATTTTGATTTTAATAAGGTAAGAATAATCATTGCTACTATTAAATGATATCTCAAGAGTAATAATCACCCATGTCTCATTTCAACTAAATGTGTTTGAATCTTTACATGCAAAAATTCACTGGCTACACAGTTTTCCTTAAAATACATATTGCAATTATGGATATATATAGGATGGAAACTTACAGTGGGGCACAACAAGGGGAAGTATCTTATCTGTTTTTTGTTGATCCTGTTTCTAATGCTGATTAAAATCGACTGTCGGACTAATCATTGTTGGAGTACTAAAAGAGTTGGAAATCATGAATATCTTTTAGGAAGTCCAACTTACCTTTTTTACTTATCAATCTTTTTATTGACTGAATAAAAATATGTGATTGAGTTTGAGCTGGCTAGTTCGTTAGCCAGCTCATCATTTAAATTATAATATATAAGTTATTGTATGGTTAGGAGATGATGGGGCTGACATGTCGATGTGGCAGAAGTCCCAAACAAATAAATAGGGAAAAAAGGAGCATGGGATTAGGGAAGAGGGAAGTGGGCCAAGTGTGTTAGGAAATTTGGTTTGACAGGCCCATTATCTTACTTTAGTACTCCTCTTTCATGACAATACCATTACAGCAGTCAAAACTAGTGGTTAATTAATTTTTCTTCTAAAATCACTTTTCAGTTTACATATGAAGGTCTTCCATATCTAAGTAAAGCTGAAGAAGAAAAAATAAGGCAACAAATTAAAGATAAAACACTTTTCAATAATGTAAATAGATCATTAGATTTATATGAAGAAAAGCTACTGCAGAACCACTGTTCAGAAGTTTCAAAGTGAGCTTAAGTATAATATTATGTAACAAAACTTTATGTGTGTGAATCCACAGAAATAGCAAATCAGAATATCACTAATTGCTAATGACATGTTCTTACAATGAAGTGTCTTATGTACTCCTTTCCTAAATAAAAAATTAGTTGTATCTCTTAATAAAGAGATACAACTAATTTTTTACACTGGCCTCTTCCCTGTTTCTCACTACTCATGGCCAAAAGGAACCTGCATCTTTCTTAATAGAGTGAATAACATAAAATAAATAAATGTTTGTCAATTTTAAACTCAATTTATGTATTTCAGGTGGTTAAGCACAAATGATGGTGAAACTATGTACATAGAAGTTACAAGTCCAGTTTTAAGATTTATCACCCACAATGAGCTACGTATACGATTTCCGAATATCCTAACTACAGATAGCTTAGGTAATAGCAAGAAGGTAAAAAACTTATCTGTACTTAGTTTAAATAAAAATTTGAATATCCAATTGTTGTAGCATAGACTGTGATTTATTGCCTTGTAAAGATTGTATAAAAGATACTTATTATAAATTATTTATAATTAATTAATTTTAGATTTTCATCACATAGTCAATATCCTGTAGGGAAATCTTGCGCTTTTTCGAACTATATTCGAGTACGGCGCGCAGTAGTGTTTAGCGATTTTTAAACGTCTAATGGCCAAATAGTCAGGGATACACATTCCATTTTTTATACTAATTACTATTAAGCTAATTTTCTATGAGTACATTCACTTTGATGAGTCACTCAACTTTTTCTATATTTTCGATTGTGGTAACTAACAGGAGTAAATATGTTGATATGATGATTCTCACAAATGTATTACTAACTGGGTCTTTTTTTTTTGTTAAATCTCAAGATAATTATCTGAAATATTCATCCTACAAAATGTATGGTTTGATCAAAGAGTCCTCCTTCAAACATGTATCAATATCAGCATCATCAAAATTTATAACTAACCAGCAGATTTTTTTTCTGTTGCTTAATTCAGATTTATATAATTTAACACCAACATTGGCCTGATGTCGAGCATAGCCCAGGTACCAAGTAATACTTATTACATGTGAGCAACAACACACAAAGCGAAAACCAACAATGAGGTTGCATTAATAGCCTGTGATGGCACTTCTACCTATTTGTTCCCAATCAATTGCGATGAACACAAAATAGGACTTTCGAGACACGTGCCTTATTTTCACTTTTGCTTGAATTAAGTAAGAACTTAATCCCCCTAATCTTGATAAATCAATTTCATTATCTCGGCATACTTCAATAGTATATAAACAGTGAAAACGGAGTGGTTCACCGATATAGTATCTAGCTTGTCGAATTTGGTAGATTCCACAGGCAAAGAGCACCAAGTCTTCTAAAGAGAGATTTGGAAGTACAATATCTAATCTTGTAATGATTTGAAATACCTGAGCTGCGTCAGTGATTTATCATATTTAATAAATATTGACTTGTTTATTTACCCTTCCAGTCAACATCTCATTACAATATTTTTTCTACTAATAAGTAGTGTGCAATTGTATATGGTAATGATCACTGTCAATTCGTTTTTCTGCATTCAATTTCGTTCAGGTTTAACAAAATATTTATTTATTATTATTTCCTTTATCCCATTATATAAAAAAAATATTGCTACGAAAATAAACTACTCTAATAGTGCCTATAAAATGTATATAATTTCGCTCATGTTAGCTTTTAAAATTATGTGACACTGAAAATGCCATTCTTCTATACCCAGTTTACTGGAAATAAAAATTATTTAAATTTCGAAAAATATGTTTTCACTTTATGTTACAAATAGGAAAATGAAAAAGTGACAATTCTTGTAGAACTATGTACATACCTATTTTCTCGTAGGACATTGTTTTATTTGAACCGAGAATACACTAACATATTATGTAATATTTTTGTCCTACAGTTAGTAAAGAGAAAAATGGTCTTATGGTATTAACTACTTTAGAGCTGGGATCGGGATAACGTACCACGCAATTTGTAGGAAAATGTTGCTGTTAAATTATATAAATATGAACTAAGCAACAGAAACAAAATCAACTGGCTAGTTATCATATTTGATGACCTTGTTATTGATACATGTTGGAAGGAGGAGAACTCTGATCAAACCATACATTTTCTAGGACGAATATTTCAGATAATTCTAAATCTTGCGATTTAACAAGAAAAAGACCCAATTAATAATACATTTTTTAGAATCATCAAATCAACATATTTCATCCTTGCTAACCCTGCTAGTTATCACAATGAAGCTACTCACGGAAAATTAGCTTGATAGGAATCACTAGCAAAAATGGATGGTGTATCCCTGACTAAAATTATTATATTTTAATTTTCTGTTTGCAAAAAAATATTTAAACCATAATAATGAATTACCTACGTGAGAACTAGAGGGGAGAGGTTCTTAGCATATACTTTGGATGGTCACCGAGGGTAGAAGGATGTAAAAATTGTAAAAAAAGGGGTCACATAGTATGGGTATATTCCCTAATAAACTCTAAATATATATCAAATCTCACACTGTAAGCATATAACACTATGTAATATGTTTATAAAGGTACAAAGCTATCTTCTAATCTTTCCAAGTATACATAGATGTTAAAACTGTCAAATAATATTTACACCAAGTTTTCTATGTGATTTCAGGTTCTAATATACAGAGATAAATATGTTGAAGGAGCAAACAGTGCACCTATGGCAATACTAGAAGACAACTTAATGAACCATGTGCTAGGTTTCTCTCAAGTTATTTCACTATTGGAAAAGTATAGGAAACCTTTAATAGGTCACAACTTGTTTTTGGACACAGTGCTTTTGCACAACCAATTTATAGGACCGCTGCCTAATAAATATGCAAGTTTTAAAAAGAATATCAACACAATGTTTCCAAGTATATTTGACACAAAGTATATTTCACATGAAATGAGTAGAAAGTTATCATTTGACGAAGTATGGAAATCAAATGCTTTACAGGAGTAAGTATTAAATTTGATATCCAATTACTCAAATTACAGTTTAAAATATTGACCAGATTAAGCATGATGTCCATTTGCATTACTAAAGTAGTTAGTTAGCTTGCAAAAGTGACGTGTTAAGTCCTTGTCATAGTTTGGAAAAACATTTTCCAGTTCAGTAATAAGTTGTTGATTATTGCCCAGTTCCTATATCATACATGGTCTTACTGGCGGCTGTTTGTTTGCCACTATTGGTTAAAATTTGACATTATCTCCATACAAGTAATCTCAAAATTCAACCAATGGTAGGGCAAGTGAATGAATAGTGAGATATAGGAACTAGCCACAAGTTGACATCTGAACAAAGCATGTTAAGGACCTATTTGAAAGTTAACTAATGGAAGTGTAGATTAAGCTTTAAACCCAATGGCGGCTATCGTTATTAGGAAAAAATAGACAAATTGAAAATAAACTTAATAAGAACTAGGATATATCCGCGACTTCGTCCATGCTTGACTTGATATTCCCGCGGAATTCCCGGGACGAAGTACAGCAGCATTTGAAAAAGAATGTAAGCTATCGTTTTATTGAAAATTATGTCAGAACAAGCCAATTTTAAGCACCCGAATTATCAATCAGTGAAAAAATCACATTGGAATTCGATTTTTTTTAATGTTTTAAATTATTCCCAGGATAAAAAGTAGTGCGGATTTTAAGTGTAAAAATTTGCTGTCGATCAGCGAAACCCGCATCAAATCGGCCCAATAGTTTTTACATTGGGCCGACTGTTACATCTTGAACAAACAGACAAGAAACCTCAAAAAAATTGCATTGTGTTCTTGGTCGTTTATTTAGTATATTCAGTATTGTTTAATAGATTCAATGTACAGACATGGCACTTTTAGAGTTTTATAATATTATAGATTTGAAACGACTGATTTTATCTAAAAAAATATTCCATATAGTATATATAGGATTTGGCCCTGAAGGCCCACTTGAAAATTCACCTGTATATACATACTCACAGTTTTCTTTTTCATCACAGTTTATATGAATTCTTCTCAGAGGGCAAATGTAAGAAGCTTCAGAATGGTGTGAACCTAATAAAATTGAGTACACCTTTTAATGTAAAACAGTCGTACCATGAGGCTGGTTGGGATTCCTTTTGTTCAGGTATGATAACATATTTTTTCGTTACATACTCATCAATTCTAGCGTACCACAAAATTTCTGTACGCCTTTCAAAGGCGCAACATGTACTGTATTATAATTACTTTGACTAGTAGTCCTCCTCACCTTAAGCAATATTTTGAATTCCTTCGCCTTTCTACTTCCCACAATGTGCGCACTCATACGTATCGTAAACTCACTACACCTGCACACACTTCATTCATTTTTGATAGCTCTTTTACAGTGCAGGTTGTCAAACTTTGGAATGCGCTGCCTCTTACTGTCAGAGAGGCCAAAACATCGCCTACATTTAAGAACGCACTCAGAAAATACTACTTTTTCTTAAATAATTATGCCTAATTCGTATACTATAGACAAATTTAATTTATAAAGTATCTAGCTTCTGCCCGCGACTTCGTCCAAGTGGAATTTTTTTTTTTACTATCCCAGGAACTACTTAATTTTTCGGGATCAAAAGTATCCTATATGTTGACCAGGGATATAAGCTTCCACCATACAAAATTTTATTTAAATTGGTCCAGTGGTTTCGGAGATTAGCCGGTACAAACAGACAGACAAACAAAAAATTTTAAAAATATCTAAATTAGTAATATTTCACTTCTTACATCCCCCTGACTCGGTTTTTATCATTTTTTTTCATTGTACAGAAATTCGACCTCTACAGTTTTATTATATGTATAGATTTAAGTATGTTTATTTAATTTATATGTAGTTTAAGCATGTTTGTTTATAATATGCCTAATAATCTGCACTACCTACGTCGCCAGATTAGGTTAAACTATTCCTTAAGTTAGGTCACCTGGAAGAGATTGCTTTAAGCGATAAGGCCGCCTTATGTTTCTACCATGGTAATATTGTAATCGGTGAGCAATAAAGTGTTATCTATCTATCTATGTCCTCTGTAACACCACAAGTCATAATGTATCTTTCATCTGTGCAGGAACAGAGAAAGAATACAATTTCCTGCGATCGGACGGGCCTGTCGTAAGAGGCGACAAAACAACCCACAGCCAGGTGGTAGGGTATTTTTCCGTCTGGATGGCTAACACCCCTATAGAGTATGCCGCTATAACGACCTTGAGTTGTGTTCCGGCATTAGCAGCCAAGTTCCAGTCTCCCTTTAGAGAGCGACAGTGCGTTGATAGCACCTTTGGTGTTACAAATGTCCATAGGCGATGTTAAACGATTTCCATCAGGTGAACCGTCTGCCTGTTTGCTGACTTCATGCAAAAAAATGTGTATAACTTGACATCCTTCACACAAATCTATCAATATTTATTTGTTGTAACTTATCCGTTAATATAATAGTGATTATCTCTTAATAAAGCGTACTGCTTCATACGTCTGGGTCATTGGGCGGCATGTGAGATCCGGGGCAAATATCGACCGGTAGGACCCACAGAAAAACTAGCCGCACTCGCTCCTTACTGCAACAGGATCAATGTTATACGAGCCGCCGTACCTTATATGGTACGTATGTATATCAAACTCAACAATATCCCTTTGCAGGTCCTAAACTTCCATGCTTAAGAGGAACGGATGCTATACTCTATCTGAGGTTAGTTAACTAGCTATTAAATATGAACGGTCTTATTCATATTGAGTTAGAATAAGTTTGTAGGCTTCTTTAAAAACCATAAAGAAGCCTACAAACTTAATCTAACTCAATATGAATAAGACTGGAAATGCTTATGCAATTACACACTTAAAATGTTTTATTAGGGGTGCGGACTGTCAAAACAACTGAGATTTTTTTAAAACTTACAGATAGTCGCAGCCTCAAAAGAAGTTTAGAAGAAGATATAGCGCATTAATTATTTTTCAAAAGTAATTAATGTTATTTCTATAACGAAATTTTATAAATTACAATGTTACGAGCTGCGAGACTCGAATTAAAATAATTAGAACTATACAAACAAATGTACAAATTAACCGAACACAACAAGTCCAATTATGCAGAAGGTCGTAATTCAAATGCCGACTTATTAGGGTAATAAATGTGCTTTGTTTCAGATGATGTCCGCGAGGTGGGCCGAATTTTTGTGTTTGTCCGGATCTGAGATCCTGGCTGGCTCACAATACAACAATGCCAATGATAACCATATTATTAGTTCAAACACGGGTAATAAATGTGCTTTGTTTCAGATGTGCAGGTGGGTTTTGTGTTTGTCGGGATCTGAGTTGTAACAATATGATAACATATTATTTTCACACCTGTTCTGTTTTTATATGTAAAATATTAAAATTTAACATGTGTCGGCTCTCCTTATTGTTAGTTTATATTGAGTATAAGTTTTAGTTAAAAAAATAGGCAATGCCATATCCGAACATAAAATATAGATTTGTCAATATTCAAACGTTTGATTCGCCCTCTACCAAAGACACTTGATGTGAACCTCATCTATGCTCTCTCCACTCTCTGCCGTCTTGTTAAACGTGTGTACTCAAAAAGATAATGAAATAAATCAAGGAATCAATTAATTATCATTTTATTTTATATACAACATAAACGGTCTGTATTATTGAACTATAAATATTTTTCAAACAAGTTCAGGGTCGCGTCACAATCAGATTTTGACTTGAGCAATCGCAGCAGTTTTACAGCGTCGTTAACAAAAAATATAGGCAATAAATAAAGTACGTATATCTAAAGCTAAACATCGTTAAAACCCGAAACGGTATTCAATCATTTTTCCTAACATTTTATTTTTCTCGCTTGTGTACCGAAAACAAAAGTTTTTACCAACATGTTCCAAACCCGAAGGCATAATATGCTAAGTCAGTTTTAACAAATTTTACGTTGCTTAAAACAGAATAATTCTATAATAGACAAACTTTGTAATTAAAATTTTGATTTTACATTTTATATAGATCGGCTGATTATGTAACACCAAATTTTATAAACTGTCACCACGCACCTAGACCCGTGAACTAAAAGAAACTTCGTTTAAAAAACCGACTTCAAAAACTAAAAAGTGTAAAATAACTTATTTGTAAAGCTATTATTAATTATAATATTTTATTTATAATATATATTATCTAAAACATCTTAAAGTCGGTGCTTAGTAATTTTCAAAATTAGGAATTTTTATGTTTTACTTCGCACCGACTTCAACGTGTTTTAGATAATATATATTAAAAATAAGATATTATAATTAAAAATAGCTTTAGAAATAAGTTATTTTATACTTTTTAGTTTTTGAAGTCGGTTTTTTTAAACGAAGTTTTTTTATTTCTTACTTTTTAGTGTCTAGCTATGGGTAGGCCTACGAAAGGTGCCGTGCGCCTTAAAAAATATAGGTCCCAAGAAAGGGGAACGGAAAATTTTCATAAAATGAAAACTACTGCGCCAAACTATGTTAAATTTTTAGGGGACCAAATGGCAACTATTCTGCATCGAACTAAAAAAAGAATAACGTAAATCGGATCATAAATCTCAGAGTAATAGGTGTACATACATAAAAATAAATAAAAAAACCAATCAAGTTGAGAACCTCCTCCTTTTGGAAGTCGGTTAAAAAGTGGTGCATGTTATGATTTCATACACACTATCACCGGCCCACAAACCAAGTGCTCTGTATTTTTGATCAGACTCATTTATTCTGATGCATTTCGATGCGCTGAATTAGAATCTGGGGTCAGTTTGGTCCATACACCCTCAAAATTTTGAGCACCACAAAAAATTGCATTTAAAAATGACGAAAAATAGCAGTTATTATTAAAAATAATTAAACAATTTTCAGGAGTTTTATACAATTTATTTGGATTTTCGAGAGTTTATAGGTCAAATGGGCTTGAGATTCAAAATTCACGGGCCAAAATACTGTTACGAGTTGCAGGACTCGAATTAAAATGCCGTTGGAATTATTATAGAATTTATTAGAACTATACAAACACGTATCACACAGGTACAAATATAACTGAATACAACCAGTCCAAACGTAATGCACAATTCAATAACAATAAAGTCAATCACTAAATAAGTCACCGAATGTACACAAGTCTTGCTTCGCTTGTGGTTATCGCTCGATTGACGATCTCTTCATTGGGGCATTGCTTTATGCTGCACGAATGCAATATGTCTACCTGAACGCGCGGACCGAATTCTTTAGAATCACACCTGGCTAATGATTACCATAAAAGATTATAGTACACAATGGGCTGTTTTTCTAATCACAAATTAAACAAAAGAAGTCCAAATGCCGAAAAGTAATAAAACCTGCAAAACAGGTATGTAGGTGTGAATTTGTCTTTGTTGGTCCTAACAATACATGAAAATCATACTTTATCTAGTTCCATAAAACTATTTTAATCGCCAAAACTGCCATTTTTTGGGGTTTATTGCAATCTACTCAAAATTTTCAGGATGTGTGGACCAAACTGACCCCAGATTCGGATTCAACGCATCGAAATAGATAAGCATAGGTTAATAATAGGTTTGGTGGTTTAGGTACAGACCACGTTTTTTGTGGGCCGGCGATAATTATCTAACGAGCAGTGTGGTCGTTATGTGAATGATTTTTAACAGATTTATGCATGATATGCGGATATTATACTCATTCTCTCTCTTTTCTTTCACCTTCTCCCAATTATTTGGGGTTGGCACAATATATCTTTTCCCTCTACACTCCTCTATTCTGACATACGTCCTCTATCACACCACAAATCATCATATCATCCTTCACACAATCCATCCATCTCTTTTTCGGTCTACCTTTACATTTGTATGCATCAATCTTGTAGTTTATCATTCTTTTTGTCACGTGACTTTCATCCCTCCTCATTACATGCTCATACTACCTTAATCTTCTTCCTCTCAATTTTTCAGTCACTGGTGCAACTTTCAAAGATCCCCTTATGTACTCATTTCTCACCTTATAAAAAAAATCTCATATCATTCTTTTTGTCACGTGACTTTCATCCCTCCTCATTACATGCTCATACTACCTTAATCTTCTTCCTCTCAATTTTTCAGTCACTGGTGCACCTTTCAAAGATCCCCTTATGTACTCATTTCTCACCTTATAAAAAAAATCTCATCCATTCTTGTAACACCACACTTCCATCTCAGCTGAGTGGAGACGTTTGTGATCTATCACTTTAGTGGCCCAAAATTCAGAAACGTATAACATGACTGGTCGTATGACAGATTTATATATCTGAACTTTTAGTTTCAGTGGCATTAGTTTGTCGCATGTCACACCGGTTACTTGTCTCCACTTTAGCCATGCTACATTTATTCTTCACTTTACATCCTTCTCTATATCACAATTACTCTGCAGTAGTGAACCGAGATATCATCTGAATTCGGAGTTACATGTTAATGTGGCTGATTGTAGATTAAGAGGCACAGCGCTAAGGATACTGCCAAAATCGCAAAACAGGTATTCGATTTTAGTTCTATTGATTTTCAACCTCACGTGCTCTAGCGCTTGCTGCCACCTGAAAATGAAAATATTTATTTCTTAAGAAACACGCACAATTTGTAGTCAGTTGCTGGAATCTTCTTTTAAACAAATTTTAATTGTATCAAAGATCCCACCTATCTAGTTTGTTTTGATGTGCCACCCTTCTTATTCTTCATCTACCAGGACAATATCTAAAACATCTTAAAGTCATCAATGCGAAGAGCATACATTAAGGTGCCTCTTCCTGTGCCTCTGCGGTCAACGCATCCATGACCAGCAGAAACAGTTAAGGACTTACGGCGGATCCCTGGTGAAAACTTACCTTTACAGAGAACTTTTTCGTGGTTCCTTCTGCAGAGTGGACTTGTGTACTAACATTCTCATACATGCTTTCTATCAATCTTATGTACTTCTCTAGCAAACCTTTCGCTCTGAGGATCCCAACAAAACTTCCCGGAGGACGCGGTCGTATGCTTTCTCTAGATCTATGAAGACCATATGGAGATTTTTATGTATCTGTCTGTATTTTTTCATTAGTTGGCGTATTGAAAATATGGCATCAGTTGTGCTACGACCAGGCATAAACCCGAACTAGGATAGCGCCACCTCCGTTTCTTTCCGTAGTCATTCCTCAATCACTTTTCCCATGCTTTCATATTATGTGACAGCAGCTTTATGCCCCTATAGTTGTTACAATGTTGGATGTCACCTTTTTGCTTGAATATGGGCACCAGATATGATTGGTGCTACTCCTGGGGTATAAGTCTCCTCGATCATCAACTTATTAAAGAATAGAGCTAGTAGCCACATCCTTTCATCCGCTCCTAACATCTTCCATACTTCGGTAGGGACCATCTGGTGCCACTGCTTTACCATTCTTCATTTTTCATACAAAAGCTAATCTCCCAATAAAATTCATAATCAGAGTTAGCCCGTTAGAAATCATGGCCTCAATTGTATTAAACGTTTTGATTATTAGGATTCGTTTTAATATTTTTTCCTGTGAATGTTCGAGGTATTCTTTTGATGTTCTATTTATATGTATATTACAGAGTTTCGTAGAAAACGATCCCGAACGACATCGGCCCGAGTTGCTCCACGTCAAGTCACTCAAGGAGCGCGTCATAAACGTCGGAAAGGTAATATATTTATGTCTATTTTTAAGGTGTTTGCACAAAATAAAAAAGTATTGGCCATAATTATGTGCAATAGTTGAATTTAAAAATATAAGTCGGGTTTTGTCGCGTTTAACATTTGTTGGGTGAATATATCCGTAAAACAACCTAACAACCTAACTCTCAAACTTAGTGGAAAGTGGGTGTCTGCCAATCACATCTATTGCAGTATCGATACCCCATAGAACAGGCAAGCTCATTAAACTAATTATTTGATTAATTTGCGTAATGTATTTTCTAAATAATATTTCTTTAAAAAAATGTGTAAAATGTAATGGCCTACATTACATTTTTTACACAAAATAATAAACTTTGAAAATATATTGGAATACCAGAAGAAGTTTATAGAGTTAGAACGAAATTATAATATTTTTTTTATTTTACAACTGTCAAGCGAAATTTTAATTATATTATGTTTCTGAGATATAGTGATCAAACTTGACAATTTGAAAATGTCAAACTTAAAATAATGTGTACATTCTAACACTAGTTTGACATTTGCAATTGTCAGTTTAAAACGTATTTTAAAATGTTTTTAGGTTACGAAGGTTTTATATTTTAAGCTATTTAAAAATATTTTTATATATCTGGTCGTACATTCAGTTGGCACTTTCTCGATATTGGTCACCAGTGTATTGGTGCCTTTAAAGACAAGGTGATACGTTATATTTACGATGATTTTATCAAGCTATTTTTTTGCAATGTAAGATAGACCACTATCACCGCATACCAGTTTTTAGCAGTTGTTATTTTCGGCATATAAATCATTTTACAATTCTATTCGGGGATCGTAGTGTTCACATTGGGCCGTATTTGTTTTGGTCTTGGTGTAAAGGCATATTTAAAATTTGTACACGTTTACGAAATGGTCGTAGGGCTAAGAACGGGGAAAGAATACAATTTTCTGCAGCCGGGCGGCCGGTCATAATGGGCGACAAAACAACCCATAGTGAGGTGGTAGAGTATCTACCCGTCTGGATAGCTACAACCCCTGGTCTAGAGTATACCGTCATAAACACCTTGAATTGTGTTCCGGCATTAATAGCCAGGTTCCAGTCACCTTTTACGGAGCGACAGCACGTTAATAGTAACTTTAGTGTTACAAATGTCTATAGGCGATGGTAACCGCTTTCCATCGGGTAGGCCGCCTGCCTGTCTGCTGAACTAGTGCAATAAAATAAAAAAATAGACTTTTCCTTGATAAAAGGTATAAATCTAATTGAATTGTATAAGTTACACTAACCTAACAAATAATCTAATAATTAGCGACTACCGCATGGTCATTTCATAGTTTGTGCTATCTCAATAGTTTCTGCGCTTAGTAACAGCTTAAGCGTCTACAATTCGAAAGCACTTGTAATTAATAGTGTAGTTATAGAAACGTATTTTGTCGATCGATATTAAAAAAATTGTAAGCGACAAGACTAGTATCTACGTTTTTGTTCGGTCGCTCAAATTTAGTATTCACTATAACATTATATATCACCAAGGTAAGCAAATGACACTTGTCTTATAGGTAATATATAATGGACCACTCTAGGGCCGATCCCAAGCACCCAGACCATAGTAAATAATGGAAATTACGTAAACAAAATTTACCATGCCAGGAATCGAATCTGGATCCTCTGTGTGGTCCTGAGACTGGCCGGCAAGATATAAAAACCTGCCACAAATCCTCCTATCCACCAAATTGAATGGCTTTATACTGAGTTGTGTTCTATCTATATTACCAAACTATTGCTGCAATTGCTTATGTATGTTGAAGTGGGTTCGAAAATGGTTTAGATTCATAATTGGACCCGATAGGTGACGCGTTAAACTCCGTTTATAGCATGGAATGGCATATAATAAAATACAATTTAAAAAAATGAATTTCGAATAATAGACAGCGCAGCAGAGGAGTACGTAACCACTGTCAAATGTTTGATTTAAAAAAAAATTAAATCTAAATATCATAGAGAGTAGTAGTAGTAATACAATTTACCACAATGACAAGCAAAGAATCACGGTATCGAAATTATTTAAGAACTTTATATGTGGGACACTCAGAAAGTTTTGCGAAAATAAAAAAAAATTGTCTGTAGGTAAATATTTTTTTATTAAACCTTTTCAAAGTATTCTCAACCAGCCTCTATACAAAGTTTCATGTGTCTGAACTAGTTTTCGAAACACTTTTTCTACCACAGACACCTCGTTTACAGCTTGTTCGAACACTGATAGCGCGCGCCGGAAGATTCCGGCGACGCAAATTGTATCCCTTTGCGCTGATTTTTTATTTTCGTAAATAAAAAAAATCACGGTTCTAGGTCAGGGCTGTAAGGATGGTGACCCAGGAGTTTGACCGGCGTGCTGTCCAGGAAGTCCCTCGTTTTAAGCGCGATATGGGCGGGCGCGTTGTCGTGGTGAAGCAGTAGCCCACAGAGCCCTGTGTTTGGTCGCTTGTTGCTCACAACAGAGAAAACTTCTGCCAAGCATTTGGTAGTATACCATTCGGCGTTGATGCTTCTTTGGTTCCGTAAAGGAAATGACACCAAGTAGCCAGTCAGTCAATTTGAAATACTCGCAATCAAAATCTTTCCCCGCTTCTAGATCGCTTCACTTTAGTAGGCGTTGATTCGTTTTGAAACACCCAAACCGTCGACTGGAGTTTTGTTTCTGGATCGTATTGATAAATCCAAGACTCATCACCTGTAATGATGTCGTAAACACACCGAAACGAGCCTGCTTCAAATTTGTTTATCATGTCATGGCACCATTCCACCCGGGCCTGCTTCTAAGCATCGGTTAGGTTGAGTGGCATCCAGCCTGAAACTATCCTCCTCACGCGAAGATGCACTTGTAGAATCTCGTGAAAACTTCCCGATCCAATCTGCAGTACGTGCTGAATCTCTTGATACGTAACTCGCCTATTGTCTTGGATTACATTTTTCACTGCTAGCACGTTTTCTTCCGTAACAGCCGTCAAAGGGCGACCACTTCTTTCTTCATCCCCCAAAGTCAGTGACCGCGCTTGAATTCGTTGTATCAACGATACACGGTTCTCTTAGAAGGAAGGTCCTTCATCCATGAATGCCATTTGAAGTCTATCGTACGATTCGTTCGGTTTCAGGCGACACTAGAAATCGTTAAAAATCATAGTGAGAAAATGTTCCCGGCGCAGATCCATTTTTCAATTAGACACGATAATTTAAATTAGCTCGCAAACAATGTGGGGGAAATTTTGAAATTGGAACGTTAAGTACGTTTTTAGTTTTTTTTCTTTAACGGATTCCGCGGTTAGCGTTGAGCCAACGACAAATACGTTTTTAGTTATATATAAATAATCATATTTTCAAAATAAATTATAACTGGCCAGTCTCTCATATATAAAAACTTTTTTTCGCAATACTTTCTGAGTGGCCTGGTATATAAAATTCTTTCATAGGTCACTGAACGCCTCCTAAGCCTCTGGACCGATTTTGATGAAATTTTTATATGTTTGAGTGAGTCCCGGAATGGTTTAGATTTAGACAATCGGGTTCTGTTTTTTTATGTTGCCAGAGCAGAACAAAGTCAATCGAGCCCGCTAGTCTACATATAATGTGAGCCAAATATCATATCTTCAATGATAAACAACTTTGGCGTACAAACAGACAAAGACCAGAGAGAGACCATACGTATTCCACTGTTCTTTGAAACCTTAATGCTGAATCTTTATAGTAATAATTACAGACGTTCCTTGAAGCTTTTGTTCGAGCTTCATAATATATTTATTTATAGACAAAGCCCATAAGTATTTTGGCATGCCATAAACCTTGGTAATGTAGTAAAATTGAGATTTCAGGGAACCGGGAACTGGATTCAGTTCCCAGACATATGCGATAGTTAACTTCTCTTAATGCATGAGTTTTATTTTTTTAAATCTATCCCGAATTGAAATATAACATAATTGCACAGTGTATTTTTGTCTGTAAACACAGTTTTCAATGTGACTGCCTAGCCCTGGCTGTGAAGAAAAATATTCATAAATTATATTCGTTTCCTAACAGAACATCTGCTAAACGTCCAATTCCTCATCTGAAACTGTCGTATTGCCGTGTACACACAAATACATCAAATTTTAGCTCGTGTCAGATGTTGCAGTGGGAATTTTATTCTTACACCCAACAACTTAAAGTCGAAATATACATTTCTCGTCACGACAGCTGGTACGATTAGTATGCACCTTCTTCTGTGTGTAATTTCAGAGAAATCCGCAAATTTTTACAGGAACCCCGATAGAGCTCTGAACGGGTTGCATAACCAGCTAAACAAAAATCTATTTTAAGCGGAATTGTAAGCGGATTTGGGTTCATCGGCGACGTCGCGATCCTCGGAGCCAAAATTAGCGCTCATAATTATATAAAGAACAGTTATGGTAGTAATAATTGTCACCTCGGCCGGTGAAGTGATGTTCGGTGCGGGTGTATTCCTACTGGCATACTGTGTCGCCTTTGTGAGTCGTGTCCCGCGGGCAGTGTCGGCCTGTGTCGCGGTTTGCGAACCGTGCGTGCGCGGCCGCCGCCGTTGGCCGCCCGCCAGGGCCACGCACACGCAGCCACACTCCCACACACGCATAGCTCGCACGCCGTGCACATATTTCCCGTTGCTAGTTAAAACAGATTGATAATGCCCAAGTGTCACAAGCTGAAAGCTTTATTTTTACATCGGGCTACTTTTTCTCTAGCTGAAAAAACATTGGACGGTGTTTAATTTCCCCGATGGACAAAACCTCATTTTTCATGCCACTGTCAAGGTTGATATAAGGTTAGGATATAAATAAATTTCGTCCCGGCGCGAATGTTGCTCTTTGCTATATTACAACTCGCGATAGAGTCTTTTGTCACAAGAAGAAAGCTGATGCTTTGAAAATACCAGGCAGCTTACTGGTAAGACACTTGCGTCTAATTTCTGTGACGTAGATCCGAATCTTGGCCGGAAGGATAAGTCACTGGGGTAGTGTTTTTCATCAAATAACTATATTGTCACATTTACCTCCTGCTGTTATTGAAAAAAAAAACCATCGTAATGTCCCTGCTACGCCTGAGATAATGTTAGTGTTAGGAATTCTGGTACGCAGATGTAGGCAAGGGTTTAATACATTATTTGAGATGCGACGTTATTAATGACGTAAAATATCGAAATATTACTCATGTATATACACTACTGTAGCTAATCATTAAGGACATTATTTTTTAAAGCTATGAGTGAATCGCATTTGGTGACAATCACTAATACTAATGCAGGAGGGATACATGAGAAAAGCTGCATATCGAGATCACAGATAGGTGAAACTCGCCGATCCATTTCAGATAATCGATCTCATAGACGGGGTTGCCCGTTTAGAATAGTATTTTCCAATATGCTTACATCCATATTATTATACATAAAAATATATTCGACTGTGGCACAGACCACTCACGGGTTTATTCGTGCCGCGGAGAGTTGTGTAAAATACATAGTGAAACTTAGAAAAATAAATTACACAATATTATCCATTTTTATAAACTAATAATACAATATTGTACATAGAATTACATACATATTAATACGTGAAGCAAAAACTTTGCACCTCTTTTTAACGAAAATTGCGCGGAGGGAGGAGTATAAAATTTCGCATACTTATAGTTTATATAGAGAATAAGTGCAGAATGCTAATATTTTTTCAAATTATGCACAAAAAATAAATTAAATCAATAGAAAAAACATTACGCACACGCGCGCATATATACACTTTTGTTTATTGTTAAAGTCAAATTAACAGTGTAGTCTTAGCGAAATCTGTGATTATAGAACTATAGTCTTTGACAAGAGAACCTTAATAATGTTCAAACTTATAATTTAAATTAATTATGGTCGAATTTCGACCACTAGTAATACAACAAAATAACAATTATACATAGACAAATACAATAAAAGAAAAGTGAGTTATATATTTTCGTCCTGTAGTCTCTCAAGACTATAAGTAGAAACTGACCCTAGGTCTCCGTCTTCTATGGGTAAGGTGCCCAGAAGGCTGGCTACGTTTCCTCGCTCCTCCCAGTATTATTGAAGATGTATAATTACACTATACACTGATGAAATTTGTGTTGGTAGGTGGCGACTTTACTGGCTGGCTTTGGATCGATTGATATAAAACCTTATGGCAGTCGAACAGCTCTCATCGCTGCGAGCTCTCAAATTACGTAAGTATTACGGGTATCGATATTCAGTCGTGACAGCTGAATAACCAATACATTCGCATCGCAATCCAATAATCTGGAGGCTTACTCTAAAAAATTTTCATCGTTTTCGTAAAATATAAAAAATATAATTTCTAATGCTTGTTTTTTTATTGAAATAAATATTATTTATCCCACGCCGCTGTCAGTGTGGAGATAAGGTGGAGCGCCTCGGTCACCGTGATTTATCTTGTATCAGAAGTGCCGGCAGAACTCCGCGTCATGCAGCACTTAATGACATAATCCGTCGGGCTCTTGTCACCGCCGGGGTACCTGCCGTTCTAGAACCGAACGCCTTGTGCCGCGACAATGGCAAGAGACCCGATGGAATGTCTTTGGTGCCCTAGAGGATGGGTCGCCCTTTAGTATGGGACGCGTCTTGTGTCGATACTCTGGCGGCGTCCCATCTTTCAGCCACTAGCATTTCTACCGGTACAGCTGCTGCACAACAGGAGGACCTAAAATGCCGCAAATATTCCGCCATCAGAAATGGTTACATATTTGCGGCTTTTGGGGTCGAGACCATGGGGGCCTGAGGCGCACAAACTTTATCGAGACAGCGAAACGCCTGGTAGACGTCTCAAGTAACCAAAAGACTGGTCTATACCTCGGACAACGCATTAGCGTTGCCATACAGCGAGGTAATGTAGCCAGTCTTGGGCACGTTTCCAAGTGACAGCGGTGTGTCACTAGATTTTATAGTTTAATTTTAATTTGTACATATAGTTTTATTTAGTTTAATTGTATAACATTTTTTATTTTATTTATTTTGTGCTATATATACTTTTGTCGAAGGATATTTTCTTATTATTGTCTTTTTAAAATATCATTGAATCACCTTGATTCCAATCTTGTTATGTAGCGGTACCGCTTATTTGAGGCAGTTTATTTTCCAGGCCTTATTGGTCAGATAGTTACAAATAGATTAACCTACAATATACAGCAAAGGAAACATCGTGAGAAAAACCCCACTGAGATCCCCGATGAAACCAGCTCACCAATCCGACCTCAGCAGTAGCACTTTCATGGCTTGATATATCGCCATGCGCTATTAACAAAATCGGATATGTAAAACATGCTTTTTACAGGAGTGCCCTTTAAAGTTCCTAATATGAATGAAATAATAAACGAAACGAAGTTAATTTATGATATTCGCAGTATATTGGTCTTTTGCAATATATAACAATTTCTAATAGACTAAAATATTATTTATTTTATTCAGTATTTGAAGGTTTTTGTTGATATAAAAAAAAAACAAAATGTAGTAGGTACCGACATTGTTAATAGCATATGGCGATAATATGTACGTGTAAAATTAAAAAAAAACGCTTTAAAGACTCTAAAAAGCAACCTGTAAATCGGGATATATAAAATCATTTATATAAGCTTCAAAAACATCCAGTATGTTCAAAATGGACTCGTAAATCTCTCTAAGATAAAAAAGCAAATAAAGTCATATGTCTATAGTCAAAAGTATGATAATTTAAATGTTTAAATACTGACATTGTGTGTTACTTACAGGGTGGACAGGATCTTAAAGAACTTCAAAAACAGCAACGAGTATAAGATATCAATGTTCAATGTATACAGACACACGAGAGCCAGACAGGTTGTATTGTGGTAAGAATGATCAAATACTAACACTTTCCAAAGGGCTTTCCTCAAACCTTTCGATCAGTAAAAATATGTATTTGCGGCTAAAATGTGGAGATGAACATTGGATAAAACTATCCTATTTTTATCACCAATATTTAAGTATAGTTCCCGTCACGAATCTTGAGCCGTCACCTTGGCCTACGCACAATGATATTGGAGTTCTTTTTTCCAGTAAGATGTTATTATACCTTTCGAGTGAAGGGACAAAAACATAACATTTTCGATATGTGGATAAATAGTATCACATTGGCTTCGCTCAATGCGTAAAGCAATTTCTACTATTTCACCGACCGCTCAAGATATGTGCCGGGAACTATACCTTTATGCCAGACTTCGTTAAATAAGTTTGAATATCCGATTTTATCTAAATCTTTAATATTAGTGTAGAAGTGGTTTTATTTGCAAAACCAGTAACTGATAAAACCTTTAATTGAATCTGGGAATAAGGTTTTCATTATCGGGCCTTAAAAATACATAAATGTTTACTATCTTATTTCTTCACTCACGAGAAAATTTTATGAAATACAAATTTTATTGAAGTATACTTTATCTATTTATAAGACTGTGCCATATTGGGTTGAATATTTGTGACATGAAAATAACAAAAAATTAAAAAATATTGTTTTAATAGAAGTAAATTATATATTAGCCAAAAGACGTTATATGGGAATACCACAATAAGTTGTACTTCATTTTCAGGAGCGGTGCCTTAATAACAGGGAGCTTGGTGCTTTACTTCATACACAAAAAAGTCCGCATTACATCGTAGCAAAATTATAGCTTAAATATTATAATAAATAGTAGTTATTATAATCCACATTATCAAATCTGTAACACGTACAGCTCACCATTGACGTTGCCATATACAAGAGTTCAAAGGTTCAAAGTTGAAAATATAATGCAATAATAATTGACTATACGATTTAAATAAAACAAAACGAAGAAGGCATTTTAAAGTTAAGATATCAGTTTCTCTTGATAGCTTTTTATACTAGTTAAACCACTCACACAAACGCACGTAGTAACACATAAGAAAAACAATAAATAGTCAATGTAAACAAACTTAGTAATTAATAGTTTATGTTTTTCAACTTACTATAGATGAATTGACATATTACATTACGTAAGCATCAATTTTGTCATTAAAAGTATGTGTGCCAATATTTTGGTCCTTCGTGTCAGATAAATTCAATGGAAATCATATTAAGATCACTTCTTTGCGTAATACCAGTTCTCGCTGGACAAAAAACTGAGCTTATTTCTTCACTGTTTATGTGGAATAAATAGTACTCAATTTAATTTATCTTTAATAATACCTAAGTCTGCCCAATGTTAGTGATTACATACTTATCGTTAAGCTGAAAATCTACCTCAAGGCTGTATTTTTGTTAAATAAATGTATTTGTTATTTGTTTATGTAACTTAGTTTATTTGGCTCATTCCATTTACACATTAAAAACATCCTAATATAGTCTCAAATTTCTTTTACATTATAAAACAACCAAACATAAATGGTATGGACATATTTGTGCGTTCAAATTTTGCATTGCCCTTAAATATAAAGTTGAATATGAATATTGCCAAAAAGATAATAATTTCTTTTTTTTTCATTTTTCATATTCTGAAAGTACGCTTGGAGTTGCCTAATTACCGAAATGAAAAGAGAACTTTTCATCCCTGGGAAACGACTTTCCCTGCTGTCAAAAAAAAATATTTATTTAGGTTTATTGGCAGCTAGGCCTTTAAGCCAGATCTTAGATTTCAATGTAGTTTCTTCATTTTCTTAAGCCTATCTGTAGCACAGCTGAACTGCAGGTTATCAGCTGGTCCATTCAACGGAGTTCTTGTGACAACTCAAAAGGCCACATTTGACTATACAGTTCACATTTCTCACAAAACACTTAATTACTACTCAAAAACTATCAATATCCTACAACTATTGTTCATTTTAGAGTAATTTTACACAATTTTAGAAAATAAAACTGCACAGCACAGCATCTCCTTTCAGTTCCCGCCAAAAACTGCGAGTCATAGATAATACATGTGACTGGTGTCCTAGCTTTTTTTACAGCCACTGTTAAATCGCGGTATAAATTGTAATAAAAAAATATCAACAATTTTCTTAACATAATTTTATTTATACCTATAAATTACTTTTCACTAAATTATTATTTAACTAGGAAATGCCCAAGACTTCGTTCACGCTTGACTTGAAAGTCCCGCTGGATTCTCGTGGGATGCCCGGGACACAAAATTCTCAGGCTAAAAACTAGCGTAGAGTTTAATTCTACGAATTTACTGTCGATCAGCGAAAAGCGCATCGAAATCGGCCCACTAGTTTTTACGTGAATCCCGTACAAACAGACAAGAAATTTAAAAAATATTGTTATCGTTTTCCCCATCATTCATATAGTCTATTCCAGTTATTTTTTTTTAATAGCTTCAATGTAGAAACACGGCATGTTTAGAATTTTATAATATTATAGATATAGCTATACATTTTGAAGGAATTATTTACTATTATAAGTGACAATAAAATACTGGCTGGTAAAATCCACAGAAAAAGAAATTTACTTGACATTTCATATGTGACGTATTAAAGTTCATCATATTTAGATATGGAATTACCGCCTGATTTCATTAGAGAAGTAGTTGTTTGTTTAACTAATCAATTTTATTTACTTTCACATATTCAAAATGAAAAGCAAAGTGTTAACCTTGGGTGAACGGCCTATTTAGGCACTCGAACTATAAGCGCCCTCGCTACACTCGTACACCAAACCACCTTGTGCCTAAATAGGTTATGTTCACCTCTCGTGCAGCACTCTACTATTACATTACAATTAGTGTTGTAAAATTAAAATTAAATTATTTTTCTTTACTTACTATAATACTTCCTTAAGTTGTATATAGAGCTATAGCTATCGGCCGTGCGGCAGCGGGGTGCGAATGGCGCAGGCGTATCAAATATTCACACATCTTTTAAAATATTCCGGTTATATACAGGATCGCAAGACTCCTAATTCCGTTCACATCATGTTTAGTATCAAAATTAGTTATTGCAGTAATCATAGTTATTTGCTATTATATTATTATTCTTGTTCGTCGATCGTCGGTTCACTTGCGAAATAAATTACGTGCATCCATTACTCTTAGGCGCCCAAACAATGAACAGACTAAACACGCTTTGTGAATCGCTAAAACTTTTATGATAATGTCCCAAAAAAATGCACATTTTGTTGGTTGCATGAGATTTTATTTTGCCAACAATTCAAAATTTAATGTGACATATTTATAGTAAATATGAGTCAACGTCATACGGGACCTAAGTTTGTATTTAGACACTAAACTTTCATATAGATCTCATTGTCAAAAAGGCTTCGTCTGCATTAGGTTTTCTAATTCGTAATGCTAGCTCTTTCAACAAGATGAAAACCTATAAAGTCCTATATTGTGCCTTTGTCCGTAGTCACCTCGAGTATGCAAGCCAAATTTGGAATCCATGTTTCGAAGTTCATTCTCATAGATTAGAGCTCATTCAAAAAAAAATCACTAGATTTATCAATTTTAAATTCAAAATATCGCGCCAAGGTTACATTGAGCGCTGTACCCTATTCCATCTTCTGCCCCTCAAAGTTCGAAGAAATATTTCCGATATATATTTCTTGGTGAAGATTGCTCAGTCCAAAATTGACTGTGCTAGTCTTATCGAGATACCACATTTGTATGTTCCCCCTAGTCTTGTACGCCCTAGAAAACTACTTCATTCGCCCTTGACACAAACAGCCTTCAGACGCCAATGATTTTTATGTTAGAACAGTGAATGAATTTAACAAACTCAGCAAGTCGGATTATGTTGACATTGACTTGTTTGTGGATAGTCTAGCATCTGTAAATGCGAATTTAATCTAAGCCTATTTTAATAATAATTAGTTTCCCTGTCACAAAGTTTTCATATTATTGTTATTTTTTTTCTATAATTACTGTATTTTATACTTTATTTTTATTTCCCTGTCATCTGTCGAGGTTTATGAATAGCTGCTCTTTAGCTATCTCTGTAACGTTGGTTTGTAAAACTTTAGTTTGTAAGACTACAGATGTTAACCCCCCCAAATAAAATAAACGGAATGGATGTCACGCTGAAACCTCTTTTGTATTATAAAAATGCTACGTCGTTACTTTACTTATCTACAATCATGGCTGCTAGCAGACGGACTGCATACACGTTGCTCATTTACATAGAGCAGGTTTCATTTATGTCTGCTATCAGACGGCCTGCATACACGCTGGTCGTTTACATCAACCGTGTTTCTATTATAGCTGCTATCTTGACGGACTGCATACATGCTGGTCATTTACATCGACTGCGTTTCTATTATGGCTGCTTTCAGACGGACTGCATACGTGCTGGTCGTTTACATCAACTCGGTTTCTATTATGGCTGCTATCTTGACAGACTGCATACACGCTGGTTCTTTACCCCATTCTATAGGCTAAAACCAGGGGCACGGTTATTAGGGTGCCGTCGCCATTTTGGAAA
Source organism: Dendrolimus houi (assembly GCA_039645545.1). Lineage (NCBI taxonomy): Eukaryota > Metazoa > Arthropoda > Insecta > Lepidoptera > Lasiocampidae > Dendrolimus > Dendrolimus houi. The sequence goes on along the minus strand of CM077127.1, from coordinate 7,454,363 downwards.
AGTAACATCCTTGTATAGTCGTAATCAGGGGCGTAACTACCGCCGTATCAGCCGTATCAATGATACGGGGCCCTCGGGCTAAAGGGGCCCTGAAACTGTGTAAGCAAAAATTCCTAAAATGTTATCCACCATCTTTTAAAGATTAATAACATTTTTGAGAATAACTGCAGGGCCAACAGGAACGGACATCTAGAACAACTGAAATCATCTTCAGCTATGGATGACTTGATAAATAAATGTTCCGAAAAAATGTATCTTTGTTTCGAATTGTTTGTGTAACTTAGCTCCTAGGAGCGTTACTTATAAGTAATAACTTATAATCAATATATAATTATTTTAATTCAATTCGAGCATTTTTTTTTATATTATAAAAAAGCTTTACATTTCCTTTGGGCCCCCCTACACATTTTGATACGGGGCCTGTCTAAGGCAAGCTACGGCACTGGCCCCACTGGTCGTTATGTTCTTCCGTCCATCTGTCTTTGTTTATCATTAATTTTTCTCGAAACTTATCTATGCATGAAATTTTCTTAGAAATATGTATTTATATACCTGTACACAATGCTGTAGTGTTGTAAAGAAAATAAAGTTTAGCGGTGACTACCATACGTATTAGTGTACGTTATGTAGTCGTTGGGATATCATACGCCAGAAATCTTAAAAATCATTACGACATTCTTTAGCGACTTCTTTATTTAAGTCACTGAGTAGCGATATTTTAGCTCCCGAAGTCGTAAAAAAGTTTTGTTCCCCTTCTATCGTTTGAACTATGAAGTAGAAAGTTCTGAAAAAATTCAAGGTAGGGCTTAAAAAAGACTTCAATGAAAATTGGTTTTACCAAGCAATTAGCGCTAAACGAATAGGATAAAAAATATAGGAGAATGATATATCTTTACGCTAAGTATTATGTCATTCCCATACATATTCATTCTATTCGTTTAGAGCAATGATTCCCAAAGTGATCGATCGACCCCCTAGAGTCGAAATCGGTTTCCCAGGGGTCGACATTAACGAAACGGATTTTGGGGATCGACAAAGTTTAAAAATCGACCCCTATTTATTAACACAAGTTCTTTTTTGTAACTTACAGATGGTGTATAAGTTGTATTACATATACAACTTTGTATAAGAATGACTAATATTTTAGTAGGAAGTATCATTGTTGTACTTTTATCCTTACTTTGCTATTTTATTGGTTTTTTTATCAAAATAATTACCTGCTTAAGTATTTTTACGAAATTTGTATTAATAATGTTACATTTTAAGTTCCGACAAAAACTAAATCCACCTGCATATCTATAAAAAGATATTTTATTACCTGTCGGCATTTGAACTCATTGTAATTATTTTATGATTGTCTTCTTATATTCACTTATTTATTGGTTATTGTGACGAACAGCCTATTGTACTCGTTTATGGCCGCTTGCAGGCATAATTAGCCAGGTGTGCGGATGACGATTTCTAAGAAATTATGTCGACGCTTGCCGGGCAGACATATTTGCATTTGTGCAGTATAAAGCATTGGCCCGATTGAGGAAGAGTCAGTCGAGCAGAAGCAAGACGTGTGTACTAAAATCGGGAATCTAATAAGTGACGGACTTTGCGCGTTTTATTGAGTTATGACCTTCTACATTACGTTTGGACTTGTTGTGTTCGGTTATATTTGGCGTGTTTGTATAGTTCTAATAAAGTCTATAATAATTCCAACGGCATTTAATTCGATTTCCGTAACTCGTAACAATAATTATTAATTACATTTGATATTTACTGAATTATACGTCTATTTTTTTGTTATATTTTCATGAGAAAATGATGTCAAGTCTACTCACTTAACCATCCGCAAAATTTTTAAATTATTGAGTATTTTGTATCAATACGAAAAAAACTACAGATAGAGATCTCTTCTCAAAAGAGGTCTCTTGCCCAAAATAGTTTGGGAATCCCTAGTTTAGAGCAAAATGCCACTAGTCTAAAGCAGGCCCTTTAGACAAGTACATTATATTCGTGGTTTCAACAGATTTACTGTGCAATTTTTGAGATATAAGAATAACAAAAACAATAGACGTTCTTCACTTCTAAGACCCTTCTATATGTGTATTATTGTCACGAACCTGACCAACTTTTAGTTATTGCCTGTCTTAGTTGCGGAAAATACCACAACATTTGTCAGTGACATAATATCTATTATCACATATATTAATGAATGAGGATTCACGTGCAGACATGTACTAAAATAGGATCTAGTGCATAGTTACATTCTTAGGTTCACCTGTACATTGAATGATGCCAAAGAATTTAAGACTATTTTGTACGAATACTGACACGTGTTAGAAGCTTATAACAATGTGTATGTACTTTATCAGTTTTTAAAAGGAAGTAGCTATTGTCAACATAACTTCAATAATATGAAGAATATATGAATTCATGAATTTTCAAGATCTGCAACGATACCCCGACGACTATGTAGGTATAGTCAGCTAAAAAACTCATTTACCAACTTAAGATTGAATATCATTTGTACCTCATAGGATGCCAGGTTCTATTTAGTAAAATCTATGTAATTGTAAGAAAAGGTTCAAATTTTTTTCAATTCCAAACCTCGGTCTTAACAAATATTTCGTTAACTACGAATTGGTTTTAAAATTGGTAAAACACTTTCTTGACTAGTTATTTATTTGGGAAAGATACTATAATTATAATGCTTAAAATATAAAACACATAAATTAATACACATATCAACTAAATTTCCACTAAAAAATAGTTCATGTTACGCATTTGGCTCATACAACTCTAAGAAGATTATAATATATTTGGTACAATATTGGAAAATTAGATTTAAAAAAGGAAAAAATAATACAAGATCACAAAAAATAAATATACAATATGTCTATTTATCTATATCATTCTTAAGTCATAATTATTATGTCATAAAAAAATCGTGATACATGTTAAATATAAAAGTCATTATATAAAAAAAACAAAATAATAATATAAATAAAATGAAAGTCAAAATAATAAAAATAAAATATACGAGTAATAATGTACGAGAACTTAAATAAATTGCCTATAAAAGGATCGACATCACTGAATAGAGCATTGTATTGTTGGCAGATACGGTATAAAAATGTGTTTTGGTATAATTGGATTTTATAAATGGCAATGAAAATAGCGAGTTATCACGTGAGCTTAATCGGGGACATCTCAGGAGAAAGTTATTAGTTAGAAAAGTTATTCATTAAAACATTTTTTTACTCAGATACATACATGTATAGCAACCATCCCCAATTTTAGTTGGTTCACGGATTTTATTACACCATTGTGTAGTCATATAAACTACACTTTTCTGTCAACTGTTACTTATGTGGACTGATTTGCCGAGAAAAATAATAATTACAGTTACGATAAAGATGATACATGACCAAAACGATTACCTACCAAAAAAATTACCGTTTTGCCTATGGAAATCTGCCACATTAAAGGAACCCGATATTTACGTCATTTTTGAAGAACCCCATATTGTATTGTTTTATTAACGCACGTGTACTTGACACCACCGCCGCACTATCTGTAAGAATAAATTATTTTTAGCGCCCCCATTTTTTCACCTACTTAAAAACCACTATAACGTAAAATTAAATTAATTGATTATATTAGCGGAGATTAAACATTCATTCTAAACGAGATTTTTAATATAATTTGAGACCTAAGCGCATTAGGTAGTACACAACGGCGCTGAGGTCTCAAGTCTCTTACCGCCCGTCTTAGGCCTGCAGCGCCCACAAAGGGGCGTTATCGCCCACTTTGGAAAAGGATGCTCTAAATGCACAGAACAGCAACGCGCCGGTGGCGGTGGTGCCGTCTGCACGATGGCTAAAGCAGATGAATAGCAAAATGGAGCTAGCCCATCGTTTCAATTTTAATATTAAAGTCCTAATAACCTCAATTACAGGCTAACAACGAGCTCATTTTGCTCATAAAAGTCGGAAATGTCAACAACGATATCATTAAAGTGTGTTACAGCAATATTGATTTTCCACCATCGAAACAACACACATGTTTCCCAATAAATAACGGATTAATCACATAACTTTTGCAAGCTTCGTCATTTTGCACACATAGTTCTTTGTAATTAAGATAGTTCAATTAGTTCTTCGATTTAAATGAAGATCGCATTTCAATTATTCCGTTAAATACTTTCCATTTTTTTATGAGTTTAAAGTTGCTTTGAATTCTGCTATCGTATTCAGAATCGGATAATGGTCTATTAACTTTCTTTTTGTACATACATATATTACTTAAGCATCGCTTAACTATGTTACATTTAATCTATGTCTTTCATTCGTATTTTTTTTATTATGTTAAAAATAGTGGCCATTCGCCTTCTCTATGGAAATCTTCATTGTACTTGGAGTAATAGGCAATAGTAATAAGCAATAGGCACTTAGCCATTTTAAGGATTTTACAACTTATAATCCTGTCTAACAATAATGAAACTTTTTTTCAGTCATCAAATTGAGGTGATGTTAAGTATTTTTAAAACAAAAGTAGATTACGCATGGTATGAATAGGTATAAGATGATCAGCTTGCGCCCTCTAGGTCTGTTTACCCGGATAAAGACGGTCCTATAATTATGGTCCTTTTCGTTAATTACTGCGTGTAGTAAATAAAAAAGTTTTTAAATATAATTTGTATTTACTGTATGAAAACATAATTTCGTAGGTACTTCGGACTATGAACTCTTTGCCGTGAATAAATTCAATGAATCAGTGTATTAATCCAGAACGCACTGTGTTACTTAAAGCCAGAAGGGCATTTCCGTTATATATGTTACGTTCATTATCTGAAAGCATTTCTAATAACACGTGTTCTTTAAATTTATGGTATTCTGGTGCTGCGCCGGCCCCGTTACTGCGCGTGCGAAGCGTCATCAATAGGGCATGCAAACATTATGACATGGGTGATTTATATTGATTTACCGCTTGCTCGCCAGCAAGACGGGCATCCCAACAGCAAACTTCCTAGAAATATCTCCATTAGTACCGCTTCACTTAATCAAACCACATGGATTACAACATCTTGATCCAAACTAAACAAACTGCGGCTAAATTTTAACGAAATTCATTCCGATTATAAGCTTTAATTCTCTTGGATATTAAAATATTGTATACAAGAGTAGACTTTATCAAGGAAGCTTTCCAAAAAGATTAAATCAATAGTACCTACATTTAACGTAGAAAAAGAATATCGTCGTGAAACGGTTTCCTTGGGCTAATCGTGTTTCGTACGTTGAGTGAGAGTTCCAATGGCCCACTTTCCCCTCTCCGTATCTCATCCCTCATATCCCATCCCGGTATCCCATTCCTATCCTATCTCGTCTTAAAGGTTGGCAACACGTCGGCTTCACCTCTGGTGTTTCTACCGTCTATAGGCGAGGTTAACCATTTTTCATTAGGTTGACCGTCTGTCTGTTCGTCAGCTTCGCAATACGAAAAATATACTAGGAAAGACAGTCGTGCAGTAAATAACTCTGAAAAGCTTCTAATTGCTACATCTCTAGATTGCCCCACACATTCATATTTTCTCATATAAGGCCGCTATATCACTTAAAACATTTGTAAACCAAATCGTTCCAAAATTGAAAATCCAAATATTTCTTTTCAGTTTAATATTTAAACAGCATATGAGAATTTAATACATTTACATAGAATGTTTTTAATGTTACAATGAAGCGATTCTAGTGACATCTGACGACGAACGAGGTAAAACCAACTGTCAAAGCTTTAAAACAAAAAGTAAAACTATTATTCTGAGATCAAGGCAATTGTATTATTGCCTTGATCTCAGAATCAAAATACTAAGATTAAGATTGACTTTCCTAGTATTCTTTATTTTTCCATGACAAACTAAAATTATAAATAATCGCAGACAAACACAGACATTGTACATCCCCAAAGCTAAGCAAGATGCCCAGACATTACTTCGTTATTTAATATTACTTCAGTCAACATGATGTAATGAGCTGCCATAAATAGATAATATAGCATACAAACCAGTGTTACTGTATAATAATAAAATTGACAGTTATAGGAGTGGCGTCTTGCCATTGTAGCCTCATCAGTCCAGAGGCAATGTGCCCGAAGCAATAAATCCAATATACACGCATCGTTAAAAACAATGTAATTTTCTATGACCACGGGAAATTATTAACAATATGCGGTTTATTTATTGTTCTTCATAATTATGAAGTTCGCCTACGATTTTATGCATTACTTAATGTTGTAATGACGGGAAATATCAAAGCTTGTGACCTGCTTTTTGTATTCACTAAAAATGCTTTTGATTCAAACCGCATAGTCATCAACGAGGATGTCCCATTTGTATTTCACTTAGTTTCATGCTATTTAACGACTAAATTCAATCAAATAAGAAAACCTTTTCTGTTGAAAATGTATTTTAGCAATTGAATGTACCCTAAAATTTAAACGATGTATCTGTTCATATGTAAAACTGATCTTATGGTTTCACCTCAAGAGTATAATCTTCAATGAAATTTGGAAATGTGCTCTGGTCGTGCAGTGCATTCTCCTGTCCAACAAATGGGTCGCAGAGCGCAATTTCGCACGTTTAACTGGACCGATGTTTCCGCAAATACACGCGTGAGCGTTGAGTTATTGCTTCTCTTTAATCACTAGCACTGTCTTAGTTTACCTAAAACCTGGTACGTTTAGACATGTGGTGAACATTCAGCCATTTTGAGGACTCGGATATTCACTGATATCAAAAATCAGTTCGATGGAATAAATGATAACTCTGCTAGCCTCTCATAATGAAACCCCTCTAAGCACAATGTTTGACTCGTCGCTTTCAGTCTCTGACGGCTGATTCTACATAGCTTATTTTCCAAAGCAACCCATTCCCAGGGATGCAGCACATTCGGGCTTCTCCCCTTAACGCCGAAGCAACCAACTAGTAACACTACTTACATGATTCAATTCTAGTTAAAAATGGACCCAGAAACTTGATCCCAGAAAACTATCCTATGCTATGTTTCATTAGACTTCTATTCAAGAACTCGTTAGGATACTTCATACGGCAATTGGGTTTAATGATAACTATCGCTTCAGCTTACTTATTACTTGAACTCTCTGGCGGATGACCTGATTAAGAATACGATCTTGAGTAACCTCGAGCATAGCACCTTATACAGCTTGCTAAGTAACTTAATCAATGGACTAGCCCGTTATTATAGATATGATGGGTAACCAGAATTATTGTTGAAATTTTCGAAAATCACTAAGTTTTAAAAGCTACTGAACCTTACTATCCTAATGTATTTAATGATATATAACTACATTTTAGTGGCATCAACCATGCTCTCAGAACGTCTAAAACAAATCAGGTTACACCTAACCGAATGTTTGACAAGGTTTCGAAACGTAGCATTGAAACAAGTCGAAGAATTCGTATTGATGCTTTTAAAAGAAAATAAATAACATTAATTAGACTAAATCTGCTTTCAGTGAGTTGTTGATGGACGTAAGGTTTTAAATTTACAAAAATACCGATAAGACGACCGCGGCGATTGTTATTATCAAGGAAAAACGACGGTATAGTGGGTAGCGTGGTGACGGTTGCGCGCTCGATCTCATCTCCGCGTCACCGCTGTCCTTCCCTTGTAACCGAGACCTATTGTTCATTGCACGTCTGTCTGACTGAAAAATTTACTCTATTTAATTTGTTTGGCAGCTGGCGTCGTCAAGTATATTTATATTTGGTCCCCGCGTGGGCTACTATGCTCAGATATAGCAGGAGACTATTGCTGATTTTTATTACGTACACAATCGAATTGCACTAGGTATCGCATTGTTTTATTGACTTAGATAATTAAGGTCAGCTAATACTGACGTAGCCCACATACGTGGTTCCCTATTTTTAATAGCAACAACGTCACCATTTAATGGCACTAAAAAATACATATTAGATAAAAAATAAAACTGATAAAGACTAGAGCTGAATTTATATTGGTTTCTAGACTAACGTGGCAGACCTCATAAGTATTTTGTGCACGTACGTTATCACGATTTTGATTATACCTCAAAGCTAAAAATATAAAGATAATTAAAATATAAAAACCAAATAAATGCCACATTTAAAACCGTTAAAATGTAATGGATTTAAGCGTCGCATTTATTTGATTTTTATTTTTTTCCTACGTTCCTGCCACTTTTCAGTAGCCGTGATCACGATCACCTTAAAATTACTCATTGACACTTGACATCTTTGTCTTCCGTGATCACGGCTACTGAAAAGTGGCTGAAACGTTGAAATAAAAATATAACGTAATTTTAATTATGTGTAGTGAGGACTTAAGAAAATATTAATATAAAGATGCAAATACACTAATTTGTGGTCTTGACCTTATAAAGAATTATTGAGAATTGTAATCATCTAACGTCTGATGCAGTCTAATCTCTATTATTATGTCATCTAACAGGCACATTTAATGTAGAGATATGAGAGAAGGCGGCTGATGTTCGCAAGGCTGCCTGCGCGGGCGCATCTTGCCGGCCAGTGACAGCGTGAGCACACGCGCCCCGCCGTTTATATCTGTTTAGATCACGCAATCACCGCCTGACGATCGTCCATCTACGCACTTCCTACTCCATGGCCACTCTAATACTACGATCAAAGTTATTTATTTACGATTTATTCTTATATTTTAATAATGGCGCATATTTTTTCGCAATAAATAGATAGGGGGAACATATTTGACTATTGATAATTTTTAACAGTGAGTTAGAGGAGACCGATACGTTTTCATACATTGTTGAGCACAGATAAAAGATGAGTGATTTTGAAATTTCTTTTTATTATGTTGATATTTTTTATAATTGTAATGGGTTTAGTTATTTTAAATGAATTAGTCGTGTAGTGTAAGTGTTTTGATATTATTAATTATTGCAATTCATTTACATAAATGGATTATGGTAATCGATAACTTATTTTGAAGATTTCTAATAGAAAAATATAACGCTTTTAAGCCATATCTCAACTCATTACATTTCTTTGGCCCAAAAGTACCCGTCTCCTTTGTTCCCATACTATTTTTCTATGTAAGTATATACATATTTGAGAATATGGAAGCTAACGTATCATCTTCTAATTCTCTAATGAAAACTAACGATTACAAAGAAAACCATTAATTTAGGAATATGTTGGCGTGATTTCCGTGCCTCGCCGCTGCCAAACTATAAGAACAGGTTTCGTGTAATCTGTAGATCAAGCAAAATACACGCAATAATATTACGACAGCGTTTGATATATTGGAATAACAGGTGGCATTACTACGTGAGCCAGTCGAGGTCGCAATACTCGCTATATTAGCTTATAGATGAAACATAAAAATTACGGTTTTATTTATATTGAGTTAAAGTAAGTTTGTAGGCTTCTTTAAGAACCTGCAGCCTACAAACTTACTCTAACTCAATATGAATAAGACCGTTAGAATTCAAAATAATTAAGTTCTAACAATAAGTTGATTTTTTATACAATTCTATCAAAACGTCGAGGCATTTAACCACCAATTTTACCTACAATTACCTAAATTCATTATTACAACGCAGCAACGTAATAATCGTCTAAAATATTATCCGGGATTAATAAAATGATACTAAGTAAAAACTTACTCTTATTTAAAAAAAGTTTTAGATTAAATTAGTCTAAATTTATATAGGAAAACTTATTAACACTTTAAATTTTAAAGTGAAATGGTCAAATAAATATGTTTTAAATGATAAAATGTCGATTAAGTTGTCGTCTTAAGCTCCATACAAATAATATTGTTACGAGTGCGGGACTCGAATTAAAATGCCGTTAGAATGACTATAGAGTTTATTTAGAACCATACAAATATGTATAACACAGGTACAAATATAACTGAACACAATCAGTACAAACGTAATGCACGATTCAATAACACGCGTAAAGTTCGTCACTATATAGATTATCGAATGTACACACGTCTTGCCACGCTTGTGGTTATCGCTTGACTGCCGATCTCTCCGATGGATCATTGCTTTATAATTCACGATGCAATATTTCTACCTGGCAAGCGTCGACACAATTTCCCAGAAATTGTAATCCGCACACCTGCCTAGTTATGCCTGCGAACGGCTAAAACGAGTACAATAGGCTGCTCTCCACAACTACCAATAAATAAGTAAACAAAAAAGACGTTCATAAAAGCGCTTCAATGTTATTAGCTCAAACACCGACGGCGGGTAATAAATGAGCTTTGTTTACAAATATGTAGGTGGCCCAATTGTAACAATATCAACACTCAACCGAGAACCGATTTGACGGCCTCTGTGGTTGAGCGGGCTAAGCCTTTGCCGGCTTACCTCACTGCAACGCAGAGGCTCCAGGTTCGATTCCTGGTATAGTAAATTTCGGAAATGTATTTTCTCCGTTATTTCCTATGGTCTAGGTGTTTGGGATCGGCCGCAGAATGGTCCGTTGTATATTACCCATTACACAAGCGTAACTTGCTTAAATTGGGGATATACAATGTGTGTGTTTGTCTGCCGATTTATTTATTATTATTATTACTTACGCAAACTTCGAACCCTTATCTCACTGGAAATAGATTATTATGGACAGATAGAGCACCGTTGCGCACCGAATTAAATTATATGCAGCCTAGATTGAGGCTTAATTTTCTTAACTATCCAATCTTCCACTTAGTGAGCTCAGTAAAGTCCAGGTATCAGAAGATTATGTTTCACTGAAATAGTTATCTGATACTTGGACTCTGCTGAAGAATGTAAAAGTAAATAAATTCACTTGAAATTTAATAATAACATATATATATATATATGTAAGAAACAACTTTAATTAATGGTAGCTAGGTTTTCCTGGCTTACTAAGTGGAAGATTGGAATGCTTATGTTTCACTGAAATATAAGAGTTCCTGCTGTAATTCCTCTATTATACCCCTACTAGAGTCGGGTGTAGTTTAAATATCATAGTTATAAATTTTAATATAAGTTGTGTAGCTATCAATTTAAAATCACTAGATACAGCGGAAGTTTATAATAACGGTCGACTCATTTAATTTGCTCTCTCATCTTTACTTAATTTTACGGCATTTTTAAATAATATCAAAGATCTAGAGGAACAGAAATAGAGCTTTGCCAAAAATAAACATTTTCTTTCTCATTCTTTTCTGAGTCTCATAAGACTCGGTACATCTTAATCTTTATGACCATAATATCAAATAGTGCTGTTACCAAACAGAAACTTATTACAGCGTGCCAAAAATTAATCAAGGAGACTAATATCCAAAAATTATCTACCGAAATTTCATAACAATCGTGTGCTTCTTTGTCTTGGAAAGTCTTTTGTTAATAGTATCGAAGAAGACAAAGAATTTTTTGCACAAAGCTGTGTTGAATGATGAGTTCTAGCGATAGAGTGACAGTGGCGTTAGGTGGATCTCCAGCAGTGCCGCGGCGAGAGCGCGTTCTGCTAATGACATATTTCGGTCCGAACGCCAAGGACACATCATCGTCCGCACTCGCTCTATTTCTGACCGCGTCTTTCCAGATAGCTTAAATTGTTTTATTTTGGATTCACGTTGTCCAGTAGGTTATCTGTCCCCTCCTGACCTTAGAAGTGTCCTAGAGCAATCTCAAAGAGGTGATTGGCCGGCAATTTATGCAACAATACTTATAAATAATCGTCCGGTAAGTCTTTGATGGGAGCAAAGCGGTCAGCCTCTCTACACCGTCCTAAATTTAGTGGTTATTGTCGCCATATGAATTTAACCGTTAAACCTTTTGATCTTGACTTATTGTTTACGTCTATTTTCTACGTTTAAATTGATCTAAAGTTCATTAACGTAACTGTAAATAATATTTAATTTGGATATGGTTAAGACGTCATTTAAATCTTTTCATTCGAAATCACATTTATGAAGTGTCTACAATTCAATGTCTTCAATTAAACTGTTCAAAAAGTATGAATTCTAATTTTTTTGTTTTTGTACAATTTCAATCTAATAAATTATTTTCTTTCTTCTTTTTTTCTAAATACATATGAAATCTGATGATAAATTAATGTTTACCCTATTAAATGATAAACCTTTTTAGTATAGTCTATAATTCCTAGCATCATATTATACCTCCAGAACACGTACCTCTATTTTGTAAGTACACTACTGTTAACGAAAGTACTAACTTAATTATTATGAATTTACTTAGCCGCCACCAATTACATTTAACTATCTATCATCGTTAGGTAATTTCATATCAGTGATCCGTAGCATTGAAACAGTTATGTGTAGGTACATATACTGTTGTTATTTAACGGATAGCAAATAAGCCTAAAAATTTTAAAGCCTTGTAGTTATTTTAAAACTATCGATTGTGAATCAATTCTTGAGTATTCAATAAGTAATTTTAAATGAGTCGTTCCAAAGCACCGCAAAATTTCAATTTAATCGATTCTGTACTTGAGTTTTGACTCAAGCTGATTCTTTTTTAAAATACCGACCGACACATGCAATATTATATTATACTGAATTCAAATATAATATTTGCTTAAGCGCCTTTTAAAGCATAGTATTCACTATCCAGGGAAATTTTTGGTTGTTCCTTCACTAATGTATAACAACTCAAGTGCGATGAGACTGCCACTAATTTTCTAATCAAATTAGCCCAGTCTAAGTGCCGACAAACATTTATTTGAAAGAGATTTGTTTAAGTCCATCAGCCACCAAGTGAAACAAAACGCTATTTTAACTTTGATCGCGTTGCCAAAACATTGTGTCGTGAGATGACTCAAAGGTGTGTAGGACGATATAAACAGTGATAGTCATTTAAAAAACTGCTACTAGATAATAAAAACCAACACAACGGGTTGATGGTATTTCTTCGTTTTGTTAAATATAACTTCACACGTTTGTATATCTATCCGGTGTAAGAATTCATTATTTATCAAGCTTTTAAAATGATCTTCAACCTAAATTGCCAGGCGAGAGGCCGATCCAGATCACCCCAATTTTATCCAAATTGTAAGTCAGAGTTCTTGTGAAAACGAATATCTTACCAATTATTGACTTAAATAAAAAGTCATTAAAAACATTTTTATTATTCTTCAAAATCTGACATTATACATACAATACAAGGAATGAATAAATCATTTTTTCTTGTTGCGCTACATAAGCAAACAGGCAGACGGCCCACCCAATGGAAAGCTGTTACCGTCGCCTATGGACAATTGCAACACCAAAGGGCGTTACAAATAAATGCGCTGCTGATCCCTTCAGGGAAACTGGTACCTGGCCACCAATGCCGGAACACAACTCAAGGTTGTTATGGCAGCATACACTAGACCAGGGATAGTAGCCATCCAGACAGGCAAATACCCTACCACCTGGCTGTGGGTTGTTATGTCGCCTCTTACGAGAGGCCGCCCGGCGGCAGGAAATTTTATTCTTTCTCTGTTCTTGCACGTATAAAAATTATCTCAATCCTCTTTAAATGTATTTTAGCGACCCATAATCGTTCTTTTTCTCGGGATATCATCACAGGCAGCACCGTGTAGCGACATATATTATATTACTAAATTCTATCCATATAGTTAAAATATTTTTTGATAAAAGTAACTACATACAAAGATAAGGACGGACGAACATGTGATTATATAATAATAACAGCCCATAAACGTCCCACTACTGGGCTTGGTTCCATTTATGTATTATCCCTCGCTTGTCCACGGCGGATTGGGAGGTTTAACACTTCGCTATAAAGGCTTCGGAAATAAGTACCTATTTTCCTTCGCCGTTAGCACGTGGTAATTGTAAAAATATGCATATTAGGTCAGAAAACTGTCCTAAATGGTACATGCTTTCTGATCAAGATTCAGACCCGCGCCCTTTGAGATTGGGGAATGCGCTAACCACTAACGGTTTTATTCATATTGAGTTAGAAAAAGTTTGAAGGCTTCTTCTTTAAGAACCATAAAGAAGCCTTCACATGATGATTATAAGTGTTCAAAATATCTAGAACCCCAATATTCTATCGTATAACGTGAACAATGATTTAAAATGGAGGTATATCTTGAAATTTAAAAATTGAAATTGGTTTACAATTGATGGAGATATGTTATCTTATTATCCGTGCAGGAACGGAGAAAGAATACAATTTCCTGCAGCCGGGCGGCCTGTCGTAAAAGGCGACAAAACAATCCACAGCCAGGTAGTAGGGCATTTGCCCGACTGGATGGCTACCACCCCTGGTCTAAAGTATGTCGCCAGAACAACCTTGAGTTGTGTTCCGGCATTAGTGACCAGGTTCTAGTCTCCCTTAAGAGTGCAGCAGCGCATTTGTAGCACCTTTGGTGTTGCAAATGACTATAGGCGACGGTGACCGCTTTCCATCAAGTGAGTCGTCTGCCTGTCTACTGAACTCCTGCAATAAAAAAAAAAAAAAAAATATATGTGTTACGAAGAAGTTGGTTAACAATTTTTGTAAGATTCTCTAATTCCTTGGAATCCATTTATCAGATCCTGACATGGTGACAATGGGACCAATTCGGGAGTATAACCTTTCAATTAAAAGAAAAAATTAAAAATTGGTCGACAATGAACGGAGAAATCGAGTAACGAACATACAATAAAAACACAGATGAATTGATAACTTCCTCCTTTTTGAAGTCGGTTAATAATGACATTTTTATTGCTGATTTTTTAAAGTAAAATAAAACAGGGAGCACCAACTACAGTTAAAACTATAAACAATAGTGTTTGCTTTGTTGTGCTGATAATTTTACAGCGATCAATGTTTATAGGTGGCCACGATAGCAACGAGCACGCACATACATTTGTGTTCTTTTAGATACAGTGTTTGTCATCATTCATCATCTACATTCTATATCATCTGGCAAGCTTCGGGAAGGCCCTTTTGCTATTTTCAAATATCCTAATAGTAACAACATGTTTGTGATTTGACAGGTTTATGATTTCCAAGTCCAATCTTGTCGTGTGTAGCGCTTTTGCGTAAAATTAAATTGTTTTCCTGCATAATTAAAATACTTCGAACGACGGATCAGTACGGCGATCCAACGAGGAAACGTAGCCAGCCTTCTGGGCACGTTACCCATAGGAAACGGTGACCTAGGCTCAGTATTCTACTTATAGTCTTGGGGCTATGGGTAGAATACAATATAACAAGCTAAGTTTTCTTTTATTGTAGTAGTTTATAAATTTATGGAAACTAAAACATATATTAAACATAAATTTACATTTATTTTGCCGGGGTTCTATGTCTTACTAACTATTGTTTTACCTTAATATCCCTGCTCCATCTGTGATAATGTTATAGTTAGTTACTGTGGCCAATTACGTCTTTTTTACAGAGTTAAAAATAACGCTGTTAAGATTAGCTAAATTAGTGTATATATTAGGTTGGGGAAAAAGTTTCTTCGCATTTTATGTAAAAGTTCAAAAGGTTTTTTTATAAAGTTTATTTACATTTGACTAAAGTATGTAGGTGCCATTTTGTTGGATAACTTTTTGCCATCTTGTAGGTAGGGACGTGATCCCATTGCTATAAAAATTTTGGGGCTTCTGATCAAAAAACTGCGACAAGTGGTTTTGGCAGTCCTCTCGTGATGTTAACCTGACACTGCCTAAGGAATTCTGCAGAGACCGAAACAGGTGAAAATCTGAAGGTACAAGGTTAGGACTATACGGCAGATGCATTAACACCTCCCAGCCAACCTCGTAATTTTTGCTGAGTGGCTAAAGATGTGTGAAGTCTAGCGTCATCATGGTGAAAATCCACACACCTTCTGTTGATTAATTCTGGCCGCTTTCTCTCAACTGTTTGCTTTAATCTCATCAGTTGTTCGCAGTATAGTTCAGAATCAATGGTCCTGCCTGGCGGTAACAGCTCATAATGAATAATGCCCTTCCAATCCCACTATACACACAGTATCACCTTGTTGTGAGTAAACCCGGGTTTCGCCACAGTCTGTGAAGCCTGACCGGCCTTTGACCACGATCTTTTTCGCACGTTCTTGTCGTACGTGATGTACTTTTCATCACCAGTTATCAGCTTCTTCAAAAATGGTTCGGTTTCATTACGTCGTATAAAGAATCACAAATGAGTACACGGTTCCTTAGGTTTCATTCAGTGAGCTCACGGGGCACCCAAATATCGAGCTTTTTTGTGTACCCAGCTTTTTTTAAATGCGCCAAAACCGTTTTGTGGTCAATTCCCAGTTCTCCAGCTACATCGTAACTAGTAACATCCGATCTTGCTCCACTTTTTCAAAAATGGCATCAATTTGGCCGTAACAGGGCGACCAGAGCGACGTGCATCTTTGATATCAAAATTTCCGCATTGAAAACGCTTAAACCAAATTTGCACTACTCTCACAGATACTGCATTAGGTTCATAACCATCACAAATTTTTTTCGCGGCTTGTGTTGCATTTTTACCTTTTTTGTAGTAAAATTTTAAAATGTATCGAATTTCTTCATTAGATTCATTTTAACAATAAGAAAAACAAATGAAAATCACACATTTTCCTAATTTGAATTTGGAATTGTCTTCTTTAAAATTAGAACTTTTTAATGATACCAAAACCAGCCAGATACAAATGGTATAGCCAAAGAGATCTTATTACAAGTTCATACATACTATATGCGAAAATACTTTTTCCCCAACCTAATACATACGTTATCTGTCAACGTTTAACGTCATTAACAACTAATAACAATGTCGTATAACAAATAACGAAAATAAACCCATCACTACATCTGCGTGACAAGATCACCAACACTAACATTATCCCAGATGTAACAGTAACAACATTGATAGAAAATTTAGTTTACTTGTATGGAATGTATGCCAAATTTTAATGAGTAGGTAATAAGACAATTCAAGTTATAGAAATATATGTATAGAGAAACGATATTTATGAATTAACTGATCAGTATATCGATTGAGAGCTAATTGTGGCATTTTTGGGGAAACATTACGTATAGGTATAGAAAAGATGACCAAAGTCCGCATATTCTACTCGTATTTTTTACAAACATTAAAAAAAAATACTTGACGGGTAATAAGAAGGAAATGGTTTTAAAAAATGGTTATGTCATACCAAGTGTACAGAATAATGTAGTAAGCAATTAAAACATGAAATACTCTTAATTAAATAATCCATGAAACTTAAAAACTACATATACATATGCTGTGTGTGTAAAAGTACGGCAAAATTAATACTCCATTTTATTGCTAACCGTCCAAACGGTCATTAAATAAGCTATTACATTTATTTACTATCATCGGTAAGTAATAAAACTTATGAACGATAAAATAATGGATTACTTTTGCATGCATGTGACCGACCGCAAATGCACTGTTTACTTTTAATAAAATTGATTAGGAAATTAGTACGAGGGTGAATCAAAAAGTTCTTGTAATCAATATTAAAAAACGCAAAAATTTAAACAAAATATTTTACTTTTCTACATAATATCCCTCCAACGCGATGCAATTAGAATGACGCGTTTCAACTTCCTTATTCCTTGCGAAACAAAATTTGTTTTCTTGAGTCTCGAAAAACTCCTCTACGGCGGCCATAACCGCGTCATTATCATGAAATTTAGTTCCACGAATTTCCTCTTCTAATTTTGGGAATAAGTGAAAATCACTTGGGGCTAATGAGAATATGGTGGGTGGTCAAGGAGTTTTAAGCCAGCAGTGGATTGCTTTGAGCGCAACTTCCGATCAATGAGCAGGAGCGTTATTGCGAAGAAACAACACGCCCAACGACAGTTTTCCACAACGTTTTTCTTTAATCGCTTCACGCACTTTCGGAATTAAATTTGCATAAAAAGGTCCAGTAATCGTCTGGCCTTTTGGCATGTAATCAATAAAAAGGATTCCTTCACTTGAGGCCATAACTTTGCCAGCGGTAGGAGCAACTCGAAATTTCTTAATGGATGGAGAGGATGGTCGTTACCAAGACATGCTCTGTCTCTTAGTTTCAGGATCGAAATGATCATCAACCCACGTTTCATCCACGGTGACAAGGCGACGGCAAAAATTATCCGAATCACGCTGGAACATTTCTATATTACGCTTAACGTCGCTTTTTGTTTTCGTCGGTTAACATTCGTGGCACCCATCATGCCGACAACATTTTTGAACCCAAGTGAATCAATTAAAACGAATTGAACGCTACCAAAAGATATCTTTAGGATCACAGCTATGTTTTATAGTTATTCTTCTGTCTTCTAAAACCAGATTCTCAACCTTTTTGACATTTTCTTCCATAACGAAGGTTGAAGGTCTCCCAAAACGCGAGTCATCTTTACAGCTTGATCTACCTCTTTTAAATTTAGACACCCAATACGGAACCATAGAATAGGGTATTGCATCATCCCCTAATATCTGCTGACTGTGCGAAAAAAATATTTCGTAGACATTTTTTTCAAGCTGAGATATTTTATCATCGCACGTAACTCACAATCCATCCATAATATCGTTTTTAGCAACTTGTTGTACAAAAAAATTATTACATGCGAACGAACTGACAAAAACAAGTGACAGTTGGCATAAATATTGTGTGATTTCGGCATCCTTGCAGGAACGGAGAAAGAATACAATTTCCTGGGGCCAGGCGGCCTGTCGTAAGAGGCGACTAAACAACCCACAGCCAGGTGGTAGGGTATTTGCTCGACTGGATGGCGACCACCCCTGGTCTAGAGTATGCCGCCATAACAACATTGTGTTGTGTTCCGGCATCAGTGACCAGGTTCCAGTCTCCTTTAAGAGAGCAGCAGCGCATTTGTAGCACCTTCGGTGTTGCAAATGTCCATAGGCGACGGTAACCAGTTTCCATCAAGTGGGCCGTCTGCCTGTCTGCTGAACTCCTGCAATAAAAAATTTAAAAATTAAAAAAAAATCCTTAGGAGTATGGCCCTGTACGGTGCACCCGTATGTTCCGTTGCAATAGGACTTTGTTGTACCGAACACAACAGGTCCTGATTTTGAGAACCATCCGTGGATACCGTACAATGTCATGGACGGCGGCGACACTCTTGGCAGGCGATCCGCCCTGGCCTCTCCAGGCGGACGTACTTGCTAAAGTTCGTCGCTCCCGACAGGATGCCCTCGCCTGTGGCCTGGTTTATTGCCAGGCCGAGGTTCAGGTGATCAGGACGCGGGAAACCGCGACCATGATCGAAACTTGGTCCAGAGAGTTGAAAACTCCTGCGGCTGGCATTGACACAATGGAAGCCGTGCGCCCACACCTGCTGCGATGGGTTGCGTGGAAACGCGGGACCCTGACCTTCAGGGTGACACAGATACTTACCGGTCGTGGTTGTTTCGATAAGTATCTGCATCATATTGTGGAATGTCTGCCTTCCTCTCAGTGCCACCAATGTGGCGCACAAAACTTTGCGTTCCATACGCTGGTCGTGTGCGCAGCATCGACACCGCAGAGATTTGAACTCGAGTTCGTCGTAGGTTCGATCGATTCGCTGGCCAGCCTGGTCCAGGCTATGCTGCACAGCGACGATCATTGGGAGGAACCGTCCAATTTCTGCGAGGCAGTAATGTCTCAAAAGGAAGCCGCTGAACGAGACAGGGAGAGAGGTGCGAATGCGACTCGCGGGTACCGACGTCAGTCGGATCTTCCGAGGCACAGATATGTGCAAAATCTCCTCTCGTGATTCCGCTACAGGGGTCCACCAGCATCTGGGGATGCGGAGGAAGTAACTTCTGTTGACGAAGTAAGTTTGCTCTGCTTCCCGGGGCACTCTCAGGCACTGATGCGCAGGATTAGCGTGGGCGTAACTACGTTCTAAGAATCATGCTATTCCTACCACAAGTGCGGGGCACATGGTAAGTAGGTAGGTTTAGTGGAGTAGTGGCCTATGGGGATCGTCTTTACCCTGCTGAGTCTCCATATCTTTTCGTCATATAGTCAATATCCTCTAGGAAGATCTCGCGCTTTTAAAGACAAATATGAGCCAAATTATTATTTTTTAACTTTCTGTTTGCAAAAACTAATTTAAAACCATATTTATAAATTACTACTTGAAAACTAGAGTCGTAGTCTTCGCATTTACTCCTGGTGGTTACCGAAGGGGAGAGCCGTAAAAAAAATTAAAAAATGTTTCACGTACTATGGGTAAGTTCCTTTATGCTAGGGTCACAGGAAAGCGCATTACCTACTCTGCGTACCTTAGTAGACCCTCGGGGGGCCCCCGAGGGTCACATCCTCTGCCGAAAGGAAACATGCACAATTTATATCTACTTCAACATAAAATGCAACCATAGTGCGTAACATTGTTTTCGTTTTACGTTCATAGTAGCAGGCCACTTTCTTCTAAAGAAGCTATCTAATGTAATCATCAATTTTCAAATTGGACTGATAGTTCCACAGATTAGTGCATTTAATCAGTTAAGCCCTTCTAATTTATTATATTCCTGTAGTTATAAACTTATGACTTAAATAAGTCTTGTAATTTCATTTTGTTAGCCGTCATATTATTACAACTTGAAGTGCTTGGGCTCATCACTAAATTAAGGTAAACTTTAAAGTATCAAACACAAATAGCAACCAATTAAATATTTATATTTATTTAAATATTTAAATCAATTAAAATATTATATGTTATTTATTTTTGTTGTTATTGGCCCAAATTATCCATTCTTGACAGCCTTATTAGAATCCGTCTCACGTTTATAGTCCTGTGGCAAAAAATGGATCTAATCACACAGATTAGCTCAACCACGTTACTAAAGTGTCTAACACACTATGCAGATACAGTAAGACATCTGTATCTGAGCGCATATCTTTCAATATCGCTCTCTATGTAAATCAATAAACTAGCACACATAGCACAGATAATTTAATTATATTATCGTATTCTTTTTTTGCATGAGTTCAGCAGACATGCAGACGGCCCACCTGATGGAAAGCGGTTACCATCGCCTATAGACAGTTGCAACACCAAAGAGATTATAAATGCGCTGCAGCTCTCTAAAGGGAGACTAGAACCCGGCCACTAATGCCTGGACATAACTGAAGATTGTTATGGCGGCATAACCTAAACCAGAGGTTTAGCCATCTAGACGGGCAAATACCCTACCACCTGGCTGTGGGTTATTTAGTCGCCTTTTACGACAGGCCGCCCGATCGCAGGAAATTGTTTTTTTTCCCCGTTCCTGTACGGATAATTAGGTATAAAGTATCTGTAGGCACTGACCGATATCGTAAGATGGTAACAATTATCTTCTTATATAAATATATCTGCAGATATAAATATGGCATAAATAAATATAGCTGGTTGCACGCCAGCCCAGAAGGCTTACTCTCAAACGTCTTTCATTTAATAACTTTTTTGCTTGTTTTCTTTATATTTAAGTAAATTTTCCAATGTATGTTCCATTTATTTTTGTATGATTGTAATTTTAAAGAAATCTTTGTTCTGTCTTACTTCCATCTAAAATGTCATTGACTCTATCGGGATAATCGGACGAAAAGGAACAACGAAAGGCGTTTGAGAGTAAGGCCTCTGTTTGCAACTCTGAGGTGAGACGGAGGAAAAGTAGAGAAAAAGCCCAGTAGCGCTCACCACTCGCTCCATTTTATATCTTCTTTAATCAATTCATCAGTCACCATAAATGTTGCCCTTGGGTATCAAAAATACGTTGTAAATTTGTCATCTGACAGATCCTTGTAAATATTAAATTCACCTTGATTCTTTTTAAGTTTTATATGTAGCTCTATCCAAATTTGTCGCATTTTAGTCAATATTAATGCAACAAACGCATCAAATTAGAAATCAGGATCCTCTTCTGACGAGTTGGCCATCAAATTCAGAAGCAAAATACGCCAACTCATTGTAACATCTGTACAAAAAATCCACACGAAGAAACGCATCTAGTTTGAAGAATTTCGAGGGAATGTATCATTTCGTATATTATCGCATCTGCGTAGTGTATGGTACTTTCAGATAATTAAGTTTTTATACGCAGATAAAATATTATCCTCTCTGCGTAGTGTGTTAAAGGCCTAAATATTATATTATTATTCTATTTACTAATTCTATTAAATCAGAATCTTTATAAAATATTTTATCTTTCTAACATTACGTTGCGCGACCGTAGCGGCCCGTATACGGGACTTAAACCGTAAGACTTAGTGTATTATAGCGCCTTTTTAGCTTCACTCATAGCTCACGTTGGTATTTGAAATAAAAAATACTTAATAATAGAGACCTATATATCCTGACGGTAAAATTTGCTTAAGCAAACGATCAAATACCGGATCGCGTTGTTTGTTTAAATATCTTGTTGGTTTTGTATCAACAAGCCTGTATACGCGCTATAAATGTTGATTGGCCGTCACAAAATCGCGAGCAATTTCGGTTAACAGCGGTAAATGCGGTAATGAAGGCTATAAATCCCCCATTGAGCGTTCATGTGATATTTTTAGATGGGTGGCGGTCACCTGGGACCTTGACGATATGTGCCAGCCCGGTGATATATTTATATCTTACGTTAGCACTCATTTTTTTAAGTCAGATCAAAGACATATCACTGTTACGTTGTAGTAAGGCATTCTTTTACTTCTATTAAATTGCAGCTACCGCCTGCCTTCTAGATTAATTCTCGTTTGTAAATTCCGGCAATCCTCATTTCCACTCTCCAATTGCACCTTATTTTATATTCTGCACTATTTAGAGTTATAAGTAAGCCCGCTATTACTATGTATTTGGGATATACACAAAAGATATAAGATATAAGGTGTATGCTTTTAACATTTGCATATAAAGTATTCATATGCTTAATGCAATTTTTACCTCATAATATTTTTTTAGGATAGTTCAAAGAAATTCTTTTAATGCATGAATTATTAATATGGGCTTCTGTAAATAATTCACAATATTTATTTCATTCATTTTTTATTTTATCCAAACAAAATTCTTCATACAATACAATTCTAATTGAGAAAGATTGTTATATCTTCTATTTTTTAATGTGTATAAAAAAATATTTTTATAATAGATAACATATCTAGAAATATATTGAAATTACTATGTCAAAGCCCAAATCTGAAAGTGTGATAGGTTCTCAGTAAAGTGTACCAAAAAAATGAATACTTAGATCGTGAGATAGTGTTAGGGCTCGCTTCGCTTGCCCTTGTGGCGCCTCTTATTCGCCACTTTATTTTAGTGTGGCAAAACTAGTTTTTAAGTTTTTAATTAGCTATGGTAACATGTATAAAAATATAACTCCATATATCACAATGTCTTTTTTGTTACGCGCCTCAAAAAAGTTAATATAGATGTTCCTTTGTTTACATGGTGGTATTTCTTCGTCTCCAAGCTCCCAGATGCGAACTTTATAACGCGATAACAACTTCGCCAATAGCCTCGCTGGTGCTACTGTTTTTAGCACCTGTGACTTAGTAAAAGCATATCATCAGATTCCCGTGTTTAAAGAGGATATACCAAAGACCGCCATCGTTACCCCGTTTGGCCTCTTCGAATTTCCGGTTATGACCTTTGGTCTTCGCAATGCTGGTCAAACATTCCAGCGGTTTATCGACGAGGTTACACGGGGTCTCGATTTCTGTTTTCCGTATGTCGATGACGTACTTGTTTTCTCTCCAGACGAGGCAACTCACAAAGAACATCTCCGCACACTCTTTCGTCGATTCGAAGATTATGGGGTTGTAATCAATCCTTCAAAATGTGTTTTAGGTGTTAGCGAAGTTACATTTTTAGGCTACGTCATCAACGCCCAAGGCACGCGCCCTCCTCCAGATCGCGTCCAAAGTCTACTGGATTTCCAGCCTCCACAGACTGTGCAAGCAATGAGAAGATTCCTCGGCATTATTAATTTTTATCGCCGCTTCATACCGCACGCTGCAAAATTTAAAGCTCCATTAGTCGATGCTTTAGTTTCTACACACAGCAAAGGTGCTGTGCAAAGGTGCAAACCATTCCCCTGGTCACCCGAATTAATTTATCGTTCATTAGCGAATTCACTACTGATATCCGCCATATTAAAGGCGACGATAATGTGGTTGCTGATGCCTTATCAAGAATCGAAGCCATAAGCCTAGATCAAGAGTATGAAGTTCTTGACAGAGCACAGAAAGAGGACAATGAACTTGCTAAATTATTAGAACCTGGCTCATCCAGACTTAAATTGGAAAATGTTGATATACCTGGCACCGGTATTTCATTGATTTGCGACACCTCCACAGGCAGGCCACGTAAACAAGAAACTCGTATGCAGTATACACATATCACTGTCTGACAACTTACTTGTAACGCGAGTCAGTCTTATGCACGGCCTATATAGTATATAGAGTGAGAAAATAAAATATATTAAACATTTCATATCTTTACAGTAAAATAACACATTCAATATTTTATAGGTTATGAAGTAAAATGTTATTTGTTGCCTCATGTCAGTGACGTGGCACACAGAATTTGGTAATACTCGGCAAGCACTCTAGCGAATTGTATTCGAATAAATGATTCGATACAAGTTTGTTACATGATGATTTATTTTAATTTTAATTTAGAAGTAACGTATTTATTGCTGGTTTTATTCAAATGTATTTATTTATTTTTACTAATTAAATATTATATAAGTAGACTTAGTTTTATAAATTATTATTATTATTAGTTATTTAATTAACAAATTTGGGTCGTTTTGGTTTTACGCTTAAAGGAAGGTTTGCACTGAAAATTAGCGTTCTGTCGGATATAATTCCGGCACAGCAATATGCTGAGTGCAAACCTTGTTCGTTGAAAATGCAGCGTACAAATTCTCAAAATATGCTCTGTGTATAATAATGTATAACGAATGTAATTACGTCGCTATTTCTTCGAATAAAGTTTTTCTTTCTTTCTTTCCCTACGTTCCTCCCAGTTTACGTCGTACTATCTTTAATAAGCTACATAGCTTAAATCATCCGGGTGCCAAGGCTTCAATACGACTCGTAGCTGACCGCTATGTTTGGCCGTCAATTAATAAAGACTGTCGAGAATGGTCTCGCACGTGGGAGCCTTGCCAGAGGAGTAAAGTCTCAAGACACAACGTTGCCCCTTTGGGGACGTTTGACACGCCATCTGGTCGTTTTCTCCATGTCCATTTGGACATAATCGGACCGCTACCCGTCTGCGATGAATATCGTTACTGTCTTACAGCAATTGACAGGGTGACAAGATGGCCTGAAGTTTGGCCAATGCGGACCATCACAACCGAAGAGGTAGCCGAAACTTTTACACGTGAGTGGATATCTCGCTTAGGCGTTCCCTCAGTCCTAACTACAGACCGAGGTACTCAGTTCGAATCTGACCTATTTCGCAGATTGATGCGCAGCTTCGCCACCAAACGCATTCGAACGACGGCATGCCATCCTTCATCAAATGGAATGGTCGATCGTGTTCACCGACAGTTAAAAGCCTCTCTCATGTTTAACGGCAACTCGTGGACGAAGGCCCTACCGTTGGTGCTTTTAGGCATGCGTTCGGCTTATAAGGAAGACATCGGAGCCACCTCTGCTGAAATGCTGTTCGGTCAAACTCTACGCCTCCCTGGCGAATTTTTAGTTAATATCCCCAGTTCGTCAGTTTTTCAAGATTCTTCAAATTTCGTTACCAAGTTGCGTCGACACATGGATTCAATCCGACCGGTTCCTGCATCGCGACACTCTCAGCCCGGGCATTTCTTTTTTAAAGAACTCGCTACTTGTTCTCACGTTTTTCTGCGAGAGGACGCCGTCCGGCGCCCCCTCCAGCCACCTTATTTCGGCCCATATCAAGTAATCGAGAGATCTAGCGATAAAAAAACCATTACCATCAATTTAAAAGGAAAACCTGCAATAGTAAGCGTGGACCGCGTGAAACCAGCTTTCATGGAGCAACACGACACTCAAGATGTCGGGACATCGACACCTCCAAAAATAACGCCAACTCCACCTGCAGTAGCGCCGCTACCGAGCTTTCCACCTCCTGCTACTCCTGTATCTCAACCTGAACCATATATTACGCGTTCAGGGAGACATGTTAAATTTAAACAATTTTCTGATTAGCCTAATTTTCTTCGTGGGGGGGTGGTGTGGCGCCTCTTATTCGCCACTATATTTTTGGTGTTTAGTGTGGCAACATTAGTTTTTAAGTTTTTAATTAGCTATGGTAACATGTATACAAATATAACTCCATATGTCACAATGTCTTTTTTGTTACGCGCCTCAAAAAAGTTAATATAGATGTTCCTTTGTTTACATGGTGGTATTTCTTCGTCTCCAAGCTCCCAGATGCGAACTTTATAACGCGATAACAAGAGATGCGTCTTCATTCCCCCAAACCCTGACTAATAGCTTAGTAATAGTCTTATTGTGAGACTTTTCCCAATCTCAAATAACATAAAAAATTAACTAAAACTTTTCGTGACCCGACGACGTAACATCTGAACAAACATCGGTATAAAAATAATATTAAAACTATTTAATTGACCACTGTATTTATTTCAAATAACATAGCAATACTATATATAGACAATACAATGCAAGAAAACTTAACTTATTCATATTATATTCTACTCATAGTCCCTCAATACTATAAGTAGAATACTGAGCCCAGATCACCGTCTTCTATGGGTAAGGTGCCCAGAAGGCTGGCTACGTTTCCTCGCTGGATCGCCATACTGATCCGTTGGCCGAGGTAAGCACCAGCCCTCTGATCACCTGAAGAGTCAATGAGTTGTTTCGATAAATTTTGGTAGAGGCTCATGGCCTCAGGACCCCACGGTCCAAGCGTCTCGACAGCAAACGGCACAAATATATAACTCTCACTGAGGGTTGCATACTTGCGCCGCTTGAGTGATTCGGCTGTTTCCGCCGCTGTACCGGCTGATCTAGACGTGTTTGGTAAATGGGATGCAGCCAACGTGTCTACGCAAGTCGCATCCCACACCAAAGGCTTGCCACGTTGCCAGGGAATTACGAGTCATTCCGTCGGGACGCGTACCATCGTCACGTGCAATACCGTTCGGCTCTAATAAAGCCGGCACGTTAGCGGTGGCAAGTGCCCTCCGTAAGACCTCATTCAAGGCAGCGTGGCGTGACCATCTGCCGGCACTGCGGCGGCAAGAAAGACCATGGTATCCCGGGCCGATTATCTCTGTAATTAATTAATTATTTAATTAATTTTCATTCCCAGATATATATTTGTTTGTAAAGAAGAATACGTCGGCAGATAGTACAATCTAAAAGATTATGATGAAAAGTTTAACGTTTATTATTTTTGACTTCCTATGAGTGGGTTATTTATTGCTTTATGTTTTGTAAGACTGCTAGCGGAATGATATAAAGGATTATAGCTTTAATGACTTTGGATGGCGGGACAACTAAGAGAGACGGGATGTTAAATACAGATTTCAATATTAGTGGTAGAAATAAACCGCACCGCGTCGTCAACGGGCTGTTTTACGATTTACATCCGTTAATATAACTACTAATTACATAAATCACTCACAATACAAGCAAATTATCGAATTAAGGTGCTTATATTGACTCGGCACCACGTTAATTACATATTTATTGCTCTTTTATATGCTGTTTTATTTTGAAAGTTTAATGTTTTTTAGTTTTATTTCTCTTTTATGTAGGCCACATTTAAATTTGCTGTTATATGTACACAAATAAATATAAATAAGTCAAATACTATCGGTTTTAATTGCTCACGAATTCAGTATACTGCAACAATAATAATGACTGCATAAAATGGGAATAAGTTTTTTTATTTTAAAATGTATGTGTAGATTAATATGTGTATGTAATATGTTTCATATGTTTGACTATGTATTTTTAATTGCAATTGTTTTATTGTTATGTAATTTTTATGTATTTATAAGACACTATATATTTAGTTTAAGACCCTTATGTTAATATTATGTCATGTTATATATTTAATTTAAGAATTCCAATGTAACAGTTGTTGGCAACCTGATTAATTTAACAAATAGTTAAATTTAAAATAGAGACTATCTCTATACAAACTATTCAATACAGTATCTCTATACCAAACGAAGCATTATATTATTATTTCCATGAAAAAAATAATATTCTTCTTCCACTTTATTGATCTCTTTATTTCAGCATTTCCCTATTAATTTGGGATCAGAATTAAAACATACTTTTAGTATGAAACTGACTCCGTAACTGTTTTAGCAAAAAGGAAACCCTCATAACTCGTCATATTCATTTGTCTGCCTGTGTATGTCACATAGATTTTTAAAATTGTTATGTCTATATCGAATAAATTCAGTATGTGAAATATTCTATATGCCGCTATATAGTACTGTGGTTAAATCGAAAAAAATAGGAGTGACCACCACGCACGTAACTAAGAGATCAACATAACATTTCAGAGTACATGCGTTAGCTAGTGATATCAATAGACAGATCTACAAGAATCGTGACGATGGCTCTTCGTCACTTTTTCTTTAATCAATAAGTGACGATTGATATATTCGCTTCCAATGCGTAACACTTCGGCGAGTGTACCAAGGAATTGCAAGAATTAATTCCTACCTCACCTTTCTACCACCGGACAAACAGACGTACGAACTCACTCCACCAATATAATACACTTAGTGAAAATAAGCACCCTTGAAAAGTGGAACTCTTTACCGTCGTCTGTTTTTCCTGAAATATACAATTTAATAATCTTCTAGGTCAGGAGTCATCCATAATTTACGTCACTAGTTAAGGGGGGGAGTGTGACAAGGGGCGGGAGGGGTCCTAAATTTCGTGAAATTACATTTCAAAACTAAATTTTTAAGATATAAAACACAATATTTGAACTATTAACGAAAAACTTCAAAACATTTCCATCTCTATCTGTATGAGCTTAGGGTTTAAAATATAAAAGTCTCACGAATGTGAACAGCTGTGATAAGGACGGGGGAGTGGTCAAAAAATCATGAAATTCGTGTGACGTAATTTTTGAATGGCCCCTAAGCGTGGTCCATCTTAGACTGCATTTCCAACTGATATCAGATGCAATGTCGCTCAAACGCAAACCTATAATATAAAAATAGGTCAAAAAACATATTTTTGCCCATACTCAAAGTTTTGAACTACGAGGTGGAAATTACCGCATATATCTGGAAAATTTTAGACGTGTTGCATTCCTCGTCCTATTGTATAAAAATCTTTTTATTAGTTGCTAATAAAACTTTACGGAATAAATTACGCAAGTTAGAATAATCTTGGAATGTTTCTCCCGGAAACATTTCTTAATAAGCCGACGCCAAGAATCGTGTGTCATCGAGCTCTGCATTTTCTATCCCGATGTCAAAAGTCGGCATCGTGACACCATTGTGTCGGCCGACTGATATGTGAGAGCACCTGATGCGTAGACTATGAAATGCGTGCAAAAATATTCGGAAATTAGAACAAACACATAATACAATACAGTATAGGTAAATTAGCTTCGAGAAGTTTTTGCGTTTGTCATAGTATTTTTATATTTACAGGAATTCTACACTTGAAATTTAAAATTTCTTGTACAATCAGCAAAAAGAGGTTCGTTACATTTTGAAGAAGAAAATATATTTACAATCAAAAGTCAATGATGAAAGTCAAATAAATAATTATTATTTACATTGCTAATTGTTATGAGATCTGACTATTTGGTTTTAGTTTGATAATTCATTAATTAATTGATTTTATTTGTGGTTCATTCTTGTTATTTGTTGTTCAGTGTTATTATTTGATATTAAGTTTGTTAATTAAAAATGGTTTCGATGTTGAAAAGTGGTCGAGGAAAGCTTTTGACTTCCCAAACTAAAGAAGTTTTGTATAATTTGAACAAATATTTCGAAAATTAGTGCAATAGCAATCCGAGCAGTATTATAACTCCCGCTCAATTAGTTCCTACATAAACCGGAATATCATTGACTTCCATCGTAAAGGTGCTATCAGAAAGTAATAATCATTCTTCAGAACAGGGACCAACAATTCAGTATTAAAAATTATGTTTAATATTAATACTTATTATTTTAATATTATTAGTCTCATATTAAGTACCTGCCTATAAAAATATATAGAAAGTATTAGTTTATTTATTTAGTGCTGACCGTACACTATTAAAAACGCAAAAACGTCTCGAAGCTAATTTACCTGTAGTCGCCGCACAGCCAGATATTTTCAATCTGGCCATTTTAAATAATTCGCAGTAAAATTCCCGCGGGATTTCTCTGATAAAAAGTAGCGCAGAGTTTAAGTCTAAGAATTTACTGTCAAACAGTGAAAACCGCATCGAAATCGGCTCAGTAGTTTTTACGTGAATCCCGAAAAAACAAATAGACAAGAAATCTAATAAAAATTGCATCGTATTCTCCGTCCTTTATATAGTCTACTCCAGTTTTTTTTTTTTTTAATAGCTTCAATGCACAGACACGGCATGTTTAGAATTTTATAATATTATAGATTAGCTTGTGCCCGCCGCTTCGCTCGATATAAAAGCTAAATGAGTATATAATGTAAGTTAAATACAGCTACTCCCCGCGGTCTAAGCCGCGGAAAAACTGTAGTTAAACATTTTAAATAATTCTATGTCAGTGAACACTGCCGTGTTCTTTTAGTTCTGTGCTTTTCAACCAAATTGACTTAATTTGGAAAAGTATTCTTCTTCTAGGGTATTACCGTCAATGTTAAAAAAGCTAATGTGTTTTACATTGGTAGAAGGCCATTTATCATAATACTAAATCATATTTATGTAATTTGACATTGTGTTTATAAATATTAAAACAGAGATAAATAAAGATTGTTTGTTTATATTATAAGGCAATAAAACATTTTATTCATAAAATGAATAGTTACCGAATTTATGCAAGCACTGGATTTCAATCGAGCGAATTGAACTAGCTAACATATAAAACTATCTAAATTTACACTCAAGGTAATCATCTATAGTGTAATAATATCTTCATAATATTCAGATATTCTGGTACGATGGCTGCAAGCACATTCAGGGATTTACTTTGCTTCAACAATATAGTTTTGACATTCACCAGCACCAGCGGAAAATCGCATCTCAACATCGTATTAACAACTCATTTAAATTTTCACTCTGAGTATAATAATGCTTTGACAGCTAATAAATTTGCTATACGGTAGTAGGCAATCGAAATGTTTATTCATTGGTAAGTATATTAATGCTATACGGCCAATTTTTATAACATTATTAATGACGTAAAGTAATCGACGGAAGCGTAATCCATTATCTTATACTAATATATAAAGCTGAAGAGTTTGTTTGTTTGTTTGTTTGAACGCGCTAATCTCAGGAACTACTGGTCTGATTTGAAAAATTCTTAATGTTCGATAACCCATTTATCGAGGAAGGCTGGCTATAGGCTATATATCATCACGCTAAGACCAATAGGAACGAAGCACCAATGAAGAATGTTTCAAAATCGGGGGGGATATTTTTTTAAACTATTCCACACGGACGAAGTCGCGGGCAGAAGGTAGTACCTTATATCTAAAAACTTTTTTTTTATAATCGCCTCCTCTGTCATATTTCAAGGCAGAGGTTGTTATTACTTTTATATTACTTACATATTTTATTATATATCTAACTACAAGCTAATTTGCTGCCTACTTAATTACAAATGCTGATTACATCCTATTGTGACTATTACTAAACTTAAATCTAGCCTATGACTTATACTGTTGGCTTATCTGCTTATTTGTTATTTAATAGTGTTTCTTAGATTATGAAGTATTTTCAAGTACAAGTATGTATTTAAAGTATAAAATATTGTTGTTGTATAAATAGCTAATAGAAACAAGCTAATAGCTAATACAAATAACAAAATTTGGAACTTGTTACAAACAAACAAAAATCGAAATGTTTGCTGGGACACATAGTAGAAGTGAAACTTCAACGATCAAGTGGAAAAACGAATGGCAACGGATAAGTGTTAAAACGAATCGCAACAAAATTTTAACTTGAAGTTTTACGGGCAGGTTTTCAAATTGGACAAGTACATTAACAATCTTCCCGTAAAACTTGAAGTTAAAATTTTGCTGCGATTCGTTTTACCACTTATCCGTTGCCATTCGTTTTTCCACTCGTTCGTTGAAGTTTCACTTCTATTATGTGTCCCAGCACACATTTTGATTTTTCGCAGGTTTACTGCAAATTATGATTTGGTTAGGTTAGGTACATTTCAATGAATGCATTTTTTTTATTTAAACATATTTTATTTTATCAAACAAAAAAACTGAATTCGATCCAGAACCAAAAAACGCATAGTCTACTCTAAATTCATGTCGCTCCTCCACGCGGCCGTAACGCTTTTTTGTGACAGAAAAATCCTAAGACCCCCCGTCTATATAAAAGTTTCACTTCCAAACGAAAATGCAGTTAATAAAGTTGTCGTCTTTATCCGTGCAGGAACGGAGAAAGAATATAATTTTCTGCGGCCAGGCGGCTGGTCGTAAGAGGCGACAAAACAGTCCACAGCCAGGTGGTAGAGTATGCCGCCATAACAAGCTTAAGTTGGGTTTTAGCATTAGTGGCATGGTTCTAGTCTCCCTTTAGAGAGCGGCACCTCATTCGGCGTTACGAATGTCCGTAGGCGATGGTAACCGCTATCCATCAGGTGGGCCATCTGCTTACTGTGAAACTTCTGCAATACAAATAAAAAAGTCACTTTTAGAAAAATTAAAGTCGTTTAATTTAAAAAAAAATGTCTTATTTCTATAGAAATTGAAAGACAGAAACGAACTCTCGACATTCACATTGAACATTTCGACTTTACTGAAACTAATTGCAAAATGATTACATTTGATTCTAGTCATGACGCTCCCATGTAACTTCTTAGTATTTCCTGTAAACACAAATATGAGCTGCATAAACAAATATCATTATCTCAGTAACGTGGAAGCAATGGATGTTTGTGATGTTTTAATATCTACTAATAAATCAAACTAAGAGCTTTAAGAGACCCACTAACCTCAACCGATAAACCCCATTGCCAGACGCCATTTTTCAATAGCAATTACATTAATTTAATTTTGTACTTTGATAACGACTTATATCTTATTGATTCTACATTTAATTGTCCCGTAACGCTTGTTTTCATTTGGTTACCATATTTTTTTCTGATTATTATGATGCTCGTCACTAGAAATATAAATAAATGAAAATTTGAAAAACTTTTACAGAGAAATCTGTTTTGTATTTTGTCGAATGAACAATATAGGTTAAGTATGATTTTTTCACTTATTTATATGAGGGATTGGTTAGTATTGACCATGCCACTCTAATAGGAAAAAATACAATTTATGGCGTTTAATAAAATCATGTACTTGAGAATAATACACTTCATAGTGTGGCTTTTTAATGTTTTTTACCTGCCTAATGCCCATTCTCTGCATTCCTCATCATTCATTCATACCTGCCTGCGACCTTACGCAGGCACTACACATTATAATGGCAAAATTCCTGAATACACTTTTTGTTACAATTGAATTGATACATCAACAACTTCACGTAGCATCAATAGTTTTTGGAGTTAAGTTAAAATAACCATTACATTTAATACGTGTTTTGTGATTCGATAATTTCTATATTTTAATTTTGGCACTATTTCAATTAAAATTAAAACATGACATATAAATCAAGCAGACAGAATTGAAAAGTTATATGAATCTTCCGTGTTTAATGGAAAGGTGACGCACGTCAAACGCAATGTTATACTGACTTACATTCGTTACACTAGGCCATTTTTAGGATTCCCTAGTAATTTTAATAAAAGCAGAACCTATATATACAGTTGCCGTGTCCATCTGTTCATTTATACATCTATTTATTTTTATGTCGTCGACGTAGGCCTCCCAAGTCGGCGCCACTCATCCCTCTTCTCCGACTTTCTCATCTAACGCCTACCGGCGACCTTGCACAGGTCGTCAGTCCGTCGGGCTAGAGTGCGTCCGACTCTACGTTTACCGAGACGCGGTGTCCACGCCAGGACTCGTCTGCTTCATCAGCCAACAGTCCTTTTTAGAGAGAGTTTCTGAATGGGGGAGACAAAACCTTAACCAATTTCAAGAATACTGGGATTCTCGGTGTCGACATCGCGAACGATGTGCAGTTCAGGGGCCATCTTGAAGGCAAGACAAAACTTGCCTCGAAGAAACTGGGAGTGCTAAAGCGGTCCAACTAGTACTTCACACCGCGGCAACGCTTTGTGCTTCATAAAGCCCAGGTGAGGCCGCATATGGAGTACTGCTCACACCTTTGGGCTGGAGCACCTGCCTACCAGCTTAATCCCCTGGACTGTATTCAACGTCGAGTCGTTCACGTTGTTGATGATCCCTTCTTCACAGATGCTTGGCCTTAGGAGAGACTTCGCATTCTCTGTGTATTCTACCGACTGTATAACGGGGAGTGTTCGGAGGAATTGTTTAGAATGGTGCCTTCGTCTTCTTTCTACCACCGTACCGTTCGCCATGGGCTGGGCGTTCCCACTTCCTCGAGCCGCTTCGTCATAAAATTTCTTCGAGACTCGAAACGCGTTGGTAACATCTCTGGTGTTGCAAACGTCCATAGTTGACGGTAACCACTTTCCATCAGGTGGGCCTGTGGTCAGCCTGTCTGTTGTACTCAAAAAAAGTCCTGCGGCAAACGTGACCGGCCCACTGCCACTTCAACTTGCTAATTTTGCGAGCTATGTCGATTACCTTGGTTCACTTACGAATATTCACATTTCTAATTCTATCCATAAAAGAAACACCCAACATATCTCCGTCCATAGCCCGTTGAGCGATTCGGAACTTGTGGACCAGTCCTGCCCTCGGTGTCCACGTCTCGGGTAGGTCAGGACCGGGAGGGCGCGCTACTGCTTATATTTATCGCAGTCATCTATCTTACAAACTCCCTGGCATATTACTGGCTAATACTACGTACTGTATACTAGTGTATACGATGTACATATGTGTGATAAGTTTTTTCCAATTTTGTCAGATTTAGTCTAAAAATATGTTTTTAAGTAATAAAACGTTAGTAATGGAGAGAAAAAATATCTGTAATGCTATCTAGTAATTTAGGATTTATGAGTTAGATATATAGATAGATAACACTTTATTATACACCAATACAAACGTGAACTTAAAGACTAAAATTATAACTAGTAATGTACAAAGGGCGGTCTTATCGCTAAAAAGCGATCTCTTCCAGACAACCCCAGGAATGAATTGAGATGATAATGGCGATGGTGGTATACGTAACATATAGTACGAACTACTTACATTTAAATAATAAATAGATAAATGAAATATATATCTACATATTTTATATATACTTAATATACATACCATACAAATACATATCTACAGAATATATAAATGTTTATAAATGAATTTAAATATCATATTCTAACGACAGGTAGTATTTTTTGATCATGGTTTTAAATATCGCTAGCGATTTTGCTTGTCTGATAGTAACAGGAAACGTGTTCCAAAGCCGTATAGCCTTAACAGTAAAAGAATTGTTGTAAAAAGTTGAGTTATGCGTTCAATTTAAGTTTAGTAGAATTAGTTTAGTAGTTTAAGGTAATCAGGAGTACTTGGGACAAATAAAATACTATTGAGAAAAGAAAGTATGTGAGTATTCCGGCGAAATCGAATTGGCAACCACTTGAGTTTCTTTCGGAATTCAGAGACATGGTCATACTTGTGTAGGCCAAATATGAACCTTAGGCAAAAATTTCGGATGCGCTCAAGTTTTAGATTTAGGTACCTTTTAACGTAAGCAATTGTATTCTACTCAATCCTAGTATTTTTCTTCACAGTTAGTTACAGCACGTTCTTCTTAACGCAATAAGGGCTAAAAACAGATATTATTTTATCAGAGGATCGAATTTCGTACTCAGAGCCACTGTGTAAAATCTGTATCAAATAGTAGACTTCTACTAGGTTATGATCGTGATGAAGCATTAATAAAAGTCTCATAAAAGAATGAGTGTTTTAATTCTAGAATGAATTAATTGTGCATGTCTTGATATCACTTGCTACCAGCACGTTTGGATGCCAATCTAAACTTTTATATACTATATTATGCTAATGAATTATTAATTGTTATAAGAGGGCCTGAAGCGGTCGCCTTTGGAGAATCGTTCAGTGAAATTGACACGTGTCTAATTGTACCGGTAGTTGTAAGACATATGCATTTATCATGCTGCGATAACGACCTCTTTAAACTGTCTATTGTGTTGTTCAAATAAATAAATAGATATCGGCAAAATGCAGTGATAATATGACAATTTTAAACACGAATTATGCAATAAATTTATTTTCTACACAATATAATAATTTTATCGATATTCTTACCTGTTAAAATTGTCGGTTAACCCTCAAGTGAGTTAGTAACGCGTTCACTAAGAACGTGGAATTTTATGTGGACATTTGCCAGCACTCTTCTTTTCAAATTAATAATGATTTTACGCATTTCTATTATAACAACAGTCGTATGCGCCGCGAGTGGGTGTCGCATACAGTTCCAGTCCGTTGAAATTTATCACCGTTTGATTTACCCTCTTAATCTTAAACGAGAGGAAACAAAACTTTATGTCAATCTTTATGAGTCCTTAAACGTTTACAATGTTCCATTAAAACAATGCTGTCATTAGAGAATAT
Source organism: Dendrolimus houi (assembly GCA_039645545.1). Lineage (NCBI taxonomy): Eukaryota > Metazoa > Arthropoda > Insecta > Lepidoptera > Lasiocampidae > Dendrolimus > Dendrolimus houi. Next base: position 7,417,597 of record CM077127.1, on the reverse strand, counting down.
TTTGAATAAACTTGCTGTGATCTTGGCGTCGATTTTACTGCCTACGAACGACCGTACAATCATAACTCAATCGGAGTATATCGATCAGTAAAATATTTCCGCAATAAAAATCTTGGTTCGCAACGTGTATCGTCATCAAAGAAACGTCATCGGTCCGAGTCTATAATTATACTATTCAGTCACAGTCTCGATAATTACTCACATTTTAGCGGAACCATGTAAACAAACGTTACAGCTTTCATTCTATGTCTGGTCTGTCCACAGATTTAAACTTCTCATAAAGATTTTAAAATTTCTCAAATTTTCGCGATCACGAAAAATATCGATATTTTATTAAGCAATTCATGAATACAGTTATCATTGTTATGTGGTTTCGATGAAATAAAGATTTTGCGTTATTGCTGTTGTTTTGTAAAGTTCCGTAGAACTGGAATAACTGTTAAGCAGTTGTCTCGTCCAATTCCGAATTAATTACATTTCAAAATATCTCTTAAGTCGTTCTGCCAAAACATTGTGCTAAGACATTGTAAAATCTTGCATTAATTGGTATCTGAATGTATCTGTTACGTTCTAGTTGGAGGGCTATTTCTGCTCGGCTCATCTTTGAGCGTGAAACAAATAAAAGTGTCAAATTGATACCCTTATGTCGCACGCGAGACAGCGCGTGACCATCCGATGGACAACACAACATAAAATAGTATAATATATATTTCAACGTCAAGAAAACATTATTTTCATTACAGTATGAAGTAATTTGTAAATGTTTGCTAATACTGTATAATATTTCATATAATTGGAAAGTAAAGTAGTTTTGAACTTTTCTTGTCACATAAAGTCAATAAAAAACAAGAGATCGCCTAAAGCTTTAAAGCCGCCCACTACACGTTTCAGTCTGTATGTAGTTTAAAAAATAATCTATTTTATTTTATATTAAATAAACTGTAATCTATAATATGGTAAATTTGTAGTGGGTTCGAGTTTGTATGATGTGTTTAAAAATGTGAAAAAAATCAGGGGGTAATTCAGACCAAAAGACTCCGAAAACGAAACTTTTAGAATTTTAGTGTGTTTTTCTGTTGAAGCATTAGGTGAAAAGTGCGACACTGAGCTAGCTTAAATCCCGGGTCAAAACTTAGGATATTTTTTATCCCGATAAATGACGGCATTTCCATGGGCTAGTAGACGAATATATCCAAAAAGATGGCGCTGCGTAGCAATTTACTAACAAATAGGTCATCGTAAGGGTAACTATTCTTCGGTTGTTCTATAAAGCCACATTTGACATCTATCAAACTGATATTAGTACTGCCGATGATGACACAATTAAAAATTGAAATCGATATGAGAAGTCACACATTACCGTATCGATTAAAATAAAACGAATAATTATTTAAAAAAATATAATTTACATTTCGTTGATTTTTTATGTTTAAAATGTAGAAAATATGCCTTAAGTACCAGCGGCGTAGCGCGGGTGACGGCCGCCCGGGGCGGAAGACAATTTTGCCGCCCTTTTATTTAGGTATTTCAATTTAATGCATACTATATTTATACTATTATACTTTATACTGATACTAATAATATTATAAAGAGATAAAGTTTGTGTGCTCGTGATGTTATAGGGGCTAATCTCTGGATCTATTGAACCGAATTCAAAAATTCTTTTTGTGTTGGAAAATCCACATATTGAGGAATGTTATAGGCTATATGCTAGGACCAATAGGAACGAAGTGGTAATGAGAAATTCCGTGCTCTTTTCAATCGGTCCGAATTTGTAGTTGCGATAAAAATATGAAATCGTTCAAATATTTATATTACTTATTGTTAAATTTTGCGCCCCCTAAAAAGTGCCACCCGGGGCGGGCCGTCCCTGCCACCACGCTACACCACTGTTCTGTACTTAATTACACTTTATGTTTAAACTATTCGATTATACATCAATTTCCATTTATAAAGGTCACGTCACTAATCTTTAAGAAAAAAAGAGTGTTGACAAGTATAACGTTGTCAGGTGTTACATTTCTAGATAAATAAGCTAATATGATATTTTTATTTGATCTAAATTATTTTGATACTGTTACAAAGTTAATTCGTCGGTATCTATCGAAACTTCAAATGGGGCTTCTTAGATCTGCTCAACTATAATAGCACTGCTAGAAATAAAATTAGTGTAACATACAAAGATAGAAGAATAGAGACCGATAGACGTAAATGACAACCACAATAAGAGTTTCATTTTTGCCGAAAGGGCTACGAAACTGTAATAAAAATGAATGGGTCAGGCGTAGACTGGAATTCTGTGTACACAACGTACCCATAATACGAAAGAAAAAATAAACTAGGTAATATACTTGTTTTATTTCTGTGAAATATTGTAAATCATTTGTATGTATTCTTAGTGTATTTATTTATTACGTAATGACTGATGAAAGGTTTGGGACTAATCATTCATAAGACTCCCTTCAAGTAAACATCAACACTTCAGACGCAATGATTTATTACAGAACAAAACTTACGATGGCCCTGCTATAGACATGATAAAATAAAAATACGTTTCTCAAGGCAGATGGCGGTAGAGATTTGGACATCAATTTCAAGATTTGCATCGGAAAGGTTAGAATCTGAACTTAGTGTACTAATGTGATAGGTCTCAGTTTTGAATGTAGTCGAGGTTTTAGTAGGCGGGCGATGTGCGTGGGCCACTTGGCTCGCCGCCAGTGATCACCTGCCGACCCTTGTATACCGATAAACGCTAAACATTATTTACAGCTGTATCTAAGGCACTTATTGTTGCACAAAATGCCATTTCCATACAATCATCATTTTCAAAACTTACTAGCGTACTATAACAGAATACGCGGGCAGTAAATTTTCATCTGTATTCTGAAATAACATAAATTATACTTACATTGTTCGTGTTTCAATCATTTGAAAGTATCGCAAACTTTGCAAGAAATTTTACTGTCTAAATAATGTATTTTAGTTTACATTTACTATCAAGTACATTTGCCAAGCCTTTGTCTAAAAAAGCAACAATGTGCAATAGGTATACGACATATAGTTTAGATAATTATGATTTATGTCCAATTTAGATATAATATGTTGTAATTGTAGTAAAAATTTACTTGTTTGTAGTTTATAGTTGAGTCGTTCATCGCATCGCGGTAGAAGGAAGGTTTGCGCTGAAAATCAGCGTTGTGTCGGATAATATTCCGGCAGAGCATTAAGCTGAGTGTACATAGTGTGCATGTTCTTCTTAAAACTTGGCTTTTTCTTTTTTTTTAATAATTTGTAATGAATGTAAGTAATGAGGTCGCTGTTTCTGAAAATAAAATCTTTTTCTTTCTCTTCTTTCCTCCAACTGCTCAACTTACAGTCATACTTAAAGAACTTAAAGACTTGCGATCTTATTCATATGGAGTTAGAGTAAGTTCTTGAGTTAAAGTAAGGCTACTTTAAGGTTTTTAAAGAGCTTCCAAGTTTACTCTAACTTAATATGAATAAGTTAAAGAGTATTTTTTTGGATTGCAGAAGACTAGCTGACCCCCCATTTTGTGGAAAGTGGTTGCCATCGCTTTGGATATTTGCAACATCATGTTCTGCTGGGCTCGAAGGGGACTGGAACCTGGCCACTGATTGAACACCACTGAAGATTGTTATGGCATTATGCTCTATACCCGACCATCCAGTCGGGCAAATGCCTACCACCTGACAAATTTGTTTTTAGGATTGTAATAGAGATTTTTTAGACACTGTTAGTCTATAAGAGATAAATATTTGACGCCTATATTTAATATATATGTTATGTCAGTTAGTTGACGAAACAAATAAAAGAAAATATTCCCAATTTTTATACTCTGCTTTCTATTTCCTTTCATAATTTCCCAATTATTTAGAATCCACTTAGCAGTTAACATTCAGAATAATAACTAATAGATTAAGAACTTGCAGAAGCAGACTTAGGTCGTAGTAATGGTATAAAGGGTAATATTATAGGGGTTCCATAGAGATAAAAAATATTAACTGTTTAATTTAGGCAATTTAGCTGCAGAATCCTAAAAAAACACTTAATACAAAAAGTATGCGGTATAGTTATAGGGCGCATCTATTTATTTTAAGTGAATTTTGGGTGGTTATAAAAAAAGCCCGAAGACTAAATCTTCTGTCTTAACCTTCGCGGGAGCGAAGCGAAGGAGATCCTTCTAACCAATATTTAAAAAAATATGTGTGGAGTTTATACGCAATAGAAGTGAAACTTCAGAGAATATACTTACAGATTCGTCTCTAACTATTAATGTAAATATAATTTCTTTAGCCTACATCCGTCAACATATTATAATTCATAATAAACTTCTTAAGTATCACTTTCAATTTTTCACTGTTTTATTCTAAAAATATTATTATCAGTTTTATTTCGGTCCAAATTGGACCTATGTCCAGTCAGTAGTCTTATTGACTCTCTAATCTGTGCTGCACAATGTAAAACTCGTGTCTCATTTTCTCGGAGACTTAGTATAGATAGATCCTATAGATTTATGTGATTGTCTCTTTTTAATGTCGCTTTTTCGTTTCATCGAGTTTCAAATCACACCGATTCTAAAGAAGTTTCACTTCAAAAGTTCGTATCTTCATAATTGATCATAATAAATAAGTGCGCCCTATAACTATACCCTACTCATCAAAAAAACCGCATATCTTAAAAAGTTCTAAATGGTTCTTGATCAATTGTGATTGAAAGTATTTTTGCAGCTCTACCAGCATGATTCTTTGAAAATTTTCCACTTTATACAAATTAAAAAGTTAACTAAAGCCACTTCGCCGCTAGGTTCGTAGTAGTCATTTTTTCTTTCTTCCTGTGGTAGTGCGCAGAAGTAAACATATTCAACCGTTACCTATACTATTATATAAATTACTAATATTCATGTCATCTCAATCACACAAAATCCATTCATCTCACGAGCTGAAGCTGTAGAAAAACATCATAAGGGTTTTTCACATCGAAACTACTGATGCTTTAAACCCGCCAATCAACCTTAAACCAGCTTGGGGAGAATACAGCACGTCCTCCTATAAATGGAGAGGCTCAAGCCCAGCGGAAGGACATTTATGGACTGAGAAATAAAGAGATTATTAATGGATAGCTAAAAATAAACCTTATCAAGGCTCTTTTCTAGGTGTAATTGTTGATACTCTAAAATGTAGTGTTTAGAAAATAGCTTTTGTGTCGGTTGCGGAGATTAATAGTGGTCTTGACAGACACGCTGAGCGGCAAGACACATTATAAATATAGGGTTGACACATAAAATTGACCTGCCGCGATGAAAAGCTTTGCTCATGTTTGAATGATTGGTTAAGGGGGTTTCAATTTCCGTGCATGTAAGATATCTACTTCTGAAGCCAAGGCGGATTCTTAGTCGAGTCGAGGGTTTGGGTGAGTCTATCTAATTAATGTATTTATTTATTATTATTCGACAAACATTTACACAACAGCTGAAGGCAACAAAATTATACTATTATCTTCATCGGTCTCGTGTGTCGGAATATCCGCTGTTTTTTTTACTTTCGGATTCCGCACACACAATAGTCATAATTTGAGTAGTCAAAAAATATTTTAAAAATCTTTTAACCCCCTTAGGGGTTGAATTTCCAAAAACACTGAGGTACATGCACATTTATTTCTAACCAGAAGCAGGTATATAAAATTTCGTGCTTCTTACTTTGAAAATGACGGATTTTCATACAAATTTTCATCGTCTTTTTCACCTCCTTAGGGGTTGAATCAGAATCAATTAATCAGAATCAAAAAAATATGCTTTCTTAGGACCCATCTGCAGTATAGAAAGAACCCGTATGCGAATTTTCACAATCCTAGCCCCAGTAGTTTGGGCTGTGCGTTGACATGTCAGTCAATAATTCAGTCAGTCTGTGGCCCATTATGGCCCTTCCCTTTAATTTGGTTGAATATTTAGTAATATATCATCTTCATCATTGTCATCAACAAAATTATTGTATTCTTCACACAACAGATCTTTTAAGTAATAGTGTTGGTACAACCCTAAAGCACATGTCTAGAAGGAACAATATGGATGCCAGCTCTGCAGACGGATGCCGCCAGTGCCAAACTGCTTCTAGATCTATGGTCTAATAGTAGCGCCAAAGTTACACGTATGTACATTAGAATTAGGTATTTGCCAATAACACGTCAAAACAGCGGAAGTCGTGGTAGCGTAATGGCTAGCGCACGCGTCCCAAATTCAAAGGGCGCGGATTCGATCCAGACCGGAACGCATGCACCACTTGCACAATTTTCTGACCTAATGTGCATGTTGTTACAATTACCAAGTGCTAACAACGGTGAAGGTAAACATCGTAATGCAACCTGCACATCGAGATACCCGATGTGTCAAACCTGCTAAGCCGCCTTGGACAAGCGTGTGGATATACTGTCCGTCCGTCCCTATAATGGGAGGCCCGAGCCCCGCAGTAGGACATTTATGGGCTGTTATTATTATACGTGGAAACAATGTAGATTTAAACAAGGGTGTGGACACATGCTATAATAAATTATAATATAATTTACATATAAAAGTACAGACGTTAAAATCTTAACCTATCATCTCTTCTCACTCATCACTTAATAAGATAGAGTTACATATTTGCGAGTTAAGAGTTTAAAATGCCTTTGGAATTATCACAAAATTTAATAGAAGTACACACACGTAATTCTCAGTTTTTACAAACACAACCGAATACAACAAGTCCAAACCTTAAGGCAGAAGATCGTAATACATAAAGCGGGTAAAGTCTGTCAATATGAGATTCCCGTTCCAAGTGTACACTTAGTAACTCCTTGTTCGCAATTGAAACTCCATTAATCTTGTCTCAACCGCCCCGAACTTCTTTATTCGCAAAATAGATAACCCTTCCGGCAATATGTAATTGGAATTCTCGCGCTTGTAAGCTTAATCCGAAGCACACAGGTTTTAAGAACTTGCAGTGGAATTTCAGCAATAAAACTATTTGTCATGTGTCCGACTCGACAGCCGACCGAGTAAGACAAAGGGATTAGTGACAAACAGTAGACGGTTCTTTTGAAAACGTAGAAAATTAACGCCAACAAATTGTGACTGTGAGTAATTAAGGTAAACATAAAAGGTTTACAGATAATTAAATAGCAGAGGTAATAAAACACCTGATTGCTAAAGGATTATATGGATTTCGTCTTCTCGAAACTTTAGTTGTAGCTATAGAAATATTTTTTATTACTGTTAAATAAATAATAAAAATAAACTTTATGCTATCAAAATAAACAGCTCCCAGCCGGCATAATTGAATGTGATTTAAAATTTTATTTAATATATGAAAATCTAAGATTAATTTCATTATTTCTAATACAGGTTCTTTAAAGCGCCTCTTTTGTTCAATAATATGTTATCTTAAAATTTGAAAACTTGGAAAAGGTTTTTTAAGTTTAAAAAAATATCTAAACGAACAACTTTTTTCTGTCATTCTACAATTTATTTTAAAAGATTTCACCATCACGTTATTTTGCGATACAACTATTTTTTAAGTTTAAAAAAACTTTTTCTAAAAACTTTCAACATAATACATTATTGAAGCAAAGTGATGAAATACATTTAAAATAAATTAAGTAAATATTATAGAAAAACATAATGTAGTAAAATATTGCTTTAAATATGCTTATAGCACAACTTGTTACAATACGGAAGTACCATAGGTCGTAGCCGGGCCGGCTACGCTAGCGTAGTCTTTCGTAGCACAACGGCGAAAATTAAAACTTAACTTTTGCTCATAAACTGAAGTATGTTTAACAATTCTGTGTCGTTCTTTGTTTTCCATGACTGAATTTATGTAACAATAGTTTAATACAGTAAATAGTTATACAATAAAATTGCAGAATGCACAATCAAGCTTTTCACGTGACTTTACTTTTTTAAAGAAATATCCCATGTGCAACTCTGTTATCCCATATATGTATATGCTAGAGTTGAGCCATTTTATATCGCAAACTATCCCATCTCCCGAGATGAAAAGTATCTATGTCCATTATTGGTATTCAGACAGTCAGGTCGAGTGAATATCGCATTTTTTATAGATTATGATTTTTCATATCTATAAACTTGAGAAATTATTGTTATCCCATACAAACATTCATGCCCTATTTCAACCCGTTCTAATTTTATTTATCTATCCTCCGCCTATCTGTCTCTAAACTACATAAACGACCAAAGCCACAAAACTACCAGAACTACGAAAACTACGAAAATAACCAAAATGGCAGAGCACATAATAAACAAAACCGATCCTACTTTCTAGGACAACCTTTACATAAAACTATCCTAAAATGTTTCCCATTATCCGTGATGAAAAGTATCCCTTGTCCACTCTTGGTATTAAAATTACATATATACCGAATTTCAGCAAAATCGGTCCAATAGTTTTTCCGTAAAAGCATATATATATATATATATATATATATATATATATATATATATGTGTGTGTGTGTGTGTGTGTGTGTGTGTCTGTGTCTATTCGATACCGAGGATGAACATAGGATACTTTTTATCCCGAAAAATGGGATAGCTTCCGGGTTAAAAATATATTTGTATCTCTGTTTGTTATGCTTTTACGGAAAAACTATATACTGGACCTGGACTGGATAAAGTAGTTACTTTCGCATTTATAATATTAAATTGGGATAAGTACACAAAATTTCATCATAATCCATATTTCACTTGCTATCACATTAATTTATAGATTAGTAAGATTAAATTTTAAATACATAAGGGACCAATCGATTCAGTCCAGACTTGCTACGCCGTAGCCAAAATTCTCGTAATATTTTGACCGTTAAACTTATCCTTAATTTATATTAATTTCGAATCATATACAAAATCATTAAATTGGTAAAACTGTCATTGTGATTTTTTATGTTTACAATCTAAAATTAATATTATTATTTAATATTTAATCAAGGAAGAATAATGTTGAACACTATCACCATAATATGAAGCCCCGGAATCAAGCGTTTTAATTTGCTGTTCTGAAAATGTAAGTCGTTCAATTTTAGAGTCTATATTGCGGAGATTAGTGTTAAATGAGAGTATTCCGGTTGTTGTTGGGTGAGTGTACGTGTTGGTGTTAGACTAGGCGCTGGCAGCCAGCCCGCGGCCCACAACGGAGCTTATAAAAGAGGGCGGCAATGTGGCCCCGCGCCCGGCGCGCTTCACTCCCGACGCTCTCCTCATGGGGCGCGCTAACCTCACTCGATAGCACCAACAAAACAAATAATACATTTTTATGTATCACACATTACCAGTAAACGGGACCAAGTGATATAAGTGATAGGGTAAGTTCAAACCGTGTTTGTTACAAACCAACGAAGGACTGTGTTTTGTGCAAATAGTGACTGTTCAGTGTTGCCCGATACATGGATATGTGATTTCGGACTTCGGAAAAGGATGTTCATAGTGCTATTGATCACTTAAACGCATCTTAAAAATATCACGTCGAAAAGTGCTTTCCGCGAGAATACGGAAATTCAGAAGCCAGTGTTACAAGACATAAAAAGGAATGGAATCATGAGTAATTTGCTAAAAGTTTATGCAACTTTTTATTAATATTTAATTTCACAAAGTAACAAATACATGTAAATTATATTTTGTAAAAAATATTCTGTAATGCACGCTTACGTAACCATATATAACTTTTATGACTTAACTAAAGGCATTCTTCTGAGTAATACTGGCTTTTGATCGTCGAAACCGTCCTGAAAATAATCAAAGAACCATTCTTTAATATTTCGTATATGTAAAAGTATCAAGTTACTCCATCCAAATGACCAGAGACAAATTTATACATTGTCACTGTGTGAGTGTGTAAATAAACCTTAAATAACATCAGTTTCAATTTTCACGTAACAGTGATAAAAACTTTCGACTGCCTGGGAATTTTCATTTGACAGTTGTTTCAACACAACTTGAAACTTTGTTAGAAAACTATTTTTATTGTCGTGGCCATAAATCACTCAACTAAACGACGTCGTCTGCTGACGTCACGTATTTTGCGTATCTGTGCTCGTCACCTTCGGAAATGTGGTGATATTTTTTGCATACACAAATATAAAAATTAACATTGGCTTACTGCCATACATTTTTATTCAAATATTCCATAGTGCTTTTTTGATATATATAACGATAAATGAAAACCATCTTTTATATATTCGAATAAAACTGTATCCAATAAACAGTAAACTAAAGCGTTTTAACGTAACATATAGATATGATAACAGCAACTTACAAATGTCCCACTACTGGGCTCGGGCTTCCTCACATTTTAGGAGAACATATGCCTGTTCGGGGCTAGTCAGTGGATTTCACATACCGGTAATCGCTGTTTTCCCACGATATTTTTCTTCTTTAGCATGTGATAATTGTAATATTTAACAACCTAAGCAATGCATGCTATTTTTCAGGATTCAAACCCGCTAGAATGAGACGCGTGTATCTTTACCACTAAGCCACTGAGACTATAATCTAATAATTACCTTTATTCAATGAAATTACTGCGAGTTGTAAAATCGTCATCGTTTCAGATTATAAATCCGCGAATATGCGAACAAAGCACCTATATACAATGACGTCAATACGCGCACTTTTAAGCACATTATAGATATGCGAGCGCATTTGTTTTATATATATGCCTACTTCTATTTTAAATTGCATATTAAACAGACAGACGTCATGACATTCATATCTGAACAGACGTGAGATTTCAACAACGGCTATCCACGTAAACATATTCTAAAGAAACTGCTGGTTAAGACAAGTATTCAAAAATTTTATGTCTAGAAATTGTTTAGATTTTTAAAGTAAAAATATGTTTAATTATGTTAGTTTAAACACTTCCTAAATTCATCATATGACCTTGAACTCTATGACCCTGAACTGCAAAAAGTCATGACCTACTAATTACTATTCATACCTATACAATGTATCCCTTAGTTTCCTTCCTCCACGCACTTTCCGATATAAAATACATCTAAATGGGTCTCGCCTTTATTGTTTATTCATCATGTAATCTCAAAATTAAATATTCATTAACTGTAATAGACAGAACATAAAATTCACATCTTAAAGGCAGGTTATCTAAGCCTGTCATAATTATAAAACCCAAGCGCGAGTTGCGTAAACCTGTGCGTATTATTTATTCCCTTTAGAATGAAATTAAATGTTAATTCAAAATAAAATTAGGTAAATAAATTTTATCGTTTTTTCTCTTTACAATCTGTACTTATAAGTAGTGTTAACATAATAATATGATCCTGCAATGAAGACATAAAACCGAAAATAGATATGAAATTCTTTTTTATCAATTTTATAAAAGTTTAGACCTTTAGTATTTAGTGTTTATCTATAATGCTGATACTAGACTGATCAACCAAATTTAATCAATTTGATTTAAGAGCACAGAACTAAAAGGACACCACGGTATTTTATAACATTGAATGGTTCAAGTTACGTGTTTATATTGTACACTTTGGTTGATTCATCAAATTGAAAGACAAAAATGAACCGTCTAATATCGTACTAATTGTTTTTAACCTTGACGACACCTTTAGTGAGAAGACTAATTCAAAAAAGGTTAATGAGGCCATGGATCTCAACAAAGATCTATAAAAACGACTCATTGACTCTTCGGGTGATCAGAGGGCTGGTTCCTACTTTGGACAAGGGATCAATATTGCGATTCAGCGAGGTAACGTAGCCAGCCTTCTGGGAACCTTACCCATTGCCTTGGATGACCTAGACTCAGTATTCTACTTAGTCTTAAGGGATTATAGGTAGAAGTTAAGTTTTCTTTTATTATTTTAGTTTATAATGTCTTAGATTGACATTTCTAATCCTGGAGCTTCATCTGTGTTAGTGTTAAATTAACGCTTTGGCTAAATGCGACTTATTTAAAGCGTTGAAAAATAACGCCGTTAACGCATAGCACCAATAGTATATTACATACGTTATCGTTGAATATTTAACGACATTAACATTGTTACATCTCAAATAACGCCATAAACTTATAAGCGACGTAAATCTTTAACACTAACCCAGATGAAGCCCCCCACCTTAAGAATTAATTTATTATTTATTTTCCTAAATGCCATATATGATTGACATTGGAATAACTCACCATTGATTGCTGGTATTAATATTAAGGTTTTGTTTGTTGTAAATTAAAGTTTGGCTGAGTGAAGCCAACCTTCCTTCTTCGTCCATGTCCGATATGTTCAATGCAAATCCATTCAACGCTTGCAGCCAACAGCCGCATCTCAGTTTTGCCAAACGAGATCATTACGACACCCTCAACCAAGATAATTCTATTTCGATTATTACCTTCGCCTGTTTATTTGCGGATGACGAATAGCCTTTTACAAGCTCTCTAGGCACGCGGAGTGTATTTGATATCAAAATACATATATTCGTGCGTACGCCCGCTCCCGCACATTATCTAGGAATTTTAAAAGCTCTCTTCAATACTCCACACATCATGGAAATTCGCTGCAAGATCTTCATTGTAGGCGTTATTTAACTTTTTATTCGTTTTACAACACACAACTATTATCATAAACATATCACCCTTGACATCGACATGGCTAACGTGCTGCACGTTTTAGCGCATGACGTTTTGTAAAACACATTCGGGCCGCGCCTCGAGAAGACTAATCAAAGTTCAGTACGTCTATCGACACGTGCCAATGAAAACATTTAAAGCTCACCACAAAATACCAACCCCAAATTAACGAGCTTGGCAATAAGAAAACATATGAGTACTGTACATAATTACAAAATTATCGGATAGTTTAAATCGATGTATTGACTCATTCATGCTATCCACATGAGATATCAGTCCTTACTTATAATATATAATGTGCATATTGTTGTTACAGCTATCGCTACCTATTATCGACGTCTCAACCATAAGTCTTTACGATCATATATAGGTAGGTAGGTAGTAGATAACTCTTTATTGTACACCATTACAGAAAGACTTAGACACTAGTAGAACTAATTGTGTACAAAGAGCTTATCTTGTCTTATATATTTTGTCTTATCACTAAAAAGCGATCTCTTCCAGACAACCTGTGGCAGGAACAAATTAGATTGCAAACAGCGCCTAGTGTTATACTAAGTCATTATACGATTGCTTACAGTTTAATAATAAATATATAACTAACTATTATACATCATAGTTTTCGAACTAAATATTAGTTATTCTAAAAAAATAATTTACATGTATCCCGCCTTTGAGTCAAAAATTTCACCTCGTTCAATCGTTTAAATGACAATATAAAAGCCCAGTAAAACGTGTACCCTGAAAAAGTATTATAAAAATAACAGCCCATAAACATCCCACTGCTGGGCTCAGGGTTCCCACTATAGGGGAAAAGTATTACTGTAATTATAATTTCAATACATATAGTATAGGTACTCATATGTACTGAAAAAGTTTCTAACTTTAATGACCAAAAAATACAACACACAGGTTCTTTTCTCAATTTATTATAAACATTTCTGCAATTAAATATTAAACCAGCGTTTTATTATTTTAAAAAAATGTTTAAAATATTAACAGTATTAATAAAAAAATCTGTTTAATTTTCGAACAGATCAGAATAAGTTCTTACAGGTCTTACATACATACATACGATTACAATGAATAGATACTAGAGGAGAAAGTAAAACATGTTTAGTTTTACGTTTATTACATAATAGAATAAAACTCCACCCGTCATGCAATAGACACAGAAGTGTATTATACATTGAGGGAATGATTAGTGCCTAATGTATACGTTCAATTTCCATTGTTTATCATCTTTGATTGGTGTTGGCTTGGGTGATGTTTAGAGTTTAGTCAAACTTAACTGAGTGATTGCATACACTGCCATTGTAACTACTGCCAACAACAACAACAAATCTATTTATTCGTACGTTGCGTGCATGTCAATGATCTTGTAGTGGAGAGCAAATTGGGTCACGATGCGATGCACTCAATACAATAAAAGTATATCACCTACAAATGACTTAAGCGCCTCCGAAGCGTTGATAGAAATTCATTTACTTAACACAATACGTACACAATTCGGAGTAAAGTATAAAACTAAAACAATTTTTTTTGGAAAATGGACATTTCTTATAAATGTTCAATTAATCAAAAAATTCACGAAAAATAACAACTACAAGAGCCATTAAAAACTGACCTATTGAAAGAGACCATTCACACTGACTAAGTTAGGGGAAGACGGTGGACCTACAAGACCCTTTAAAAAACTAGTTATGTGATTGATAGACAGATACACTTCTAAAGCACTTTATAGCTTACCGTTTGTGAGTATTCAAAAAAAATTTGAAAAATATACTTACAGTAGTTTTTTGACATAACGGAATTTCTTTCAGCGTATTATTATGTTTAAGTAATACCAATATTTCAAAATAAGTAGTAATCATATAATACCCTACATAAATGTTTTACATGAAAATCAACACTCACTTCCCTTCGAATCTTATAATCTTCCGAACATATAGGTTAAGAGGGTTATTTAAAGTTACTTTATCTTCTTTATGTTGTTATAATTATCTCTATTATAAAATTCTTAGATTATATATTCCGAATAGTGGACGGAAGACGTAAATAGCCCGCCCCTACGCCTGTTCCAGACGCAGTAAATTCATTACACACAATTTTCTTCATATTAGCTATGCATTGAAATAATGTAAATTCAGATAAATAAAGTCGTTTATTTCGTAAACAATTTTAGGGATGACCCGACTAACTGGAGGAGCGAGATTGAATACTCCTCTCCTTCACAAAGAAACATCTTCCAGCGATGATATCGTTGTCCCTCGCAGACTTAGGCCTAACTATTACTGTTGGAAATGTGTATATATCATTTATACATTTCGGGAAACGTTTGCGACCTCAATTATTGTACAGCGCCATCTATTACCTTGTAATTTTTCCACTACAGAATAAAATACATTATTTACTAGAAAGAAAAAATATATTAGGTAAAGAACAAGGGGGGGGCGTGGGGCACTTTTTTCGAATTATAAGCGTTTTTATTTTAGTAATATAAATATTTCTTGCTTATATGTTAATTTAGTATTGAAAGCACTACTTAATATAAACGGTCTACATAAAAATAATATTCACATTAGTATATTAAAATTCCTTAACTTTTTACTTACTTATGTCCTAAACTTTTAGGTACATACTATTCATAACTCAAATGTAATTTAGAACATTTATTTCTATTTAATTTACTTAAAAGCAGAAAAAATATTTAAGAACCAATAGCCAAGATAAAATGTATAACTATTATAGTATCTATAGTCCCTACAGTAAACTCTACAAACCAAATTTCATTGAAATCGGTATGTCCAAGACTCTGAAGAGGGAACAAACACTTATATTGACAACTAAAAAATAAGGCTCTTAAAGAAGTTTACGAACTTACTCTAACTCGATATGAATAAAACCGTAAGTATTATACACTTATTCAAATTCGAATCAGTTGTTTAGAGAATATAAGCAATAAACATCTAACTTTTATTCTTATTTTTAATGTTTGGAAACTAATTAAAACACTAAAACATGTTTACACAAACAATACTTCTGAACTGTTTAAATATCATTTAACAATTTTGCAATGATTTCATTCGTTGCCAATTAATTTACTTTTACTATAGACATAGACATAATAACATACCAGTGAAACGTACCAGCTAGATGACTAACGAACTAGCGACTACTACTAAAACTTGTTCTGTTATGGGCGGTTCCTATACCTTACCGACCGTTCATTTACCTTATTATCGGTTAAAATTTGACACAAGCTTCATACAAGTAATGTCAAAATTCAACGGATGCTAAAGCAAGTGAATGTATAGTGACATATAGGAACCGGCCATTAAAGAACTCCCTAACAATAATTGAAAATTAATTATTATAGTACTTTATTGTAGTCGTCGATAATGTACTTATTCTATTTGAACTTTTATTCCATATTATTACAATGCCTTGTCATTTACTTGAAAATCGTGGTCAAGTAATCACGGTCCACAGTGGGCCCACATAAGCCTGTTGACATTTGTATCTCATATTCCTACCTCCCACATTTTCACATCAGCATCATACCGGTAACCTTACATAGGTTCACCGGACTGGTCTCACCAGTGTATATATATACATTTACCGCGATATAGTTCCCATTCCAAGACTTATATTCTGCCTGTATGACATATTTTTATATCTTTTACATTTTATAGAATAACTAAAACTAATACTATATAACCCTTATCTCAAAATCATCACTAGTCCTACCGTCATTTAAACTTAAGACGTGTTTATTCAAACTAAGGTCTGTTAGAGAACATTTTTTAAAGTCAGACGTGTAAGTTAAAAATTAACTACTACTACTAACTACTTCCTAATCTATTTACAACCGCTCCACTACGTGCTATGGAAAAGAAGCGGAAAGAAATCCCCAGCAACATGTCTAGCTAAAAATTGCGCATCGGATCTGGGGTCGGTCCACTTTCCTTGTTTTTCTTGTTCATTTTGCGCGCTCTACGGCATTCCTTATTGTGAATCTATTCGTACGCATAGCGTTCTATTATAATTGTGGTTTAACAAACATGGATATTTCATATTAGACCAATTATAACATTAATTACTTATAACGTAAACCAATGACGAATACCTCCTAAAAATATCGAAATATCTATTAATTGATGGCTCATAAAATATCGTAAATAGTACTACTAGTCGAGCAAGAGTGATTTTTAATCGGTCGTAAAACTGCACGAGCCTTTATTGCTAACATTGAAAATTGCTCGCTAAATTTCAATACGATTTAAAACAACAGTCGGAAGAACTTGACAAACGTGCGGGAATATAAGTTATTTTGATATCAACACGATTTATAAGTCATAAAATCGTGTGTACTATTATTTATCACCTGTCGTGAGACCGTTTTTTTAATCGAACAAAATTATTTCCACATAATTCAATGCGAGCTCCGCTGAACGAGCGCGGCTAGTTTGCACAAATAAATTTAAATCTTTCCAATGAACCTGTCGAAAGATTGAACAGATGCTATTTTAGATGGCAAACGTTTTACAGCGTCTTTTAAACTAACTTATAGCCAGTTTAGTTTGAATCATCTGTACTACAATTAGTTAATATTTCTCTTATAATATTTATTATTTCTTCTGGCGTTCTGCCGGCCAGAATAGACGTTAACATTGGCATTCAACTGTTTCCCTGTGATTTTTTATTTTCGACTTCTAAATATAAGCGGAGTGCTCATTTGCAAGGTTGACATATTTCTTAGCCGTAGTTGCTGGGTACACCACCGTCGTAAATTCGCTGTTTTATTGCTTGTTTCATGTCACATTCAATACTGAGATTTTTATAATTATTAGATTGGTTAGTTTATCAGAGAATTTAAGCAGTATCCGGAGAATTTTTGCCTTCATAAATTACTTTGAAAAACTGCGAAGTGAAATGTAAAAAACAATAGATTCAAGATTGAGATAATATTGTGTTCTATTTGAGTCTCTGTCCAACGCCCTATAACTGTGAATGTTTATATAATGGCCGGTTCCTGTATCTTACTATTCATTCATTTGCCCTACCATCGGTTGAATTTTGACATTACTTCTATGGAGCTTATCTCAAATTTTAACCTATAGTAAGGCAAATGAATGGTCAGTATGGTATAGGAACCGGCCATAAAAGAACAAGTTTTAGTAGTAGTCGGTAGTTCGTTAGTCATCGAGCTATGTTATCATCTCTATGTCTATAGTAAAAGTAAATTAATTGGCAATAAATAAATCATTCATTTGAACACTTGTTGTTTTGTCCGGTATAAGGAATGTTTGTTAAGTAATTCTCAAAACTAGCAGTTCAGTCATGGGATGTGTAGGTGTAAGGCAATCGGCTTGCGCCCACTAGGTCCTTGCGCCCAGATGCCACGCTCCCTTTGCGCCCCGGGTAAATGATGATGTGATGCTGAATATAGGTACCAGCTGTTGTGAGTCTAATACATACATTATTTTTATTACATTAGACATTTTGTTCTATAATCAATCACAATTAAGTTATGTTCCCTTTAATCGTATTGATGTTTCATAAATTATGTAATTAAAAAGTCAGGCCAAAGGAGAAATCCATTTGAACTAGCTTTTTGATGTTCATATTAAATTCTTCATTTTATCTTGCTTACTTCTATGAGGAATTACTTCATCGTTTGATCTTCATTCAAATCATGAAAATAACATGTTTCGTAAGCTACCAAAATTACCTTCGCTGTAAACTGTTCAAGTTCAATGCACTTTTCTTGTAAGATTTTATTGTTTACATATTATTACATATCCTCTCCTTAAATTTTGTCATTGTTTAATATATGATTTCAAATATCTGGAATTCATGTTACGGCCAATTTTCCAATCATCAGATAAAAGTTATCGAAGTTATAAGTCGAATAAATTATAACCTGAGTGAATTCAAAAGTGAAACCATTCAACTGTTTTATTCATGTAACTGTTATTTTTTATTTGTCCTTATTATGCTTTATTCTATGAATAACTTTTATCTGGTGATTCAAAAATCGGCCCTTAGTCAAATAAATATGTTTCTTCCTTTTTGTGTAAATTTGAAGCTGAAGACAATTTTAATATATAAGTATATGTATATTAAAGATAGACCAAAGCCCCCATATTATTGATGCCATTAATATGGCTAACACAGCGATATTTACTGCTCTGTTCTTTCTCTACGATCTTATATATAGTCACACATCATATAGTAATATGTTGTATACACTATATCCTATTTTAATTAAGTACCATTCATAATAGCAAATGCAATATTTTTCGTGTGATACCTACGAAAAATATGACAAGTCAAGTTGATGATATTAGTCACAAAATATACGTATGTCCGGTTGCCTTAAAGTGTTACGCATTCTTTTTCCTGCATTTTCTAAATAGTACTAAGTACAGGCTTTTGTCATCTATGTTGGCTTATATTATTATTATGCAATTTATCAAGTAAACACAATATTAAAATATAACCAAATAGATAAGAGAGCATGTTCTACATGCCATCCTAATAAAATATGCGTCCTTTCAAATTGTCAAAGCCTTTTTATAGTAAAAAAAAGTTCGCATAGAAATATGAAGATCCTCTGTCCTTCTAGAAAATAAACTAAATCACGAATATAATTTCACATCAAATACCATGAAGAGGAAAATTAGTTTCACATCTTTATACTACGAATGATTCGATGGATTTTATAAAAATAAATAATTAAATGAAATTAGACCTTATTTGCTTATACTATGACTTTAACACGAATTGGTAGAGCCATGCTGAAATCATTAGCTTGAGTACAGCTCGCTCCCGTCGTCAGGTCTTCTGGTCCTTTAGGTGGAGTTGTTTGGGGTGTCGAGTTAAAACTCTTTGTCCTGGCTTCAATTCTAAGGGCCACGACCCCTCGGTGACGTGGTCTTGAAGCTGCTGGAAGCTTCCCAACTGATGCCTACACAGCAGCTCTCAAAGCCGATCTGTAACTTCCGGTGGCCTTAGGAGGCTTCGCGTAGGCTGCATCGGCGGTTTGGTTAGCCATTTTTTGTCGTCCAATGACTATTAGTTGCTAGTGTTCGCCTATCTGCGACTTTGGGGCGTTCAAGACCTCTGTTCATTAGTCTCCTCTGAGCGTATGAGGACGGAGGCCGAGCGTGGAAGTGAACAATTCCATGAAGATGTATTTGTCCGATGACTTCAAGGTCGAACATTCGTCGAGCCGACATCGCCACAAATTCCTTTACACTGGTAATCCCCACGTCCCGGGCGATGACGTTATACCTGACGTACATACCTGCGCTCGTACATACTCTCAGGGCGATGCTTTGTTGGACTTCGATCTTTGGCCGACTTGTGACGGAATATAGTGAGAACCACGCAGGAGCCGCATACGTAAGCTTCGAGGGGAAATAAGTCGTACAGACCCCGATCTTCGTCCTCAGAGGCGACTTGAAATCAATGACACGTTTGTGTTATCACATGCTGCACATGGAGCCACATGCTCAACGACCTGTCGATAACAGCTCGCTCGCTGAGCTCGCTGTACCGGGTCGATCTGTGTGATACCACGCTCTCAGAGAATATCGGCGTCAAAGAGTTACCCTTGAACTAACCCTATTTCGTACGGTGAGGAGTTTGTAATTAAGTTTCCTGGTATGGTAAATTTCGGAAACGAGTTTTCCCCGTTATTTGCTATGGTCTGGGTGTCTGGGATCGGCCCCAGAGTAGTCCGCTTGTATATTACCCAAAACACAAGCGTAATTTGCTTAATTTGGGGATATTCGGTATGTGTCTCTGTCTGCCGATTATTTATTTATGGTATTTATTAACCGATGGTAAGGCAAGTGAGTGAATAATACGATATAGTTACCGGCCACAAGTTAAGTTTCCTGAAGGAAATTACTTTAAGATAAATTCTTTATTTTCGTGAACAAGAAAGTGTTATTTGGATATCTATTGTGCTGAGACAAAATAATGGGGGAAAAGGAAAGTAACAATTTTGTATACTTAATTCGCTGAAATTGAGAAATTGCGCCATTTTTGTTTGTGTGTAGAGAAAAAAGAACAGTAAGATAAAGGGCATGTAGCCTACATAGCAGTGGCGCGGGATGGAAATTCGGCTAGGGTAAGCCGGTTGAATAAACATACCGCATGATACAAGCGCCGACTACACCGCTGTTGTAAAAATTAAGGCCCTACTATCAGCATACAAAAAAGCACAGGATTTAATGACAATATATGTAGTAGATGTAGCACGCCATAATGGCGAAACACAGCATACTGTATTATTTTGTAAATGAAACTTACACTTCTACATAAAAACGTTTAACTCGCGATTCATTTTCTTATTACAATTTGTATTTTTAATTTTGCAATCTTATTGCATATTTTGAAACAAAAGCCGATGCCCGATCTATGAGTTACTAGTTCTATGAAGTCCACGCAACTGCTACATAGTTATGAGCGTCTAAGGGTTCGTTTTGAGTTTTATGTTCTATAAAATCTATATTTAGAAAACGAAATAACTATACAGGCTGAAGGTCTAATAATGACCGGTTCTTATGTGTTACTATTCATTCACTTGCCTTACCATTGAATTTTGACATTATTTGTATGGAGCTTATGTCAAACTTTAACCGATAGTTAGGCAAATCAATAATTGGTAAGATATATGAACGGGCCGCTAGTGAACGCTTTAGGGCTTTTTGTCGCTGGGTGGCGCTTCCGTGGCTAGCTCCTAACTACGACGCTAACATGTAGCAATTTGTATAGATGTGGAACAAACTGCCGTAGGTATATCCAAATACTATTTCTAATTCCCCTGCTCCACCTGCGGTAATGTTAGTGACTGTGAACAAATGCGACTTATTTATAGCGTTAAAAAAATAACGCGTTAATGATTAGTTGCGTTAGTTAGTTTATCTGTGTCACCAATATTAACATTATCCGAGGTGTAGCAGAGGGATTAGTTCTCACACGCATAATTACAAATCATACATACATAAGTTCCACGCGTATAAAATTTTCGATTCCTTTTTCCTTATAAACAGTTTCAGTTTTGAATGTCTGTAAATGATTGTGTAATTATTTCTTAAAATCTTGTATAGAATCTTTTATACCCAAAAGAAAGGCTAAGTCAAAGCCCTTTTTCTATGAACTTAGCATTGCCAAAGGAGACTACTTTAGAAAATTCGAATAAATAAGGCATTAAGAATGCTAGCGCCTTATAGTAAGTAATCTGTCGAATTATTCTTCCGTATGGTTCATACGGAAGAATAATTAGATACATAGATACAGTCTGCATACAAATAGATTTCCGTTTGATCAATACTTTTATCTAGATAGTGTTAGAGTAGTCGATTACTGCTAAACATCTTTTGGTGTCCGTAAGTAGGCTTAATGAACACGATTATAGTTTAATAACTAATTTTTTACAATTTTAACCTTTTTAATAGTAGTAAACTAGAGGAAACACACCAAGCACCGGGAGCTCTAGCCGGGCAGCGCCCGCTATAAAAAGATCGTCACAGGATGGCCGGCGACGGCCGCTGTGCGACATACAACCCTGGAAAGCGGCTCGACTGTGCCATCGAGTACAGTTGCCAAAATAATTAAAGAAATCTCCGACGGTGTCCCTCCACCGCGCCCGCGCCGCTCTAAAATCGTCGCTCTTCGCCCGGGAGTCGCTACTCGGGGCGCGGCGGGAAAACATCTCCCGCGCCACTCTTATTTCTTCTTTCCTTCCCGACGCTGTCGAAAAAATATTTCAGTAAGTTCCATAATTCACAAATGCGAAACAACCGTGAGTGTAATAACCCTAAGTGCCAAATGAAGTGCTTTCTCAGTTTGAAAAGGAAGTTAGTGATTGTAAATAAGTGATAAAGTGTTACATAACGCGAAGAAAATTTCAGAATTTTAAAAATACCGCATTTTGTAGGCGCCTTTGACACCAAAATAGCTTTTCATCACGTGGTACAAAATCGACCTATAGCGTGACACCACATTTATAATGTGGTCGTTAATAAAAATATATACAAATAAATAAAGTACCTACAATTTTAATTTTTTCATAGCGATGCCGTATTGGATGCTATCGCAAATAATATTTTTTCCACTTTACAAATAAAATACGGGCTATGAAGGTTTTTATATGATGAAAAAGTTTTCTAAACGATCAAAAGGTGGCGTTGCTGACAGTCGGTTGTAATACGTCAGTCTTGGAAAAAATGACGGCTAGATTGGATACGTGTTCTTGTCGTTTATGATATTTACGAGAAAAGTATTAGAATAGTGAATAATTAAGTTTTCTCTCTATCGAACAATTTAAACTAAGTGAAACATTTTCTAAAACATTTCATTCTCATGTATTAAAATAACTCTTTGGTGAGTGAGAAGTGCAGTGTTAAACGGTGCTTACGGTATAGGAAATCGCTCGTTACCCTTAATAAAGTGCCTATGACCTCATATCCCATTAATCTTATGTAGAGATTTAGAAATAAGATGCAACTATAAATTTTCTATGTTTTGGCATATTCATTCAAAAATAAATATATAGGTACATTGTACAAACGAATGTCATTGAATCTTTTTCGTTTTACTTCACATTTGTCAAGTTACTTTTACATACAAATTTCACAAAATAGTGTCAGTAAATTGGTTCACGTAAATTATTTAAGATCGGTTCGTTGTTTAAATTACAAGTTTTATACTCTAGGAAGGCAACATAACCTCAAAACTTAACCAAGTTGATGATGATGACTCGTCATTTCTAACCTAAATATTCTCTTTATTTTAGAACTGACGGCAACGTAGTAATTCCACCATGGACGACGCTCACACGAAATCCGTGGATGAAGTCTTAGGATATTTTGGCACAGACCCAGACAAAGGCCTTAGTCCTGACCAAGTTAAAAGGAACCAAGACAAATATGGGCCAAATGGTGAGTATCTTGTTTATATCAATCAAAACATTCCCGATTTATATATCACTAAGCGATAAACTATTCAGATTAGTGTGGTTTGACTGACATGACAACTCTTCTTCTATGTATAGTTTAATAAAAAAATATTATTAATATATATATTAAAATACTTTTCGGTTTATAGTTAAGCTATGTTTAAAACTAACAGTTTCTGGTGTAATCTGTTCCACAATTAGATAATAACTTTTAAAATTGCTAAATAAATATATGAACATTACACAAATGACAGGTGTATAAATAAATTGTTTAAAAGTTAGGATGTTAGAAAATGTGCACATATCTCATGAACATATAAACAAAAGAAATACAAATAAACTAATTTAATATCAAGCCAAGTATTTCTTAATCTTGATTAAATATTTATCTTTTATAGTGAGGAAATAATACTTTATCTCACATTGTTAGGCAATGAACATAAACAATGTTCTTTGTTTATAATTTAATTAAAATTAAAAAAAAGGAAAGAAATAAGAACACTGTTCATTGTCATGATTCCTTTATGATAAAACTTGCCAAATAGCTGATCCATTCCAGCATTCAGTAGTATGAACTGGAGTACAGGTTTTCACATGATTTAGATAACTGAAATATGTCTATAAAGCTAAACAAAGCTGTTACAATTGGTAAATGGGTTTTATAATAAAAAATGATCTGTGAGGCTTTCAGCTTCTTTTAACCAATAACCAAATAATGAAATAGACAAATAAGAGACAATAACAAGCCTCCACGAGCCTAATATTTAATTCATATTTAAGAAAATCCTGAAAATGTAATGAATACCTAAAACTCATCTAGTGTGCATATGGTATGTATATGTCTGATGGTTACAAAAATGTATATTTATAATAAATCTTTAGCTAGCAGTGTAAACAAAGTGATGATTAACTGAATAATATATTGTCATTTTACACTTTGGGCAATATTTAGTATATTAGGTCGAGGAAAAGTTTCTTCACATTTTATATAAAAATTCAAAAGGTTTTTTTACACAGTTTATTTACATTTGACTAAAGTATGTAGGTGCCATTTTGTTGGATAACTTTTTGCCATCTTGTAGGTAGGGACGTGATCCCATTGCTATAAAAATTTTGGGGCTTCTGATCAAAAAACTGCAACAAGTTGTTTTGGCAGTCCTCTTGTGATGTTAACCTGACACTACCTAAGGAATTTTGCAGAGACCGAAACAGGTGAAAATCTGAAGGTGCAAGGTCAGGACTATACGGCGGATGCATTAACACCTCTCAGCCAAACTCTCGTAATTTTTGCTGAGTGGCTAAAG
Organism: Dendrolimus houi; assembly: GCA_039645545.1. Taxonomy (NCBI): domain Eukaryota; kingdom Metazoa; phylum Arthropoda; class Insecta; order Lepidoptera; family Lasiocampidae; genus Dendrolimus; species Dendrolimus houi. Next base: position 7,392,669 of record CM077127.1, on the reverse strand, counting down.
ATGTGTGAGGTCTAGCGTTATCGTGGTATAAAACCACACGCCTTCTGTTGATTAATTCCGGCCGCTTTCTCTCAACTTTTTGCTTTAATCTCATCAGTTGTTCGCAGTACAGTTCAGAATCGATGGTCCTACCTGGCAGTAACAGCTCATAATGAGTAATGGCCTTCCAATCCCACCATACACACAGCATCACCTTGTTGCGAGTTAACCCGGGTTTCACCACAGTCTGTGAAGCCTGACCGGCCTTTGACCACAATCTTTTTCACACGTTCTTGTTGTACATGATCCACTTTTCATCACCAGTTATCAGCTTCTTCAAAAATGGTTCAGTTTCATTACGTCGTAATAAAGAATCACAAATGAGTACACGGTTCATTAGGTTTCTTTCAGTGAACTCATGAGGCACCCAAATATCAAGCTTTTTTGTGTACCCAGCTTTTTTCAAATGTGCCAAAACCGTTTTGTGGTCAATTCCCAGTTCTCCAGCTACATCGTAACTACTAATATGCCGATCTTGCTCCACTTTTTCAAAAATGGCATCAATTTTTTCCATAAGAGGGCGACCAGAGCGACGTGCATCTTTGATATCAAAATTTCCGGATTCAAAACGCTTAAATCAAATTTGCGCTACTCTCACAGATACTGCATTAGGTCCATAAACATCACAAATTTTTTTCGCAGCTTGTGTTGCATTTTTACCTTTTTTGTAGTAAAATTTTAAAATGTATCGAATATCTTCATTAGATTCACTCATTTTAACAATAAAAAAAACAAATGATAATCCCACATTTTCCTAATTTGAATTTGGAATTGTCTTCTTTAAAATTAAAACTTTTTAATGATACCAAAATCAGCCAGATACAAATGGTATAGCCAGAGATCTTATTACAAGTTCATACATACTATATGCGAAAAAACTTTTTCCCCAACCTATTACAATCAATAATAAAAGAATTATTTTACTACTTTGCAATAATAGTGAGATTATTACAAGTGATATTATTTATCTATATATAACTGTCATAATCAAATTTGCTTTCTACAATAAATCTGGTATTTTAAAAGTAAGTCTGAGAATAATGTACACTATGATAGTATTAGTTGCCAAAAATGTAATATCCCATAAAAATTGCATTTATGAGCCAATAAAAACCTCTTTCTTATCTCTTAATTAATGCTAGGCTCCTAATTTCAACTGCAGCATATTTGAGTATCAGTGCTTTGGAGTACCATTGGATCAAAATAGTAGTAAAATGTAGAATGTATGAAGCACATACTAGTTAGTCTGAGATATTAAGTTTTTTTTTAAGTATGACTCATGTAATTTAGTATAAACAAGTATTATATTAACATTTTAAGTAAGTAATGATTGTTGAGTGGCTAAGTAATACATTATTCTTTCAAGGACATGTGTTTAAATATTAGGATAACATAAAGCTTAGGCAGTTTATCAGGTGTCATATCCATATTGAAAACTTTGTAAATGCTGATCAAGGAAAATATTTTGAGGAAACCTGTACATTGATATAACTGTTGAGTGAAACCTGCTAATCCACATTAGACTAATGTAGTGGGTTTTTTTCAATCCCTTGCAATTATGTTTATAGGTTGATATTATATGTTCTGAGTTAAGAGTTACTAAGTACTGTTCTGGAATATGGATCAAAGTATTTCCAGATTATATTTTATAAAATTGACCAAGACTAAGTATGACACAGCACTGAAATGTAGGGTCTCATATACTTTACATACCTTGGCGTGCCATTGTTTAAAATACCCACTAACCAAGAATTCAGAAATTAAAAATCATGCATTTTATAAATTCCAAATAAGTTATGTAACATATAAAGTCATTAGATGTTTTAAATATATTTTCTTTTATTTTTTCCACTAGGCTATCAGTCAGGGTTACTTGAAATGTTGCCAGCTAGTTACACTTGGCCATGAATCATGTTGTATTCTGACATATCTTACAAAGTGTACTTATAAATAGATGGATTATTAGGAATTCAAATAGTTATATTTTATATCGCCTTCGAGGTTCTCAGATGAATGATTTTTATTATTTCATGCATTAAAAGCAAAAAATATACAATATTATATTTATTTTAAGTAATAGATCAACTTGTATATATGTATATACTGTTATTCATACACTGTAAGTTTAAGCTCTAACATTATCAGTTGCCTTAACCATTTGCAGTTATAGCAATCGCTGTGCATTATGAGCATTAAAGTTACTCGTCTGCATATGCTAATATCACATTGCGAAGACCTGAAACTTCATGGTTTTGCGATTTAGGCAAGCATTCCGCAAACCACTTACTTCTTAGAATTTAATCGACAAAGATGAATTTTATTGGTGTTGAAACGGGGACTGCCTTTAAAGCCTGCTTTTATTAGGAGTAAGAACATTCCGAACAGGTCAAAACACTAATGCGCTTCTAGCCAAACGTTTCTCGCAACACTACAATATTATAGTTTTTAACAAGGTTTCATAATATTCCTTTTATACCGGCAGCACACACATTCGGCAATATTCTAAGGGTATTTCCGTAGGCGACATGTATATGCTTTATCAGGTGGGCTGTGAGCTTGTGTTGATTTCCAATAACAATATGTATACATAATAGAGAAGTTGACAACAAAATCAACGGAAATACTTTTTATCACCTTACAAAAGCCTCCTTGTTATTGTATAATTATAGCACATTGTGACGTCATCTTTTTAACCAGTTATGTTGCTTCATTTATTATTGTTTAAACGGTATGTATTATTATTCCTACCATGATGTTTGAAATTTATGGAAGACCTTTATTTCTTCAATCTAAGATCAAGCTTTTTTCTTCACTTGTCTTATTAGTCAATACAAACATGACAACAGATTGATTGATTACAAATCACTTTACGCTAAAACGCTTGTTTGTTTTTTGGATCTGTATTTGTTTACAAAACAGAGTTTATCCTTTCTAAAAGTTATGATTAATATACAAGTTGGTTGAAATCGCTTAGTAGCACGCTAACCAGAACGAATATACATACAAAATGTGAGTTTTTAAAACTCACAGGATATTAAAGATAACATAACCGCAAAATGCGTTTGGGAATACCCAAATAAATTCATTGAAATAACGTGGTTTCAAATCCTGACAAACAGTGTAAAACGCTTAGAATGTTTATTAAGTATAATGTGCATTTTGTTTTTATGTCTATGATGACGAGTTAAGAAAGTATCATGACGTATATACTAATATTTAGTTGCTAAATTGATAGGAAATAAGATCGAGACTACCTATTTCCATTTGTGGCGGCACTATTTTTACACTACTAGTTACGCGTCAGTCGTCACACATCACTAACCACGGGGGAAAGTAATCTTCTGTTCAGATTTTAATATTCTAATATGACACACGAATATAGTTTGCCTACATAAGAGATTGTAGATAATTATTAATAACTTCTGAGGGCCTATAGAGGTCGTTTTCGCAGATTCATATTATGATGAACATAACAAGTATCAACATAAAGTGGAACTTTATGTTATACTAGAATATGCCCGCGATTTCGTCCATGCTTGACTTGATATTCAATTGTCAATTTCACTAAGCGACTCTCCAAAGTCGACCGCTTTAGTCCCTCTGTTCTACTTTGAGAAAATTAAGCATTAGTTATTAAGGTATTCTGGGCTTCTCTTTATCGCCGACAGATTGTTCTATATCTTCGTCGCAGACACCTTCAAGGCCTCATTTCTGCTATTACAATAACGTCAGAATCTTCGAACACTAGAGTCATTATACTTGTTTTTCATACAGAAATTACCATTATGACGCCAGTGGTCGACCTTTCTGACGATATTGTAATATCAAAACTGGGGGGCCCAGGACGCTACCGGAGCTGTCTTCGACCTCCAAAGTTTTAATTCTCTGAATAAACAGTGTCTTAAACTTAACCCTAGTTCGCAGAAACATTCCAAGACTTTACAAGTAAATTACTTTTCTCCCAATAAAAAGAAGAGTAACAAACACGAACAGTCTTAGGGTTCCGTTACTATTTTGGCATAAATGGAACTTTTATTATACTGTTACGTCCGTCTATTGTATGTTACTAATGTTATCAATGACATCTGAGTCTGTACAGATGAAATTTGACAGGCAGGTGTATCGCGAGAACAATTAGAATTAGGTTTTTGTTTTATTACTGAAGTAAGTACAGCACACAGGCTGACGGCTCAACTGTGGCGGAAAGTGGTTACCATCGCCCATGGACATCAGCAACACCAGAGGTCCCGCCAATGTGCTCCCGACGTCGAAGGGGAAAATGGAACCTGGCCTCTGATGCCGGAACATAACTCAAAGTTGTTATGGCGGCATACTCTAGACCAGGGGTGGTAGCCATCCAGAGGCGTCGTAAAAGAGTGTACTCCCTCTGTGTATGTTGAACTATGAGATGAAAAAATATCCCATTTCCCGGAATTAAAAGTATTATATATACTATACAGTCTCTGTATTAAAACTACATTAATACTAAATTTCAGCAAAAACGCCCTTGTACTTTTACGTGAAAGCGTAACAGACAAAATTACTTTCGCATGTATTGTATTAGTATATTCAGTATGGATTTTCGATTGAATGCCTATTATGGTTCTGGAACCAAATGATAAAAACACTAGATGTTTGTCACTACTACAGGATTCTTCACTGAGCGTAAGCTAAAACACATTTGGCCCATTTTCCATGTTCCAATATGACTCAACTTTGGTAAATAACTATGGTTATCTTATTCCAAACATTTGCCATGCATAATCTTACTAATAATAAAGGAGTGTATATAGTCGAGTTTGTTTATAACATTTTACGGTCATATCTTTTATTAGGTTACCAGTTGGGCCAGTTATTTTCCTTCACGCATACTTGACTATCCCATAGGAAACCATATCATATTCTATTATAGAAATTTGATCGTATAACTTGACTTGGAATAAATTTTATTTAAATTCATCTTTCAGTTGCATAATATTTGGAATCTTTTAGTTCCAAATGTCCGATTTATATATTTTCTCACGTCTAGTTGTCACCAAACTTGCCATCTCCAATTGTCCACATATGAGCTCTGAAGGCTGTACAAATCTGGTTCTGTTTGACAAAATGTTTATACCGCAACTACTTGTTGCTAACGATAAGTCCTTCAACAGATTTGGCCCGACTATAGAAGCGGAATACTTAATACGAATGATAGTCGGCCTCTAAAAACGTAATGGGGAATATGCATATAATTCAAATACGACTCATTTTTTATATGATGTCTTTATTATTGTAGAATTACGTGTCTAACGTTATTTTTTATTTAATTCCTTTAATTTACAGATTTTAATTAATAAAAGTGTTAAAAATGCGCGGGATATTTAAAATCGCAAAACGCAGTGCTATTTATTAGTCAAATGGAAACATGTCATCATTTTGACATCTTCAGGTAGTCAACAAAGGCGAACTTACTGCGTAGTGTTTTTAGTTTTGTGATTGTTTTTCGTCATTTATTAGCGTAGTTTCGAGAAATATTGTTGAATACATTTTATCTCTTTTCATAGCCTGACACCATTTTCGTCGTACGTTCGCATATTTTGGAACAGAAAAAATACTTTATTGGGTTTACTTTTAATATTGGTTTCACAGTTTGGCGCAATACAATATCTATAAGATGGTTTTATGGTTCTTTTCATGGTCTGTATCTACTAAATCTAGTTTAAAATTTAAAACACTAAGAAAGATGAACATGTAAACATACACTGAGACTGAACTATAACGTCATTAAAAGCCCGCGAAAATAGTGGCGTTTAAATAACTCAGATTTATTCGAGATTTTAAATAATTAAAAAAATTGATTTGGACATTTCCAGCAGTATTTTTATTTTTTACTATAGTAAAACAATTTAAAGAATTATTTAATAAATACAATTAAAGACATGCACATTCCCCATTCCGAAAATCTCCAAAATGCTACATTTTTGGTTAGCACCATAGATGACTTTTCAATACCTTTTTGACTTTTTATTATTACACCAATTCAACCAAAAATTGAAAGTCTTGACTGACTGACCGAAGACAATATAGTCATATTGGATTTAGAAGCTTTTCAGAGCTACATTATAATGCGATTGTCGTTCCTAGTATTGTTTTTCCATGACCCTGACCTTTTAAACTGCGTGACTTTGTTGTCTTTGAAAGTGTTTAGCGCGGAATCAGTTGGAACGCTTTTATAAATACCATGAATAGGTTGGTTGGAAAAGAGAAATGTATATTAACATTAACCCAGCTGTGTTTGCCTAAAGTAGACATGTTAAAAATTGTTATTGGCCTCTTGTGATTAAACTAACATCTAATTTTGTGGTTCATGGTCTCAGTTAGTGCTAACTGCCACGCTCACAGTCGATAATGCTACATTCACCTTTAATAGTGACAATTAAAATCTTCTTTTTATGCCTTTAAGTAATTTACGTCATTTAGTAGTAAAAACTAAGTTGTGTGTATAACTGTTTTGTTGACGAGCATATAATTTTTTTAAACATAATATTAATTTTATTTTTTCTTTCAATTACTTGCTCTTTAGTTCTGTGAGGTATGTGTATAAGTTAGTGATAAGTATGTTAGTTAAATGTTTAGTATGGGAATTTAGTGACTATCATTAGATTTATTTGATTATATTCGTATCCTGGTTTAGTTATATTATATGACTTGTTTAATTACCTTCTTCTTAAATGTGTTAGATTTAAAAATGTATGGTTTTATCATTTAATAAAAACGAACAAAGCATCTGTTATCTGACTCAGATTAGGATGTAGGCGACACTATCTGCCTCGATGTCTGAGTATTACCACGACGTTATTCGTGTAATAACTAATAAATCTTAAACACGGCAGACAGAATATCTGCAATCTCTGCTTGTAAAATAAAACAAAATATTGATTGTTCTGAACGTAGATGCAAGGTTTAAACTACTGTTACGCATGTTTACGAAGTCGACAGATTAGCAGCTAACATACTCACAATACATTCATATAACGTGGGTTTGAATCTTGGCCGGCAAACATGTTTAAGGCAGTATTTCTAGCCTCAAATATATAATATTATCACACAAACCAAGTGCTGACGATGAATTGAAAATCTTCATGAAATCTGCGCATCGAGATAGCTAATGTGATACCTGCCAATCCGCCTAGGTCAAGCCTGAAGGGTACTTACTGTACGTTCCCTTAAATATGGTAAGACTCCAGCCCACACTGGGACGTTTATAAGATGATTCTTTACATAGTATAAAACAAAGTCACTTTCCGCGTCTTCTGTCTATCCGTATATACGCTAACTCCTAAACCACGCAAAGGACTTTTAAACGGTTTTCACCATCACTTGTATAATTTTTCACTGAAGGTTTATATATACTTAGTCTGGCCATAAATACTGTTACAATTAAAAAGAAACAAAATATTACATTTGAATTTGGAATCTGTCATTTTTATATGATGTTTTCTTATTTTGGCGCCAATACATTGTACAACATTTTGCGATATTAAAATGGAGTGGGGCGATAAAGAGAACCGAATCGCTGTTGATTGCATTACACAAAGTAGGAATGGAGCCAAATGCAATTTTTAAAACTCTCTATACACTTGGTATTAGTCAAATTTTTGTGTACCGGGCTATTAATAGGTACAGTGAGACCTCTGTTTGTGACAGAAAAAGATCTGGCCGTCCACGTAGTGTTCGTACGAAAAAGGTGGTCAAAGCAGTAAGGGAAAGAATTCGAAGAAATCCTGTCCGAAAGCAAAAGATTTTATCTCGGGAGATGAAGATATCACCTAGAACCATGTCGCGTATTTTAAAAGATGACTTAGGACTTGCAGACTATAAGAGACCCACTAGTCATTTCTTAACTCATAATTTAAAAAAGAATAGGGTGGTAAAATCTAAACAACTACTGAAGCGGTACGCAAAGGGAGGTCACAGAAAAAAATTGTTTACGGATGAGAAAATTTTTGCAATTGAGGAACATTTGAACAAACAAAATGACCATATTTATGCTCAAAGCCCTAAGGAAGCTCCTCAATTAGTTGACAGAGTGTAACGTGGGCATTATCCGTTTTCAGTGATGGTTTGGCGGGGTGTTAGCTATGAAGGAGTGACTGAGCCATATTTTTGTGAAAAAGGTATCAAAACATCGGCACGGGTGTATCAAGATACCATTCTTTAGAAGGTAATTAAGCCCCTTGACAACAGCATGTTCAATAACCAAGAATGGTCCTTCCAGCAAGATTCGGCGCCGGGTCATAAAGCTCGGTCCACGCAGTCTTGGTTGGAAACGAACGTTTCGGACTTCATCATAGCTGAAGACTGGCCGTCGTCTAGTCCCTATCTTAATCCGCTGGATTATGATTTATGGTCAGTTTTAGAGAGTACGGCCTGCTCTAAACGCCATGATAATTTGGAGTCCTTAAAACAATCCATACGATTGGCAGTGAAGAATTTTCCCATGGAAAGAGTGCGTGCTTCTATTGTTAACTGGCCTCAACGTTTAAAGGACTGTATTAGAGCCAATGGTGACCACTTCGAATAAGCTGTTTATATTTTAAATTGTTTTATATTTATGTATTAAACTAACACACTGTAAAACTTATAAATGTTATTTGCAATAGAAAAAAAATCCATGCTACAATATTTATGACAAGACTAGGTATATACTTATATATATATATATATATATATATATATATATATATATATATATATATATATATATATTATAAACCTAATTAAGATTTTATGTAGGTAAGTAAAACAAAACTACCTCCTAGAGCTTGACCCACGACGTAGCTACGAAGAAAACTAGTTATATTATATAAATCTGTTTGATGGTATGTATAAAAATATTCAATATAGCAATATTTTTCTAGTGGTTTATTCGTACTTAGGATACGGCTGTAAGCGAGAAATGGGTTGCCTATAAGTGATGTGTATAGACGTAGATTGTGAGTGGCTTGGAAAAATATTTATTTATAGACGCACAAGTGCGGTCGGTGAGAGGGTGCCAGTGGTGCGTATGCCCGAGCACACCTCGGCCCGACCAACAGGGACGTGCCTTCAACCGTGTGTAACACAATTTAACACCTATTAAAGTAATATTAGCTCGCAGCTCACCTGCAAATAACCCAGTACTATAGTATATATAATGTCAGCATAGATGTAATTAGCGGTATGTAATTAGTTTATTCTTGAAACTAAAATCAATTAGGAAATATTATATGTACACAGTGGTAAATAAAATAGACATAAATAAATGTTATAATATATGGAATATAATAACAAACAGATACATAGATAGAAATAAGAATAGTATTATATAAGTAAAAATAGAAATAGTGTGTAAATAGAAAGCACAAAAAAGCTCTCGATATAAAATACAAAAAAATCCCATTAATGACCTTTTTTACATGAAAGTACATTGCGATATTGTTAGACCAATGGTCGGTTCCTATATCCTTACTATACATTCACTTGCCCTACTATCGGATAAATTTTGACACAATTGAACGGTCGCGTCGGTAAGATATAGGAAACGGGCCTTAGAAGTCGGTTACAAGCAACGTGTAGTCTTTTTTATTGTTCTCGGCGTGAATTTGAATTGAGTTATTTAGTTCAACGGAAATGGCCTATCAAAGAAGAAACTGTTCAAACATACACGAACGCGAATTAGATAGCAGTTATATTCTTAGATAAAAAGAATTAGGTAGCCCGAGTGAATTATCCATAATAATGTATGAATATGCAAGTGTGATTGTTCGAATGTTTGTTTCTTCTCGGCATTTGGGATGATCAATCAACCGATTGTTTCAATATTTTGTGTACATACACTTTTGATAACGAAATTTAATAATATGGATAATTAATATACAGGTCGAGTTTCTGTGGGATTAGACAAATAAATAAAATCAAATGACCTGGGAGCCTAAACGGCCGCTTTTACAGTTTCGTCTTACAAATGTGACTAGTATCAAAATATAGTGCATTTTTTGCTGTTGCATGTCGCATATCTCTGCCCTCCTTATAGCAAATGGCGGTTTCGAGTAAAACGCGGTAAACATATTTTTAGATATCTAAGAAACATGTCCATGTTATGTAACTTTTTAGTTTATTTAAAATACAATTTAAATAAAAACAAGTTTTATGAATAGATTAGAGCCTTGGGATACAATTTCTGCGAAAAATGAAAAACCTAAAAATGTCGATTACTGCAAGTGCGATTAGTAGGGCATGCCTGCCTTAGCGATTCTTCAAAAGCGGCCGCTTTAGACCCTCCGATTATCATAAAACTTGGTACATGTCATTGTGTTCTTTCGTTAATCAGCGAAAATATGAGACACATTAATAATAATAATAATAAATCGGCAGACAAGCACACACACTGTATACCCCCAAATTAAGCAAGTTACGCTTGTGTTATGGGTAATATACAACGGACCATTCTGGGGCCGTTCCCAGACACCCAGACCATAGTAAATAACGGAGAAAATACGTTTCGGAAATTTACTATAACCAGGAATCGAACCCGGAGCCTCTGCGTTGCAGTGAGGTAAGTGAGGTAAGGCAAAGGCTTAGCCCGCTCAACCACAGAGGCCGTCAAATTATACACATTATCCTCTAAATTAGGATAGTTTCCGTAGCACACGATACTACAGTTTATGCGAGATAGGCCGGCCGTGTGAAAATTTCTTGTTGCCGCATACAACATACATAATCATAATTTCTTTTAAGTAACAAACGCAATATATCATATAGCACTATAAACAAGTTTGAATAGATAACCTTGAGCCGTAAACCTAACGATATTCAAACAGTATACACACCTTAAAAACAATATCTAATAAAATAATAGGCTTACAAGCTGCAGCGAGATCTCGTGTTTGTATATATTAATTCAATCTAACCGTCAATTTTATTTCACTGAAAATTGAAATGTCTGTCGTCACGGTACTTGAGAATTAGCTGCCGATCATGATGCGGAAATCTTAAATTGGAACAACAATGAATATCCACGTTATTTTGCCACTTATTTGAGAATAAATACATATTTACTAAGTATGTTATCGCAAATATGAATCGTAGAATACACAAATGGAATTTATTGCGTGCTCAATGCGTAGGAAACTTACTTAATGCAAATGTTTAACAGTTACGTTCGTTTTTCTTCGTATTAAAATACTTATTTTTTCGTTATCCCTTGTCAATTATTACATATGTATATCGTATATCATTCTTTATACGTCATACAGTGCTGTGTCATAGAAATTTAAATCTTTACCTTGGATTAAAATCAAAGCAAACACTAAAGAGTCAGCTGCTTGCAATATCACCGTACTCATTTCTTGATCTAAATATATTCTATAAGTACAAAAGTAGTTTAACAAATAAATAATGCCGAGCTTTGATCTTTCTTATCTTGTTTTGCGTTCTATACACTCCAAATTGAACTGTGGTTCTGCATTCATTAATATTTCTTTTAACAAGGTTAATTGAAAAAATCCAAACTCTTACAAAGTATTTATAACTTCCTTGCTAAGAGTGTTCAATTACAAATGATCAAAAATACGTATTTTAAAAAGCAAACATATTGTATTCGACAATTTTTCTAGGTAAATAGAACTACTAGCTGTTGTGTACTTATAAAATGCCAAAGACCTTCAGAATTATTTTATAAATATAAACGTACTAGGAAGCTACAGCTTTAATATTTGTCCTCCTAACACTGTGACCGACATAGTGCGCATAACGCATTTTGTTACTGATAACGGTACGATTTTTTCTACTTTAACAGCATATACAGCTAAATCCGCAGATAGCGTACTCAACGCCTAATTGAATGTTATATAAATTGTAGGTTCATCCGAAAAATGCCCCCTACATTCTGAAGACATCGGTTTAGATCCATTAGAGTCAAAACTGGACTAGATCAGAAACTGCAAACTCGAGCGGCGAGAATGCCGACAACTGCCGCACGGTTTCGACTGTTTCGAGTGCTTTGCGGCTGAAATATTATATAGGTACCCAGGTTTATTTTGGACGGTCTACGTTGGCGGATTGCGTCTACGAACGCGGCTGACGCGCGATCTACACTACCATTTCTCCTTACAAAATTTTTATCTCCTCACAAACTATCGTCACCACGCAAACTCATTACAAAATGTCTAAACGATGTATTTGTTTCAGCATTTCGCCTCCGTCACTATCTCTAGAGGAACTGTCTAATATTCATGAATCATGATTATATAAAAGTCCGCTTTGTTAAAGTCAGCACTGCGTTAACATTAATTAGAGCGAGAAATCGTTTATTCGAGCAGTTTTCTCGTTAAATCATTGTTATCACGTTGATACGTAACAATTATTTTACGTAATGTCCACTAGAATATAACTAAACGAATGTTCACAACACAAATTGTTTATTGATAAATATTATAATAATGAAGATATAGTAGTTGTATATTTGTCACTACGAATTATATTGTGTTCCCCGATTCGTATAAACTAGTGGTCATCGAGTCACCTACTGGGTAAGCGTGCTCCATCCTAGATCGCATCGTTACAGGTCGCTATCAAACACGAACCATGAATTTAAAAAATAAAATACTTTCTGATTTTTTTGGTTATTTAACGTTATCACTATATTATATCGGTGCCTCTGATTTCAATTATCCTAAACGGCAAAACATAATTTTTCAGATAAAAGAAATCATAGTGTGTGTGTGTGCAGTTCACACGCAGTAGAAGTAAAACTTCAGAGAATGTACTCACAGATAATTCTTCTCTAACTTTTATTAATAGAAATATAATTCCTTTAGCCTACATCCGTCAACATAATATAATTCAAAATAAACTTCTTAAGTATCACTTTCTATTTTTCACTCTGTTAGTCTAAAAAATATTAATAAATTTTCTATGCTCTGGGTGTCTGGGATCGGTCCCAGAGCGGTCCGTTGTATATCACCCATAACACAAGCGTAACTTGCTTAGCTTGGGGATATACATCGCTATAAGCGTTAAGGCCGCCCAATGTTCTAATGGAAATGTATGCATATTAAATTTCAAGGTTTAAGTTATGGTGACCAATAAAGAGTTTTCATTCATTCATTCATATACAATGTGCGTGTCTGTCTACCGATTATTTTTCACAGAATAGAAGAGTATGGAAGGAACAAACATATTGTGCGGACCACAACAAATGGGAAAAGATGAAAGAAAAGAGAAAGATTTAAAAAGTTACAATTATTGTAAGAACAAATAGTTAGTTTTCTAAAAAATAATGGATTCTCTTACAACAATTGAAATTACAGTCATCGATATATTCGAAAGCACTCAAACGCCTTTCGTCGTTCATTTTCGTCCAATGTGCCTGAGTCAATGAAGTTTTAGATAAAGAAAAGAAGAACAAAGATTTCTTTAAAACTACAATAATATAGTGGATATAACACAAAAATAAATGGAATATACAATGGAAAATATACTTAGATATAAAAAAAACAAAGTTCTAAAACGAAACCGAACGACGAAAGACGTTAGAGAAGTAAGCCCTCAGTCACGGAAGCGCCCATTTTTTTGCTAGTGTTTGTTTAAACTATCTAAAATACAGTAACATTCTTTTTCTACAGATCGCTCTGATCACTATCAGACCACCACCTCAATTCACATAACTTTCTCTTTTATGCCTTGAAACACTTCGAAAAAGTTTGCGAAACTCTCCAAAGGGCCTTTGGTATATGCTTCCCTTTGTTTAAATATTTATCTGCTGTTGAATATATTAAAAACTGGACATTTCGCGTGAATATGTATAATATACTTTATGTATTTTTGATAATATTTTGTACTTACCTACAATTTATTAAGTATAATATCTTCTTATTTGCTGGTCTATTTCAATTAAGATTAATCTCAAATCTTTACAATACTTATCTTGTTAATTATTAGAATGAAAGTTTGAACGAGTTTTTCGATTTGATTAATCGAATCACGTTTAAAGATTTGTCTGTTACATTCAGTAGTGCGATTTAAGTCAAGGCCTCGTAGCATTCGAAACAGTCTTTTACTCAACCTGCTTACCAACAAATTGCCTTAAGCCCTTAATTGACAAATTAATCGCAATTGGGTGCCAAATTAAAGAGTATTCTAGTTTATTATTTGCCAATGTATGATTATTAAGTTCAATTGTCTCGTAAAGCTGTTTTAATTCAGTGAAACATTTTATATAAATATACTAAAAATTATATATGGAATCTGTGACAACAATACCTGAAAAAACATGTTTGAATCGTATTTACGCTATGATTTCGTTCGCATAATATAATATCTCAAAGGCCGCGTTAAACATTGTCGCCTATATAAATTAGCAGCAAATGCTGCGCAATATTTGCTTTTTTATTATTAAAAAGCCTATATCGCACTGCCATCTAAGAGAGATCATAAAATCTGGCATGGACTACACAAATATTTTATCTTGGTTGTCTATTATTATTTTCTTAGTCGCATATAACAACATTTTCTTTTAGTAATTGCTATCTTGATAATTGTACAGATCACATGCGGTCGCTGAGATAAAATGAACGTGCGGCATCACGTTAATGGCGTCCTAGCAATAATCAAATATTGTCTATTGTATTTATGCAATTGACATTCACGGCACGTATCGATGTTGTTTTGACGTAGGACATCCTGGCCATTGAGCCTCTGAACTCGATTTTATATGCCGATTTTAATTTTATTTATCATTCGCAAGCGTGCACTGAGATGCTGACATGGCGTTATCGATGCGTTGACTAATTGCTTACATTAGTTACGGCGTGGCTGGCAGCCGGACTGCGTACGCAAATAGAGTTGATACAACGATTGACTTAGCACACGTTGCCCGTTTACACTCCGCAATTAAGATTAGAAAACGTTTGGAGTTCCACCTCGCACTCACTGCTCACAATTTTATGAAGCTACCGACAGAGTCCGTGTTGCTGCGGATACGCTTCGCCCATTACACTGGAAAGAGATATTCGTTAATGGAACTACGTCTGCCGGAAGACAATTACTACCGGAACATATGAAGGTCGTATTTACGTGGTGGCCGCGTTTATACGTCACGGGGTCAATGTACGGGTCACGCCATTGCAAACTAAAGACGTGGCTCAACACGGCGGTTCCACGATTCACAAATTTTATGCAAACATTTTGTAGAAGTTTTGTTATATTCAATAATAATCCTTTAATTATCGTAATGAATTGTAAATAAAACATTTAACATGATCAAAACAGTTATTAAAATTGTCTATTATCTAAATTAAATAGGATTAAATAGTAGACTAAACACTGAATACAAAGTTTTCTAAAAGGCTGTCTTTCAGGTCATGAAGGTTAGTAAATATGAAACAGTATTAGACCAAGGAAATAAAACGCAATAATTTGATTGATTAGTATTCAGAAGTACTTGTGCACGATTAAATCGTAACTAGCTCATTGTCAGCTATAATTATTTCTTATCATTTGCTTATCGAATCATTCATTCGTTTTTCAGTGTCTATAGATAGTTTAAACAGGTGGAAAACAAATAGCACGTGGTTTACTTTTGAACAGTTTTGTTGATTTCTTTTCAATCAGTTTTTTTTCTTCTGCGTAGTTACCAAATAGAAACCGGTTCCTGGGCTTGAACAATGATAGCGTACTATGTTGATTTGAGACGTAAAACTAAGCGGAATAAAGTAGCCGCAAATGAAGTATAATGCTACAAACTTATTCGGCAGAGTGGCGAAAAATGGTGAATAAATGTTGCACCTGCAATTTTCAACGACTTCGAGGGTTAACGTAGACACTAGTGCCACTCTGAGTGGCACATGTCAGTTTGTTGGAGTACACAGCTGTTGAACGCGTGCCCGATGTTCGTTGTTGACGTCATCGTGATCGTTGCCTGTAATCACAATCAGCTAAGAGTTTGTGTCCGATGGCGATGCGATGCGGCGCGATCTCCTGCTCGCCTCACAAATGTATTTATGTATGATCGTAACTGCCGAGATGGATAGCGTGCCTGCTCTGACTAGTTTATCGCTTATTAAATTAACCCCTTTGATGTGGTATTCAAAATTCTAATTATGGTTCTTTTCTCTTTTCAGAACTGCCTGCGGAAGAAGGTAAACACATCAACACGATTATTTTAGTTTTATATAACGGTCTAGTCATTGTAATAAATTTATTTCTTGAAAATAGAATAGTAACGTTGCAAAATTTCTTATTTTTAGAAAAGTAAATGGGTTGAGTTTATTTGAGATGCGAGACTTTTAAGGCCTATGCCTTGTTTTATAAATAATTTATCAAATTATTCTAAAACAGAAATTCCTCAAACGTTAAACAATAAGGTGATTGATTACGTAAATTCGATCTATATACTTAGCGGCTTTGTAAATTAATATCTAATATGTAGTAGATATTTAAATGAAGAAGTTTATCAAGATCGACAAAAAACACTTTGTTTAAGTAATTTCTTATAAAAAAATAAAACTCTTTCAACTCCTAAGAGTAAGCCAGTCTCTAGATATGAAAGGTGTGATTTTGTTTCATAATCACTGCTAGTTTAATAAAAACCCAAATTCTGTAGATGTTGATTACCAAAAAAATACTATCTGAATATCTGATTATACTAATTCACAAATATATTAATAAAAACAACAACAACAACAATTAATTTAACCTAATCATGAAACTAGCTTTAGACAATAGCGAAACATTTTCCTGATGAAACGAAACATATTCCTTATATCGCTTGCTAAATGTTGCTGAAACCCACTCGATTACTCTTAGTGCTTTTGTTCTCGAGAAACATTGTATAAATACATGTTTGCAGTGTTTTTCTTCGAAATATAAGTTTTTGATATTTATTTATTAACAATTTCTTTATAGGCAAAAGTATATGGCAGTTAGTCCTGGAACAATTTGATGACCTCTTAGTCAAGATTTTGCTGTTAGCCGCTATTATTTCATTCGTACGTATTATGAGACTGCTATCTGTTATAGTTGTTTATTATTTTATATTAGTTCTATAATTATTGAAAAATGTATCGGTGATTTTCTCTCTTCCAGGTTTTAGCTTTATTTGAAGAACATGAAGAAGCATTCTCAGCATTCGTAGAACCTTTTGTTATTTTATTAATTCTTATTGCTAATGCTGTAGTAGGAGTATGGCAGGTGAGAACCAAAGTTATTTTATTAACTATAGATTATTGAATTGTACGTTTACTTTGATACGTTAATGACATGTTTATCAAACCTCTAAGATAATTAATTTCTAGTTTTGTAATTATGTTACAAATTTTGTAAAGTTTTCGTACCTCAAATGTATTCAAGATATTAAAATTTTAATAGACTCTCAAGTTGTTAGTTCAAAATACTTAACATAATATCGACGAGTATTTGGAAATAATATTTTCATATTTAACTCCCTTTAGGAAAGAAATGCAGAATCTGCCATCGAAGCTTTAAAAGAATACGAACCCGAAATGGGTAAAGTTATAAGAGGAGACAAATCTGGTGTACAAAAAATCAGAGCGAAAGAAATTGTACCCGGTGACGTCGTAGAGGTGTCAGTCGGTGACAAAATTCCCGCCGATATTCGCCTGATTAAGATCTTTTCGACCACCATTCGTATTGACCAGTCTATCTTGACTGGTGAATCAGTCTCCGTAATCAAACACACGGATGCCATTCCCGACCCCCGCGCCGTCAACCAGGACAAAAAGAACATTCTCTTCTCCGGAACAAATGTCGCCGCTGGTAAAGCGCGCGGTGTTGTCATCGGCACCGGTCTTAACACTGCCATCGGTAAAATCCGTACTGAAATGTCTGAGACTGAAGAAATCAAGACACCCCTGCAACAGAAACTCGACGAGTTCGGTGAACAACTTTCCAAAGTCATCTCAGTTATTTGCGTTGCTGTATGGGCCATTAACATTGGTCACTTCAACGACCCCGCTCACGGAGGAAGCTGGATTAAGGGTGCCGTCTATTATTTCAAAATTGCCGTTGCATTGGCTGTCGCCGCTATCCCTGAAGGTTTGCCCGCTGTCATCACCACTTGCCTTGCTTTGGGTACCCGAAGAATGGCTAAAAAGAACGCTATTGTAAGGTCACTGCCCTCAGTAGAGACTCTTGGTTGCACATCTGTTATCTGCTCCGACAAGACCGGTACTTTAACTACCAACCAAATGTCTGTCTCACGGATGTTCATTTTTGAGAAGGTTGAAGCTGGAGACAGCAGTTTCTTGGAGTTCGAAATCACTGGTTCAACATATGAACCTATCGGTGACGTCTACTTAAAGGGACAGAAAATTAAGGCCGCTGAATTCGATGCTCTTCATGAATTGGGTACCATCTGTGTTATGTGCAA
Source organism: Dendrolimus houi (assembly GCA_039645545.1). Classification (NCBI taxonomy): domain Eukaryota; kingdom Metazoa; phylum Arthropoda; class Insecta; order Lepidoptera; family Lasiocampidae; genus Dendrolimus; species Dendrolimus houi. Next base: position 7,374,218 of record CM077127.1, on the reverse strand, counting down.
TGACTCTGCTATTGACTTTAACGAATTCAAACAGGCCTTTGAGAAAGTAGGTGAAGCCACTGAAACCGCCCTTATTGTGCTCGCCGAAAAAATGAATCCTTTTAACGTTCCTAAGACCGGTCTCGACCGCCGCTCCTCCGCTATTGTCGTCCGTCAGGAAATCGAAACCAAGTGGAAGAAAGAATTCACCCTCGAGTTCTCTCGTGACAGGAAATCTATGTCTACTTATTGCACACCTCTTAAGCCCTCGCGTCTCGGTACTGGACCCAAACTATTCGTTAAGGGCGCGCCCGAAGGTGTGCTCGAAAGATGCAGCCACGCTCGCGTCGGCACTGCCAAAGTTCCTCTTAATACTACTCTGAAGAACCGCATCTTAGACCTGACCCGCCAGTACGGTACCGGTCGTGACACCCTCCGTTGCTTGGCTCTCGCCACCGCAGACAACCCACTCAAACCCGAAGAAATGGATCTCGGCGACTCCACCAAATTCTACACTTATGAAGTCAACCTTACTTTCGTCGGTGTCGTGGGCATGTTAGATCCCCCCCGCAAGGAAGTGTTCGACTCGATCGTACGCTGCCGCGCCGCTGGCATTCGTGTCATTGTCATCACTGGCGACAACAAGGCCACAGCTGAGGCTATCTGCAGGTATATCTTACATTCAGTCATCGACAATGTGTTATGGTTGCATTTGATTACAATAAGCTGTTGCATTCGGCAGGCGTATTGGCGTGTTCACTGAAGACGAGGACACCACCGGTAAGTCGTACTCTGGCCGCGAGTTCGACGACCTGCCCGTGTCGGAGCAGCGCGCCGCCTGTGCCAAGGCTCGCCTCTTCTCGCGCGTGGAGCCCGCGCACAAGTCCAAGATCGTTGAATACCTACAGAGCATGAACGAGATTTCCGCTATGGTCAGTGCATAAACTTTCGATTCTTTGAATATCCCATTATACAACGTGAAACACTTGTTGCAAATAAACATGTCATAATTTAGTTTATTAAAATATGTATGAACTAAAACATACACTTTCCTCGCAGATCTAATCGAGCATATGCTTTAGTTTGGAGTAAAACGTAATGTTTATTACACTGCAAACAATGTCTTCATAATTTACTGAAACACTGTTCGACCGATATTATTTAATGTTTACATTTCTCACTACATTTTAGAAGCGCTTTTTGTTTACGTTAGGGCGCCACTGTTTATAAACTCAAACATTTGAAAGTTATCACGGGGGACGTGCTTCTGGAGACATACAATGAACTTTTACTAAAATCTAAGTATAATTATTGCATATATCTTCAGACTGGTGACGGTGTGAATGACGCGCCCGCCCTCAAGAAGGCTGAAATTGGTATTGCTATGGGATCAGGTACCGCCGTCGCCAAGTCCGCCGCTGAGATGGTGTTGGCCGATGACAACTTCTCATCCATCGTAGCTGCCGTTGAGGAAGGTAAGCATAAAATAGTGTTCTTCACTTACTCGCATTAATTTTAAATATCCATTCGAACATTATTCTGAAATTATTAATGTTTGTAACTTGCTAATAGTTTTTTGTTTGAACAGATCTTAAAAATCTTGATCTAGAAAAATATACGTGTAAGATTTATTAATAAAATTGGTTAAGTAGCAATCACGCTACACACAAGTTGACAAAATAATATCATATTTATGTCTTACATTTACCAATGTATCTAGATGCGAGTGAAGTTCACAACATGACTCCTCAAATGCGGCCGTTTAAAGCCCACTAATGTGAAACATTAATAAAACATTGTTTTGGTAATATGTACGACTTTATTGCTGATTTTTAAATTTGTAACTGTTATTCTCTCTTGTGATGGGTCAACATCAGAATTTTAATCAGAATGACTTGTTCTTTTTTTTAATAATGTGCGTACTGTTATTGTGTCTTTTGTGTTTTAAATAAATAAATAAGCAATGTGGATAATCTATTTTAGGTCGTGCCATTTACAACAACATGAAGCAGTTCATCCGTTATCTGATCTCTTCGAACATCGGTGAGGTGGTGTCGATCTTCTTGACCGCTGCGCTGGGTCTCCCTGAGGCGCTGATCCCCGTTCAACTGTTGTGGGTGAATCTGGTCACGGACGGCCTGCCCGCTACAGCCCTCGGCTTCAATCCGCCCGACCTCGACATCATGGACAAGCCCCCGCGCAAGGCTGACGAGGGTCTCATCTCTGGATGGCTGTTCTTCAGGTATTTAACTCGTCTATGCACTTAGAATAATGAAAATACATATTTATTTCAAAATTCAATCTTACAGGTTACTTATTGAAAGTCATGTTTCTACCACCGCTTCCAAAGCAGGTTTAGGTACTGTTGAAGGAGAAGAAGCGGCACAACAAACTCTCCAGCAACATGTTTTCTTTACTTAATATTTAGTATTATATCTATAGAAAGAGATGGTGTACTGGTGACAATAGAAGCGTAATAGAGTGACAGAAATGACCAATAGGAAATATGCAGCTATATCTAATATATAGTTTTTATTATTTAAAAAAATTACATTGTACAGTATTACACAACTAATAAATGTACCTGCGCGGTAAACCAATTTTAATACACGCGATAGTGTACAAAATTGTGTAATCGTGACAGAGCTTACGCATAAAGTTCAATATAGATAATTTACGTGTTGGAACGGATACGTCTTATTTGCGCTAACGAAAACTGCTGATCGGAATTATAATTTGTGTAATAATTGATATAGAAATAAGTAACACATAATTATCCTGCAACAAACACTATATTCTTCAAGTTGTCTTCTAACAAAGGGCTCCTCTAAAGATCGATCGATCGATCTTTTACTATCCGCCACCAAAAATCTCCTGCTCTTCGTTTAAAATTTTCCTATGATATATTTTTATTTGAAACAGTTTTTCATTGATGAATCTTAACTAATCAAATGTGTTAACAAATCGCGGGAAACTTAAAATTATGAAATGGCAATCGAAGCGTAACGTCAAAGTTCGCTCAGATTGTCAACAAAGACATAAGAGAAAAGAATAAACCACTACGCAGTATAAAACATGCCGATCTTGTCGCGGACGATGACGTCAGAGAAGGCATGTAGAATTACACTGATCGGCAACCAAAAATCTTCCTTTAAATAAAAATCCGGTAATTATATAGAATTTGTTTATTATTAATTTATCTGAATTTAGATCTTTTAGTTTCTTGCTAGCACGTATATATTTATTTTTAATTTTTGCTCCTAACGCAACATTTTTGTGCAAAACTTTTTTCTTCTTATCAATTTTCAAAATACCATCAAGTCATTAGATTTAATTTTCTTTTCCGCAAATCTTTACTTAGCAATATCTCGTGAATATGATGTAAGATTGTAGCAAGATATATTACATATAGAGAAACGATACAGCGGAAAATGGTCATAATTATTAGTTACAGATTTTTGTTACTTGATTTGCCATGAAATTACAATATAATACATGAAATGGAGCAAAATAAAAAGTGAAATGACTTCTATCAACAAATCATTTCAGTTTTTAATCATTTGATATATACTTCTGATGATTTTAAATGTTTTCGGAGGAATTATAGTAGCTATTGTCACAATAATTAAATCCACGTTTTGTATGTAAAGCAAAAAAAAACGCTTAATTTAAAACATAAATAAATATTTTCTTAAGTTTTAATTTAAGTTTAATTTAATTTAATTTAATTTGGAATAACAAAAATCAAATAAATTACCGCGCTTAAAACCATTTAAACGTAGTTTTATTTATTAAACATAAATAAAACTAACTAAACATTTATACTCTAAAACTAACCTATTAAATATTTCTATATACACATGTAATACCTGTATACTAATAAAAAAGTAACTAATAAAAATATACACTCCAAGCTATCCTTTACTGCTAAAACATATAAATATAATATCCGGAAGAAAAAGCAATTTCAATTAAGTCTACCACGAACAAATTACCGCAAAAAAACATTATGTTTGAAGGTGTGGTGTTATTTAATAAATTGCCAAACGACTTACAAAAATGTAAAAATATAAACTTTTTTAAATCAAACTAAAAAATCTTTTATTACAATAAATATAAAATAATAAACCGCAATATATATCGAAGACTGCATAGCACCACATTAGTGTTAAAATTTACATTGTATTAGTTAATAATTATTTTTAATCTCATTGAAAGTGAACTACATGTTTTTATGGGTAATAAAATTCTTTAAACCTATAAAAAAATTTGAAGTGGAACAAAACTTACTGTATTTGTATTTAGAAGTGACGAAATTATAAAAAAAATATGATTGTCTTCTTTTGTTCACTTATTTATTGGTTATTGTGGAGAACAGCCTATTGTACTCGTTTATGGCCACTTGCAGACATAATTAGCCAGGTGTGCGGATTACGATTCTAGGAAATTCGGTCCACGCTGCCGGGCGGACATATTGCATTTGTGCAGTATAAAAGCAATGGCCCGACTGAGGGCGCAGGCAGTCGAGCGAGAACCACGAGCGAAGCAAAACGTGTGTACTACAATCGGGAATCTAATAAGTGACGGACTTTGCGCGTTTTATTACGACCTTCTGCATTACGTGTGGACATGTTGTGTTCGGTTATATTTGTACCTGTGTTATACGTGTTTTTATAGTTCTAATAAACTCTATAGTAATTCTAACGGCATTTTAATTCGAGTCTCGCGACTCGTAACAATATACTAAAATAATGTAAGGTGGTTTGAGAGTTAAGGTATAGATATGCGAAATTTTATCAGGAAATTCAATTACGTATATAGGAAAAATATAGTGGGATGATTTTTTAATAGGTACATGGCTATCGGTGGTTACGTCGGCGCCGCCACCGTTGGTGCCGCGTCGTGGTGGTTCATGTACTCGCCATTCGGACCCCAGCTCACTTACTGGCAGCTCACCCACCATCTGCAATGCCTCAGCGGCGGAGACGAGTTCAAGGTCCATCAACTAATATATCATCTATATTATAAAATTCCAAACAAGACGTGTCTGTACATTGAAGCAATTTTAAAAAAACAACTGTAATAGACTGTATAAACGATGGAGATGACGATGCAATATTTTTTAGATTTCTTGTCTGTTTGTTCAAGATTCACGTAAAAACTACTGGGCCGATTTCGATGCGGTTTTCGCTGATCGATAGCAAATTAATTTATCCTGGGAATCTCGCGGTAATTTCTGGGAATGATTTTAAATGGCCAGAATAAAAAAAATCGATTTCGAACAAGTAGTTGTTCGGGTGCGCAACAATTACCTTATTCCGATACGGTTTTCACTAAAACCATAGCTTTGATTCTTTTTTAAATGCTGCGGTAATTTTTATCCCAGGAATTTCAAGTGAAGCGTGGACGAAGTCGCAGGCTTATCCTAGTTATCTATAATATCATAAAATTCTAAATATGTCGTGTCAGAACATTGAAACTACTAAAAAAAACAACTCGAGTAGGCTATGGAGATATAAACGATGCATTTTTTTTTATTTCCTGTTCAATTCAAAATAAAGCCTCATATAATGCTTTAGTTCCAAAGACCATGTCAAAAACTAAGTAATCTACTCAACATTCCGACTTTTACCAAATTAAGTCAAGCAAAAGAATTGTAAAACTCCAATCGGCAACCTTATTTATATTCGTCAGGGTGTTGACTGCAAAATCTTCACCGACCCCCACCCGATGACGATGGCCCTCTCAGTGCTCGTCACCATTGAGATGTTGAACGCGATGAACAGTCTGTCAGAGAACCAGTCGTTAGTGACGATGCCGCCCTGGTCCAACATGTGGCTCGTCGGCTCAATGGCGCTCTCGTTCACACTGCACTTCGTCATCTTATATGTTGAGGTCCTTTCGGTAAGTACACATGACTGAAATGCTATTTGGTTTATGTCACATTTTGACGACTTTTCAGAAGGGTAATTCGATTGGGAGCTAGAAATTTCGACGATTCAATCCAACTGTTAAACTTATTAACTTTTTTTACTTGCCAAGTAAAAGTTATTCAAAGGATTAAATAGACCTGTAAACAATTAAAAATGTTATTTGTGGGAATGTTTCAGTCTCATTATAATTTAATTGATTGATAACTTTTATCTGATGAGTGAAAAATCAGATCTTAAAGTGGTATAAATGTTAAATATGTATATTTATAAATATTCTCCAAAATAAAAACTTAGTTCCGTGTAGAACATATTACTAATATTCCAATCAATACAGGTGTGAACACATGTTACAATAAATTCTAAAATCATTTGCTTGCAAAAACAGGTGTTAACGTAACGTTACATAATGTTTCATTCATTCCATGCTTAAACAATAACACAGGTCAACAAAGTTAAAAGAAAGAATCGTCGCCTAGATATGTCTGCAGCTTTTTATAATTTCCAGTACACAATTTGCGAATATAATCATGGAAGTACTGAATTGGCTCTGGTTCTTAAGATTTTTAGAGTGAATATGAGTGTAAGGTTACACTTTCTCCACAGTTACATGGTTTAGATTTCCTGATAATCTTGAGAATTTGAGTGTGGAACAGGGTGAGCACTTCTACTAACACGTAATGATGTTGTTAACCGTTACATGACGGCAGATGACTGTTGGTCTTTACAACAACAATTTTACCCCCAAAATAAGATAAGTGTCTCTCTGAAGTAAAAGATAGATTTCACCTGATTTTCTCTCTTTCTCGAATATATACATTAAATAAATATAAAAAACAAAACGATTAGTAGTATTTTTCAATAAATATTAAATACTAATGTATATAATTGTAATGATTTATTTCAAAATTACTGGTTTTTGGTGTTGTATAAAAAGGGAAATTAAAAAGACTATAGCCAATATTCCAAAATAATTCACAGTTTCATTAATTGTTGAGATAAAATTATTCGAAGCCATTATGATATTGAGGGCAACAAAACCACTGTTGACCAGTGTAATCAATGTGTTATTTGACGCCTACTTGTACAAAGTTATGACATTATACACTTGTACACTCCTAATCTATGAGGTTGTAACTCTTTTGCAAAATGGCAAAAATTGTCACAGTTGCTTATTTTTATTATTTATTTAGATTTATGGCTTGGCAGCTAGGCCTTTAAGCCAGATCTTAGATTATAATGTAGTTTCTTCATTTTCTTAAGCCTATGTTGTAGCACAGCTGAACTGTAGCTTATCAGCTGGTGCCATTCAACGGAGTTCTTGTGACAACTCAAAAGGCCACATTTGACTATACAGTTCACATTTCTCACAAAACACATAATTACTACTCTAAAACTATCAATATCCTACAACTATTGTTCGTTTTAGAGTAATTTTACACAATTTTAGAAAAAAAAACTGCACAGCACAGCATCTCCTTTTAGTTCCCGCCAAAAACGTCACAGTTGCTTTGTCGATCCACTAGGTAGTGTTGTTAGTATTGTGTATTTCTGTATATGTTCGTCATAAATAAATCGATATCTCATATGACATTTGTAACGTGTGTTGCGTGCGATGGCTTCCAGGCGGTGTTCCAAGTGACGCCGCTGTCGGTGGACGAGTGGATGACGGTGATGAAGTTCTCAGTGCCGGTGGTGCTGCTCGACGAGGTGCTCAAGTTCGTCGCGCGCAAGATCACGGACGGTGAGCGGCGCACTGCGCTTGAGTGGCTCGAGGGCATGCACTGGATTGTGCTCATGTGGGCCGTGTTCTTCGGCATCATCCTCTACGGGCCCCTATAAGGAGCGTGTCGCGTGTGCTGCCCACATCCCCGTTTGTTCACACCCTAATACCCTCCAAATGGTCTCTGCGCCACACGCACACAAATACACACGGCTATAATAATCGGAAAATATTCTGAGCAGGATGAAACTCAGAAATATTGTTTTAATTTTAGTGTCAAGTCTCAAAAATCACACTAAAGCAAATTTGTAGTGTTGTGAAAAGGTTTTTTTTTGTGGACATACTTTACGCATATCCCACCACTTGGAGATAGCGAACTAGTATTCCTTTCTTAGAACGCTGAGCAAGGTGACGATGAGACTTCAGCATTGGTAATGTCCTGTCCCCTACAAATTTATGTTCCTAAGTTATTAGTACCGGACACATATATACAGGTTATAATTATAATATACCGATTCTGGTACTATTTATTCAACCGAATTGTGCCAAATAGAGTTGATATACGTATAGCCGAGGTGTGTGTAGTTTTGATGTAGTCGTATAGTGTTTTGTGTCGCGAGTGTGTGCGTGGCGCAATGGACCCGGCTGTGGAAACCGATGGACTATGAGCCGAGCTCACCACAGTGACAATTACATTGACATCTAACAGTTTGGAATGCTAATTCTGACGCACACCGAGTGTGAAGTGATCGCCGATCCCCCCAGTGCACCACCGACGGGCCCCGGGAGGGATGGATACGGACCACCCCCATCCCTGTCGTGTACACTGTGAGTCTTCATAAATTTCACATTGTCTCTGCTTCAGTAACGTGTTATCTTGAAATAACGAATTTTAGAAAAGACTTTGTTGACCTTCAATAAATAATTGTATTGAAACGAATAACTTGTTTTCTGTCCATCTACAATGTATTTTAAAAGATAAAAAAACTCTTCTAAAAATACAATTTTCAAGATACCACATTATTGAAGCAAATAGACAATAAATTTAGTGATACAGAACTCAACTTTATTTATAGAAAATATTAAAAACAAATTTTTAGTTTACTGCTTTTAGTAGCAGCTGTGGTCCAGCTTTGTTATAGTAATATAGGTTTGCATTTTACTATATCTCGCCGGGTCTAGAGCAGAGATATAAGAGTTATAAGGAAGCTGTTGCTATATTGTTAAGTAACAATTATAATAAAAATACAGTATTAATTGCAAATAAAAGCAATATACTTCTTATTTATATTTAATAGTCGCTCTCATTTAACAAAAGATGGCTGTGCAAAACACGATTTTTCATACAAAACTAAGTATTGAACTAGAGGCTATGTTTCAACTGGATTATATCTTTAAAATACGTCTAATTGACCCAGAATTAAATTCCAATTCTAAATTGGAAAGAATTAACTAGTAAAATATGTAAAAATGATTTTTATGTGAAAGCGAAATATTTTAGTTTTCCTATCAATAAAGTTTTGTCTAGTCTCGTCTAAATTAATATATACAATTTATGGAGACTTGCACTGTATTTATGCATTTTATATGTGCGAGACAATAAACAATTAGGAGCTCATTTTTCTTAGGCGAGGGATACAACGATTTATAATTATCTCTTACTTTTTTTTTACCGAATACTATTTAATGTGAAGTGGCTGTGATCACCTTCATAATGCTAACATGAAACACCAAAAAAATTATTTACTGCTATATATTAAGTTTACACTGCCAAACTATGTAGCCATTCTTAGTTGGCAAGAGATGGTTATGTAATAAACAAGTTTTCATAGAGAATTATGCATTGCTCAACCTTCTTTTAGCTATACTGGAAAGGTCAATAATATTTGCCGCAACATATAGATGATTTTGCACTTATACATTTTGTATGAATTAAGCTCCGTTAGTAATGGATAATAAACTCGCACATAGCTCAGTACCTTATCTATATGGACTTGAGACAGTTATGAGAACTTATTGTAGGTGCATTGTTAGCTTAGTATAATTAAATTAAATATCGTAAGTGTATTTGTTAGGGACGTGGTTATTATAATATATTTCTGAACACTCCTTTACTGTACGAAGACTGTGTTGCTCCTTTGCCCTCTTCACTTCGGACGCTTATTAACAAGAAAATTATTTTGATGCATTTCTTTTTCTTCTATGTAACCACTTATTCCAAAAGCATTTGGCTGTTATAATTAATTTTAAATAACTATGAATGTTACCCTTCCATAAAATTGTTTACGAAAGTGCTGGCTTTGGTAATCCTGTTTTTGATTACTGACGCTAGTGTTTGTTAATTGTAATATACATGTTAGGTATATGTCCTTATTTCAATATTTAAACTTCTTTTTTGTGATCTTATTCTCAAGAATCGCTCATAAGTTCCACTTAATTTGTATGTGACAACTCATTCTTCTAGTATAACACTTCACACAAGTCAAACTTTCTTCTTAAAATGTAGCAAATTTCCTCATTGTCATATATTATTTGAAGATTATATTGACGACTTCTCTATTGTGGACTATGCCTTTGCTGGCCTACGTCACTGAAGCGCAGAAGCTCTTGGTTCAGTGCCTGTAAATTTCATAAATGAACTTTTCATTATTTACTATATGGTCTGGCTGTCTGGGTTCGGCCCCAGAGTGGTCCACTGTACACTAACCATAATACAAGCGTAACTTGCTCAGCTTGAGTATATACAATGTGTGTGTTTGTGTATCGGTTATTATTATTATAGGTTTAATAGATACATGAGAACATAAAAATATATAAAACTTTGCAGTAGTCAGATTCTTTGAATTATTTATCCCATTTCACCGTTAAGTGACACTTAAATCTTGAGTGATGTTTGAGTACACAACCATAATTACATTGTAATTTTGGATATATAGCAGTGGTATATTGAAATAAGGTAGTACATTAAATGTATGTACGAACGATAATCTGGTGATTATATTTTATATATAGTACAATAATTTTATATATGTTCATGATTGATGTAATTGTAAGACTTGTTTCACTCTCTTGTGACATAAGGATGCAAATTTCGATGAGATATTTGACACTAGTTAAGTTACGAAAATTCAAAATTGGCCACTGCAATGTTATTTTGTGGTATACGTGCGTACATAAGTTTTACAGAGATTAATATTGTTCTGCATGTGTGCATCGCATGGATTTCATTTACAGAGTGCAGTTTGATTGAATAACATATAAATTGTAACTGACTGAGCTTTTATATTTAAAGGCTTTGTTTACTCAGGCTTTCCTCTCTATTTACCTTCACAGTAATCTATGAAGGTAAACTTTTCAAATCTATTTACACTATAACTAAATACTACATATAATATTTCTTGGTGATTCAATTTCTCTTTCATACTTCTAATGCATTTTAGAACAACATTTAGTCCCAAATCTCTATCCGTTAAAATTAAGATGTCTGTAGGAAAATATTCACTGATTACATGTTTAAATTTCGTTCTGGAATAAGAATCTAAGTACACGAGGTTATCCTAAGTAAACAAAGTTAAAGTCAAAAGTACTTTACGTGTACTTTAAAATTTACTGTTACCCAAAATATGAAGTATACAACCTGCGTAGAGATACAACTGTCTGTTAAGAATTGTTTAACATAATACACTGCACATTAATAAGCGAGTGTGCTCAAACCGTTGTTATGGTCGTGCTCCTCACCCTTAAGCCGTTACGATATCGAATTAACTTATTTAAATGTACAGTCGTTTATATATATATATACTATTTTACATTTAATTAAAATAGTCAACAATGAATGTTTTGGTTATTTCCCTGACATATTAATTTATTTAAGCACTTTTACCATCCTGAATTCTAATGTCCAAGACACACGTAGAACCCTGTCAGTTTGTATACTCCCATGTCCTACATACAATATACAATTAATCACTTACGTTTGTGTTGTTTGTTTCCTGCTAACACACGTTTTAATAACGAAAGTTTTGCAAGCTTCAAAAACGCTATTTAGCTACATAGCTTTAAAAGTGCTCAATGAACAGCACACAGAAGAACCATTTGATTTTATTTACAAAATTTGATATATATATTTATACAGTAATGCCACCTTACTGCAGTTGCACAATACCTACATAATAATGTCTATCACAGAATGAGATCTTTGTGAGAGTAGCCATTCCCAGGACTGCAGACTGCACAAGGCATCGGCGGCACTGCGCCGAGTCATTGCAAAACTTGCCCCCGCCCCGCATGCACTAACGTGGTGTTGTCTGCCCCCAGCCCAGCCGACGTGGAAGCTGTAAGCGCCGGGACGCCGTCGCAGCGCCACTGCACGCACATATTCCATGAACACTCATTGTTTGTTGTGATCCCGCAGTGAAACTACACATTTAAAACTACGACACGGTTGTGATATATATCTGCATAAGACCCAGTAAGTTCGGACGGCATCCTCCGCTCGAGCGTACGCCACACTAACGCTATCGTTGTTTTGCAGCGAACGAGACTGTCATTGACAAGTGGTAAACGCCACCGATACATAGTTCCTCACCCGCTTCTCTCTGCTACTTCTACCGCTCTCGTCTCCCGACGTAATAACAGATTGGCTTTTAGATGTTGTAAAACTGATTACATACCGAATGCGCGTCGCGCGTCACGTGACCAACTGACCACGGATAGGCTAGAGTAGGCTAGGCGCGCGCGGCCACGTAACGCCACGCCGTGGCGCGGGGCGTTGGGCGCCAAGCCACCGGAGCGGAGCGGGCGGAGAGGGGGCGGACGCCGCGCCGACGCCCACCTGCGCCAGTTCACCAGAGAGGACTTTATGTTGTTCATAATGTGTATATATTACAGTATGCTTAGGAGATTTAATCAATTTGTTATATTACGTTGTTCTAATTAAAGACTACATGGTGCCCGTCGACAGAACCAGTGCGATAGACGATGTGTACTTAAGTTGAGAGCACTTATTAATTTATTGTTATTATTATTTTTATTCTCTTGTAATCTAGTTTGCTTATCTAGAGCCGAGTCTGTTTCGATTAGTGCTGACGCCTCGACGAGCAATATGGTGTCTGTAAGTGAAGGATAATTGCATAATTGTCCAGTGTTTGGGACCTGAGTCCAAAAATTTAAACATACCTGTACATTTTAATGTATTATTGTTTTGTACAATAAATCGTTATAAAACGACACTTGTTTCATTTTATAGTTAAACGTTAGATTATCAAGCGTTCCGCCCCCTTGGTTACAAGAATATGAATGCAATGATAGAAAACACAACCCTCCATCCTAGAATCTTCGAAAATACGCATTAACTCAACTTAAAATATTAAATTTTATTTTTGCTGTACAACGAACGCATTATCCTCGTAAGAGAATTTATTTATAGTAATTGAACATTATAATAAAAGTGGACACGGCAGACGTTGTCCTGCCCTAAAAAAATAAAATTTAGAACCCGATTGCAGCGCCACCTGGCGAGTCCAATTATGAATCTAAAGCAACCAGGAACCCACTTAAAAAAAAATGACATCAAAATCGGTACAACTATTTAGGAGTTCAGTGACACAAACAGCAGATTTTATATATGACTAGTTTGATGGGTCAAACCTTTCATGAAAAAATCTCTGTAGTTATTCAAAATAACTTCGTAGCACTTCACGCTAAATAGATTCCACCTTCCTATCAGATTTCTAATATTTGTCCCAGGCCTAGTATCTGTGAAAAATGACTATCTATGCATATAGGGATTAATTATTAGGCAGGCACGAAAATTACACAAGGATTCTGCTTTTGTCAAAATGGCTACGGAACCCTAGAAATGCCAATAATATAGTGTGACGTTAGAAGGGCCCATACACGATCCTGCAGTGGGCGAAGCTCGCAGGACTCGCGAGGCATTCTACTCGGTGTTGCAGGATGGCAACATAGAATTCTACAGGCTTTTTTTTGTTGAAGCAGAGGGAATAATTTTTGTACACTATAGGTCCTTTGTGGGGTTTAAACCAAAGCGGCGAGAGTCAGGATGAAGAGTGGTGTAACAGATTCGCCGCCAGCATGTGTGGAGACCCAGCTGGTGAAGTCGTTCCCATTATGCTACTACTACACTAAACCTGAACCTGCATCCCATGTGCCCACGCTTGTGGTAGGAAGAGCAGGAGACTTAGAACCTAGTTACGCCCATGCTGATCCGCGCATCACGACCTGAGAGCTGAGAGTGCCCCGGAAAGCAGAGCAAACTGACATCGTCAACAGAGGTTTTAGTTCTACCGCATCCCCAAATGCAGGTGGACCCCTGTACCGGAATCACGGGAGGAGATTTTGCGCATATCTGCGCCCACAGCCGTAGCTATGAGGGGACGTTGTGGGGCAATGCCCTGCCTTAAAAATACCAAAAACTAAAGAGGACAGTGATATACATGGTGATTGATTTAGGAGCCCGTGCTTCGAGGGCAGATCAATTATAATAAAATTTTACTTCCGCCCTACCTGTAACCAATGCTGCCCTATCTCAAATGCGACTCAAGGCATAGCCCTGTCTGCGCCTCCGCACACCCGATTGACGTCGGAACCCGTGAGTCACATGCGCACCTCTCTCCCTCTCTCATTCAGCGGCCACCTTGTGTGACATTACTACCTCACAGAAGCTTGCCGCGGCCCCCGTATGATCGTCGCTATGCAGCATGGTCTCAACCAGACTACCCAGCGAATTGATCGTTCGACTCAAGCTCAAATCTCTGCAGTGCCCAGGCAGCGCATTCGACCAGCTTATGGAACGCAAAGTCTTGTGCGCCACACTGGCGGCACTGAGGGAAAGGCAGACATCCCACAATCTGATGCAGATACTTATCGAAGCATCCATGCCCGGTAAGTATCTGCGTCATCCTGAAGGTCAGTCTCGCGTTTCCGCGCGACCCATCGCAGCAAGTTTGCATGGGCGTACGGCCTCCACTGTATCAATGCCAGCTGCAGGAGACTCTAAATCTCTTGATGAAGTTTGGATCATGGTCGCGGTTTCCCGCTTCCTGATCGCCTCAGACTGGGCCCGAATAAATCAGGCCACGGGTGAGGGCATCCTGTCGGGAGCGACGAACTTTGGCAAGTACGTCCGCATGAAGAAGCCAGGGCGGATCGCTTGCCAAAGAATTCTACAGGCTGCAACAAAATTCACAGTCCTGCGTTATGCAGAGCATTGCAATGCAAGACCATGAATGGGCCCTTTACTCTACCTACTCTACCCAATGTAAAAGAATTATCACTCTTAACGACACTAGACATAAACTAGTAGATTCAAGTGTATTCTTAGGCATTAACCTAGATCAGAAGCTCCAGTGAGGCGCTCATATATCTAGTCTCCCAGGAAAACTTAGTTCTGCTGCATATGCAGTCAGAAAAGTTAAGCAGTTCACTGACGAAGAGAATGCTAGACTAGTTTATGTTAGTTATTTCCATAGTAACATGTCCTATGGTATTTTACTTTGGGGCAACGCTCTTGACTTAGAAACCATATTTGTTTTACAAAAAAGAGCCGTAAGGTCAATTTACAACCTCGGCCCTCGGGTGTTTCTTAGGGAACGCTTTAAGGAAATCGGTACTATGACGGTCACAATTTCAACACCAAGCATAGTAATAGACTGATATTGCCATCTTTCAGATTACAAAAAGTATTCTCCTCTTTCTTGGGGGTTGGTACCTATACGCTTCTTCAATGAGATTCCGAATGAAATGTTAGATCTGCCTTTCACTAAATTTAAAAACAAATTAATTAAAAAGTATCTTGCTTAAAAAGGAATATTACACTATTGAAGAATATTTAAATGATAAAACTTCATTTACATAGCAGCTCGCTCCAGCTTTTTATACAATCGTCTGTATAACGTTTTAATCTTGCCAAACATGTAAGGAATTTATGGATATCTTGCTAGTACGTCTCGTCATTATTGTAACAATAATAATATTCTCCATTCCTCTTATTAATATGTCTTTGTCTTATTAAGTATGCACTATTTGCTAGAACTCCATTAATTCTTCGAAAATTAGTTCTGTAAGATACTTCTGTATAAAAGTAATCAAAAAAGAACTTGAGATATAAATAGAATAAGAAATATAAAGATAAACAGTTTTTAGCTAGACGTGTTACTGCGGAGTTTCTTGCCGCTTCTTCTCCTTAACAGCAATAAGATGTTGCGAAGCCGTGTACATAGAAAAGGAAGTAAAAATAAATTTTAACTTAAAGGTGTGACCTTCAAAAAGTGTTCTCCAGTAGAACTTCTTTTGAAATTGAATACCTATACTACCTAGTGACAGCGCGCTAAGATAGCGTTGAAATCGTCTAAATCTGATTGCATTAATAAAAAATGTAATTTGTTGCTAATTTTCAACCTTATTTAACAGTTGTATTTTGGATGACTGTTTGCTAATATATTGTATATTGTTTTCTACAATAACCCGGTTAATTAACGTTTTCTTATCAGTTTCCAAAAGACTTGTTTCCGATCCAACCTTAAAATATAATTAAGTTTATTATGGCTACCATCTTAGTACTTTCAGCGCTAGATCATAACATGACCTAAGCGCCAATTTATATTAAATAACTCCTAATGCTGAATTATGAATGAATCGAAGCATTTCTTTTGGTACAGGTAAATATTTAATAAAGTACTTAATTTATATGTTCTACAGTAACTGTAAATAGTCTTAGGATCGTATATCGTTTAACAACTGGTCATTACTTTAGTAATATGGCAACAAATTCGGGTTTTTTTTAAATTTATTTCCTTATTTTTTATTAAGTAGTATTTTGTAGTAGATATTGAGTGACATAGGACAGTGGTGTTTTATCAATTCTTTGAATTTTTTTTAAAATTTAGTTGTCTAGTGGAATTTAGCGCTTTTTTCTAGACCATCTCATCTATAATCAACACTTGCACGCAGGTAGCATCCAAGATTAACGTCAAACTGACACAAAATTTATAAAAAAAGTAGGTACCTATTAAAAGATAAAATCTTATTATCTATGGAAAAAATAACCGTTGTACAAAATTACTACTACTACTATTATAAGTATTTACGTTAAATATAAGTATTCCGTGTTTAATTTAACGACTAAATAAAAAGAAGTCCCACCGTACTTTCCTACCGAAATTAAAAATGTTGAATTGTAATCGAATCTAAAAGGCTTCATGGAAAAATCTAGGTAAGGGATATTTTTGTAATCATTTAAATTAATTTATATGAAAAATTACTCTTGATCAATCAGTTACAATACTTTACAGAGCTGACATGGATTTACCAAATAAAATGGCACACTTAGATATAATGGCGGTAGATGATGATTATGAAAAAGCGGAAAAAAGGAACTTAGTTCCAGAATTACCTGCGCGTGTTTTGAGAAAGAGGAAGCCCCTTACCCCAGATACAAGCAAACCTTCAAACCGAAGGGTTTGTATGAAACCTAGAAAACATATAATCACTGAGAATGCAAAGCAAATAGAAGCTTTGTATCTAAACAAAAAAATAAAACCACTATGTCAAACACTAGAAACCATATATGAAGAGCCGAAAAATCAAAATAGTGGAAGTGAAACACTAATTGGTGAACGAAAAGTGAAAAGACTGTTAACATTCCAACTAGGTAGCAAGTATACAAAAGAGAAGATTAAGAAGCGCAGAGCTAAAATTAAGAAATTGCTTGGTAATAAGTCATTTTTGAATAGGAAAAAGATTCCTATGGAAGTTTTCTTAAAAACTATTGAGTGTGATGAACTGGATGAAGTTGTAATAACAGAGACTCAACCAGGAAGTTGTAATAAGACTGATTGATTTAGTTATAAAAAAATTCTGTTCATCTTTGTGAAAACATACTTTCCATCAAAGTGTAATAAAATTAGGATAATCTACCTCACTACTGTGTTTTTCATAGATGTGGAGAGTAACTGTATGTTTGTACCTATCAGCTATCGCCCTTGGGCCTCACCATTTGTAGACAGAATTTATAGTATAGTTAGTGTACACAACACATGCTTATCTAGCCCAGATTTCACACATCCTTAATATGTTTTCCTGCACCATTATATATATAGTAATAGTAGTGAAATGTACATTTGTACAATAAGACTGTTTAAACAGTGTATTGTCTTATCCTCCTGACACCCAGGTTTTTCAACACTTTCAAGAACTTAACACCCAAAGTACTTAAAAAGGGTATCAATGGCGAAAACCCAAGACTTTGAACATTTTACCTTACAGTAATCTCACAAGTATGATATTTTTTTTCTTGTATCAGGTGAACGAGGAGAAGGAAAAAACAAAAATAGGGTACCTTTTGGTAGGCCTTTGGGTCAAAAGCACTAAACTTAAAACAACAAACATTTACAACATCAATTTTTTCCAACTACCTTCAAAAAATCATAAATGAAATTAAACTTAAAAACTAATTTAATAACCTTAATAAACAAAAAATCCTTCAAAATTAACAGAAACATTTATTTTATTATTTATTTATAACATTCGAAAAATCATGATAGTCCTTACTAACCCAAAGGTCTTAAATTTAGAATTAAGATATTTTCACTATATCTCAGATCAATATAAAGTTTTGATGTAAACAGCAAATATAGTATATAAGCACCTATTTTTGATAAGCATATCAACACAAATCGTAAATATTTCACGAATACATTAAGATTTATTTATTTTCACACTCGACGATCTTGTTTGATGTTAGTCAAGAAAGACAAATTTCTTTTGTTTTTGTTGGCACTGTTGCTTGGTCATACACAAGCAAAAACCTCGAACATACAATCGGAGACATCACTTTATAAAAAGGTGGTAATTTGGAATTAATAGCAATGGTTAAAGTT
Organism: Dendrolimus houi; assembly: GCA_039645545.1. Classification (NCBI taxonomy): domain Eukaryota; kingdom Metazoa; phylum Arthropoda; class Insecta; order Lepidoptera; family Lasiocampidae; genus Dendrolimus; species Dendrolimus houi. The sequence continues at coordinate 7,355,685 of CM077127.1, read as the reverse complement.
GGGGTACTTAGAGTAGTACCCTGGGCGTTCATTTGACGAAATTGGATTTGGTGTTGGGCTTTATTCACTATTTCATTGAAGTACTTTTTAAGGACCGTGGACACTCAGAGGTTAAGATATGAAGTGTCTCAGTGATGAACAAATCCACATTACTGGAGTAAGATATAGCTTGAGCCACTGAACTACCACAATGTCAATAGTTACTTATTCTTTTTATAAGAATAGTTCGTTGTTTAACCTTTTAAGAATATAATGCTGATATTACTGATCAACCAAAAGGCAATTTGGTTAAAAAACTGAAAGAACATCACACATTTATTTATATAATTATATTATTTATGTTCATGTTTATAGGATCACTTTAGTTAATTCATTCAAATTAAAAGACACTGAAACATCTAATTTTGGCTCAATGGCTTGACATTTGTTTTGGATACATTCTAGCAATAAGGAAAGAACTTTTCGTAATAATATTATAGATGCCTAAAAATAAAATAGGTTCTCTTTTTAGTTTGATAAAGTAATGTAAAAAAACTAGCTCTGAAAATTAATTAAAACAACCTGATAAAATAATAAATAACATGTATTTTTATACTATATGATGGAATTATTGTAACAAAGAACTAAATCTGTACAAAACATGAGGTAGCTTCACTTTGGCAATTTTCATATTCTTTGAATTGACCTTGTGTGTGGATTCTTTCCAGGTTGACACACACACAGTGAGGTTTATCTTCGCCCGGTGTAAATAACTGACGGGGTACCCCAACCCAATTTCTTGATATTCCGCCACTATGAAAATAATAAAAATAGTTGTAAATTACATCCTTAGGTTTTGGGAAAATTATGAATATTAATAGGTTTTATCTTTTGATTCACTAGCCAATAAATTGTCTCAAGTATCCAGAGATTAGAGTTGTACTTTTGGAATAAAGTGTCCTATATCTATCTTTCATTTCTATTCTCTTATTTCATTAAAATTACTGTACATGCAAAGCTATAAAGTGTGACCAAACAAACTTACATTTACATATTAGTCTCTATAAATTATTTAAGAATTTTAATATTGTGACTGTTCACTAAATATATTATTTGGACAACACAACAGATAACAATTAGCATGATTAGGTAAAATAATGCTTAGGTCTAGATTGGCATCCAAATGTGCTGACACATGAGTGCTAGTGTTATATTTTATTAAACAAAATTATATCAGTAATAATTGTTTGTAGCTAAAACAAAAATATGGTAAAATATGGCTTTAACAATTAATATTTTTAAAAGTTGCTTTAGAACCCCAGGCAAAGGTTTAAAAAAACCCCCCATAATAATTTAATCAAAGAAAGTATAACATGCATATTCAGAGCATTATTCATAAAAGATTGTTAATTATGTTCTAAACATTGGTTAACTAAGCAAATGATTAACACAATAACACATTATTTAAAAATTTCCTATTCATAAACAATTGTTATATTGCTAACTAAATACTACTTAACATTTTTAGCCTAGCAACTTATTGGTAGAAATTGGTAGGATATGGGAAGTACAAGCAATCTTCTTATCAAAACTCGAGATTAAAAATAAAAATCTGTCTGTCGGCTGATGCACTACACCCTCAGCACATAAAAGAGTGTTGTTTATAATTGAAGCTAGGTGTATGATCATTGTGATTATATTTTCATATTGTTGTAAATTGTTCATAATAGGGTCCAACCTACATTATAAACCTTGGCACTAGAGCGCCTGAATTCATATATATCTAATACATCTAGTCCTGTCCTAGTTTGGGGGCAAACCGACAACTTTTAGTCTCTAGTAATGTACCTAGCATAAATATATTGTAATATTGTAATTATATTTTAATATGAGTATTAAATTAAATTACATCTTGCACAATATTGTGTAAAATGGCACTGAAAACAAAAGATACCATTTTTGACTCAATCATCCCAAAATCAAACACCAGCTGTTAAAAGCATCAATAGTCCTGTCTGCCATTTTATTTACTTGAGAGTTAAACAAACTGGGGTGAGGTTGTTTAATCTGACAGCTAGTTTAAACAGGTTATTAAATCTAAATAGTATTTATGAATCCAATTTTTTTAAATAACTGTTTAAAGTATTACTTAAAAATGAATCAATGTTTATGAATAATGCTGTCATTTTTTTAATTTCACTTGTTGATATAAGAATCTACAACACAAAGTTGGTAGCAATAACTTGATCTCTTTGATATATTGTAATTCAAAGAATTTATAGGTAAAGGCTCTGGACAGAGAATTACTGGACCTCTTATTATAATATTCTGGCAATTTTATTTGTATTATGATTTCCTTCCATCATGTTGGTTTGTAAATTAAGGAAGTTGACCATTTGGCATCACCTTGTCTTAGTACACCACACTTTGGTGCCATCTTCAACACTCCATGCAATATTGCATGGTGGATACTCAAGTTCCTTTCTCCTGGCTGTTTCTTTTTCCACTTTACATTGATCTATTTTTATATGGAGTTCTTTAAGATAACTTGTCTCATGTCCTATGTTATCATAATATCTGCCATCTAGAATGCCTGTGAAGAATGAAGTAATAAATTTAGCAGACAAACACATTGTTCCCAAAGTAATGAAGTTATTTTTTAGATAATATAATGTGGCGAGTGATGGTGGAACAAACTAGTTGGTTTAAGAACATTTAGAAAAAGGTAGAAGACTGGAAAGAAAAGACAAGGACAGATACATGTTAGAAGAGATAGACAATAAACGAAAGTTCCAGAATAGAAACTTCAGGAAGGAAAAGACAGAGATAGATAGATGTTTGGAAAAGGATAGATAGTAAATAAAAGAATAATGAAAAGAAGATTGAAATTATGGGTTCCAGAAGATTCTTCCGGCTATATAAGCAGCGTAAGGCGTGCCTACCGGGCAGTTGAGTTCAGTTCAAGACAGCGAAGCAACAAGTGCGATATGAAAGAGTTGGAAGAGAAGTTTAATAGAAGACAGTGACGAGTTTAGTGGTGAATTTAGTGAAAAGTTTAGTGGGCAGTTCAGTGAAGGAGGAGTGTAGCGTAGTTTTAGAAGAGATCCAGAAGCGAGCTACATGTGGTAAATTCAGAGGTGAGCACTGCAGTAACAGGAGGTGGTCTATGCAATATTGGCGACTGTATTGTGACTGAGAATCTTATCATTGGCACAGTGTGTTGTTCGTTGTGTGTGTAAGGGCAACCCTGCAAAGAGGAATCACACATGGCTGTGTAAGTCAATAAAAGTGTTTAGTTAAAAACTGGTGTTATCTTCCAATCTTAAGTGTGTATCCCCACTTGCACATAACAATAACTTAAAAGTCTATGACTGATCCCATTAACACATACACCAGAGTAATTAACATGAAATTTACCCCAACTGAATTTAAAGCTGAAACCTAGTTACACTAAAATCACTATGTCACAGGAACCATTAATTATATGAAAAATGTGATTATGAACAAAAAGGTTTAACTCAAAACTTAACAAGAAATTATATACAAACCTATTTCTGAATATTTTTCTTTAAATGTATCTTGCCACCTCAGTAAAGTAAATATTTCACTACATTTAAGATCTAAGACATGGTCTTTATTTTTACTTTCATCATAGAAATCACCAGTAATAAGAGCTCTCGACCCATCTTTCCCTTAAAACACATAAAACCAATAAATTTAATATAATGACAATATTCAGCCAAACATGTATGTAGCAATGAGAAGATGGTTTTGTGTCTGGAAGCAGCAAACAAAAATACAAAGTAATCACTTTGCTAATCTGCTTTAACCAACTTGAATGATCAAGAAGTCTGAAAACAGCCTGGGAATACAATGTATGGATATTATTAATATGAAACATTTGTATAAATAAATGCGTATTTTACCTGTAAAGTAGTTGTATGGTGATCCCTTGGCATAATGTTGACTGCCTTTAGTAACATCAAAAACTTTGCCCAATACAGCTAAATATACTATATTACCATTGTTACCATTATATTGCGATAATTCTTCTTGTGTAAAAACTTTAATTCGAGTTTCATTTGTAATTACTTTAGGACGGTCAGTGTAAGTGTCCCATACACTTTGAAAAACATTCTTAAACCAAAAACTTACGAAAACTATAACGATTGCAAATAATAATTTAGCTATGTGTCCCGTCATAGTGAAAGTGTCCTAATTCTGTAATTGCACATGAATTTTAAGAAAGAGCTAATATCCAATAAATTAAACTAATACCTATTTATTTTCTAAGAAACAGAACAAATTTGAAAGTAGTCCTGTCCCACTTGTGTGAAAATTCGCTCCATAAAATGTTGAGTTGTGTTTCCGTTTCCTTTGATTACTTATGACTAATTATGCTCGATCCTTTTGTTGAACAAAGAAAAAATACTAATTAAAAATTAATATTCACTATTTGTCTACATAATATAGTTTGTTTTATTAAAAGGTAGATATTAAGTTATTATATTTTATCTGAATCACATTTATTTATTTCACCGAAGGTCAATTTCTTCAAGAGGTTATTGAACTTTAATGACCTCAGTATACGTCCTAAATGATAAATCGGTACTATAGTTTTACGGTTTTTTTTATTATTAAAGATTGCAGATGTGTAATTTATGAAATTGATGATTAAGTCAGTTTTCTTAAAATTTTTGGTGTGTAGGTAGGTTATAGGATCATATCAAACATGAGGAAAATTAATTGTGGCTCTATACTGAAGATGATATTCTCTGTAATATGATTAGTGTTACTGTCAACAGATTGCAGATTCAGGTAGGGATGTAAGATTAATGGAAAAGAATCGATTTTTCTTTATTTAAAATTAATCGACTTTATTGTATTAGTTAAAAGTACATGCTTTTTATATTCCAATAGTAAACCTAAGAGATTCATATTAACAATTTATCAGGTTAAAAATCAAATAAAATTACATTAATAAAAAAATAACCAATTCAAAACTAAATATCCAAGGTAATGTACCTTTAAAATTTCAAGGTAAGGAATTAGAAAACCAAATAGCATTATTGATACAAATTTTAGTACTATTAAACGTTTTATTTATTATAATAAAAATAAAATGATGAGCATCCCAGCAAAATGACAAACAATAAGTTTGTCATTATGCTGGGATGCTCAAAAACTAAAATGTAAATCAATTTTAAAACATTGCCATAAATGTCCAGTCCTATTTTACATTTGACTAGTTTTAAAATAAAATACTTAAAATGAGAATTAAAAAAACTAAACGACTACTCTATAGTCTCAAAAACTAAACCAAGATACAAATCTTTCGTTAATATTCAAGTTGAAACAATAAAATAATAATTATTGTCACAAATGTCGCATAGATACGAGCTGTTTCTGAAAATCGATTTAACCACGTAATTTATATTATCGATTTATTAAAAATCGATTATTTTTTAATATCCCTAGATTCAGGTTTTCAATAAGTCCAAAATTCCAAATTGTTTTCCGTATCTTTTTACTTCATGTTGATTTGCATAATTTTGCAACAAAATATTTAGAAGAAATAAAGAAAAAAGTAGAACAGATTTGATAATCAATTCGTTGAATCAGATCTACATAATATTATACATAGCCCTAGACCCTAAGGTGCCAATTTTTTGTATAAATGAGAACTATTGTTTTACATCAAATAAAAACTATCGCACATTTTCCGCCTCGTAGAAGAGTAGTGGTAACAGGCCTAGGAATTGTTTCTCCTCTTGGCACAGGGACTGAAACAGCATGGAGAAACCTCTTAAAAGGTCACTGCGGAATTGTGCCGCTCGACACCAACGAATATTTAAAATTACCATGCAGAATAGCCGGCATTATTCCCACTGACAACAATGATATAGTTTCAAAGGCTTTATCGAAGTCTAACCTAAGAGCTATGGCTCCAGCAACAGCCTTAGCTCTTGTAGCAACTTCTGAAGCCCTTAATGATGCAAATTGGCTTACTGAGTCAGATATTGAAAAAGAAAACACAGGTGTAGCCATTGGTATGGGTATGATAGATCTTAAAGATGTTTGTGATACTAATGATGCTCTAAAACAAGGTTACAATAAAGTTAGCCCCTTCTTTGTACCTAGAATTTTACCTAATATGGCAGCAGGTCATATAAGTATCAAATATGGCTTCCGTGGTCCCAACCATTCTGTATCAACTGCCTGTGCTACAGGGGCACACTCAATTGGAGATGCATTTAGATTTATTAAGAATGGTGATGCTGATGTTATGGTCTGTGGGGGTGCAGAAGCCTGTATCAGTCCTTTAGCAATAGCTGGTTTCTGTCGTTTAAGAGCATTAAGCACATCATTCAATGACAAGCCAACAAAAGCATCAAGACCATTTGACAATAAACGGGAAGGTTTTGTTATGGGTGAAGGGGCAGCAATTGTTATCTTAGAAGAATATGAACATGCGCTTAAAAGAAATGCTAAAATGTATGCAGAGATTCTAGGTTATGGTCTATCAGGAGATGCTTCACACATTACAACTCCAAGGGAAGATGGCAGTGGTGCTGTTTTATCTATGCATAGAGCACTACAAGATGCTGGGTTACATAAAGAAGAAATTACATTTATAAATGCTCATGCAACATCCACACCTGTTGGGGATGGTATTGAATCGACTGCTATAAAAACATTATTCAAAGATCATTCATCAAAACTAGCAGTTACTTCAACTAAAGGTGCTCATGGACACCTTTTAGGGGCTGCTGGTAACTTGGAAGCAGTGTTCACAATACTGTCCTGCTACTATGGGGAGCTCCCTCCTACTTTAAACTTAGATGAACCAGTTGATGATTTAAATTATGTAGCTAAAGAGCCAAGAAATTGGGATAGTAGTAGGAGAATTGCATTAAAAAATTCCTTTGGCTTTGGCGGTACCAATGCAACACTATGTATTGCACAATTATGAGCTCACTAGATCATGCTATGTGGCTTTGGTCACAAACTTTGGTTCCATATACTGCAGATACTCATCTTGTAGGGTAAAAAGTTTCCTATGTATATCTCTGTGCACAAAAGTATATTATGCCAATTTACATGACAACCTGTTTACTGTAAAGCCATGATGTAAAGTAAATGGAGAACTGCCAGATACTTTTACATTGATTATATTAATAATAAAATTGTTTATTAGATAAAACATGTTCCACTATGTTTAGGTGCATTGGTCCCCAAATAAGGTTAACTTTGTATCTTGAGGACCTCCTTAGTTAATATGTGTATTTTGTCTGATTTCATCAACAGCCACAATTATAAGGCATAGCAGTCATATATATCTTGAACAGATTGAATAAGTATATTGTCCAGTCTTATCCAGCGGTAATAGTTGTAATCCTCTACTGACTATTTACTCTGGTGTAGGTGCAGTGTGTATCATAAGTATAACTTTAATTAGGTAATATTTTAAGTATGTGTTTGTTCACCATAAAAAGGACAAAGGTTTGTTACTAGTGCATTGCAGAATAATTAAAGGTGTAAAATAGAAAAAAAAACTAAATTTATCACTGTATTATATAGTATATTTAAAACTGAGTTACAAATATTTTTTCTGATTTTAATAACAATGGCAATAAAGCCAAGATAACTCTGGATCACATGTTGTCTCAGCTTTCAATAGTAACAATTAGTAATTCATTGGTATTGAATCACAAAGCATTGAAAACAATATTTTGATCAAAAAATGCTACTTTAAATATTTCATCACTAAGCTTTTCTAATGTTTAAATATTATTTTTAAATGCTGGTTTTATCCAGTCAATTGATTTATTATTACAAATATATATTTAATCATTCAATGTTGCACTTTGACTTATTAATAAAATTTAAAAAATGTTTGGAATATTAATTTCATACAAAATAAAATAGAAATTACACAGCTTTACATGAGGAATATTAAATGGAGTGAATTCTACTTTTCAATGTATATTGCTTATTTCTTATTTTTAAATGAGTTGCTTATTTTACAGTCTGAATATAAACTATTGAAATACAATTTTGTTAATAATAAATTATAAATGTTTCTTGATAAAATTAAATTCTTAAACTATGCCATTTTTTATAGAATTACAACATGATTAGGAAGAAGGTTGTAGAAAATTATAGGATATAAAGAATCCATTTTGTACTTAATATTAAACATTACATATTTTATAATTCATAAGAAAATTCTCATATTTCAGAGATAATAATGTTTTATGTTAACTGACAACAGAACACATTAATTAATTAAATCAATAAAGTATAGAATGATTATAATTTTTAACATGTTTTTTATTAATTAGACTGGTTTTAAAACCTGCGGAAATATAACAAACAGGAGTAGGTAAAATAAAGAGGATACAGATCATATACTCCAGTAAAGCAGGATGAAAAACCTACAGCAGGATGATATACACAAATAAAGTGTTAATTTATAGATAGATAAGAATGTATCAAAGTGCATTGAATGAGGATGTGCACAAGTTAAGCGGGTTGCTTGTGCACTGGCTGCGTCTGCGGCGTGCTGACACACAACTGCGCGAACTTCTGCCTGAGGTTTTGCCGCAATTCTTGTCTCTTCTCCGTTATATTCCTACGCGATTTAAACTCCAACACTTCCTCTATCGGAATGTAACTGGTATCCTGTTCTTCATCTGATGAACAAGTATCCTTGGAATAAAAACAAACAAATGCCTATATAAATTAGCTGCAATTGATTTTATATGAAACTTATAACCTAAAAACAAATTAAACAATACAATTTATTAATGTTAAGTTTTATAAATCTATACTAATAAATCTGTAAATGGTTCATTGTGTTTAAAAATGTAAAAAAACAACAAGGAGATATTGAAAATGCAATTTTTAGAATTTTTTTGTCTTCAAAACGGTGCTAGCTTATATCCCGGGGCGTTACTTAGGATACTTTTTATCCGGTTTTTCACGCGGTGTACACGCTCGGAAAACTAGTGTTTTTATATAACTAAATAGTTTGAGAATTGGGAAAATATGATAGATACATATTTTAAAACCCACTAAGTTACTCAAAAAGTTTGTATGAAAAAAATAATGAAAGTAAATGAAACAAGGTTACAACTTTTCACATTCCTGTCAAAAACTAAAATATACAGTAAAAATTTCATAACATACCATTAACATCTCTTGCAAGGAAAGTGTGAAACCAGTACACGAAGTCTTGTCATGTTTAGTATCTAAACAGTCCCCGCCTTCATGGTTGCAAAAGCCCTCCGAGCAAGCCACCTCTGAACCCTCTGGGGAACTCATTAGTGAAGAAGCCCCTGATATTGTTTCACAACACCCACCATTTGTCCCTGACGAATAACCACAGTCTTGAATATGATCATTAGGTGATAACTTCCCATTTTTGGATTTTTTCTTTCCTATTGGTGAACGACGTTTGTTGGTAGGATCGGCTTGACAGGACTTGCATCCATCCCCATCCCCACTTGTCTCGTAACATTGGTTATAATCTTGAGGTGATAAGAGGTCAGTGGGTGTATCCCGCTCTTCTAATAGACATTCTTCACACTGGCACTTTTCATCTGGTTCTTCTGAATCTACTTCCTGTAATATAGAATATTTTATTTTTTATTGTATAGTAACAGATGGTCTTATCATTAAAATAAACTTGCAGACAACCTTAGGATGAATTAGATTTTTTGTAAAACATGGATTTATAATACAGATATCTAAGTACAAAACAATAATTATACACCCATGACCAATGCACATACAAACAAACAAATATGGTGTCATTTTTTAAAGCCTCGAGCAAGGCAGCCCACCTGATGGAAAGCGGTTACGTCGCCTATGGACATTTGCAACACCAGGGCTCCAGCTAACGCGTTGCCGACCTCTAAGAAATTTTATAACGGCCTTCTTAAAGTGCCCCATGTCATCCCGCAGGAGGAAAACCACGGCGGGAAGTTCCCTCCAGGTAATTGTTGTACACGGAAGAAATATTCTAGACAGCTGTAATTATTGTTTTTTGTATATTTAATAAATTATTGCAACTAATTCTATAGAAAATATTGATTTATCAACACCTAGTAGTTTAAATAAGTCAAAAAACAGAATGAGATTCCAAAACAAAACGTTATGAAAGAACATATTAAAAAAATTTAGCAACCCAGAAATGTTACAACTTATAACAATAGCCAAATACATACCTTGCATTTAGTCTCAACGGCCTGCCGCTCCTTCTTCTTGCGTCTCTTGAGTTTCTTCTGCTCCTTCCGCTGCTGCCTGGTAAGCTCCTCTTGGGTGATTTCGTCATACAGCAGTTGCAGCTTGGAGACACCGCTCTTGTGCTCGACGGCGGTCTCGAACTTGCGATAGAGCGCCTCCACTCCCACCGCGGCGAGCGTCTGGCAGGTGCCCTCCTCCTCGCGCAGCCTGATCGATATGCGCTGGAGGCGCTCGTATATACATATACCGAGGCATATCAACACCTATTGTCGCAAACAATTTTCATTGTATTAAGGAAACTAAAATAAACAAACTGGCAGACCTGATATCAAAGCCTATATGTTAAAGTAACGGCAAATTTTATTGAACTTCTTAGTTAGATGACTGTACAATAGTAGCTTTAAAAAAATCAAGTATCACACAGCAATCTGTCATTAATTTGGAGAAGCCACAAAAATATATAGTACAACCTATATTTGTATATTTTAAACTAATCAAATTATGTGTTGTGTATGATAGATAACACAAAGCAAACAATTAAACTATGAAGAACAAGGCAATAGTAGGAATTGGCTATTGTGTTTATTAATTTATTTTATTTTAGGAAGGCTGAGACAGTCAAAAACAATATTAAAAAAATGCAACAAGCCTCCACATACATAGTGAGACATTTCATTTACAGAATGCAAAGGCATCCTCTTAGAACCCTAAACTTATACAGTATGGTGCATGTGTACAGTAACTAGAGTGAATGAAATATTTTTAAAATCTTACATTATTTTTTTATTGTTGTCAAGGAACCGTGCAACCGTTCTATCCATGCAGGAACGGAGAAAGAATACAATTTCCTGTGGACGGGCGGCCTGTCGTAAGAGGCGATAAAACAACCCACAGCCAGGTGCTAGGACATTTGCCCAACTGGATGGCTACCACCTCTGGTCTAAAGTATGTCGCCATAACAACCTTGAGTTGTGTTCCGGCATTAGTGACCAGGTTTTAGTCTCCCTTAAGAGAGCAGCGGCGCATTTGTAACACCTTTGGTGCAGCAAATGGCCATAGGCGATGGTAATCACTTTCCATAAAGTAGGCCGTCTGGCTGTCTGCTGAATTCCTGCAATAAAAAAAAACCTAGTAGGCAATGGCCATCATTGCATCACTCTACAACACTTCCTGCCCATTTCAAGTTACTACCAAGGTACGAACAATGAGATACTCCCAATATGATGGACATGATCTTAACAATGTAACACATTATCGAAATCATCATCTAAATTGCCAATTGCTTCAATGTATGATGTAAAATAACTTAATTCTGACAGTCTTCTATGAGTGAGACGATAAAATAAAGTTAACTAAAGATTATTTTGAATGTTGAAAAAAGTAAAGAAACAAACCTCTTCCTGTGCGATTTCAAGTGTCTTGGCGTGCCTCTCCCTATGATTGCCCAGCAACTCAGGCTCCGCCCTCGTGATCAGGTGTGCGATATAATCAGTCTTCGTTTGCAAATGCAGGTGTTTGTCTAAAAGGCACCGTTTTATACCACTGTATAATGCCCCCACATATCCTTTTTCTTTCTGTGGTTCTTTTTCTTCAACCAGCAGTTGATATGCACGCAGTACCTTTAATATTAAATAATCCTTTTCATTGCATAATATACTTTAAAAGATGATTTATTGACCAGTAAGGAGGCTAAAACTAGGCTGAACTGAATACTACGATCTCAGAGATAAAGACTAATAAGTAATTTAATTTTAACCTAATAATCTACAACATAAATTATATCTAAGAATGTGTCCATTGGTACTTAGAAAAATTTGATCATAAATACTTTATCTTCCGACTCTTTTAGTACGCCAAAGTGGCTGGTCTGATAGAAGTTATTGATCAGTATTAGAAACAGGATCAATAGACTTAAAAAAATTGTGTAAAATATTCATACAAAATGTATGGGAAAGATTTTTTTGCAATTACCTGACTTTTTTAGTAGGTACTCTAACCTGGGTTGGTTCCATAGAAGTTTTTGATCAGTATCAGAAACAGGACGAACGGAAAAAAATTTTTTATTAAAAAATAAAATATGGCTTTTTTTTAATAAAAGACCTACTCATGCTCTAGCTTTATACTAGTTTTATCAATATAATAAATTAAAAATAAAGTCAAAAGCGTTAATATTATAGCAAATTATAATTCAGACTCCTTTAATTTACTACAAGATGTTGTGTATTAAAAGTTTAAAGTTAATTTTACACAATTTAAAAATATAAACTAATTACTTTAATATACGACGAATAGACCTTTTCTCATACTCGGAAAGTATGCTTGAAGTTGACCTGATCACAGGGGGAAAACAGTATTTTTTGTCCCTGGAAAATTATTTTCCCTACTGTAAAAACAATTTAAAAACTAAGTGTGTCAAATGATCATGTCCTAACTTTTATACAGCCACTCTGTTAAAACTCGGCATAAAATTTTAATTAAAAAATATGAACAATTTTACAACATTTTGAACTTATAATTTGTTTTTCAATAAATAGTTATTTAATGTACATAGATTTGAGCTAAATATTTACATATCATGAATGTTAAAAAAACACTGGCTGGTAAAATGCCACATAAAAAAGATGGGAAAGCTAGATTCAATTCAATCCTCAGTTGTTTTGTCGAGCGTTAATTATTTATGTAGACAGGTAGTTGTATAGATGGAGTTCATCAGAATCAGATATGGATTTAGCAACCGATTTTATTAGACAAGTAGTTGTTTAACTAATCAGGTTTTAGTTTACTTTTCTCATATTCGAAATGAAAAGCAGAGTGTTTACCTCAGGTGAAAAACCTATTTAGGCAAAGGAGACTTTGACTTTGAATGTTACTTTCATCCCTTGTGTAATTTACCATTGTTCTTATGTATTGCAGTGCTTCAAATGCTGGTTGAATACACAGCTAGTATTTTATCTCACCTTAGTTTTACAGTCGGCGCAGAATCGATGTTTCCTAAGATAGTTGTGTAGCGTGTCGTGCAGCGTGTTGAAGTGAACAAGCGTGACGTGTTCGCGGGCAGAGGTACGCATCGCGTCCCAGGCGCCGCGCCACGCGACGCGCCCGCCCCAACCGCACGCGCTCCAGCCCCATCCGCAGGCTCCGGCTCCCGTTCCTCCGCCCGCACCTGCGCCCGCAGTCGCCCCGGAGTAACCCCGCACGCTACCTGCCTCCAGCGAGTGAAGGGTACACCGCTGAGACTTCTTCCATCGGGGCGTACTTAAGATGAGGTACTCGATGCCCGCACTGCAACAGGAATGTGGGCACATTTTACAATAAATTTTAAAATTAGCCCTCAGTGTCCCATCCCACTGCCGGGCTGAGGCCTCTTTATTCTTTAGGTGAAACATACAGTGTGTTTGCCATCCTTGTCCATCACAGATTGGTGGATTTGACACAATGGTTGTCTTGGTCTGTAGATTACATCACATGTTCTCCTTCACCATCAGAACACATGGTAATTGTAAAAATAGACATGTCAGAAAATTTACCAACCTAAATGGTGTATATTTACCAGCCAGGATTCAAAACCACATCTTTTTTGAAACAGCTTCTCTGTCTGTTCTCTTTATTTGTTTATTTCCTCGATAAATGGGCTATCTAACACTGAAAGAATTTTTCAAATCAGAGCAGTAGTTCCCGAGATTAATGTGTTCAAGCAAACAAACAAACTCTTCAGCTTTATATATTAGTATAGATTCTAACTTTATTTACAAATAAAAATTAGCATTAAAAGAACATCTTATCTTCTTACTTTTATCATTAAATTAATGTGCTATTTAGTTCTTTTTACTTGTATGAAGTTATGAAGTCTAGTTTTGTATGCTCTACAAAAACTATGAGTCTGTGACTTTTGCAAAACAAAGTGTATCCCAGTTGATTTAACTGTCCACTGCTCTATTGCTTGTATTCACATATTTTATCACTCTGACTCCACTTCCTGTAATGCCAATGCCTGTCTAGAAATACTGAACTGTTCTGAATGGGACTGAATCTGATGTTGACTGAACAAGAACAGGACAGAGCTAACTATTTGGTTGACTTTTTCTCATTACAAAAAGCTAATAAGGTACTTCATAGTTAATAGCTCATTCCTATATATAAATATCCATTCATTTACCTTACTATCAGCTAAAATTTGAGATAAGCTCCAAATAAGTATTGTCAAAATTCAACTGATGGTAAGGCAAGCATATGAATAGTAAGATATCAACAGGCTATTAATCACCTGACTCATCTTGAGTAATGTTGCACACACAATGTTTGTGATAATCAATAAAAAAAACTATAAGAATACTATAAGCAATACACAGTCAAAACTGTTCAAATTTTGTAACAGTCTGAACCATTACCCTTGGCTTAAAATCAATATTCACACTATAACACACATGCCCTGAGCAGTGAGAATATTAATAGACTTCTTTTTTGCACATTTATCAATGATGACACAGGCAATGTTAAAAAAAAAATACTAACACAGAAGTTTGAATGCAAGGTACCTGTGACCATTGAGCAGTGTTGCCAGTGATTGTGGATGTGTTATTTTGTCTTCTCTGATTGTCATTATTTCATCTGGTGTCAGAACTAGTGGATCCAATGTGGGGTGTCCTGATTTACATAGCTGATAAAATAGACGTTCCACACTGAAACAATATAAATAAACAATTAGCTTTAGTTTTATATATAGATGTTTCATATATAATTTAGATAATATTACTAATTTTAATAGATACCAAAAAAATTGTATCAAGATAATAAATATATATTAATACTAACTTTTAAAATATGTTTTTTAAGAATTATTTTATTGTGCAAAGCTTGAAACTTCTGTTCAATTGTCAAACCCTAGTTTTGATATATTTAAACATAACTTGAATCATATCCGAAGTACACTTCACCATATTCTGAGACAATACCCATTTCAATGACTTTTTCCATAGTTGCCATGTCCATCCATCAATATATTTGTCACAGCCATTTTTCTCAAAAATTCTGTATATATATATATATATATATATATACGCAAATTTTTTGCAAAACCGTATTACACTGTCACACTAATTGCTAAAATTAGAGATAGCCTTCCTACATACCACTAAGGAATGACAATTTTTTTCAGTGTATATAATCTGTAATATTAGCCATGTCTTGAAAAATCATAAGAGTTTTCCATCGACTTTATTTTACCATAAAAATTATGCATGTCTCTCCCCACAACGTTTAAATAATAAAATGGAAAATTATGAAAAAATTCAAATGGTAGAACTTAAAAGAAAATAGTTTTAACAAGACCCTTGAGTAGTTTTTAAGACCATAGGGTACTTTCGTTTAAGGGCCGATTTTTCAATCACCAGATAAAAGTTATTCTATAGTATAAAACACAACATGGGAAAATTAAAAATGACAGTTGCATGAATAAAACAATTGAATTGTTAGATTTTTGAATCTAGTCAGGTTATATTTTCTTTGACTGATCAGTTTCATTTCATGATTGAAAAATCGGCTTTTAATATGCTCTTTTATGGTTTCTTAGGCAAATGACTACACAGTACACCAACAACATCTCACTAAGAGCCTTATTATACTATCATAGAAGTATGAGTCATTTTTAAATGAAGAAGTTATAACATTAGTGAAATAACTACATATGATTCATATTCTCTATGATCATAGTTAAGGGATACATACTATTTAACAGCAAACATACAAATATCATATCATCATATTATCCAACTAACCTCCAAAATGGTGTCAAAATGCAAGAATTTCGACTGGAATATCTTTTAAGACTTTTTATCTTCCAATCTAAGTTCTTCGAGTAAGGTGTTATGGACCCCTTTCAGTGTTAGATACGCCATTTAGCGAGGAAGACTATAGGCTATATATCATCACACTAAGACCAATAGGAGCGGAACACCAAAGAATGTTTCAAAATTGGGGGTTTTTTTTTTACTATTCCATGCAGACGAAGTCACAGGCAGAAGCTAGTAATTAATAAAATTGCACTTATAGCAAGGAAAACACACGGCTAAATCGTTATCCATCTTGATAAATTATGAGGTTTATATGTTCATAAGTGTAATACGTAAAAATGAAGAACAGCATTATTTAAATATGATCATAGAATTTGACATATTTATTTTGATATATATATATATATATATATATATATATATATATATATATATTTTGATATATTTATATGACAGTGTAATTGAGGCCTTAAAATATATATTTGTTTTAAATAGAGAACATTTGAAGCAATTTAGGACTGCTTCGGGGACTCATCCAAAGACAAATTGTAACAAAGTTGCTTATAATGTGGTCATGTTTTATGGAAACCAATAGGTTAAATATCTAGCCCTGTTACCCTCACTGGGTAGTGGAAAAAGGAATAGAACCAGGAAAGTCTGGGGTTGTCATCATAAGAGTTCATGTATCACACTAAGATTCTCACAAAAAAGAAATATAAGTGGAGGAAAAATAAGGTAAAAAACTACATCCCAGGCCTCCAACCAGACTCTATCAAGTTCTTTCAATAGAACTTAAATTTAACACTATAGTGTATTGTCAAAAAATTATATTTATTACTTTCTAGTTTCTAAAGTTATATACAATACAAACATACCTTTATTTATTGGTATATTTTATTTACATTAATTTATTAATAAGTATTTCATATACCTTTCCTAAAAGTTTTTAAAAATTATTTATCATGGAACATAGTAACTATATTTCTATAACTAATATATTTATGTATATTAATTTTCTTATACTCTTATAAGCACAAATGCAAAATAAAAGCATAGAGGTTAATATAGACAATAACCTTGTTATCTAAAATAGAAATACATGCTATGAGGGCATAGTGCTGTGAAAAACAAAAGTACAGATGCAGATATTTGTATAGATAGTATCATATCTAGGTCAAGGTACATAATATTTGCTTATTCTACAAGTTTCACTGAGTTGTTCGAATCTGTCAGACAAACAATAATTTTGAAAGATAATGATCACTCATAATTAAACAAGAAATAACAGAAATCCATAAAAATGTTTGTGCAAAGTTTATTAGTAAAATTCAAACATCAGTATGCATTTTTGTCACATTGTTTTCTTAACAGTCAAACCATGGTAATTGTAGCAATATATATATATGTGTGTGTGTACCATGTTATGTATGATATAATTTACTATACCAGAGCAACTGTTTAAGAGGTGTTACTCAGAGAGAATATGTGCACATGTCATTGAAATAAGCCATGCATATCTTGAAATTATTTTACATATTATATCATAAATATTATGCTTTAAAAGTGTGAAATGTTGCCTCTTCTTGGCCTACTGAACAGATTTGAAAGGCAAATAATTAGTACTTTTTGGGGCTAAAGAAAATGTGACATATTCTTTTGTAATTGGTAAAACTGAAATTTTGGGTTGGTAATCATTGGTATATTCCAAAATGCATATCTCTGGAGCCTATACTCCAGAAAAATAGTCATCCACAAACATGGCTTGTGCATGAGTATTCTTCTGTAGTACATGCTTTGGTGTTTATCATTATTAAATGAAATGGCACATATTAAAATATAAAAATCAAATGTATATGTAAGTAAGATGCAAACAAGAAATATGGTTGTAGACGCAATAATTGCAACTTTCATATATTTGTCATAAAACATATTTTAATGCAATTATTATTAATATAAAAACATCAATTTTAATAATATATCAAGAGAGGCTCTCACTAAATTCCTAAGTGAGGGGTCAAATGCAGAAGCTTTTGTCTCAGGAGCCCTAACAACTGGCAGCTTGAGCCACAGGCCTCACTACCCATGTGCATGAATAATATTTTATATTTCTTATAAGGAATTATTTATCATCTTTTATAATATGTATTAAAATATTTACAAGTTATGAAAATATAATAACAATAACTATAGTAAAATAAGTCTTCAATTTTATTTCACATTTGATACATCAATTTAAAACAATTATTGTACTTCCTTACATTTTATGCATTTGATAAAAATAATTAAGTCAAGAAAATATATTCTAAGATAAGATTAGTAAATAAATTTTTGCTTATATGTTGAGTTCTGATGTCTATTTATGTCTGTATGTATATGTTTTATCTGTTATTAGAAATCTACACTCACACTTAATTAAAGAATACTAAATATCTGTGATGACTACAATGATATTGCAAAAATTGTCAACCCAACAATGTTGCAAAATTTCGTAAGGCTATGAGAGGTATCCTCAGTCAATCCAGTCTAATATACTGCTATAAAAATGTTGTGCACACAATAATATAAAATAATGTAGTCTACTTCAAATAGGACTACATAGAAGTACATATATAAAGAAATAAACATTATGATTCCAAATACAAGATTATTATTAAAAAGTAACAAAATTAAATATATTTTAGTAAATAAGTTCATGTAATGCTACATGTTTTGTAGCTGTGACAGCCATACCATCCTATTTCAAATAGACTTGAATAAAAGTAGAACAAGTAAATTAACAGTATGTGAAACCTACTAATGTACCTGGTACAACAATGAAAATAGTATCCAGTCTACTATAATATATACTATAAAAAGCCCAAGCAAAACACAATGTTTAAGTCATTATTATTATAAATACACAAAATACTGGTACCTTCTTCGACAGCCAACACATGGAATGCTTTGATTTAATACATTAAAAATATCCGATGCATCTACTCTAAGCGCAGCTTTTAGTTCTTCTGTGGTAAGAATTCTGTATTTACGCATAAACTCTTCATACTCGCGTCCTTTCACTTGCGGATTGTCACAAATCAGGCCCATTGAGTTTAAATCCATGATCATCTGTAAACAAAAACAAAATAAAGCTCTTCAACAAAGGAATAAATACACAAAATAAGGTCAACTACAAGACGTCATTAGAACAGAAATCAATGAACTCCTTATATTTTAAATTACCAATCAACGTCTGTAAATAACCTATAGGTTCCTTTTTTTCATTTGATAACATTTTGGACTTTCAATAACGACAATATAGTTCTAAAGTTTATAAATTTCTTTTCTTGATTAATCTACGCTTGTGGTAATGTCAAAGAGCAGATAGCGAACTTATGAGGAACTTACAGTAAGATTTTCGTAGTAGATAGTTAACGGTAATTGTCGCCTTTTTATCACAGGTTCCTTTTCGCTATCATATATATCAACGAGTTTTGCCATTTTAACGATTAATCACATAAAACCAAAGTGAGAATACACAAATTTAGGGAAATGACGATCAATTTCTCAAAAAACACACGTCGTGTTGCGTTGCGTGTAAGTCTGACAGATATGCCACAGACAATAGAAGAACTTACAAAATGTCGCAGTCATCATTATTTTTTTAAACAACCATTCATAATTATCAAAAAAAGTTATAAAATTAAAGATGATATTCTTAGTAATAAAACTATATTAAAAACCGGTATTTCATAATAGATAAGTAATATAAATGGCGAAAGTTTTATTAACAGTCATTAAAGAAAATGCTTTACCAAAAATGAATAATAGTTAATAATTTATATCACCATAACGTGATGCCATGTACACATTAACCTCCTAGCGTACAGGTTTTGCAACTCCTTAAAGAACTAAATGCCAAAAGTATTTAAAAAAGATTTCAATGGCGAAAACCCAAGACTTTGAATTTTAAAAATTGTACCTAACACTAATTTCACAAGTATGATTTTTTCTTGTATCAGATGAACTAGAACAAGAAAAAAATGGACAAAAAAAGGTTACCTTTTGATAAGCCTTTGGATCAAAAGCACTAGACCTTAAAACAACAAATATTTACTTCAATTTTTTCCAACTACCTTCAAAAAATTAAACTTAAAAACCAATTTAATAATCTTAATAAAGAAAAAAATCGTTTAAAATTAATAGAAACATTTATTTTATTATTATTTATATAAAACATTCGAAACAATCATGATAGTCCCTATTAACCTGGAGGTCTATTAAAAGGTCTTAAATTTAGAATTAAGATAATTTTCGAGAGACGAAAAATAATAAAATATCGAACTGTGCGTGTTGTGGTTGTGCGTAAAATGTCGATTGGTAAAATTAGTGAGTTCGACGTAAAGTCGGGAGTATGGTCGTCATATACGGATCGACTACAAATGTACTTTAAAGTAAATGGCATCAAAGACGACTTAAAATTACCAACGATGATTGCTATGATGGGAGATGAGGTGTACGAACTGCTTGTAAATCTAGCCAGCCCGCGGAAACCATCGGTTTCTACTATTGCGCCCGAGCAAACGCACTTGCATTTGGCTCAAGAAGCGCTCTTATTAGACTATAACGATGTTAAGTCACACACAAGTAGGGATCCTATCTTAAGTACATTATTATCTTATATAAGAGATGGTTGGCCGGAAAATTGTGATTTAAATGCAATGAAACCATATCACAATAGAAAAACTGAGCTATATGAAGAGCTAGGGTGTATTATGTGGGGTCACCGGGTGGTTATTCCGGAAAAATGCAGGGACAGGGTTTTGAAACTATTGCATTATTACTAGCGTGCAGATATGCTTGGTGGCCCGGAATTGACGAAGCAGTTGAACAAATGTGTCGAACGTGCGAAGTATGCGCATCACAGGCGGACGCACCGCCGCGACAAGCGCCAGTCCCGTGGGCCTGGCCAGCCCGCCGTTGAACACGGCTGCATTTAGATTTCTTGGGTCCTATCATCGGAAAATTATATTTAGTCGTAATCGATGCTACATCTAAGTGGTTAGAAATATTTAACGTTCCTAGTACAGCAGCAGCTAGTACAATAGAGAGATTAAGTGAGCTCTGTAGTAGATGGGGTTTACCGCGGCAAATTGTATCAGACAACGGTCCACCTTTCACCAGTCAAGAATTCAAAACATTTCTTAACAGAAACGGCATAGAACACATTTTCACGGCACCGTATCATCCCTCATCCAACGGTGCTGCAGAAAATGCTGTTAAAACCTTAAAACGTGTTATTAAAAAAGCTAACTTTGAGAAGGTTAACGTAATAAGAGCCTTAACCACATTTCTATTATACTATAGGAACACACAACACACTTCCACGGGTGAAAGTCCAGCTATGCTGATATTAGGCAGGGGACTGCGTACTAGGTTAGATGCCCTAAAGCCCGATCGTGAAAGGCGAATGAGGCAAGTGCAACAGCGTCAAGTTGATGATGCTGGAGGTGCGTCTAGGAAATTCGAGAAGGGTGAGGCAGTGTGGTATCGGCAATATCTTAAAGGGGACAAGTGGCTTCCGGGAACAGTAGGAGAGTCATTAGGTCCTTCGAATTTACAAGTAATTGGGGATGGCGGAAATCCAATTCATAGACATGTTGATCAGTTGAAACGCAGGTCAAGGAGTTCCCTTGTTCTGCCGTGCCCTGAGAGTGACGTTCCGCGTTTGTCAGAAGCAGATGTTATTGAGGAATCAAATGTAGAAACTGTTAAGCACAATGATGCGTCCAGTGAGCCCCAGACGGAAGAGTCCGATGCAGGAGAGAGTGTCACGTCGGAGTCTGAGCCCTGTGAACCTTGCCAAAATGAGCCAACATTGCCACGGCGACCCATTAGGCAGTGTCGACTGAAAGGTCAAAAATATAAATACTTATGAAGTTTAAGTTTGTGGTTTATTGTAGTTTCTAAGTATGTGTAATGTATAGTGTGGTCTAAAACAAGTGGGAAGGATTGTAGTGTATTACTAGTTGTGTTAAAAGAGGGTAGTTCTGTATTTGTAATATAGTCGCAGTTCGGATTAAAACCTTACAAGTAAAAAGGTTGTTTCTCTTCTCCCAAGCTCTGAACATTATATAAACAGCAAATATAGTATATAAACACCTATTTTTGATAAGCATATCAAAACAAATCGTAAAAATTTCATGAATAAATTAAGATTTATTTTCACATTCGACGATCTTGTTCGATGATACGTCAAGAAAGACAAATTTCTTTTGTTTTTGTTGGCACTGTTGTTTGGTCATACACAACTTCGAACTTAAGTTCGGAGACATCTCTTTATAAAAAGGTGGTAATTTGAAATTAGTAGCAATGGTTAAAGTTGGGGTACTTAGAATAAGTACCCTGAGCGTTCATTTAACGAAATTGGTTCTGGGCTTTATTCACTATTTCATTAAAGTACTTTTTTAAGAGTCGTGGGCACGAATACCTTAACGGTCTTTGTTGACTCAATGTGTACACAGCTTAGCGGTACAAAAAAACAAAAATACCAATATCATTAGAAAATATTCAAATGTCGTTGACCAAGTTGATTTAATTGACTAAAATTGCTATATTAAATGACAATTTGAGAATGACATTTGACACAAAATTTATATTACTATTTTAATTTCTCATGGAGATTCGTTTGGTCAATTTTTAATTAATTAATGCAAATCAGTGATTATTTTTAGAATAACTGTGTTGTGGTTTAAGATTAATAAATACAAACTTCGTCAAAATGTCCAAAATATTCACACCTACAAATCAAATACGATTAACAAATGTTGCTATAGTGAGGCTAAAAAAAAGTGGAAAACGGTTTGAAATAGCCTGTTACAGGAATAAGGTTTTGTCCTGGAGGAATAAGTTGTATGTAACAAGATTATAAATAAATTCATGTTATTAGTCTTGTATCGTATATACAACATATGTATCATTTAATCGTTTTTAATTTCAGAGAAAAAGATATTGATGAAGTCTTGCAAACACACACAGTGTTTACAAACGTATCCAAAGGTCAAGTAGCAAAGAAAGAAGATCTTATTAAAATATTTGGAAAAGATGATCAGACTGAGATATGTAAAGAGATATTAGAAAAAGGAGAACTTCAGGTTTCAGATAAGGAGAGACATTCACAGATAGACTCTTTATTGAAAGACATTGCAACAACAGTAGCTGACAAATGTGTAAATCCAGAAACAAAGCGCCCATACCCAGTTTCTATAATAGAAAAGGCAATAAAAGATATCCATTTCTCTGTAAATGTTAATAAAAGTGCAAAGCAGCAAGCACTTGAAGTAATACAGCTTTTGAAAAAAGAATTGCCATTGGAGAGAGCACAGATGAGGGTTAGGATTTTACTGACAGGAAAGGATGCCAAGAAAACAAAAGATAAAGTGGTCAAGCTTGCTATGAGTATTGAGGAGGAAAATTGGGATTCAGGAACAGCCAATATTATATGTTTAATAGATCCAGGCAACTTTAGGAGTCTTGATGAAATGATCAGAACAGAGACTAAAGGCACAGGGCAGTTTGAACTTTTGAATTTAAAAGAGATGGTTGAAGGTGAACAATCTTTGTAAATTTGAAGGTGACATAATGTGAATTTAGATTCACACTGCATATGAGAATAGTGTACAAATAAATTGTGCTAAAAATTCAATAAATTATAGGTTATTCCATCACTATCCAAAATAGTCTTTACATGCACAATACAGTTTTATCATTTAAACTGGCCATGACTATAAGTCTGGCGTTCTGAAACTTCTTGATCTGAACTTGTCGGGTTTAAATAATCCAAACCAATGTATGTAGAAAATATTTAAATGTGCACAATAGTTCCAACATTCTTTGTCTGAGAATGTTACCAGGCAGCAATAAATTCTTTAAATGAAACAAAATAATATTTTAAAACTTCTTAACCTAACTAAAATTAAAATTAATTTATGTATCTAACATATTAGATATAAACTTCTAGGGTCCTTATTCATATTGAGTTAGAGTAAGAGTACTCTAACTCAATATGAATAACACCATTTATCTTCATCTACATTTTAGCATTTATTATCCATCCTTTATGGGGCACATTAAATCAAAATGGATATATTTTACAACTTGCATACGTTATATTTCCAATGGTCATGAATATAATTTTTAAATAATTTAAACTAACAAATAAGCCTACAAAGTTTTGTTGTTACATCTAGTATGTTATTAAAAAAAAGTGTGAGAAAGTTGCACAAGTATTATCATTCTGGCTGGTAAATGATTAATTCAATGTTTAATTTTAAATTTTTCTTAAAGAAACCAATTAAATATATATATTAAAGGCTGGTTTTTATTCATGTTTATGAAAGTACAGTTATCTTTATTTACTTAAAATACTGATAGCCACTTGCAACTTCATCTATGTTTTGTCCTGAAAATTCACAATATTTTATGTACAGGGTGGAAATTTTCAGTGGGGCAGTAAGAGGAACTACCTTAACCATTACTGCAAGACTGTCCATATTTTTTCATCAAATTTTGATCCTCATTCACAGATCTGTAAGAATTTTTTACATAAAACAAAAATGAATGAATGAAACTCTTTATTGTTCACCATAAATGAAACCAAGGCAATTTAATATGAATACATTTCCATCAGAACAATGGGAATTATACCAATCTATCCTGATTCTGTTACTGATCAAAAATTCTATTGGACTAACCGTCTTTGGAGCATCAAGAGAGTCGGAAATCTCAATAAAAAATATTGAAATATATATATATATATTTATTTTATGATTAAGTATTATATTTATTGGGGAAAAAAGTCCCTGAATATGAAAAGATTTTCCACTTAAAATACATGTAAATCAAGATCATTATTTTTTGATTTCTATAACTCAGCCGCATTTTTTGCTATCACATCGGGCTTGGTCACGATTTATTCAGAATTAAACAATCTACAGTAGTGTCCACTGCAGCGAAAGTGTAACTTATACTGGTGAGTTGGTACACATCACTGAAGTTGGTTTTCACCGAAAATTCTAGTATTTTTGCTGTTATCTCAGAAGCAATGGACTTTACAGAAAAATGTAAATAGCAAATTTGTTGGGAATTTAATTTCCTACAAAAAAGTGTCATAGACATAATTGCTTAGATCAATATTTTCGGAGATATTGAACTTTAAGTCATTAGTGGTATGAGATTTTTATGGTTTATCGAATGAAAAATTTGAAATTATTGATTTTCCATTTTTCATCAAAATCCATTCAGTATTTTCATGTGTTTTCATCCATTCAAAACAGCCATCCGTTCTGACAAACCTCTATAATAATATTAGTATAAGTTGTAACTTCAATATTTTTTATTGTTTTATTACATTTAAACCCAAAGTAATGAATATTAATATTTTGGTTAATCTAATTTATTTAAGGGCTTTTAGTGGCGACGTCATTATGCCATAAATAAACATTTTCGTCATTTTATATATTGAAAGAACTGTAGCCATTGAGATGTAATATGTATAGAGAGCATTGCTAACAAACAACACCGCGAAAAACGGCATCGAAAACGCGAAGCGTCGCTATATTCACTTTACATAAACTATCAAACTGTGCGTGTTTTGGGATATCAGCTAAAAATTATCATCCTATTTTTTATAATTAAATATTTTTTACGTAAGTGAAAAGTTTAAATGATCATTATGATTTAATCGATTTATGTGTTATAATTTTAATATTACTCAGAGGTTTTAAAGTTTTTTTTAATAATTTAAAGTTTTACCAACAAAAGTTGTGTGTATTGGAATAAGCCATAGAAAATAAACTACATGCCCAAATGATTTTAAGTACTAGTTATTTTAATTTATATTAAAATATCTGTACAGATTTTAGTGTTTATAAGTCTGTGTACCAATACTAATGTAATAATTATAAAAAAAACCTATTCCTAATGGAAAAATATTTTTGTATGTACACAACAAGTTAACAAAGGTCATTAGACTAGCTATGCTCCAAAAATTATCCCAAGCTAAAAGTCATTGAAATCAGTTGTATTAACGGACTTGGAACGATTCAATGTGTTCATATTGAGTAGTAGGCGTTATGTGTAATACAAATAAAAAATATATGTGTGTGTGTGTGTGTGTGTGTGTGATGTTCACACGCATTAGAAGTGAAACAAAGTGTGACAAGGGCTGGGAAGGATTCTAAATTTCGTGACGTCACATTTCATATATTATATCGTTATAATATATTTAAGCTTTAAAATACGAAATACGAAGTATTAGAAAGAAAGAAAATGGCGACATAATTATATGTTTACATATTATTATTAAATACATAGCATATTTTCAAAACATTTCCAGCTCTGTATGAGAATAGTGTTTAAATTATTAAATATAATATATTCTATCTCATTCTATCGCAGGCTTAGTCCTATAGATTTATATGTTTAACTCTTTTTAGTGTCGCTTTTTCGTTTCATCGAGTCACAACGATTCTAAAGAATTTTCACTTCAAAATCATAACAAACGCTCCCCAAATTTTGGAACCTAGGTCCGAATTATCACCTGACAACATCAATCAATTCGATAATAATAATGATTGTTTTGTGAGAGCTCTAACCAGTAAGGTAGTCGAAACGACACTAACAGACGTGGGGTGATTAGTGCACTTTTTAGTTAGTTTAGTGCAAATTTAGTGCACTTTTTTATGGCTGTTTTTGTGCAATTCATGCGTTATCTAGACATTTATATGATCTAAGGCTGCAGCATAGAGGCAGCGACAAAATATTTTATAAAATACCCAATTCCATCAAGTTTATTTTCAGATCATACAGGCCTTTCCCTGCCGGCGCTAGTCATACAGTCCACTAGTAAGTGCTGGATATCTTCAACAATATCGCACTCTAAGTGCGTAGTTTAGGTTATTGCTGCTTCACACAAGTTGATAAAATTTGTTTAGTGAAACGTAACCGGAGTGTAATCTATGAGCTAGGACACAAAGCCGTCTATCAAAAAACATTAATTAAGTCTATCATATCATAGTAAGGTGCGTTGGGATAAGTTCGGATGAGGGGCAAAATTGTTAATATTGAGATACTATATACGTTCGGTAAAGGTCTTGCATATAATATATTAACCATTTTACAAGGTGCTCAGAATTTTTTCTACACGGGTCCATTTTTCCCTGGCGTTTTAAATATGTTTTCGCTATAATTAACCACATAATAGTAGTTATTCTTTTATGAAGATATATTAAAATTTAGCGTTGGAAGAATATCTGTTTATAAACAGCTTACATGAAATATTACTGTGATAACTTATTTATCACTCGCTAGAAAATATTTTCATTGTATAATTTTAACTTACTAAAAATAGTCCAACTTTACCCCAATGCACCTTAATGGCAAACCAAGAAACACGAGGCGGTCTACTTTTCAAAGTTCAATAAGTTTTATCTATAGTTCTATACTGTATTAAGCCATTTTATCTTGACGCAATTTCAAAATACTCTTTTCATTCCTTATAAATACTTTCCATGCATTGAAATTTGCCGCTAATATTAAATGTCAACAAAAAACTATAATTATCGAACTAAAACCGGTATCCAACCGCATTGTGGAACGGAACGTAGAAGTGAATGTACCATCCAAATGACAAATTAAAAAGTTTTTATTTTTCTTATATTGGTACGAGATTTTATTGATTGTTTTCTTTCATAAGATTTTCGGCCAGACGGCGACTGAAATTGCAAGTTACTGTGATATATTTATTTTCAATAATTACCTATTCTTATCAACCAATTAAATGAGCAGGGATATCGAGTTATGTATATAAGTAATGGAAGGTACAGAACTGGGTGGCGACCAGCAATTTTGTTTGAGATGGAACAATTTTCAAGCAAATATAACTTCTCAATTCGAGGCACTGCGCGATGATGAGGACTTCGTGGATGTCACCCTGGCATGCGAGGGACACAGGCTGGAGGCCCACAAAGTGGTTCTCTCCGCCTGTAGTCCCTATTTCAAGGAGTTATTTAAAGTAAGTCCATCTTTCACTCCCCACACTTTGATGTGTCACCATTACAATGACTCTAGTGAAAGTTGTTATGTATAAAACACTTGATCTACTTACAAATGCCATGTCTCGCGTTCCGGTTAAGTACTCGTGATTTCATTTATTTGTACCTACTTTAAAATTCTGTTTCACAATTTCTAATTAACTCATTACCATTGTTGCTATAGATTAATTCATGTCTTTGAGGCATAATACAATGTAGCCGTTACATTTTATGGTAATTATATGTCTGCATCATTTCTTAATTCATATTTAGATTATTTTGTAATATTCAAATTGCTGTCTGGGACATTTGAAGATGTTAATGATTGCTCAACAACTATGAAAATCACAGTTGACATTTCACCTGCATAATCATATTTCTAAACCAATAGCAATATTTCAACCATATCAGTCTAAATGCCATGCAGTAATCACCCGATGCTATTAAGTCAATAACCAGTTAATTAGAGCCATGGATGTGTGGTGATAAACAACCACAGCAATGGCCACTAGCAAACTTTACTTTTGTTAAATACAATTTTAAAATTATCATTAATTAGTTATAAAGTAGGAATGAAAAAATTAAAGATAAAGACCATAACTAGCTAATTATGAGTTAAAATATTCTCATTTGGTTTTTTGTCTTTGTGTGCAAGCACTAATGGGAAACATTCAAGGCTGTTGTATCATTGCCTTCTCTTTTTCTATTACTAATAAATTAAGATGTAGTTAATTTAAACTTTTTTCGATGATGTATTATTGTTTAATTTGAGTCTTTAAGATGTTTAAAAATTAATTAAATCTTATTAAATTTTATACTATATACTATATATCATACTTGAGAATAATAAAGATGTGCTTTAGTATATTTTATTCAATGTTTTAACATAACCTAAGTCTATAACCAGATGTTGGAGTAGGTAGTGTTACTAATTGGTACCTCAAAAGGTTATCAAAATGTGGATAAGCTGTACAATTATATGATTTCTCAGTTAACTTGGCATCACTTCTATTCTAATTTTTTGACATATGACAATTAATGAAGTAAATGAAACTAACAATTTGGCATTAATTTAAAAAATAACTGCAAATATATAAATAAGCAACAGTTTCTAGTTTTACAAATTTTATGTATTATTTTTAATAGTATAGGTTGTTGACCCTTAAATATTTATAACATATTGCTGCTGTTAAATTTTACAGATAATATTAAACTGTTTATGTTTTAAATTCTTTGAAATATATGTATGTAAGCTTTAATTGAATGCTTTTTATATTACAAAACCATATTTTTAATAGTCACCATTTCATAATTACATTATGTTTAAACACAGATATTTTGCATTATTTAATAACTTGGGACTCCCTAAAAAGTGTTGTAATATGACCATCTTCGGTTTACATAATATTGATATACTAAATTGCATGAAAATCGTTTAACACTCAAGATTGAGAAGAATTGAAATAGACAAACACTTATACATTCAAACATTTATATAATTTTCACTTAAGAGATATCCTAGAAGGCAATATTTTAAAAAGAGATTGGTTTCATAATGTTCTAGTTGTCAATCCAACAATTATATACATATTTCAAAGGTAAACAAACTCAGTGTAAAAGTTCATTGACCTGACCATAAGTATAATACTGATGTAATATGTAGGTATATATATATATATATATATATAGTAATAATAATTACATAATTTATGTAGAATACTTTATGAAACCATAGAAACATACAGACAAATATATAATTATGCTATATTTTAAAATAAATTTAATGTTTAAAATATAGCATAATTATATATTTGTTGTATGTTTCTATGGTTTCATAAAGTATTCTACATAAATTATGAAATTTTGAAAATATTTTTATGATTAGCATAGCTTTCATACTCAATCAATCAATTACATACTATAGATAAATATACACATTAAACCTAAGCAAGTTACACTTGTGTTGTGATAGTGGTGGACCTGTCCCAGTAATATCTACACTTGAGTATATTATTATTTGAAAAAATAGTGTTCTTGAGATTTACTCTATCAGGAATTGAATATGGAACTTCTGAATAGTTATCCAACCAGCTAAATCTCAGCTTAATTAGATCATGGAGGTTGTGTTTGATAATTTAAATGTAACTATTATTTTTACATAAAAAATATTTTCATATCTTATGCATTGGACTGTTATCAGTACATAAATAGCTGTTATTATTAGGATAAGAATGAACTATGACTTACAAAGGTTTTTTTATATGTTAACTTAGGTATAATTTCTACATGAATATTTTCTTTTTGTGATAATCTTTACAATACAAGATGATAAGATTTTTATATTATTGGTTTGTGAGCATTTGTTTACAAGACTCTCTTTTTTTTAGACCTGCTTATTGGGATTGTGTTTATGATTCTTATGTTTTCTTATTGACATCATGCCTATACTTAGGATACCAAATTAGTGTTTATACTACCCTTGTTTGTTACATTTACTGATTAAGATTGTGTGTGCACATTTTTAAAAGTGTCTGTGTTGGAACACTTATAAGCCCATAGATGGTGCTGTGCATTTAATTGAAGTCCACAAACAATTCCTGAGACATACAAAAAATATATACAAATTTCCAACAATAATTGAAGGGCTTAGGCCAGTGAAGCATAACAGTAGCCTTGTCACAAGATCTTCCTTTGAGATGGAGGAGCATTCCAGCTCGTTCCTCCACCCAATAGGGTCATCCCTGTATATCTATGTTTTATTATTTTAGAACTTCTCATCAGCATTGTGTTTCTTATATGTGGCAATGTTCTAAGTATAGGCATTGTGGCTATACTTAGAACCACCTATTAATGTCATGCCCATGTTTACATTTTCTGATTAAGGTTCTGTGTATTGGTTTACAGATGTCTTTTTAAGACTGTCTATGTTTCTTACAACTATTTATTAGTATTGTGTTTGTGCTTCCTATGATTTATTTTTGCATTATGAGTATACTCAGGGTCCATTATTAGTGTTGTGCCCATGTTTAATATACTTTCTGATTAAGATTTTATGAATGTCAATATTTCTTAGAACTTCTTATTGGGATTGTGTTTATGCTTCTTATTTCTTTTTTAACCAACTTAAAAAAGGAGGAGATTCTCAATTTGTCTGTTTTTTTGTATGTTAATTACTCAATATCTCCATCAATTCTGGATTGATTTTCAAAAAATTTGTTTATTTGAAATGTTATACTTTCAAATTGGTCCCATCATCACCATTAGTAAATTCCAAAGAATTAGAGAAACTCACGAACATTGTTAGAAAATTTCTTCGTAACACAATTTCTGTTAATTGTAAAGCAATTTTCAAATTGTCTCCTTTACTCATAAGTGTATACTCCCGAGGTAGTCCCATGGTTACCAAGTCAGGATCTGATGAGTGGATCGGATCCCAGGGCTATCGAGCATAACTCTTATTAAAGAACGCCGTGCGCCTAGTCTTTGAAAAATCTTGTATACGCGTGTAGCTATTACATTTTCTATAGGCGTAATTTTTTCTATGCATGTTACGATTGCTTCGTCAATTGTGGATCGATTTTTAATTTTTTTTCATTATTAGTAAGTATGTATACTCCCGAGGTGGTTCCATGGTCACCAAGTCAGGATTTGATTAGTGGATTCCAGAGAAATCGAGAGTTACTCTTATTAAAAAATGCCGAGAGCCTACATTTTTCCAATAAAAACTTGTATATGCGTGCTAGTATTACACATTCTACAGGCGCTTAATTTTTTCATAGGCATGTTATGCGATTTCTCCGTCAATTGTGGACCGATTTTCAAATTGTTCTTTTCAACTCCCAAGATGGTCCCACAGTCTCCAAATCAGGATCTGATTTGTGTATCGCAAAGAAATCGAGAGCAACCCTTGTTGAAGAGAATATACACTGAAGAGTAAGAAGGCTAATTTGAATATGTGTGCCAGTTGTACAATTTCTACAGGTGCTTAATATATTATTTCTAAAGCTATTGATGTATTTGCGCAACAAAAGTATTTTTTTTAACAAAAACAAAACTGACTACACTAAAAATTTTAAAAAATCTACCGACTTTTTTCTACAGCATCTAGAAGGCGGTGTCAAGTAAACATAAAAATTACTATATTTTGTAAGTTTGTTGTTGTTCTTTTATGTTTTACTTGGCACCGGCTTCTAGATGTTGTAGAAAGAAGTTAAATATTTATTTTTTGGTTTTTAGTGTGAAGTCAGTTTTGGCATTTATGTATACTTAGGGTTTCTTAGTAGTCTTGTGCTCATGTTTGTTACATTTTGTGATTAAAATTGTATTTATATTTTTAAGACTATGTTTATTAGGACTTCTTATTATTATTGTTCCCATCTTTGTTACAATTTTTGTTCAAACATGTGAAACATAATAATATGCATAACTTAGAAATATACTATGTGTGTTATTATTGGCCTATATATCATTAATCATTTATATGCTTAGATTATATGCTATGCATGTTTTATAACTTTGGGTAAGGTGTAATATTATTTCTTTATTATCTGGGTACTATTTAGTTAATTAGGACATTTTTAAAAGATTATATCCATTCACCTTGTAAATCCATCCAGCTATTATTAAATATCTAATTTAAAGAGTTTAATTGACCTAAATTAAAGGCAAGGTAACTTTTATCTACTGGGCTTGTACTGGGGATCAAATTAGGATGCTATTTTATACTATTTCAGAAAGGTACCCACCCTTATTACTTCAGTCAATCATTTCATTGCTTCAGTATAAGCACATATGTCATAAGTCTATATAAAGTTAAAATTTACAAATTCAGTGCATTTTTATATCTTGATGTATAAAATATTTGTGATTTCTAGACTCATTATTAAATTGATGTCTTTGGGCACATATTATCAGCCCATAAACATTCCACTACTTAGCTCAAACATCCTCACATTCAAGGAACACACTGATATACCTGCCACCCTTTTTCTAGGCAGATTGATAGATTTCACATATCAGTAATCTTTCTTGTTCAGTATTGTTTCTTCACGATGTTTTCCTCCACAGTCAGCACATGGCAATTGTAACAATATTGACGTAAGTGATGTGTCTTTTTCGGTCATCCACAAATTATGTCACACGAATTTCATGATTTTTACCACTCCCCCGTCTCTGTCACAGCTGGTGACATTCGTGCGACTCCTACCTCCCTGTTGTGAAATCACGTAATTAATAGTAATTAGTTTTATTTCCATTTAAAGTATTTTTTAATAATTTAAACACTGGTCATTCATAGTTGGAAAGATTTTGCAGTTTTTCGTTAATAGTTCAAATTTCGAGTTTTAAATCTATACAAAATATAAATGGTTCGAGTTTGTACAATGCGTTTAAAAATGTAAAAAAAATCAGGGGGGAAAATTCGAACCAGGAGATTCCGAAAGTGCAATTTTTAGAATTTTTGTTTCTCTGTCTGTTAGAGCAGTGTTCCGCAAACTTTTTGTGTTCATGGTACATCTATGAAAAGGAAAATTTTTGGAGGTATACACCACAAATAAAAATCATTTTTTAAGTAAGCCAAACGAAACAAAATGCCTCGTTCGTGCGCTCGCATGATTTACCTAAATATTTTATGTGTGACTAAGTATTTTTCTTACCCTTACATTATTTACTAAAAATAAGCTTATAACATAACCTTATTTTTCCGAGGCACACCAATTAATGACCACGGTACACCAGTGTGCCGCGGTACATACTTTGCGGAACACTGTGCTAGAGCATCACGTGTAAACTACTAAACGGATTTAAATGAAACTCGACATAGTGCTGGCTTATAACCCGAGTTAACACTTAGGATACGTTTTATCCGGACAAATGAAGTCGTTTCCTCAGAATAGACGGATTAGCAAAATAGATCTAACCTACTAACTAACACTACTAAATACCTACGTAGTCCTAAACAACATGTCATTCATTGTATTACTTCTCAGATCAGGTTGCCTTCTTCGACCCATCTCTGTGTTTTGCTGGGCAGTTTTTTAAACTATATGGCCTTGTTTTTTGTTATAATTATATGGAAAAAGCCGAATTAAGTTTTTGTGTAAGTAAAATAAAGCTATTGCCTAGGGTTTGGGACGGCGCAGCCGCGGGGCAAACTGGTCTTAAATATATTAGATTTTGAAAAGTGACATCACGAAATATAGGACCCCTCCCACCCTTGTCACACAATATCACACTTCGTAGACGTGTGACGTAATTTATGGAGGGCCCCTAGGATTCAAACCCACTTTATTAGAAAAGACACGGGCGACTTAGCCACTAAACGGCCATGACTTGATTACTGATGTCTTGGGTATTTTCCGAGTATGCAAATGATGTCCAATTCGTTGTCATAGTTTGAATGAAAACCATGGCTGTGGTTTTTTATGATGTCATAATTCACACGTGACTAAACATTATGATTTCTGAATTATTTCTGTCTTCTACTTTTATTAGATCGTTTCCAAGTGTATAATTTAGATGTTATTAATTTTTCGTTTATAAGGTGCTTTGGGGTTACATTGACACATTGTCAATGAGTTGATACAATGTCCATATCTCAATGACTTAGTTATTTATATACATCCCTTAACTATTACAATTATATTTTTTTCAATTGTCTATAGGTTCTGTAAGCGCAATTATTTCATAACTCATTATTTTTTATTATGGTTAATTGTAATTTCAAATCAAACTGTAAAGGAATCTAAATGAGCTGTGACTGAAATACCCTTAACATTCTATTTTACATCTCTGTAAAATAAAATCTTAAGTAATTTGTGATATATCAAAAATTAACTTTTACGAATTTAATTTTCAAATTTATGAAATTCCAAGTAATTTTAAAAATCAAAAATCAATACGAAAAGTTCATTTTGATACAACTATTAGTCTTCCTGGTGTAACAGCAAAGGATGAATGTATAATCGTGTCCTAATTAATGTGACTACAATAAAAAAAAATGCGTGTTTTAATAGTAAATTATAATTTTCGTAATATATTAATTTTCGAAATGATCCCAACGAACCTATAATAAAATTTCTCCGCGACTTCGTTCACGTAGGGCGAAAAGTAAAGATCAAAGTTTTAATGATAAATGTCAAAATTTCAAGGCAACGCGGTTTTCCGGGTTATAATGTAACATATTTTAAATCAAATAATTTGCCATCCGTCAGCGAAAAACGCAATTAAATTGATACAATCGTTTTTACGTGAGAACAATCACAGAAAGACAAAAATCCTTAGGAAAGAAATAAAAAACACTGCTGCGTTAGTGTATATATTAATGTCATTTGTGCTTTACTAACAAATGTCCAACCATTAAATATTTACATATATGAATGTCCTAAATTTTAGGACTTATGTAAACCTTTATACCCGCAACTGGTCCAATATTTTTAATGCTAAAATGAATATATCATTTAGATGTCCAAGAACATTAATATAAAAATTTCAAGTAAATCTAATTAGAAAAATACTATGCGCCTTTCATTAAAGCCTGAATTTTAAAAGACCCCAAAAATTAGGTTTTGATTAAATCTGTGAAAATGTAATAATGCCAGTGTTAGAAAATCAATTCAAAATCTTGTCGCTCATATTAATATTACTACTTAGTTTTGTTACTTACGACTAAATTTTATAGAACGCCGAAGTAATATTTTATTGGCTTGAATATGTTTCACTCTAATTTTTTCAAAGTTTGGGGAAAAAATTAAAGTAGTGCGGACTCGCGTTGATTATCTGATAGCCTCTTGATTCTGGAAGGTATCAGAACGATCAGGACAACAATAGTTCTAGAGTCTCGAACTATTGTCGTGTTCTTGCTATCACTCTAAACCAGGGTCGTAGAGTGAATGCTCAACCAGCACCGCGGGTGGCTGGTATCCGCCCTACCGCATTTTATTACATCGGACAAACCCTGCTATATTGCCGGGAAACCGCTCCGGAACGCAACCAGAACACCTGCCCACCCCCGTCTCGGCAGCCTTCGTACTAGTGACGTCCGATGTTAAGGCCGTCATCCGTGGCTTTGGTATTTGATTTACAACACTGGACTTTGCAATTACACTTTATCCAAATAAGAACCTTAATATGTTTCCTCTTCTATAATTAGTAATTTTTAGAATTACCGGTGGGTAGTTAAAAATAACATGTTTATCGGAGTTGGAAGTTTTTCTATATTAGTAATACAATATATTGCTACCACCATAGATTTGGACTAAGAACGATGCGTTATAAACAATTTCTTTTGTTTACGTTTTACTTTCTCCTGGCCAATACCCAAAATATTTGGGGTAATGGCAAAACATTAATGTCGGGAGTCATCTTAAGAGAACGCGTCATCTGTTAGAAATATCATGCAGGGATTACCGTTAATGTTTTAAATTATAGATGACACAATAAATTCCATGAAATTCAATAAACTAATATTGCCATAGTAGTTTGGTTCTATGAGATACTGCAGAAGTTCTTCCTTTTTATGAAAATCAAACAAGTTCATATTATACATTGCTATGCACAATACTTGTAAGCTAGGGTTTTTGTTACGTTTATTAAAACACGATATTAAATAGCCATCAGAACTATCAGTCTGATTTAAAACTGGGTTGGATCAGACCTATTGATATGGTATGGTGAAATTAAATATTTTTTCTGCAAATTCGTATGTGGGTTGGTGTTTGAATTAGCAAACACACAAATTAAATAAATTTTAAATTTGAATAATTTACATTTTTATTTATTTTTGGTATGATTCAATTTATCTGTATCTATATTACACCTTTGTACAGTACATTTGGGTGTCCACATCTTCCGTCCGGACTGGAGGTGAATGTGTGAGCGAGCCCACAGCCCGGACTACGGTCGCCAGAGGATCGAACAGGGGTTTTAGTGGGTATCCCTAACTTCGGCGTGGCAATAGTTCTTCACACGTGAGGTGCTAGTGCCACCCCGACCTGGCAAATGAATTACCCTTGTATAAAAAAAGGTGTCCACATCTAATCTAGGTATATACATAGACACATATAAATAATGATAATATAAACTTTATTTGAGACCGCGGTGCATATTTAGCTAGTGTGTTAGTTACAATTATCTTATAAATGAATGTTAGTAGTATTAGTA
The DNA here is from genome assembly GCA_039645545.1 of Dendrolimus houi. Classification (NCBI taxonomy): domain Eukaryota; kingdom Metazoa; phylum Arthropoda; class Insecta; order Lepidoptera; family Lasiocampidae; genus Dendrolimus; species Dendrolimus houi. Next base: position 7,318,439 of record CM077127.1, on the reverse strand, counting down.
AAATTTTATTTAACACAAATTCTTACACCTATAGCAACTTATTTTAAACCGATTACTACCCCTATCCAATTTTCTTGGAAGGGGCAGTCAAATCTAACCGCAATAGCCTTCAGAAGGCTGTTGGCGCTGTCGCCCAAGCGTTGCATCAACGAAGCAGAATATTTTGCGGATAATTGCCTTACAGCCGTCTGTGCGGGCGTCTGCAAACATCCCAGACGCAATACAGTGCCGCGGCAATCCCAACAGCATTCTGAAAACATTATTATATTGTACTTATTGGGCGTTGATGGTTCGTTGCGTATACTCCACCCATAGGCCGCTCGAGTAAAATGATTGACAATAAGCCTTGAAAAGGTAGTTTTTATTTCAACTGTGCTTCGCGCGAACCTGCGAGCCGACATGTTGCCCCGATAAAGAGCTGTGTCAGCGTGATTAAGTGATTTTTCACTACTATTGATCACATAACATATCCTTATCTTTTTCGTGTATATTCGACACAGCAGTATCGCTAATGTAGTTTAATATGGCCAAATTACTCTTAAAGTATGCGTAATGAAAAATTTGATATATTCCTCCGAGTGTAAGCACGCTTTACAACATTATATGAGATATAGAAACTGGTCAGAAGTGGAGAAGAATATTCTGTTTCTACGATTTTGCTATGATACCCTTAAAGACTGGGTGACTAAAATCCCTTTAACTGAAAAGTACTCGATCTATCTTGTCCAAACCAATTTTCGTCAAAAATGTTAAGTTCTCTGTTTGTTTTATGAAATTTTATCATAATTTTTCGCTTTACACTAGTCATGTCTGGCGGTAAAAATGACTGGTCCACTAGCGCTTCGGTTGGCTTATTGGAGGGGCCACGTCCATTTCCTTGCCAGGGTGGAACATTTTTAATTTTAATTAACAAATAATGTTCTCAAAACAATTCCACACCCTACTATTTTTACAATTATTGTTTCTGGGATCGGCCCCAGAATGGTCCGTTGTATATTACCAATAACACAAGCTTAACTTGCTTAATTTGGGGATATACAGTGTGTGTGTTTGTCTGCCGATTTATTTATTATTTAATTAAACCATCTTGTAATCTAATTGTATATCTCCTTCTTTTCACCTTTTCCATATCGATTGGAGGTCGACAAAGAATATATTTTCCTTCCATACTCCGTTATTACACGAGAAATCATCATGTCCTCCTTCATATAATTCGTCTGGTTGAATATTGTTTACGACAAATGATTCTCATCACTATTCCATCCCTTCAAGATTATATGTGATGCTCAAATTATTTGGATTATATATATTAATACAGGATCCATACCTGAGTCACAAGATACATATGCATACACTTTGAAGCCATATTAATTTTCACCATACCACAAATCCAATAAATTTTACGGCCTCTGTGGCTGAGGGCGCTAAGCCTTTGATGGCTTACCTCACTCAACACAGAGGCTCCGGGTTTCGATTCCTGGTGTGGTAAATATCGGAAACGTTATTTACTATGTTCTGGGTGTATCTGGGATCGGCCCTCGAGTAAGTAGTCTGTTGTATATTACCCATACCGTAACACAAGCATAATTTTCTTAAGTTGGTGATATACAATATGTGTGTTTGTCTGCCGATTATTACATTATATTTATATTAGAACATAGAACACCAATGAACGGTCAGGCAATTTTGAATATTTTATCATAATAACAACTGTCTTCAAAGAATATGTTCATATACAAGGATTTTTACTGAGGTTTCTGTTTAAACTTCAGTGCCATATCCTATAAGATCTCTCCATTTTTAGAATTTTATTACAAATTGTCTATGTTAATTTCTAGTGTCTAACGTAGTAACGTTAGGTGTAGTAACGCCTAGTTATACCAAACTTCGTACAAATTGCTTAATATCGTAGATCACGAAAAATATACAAATATAAGTCTTTATCATGAAGTGCCTTTGCCCCGTCTGTTCGTCTGTTCTACTGTCTAAGAGATTGTGGCATATTTCAGAATAACCCATGTCCTCATCCGATAATATTCATGCGCGACTGCGAGGTGTCGCATGTGCGGGCGCTGCTCCAGTTCATGTACGTGGGCCAGGTGAACATCGCGCAGGCGCAGCTAAGCGCGTTTCTGCGCACTGCCGACGCGCTGCAGATACGCGGTCTCACCGACTGTTCGCAACACAACGACAAAGTAATTTAACATACCGTTCAATCGATTAACCTAATGCTGTTGGATCATATCGTTTAAAATTTCTATCATTTTCAGAAAGTAAATCGAAAATCACCTCCCTCTCAATTACGTAATTTGCTCAGCGCGAAGCCGCCGTCACATTCTACCTCCTCCTCCAAAGCCGCAAGCCAAAATGTCGAGACCACTTCTGTCGATGACCAAGAACAGAACTCAAGTCGCCGCTCCACGAGAAATTCTCCCGATGTTGCCAGAAACAATCTCAACGAAGACGCTCCCTTTCAAACTTCTAGTCAAATGAGGCCTAATAATGATGACTATAGCGAAGCATGTAATTACCCAACATTGAGGGTTAAAACTGATCTCGAAGCGCCCGATGTGAAAAATGAGGACAATGAAATGCTCATGGACCCGGGGGACCCTGACAGGCCGGAGAAAAGTCAAGAGCTCACTGCCTCTGATCTCTTAGAACCAAAAATGGAAGTCATGGAACAAGAGGCCAGCGACGAAGAGCGCACCAGTTTCCCTCCCATGTATTATAATGAGAATAATGCACTAGCAAACCCTTTCGCCGCCCTGCAAGGTACGTGTAAAGCTGTTTATAAATAACATCTAAAAATTACAAACCACTTGAAATTAATATTGTATTTTATCGTTTGACAGGTAACATGGATCTCATGGCTGGAATAACTACGGAATTACGGGACGAGAATGCGGAAGGTAATTATTTTATCAATAATTGCCGTCACCATTTTTTTAACATGCACACGTCGACTCGAACAGCCGCGCCCCCGGCGAACCTCTTTTAGCGAACAATAGAACCAACGATTCGGTCGTAGAAGAGAGCGCGCGCGGTTTCGCAGTACATTGAGTGAGTCAGGTGGCTAGGCGCGCGGGTGTCGTGCCGACGCGCTGCCCGCACGCGACGCAGCCGCTCTCTCGCCGTCGACCTTTACCGACCATCTGCCGATCGCAAGCCAATCTTCATATCGTTCTGTGATATCAAATGCTAATCATAATCTAGATTTCTAAAATGAACTTCCTTTTTAAATCAATCAGTGTTAAGAAATATTTGAATCCCATTAGAGACACAAAACGATGCAAGGATGAAAAACTGCATGGTCTCTTTGTTAGCATTTGAAGGTAGTGGACGATATTTTTGGGTGGCGGCGGAGAGTGTACGGTGCGTGGCGGACGCGCAGCGAGCAATGCCGATGGAGGGCAGTGGTGCGATCGTGGTGTTGTTGGGTTGGCAGCGGGCGGGTGCGGCTTCGGGGGCGGCGGGGCGGTGGCGGGCGGTGCGGCCGGCGGGGTGCAGTGCGCGGTGTGCGGGCGGCGGTACAGCAACGCGTCCAACCTGCGCCAGCACGTGCGGTTGATCCACGAGGCGCAGCCGGTGGTGTGCGCCACCTGCGGACGCAGCTTCAAGACGCCGCTGTACCTGCGCCGGCACACGCTGGCGCAGCACCCGCCCGCCGGGCTGCGGCTCAAGCAGACGCCGCCGCCGCTGCCCGCACTGCGGCCCGCGCACCAATACCAACAGTAGCCGCCGACGCCCATCGGCGAGTCGCCCGCGCGCGCTCTTTCCTACATCCCCGAGGAGGCTCAACTGTGCCAGCTCCTTCAATAAACAAATATTTTTCGAACAATACGTTGACGCCCAAACCAATCATGATGTGTTTCTAGTACTTGAACCCACGTTATGTTGAGTGAATCCGAACCAGATCACTCACTTCTTCTAATCAATATATTCATATTATAAAAGAGATACAACATTACCTAAGCTTAAGTCTGTTTTGTGGTAGAGGGTACGTTGCGTCTCGCCGTTGGGCGATGTCATGAAGAAGTGGCTTATAAAGTCCTAACGAAGACTGTCAATAGATTTATCTAGTCTGTGATCGGAGTGTCGCCGGGGGCCTATTTGCCATCACACCTCTCCGCTTATTGTGTGCCTTTCTACAATATACCGAGTGCCAGATGTCGTGCTCTTTTAGGGAGACCCCATGATCCTTCTAGTTTCACCTCAATAAGGGCGACTTATCTGATTTTTGCATGCATGTAGTTGTTGACATATGAAAGAGGAATAGTCACTCTTATTTCAATCGAGCTATATAATTAAGTAAATATAGTGTTTAAATCGAGAAGAGAGAGTTGAGCACTAACTAACAACGTTGTATTTAATTATATGAAAATACATATAATATGAACAAGAAAGCGTTATGTTAATGACGCAACTATAAAGTTGTCCATAATAAGTCATTGAACATAAAAATGAGACAGCGAAACGTTGTATGGGAATATACTTAAACAGAATAGGTTTCATGCATCAGTCGGTCTTTAAGTCGATAATGAGCAATAAAATGTTATGAGGCCATGTTGACTCATCCGTGGGATAAGGTTCCCACAAAGTGACTAATGGGGTCTCGTTAAAGGCATCACACGAGTACCTTCCTTTCTGACAATAGACTGATTGTTGTTAAAGCATTTGTTGCGACCGGTGCTGATTTTACATAACATAAAATAGGTTATTTACTGGTTACATAATGTTTATACATACATACGTTATACACGATATCCACAAGGGTTCGACGCTTTCCGCGGCGTCGCTGCATAGATAATAACTAAGGTGTATTTTCTTAATAGAGTATAGTTTTTTGTACTGAAAGCGCCCCGGGGAGCGTCGGCCACGTCCGTTTGATTTGTCTGAGGCGCGGGCGCAGGGCGCTTGCGCTTGGTGCACACGCTCGCGACATACAACAATAGTGATATTTTTATACACAATAGTTTTATCTTTACACAATGTTATTGTTGACTGATTGGATGGCTCCCGGTATATAGTTTGTACAAAATCTGATGTAATGAAGAGTTATTAAGTCTTCTAATTCATATATTAAATATTTATAGGTACCTATTAATTTATAGATATTAAGATGAAAATTAATGTTTACGTTTCCTTAACTTTATAAGAATACATTTTTGCTTTATGATTTTTCTTTTATCATATGAAGAGAATAGTCAATGTTAAGGGGATTTCGATGTGAAATTTGAATAATTATAAATATTCGCTGAAACCGCGGAGTAAGGATAAGAAGTGTTGCGTATCACTATACTTTTAAGTTACATTTAATAGAGTCATAATTATACTTGCCATAATTCCCAAAATACCAGTGTCCGCGTTAGGAGTCAACCCCGCTGCCGATAGACAACCGCTATTGGGACTCGAATTTTGGAGGAATTATCATCGGTTATTTCATTCGACGTTTCAGTTTCAAAATGCGGTTGCCATAAAAATTAAGTCTAGTCATTATTTAAAAAAAAAACGTTTAGATGGACACTTTGATAGGGTTGTGAATTACAATATTAGTTTTACGTTTCGACGTATGTAAATTGCGAGAGGGATTAATGTGATCGATCTCAGATAACTTGTTTCCATGATCTCTAAATTTTAACTTTGCATTTATTTTTAAAATATATTGTCATCGTGAAATCGACTATGATGAGTAATAATTGCAATAATAAATATTTAATATAAATTAATCGCTTATACGTATTAGTAATTGTAATTTTTATAAAAGCGCACTCATAATAACTTCTAAAAAAATCAATTAATTAAGAATGCAGCTGGAGAAATATTTTAATCAAAAATATAAATAAATGTATAGGAAAACGAATCTCTTTCACGAAGCTGAATTTAATAGATATTTATGGATCTAGAAATTTGATAATTATGATAAACATATTATTTACTCTATTGCTTACATTTTGAATACTTTTATTTTAAATCTCTTGTCTTATATAGCTTTAATTTGATAACTATTTAAACTTGTTATATTAATTTTATAATAGAGAAAATCATGTTGATTTGACTATATTTTTATGCCGCCTGCTGTTGTAAATTTGTAATTGCATTATTCAATATTTCATACAAAATAGTTTATACCATTAACGTTCTTTTGTCTCAATATTCTTTAATGTAGCTTAAAGCTATTGATATGTTATTCAATCTCTATACATTTTCACTTATATTTTTATATATGAAATCTGTTTTTTTCTGTGCAATAAGCGTTGTGCAGTTTTATGTACATATTATGTCAGTGTAATTTTTTTTACTAAATATCGAAAAAATAAAGTATTGCAAATAATTTATGACTTTAACTCTTCATATAATACTAGTAGGCATATTATTAAAATATGTTACCATAATTTTCTTGTAGTTCATGATACATATGAACATTGGTAAGTTTCTTCTTTTTAATTGTTGTATGTTGTGATAAGTATTTAGTATAAAAAAATTGTGTGTGTGTGCAGTTCACACGCAGTAGAAGTGAAACTTCAGTGAATATACTCGCAGATAATTCTCTAACTTTTATTCATATAAATATAATTCCTTTAGCCTACATCCGTCAACATATTATAATTCAAAATAGACTTCTTAAGTATCGCTTTCAATTTTTCACTGTTTTACTCTAAAAAATATTATTATCAGTTTTATTTCGGCCCAAATTGGACCTATGTTTAATCATCGGTCTTATTGACTCTCTAATCTGTGCTGCACAATGTAAAACTCGTATCTCGTCCTCTCGCAGACTTATTCCTATAGATTTATGTTTATGTCTTTTTAGTGTCGCTTTTTCGTTTCATCGAGTTTCAAATCACAACGATTCTAAAGAAGTTTCACTTCAAAAACGAATTAATACTAATGAGCATTAATTATAGAACCGTACATATGGACGGACCATATTTCTATGCAGATTATTATAATCGCCTTATGTTAATTGAAAAACTCATATACAGCTAATTCTAATCTAATTAAATTTTAAAACGCAGCATTAATTTAAATGTGTATATATATATATATATATGTCCTTATATGAAGAAAATAATAATAAATTTGCTAATTCGTTTTTACGTGAATATATTAGATGAATGTTTTAGGAGATATCAGACAACCAACTATCAATGTCCTATTTTTAGAGAGTCAAGAATCATCCACACAAAATACTTTTAAACGTGATAATATAAATGCTGACTTAATAAATTTCATTCTATTCCTACATACGCCAATCTATCCATTGATATATGACACTAGTTTCGTCAGAATCATTATAAAAACGCGTATTTTATGTGTTTATTTTTAATACGCAGCAAATACCCATAAACATTTTTAGTCTAAGATGTAGACACCCACAATATAGAACCTTATATCTAACGTTGGTAATGCTTGTATTCTACATAAATGGTCATGCATTCTACATTTGGAATAGTATTAGTTGAAAATGAAAAGTAATTTCGCATAAATACCATATTTACCCATTTATTATATTGGCTATAAGTACATCTTAAGAATTAAATTATATTAAGCCCTCCTCTTTATTTGCTCACAATATTATATATAACAGATACACAAAACATTAAGTTTCTTGGTAGTTCATATTTATTGCAGGTATGGATATTATTAATTTGTATACTCATAGAAAACAAATGCCTTAAAATATCAGTCTTCCCTCTATATATGTAAAGTTCAAGATGCTATTGAAACTCCTCAGCTTTCTAAATTAAAAATATTCGAGCAAATAATTTCACCCAATAAATTAAAGAAAGGAATTTTTACTTTCGTCGAATATCTTCCTTAATCAAAATTAAAACCCTCTTAACTTTAGTTGGTTTATAATATAAGTAATGTATTTAAATGTTATATGTTTTAGCTCTAGGAACAAGGTGGGATGGCAGACGCAACCGTCCGGTGCCAGACGCCGTGTGGCTAGAACAACACCGGCGCGCCTTGCCATTCGTCCTGAAACGGGAGAACGAAAGGGGCGCCGCGGCACCCAGACTTGTAAGTTGATAATATTATGCACGGCAAACTTGTCATACGTTCACCAGTGAAATATTTGGTTTGATTCAGAAAATTTGAAAGTCTGCTTTTTGCTAAAAAGTGAACAAGAAAATGCATTTATATGTATAATTCAAATGTCTATATTAAACTATTCACCAGACAGAAGTAAATACGAGTGAAACATGGTTCTTGTAAAAAATGTAAATTCTATTCATGATAAAACATACATATTTTAAAATCATTAATCTCTTTAGGATACAATAAAATTTATGACTATTTGACAAATAGTTTTGTTTAGTAAATATTAATTTTCGAATTCTTTGTAGTGATTATATTATATAGCGTTTTTCTGTTAAAATCTATGTGTTTGATTTACAACCGCACAAATACCAATGTCAGCACTTAACATGTAATTACCGCATTATTTTATACATTATAACAATTCAGTTCGCAAACGCACTCCGACGTGCTCTAACATTTCTGAACTCGATAAACCATTTTCATCAGACTTGCGTGTTTACCTTCCTACAACCAATGTACTGCAGCAGAGCTGGACCCATACACTATGATTTTTCCAACTGTTCTACATAACGTGTATTGACGTCTTATCGAACTTCATTGCCATAATTCCGGTTACTTTAGTCCACGTGATGTTCAGGAAAACTGTTCAAAGAAATAATGAATAATTAACATATTGTTTGTAAACTATAATACGTTGTAACAGAGGGTAGTCATAATTTAATAGGGCATTTTTCCGAGGACCGGACAAATAAAAACTCAGAATAGTATAGCCATAAAGCATTATAAAAAGGGAAATTATGTACAATACCTATATGAAAAGTTTTCATATTGGTGTTTATAAAAACTTTACACTAGGCCATATACGTTGCGGAGATGCGAGTAATTATATCATACCAATTTATATCCGATAAAGATCATACCGACTTATACCGAACTAGCGGGCCGCCCCGGCTTCGCACGGGTGTTTAACAAAAATTTCAAAATAAATTTTTTGAAAATATAATATAGTTTATGTCATCCGGGGATAGTGTAGCAGCTCAACAGTGAAAAAAATTTCAAATCGGTTCGGTAGTTTCGGAGTCTATTCAATGCAAATAAACAAACAAATATTTCCTCTTTATAATATTAGTATAGATAAACAAATAAAATTTTATTTGTTTATTGCACAGCTGGCATGCAGACAAACTGCCCACCTAATGGAAAGTGGGTACCGTAACCTATAGATATTTGCAACACCCGGGGTGAAGCCAACGCGTTGCTAGCCTTTAGGAGAAGGATGTGATAGAAGGATAAGACAGGAGGAATGGGATAGGGGAATGAGATACGGAGATGGGATACGGCAGGGGAAGTGGGCCATCAGAACTCGCACTAATCATCCGAAACGGAATTAGCTCGAGGCTAACCGAGCCGATACTTTACGTGTCAAATTTGCTAAGCATGCCAGGGGTTCGAAAAATGGGGAACCCATTTATGGACTTTTATTATTTACGTTGTGGGCATAAGTAAGAATAATCAGTAAAAGAATCAGACGGCAATGAACCGTCGCAATTTTTTCGCCATTCTCGTTTATCGTTCAATGTCAATGCAAAATACATAATTATTCCGATACCATGGTATTGAAACGTCCCAAAGATAAAATAGTTGTTTATAGCTGGATTCACTTGTTTATTTGTCTTCTGCGTCATTTGTTTATCATTTCATAGGGCATAAAAGGTCCTTTAAGGCTTTATGCTCACATATTCTTTTCGACGTGAGAACGTGTAGCTATGTGTAGTGAGTGTCACGTTTGTTTATCGACATGATCGTAAACCGGCACTGCGTGGTCGTAGTCGAGGGTTTATTCGACGATAAAAGTCGAATCGCAAAAGACTCGAGGGTTTTGTGAGGTTCGAATCTGACCAACCTGGTTTTTACTACATTTTTGCTGACAGACAAAATAGGAGTCTTCTTTTAGACAAAGCTAAAAATACATATGTTCTTGCAAACGCAATTTGATAATTGAATTAAACACCAACATTGTGAAAGATCAGAACCAAATTCCAATTTAATTTAAATTTCAAATTAAAGAAACTCCTGTACTGAATTAAAGAAACTGTACGACTTGTTTCAACATCTTCCACGGTATATGAATTGAACAGTTCACTTTATAGAAACTTTGTAAAAAGTATATCTTCTTTCGACCAAAATTAATCAATTTGATTGAACTATATAATATTATGTTAAAGGAGTCATGAACCGTTTTGACCCTTGCTAGCGATAGTTCTTTCACACCGTTGATATTTAAATACTAAATTAATTATCAAATTGTGTTTGCAAGAACATAATTATCTAATACTGCAATCCTTCGGACTTTGGAGCCTTCCGGACTCAAAGAACGAAAAAGTGGATTTTCATCCCACCTCTATGGAGCCGTTCATTAAAACATTGATTGATGCACATTTGGCTGATTCATCTCTTCCTAACCTATTTCGGTTACGGCGATTGCTTCAGTTAGGGGCTGTTCGACGTTCACGCAGGTGACTTGCGTGGCGAACTTTATACGAAACGAATACGCGCTTGCATCTTGAACACGGCAGAACACCATTCACAAAATTGTAACTAATAGCCACTGTTGGTCGGACCTTAAGTACCACGTGTCCTAAATCTAGCTCGGTGCGTCGACGGGATTCAAATTCTCATACTCTAGCTTTCACTTGGAATCTCCAATCGGAGCGCTTCTTCGCTAATATTTCCAATCAATTGAGATCAACGTTGCACTTCACCATCTGACGCTTGTGCACGTTTGTGTCGTAGCAATTGCCCATCTTGCTTTCGTTTGCCATTTACAAGTTCTCAGTGAAATATTCGTTTTGTTACTCTTTCTTCCGCCATCTGAGAATCGTGACCAAACTATCGTATTTAAATAGACCATTTATTTGTAACAAATCATGAAAATTCACAACTCATATCGTACTATTTCTGGCCATGAGTCTCACATCACGATATCATGAAGTTCAACAGTGCATAAAACACGCTCTTACGTGACCAAATCTGTTGGTTTAATATTGACATTCTATATTTTTTTGGCAATTGCATCTATGGCAGGTTCATAGTTGCATGTAAATATCTAATATATACTCAGCTTATTAAGATAGAAAGCTGTATACAAATACAGTAGATATAAATAAATAAACCATGTGACAAGGCAACTAGTAATCGATTTCTTTAATAATAATTTGATAAAGAAGTATATCAGCAAAGTCTACACCTTAATCTGATAGGAAACACCTTTGTATATTGTCACCACGTGCGAAATAATGAGGCGAATATATTTCTCATAGTTATCTACATACTTATCGCACGTATAGGTTATCTGCTTACATGGGAACAATACCACACCAGCGGCTCCAAACGTCATTGAAACGATAAAATGCGAGATTCATGTCAACCTCTATGATAACGCGTTTCGCGGACATGACTCTTCTACTGTCCAATTGCGACGCAAACTGTGGTCAACAGTACACCACTGTTTAATTCTTTTAAAATGAATGTTCTTTTATAAAATTAAATATGCATCAACGCTTAAAATTGTCAAAAATAATTATGCTCAGCCATTATTACTATAGTAACGGACATACTTTTTATGGATTTTCCGAAACCCCATGATTTGAATATTATTTTTAGATTATTAGATTTGAAAATACACTATAGATTCTATAGTCCATAATAATATACACATATTATTATTGTAGAATTGTACACCAAAAGATTTTCTAGTTCTAGAGTCTAGACGACGTCACTGATGGAATGTTGCAGTCGTCCGGTCGGATGAGGGTTTGGCACCCGGTTTTGTAGTGCAGGTGTCATTTTCGTTGATTTTCTATGAAATACTTGCTAGACAAAAAATTCATTGAATATTTTTAGAAATTACACCTTAACATGCTTGTTTAATATCTAAACTTTAATAAAATTATGTAACTACGGAGATGTCAATTGTGAATATTTTAGTGAAATATTTTCCAATTATAATTTGTGCCTTATTTTTACTATAAAATGTCATCAATCGATATTGTTCGATCATAAATCATTTGTTTGAAGTTGACTATTTTCATTAAAAAAAAACTTGAACAAAGTCGGCTGCTGTTCTTGTGATTGTGGTCCGTCCTTATTGAAAGGGAGTTTATTAGTGTTCTCTCGCGTTCACAGATAAAGCTCGGCGAGGGCGTGGAGATCCGCGAGGAGCTACTCCGCGGCGTGAAGTGGGGCGACTACAGGAAGGTGACGCGCGGTCTGGCGGCGGCGCTGTTCTCCCCGATAGAGCTGGCGACGTGTTCGGTGACGGGCCAGCGGTGGTCGCGCGCAGGCCAAGAGTCGCGGCCGACGAAGCCACCGCTCGACCGGCGCCGCGTGCACGCGCTCATCTCGTACGTGAGCCGGCACTTCCCGGACGTCGAGGTCAGCAGAATTAAGCAGGTGCTAGCCTACAAGTGCAAGGAGAATTGCGCTGCGCTCAGGATGAGAACGGCCAGGTGACATATCTTTTACAAAATACATTATTCATCTTAACATCAAACTGTGCATGCATATTCATTGAAAATTGAACGGGTATTGTGTAGCCTGTTTGGGTATGCTTATCTCTTAACTGTCTGAACATATATTTTTTAGTCTTATCATATTGAGTTAGAGTAAGTTTGTAGTATTCTTTAAGAACCGTAAAAAGAGGCCTTCAAATTTACTATAACTCAATATGAATAAGACCGATAGTGTTATACCTATGAAAAAATTATAAATTAATTTACCATGGCATGATATACTTCATACGTAACAAAAATATTTTCTATCACTAATGAACACTTCTAAGGTTTAAAATTAGCAAGAATAAACTAACGTAATTATTCTTATAAAGCCTATTTTAAGGAAACACATGAGATATATAAGATGTTATGTCTATAATAACTCACATGATAGTAATTAATAACATAATACCTACTTGATTGTAATTTACTTTCAAACGATGCCGACAACAAAGAGATAATTCGCTATATAATTTTATTTTACTGACTTTTAATATTTTCGCGAAAAGACGTTGGTACATCATAAGGGCAATGACCTATAGGCCCAAATCTGACAACATAATATATAAAGATATAATTAGAACGTTAATCATATTGTTTCATAGAAGCCTAAACGACAATACTATACTTATCCCTAGTTATATAACATTATACTAGAATTTTTCCTGCGGCTACACCGTGTGATAAACCCTATGTAATAAGCTATATGTTACTCACATAAAAACTAAATTAGGTTTTTATATATATTAGACCTAAAACTTTATTGTTTCTGGTTCAATTCACAACAATAACGAAGAAACTAGGTCCATATAGTCTAAACAGCTGCCCAGCAAAACATAGAGATGAGTCGAAGCCAACATGATTTAAAGTAATACAATGAATGACTTGTTTCCTATGACAACGTATTTGTTAGTAAATTGAAAAAAAGCGATTGCAGCGCCATCGTTTAGCTAATCTGTATATTTTATGGAAACGATATCATTTTTCGGGATAAAATACAGTGTGTATTACAAAAAAACTAAGTGTTTACTCGGGTTATAAGCCAGCACTATGTCGAGTTTCATTCATAAACGTTCAGTAGTTTCCAAAAGAGATGCGATCGCAGCGCCATCTTTTTTGTTATTTTCGTCTATCCCATGGTAACCACGTCATTTATGGGGATAAAAAGTATCCTAAGTTACGCCCCGGGATATAAGCTAGCTCTATATCGAGATACATTTAAATCTGTTCAGCAGTTTTCACGTGATGCTCTAACAAACAAACAGATAAAATTCTAAAAATTACATTTTCGGAATCTGTTCCGAATTTTTCATCCTGATTTTTTTCACATTTTTAAACGCATTCTACAAACTCGAACCATTTACAAGTTTATTGTATAGATAACCTAGAACTTTCCCCGCAGCGTTGCGCTGCGTAAAGCTTGACTTCTTATTTTGGAGAACTCGGAGATAATTTTTCTCCAGTCTCCAAAAAGCATAATTTGCTTCTTGATCAGATTTGCCAACTATTTATTAATTTCCTAATTGCGCGTTGAATCGATAGGGCACGTGTTACAATAAATTCTAATATTTGACATATAAAAGAACAAGCATTAAAATAAATAAGATATCATTTTATCATCTAAACTCTTAAGTAACAATTAATGCGTTGACTCTTTTTACTTGTAGTTACGTATATTGTATTGTATTGTTATATCTACGTATGATGTCATAAGTTTGTACGCTCGTAAAAAATTTATGAGACTGCGTCGTTTTAGTTAATTTAGAAAAAATATCGCAGCTGATTGGACTGTCTGCTTGACAAGAATAAAATACAGTTTATTTTGTTCAACTTGAATTTCTTAATATATACACGAAAATAGTATTAATACACACTCCGCATTATTATTATTACACATATCCATATACGTATTTAGAATCAATAGCAATGGACACGTTGTATAGTTGATAAGCTATCTTCATATACCATGCCATCCATACTTATCACCATGGCCCAAAGTCAATTACACGTCGAAATTATGTGATTTATGTATAAACAATTGATATCTTAATCAGAGTCACACGTCATCGCGCTCACAGAAGGTTCAATAAAAACATGGGTGTTTTGGATTAATATATGTTTAGGCTGTTCACGCATTTATTTTTAGCGATTATTTTATTTTAACTAAAAGTTAAATGTCTATGCACACAGGCCTTAGTCTGCTATAGCGCATCTGGGTGAATCTCTTGAGCGGCATCATTGTCCGCATAACGTTTTCTTAAAACTCGTGCTAGATCGTTCAATTTTTGCTTACAATATCACTGATTAATGTTCATTATTGTTACCAACAAGGCACTTGAAATTCTTAAGAAAGATTTAAGAAAAATCCTGGTTGCGGCCAATTTTGATTGCGAATAGATACGGGAGATACGCCTATCTATGTGTTCGTTCTCTTGTCTCAGTGCATAATTTTAAATAAACCTTCTGTATCTAATTTCTTTGGTAATAATAAGGGTCGTTTGATAATGTCGGTAATTAACACTTTTGTCGATAGTGTAGATTTGATTAATGAATATTAGTACAAAAAAGTTTGATTTGTTTATTGATAAATATAATATATTGTATTAGCTGTAAAAATATCACGAATGTAATATATGTAAAGAGCTCATGGACGGACATCTGCAACACCATGATGTTGCATACACGTTTACGACTTTTGACCTTTTTAATACAACACTTATAATAAGTATCACACGATTTTATGCTAAACAGTTTAAATGTGAACTTTTAACATATACAAAGGCTTTCCAAGAAGCTTTAAGTTGGTATATGATTTTTTTCTATAATCAAACTAGCTGTGCGTCGCGGCGTCATTTGAAAAAAATATATCGACAACTTATAGGTCATTTAAATAATGTAATTTACAATATTTTTACATCTGAATGTACATATGTTACTGTTTTCAAACATGATTTACTCATATGGTTGGGGCTTTGCTTCTCTGTGTCACACATATACCGTGTTTCTCAATAAACATACCATATAATATAAAAATAAAGTTTTAAATGAGACCAGTAATTTTCAAGTTTTTAGTACTCAAAACAAAGTCCTCTCTACTCTACTCGATCAAATTCGCATAGATAAAACACATCGCACCCTTAAAATTATAGAGACCTAAATCAAAATATTGAGTAATTGGATTTGAATATCTATTATATAAAAATATGGTACAAAATTGAATAACTGGATATTTTGAATTAGGTCTCTATAATTCTAGGGGTGCGACATGTGTTTCTAAGTTTTCTCCGCAAAACTAACAAATGTATCGATAATTATTTTTATCAGTGTATATCCTCTCTATGAGTCATTTATACCTACGTCTTATTAAATGCAAAATAACGGTGCATGCGATCGATTGTGTTATTTATAGAAAGTGACTCCTTTGTAAACACCATATTTGATAGTATCAACTTTTATTTCTTTGCCATTATAATGAACAGAAAAGGAATATACGTGATTTACTTGATTTTTGAGCTTAAGAAATTGTATGATGAATGAATGGTAATTGTGAGAAGTCATGAATGGTGTTTCCCGAAATAATCGGTCATGCTGGACGTGAGCCTTTTTAAGTTTATTACGGGTATCCCAGTCATATTATGTAAGTCTGCATCCAGCCGTGCTTTATTTCTCATTGGTGAGAAGAGCTATGTTTATCCATTTCATTGCCAGAACTTTAAAGAGAAAATGATTTAACATAATATAATTCTTTATTTCTTCTTTAAGTACACTGTAATATGAAATGAAACATGTGTATGTCAAGTGACATATTAATTGATTTATTGTTTATGCACTAATGATTTCTTTTAGGCTTATATTTTTAAAGTATGAAGATTACAAGTTACTTTAATGACTGCTCTCAAACAAAGTATAGATAGAGCCTACTTGAACAAAAGAGTCAAATGAAATGAATCGTTTTTAAAACTTGTGTGCCTAAACTTATCTTAATTACATGTGGATTGCGTCTGTGTGATTAATATTAATATACACCTTTATCTTCTCCGGCTCCCTTTAGCTGGCTTCATCCTGAGAGCTCGAGGCTCGGTCTACATATTTTGTTCATCTAAGTGCCTGCTCTTTTACATTTTTTTTATTGAATGTGTTCAGCATACAGACAGATGATCCACCCGATGGAAAGCAGTTGCCATCGCCTATGGACATTTGTACCACCAAAGGTGCTACCAATGTGCTGCCGCTTTCTAAAGGGAGACTGGAACCTAGCCGCTAATGCCGGAACACAACTCACGGTGGCATACTCTAGACCAGGGCCGGTAGCCGGCCATCCAGACGGGCAAATACCCTACCACCTGGCTGGGTTATTTTCTCGCCTCTTACGACAGGCCGCCCGGCCGCAGGAAATTGTATTGTTTCTCCGTTCCTGCACAGATAGAAATAGAATCCGTGTAAGACCGGACTGGATGGCTACCACCCCTGGTCTAAAGTATGTCGCCATAACAACCTTGAATTGTGTTTCGGCATTAGTGGCCAGGTTCCAGTCTCCCTTAAGAGAGCAGCAGCGCATTTTTAGCACCTTTGGTGTTGCAAATGTCCATAGGCGATGGTAAACGCTTTTCATCAAGTGGGCGGTCTGCCTGTCTGCTGACCCCCTGCAATAAAAAAAAGGTTAAATTACATGAATATATAGTAAAACTACGTTGTAACTGTTTTAAGCACAATAATTTATTTGATTTTTATTATTCCAAAGATGTCAAGTGTCAATGAGTATCGTTAAAGTTTTATTTAGCCTACCGCCAAATTGTTAATTGTAATTTTTTAGTTTTAATATTGTTTATGGTTATCATTTACTCTATGGAAGTCTAATCTGATTTACCATCGCTTCGCAACATGTTGTGTCTTGAAGAGACCGCGCTTAAAACCGTTAAAATGTAGTTTTATTATGTGTACTAGTCGCGAAAACTTAACAAAATATTACATGAATATAGTTTTGAGAAATTATTGTAGAATGTGCTACCAAGCCCATTGGTTCGAGTCAGTGCGTAATCGTCCACATTAGCCGCGTACAATATGACTAGAGGCAGTAATACAATTTGTAGCAGGCTTTCTAACTGTTTCAGTGATTCGACCAACTACCTGCTGAGTGCGGCCGCCCGCCCGCCGCCCTGCGACGTCGGCGCCGACGCGCCGGCTTCCTCGCGCTCCTCCTCGTACTCAAACTAGTGAGTTATTTATTTAGGTTTATGGCTTGGCAGCTAGGCCTTTAAGCCAGATCTTAGATTATAATGTAGTTTCTTCATTTTCTAAGCCTATGTGTAGCACAGCTGAACTGTAGATTATCAGCTGGTGCTATTCAACGGAGTTCTTGTGACAACTCAAAAGGCCACATTCGACTATACAGTTCACATTTCTCATAAAACACATAATTACTACTCAAAAACTATCAATATCCTAAAACTATTGTTCATTTTACAGTAATATTACACATTTTTAGAAAATAAAACAGCACAGAACAGCATCTCCTTTCAGTTCCCGCCAAAAACTCCAAACTAGTGAGTACACTCCTTGAATCACTGACAAGACTACCCAATAGACAGAGACTGTACTGAGCATGGTAGATAAGTGTGAGAGAGATAGAGCGATCGTATGGCCAATAGTTGTTCTGCTTGTAGAATTGGATATTTGACACACGTTACAATAAATTCTAGAACAATGTTCATAAAAAGAGCCTGCATTTAATAATAATAATAAATAGTCGTGGTAGCGTAATGGCTAGTGTACGCGTCCCAAAGTCATAGGGCGCGGGTTCGATCCTGGCCGGACGGCATGCACCAATTAGCAGTTTTCTGACCTAATGTACATATTGTTACAATCACCACGTACTAACAACGGTGAAGGAAATCATCGTGATACAACCTTGCACATCTAGATAACCGATGTGTCAAACCTGCCAAACCGCCTTGGACAAGCGGGGTGGGTATAATGTCCGTTATCCCCCCTATAATGGGAGGTCCGAGCCCAGCAGTGGGACATTTATGAGCTGATATATCAATAATAGAATTAAGACTCAAGCTACATGGGTGGAATTGATAAATGGCATTACGTCGGAAGAAGCTGCAGCCCACCTCCTTACCTCCACACACCTTAGCCGCTGACATCCATGTTGCCCCTTGCCGACTTGTTGGGCATTTTTCGGGGTCCATGCAGGGAGTGGTGAGTCACCGTCTGCCCATTTTTCCACGTTCCTTGAATATTGCGACGGGTAGAAGCCACAGTCCCCAATCCGTAGTTCCACTAGGAGTTCATCCCAATAGCCCGATACCTTTTGTTCTCATTCCCAACAATAGTCCCACACTGACCGGGGCTTGTTCTTGGATGCATTTTTATATGGTGTACCTACTAATTACCAAACTATTAAACTCAATAGTTTTGTTTAGAAATTATCCGTTGAATAAAGATTATCTATCCTTCAAAGGGGCAGATAAAGTTATTTCTCAGGAAGTCCGGTTATTCGTCGGATAAAGCCTATCTGATTGTTTATCTGATGATTGAAAAATCGACCCTTAGTAAGATATAGGAACCGGACATCAGTTGTATTTCTATGTATAGGTACAATGTTTTCCCTTAGAAGATCATTTTCATACATTACAAACAGGATTTTTACAATGAATTACATTACTTAATAATGTTTAAATAACTTGGGGTCTATTTTTCCATCACCAGATAAAAGTTATTCTATAGAATAAAACACAACATAGGAAAATTAAAAATAATAGTTGCATGAATAAAACAATTGAATTGTTTCACTTTTGAATTTAGTCTAGTTATAATTTATTCAACTGATAACTTTTATCTAATGATTGAAAAATCGACCGCTAGACAACTTAGCCACATCTAAAAGTTAGATATTACAGTAGAAAATGTTTTATATTCATCATCTAAAGACACAATTTATCTAAAATTGTATTCAATAAATTTATCTTGTAAGAAAAACGACATAATTCTACTATTAATATGACATGTGTATAGTCATTTCTAAAAGCAGTCAATGTTGTTGTCCGCAGCGAGCCGTCGAAGGGTCCGGGTGGTGGGGGTGGAGGGGGCGGAGGGGGCGAGTTCCCGCCGCGGGGTGCGGAGGGGGCCGAGGGCGGGGGCGGCGGCGAGGGCGACGCGCAGTGATGGGCGCTGCGCGCGCGCACCCTGTTGCATATCAATTTCATATTCTTGTTATTTTTTACCAAAAAAAGAGAAATGTGAGGACGCCCGCCGCCCCGCCGCGGGGGCAGCCGTCGACGCCCTCGCGGCGGGCGCCCGTCTCAGATAATCATATTTATTTAGGTGATATTTTTCTATTGGCTACTGATAAGATTTTATCTCGTTATGCGCCGGCGGCGCGTTGTCGTGCGGACGGAGGGAGGCAGGGAGATGAGACGAGAGGAGGGGAGGGGAGGGGAGCTCTAGCAATAATTTATCAGGTTCCTAAGACATGTTTTCTAGTTAGATTCTATTGCACGAATTTTCGCGAACACTGCCGCTTTGTTTCTAAATTTGTTTTCCTTCGGACGCCTGGCGTCTAACGCTTTCTATTATAATTGTATTAATTTTAAATACGTCATATGAATCGAGTCATTTTTCGTCGTTACGTTTAAATTAAAATTTGTATATGAGGCATTTACGAGTAAGTGCTGTAAGAGGGACCGTTGCAATTGCAAAGTAAATATATCAAAATGGCATAATTTTTAGAGCTAACGTAGATATATTATAGTCATTTCGTTTTATAGGTGTAAATGATAAAGAATTTATTTTGGAGCGTCAGGTTTGGATATTGTAAAGTCTTCGGAGAGCTGTGATCAAGATGGATATAAAGCAGTCATATTTTTAAAATATACATTTAGGAGTTAAATCGTAATTATACAGAGCGTACGGAGTAACTGTACGGTGGCGCGTGCGCAACGCGGTCGGCGTGCGCAGCGCGCCCGCAACGCCGTTGCGCGCCCGCGCGCCCACGAGGATTCATCATATCAAAAAAGCAATAACTATTATTTGATAAATAATTATTTTTCATTTAAAAGAAAATACTATTTTAATCAAGTTGTTATAAAAATGTAGTTAGTGAATTAAAAGAATATCTTAAAAGTCCATAATCATTTTATAGAGTTCTTTTGAACGATTAATAAAAAGAATTATCCTCGATATTATAATAAATTATCACTAATTTAAAATACATCATATCATTATACAATCACCGAGTTGGTTTTTCACTATTTTATATCTAGTACATTTTGTACAACCTGACATAGACCATGTAGCGTCAGATCATTTGAACCGGCGATATGTGACGCCCCGCGGCTGAAACGGAACGCGTGTGTATGTTATTGGTAGGATTTATTGAGTTCGGTTGCCGATGGAAGTGAGCTTCGAGTAATGGTAGTGGTTCGCAGCGGCCGTTCATAGAAGGGCCGGTGCGCGATTGTGATATAAAGCGTAGGGCACAAGGGCGTAATCAAACGGGCTATGTACAAATATGCACCTTGCCGTTTCTATGGTCTGAGCCGTGTACACAGTACACACTATACGCACGTCTGTCGATCGACTCTAAAGAGATTGGTGTACCTATGTATAAGTTACAGTTACCAGAGTTAGGGTATATATAAGTAGTCACGCAGTGCTACCCGGTAAAATCTTACACGTTGTGTAATATTTTACGAAGCCAATTGAAGTCTTAATGCTCAATTTTGCCAAATTTTACTTGCCTTAAACGCGTCTTTTGTTTCATTTTTTGTTTGATGAACTTAGCAGACATTCCCGCCAATCGTTTCGGCGTTTAGTTATTGGAAATTAGGGAATGAACTGGTTGCTCAATATTTGGAATAATAACCGTTATTTTTTTTTGTTTTGTTTTGTTCTATACATAGTTTCAAGTGAAAAGTTTTCATGCAGTATGTGAATTTCGGCCAGAACAAAATTATATCATTAGAGAGTAAAAATGAAAATTTAATTGTAATTTAGTGTTGATAAATTGAGAGTTGAAAATAAATACGCAAGTATAAATACTTTGTGGGGAATGCTCGAGATGCAATATGTTAATTTAGTGCCAAATGATAAGTTAACTCGTAGCAATATAAATTGTATCCTAATGCTCTTGTGTAATTTCTCAAGTAGTGTTAATGACCTATGAGGTTTAAAGTTTTCTTTTTACAAGACTATAATATATTTATACAGGGAACGTGTTAGATATGTACTGTTTGGATTTAAGAGTGTTGTTGAGGTCTAATACTCATTAGCGTCGGGTGTTGAAATAAATATGGCGTTTATGTCGGCATGGTCTTTTGTCTACTAGCCTAATTTTGATACTCAATTTTCACGATTATACAGCGTTTGCATTGCCAAACATACCTCCATCTACAACAGGGCTTGCAGTCCGCCATGACTCGCAATTATTTCAACACTCCGGCGCACAAAGCACTGACAATGAGCAATGGAACAAGAGAATTTATTTACTCAAATAAGTTTTTTTTATAATTATAATTATTTACGATATTTTTACTAAATTTAATTATATACATTTATTTGCATTTTGTGACTGTAATGGCAGCTGTCCATGTTTCGATTAAATATTAGAATATTGCCACTGTTTAGGGTTTCATAAATTAAATACGAAGTAATTATATACATCGAACATGACACATTGGGCACAAATATTGTTAAAGATGCAGTTTCCTTCGCTTCCAGTTTTATTAGAAACGAAATTTTATATAAAATTGTTCCTAATTAAGTGTCGAATTAATTAAGCTTTTATTTTGAAACCCTTAATACGCATTGAGGCTAATTCTAACAGATGCGAGAACTGTGTGACATGGCGACGGAATTTTCTAAGTCATTACAATCGAAATATTCGAGATGGATGTATTTTATTATAATATATGTTGTACACACGCCATGAGACCAATACGAAAGTAGTCTCTTGTTCCTTATAACAATATAATGAAGTTACAATGTCGCCTCGTCCGTTCCCATCTGTTTGGCCAAGCCATTTTCACTGAGCGGTTAACTTAAAACTGTGTTTAAGGAGAGAACAACATCGATGCCACTGTGCTCTGTGTGGACACAGCGTTGTGCCAAAATTACGTGCTAGTCTTTAAAAACAAATGTTGTTATCATTTTCAGATTTTATTTAGTCCAGAATGTGTTTGTTCCTGTGCTGTGAAAATACTTTCTAACAAACCAACACGAGTTTGTGAGGGATGCGGTATGTTGTGGTGGAAGGGTGATCGATTTATTTCTTTGTTATTTTATGGTGCGTACACACAATAAGAGTGAACCTTAGGGAAAATAATAACACCGGTTTTTTATTATCGATACCTATTCACTGTCGATACATACTTGCTTAAATATTTTTATGTACATACATGTATTTTGTACATAAATGTATGGAGTTGGTTGTCACATTTTTCATAGCTGGAATACAATGATGTATAGTTGCTGACTGATATATGTATACTGCTAATAAATATTTGACTCCATTCCGTAATAGACCCCTGTCAATATCGATCAGTGAATAAATGTTAATAAAGTAAATTTTGAAAAACAAAAGGATCGGAGTTCAGAGACAAAGTCCTATTATACAAATGGTAAATGCAATGCTCAGTATTATTTAAATTGTACACCTGATTCGCTCGTTCTTGTTCGGTTGTATATACAGAACAACCAGACAGGTGAGTACAGACCATATTTACAAAACAAGGAAAACATAATATTTGCCAAATATGAAATGAAATGTGAACTATAGTTAAAATATAATTGATTTAATTGATCATTATGTTATGAATGGAATGTTTATCATAATTGCGTATTTAATGTATCGTCATGCAATAAAAAGATTTTAATTTTGCAGTCCTGTTGTTAATGTAATTAGTTGGTTGAAATAATTCATGCTATTTTCATGGGAGTCCCTCTGTTCTTTGTTATTAATAACACTCGTATTAAAAAATTAAAGCTGGCTGATAGTTTAATGTTTTTTTTATAAAAAGACTACACATTTTTTTTTCAATTATTAATTACCAGCAGATGCCAGCGACTTCGTCCGCGTGGTGCGGTTTTTTAACTATCCCACGGGAACTCTTTAATTTTTCGGGATTGACCAGGGATATAAGCTACCACCATACAAAATTTAATTTAAATCGGTCCAGTCGTTTCGGAGATTAGCCGGTCCAAACAGAGAAACAAAAAATTTGAAAAAATCTAAATTAGTTCTATTTCACTTCTTGCATCCTCCCCCTGACTCGGTTTTTAGCATTTTTTTTCATTGTACAAAAATTCGACCTCTACAGTTTTATTATATGTATAGATAGATAATATATTCAGCCTCAAACTTCTATGATACAAGTTATTTCAAATTTCTACCAACAATAAGATTAAAAAGAACCCGGCTTTAGTAACAGCACATGACTGCTTAGTAGAGAGTTTATCATAGAAAATTAACTACTGCGCAGCCTTCTGCGGCTAATTTCAAGAGACTATTAGTTTCAGCTCGGGCTTTGTCCAAAATATCTGCTGGATCCACATCGGTTTTGTTAAGGTTTTTATGACGATGATGCACGTAATTGTCGATAAATAGAGCCATGTCAGCAAATGGTTGTTAAATCTAATCAGGGTAGGGTAAGGGAAGCGCTGTGTTGGTTTGTTACTATATTTATAGTATTTAAATAGGGTGCACATTATTTAGCTTGAGCTTGTGCGTTATTATTATTCCAAATTGTTTATATAAAAATGTTATAATTATTTCTAAATTGTTATATAAATATTTTTATAAACGTAAAAGACAAAGGCAACTTAAATTATATTTTTGTTGTGCATTTATTATATCAAATTTTATCTATACTATACCACAAACTCATTGTGGACTGTAATGTCTGCGTCTGTGAAAACTGTTGATTAGGTACAGTAGATGGTTTTTTTATATATATTATATTGCTAATATTGTGAGTCAATTCTAGTAATGTTAATGTTATCCTTTTATTTAGAATAATTTTATGTTAATATACAAATTAATCTAAGATTGCTCAACCGAGATGCAATGCTAACTGCAATGTAGACATATGGAAATAATTTTATATTTGTCCTTTTATATGATTATTTATCTGATGTATCAGTTAATTCATTTGTGAGTTATGGCAGCGCATGTTAGTCTTATGTTTATTCTTAAGAGAGGCCAAATGTTGACTTGCTTATGTGAGACTGTTTTGCCAAGAATCAGAAAGTATATTATTACCTACATTGTTTTAAAATAAATGCTTTTATATAAAATATGTTTTATTTCTCTGGTTTCATGCAGCATTTCTTATTTCTTTAAAGTTTTTATATGTTACGTTAACTGGATAGTTGTATTTTTACAGCATCTGAATGGTGTTATTCATATAGCGCGGCGGCGGCTTCATGTTAATACTTCGCCATTGGTTGCTTTCTATATCTTACCGACCGTTCATTTGCTTTACTATTGCTTAAAATATGACATAAGCTCCATACAAGTAACATTAAAATTCAATCGATGATGAGCCAAGTAAATGATAGTAAGATATAGGAACCGGCCAGAAATCCATGCACTATATGGTAGGGGGCATAGATTATACACTATGTAGGAGGGTGGTAGAGGTAAGGAGACCCGTCTCATATGGGTGGAAAGTAGAAAGTGCTAAGTGCCAGCTATAAACAGTAAATATTTCAAATACCCTCCAAAATAGTGCTAGTGTAGGTAAATGGTGTGTATGAATGTAATAGTTGTTAACGGATTGAAGTATGCAGAGTTAGAAAATTAATATTTTTAATAATTTCTCTCTCTTTTCTTTCACCATATCCCAATTATTTGGGGTGCGCACAATATGTCTTTTCCTTCCACACTCCTCTACTCTAACATACGTCTTCTGTCACACCACATATCATCATATCATCCTTCACACAATCCATCCATCTTTTTTTTAATCTACCTTTACATTTGTACACATCTATCTTGAAGTTTATCATCATTCTTTTTGTCACGTGACTTTCATCCCTCCTCATTATATGCCCATACCAACTTAATCTTCTTCCTCTCAATTTTTCATTCACGGGTGCAACTTATAATTTAATATTTTTAATCATTTATAGTGTCATAAATCAACTTCTTCTTTTACGAGTCACTGCCAATACCACTACGGCGAAGTTGAAATGCACACCGTGGCAACTACGACTTACGGTAAATCTAGTGACTCGGTTTGTCTTCGACTTGACTTGAAATTTTTAAACCCGACCTAAAATTAAACCCTGTCCGGACGCTCCCCCGACGCCCGCTAAACTAAGACAAATCTGGGGAAACCCGTAGTTGGTGATAGTACGCTATTAAAAACGTTAACTATTTACGTAGTACAAAAATAATTTAGTAAATATTATATAACCTCAAAGAATTAATGTTATGTGAAAACGTGAAGAGTGATTTAATTTCGTGAATTTTGAACAATACCCTTAGTAGTTTTTTAATATTTGATTTTATACAACTAAAATATTTTAAATAATACTCTACAATACTATCTTTTGGCGCTCTCTTTATAATTTACCCTGATGCTAATGTGGCGCCACACGGCCACTCTAATTTAATGCAGTTCGATGGACACTTTTTCATATAGTATCTAGCATACAGAGATGGTTCTCCATACCTTTACCCTCTAGTATAAGGTTTGAAAAACCGAACTTTACCCGTACCTGTATGCTTAACACAAGTTTAATGCTGTAGCCTGTTATAGAATAAAAAAAGTGGTTCAGTGGCTTGACAGTAACATTTATTTTAGGTTGTTGTTTTCAATTGTTGTCAACAGCTGTCAGATACATCACTGATATAAGAGTTTTTGGCGGGAACTGAAAGGGGACGTCGTGCTGTGCAGTTTTATTTTCTAAAAATGTGTAAAAGTACTCTAAAATGAACAATAGTTGTAGGATATTGATAGTTTTTGAGTAGTAATTATGTATTTTTGTGAGAAATGTGAACTGTATAGTCAGATGTGGTCTTTCGAGTTTTCACAAGAACTCCATTGAATGGCGTCGGTTGTAGCCTGCAATACAACTTCGCTACTATACGAAGACATTATTACATCAGAATTGGCTGTATGGACTAAGATTCCTTTGCCTGCCTTTGTGGCAAATTTGAAAAACAACAAAACATCACTGATATAAATATTAATAATAAAACTCGGTATTTCTGATATTACATTCGTTTTCCAAATCGCAATTTATTCTTGTTCTTCACGGTATTAGATGGCGTTTCCTCAGCCTAACGCACAAAGAGGTTAGGTGGTAATTATTAAAAATAATCAGACTAAGCATATGCATATGCATTGGTATGATACAACTATATGGATTGCATTTTTGCAGAATTGACAAATAGAAAAATCTTAGAAGAACTACAGTTAAAGAAGCAAATGCTCTTGAAACAAGGTGCAGTGGCTCCTTTGACAGCTACCTCAATATCATTAACACAACCAAGCCCCGTCAGCCAGTTGCCTATGTGCTCAATTCCACCAGTTTCTGCCACTGCTGTGAGTCCTACTTTAACTTTAGATAGGATACAAGCTAATCCAACCTAACTAAATTAATTGTAAGATGCCCTAAGGCTTGCAATAATCTAATTGTTGAGCTAAGCATGAGTTGTCTGATTATCCTTGTTTATTGTAATTACATTTAGTTTTAAATACAAAAGGAGATTAGGGTTTTCTATCCTTAATGAAGGCTTTTATAGGGTGAATGATGTCTAATTTGACATCTTAAAATTACACATGTTTTATTTGTAACCTAAGAAAAACATTAAATAGTTGAACCGATGGATGATCAGTTATTGATTTGTGAAATAATTTTTGATATTTCAGGGTTTCCCCCAATTGCCTGAAGCTAATATTGTGAATACAAGTCATAGGGCAGCTCTGCAGCACGCCAACGCTACATCTTGTGGATATTTTGTGTCACAGGACTCATCATTTGGCAATCAAATACTGCCTGTTCTGCCAAGATTTGACAATAAGTGAATATGTCAGCTGTGATTAAACTGAAGACCTTACAAGGACATTTGCAAGACTTGAATGGTTTCACAAAACCAAAGGTCCAGTTTGAACAGTATGAGACACCAGCACATATTGCTGCTGTTGCACTTTATACCATTCAGGT
Source organism: Dendrolimus houi (assembly GCA_039645545.1). NCBI lineage: Eukaryota > Metazoa > Arthropoda > Insecta > Lepidoptera > Lasiocampidae > Dendrolimus > Dendrolimus houi. Next base: position 7,290,660 of record CM077127.1, on the reverse strand, counting down.
AAGACAGGTTATGGTTTAAACTCAATGAGCAAGCTTGATTTTTATTTAATAAAGTTCAGTACATGAATTAATTACAATTAATTTAAGATTATATTATTTAAACCAGGGATTCCCAAACTGTTTTGGGCAAGAGACCCCTTTTCCAAAATAAACTTATACTTCAGACCCCCTTAGCCAAATTACTTTAAAAATCATATTTCTATTTTTTTCATATTGGTACAAAATACTTACCAATTTAAGAACTTTGCAGTTGATTAAGTGAGTAAACTTGACTTACTATTATTTTGTCATCAAAATTACATAATTAGTACACTTTTTTTAAATTAGTATGAGTTTTTCATCTTGTGTGAATTTGGGCATGCTTATTGACTTGTTGTTTTTTAAAAATACAATGATACTTCTTACTAAAATATTAGTCATTCTTATAACAAGTTGGTACACATAACACAACATCTTAAAAGTTTCAAATAAGAACTTGTGTTAATTAATAGGGGTCGATTTTTAGACCACATCGACCCCCAAAATCAGTTTTTGTTTATGTCGACCCCTGGGAAACTGATTTTAATTTATACATAATTGACAAATTTAATGTGGAAAACAAAATTTTAATATGTATGCTAATCACTTTATGTATGTCTTTTTCAGACCCAATATGGCTCCTTAGAGGATAAATTAGTCTTAGATGCAGGCTGTGGCCCCGGGATGCTAAGTATAGGTGCAGTGATGATGGGTGCTGCTTCAGTCACTGCTATTGATATTGACAATGATGCTCTTGAAGTATTACAGGAGAACATAGAAGATTTGGATATCAATAATATTGATACATTGCTGTGTGATTTTCTTGATGAGAAAACTTGCAGGTAGTAAATAATTTTTGAGAACCTTTATAATCTAGCTTATTTAGACCTTTAAGCTTTAATTTAATATTTAGCTTACTACAAATCTGTTTGATTCTCAAAAATTTCTCTCAAATATTTATGGTTTACATGTCAGAGGGATTGGTCCGAAAGTTATCCTTTGTATAATTACACTAGTAACTAGTATAACTTGCTCAGCTTTGGTAGGTAGTGTTTTTGTCTACCAACATTTAAGGTTGTAAAGTCATCAGTCATTATGGTTTTCATTTGTCAATTAAATTTGGCTTGCATAATTGTTTTTATATATTAAAATTAACTCCTATTTCACTTACCCTATAATAATAGCTAATATTTAATGTTTGATGCTGGAAAAAATATATTAAATAATAGTGTAAATGTTATAGATGGGAGAATTATTTTGATACAGTAGTGATGAATCCGCCGTTTGGGACTAAGAATAATGCTGGTATTGACATGAGGTTTCTTCAAATGGGACTTCGTTGCACTTGTAACAGTGTATACTCTCTGCACAAAAGTATTACTAGGTAATGCTCATTCCTTATTTTTAAGGGTTCCTATAATATCACATTGAAAGAGAAGATCCAAAAATTTTGAATTTTGATTAATTGAAAATCATAATAGATCCACACATAATATTATCAGCTTACCTATGTTCAATGTTTATCTCCGGATCCTAAACTATCAAAATTTAATGAAAATTGGTCTATAACTAAGATTATGAGAAGGGAACAAACTAAATCAACTCTTGTATTTTTATTTTGTAAGGATATGAAACCAATGTACCTAATCCATGTAAAAGAAAATTGATTGACCCATTATTTTAGTTTGTTGAAATTAAAACATTTTTAATTGCTTACAACAGCCTTTAAACAAACTGTACAATATTAAAAACAACTCTTGCTTAAATGCCATTGTTCTCACAGGTCGCATATTGAAAAGAAAATCAAAGAATGGGGTGTGAAGGGTAATGTTATAGCAGAATTGAGATATGATCTGCCATCAACTTACAAGTTCCATCGTAAACAGACTCAAGACATAGCTGTTGACCTCTGGAGAGTTTACCATTCAGATTCATAGCAAAACTTGTATATTTAGTTTAATTTTTATACCCACTAGATGAAATTAAAGTAATAACATATTTATATTTAAGATGAACTGTCTGAATATTATGAAATATGTATTGTTTAAATTTATTTTTTGACTTTTTCGTTTTGCTCCAGATTATAATCAAATAAATTATACATATCTGGTGACCCTGTACCAGTTAATATATTAGAAATTATTTTTTAATTTAGACTGCATACCATGCCATCTTAAATATTATTATAGTATATGAGCCTTATGAATCATTATACTTCATTGTTGGATAACTAATTTTTGAAATGTGCTAAGCATATTTTATTATTAAAAGATGAAATTACTCCAATAATAGTAATAAACACTACATATTTGCATTACGTACTGTTTTATTTAACATTTTTAGGTTATAATATAATCTTTTGATGATCATTTTATTTGTAAAGAATATTTTTTTATCTGATTGCAAGATGACTTCAGAAGGAGTTATAACACACACACACACATATATATATATATATTTTATACCAAAAAATATATAAAAACTTGTAATACTAAAACAACTAGTTATCATATTATGCTTATTAAGAGTATAATGGCACAAAATTATTACAATGATTATTTTTAGTAAAACTTGGGCCTGATGGTATTACACATAGATTTAGTGTTTTTATAACAATATATAGAAATACTGGTAACACCAAATTTCCTACAATTTCAAATGATATAAAAAATTTCAAACAAATTCGATTTTTATCTCAGTCTTCGCCAAACTTGATGTTTTGTGCCAGTTTGATTGCACCAGAGTAGTTTATTGTGACCGTTGACCGACGCATGTAGTTCTTCCACGAGTCTGAGCCACATTCTCGGCCGCCGCCGGTCGCCTTCTCACCGCCGAAGGCGCCTCCCACTTCAGCGCCGTTTGTTGGAATATTCACGTTCACGATTCCGCAGTCTGAACCCATGGGCCCGATCCACTAGACATTAACGGAAATGTGAAGTCTTCGAATGCGCTTAACATATTATAATTTTAAAGTAATATAGTATTCCGAGTTACAAACTTGTGCAAAACGATGCGTTATTATATCCGTCTAAATTACAATGTATTTTCGAATACCCGAGGTGTCAAAAAACCGCGCGATATTTCAATTTTACCGATATCGGTTTACACATTAGTATTGATCTAGAACAAGGGAGAGAAGACATTGTCTTCTCCTAATCGAATAGAAAGACATTATAGAGTGAAAAAGTGAAATACCTAAAGCCTATGCGAGTATTTCAGAAACGTAAAGGTAAACCATGCAACATTAACTAAAAAAAACTAAGAATTTCCATACAATACAATTAAAATGTTTAGGTGTGTCTAAATAGAAGTCAACCGATTATGCTTTGCATTGTTTTCAACCGTTATAGATCCGTTTGGTTATTCGAAACATATTGTTTTTTAAGTCCGACGCGAATTATCTATAATTTTCAATAATAAAACAAAAACTATTCAACTTAAATAAAAATACTTAAAATTCAAAATTGTGGGTAGATGATAAAATCCTACCTTGAATATATCTCCAAGATTTTCAGTGAACAAACTCGATGATAATCCCTGTTCTACTTCATTATTGTATTTGATGCCAGTGTCCAAGTCAGGGATTTCGATGCAATAGACGATCGGAGCGAAGCATTCCGTTTTCACCAGCGGTGAGTCGTGTGCCAGCCCTGTGATTAGTGTAGGCTCAACGAAGTAACCTTCTCTTTCGATTACCTGAAATCATAAATATATAAATACAAATAGGTACTTTTTTAAGTGCTAGTGGATTTTAGATAACCTAATATCACATTTTGACATGTTATATTTTAGGCCAAATGGAAAAATATTTGTAAATCTTATTAAGTACGTTTCTTTATATGCACATTACACATATAGGCAGACGTTTATATGATCTAAGCATATAGGTTTAGGTTAGTTTAAAATACAATTTCATTATATTAATTTTATTGTCAACCAAAAAAGACAATGAAATGTTTTGACTGTAAAATTTATTCTCCCAAAAAATAAAATCTTTTCTTCTATATTTTGAATCTAAAAGAAAAAATTTAAAAATATCTTTAAGTACATACCTTTCCTCCAAAAACTATTTTTCCACCTAGCTTTACGGCTTCGGCAACGGTCTTCTTGTATGCTTCAATAGCCGCTGGAGTGTGAAGGGGCCCAATTAAAGTCTCGGAGAGCAAAGGATCTCCGATCTTACTGACTACGCCCGCAAACGCTTTAGAGAGACGAGTCACTACTTCATTGTATACCTACAACAATTTTCTATTCTATACTACCATTATGTATTCTATGCATACCTACGGAAAATCAACTATACAGAAATTGTAAAACTCTATTATTAACTGCAAGGACAACATATACTTGTATAATTTGTATTTCAACAAAAAATATTTTTTACTTTTTTATTTTTTACAAATTCGCGTTGCCTTCGACAAATTCCTTTTTGTTGCCGTAGACATGATTTTTTTTAGAATTTTTTATATATATATTTTTTTTTATAATTTGCGTATGAATACGAACGCATTCTTCTTATTGATAATTCTTCAACGAAAGAAAACGGCTCTACTGAAGCTATACATGGGTCAAACTTCAAGATGGATTCAACGGGTATACTGGAATTATGATATAAATAAAACTCAGATAAAATAATTAATATAGCTCAGTAAAAGTGATAAATCATACTTTCTTATGAATTAGCAATCGCCTCGTGGTAGTACAGCGCTGGCCAGCAGTACCGGCGCAAGCGAACAGCGCGGCGGATAACAAGAGATCCAGATTGACGTCAGCATTCACGATAATAGCGTTGTTACCACCAAGCTCTAGTAGATGGCGTCCAAATCGCTTCTGAACTTCTACTCCAACCTGCAATGCATATAAGAGAATTGTATGATACTTTGATAGTTTAGGTCCCCGAAAAAAAGCCTGGTATATCTAAGTACTACTTAGTTAGCACCATTTGTAAACTAAAGAACAAAGCTATAAACTGGCCATTAATTACATATAAGAAGATATTGCGAATTACATTTCATGATTTCGATTTTTACTTTGCTTCACTTTCGTTTTTGGTCAATCATTCATAAAAACATATTAATTTTACATTCATCATACTTTTAGGTATTTGGTCCTTCGAAGCGGACTATTAACGATTTTCCAATATTATTACCTGTTGTCCAACAGCAGTACTGCCAGTGAAGGAAACAAGCTTCATTCTGTTGTCCTTGACAAGTTGCTGGCCAATATCCCTCCCGCCGACGCAAAGCGACGCGATCGCTCCTGGAATGTTGTTCTTCTGCAATACGCCTTCGACAATCTTCGTAACTGCTACAGCTATCAGTGGAGTAGTGTCTGAAGGCTTCCACACACTTGTATCACCGCAAACCTGTTTTTAATTTTGTAATTAAAAGAATAAAAATTCTATAAATCTTTAAAAAAGTGTTGATATTAAACAATGCCCTTTAAAATTTGTCAAAAAGGTAATGCAAAGTTACAAGCCAAAAATTTCAACGGGAAATGGTGAATATATTTTATTGAATCTTTACGAATTAGAATTAATATTATATTAATTTTAGATTTTAAGTTAAAATACTATATACGATATATAAAATGTATGTATATATAGTATAGTATTTTAACTTAAAATCTAATATATATATATATACATACATTTTGTATGGAACGTTAGGAAATATAGAGCACTTATTGAAGGTTTTTCTGAATGCCATACTTTAAGGAGCAATACTTAATATTTATGGCATTCCGAGTAGAACGCATCAGAGAGATTGCAAGTGGAAAACTGAAGGTAGACAAAAAAGACATGTCGTCCAGAGTCGACAGCTATTATTAAAATTCGCTTTAATCTATCGCGGTCATTTCCTATTGCAATGAAATGAATAAAACCAAGATTATTTTACTATGATGTCTATTTTTTTAATTATATTTTTTTCGTTTGCCTTGTACAATTTAACTAGCTAAATTTCATAAAGTATTTAAATAACTATTATACGCACCATAGCGATGGCACTGTTCCATCCAAACACAGCCACAGGGAAGTTAAAAGCTGTGATGATGCCGATGGCTCCAAGTGGATTCCATTTCTCAATTAACACGTGTCCGGGACGTTCCGATGGGAAAATCGTTCCCGGAAGTGTTCTCGATAGACCTAATGCTAGGTCACACACGTGTATATATTCAACCACCTCGCCTATGGCTTCCGGAAGGATTTTCCCTAAAATAAAAAATAAAAAGGTCAACATAATCCTCCCTACTAATATTATAAACGCGAAAGGTTCGTAATAATGTACGGATGTATGTTTGTTACTCTTTCACTCAAAAACTGCTAATGGATTTTGATGAAACTTTACAATAATATAGCTTACATACATCAGAACAACACATAGGCTATAATTTATAAAGATATAGTATGAATGATCATCATTAACACAATTTTCCATCACCACGCGGGTGAAACCGCGGAGCGCAGCTAGTATAATATAATATAATATAATATATAACAAAAGATCTCAAACATGATTGGTTGAAAGAAAGGTTGAAGCATTAGAGCAGTATAATTATTGACCGATCAATGAATCATAACAATTATAACAAACTCCCCCTTCAATCGATTCCCGTCTATGGAAACTATTTCAACACCTTTGACTATTGATTAAATACAGTTTCTGTGTTCACTTGCTTATCTATCTACAGTTGTGGATCTATATTTTAGAATAGAAAAGTGCAAATTTAGACAAAGTTCTTGTTTGCCGCTTTGTTGATTAAAATGTAGAGCAATCTAGGTAATGACGCTGATTTTTATTGCATCCAATCTTTGATTCCCGGGACAGCCCATTCTCATCCCCCCGTCTGATCTGGCCTGGACTGCCGCATCACCCTGTTATAAACGGTAAAACTGTGCTTGAATTTTTGACATGGGAATTATTAATTATTCACCACTTGTTTTAGTTGAAACTTAATAATCACTTGTGCTTTACGGTGTACCGAAAATATGTCTATGTTGAAATTCGTGAATTCAGAAGTAACTTACCCATTTCCAAAGAGACCAGCTGCCCCAACGGTTGCAAATTATCTCTCAACGCATCTCCTATTTGCCTTACGATTTCGCCTCTCGCCGGCGCTGGCATCTCTGCCCAAGTAGCCCATGCTGACTGGGCCGCGGCTGCACATGCCTCATAGTCCTGAGGGCTGGCTCCTTGTACTTCAGCTATCACTTTGCCGTTCGCAGGGCTGTACGACTGTATTGCCTATGAGGTTATAAAATAAATTAATCAATACATGCATAATCTATAGATGTATGTAATATTAAATCTTGTCCCCCAACACGGGGAAACATTTTGAAGAAACTACTTTTATATTTGCTATAATAAGTGCCTATTCTAGACATTTTTTCTACTTCTTTGTGATGATGTGATCCAAAACGAGTAAGCTAAATTATAACTGACATTATGTATGGCAGAAGCTACAAAAGAAATGCATTGAATTGGTGTGGATTAATTAGTAATTAATATAGACTGATTAGAGTAATAAGAGAACAATGCATATTGAAGATGCGATTATAAAGGCTGAAAAGGGGAATGCTAAGGAGGTTTTAGCATGTATGTAGACTGGTCATAGTAGTTTAGTGATTATCGCACTCGCGTCCTAATCTCAAATGACGCGTATTCAAATTCTGGCAGGAAAAGCATGTACCACTTTTCCAATGTAATGCATACATTGTTACAGTTACCACGTGCTGACGGTGAAGGAAAACATCGTGATGAAATCTGCACATCGAGACAACCAATGTGGTACACCCACTAAGCTGCCTTGGATAAGCGTGCCGGGTACACATGTCCGTTCCCCTAACAATTGGGAAACCCGAGTCCTGCAGTGGGACGTATGTTTATGGACCGTAATTATAATTATTTACTACTAGAGAATAAACGAAGAGACTCAAGAAACAAGCGTGTAAGAATCGGGTGGATAGGAGCGAGTATATGCGGGGGTAGACCGCAAAGCACTTACCACAACCAAAGACAGTTGCTTTTATTACGTTAGTAGTATTAGTAATACAAACTTACTTTCTGCCTAACCTTAGAAGAAACATGCTAATATGTAACTATATACTATCACGTATGATTCCTGTAAGGATAGAAAGAGACAAAGATAAAACACAGTTACTGCTACATTACGTATTTATTAATCATGCAGTTTAAATAAAGGATAAACAGTGGAGCAATAACTTTTTGTACTACAGCACATTTTATCAAAGAAGTTTGAACTGAGTTTATTTATACACTCACTATCTAAACTCCTCCAAGCATTTTCAAATACTATTTGATAAGTATACTACTGGGTATACCATAGAAAATACATGTTTTTGATAGACAGTTAATATTCTTTCATACTTTGTTCCTATAAAACAGTAAAGATAGTAGTACCATAAAAAATACTAATTACATTAAAAAAACCATTTATCATTCATTATTTTACCCAAGTCCCAAATAAAACTATAAGTACGTACATAATTTTCAAAACCAGATGAACTAAGTTTAGCTACGACTTCAATGTAACGTGCTTCTATGCTAAATATATGTAGTTAAACTAAAACTATGTATGAAAACGAGAAATTAAACTACTAGGTGAAAAAAAAACATTCCTCAGGATTCAAACACCAATCATGGGAATAACAGGTTAGTCGATAACTCACTTTCCAAATACTCAATGAAATAATATTGAGAAATTGAAGAATGTGAAAAAGTCCTATTTCAGGTTGCGCAAGAGGATTCATGGCAATGTGAGGTAGTCAAGAAAGTGTTTTTAAAAATATAGCAAATATGTAAATAATCTTACCGGGCCGCTAGCTTTCCATTGTCCATTAAATACACCAACATTTCTCTCCTGCAACCCCAAATCCTTTAAGAAGGAATATTTTGGGTCTGCTATAAGGAAAGAAGATGCGTTGCGAGCCATGGGCACTCTGATATGTCGCAGGGCAAGCACTGGCTGGCACAGAAGACGACTCATCCGTTCAATTATAACTCAGTCCTATAATAACTACTTGTGTACTGAGCCAACGACTGACAAGTGAAAACAGTTTTTATCTTATTTACGAGCAATTAAAGACTCCAGCTCGCGACTTATCGTCGTGATAACGCGTTGCTGGGTCACACTATGCGATAAATCAACTGATTGTGAATAACAACACTATGTAACTGTGATTACTTATTAAATATTTGGGTCTAGTACAGAATGCATGTGCTACTGACTGGAATGTTTATATAAGCGATGGTGGTACGGTTCAGCTAGATTTAAGTGTAAAACAAGCCTAATAGATTAGTGGCATCATGAAAGCTTGTGCCCTTTATTATCGAGCTTTCACTTGTTGCAATAACTACGTAAATAAACACAATTTATAATGTTTTCAAGTTCGGTGTTTCATGTCTGTCCTTATTGCGTTAGCCAACTGTAGAAAGACAATAACTTACAGCTACTTTGACAGGTCCATGAACAGCCTAATAGAATAAAAAATAATATTTTCCCTTAGACCGGATGTTCGATACTTAATGTAAGATTTCTACTAATTTACATAGTATTAGCGGGCCTGGCAAACGTCTTGCTCTGAAGAAATTAAAACCTAAAACGCGATTTAAGCGCCGCCTATGAGATCCAATTGTAAATTTAAACCACCCTGGGACCCTTACAAAAATACACAAAAAATTTCATAGAAATCGGTCCAACCGTTTAGGAGTTCAGTGACATACACGAACATAAGAATTTTACATAAATATAAATATATGGTGTAGCATGATGTTGATATTCTTTACTTTGCTACAGCTAATACCTACCTAATTAAAAGACTGTACTATACTTGAATTTTTCGACTTTTCATATTCAGTCGAGGTGCTGTTATCGGTTCACATTGGGCATACTATCAATGCGAATTTAAGTGCTTTGTCTCCACGCTCTCTGTATGTAACAGCATAGTTGTGTACCAAACACCTTACCAGAAAAAATACGATCCAATTCTCTTTAAGTCTCGTACGAAGAGGCATGTCCTAGGTAACCATACTCCACTCCCGACCGCATTATCGCGTAAAATTAGTGAGATCGTGAAAAATGAAATCGATCACCATTATAAAAGTTAATACTTTGTTATCTAGCAGATGAATCTTACAAATCTTGATAAATATTGCATAGACTGCCCTACAGCCCGGTAGATCGGTGACCTGCTCAAGGTCGCTGGTAGGAGATAGATAAGGAAACCAGAAAAGGCTATGATAATTTTGTGCAAACTTGGGTGGTGAAATATATAATATACAAATGATATAAAACAATGTATCTATTTAATCCTAAATATAATAAGTTAATTAAACTATCTATTAATGTTCAATGGTCACATTAAAACACAAGAACTTTGTTCCTCTACAGGTTTGCCTTCTTTCATTTCCTTGGCCCTGTGTGCCAAATATGTGTTTTCATCTCTCTTTACCATCCACTCTGGCAATGGCTTGTCCCAGTCTGGTGGAGGAGAATCTCTTTTCTTCCATATATCATTTTTATAATGAGCCTTTAACCTCTCTAATCTTCTTGCTTTTTCACTGTTAATAAGAGCTTCCTGAAAAGTAATAAAAAAATCATACTTTTTAATAAGTTCACCACAAATTATATTTTAAAAAAGAATAAATATTGTCTTACACTTTATAATTAATTTAATCGTCTCTAGCTTGGCAATGAAACTATAATATATAATAATTTTGGTTGAAATAATATAAACTAGGATTTTTTTATTTCAAAAGGCAAAATTTTTGTATAAAAGCAGGAATGAAATAGTTAAAATAATGGTCAAAATGAAAAATAATGAGTAAAAATATGATTTGTAAGAAAGAATCTCTGAAGATTTCCAGAGTAGCATTAAATATTTCTGGAAATCTATAAAAAGAGCTAGAGGAAAGACAGTACAGTCTGAGCTCAATATAATCAGGGACAAGAATGAAGATATTGCGAAAGAAGTAAAATGCATATTGAACTGCTGGAAAGAATATTTTGAAGGATTGTTTAAAAAAGACATAGCAGATGTGAACAGTATGACTGATGATAAGAACAATAGAGAAGACAGTAGTGATAATATACTTATGGATGAAATTGTGAAAGCATTGAATAGTATGAAATTAGAAAAGGCTGCTGGGTATGATAGGATAACCTTAGAAATGCTAAAGGCTTGATAAGGTCTGGTCGCAAGTCTTTTGTATCGCCTTTTTAACATGTGCTGGAAGAGTGGCTGTGTACCAAAAGATTGGTGCAAAGCATGCATTATTGTACCACTCTACAAAGGAAAAGGGTCACAACAGGACTGAAAAAATTATCGAGGCATTAGCCTTCTTAGCGTCGTTGGGAAGACATATGCTAAAGTGTTGATTGAATGGGTATTGAAAGTAACAGAACAGAAAGTATGGGATGTACTAGCGAGTTGTCGAAAGGAAATGGGATGTATGGGCCAAATATTTACCTCACTATAAAGTTATTGGCCAAAGGTCAAAATGTGTATTGTGCATTCATAGATTTGGAGAAAATTATGATAAAGAAGTGAACTATGGTCAGCGCTAGCTTAGTATGGGATAACAGATAACCTGATATGATCACTGAAGTCTCTTTATAGTGATTCCAGTGCTTGTGTTAGGGTCAACGGTTTGCTTACACTGAATGGCATTAGCTAGTTAGCATTGAAAAAAGTGTTAGATAGGGATGTGTAGCGTCCCCATGGTTGTTCAACCTATATTCTTGGACCATTGCTCAGAGAGTTGGAAAGAAAGTGAAAGTAATTTAAAAATTAATGGGTTACTTATCAAATGTCTATCTACTCTATGTGGATGGTCAGGTTATACCCTTTTTTTTATTACAGGAGTTCAGCCGGCAGGCAGATGGCCCACTTGATGGAAAGCGGTTACCATCGCCTATGGACATTTGCAACACCAAAGGTGGTAAAATGCGCTGCTGCTCTCTTAAGGTAGACTGGAACCTGGTCACTAATGCCGGAACACAACTCAAGGTTGTTATGGCGGCATGCTCTAGACCAGAGGTGCTAGCCATCCAGTCGGGCAATTACCCTACCAACTGGGTGTGGTTTATTTTGTCGCCTCTTAGGACAAGCCACCCGGCTGCAGGAAATTGTATTCTTTCTCCGTTCCTGCATGGATACTTGCAATATGGTAACAATTATGAACAAGTCTTTTTAGAGAAAGGGTATGAAATGAATGTTGACAACATAAAAGTTATGGTGTTTGAAAGAGATGAAAGAATGACAATTTGTAATATACAGATAGGAAATCAAAAGTTAGAGGAAGTCAGAGAATTTATTTACTTAGGGTGTATGTTTACCAGAGACGGAAAGCATGAAAGGGATCTTGAAAGGAGAGTAATAGCAGGTAAAAAGGTGAATCAAACACTAACCTCTTTTATGAACAGCCAGAAAGTGTCTGTAAAGGCATCCTTGGCTGTCCATAAAGGGGTGTTGGTGCCAACACTGATGTATGGCAGTGAAAGTTGGGTATGGCAAAAGAAGCATGAAAGTAGGATAAATATAGTTGAAATGCTAGCTTTAAGAAATATATGTGCTTGAATGAACACTATGATAAGGGAACATTGTGGATTGAAAGAAGATGTAATAACAAGAGTTTAAAAAGAATTGTTAAGGTGGTTTGGGCATGTAGAGAGAATGGATAAAAGTAGAATCACAAAACAGGTGTATGACAGTATTATGAATGGTAGAGTTGCTGCCGGTAGACCGTGATGATGTACACATCATGATCAAATATCAGAAATGTTAAAGAGAGGTCAGGTAAAAAGCATCTTAAATAAATGTGCATGTGTGAAGAGGTTAATGAAAGTAGATGAAGCGAAAGTTGTTTGTTAGGATTGTCACAAGTGGAGATTCGTAGTCTCTGCCTAAGCCCATGGGAAACAGGCGTGAAAATGTATGTACAAAACCCCTCACACATAATTTACAGGAGAATTATGTATATAAATTAAAATAGTATATTCTCAAATATATTCATTTATGATGACCTGTAGTGCAGTGGCCAAGTGTTGACCTACTTAGTTCCCCTCAGCACAGAAGTTCCAGGTTCAATTCATGACAAGATAAATTTTGTAAACAAGTTTCCAATATTTACTATCTATGTCTAGGTGTCTGGAATTGGCACTAGAGGTGTCCATTGTAAGTTAGCCATAAGACTTTTTTTTTAGTGAGGAGAAATCTGATTGTGGACTAGATGCCGCATGGGAAACATGGATGGGGGGATTTGGCATGTTGGGGTGACACTAATGCCCTCTAAGAAATACTATTGCCATCTGAGTTAGAGATACCCACTAAAACCCCTTGGTGTTTAAACCAGACACACTGGCATGTGGCACCGCTATATGGTGGACATACCATCTATACAAACAAAGTGCTTTGAGTCCACCTTCATTATGCACATCGCAAAGGGGTGACCTCACTGCCCGAGTCTGTTTTTCCTGAAACCTACAACCTGGGTGTCTTCAAGTCTTGTGTGAATAGGTACCTTTAGGTAAGTGTGCTCGATCTTAGACCATATCTCCGCTCAAATCGAGCGAGATAATGGTCAAACGCGAACCTATATGTGATAAAAAAGTGTTCCTTCTTTTGCCTTAGGCCAGGGCTAAGAGAACAGAAGCTCAACTAACTCCAGTTGCCTGCCTTGGCAGGGTGGAGCTCCAAGGGGCACATCCTCTGGCTGGGGGTTGACAGTGGCTTGAAAGGGGGCGTTACCAAAACACAAATGCTTAGATTGTGAAATATACAAGGTGTCTATTTGTTTGCTAAATATTGTTATTATTATAGTATTCAGTGTATACATAAAGTGATGTACTCACAGCTGCCTTCAAATCTTTTTTATCCCTCCATTTGCAACAATTATCGTAATCCTTTTTCCACTGATTGCAATCTAATGTCTCACCAAATATAAAGTATTGGTGGAATCTTCCTCTGAAGCTTGTGCATTCATCATATTCATCATCATACATATTACAATCCCTTATCTAAAATTGTAGAGTTAATTTATTATTAACAGCCCATTGATATCTTGATAATGTCTTTGCTTGGACTTGGCCTATTTACAAACATTTACCAAATCCCACATGAGAGAAAACAAGATCCAATTTAAATAAGGAAAATACAATTACTGTATGCTCCTTTAAAGAAATTGTTTCGACCAGATATTGCAATTAGTATGCTAAAGAGTGTGTGTTTGTAGAACACACTCCAGTCCAGTAGTCCTACACAAGGACCTAAGTGAGTGTTGAATAAGAAAAAAATGGAGGCAGGATTAAGTGGTTATTTTCTCCTATTATATTAATGTAGGATGAGTCATTGGTTAGCAATGAGTTGTTGATATATAAAATGTCAGACGAGTGTTGTAATATTTCTTTACTTTATTGTATTTAATTAATGTACTCTGAGGGTTGTTTGAACGCAGATATTGAGATTGTTTATTTTAAGTCTACTAAGATAGAACTACGTTAAGTCAAACAAATTTTTAAATGTAAACAAATAAACAAACCAGCCACTCATCTTCTAGAACTTCAGTCTCATTTTTATTAGTAATACTTTCAGGAGATATTTCATTGTTCTCCGTTTCAGGTTTATTTTTTTTTATTTTCTGCCATAATTTATGCTATTTGAAAGATAGAAGATCAATATGAAAGCATCAAAAATGAACATAACCTCACTTTGCACTTATATAATTAATACCAAGTGTATGAATGACTGCGAAATGCATATCTAAATATTTTATTTAGAAAAATAGATTTACTTTTAGTTTATTAAATCTTTGTTTCTCTAGTAATACATAATTAAATAGGGAAAATAATATAAAAATTATTTAAAATTATAACACCAAATACTTTGACAATCAGCTGATCACTGATGTTGTTTTTCAAATTTGCCACAAAGGCAGGCAAAGGAATCTTAGTCTATACAGCCAATTCTGATGTAATAATATGTCTTCGTATAGTAGCGCAGTTGTATTGCAGGCTACAACCGACGCCATTCAATGGAGTTCTTGTGAAAACTCGAACGACCACATCTGACTATACAGTTCACATTTCTCACAAAAATACATAATTACTACTCAAAAACTATCAATATCCTACAACTATTGTTCATTTTAGAGTACTTTTACACATTTTTAGAAAATAAAACTGCACAGCACGGAGTCCCCTTTCAGTTCCCGCCAAAAACTCCCTGATCACTGATGCCTGATGCCTTTGCTTGGGCTTGCGTGGAAACAAATTATCGGACGCGGCTGACATAAACTACTATGGATACTACGTATGCGGCTGATAGAAATGACAGCTGTGACTTAGCTGGATAATGAATAACATAAAACTGCAAACTATTGAACTTGAACATAACATTAAAAGAGTACATTGTATATTATATATAAAGATAACTGTTCTGTATCTGTGCAGAGACTAAAGGTCCCGCGCTTTTAAAAAAAAAGTAAATCAGTACGAATGCAACCAGTGTAGTTTTATTTATTCCGCATATTTAATATTGGTGAAATAGTTAAAATTAATCAAAATGACTTCATTTGGCATTATTTCAACATTTGATCACACGGTGCAGAGTTGGAATACATTTAAATGTCGGCTAACTCAATGGTTTATAGCAAATGATATTAATGTTAAAACCGATGCGGAAGGTTTCTAAACGACGTGCAATATTGTTAAGCGCACTCTCTGATGGTTCTTATAAGTTAGCCGCGGATTTGACTGTACCGAAGGGCTTACAGGAAGTGGCATATGAAACAATTTTAAAGTTGCTTGATGACCACTTCATGCCGAAGCGCTACGGGTTCACAGAGCGGTACAACTTTTACGCGACAGTGCAGCAGCCGGGTGAATCCAGCAGTAGCAGCTCCAGTAAGCCAACAGGATATCTTCAAAATGGTTAATAATCAAAAGTCTGCGGTAGTTTGTGCTGTATGCGCTGTATGAAAAATCATACTACTACTGAATGTCGTTTTTCTAACTATACGTGTAAAAAGTGCAAAACAAAGGGTCATCTCCAAAAAATGTGTAAAAAAGTAAATTACGTCGTGACCGTGGGCTCTCATACGTGTGAGAATGAGGACGATGGTAAGTGTTTCAATATTAAAACAATACGCGGAGAACCAATGACTGAATGGATTATAGTTAACGGATTAAGTTTACAATTTGAAATTGACAGCGGTGCTTCTGTAAGTGTGATAAGTGATTTTACATATAAAAAATATTTTAATAAAATTCCTCTTTCATCCCAGACTAAAGGCCTTTTATATTCTTATTCGGGCGCAGGCTTAGATTGTATAGGGGTTGTTACGCTACCTGTTACAATGGAATATCACACGAAATTAAGTTTCATGTTATTAGTAGGGGCGGCCCACTACTTCTTGGTAGAGATTTTTTGTCTCTGTTCAAATTACAGTTGTCTCCAGTGAGTTTTATTAACTCTCAGAATGACATTTTAAGTCAATTCCAATTGTTGTATCCTAAATTATTTTCAGATCATTTAGGTTGTTTTAACAAGTATGAAGTCAAACTTCAAACTAAGGAAGGGTCAAAACCGGTATTCTTTAAGGCGAGGCCAGTAGCATTCGCCTTACGAGAAAAGATAAGCAATGAGATTGACAGGTTGGTCAATTTAGGGGTACTGGTCCCGGTAGAGCACTCGGAGTACGCATCTCCAGTTGTTCCGATATTGAAACGAGACGGTTCTGTTCGTTTGTGCGCTGATTTCTCTGTAACAATAAATAAGCAACTGGTAGTCGAACAGTATCCATTACCAACTGTTCACGAGTTATTCTCTAAACTACATGGTGCCCAGCAGTTTTCTAACTTGATTTATCTATGGCATATAATCAACTTAAATTAGACCTGTATCAATATACAGGTCAGATCTTGAGAAGCATAGTCTAATTTAAGTTGATTATAAACAATCCGCGATGTGTATTGACACATCGCGGATTGTTTAAATATACTCGTCTTGTTTTCGGTTTAACCAATGCACCAGCCATTTTTCAACGAACAATGGAAAGGCTGTTAAGTGGTATAGATGGCGTGTTATGTTTATTAGACGACGTTTTGATAACTGCTCAAAATAGGGAATCCCATTTGAATAAATTGTATTTGATTTTGCAACGTTTGCAAGACGCAGGGTTAACTTTACAAAAAAGTAAATGTGAATTTTTCAAAGACCAGATACATTATTTGGGTTATGTTATAGACACATCAGGACTTAAAAAAATCACCTGAAAAAGTAAACGCAATTATAGATGCGCCGTTACCTAATAATGTAAACCAGTTACAATCATTTTTAGGTTTAGTAAATTATTACAGGAATTTTGTTGTAAATGCGTCGAGCATTCTTACTCCTTTATTTGATCTTTTAAAAAAGGGTACTAAATGGTAATGGCACGATGAGCATAATTCATCAGAACAAACCTTGGCAAATTTTAACCCAAATGTTAACTGTAAACAGTCTTTGCAGTGTAAGAATTACAAAGGAAATAACCATCAAATTTTTGAACTTGATGATAAAGTATTATATAAAAGGTATATTGGAAATAATAAATTTAAATGTTTACAAGGATTGATCATAAAAAAACTAGGAAAAGTTACATATCTTGTTAAGGACATTAATACTACGAATACTGTGAAAAAACAAAAAAATCAGTTAATTAAAGACAGGAGTAGTTTCTCAAGCACAGACAGACTTCGTTTATACGAATTATTTGATGATATTAACCTGCAGAGTGAATCAAATGTGACTGATACAAGGGGGGAAGAGAGAAATATGTTAGAGAGTTCTCAAAGTGTACCTGATATTTCTTTACCATCTGGGAGTACCAGTACTAGACAGTTACGTGACATTCCTAGAATAGATTATAAGTCGTTACATAGAGGTTATTTTTAAGTTTATTTTATGTTTTTCTACTATTTGTTAAAATAAGAGGGAAGTGTTGTGTATCTGTGCAGAGACTAAAGGTCCCGCGCTTTAAAAAAAAAAAAGTAAATCAGTATGAATACAACCAGTGTAGTTTTATTTATTCCGCATATTTAATAATAACATTGAGCTTTCATAAATTTGCCATGATTGTTTGGAAATTGGACCTCCGATAGAAGTCTGACCCGCTGGATGTTTGCAGTGTTGCCGACTCTTAATAGAGAAAACCAGTTGTGTCAACTCCTAAAAAGTATTAGTTTAAGATCTATTTTGAAAAAAAGAGCTTTATAAGTATATTAAGAGAGTACATAAAAGATAAATAAAATTATGAAAAATATTTGTCTTTTGACGATGATTTTCCAGTACAGGTCGATATTTCAGTGAAGTTGATGGACGTCAAATTTGGCCTATCGGGTTGTCACAAGAACTCCGTTGAATGGCGTCAGTTGATAAGCTACAGTGAAAATGAAGAAACTATATTGTAATCGAAGATCTGGTTTAAAGACCTAGCTGCCTAGCCATAAACCTAAATAAATAATAAATTTATAATTTGACGTTTGGACTTATATTTTAACCACCGTCCACCGCTTCTACCAGTGACGTGACTCCATTCGTCTCCAGTCTCCAATAGTAGTCTGTGATAATAATCATTATTCATTTATTCATCAACAATAGGTGTTTTGTTATTTAAAGTTATTTTGACGACGAGACCTGTAACTTGTAACCTTTGTACATACTACAACGTTCTCGAATGATACAATATGTTACCAGTCCAAAGTGATAACACGCAATTATCTTAACTGTAAAAAATATGGCACTTAATAAACTAGTGGCAGGTGATTGCGGTGGAAATAATTCTTTAGTACAGCTATCTAATATTGTAAGTCGAGATGTTTCCGTTGCTCAGCCAGTTTCACAAGCCGACAAATTTGTTAACGAGTTTATGGCTCAAAACTCACAAACACCACAAACTTTTAACATGAAAGCTTTGCTTGGTAATCTACCAGAAGGGATTACAGGAAATAATGTACACAGAAGTAATCAACTCCCAAGTGCCAGTTCGCAAATAACAATGCCATGGACAATGGGTCCAAGTTCTTCATACCTTCCACATCAACCTATGATAAGGCCGTTTTATATGACTCAGCAGCCTGTTGTGCACCAGCACGCACCATCGAATGTCCAGATACAATATGTTGAGGAGTCAGAAGTTGCAAACATTACCTCCAGTGATGTAAAAGCGAAAGCTCAAGAGTACATAAATACTGTAAAAGATGATGATGATTTGGCCTATAATCAATTTATGTCATTTATGAAAAAAATAAGTGCTGGAGAGTTAAACCTAGGTGAAAGCAGTGAAACAACACAAAGAAAGTTAAGTAAAGATGAAATCATAAATGAAATGGCTGAGAAATATAAAGAGGAATGGGATAAATTAAGTGATGTTACTGATTATTGGGACTCTGAAGCTGCTAATGGGATAGCTGCAGAATATTCTTTTACTGAAGGTAATGTTATGTTGGAGAATAAGAGTGCTCTTGAAATAGGTAAAGAGAAGCTTAAAATGGGTGATATTCCAGGAGCTGTATTATGTTTTGAAGCAGCTGCACAACAACAACCAGACTCTGCCGAAGCTTGGTTTTTATTGGGAACAACCCAAGCTGAAAATGAACAGGATCCATTAGCTATCACTGCATTGAAAAAATCTTTGGAAATTGATCCTAGGCAATTAGAAGCCTATATTACTCTGGCTGCTGCATACACTAATGAAAACATGCCAAAATTTGCATTTATTATATTACTGGATTGGTTAAAGGCTAGTCCTAAATATAGTGATATACTTCCACAAGATGTAAGTCCAAAGAAACTGGATTTAAAAGAGTTAGAGGCCCATGTGAAATCATTATATTTACAGGCTGCTCAGCTAAATCCAACACAAATTGATGCTGATGTTCAAAATGCTTTAGGCGTTGTTTTTAACATAAGTCAAGAGTATGATAAAGCAGTGGACTGTTTTAAAACAGCTTTGATGGTAGCAGGTGATGATGCAAAACTATGGAATAGACTTGGAGCCACATTGGCAAACAGTGAAAGATCTGAAGAAGCGGTAGAAGCATATCATGAAGCTCTAAATATAGAACCAGGTTTTATCAGAGCAAGATATAATGTTGGCATTACTTGTATGAATTTAGGTGCTCACAGAGAAGCAGCAGAACATTTCCTAGTTGCTTTGAATCAACAATTTAAAGCTAAAAGTATGTTTCCTGATTCATCAAATACTGATACTAGCTCTTCTACAATATGGACAACACTAAGGATGGTATGCTCATTCATGGGACAACATGATGTTGCTAAGTTTGTTGATGAGCGTAATCTAAGTGAACTTAATAAGTTTTTTAAAATGGAATAACAATGTAATTAGATGTTTAAAGAATATAAGTAGGACATGGAAAATCTCTTATCTTGTAGAGGTCTTATCTTGTAACGGGTTTCAATAAAAATTTTAAATGATTGATAAACATTTATAATAACAGAAGAATACTCTGTTTAGATAACATTATCTGAATGATTTTATAGCTATTTAAATTATAATCAATCATGAATTCATGGGGTACTTAGGGAAGGTAAAATATATCCTTTTATATTTTCAACTATTGTTTTACTGTCACCTCTTTCCATGTAAAAAGCTGCATGTTGTGTCTGTTAAGGGACAACCTTGGGGATGGTTTTTATAAAACCAGCACTCTTTTTGTCTAACTTTGTAAATCTTAGTTTTATTTTTACTTCCAGCTTTGGCATTATTATTTACTTCTTCTAGAGTTTTTGGATATCTTAACTGTATTTTACCACTTTGAACCAGAAATATGTGGTGATGGTTTTTCATAAGTGTCTGCAGGCCACCACATTCTGATTTTAAGAATTTTAATTTATCTGGTGGTATAAGTTGTACAACTTCATTGATTGCCACAATTTTTCCTGCATTCCAGTTACCATTTTTTGCACTGGATCCTTGAAGCAAGTAGGCACAAATAATGTTGACTATATTTTCAATTATTTTTTTGTCAATCCTAGTACAATTCTTTACTTTTTCAATTGATTCTCTCGCTTTGAAATCTCTTATCCATTCATTTTTTACAAC
The DNA here is from genome assembly GCA_039645545.1 of Dendrolimus houi. Lineage (NCBI taxonomy): Eukaryota > Metazoa > Arthropoda > Insecta > Lepidoptera > Lasiocampidae > Dendrolimus > Dendrolimus houi. The sequence goes on along the minus strand of CM077127.1, from coordinate 7,269,520 downwards.
ACTTTCTTTTAAAGGTTTGGAATCACTTTCAATTATTTCTGTAATCTTATCTAAGAAATTACTATATTGTTCTTCAGCATAAATTCTACCTTTGCCTACAAAACATATTCTCTTAGTACTTGGTATTTTCAGTCTATCAATTCCTATACTAAAACCAATATCATTACATACATGTTTAATGTAATCTAAGTAATCCATGTATTGACTTCGAAAGGAATTTTTTCTTTGATATTTGGAACCATCAAAATTGTATGAACAGCATGGTAGCAAAAAGAAATTACATTTGTAAGAACTTTTAGCTGCTATAACTGGTATCCAAGGTGTTAGTTCATCAGAATGGTTTCCTATTATCCAATCAATATCAGGAAAAAGGCAGTCATCTGAAGGAGTAACAGTTTTTTCCTGAAAATAAGTAATAACATAAATAACTATTAAAACTTCATTGATTGTATAAAAACATCTTTCATCAAAAAATTTGTTACAATTAGTTGTTTAAAATTTTATATAATAATAGAGGGGTGAATTTCTCAGTTTATCCCGGCTGAGACTAGTCATTAGTGCAGCCATTGGATATGGAAATTTTAACAGACATCTTTTTAATATAGGTGTCTCCAACAGCCCCCTGTACAGAGCCTGCCGTGAGGCAGAAGAAACAGCCGCCCATGTCCTGCCTGGATGTGGAGAGGTGGCACAATACAGGGCTAAGTATCTGGATGACCCAGCTAGCCTCCGTGAAGTCTTCAATGACATCAATAAATTAGTGGACTACCTGGAGTAACCCCTCATACATCCTCGCACTCAAAATAGGCGCTTTGACGTCGATTTGCAGAAGAAGAAGAAAAGTAACTAAAAAGCAAAAAATAAATATTTCTACAATATGTTGTAGTCCATGCCAAGTATAACATAAAAAACAACAACAAATTTGAAAAATATAATATTTTTATGTTTTACTTTCTCATCAACTTCAAGACCTTCTACAAATATTTATTTATTGGTTACTTTTAAAGTTGATTTCTTTTTAGTTTTTTGTTTATTTTTATTTGTTCATTTATACACCTAGTTCTTTATACTTTAATTTTCTCTGATTTATTGCATAACACCGTCCACCAAACAATAAAGTGTTAGTAAAGTTGCAAAACCCCTTATAGGTTGACAGTTGATTTTCAAAAACCACTAAAATGACAGGTTGATTGCAAATTCCTCTATAACAGATTTTTATCTGAACTTTTACCAAAATGCTTGTAAAAATTTAAGGGTTTCCACTCTTTTTAGAAATGGGATGATGCTAGAAACAAGTTATTATTAATTCTTTCCTATAGCATATATTAACCGCACAATATTTAAAAATATAATTTTGCATAAAATTCTCTCAGGCCATTTTAGCGGGTTTTGAAATGACACCCCTCAATTTGACAAGTGATAGCTATTTAATTTTTTATCAAGTTTGATAGTTGAAGTTAGAATTATTTTTAGATTTTAGAGTAAAATCTACAACAATATATAATCTTGAAAGTTTGTTCTTTAACTTGCTTGCTAATGAACTTTTTATTAGAGAACGGAAATAAGTTACTTTTATTCCAGAAATTGAAGAGTTCCACTGGATTAGTTTATATCTTACTTCTAATTTGATGTCGCTTGAATACATATCCCAAATGCTTCTTTTTCTTATGTCAATACCAACTCCTTTATGTCCTTCTTTAGTCAAAATGTACACAAGTAAACCATTTCCACAGCCAAGGTCAACAAATGTTTGTTTCATAGTCTGGTTTTCTTGGCTTTCCCAAATAAGCAGCAAATATGTGGCTATGGCAACATCTTCATACACAAACTTAGATGGATCTGTACACTCTGGCCATATCTATAAGTTTATAAAATCAATTTGAAAGAGTTTAACAAAAACTAAAAATTATAGTAAATTATTATAGAACTATTTTACACTAGCTGTGCCCACTACATCATCTGCATGGAATTTGTTTTCAAAAACCCCCGATTTTGAAACATTCATTAGTCCTCCACTCCTATTGGTCTTAGCGTGATGATATCCTTCTTCGATTAATGGGCTTTCTAACACAAAGAATTTTTCAAATCAGACCAGTAGTTCCTGAGATTAGCGCATTCAATCAAACAAACTTTTCAGCTTTATATATTAGTATTAGTATAAGATATGATTGTAAAGTTTTAACTTAAAATAAGTAAAGGCAAAGACAATAAGATCAAATTCTACACCAGGGATTCCCAAACTATTTTGGGTAAGAGGACCCCTTTTCCAAAATGAACTGATACCTCAGACTCCCATAGCCAAGTTACTTTAAAAATCCTATCTCTATTTTTTTGTATTCATACCAAATACTTACCAATTTAAAAACATATCTGAAAGACTTGTATGCCCGAACTCATTATCTTGCATGAACTTATCCATGCTTATGGACTTGCCAAGTTTTTTATCTTGTATCAACTTGTGCATGCTTATCGACTTGTTGAGTTTTTAAAAGTACAACAATGATGCTTCCTACTAAAATATTAGCCACACTTATAACAAGTTGGTATACATAAGACAACTTTAGACAGTATCTTCAAAGTGTCAAATAAGAATGTGTTCTAATTAATTGGGGTCAATTTTTAGACCTCACCAACCCCCAAAATAAGTTTTCATTTGTGTTGACCTCCAGGGAAACCTATTTCGATCCCAGGGGGTCGATATCGACCAATCCCTATTCGATATGGGAATCCCTATTCTATACCATAGTGAAGTTTTAAAAAAACCAAAAAAAGAAATGGGAGTGGAAAAAAAGACATTAAAAAATGTGCATAAACTATGTTAAATTTTTATGGGACCAAATGGCAACAATTCTGCACCAAACTAAAGAAGAATCACGTAAATCGGATCATAAGTCTCAGCATAATTGGTGTACATACATAAAAAAATACCAATCAAGTTGAGAAGTTTCTCCTTTTTGAAATCGGTTAAAAAGTGACGTGTTTTAACCTCATTACCTTAACCATGTCTTTTCCATACTTCAATTTTAATTCATTATACTTCTTATAATAATCCTCTTTAGATACAAGTACTAATGATTCAGTACAAAAATTTTGCCTTGCCACACTGGATTCAGATTGTTCACTCCATTTTAGAAATTGTGGTACCAAAGTGTTCTTTAACCATATATAAGAGCTGGAAGTAGCATCTGTAATTATACATATTATTTGATTTTAAAATCTATGGTGGCTAAAAGTGTATGGCATCCATATCTAATTGGAATGATGTGCATTTGCATTCAGGCTCAGGACTTCATGTCTATATATTTTCTGACCTAATATGAACACTATTACAATTAACTACATGCTAATAATCAGTGGCAGAGTAAGAACTAAATGTAATGTATGCAATACCTTTTTCGAGGCCCTCTGGTGTCACAAAAAGATGGATTTGACAAAACAATTGAAACTGATACTTTTTATTTATTATGGACAATCAAAAAGCTACAAAAAGACTATACATAAATTATATACACATACACAAACTATACATACTTTGGTATGAGTAAGAATTATTGTTTTATGACAAATATAATTTTTTCGACATTTTAAAAGCAACAAAAAAATTCTACTCATCCTATCTTTGAGGCAGGAGGCCCCTAGGAGTGAGAGACCGTAGGCGATGGCCCACGTTGCTCACATTTTATGCAGCCTTAAATAATAATGAAGGAAAACATAGAGAGGAATCCAGACCAATGAATGAGATAATTTATATGTAAAAGTCCCCGACACACCTTTGATAAGTATGGTGTGTATAGCAAACATGTCCCTATAATTGATAGGCCAGAACTCAGCAATAGCACAATTATATTATAAGCATAGGAACTATATATTATATTTTAGCCAATAATTTTATTTATATAGCCAGTCTTAAATACTATTCTAATAAAATAACATCCTCATATGATATAAATTTCTTATTTTAGTTAACCAGCCAAATTGGTACTTACCACAAGTAGCACTAAGCAATATTTTATCATCTTGTAATTGCAAAGAATATGGAAACTCAGGGATTATACATTGGTGTATTTTGTCTGGAGTTACATTGTAAAATTTTGCCAATAACTTGTCTCTTTGTACACAAATTAGCTCAAAAGCTTGATTATCCTTATAGTTTTTAGGTAAAAGTTCCACAAGCATTAGTTCTATGTTGTGTACGTCCTTTTCACATTTTTGTAAATCAAACTTTTTTAATATGTGGAAAGTACATGTTTCAAAGTTTATTGGATTAAGCAAGTCTTTTAGTTTGTCGCATTCTTCTGGGATGTCCCAATTATCAAATACAGGCCTGCAAGTATATCTAAACAATATCTTATGGCCCCACAATCTTTTGTTGACAACGTGAGGTTTATTCACCAATATATCAATAGATTTTAAAAAGGAACTTGGCGTCATGTTATGAAAGTTCGTTTCAAATAACATTTTTATGCAATGGAAGCGACGACGATTTTAAATATGAATGATTTAAGATATTTGATTATTATTTTATTTGAAAGATATAGATCCACGTTAGATGTTAGATAAATAGATATGTATTTTTTTTTAAAGTCAGTAGTTTGACTAGTTTGTCATGTCACTTGTGAATATGAACAGCGCGTTCCACCAGTCACTAGAAGCTCACAACGCCCAAAGTCCAAAGTGCTCCTTCAGCCATTCCACCAGGTGACCGTGGTCGTGGCGAAAACGTCCCTAATGATGTCATAATTTTTGATCACACAACGCTCACTACGACCCATGTTGAGAGGTGGGTTGAATAACCGTTCTATTTCGCTTTACGATTGTAACACCGGTAAGCAAGTGGAATGGAAAAAATCGCGGTCATGAACATGGTCGTTGTGAGTCCCTGTTGAAACGTAGAAGTGAGTGATTGACAGAAATATAAATTTCATTGTGACGTTAACTGTCAGCTGTCGAAGTCGTTAAATACTATTTAGGGATGTCTGTGACGTACATACAAGTGAATTCTTTAATGGATATTTTATGTAATTTTTGCTTAATAATGGTTATCAACTATAAGATAATCCTTTGCGTGGAGAAACAGAAAATGAATAGTAATTCCTACGGTTGGACGGTCTGTCGTAAGAGGCGACCAAACAACTCTCAGCCAGATGGACTTATATCAGTTTTACTTTCAACACATTTTCTTAACATATTTTTACAAATTGCTACTCCTTTCTCTGCTAACCCATTTGATTGTGGGTATCTTGGACTTGAAAAAATACATTCAAAACCCCAATCTTTAGCAAATTGTAAAAACATGCTGCTGTTAAATGGCATATTATCAGCTTGTAACTTATCTGGGATTCCAAACCTACTAAATATTGATTTTAAGATACTAATAATTGTTGTGGCTTCCTTAGTGTGCAAAAATGCTAATTCTATCCAATTGCTGTATGCATCAATTAATGCCAGATAATCCTTATTATTAAAGGTAAAGATGTCACAAGCCACTCTTTCCCATGCCCGTTGAGGAATTGGGTGTTGTAATAATGGTTCTTTACTATTAATATAACTGAATTTTAAACATATACTACATTTTTGTATAAATTGTTCAATGTCTCGTGACATCCCTTTCCAATACAAACAATCTCTAGCTCTATGTTTACACTTATTTGCCTAAATGTCCTTCATGTATCATATCTAACATACTTTTTTGTAAAGATGTAGGTACAATAATTTTCCCATTAAAGAGTAACATATCTGAATCTAATTTAATGTGATCTTTTAATTTATGATAGTGTTTTAAATCACCTTCTAACTTATTATAATCTGGCCAATCATTTTCAACAAAACTCTTTACCTGTGATAATATTCTATCATTTTCTATGGCTTTCATATATTCATATTTTTTTTCATCAGTTAATAACACCTTTTGTTTAATGTTATGTATAATTTTCACATCAGTATTTCCTGTATTATAATCATGATTTGTCAAAAAGGCCCGTGATAAAAAATCTGCAATATATAACTGACTACCTGGAACATACCCTACCTGTAAATCATAACCTACTATTTTCAATAATAATCTTTGTAGTCTAGGAGACACATCACTTAAACTTTTTTTAAATATAGACTCCAATGGTCTGTGGTCACTTTGAATTTTTATTTTTCTTCCATAAATATAATAATGAAATTTTTCAACTCAAATGCAATTGCTAAAAGCTCTTTTTCTATTTGCGAATACATTTTTCTGATTTGCTTAAACTTCGTGATACAAATCCAATAGGATGATTATTTTGCAACAAACATGCCCCTAAACCATCTTTACTAGCATCACACTGAACTACTATTTCTTTGTTACAATCAAAATATTGTAAAACTGGAGCTTTAGTTATTATATTCTTTAAATGGTTTAATGAATCATTGTGTACTTTAGCCCATGTCCATGGAATATATTTACATGTTAAATTTCTTAAAGGCGCTGTAACTTTAGACATGTTTGGTATAAACTTAGCTAAAAACTTAGTCATTCCTAAAAATCTTAATAACTCTGTTTTATTTTCTGGAGTCTTAAAATTATTTATAGCTTGTATAAATGCCTGATCTGGTGTGATTCCCTCACAAGAAAAAACTTGTCCCATATATTTTACAGAAGTTTGCCTGAACTGTAATTTATCTTTATTGAATTTGATGTTATACTTTTGTGCTACTTTAAGGACACTCAACAAATTTCTATCATGTTCTTCAAGTGTAGACCCTGAAATTATTAAATCATCACAATAAATACCTACGCCAGGTAAGTCTCCAAATAATTCATAATTCATTTTCTGATAAACTTCTGGGGCAGAGCGTCAACCCTTGAGCTAATCTTAAAAATTTGTACCTTCCAAACGGTGTATTAAATGTTGTCAATTCTGTACTTTCTTCATCTAATTCTACTTGTAGATAACCATCTTTCATATCCATCACTGTGAAGTACTTTTTCCCATTTAGTTTTGCTGCTATTGTCTCAGCCGTTGGAATAGGAAAATATTCCTTGAATAGCTTCATTTAATTTTGTTGGATCTATACATAATCTTAAGTCTCCATTCTTTTGGATGTTATAACTATGGAATTGACCCAATCTGTTGGTCCTTCAACTTTAGCAATTATTTTCATTTTTCCAATTCATTTAATTTCTCTTTTAATTTGTCTTGAATGGCTATAGGTACATTTCTTGGCCGATGAATGTATGGAATATTATCTTCTTTCAACTGTATTTTATACTTTTTGGATATCTTCCTAATCCTTGAAAAACCTCAGAGAACTTTTCTAATAAATTTTCTTTTGTTGTTATGACATTTATGTTCTTAATAATTTCTAATTGTATGCAACTTTGCAATCCCAATATTGGAATTGATTTCATATCAACAATATAAAAGTAAATATAATATTGACAGTTATTGTATTCACACATAAATTTAACTTTGCCAAGTGGCTTTATTTCAGTCCACCAAAAGCAACAAGAACTGTATTAGTATTTTCTAAAATTAAATCTTCTTGCTTGATCTTTTCATAAATCTCATATGGTAATATGTTGGACTCGGCGCCTGTATCAATTTTAAACAAAACTTTTTCCTTATTATTCAATATCAATGTTTTATACCAAGCTTTACTATTATTTTGACTAATGGAAAATATCTTTGAAGCATCATCCTCCTCACTTTCATGTTCTTCTATAATTTCATCGCAATTTCTAAAATTTGAATTTGCTCTTGTTCGACACATTTTTTTAAAATGGCCCATGCGACCACAACTGTCACATTTCTTTTTATATGCAAAACATGCATTAATTTGATGTGAAGACCCACATCTCCCGCACTTTTAATTATTTTTCTTTTCTTTGACCATCAAACATTTGTTTCTTATTTACCATATCCACAAATTCACAGGATGTTGTATTTATTTCTTGCAACTGAGCCACTGTGGACTCAGCCGCTTTTCCCATATAAATCGCGTTTTGTAAGTTTAATGTTGATCTCTTCTTAAAAACGTTCGCGTAAATTCATACAACTTACCCCAGTACATTTCTATCTCTGACCATTTCGTCTCGATCTTTATAATTGCACGATTTACTTGCGGTCTTCAATTCTGTTACAAAGTCGTCAAATGCTTGCCCTGATTTTTGTATTATTTCTAAAATACAACCTTACAGGTAGGGCACTAGCTCATCTGGATGGCCACCGCCCCTGTTCTATAATATGCCACCACAACAACCTTGAGTTGCATTTCGGCATTAGTGGGCAGGTTTTAGTCCCCCATTTGAGGTTGGCAGCTCATTGGTAAAGCTTTCAGTGTTGCATATATCTATAGGCGACAGTGACCACGTTCCATTTAATTGGCCATTAATTTGTCGGCTGTAATCTAGGAATAAAAAATATAACCCTATTAGAAAATCAACAGTCTTCCTTTTAAATAATAATTTTAGTATTTAGACTAACTAGCGACTTCACTTAAATGTGGTCGAATTATTTCATATTTTTTTACAAACGTGCAATATATTATTGAAAAATAATGATTGAAATTACATAAACAATTTTTGTCAATGTTCAATAACTAAGAAAATAACCTTTATACAGAGTCACATAACATAACATTTATTATTTATCAAAAGAGTTTTCTTCGGAGTCAGGTTCCCTACTGCACTAAGTCTAAAGAAACCATTCCATTTACCAATGAAAAATATCTAAAGTACATAGTAATTAATTGATCCTAGGCTCTGAAAAAGTATAAAGCAATATGAGAACAATCTCTCTTTTCATTTATATATATTAAATGCTATATTCATTTATAGTCTGTGTCCAGGGCCGTCTTTACTCGGAGGAGCGTGGCACCCAGGTACAGGGCCTAGGGTGCGCAAACCGATTGATTTGATTTAAAACAGTCATTAAAGACATTAAGGCATTAACGACATCCCACAGAACAACAATTGAAAAGAATTTCAACCCCTATTTACATCTAATTTCCATTTGTTTCCTAGTTTTACTACACCAATATGAAGCGCCATATACCTAGATCATATATTCCTGTCAAATTTTATAAACAGTTTCTTAAAAAATTGACTGATAGATACAAAAAACCATGACGAACATAACGATTTATAATAATTCACACAAAATATAATTTTGGACCCCAGCGTCCAATATGGTGAAGACGGCACTGTCTGTGTCAATATTTAAAGTCCTCCCACCTTAGATTTAAAAGCCTTTGCTCCCCACATTCCACAGAATCCAGATTAGCTGCAGAAGGTAACGCAATGATTCATAGTTCATTATGTGTGTATTTGTATGAAAATGACGACTATCTATTAGCCAACTATTTTTTACTACATTGTTTTCTAAGAATGACCATTAAACTTCGCAAGATATTTATTTAAATTTATTTATAACTTATGTATATAATCGATGTTGTAATTAAACATCCATCAGCAGATAAAGTACACAGTATCCTAAGTCTGTAGAGTACACACTACGACACTACACATCACTAGTCAAAATGGATGGTCTGTTGTCGATGTCGATTTAAAATTTTTGTAAAATTTTATTAAGTACATGTTCACAGGAAATAGTGCTGAATTTTATAAATACTTTAGTTTGCCAACATTATAGGTGTATGAATGTAATGTCATACACCGAGCTTGAACATGGGTATCAAGGCTTGCGACAAGCTACTCAGCCTCAATTTTATGTCGGGGACGATGGAAATCTTGTCCCCATAAGATCATCTGTAAGTCTTAAAATATTCGCCGAACCGTAATATATGTGTTAATTTCATTCTTGTAATCTTTTGTATATTATAGAAATGAAGTGTTTAGGGCAATGACCTTATTGTTCGTTTTTATTTATTACGCACAAAACATAATAATTAAATTTATACGTAATAACGTATTTAAAATACATACATTGACCGTTTAGTTTTCAAATTCACATATTCACAAAGATTATGTGTTTTAAAGAATTCTATAGTCAGCCTTGTGTTTATCTAAAATAAACTATAAAGTCAAACACTTAGTTATTACCTTGATACAAACTGATAGTGATAACACAGATAACTTTTCGGCTGTTGCGTCTTAAATCTTAATTCTTAAAATTTATGATATAATCATGGGAATTTTTCTATAATACTTAATTTATTTGTAGCTGCACAAGTTCTGCTGACAATGTCAAGTGAGGTAATGTAGTATGTTAATTTATGTCAAGTTTATCTTATTTATCATGTGTGTTGTGGTGGTGGTGGCCAATCACTGGCAAGACAGTGTTGGGCTTATCAATGAATTGTGATGTGATTGATAGTGTTGTACGGATAGTGAGTCAGGATGGAGTGGCAGTGGTTGAAGGACTGGTGGCGTCTCAAGAGATGGAGGAAGGGCAAGAAGGAGCAAAGTGATGATGATATATGCTATTGTGATGACTGTTTACCAGATGTAAGATATTGTATTGTTATGTCATTGAATTTTAATTATAGAACACTAGGAAGTTATCTTTACATAACTGATTGTTTGTGTATGGTTCAGTGATTTGATAAATATAAATTAAATTGTATAGTTGTGAGCACTTTATAAATTGATTGTTACTTTATTATTCTATAGGTCACTGATGCTATTTTAGAATGAATGATAATGTTATGTAAATTACATAAACACCAATAGTGGGGCTATTTATGAATTTGTGTGGTATATTTTATGTAGAAGTATATGACTATAAAATTATTCTAAATGGTTTTTAAATTATAATGATTTGTTTATAATAGATTAATAGGTGTTAAGGAAAATGACTGCTGTTTTTTCATGTAATATTCATTGTTTTTTTGTTATTATAAAAACCTCCGCATAAGCTTCTTATTCCATTTCAATTTAGGGCAACTTTAAATATGTTCCCGATTGACCTCCATATCTGCTCATATATGTTGATGATGCTGAGCTGTTCAGATGCACAAAAGGTGCACTTAAATGTGTGGAAGGGGTTGCTTGAGAAAAGTGGTGTCAAACTATAATGTAGGGAAGACAAATACTTTGCTTGTAACATTACATCCAATGTTCAGGAATATAAGCGAGAGTTCAGTGCATGGGATTGTTTAAGTACTAAGGGATCTGTAGTTCATGCATCTAGGGAAGTCTGTTGTCCAACGTCAAGGTTCATTTCCCAGCAGCTTGGGCCAAGAGGCATTACCTAATTGTAATTTGTGACTTTAAATACTGGCTAACCTGTAGAGCAGATCTATAAAGCTGTCATTAAGTAATAGGTGTAGGCCCAAATAATAAGGAAAGACCTTTTCATCAATAACACATACTTTATATTACATATATCATTAAAATAATAATAAGGGTTGCCAAGAACAGTACCATATGCAGAATATAATGTAGGAAAACAGACATGGGCTCTGAAGTAGTCTCAACTGGAATTGAAAACTATGATATTAATCAATCTTTACATTCTTCATAGTTTTAGGCTGCCTGTCCATTGAAGTAGAGCGAGGTTGCGGAGCAGAGAAACATTACCCAATAGGATTGCATAAAAATTGCATCATTGGACAAGCAGCCAATCATATTGGTTAATATTTCTCTGTTTCTCCGCTCTGCAGTCTCGCTCTGCTTCAAGGGACAGACAGCCTTACTGGATGATTATTTAAAGAGCACTAATATTAATTATAATAGAAGAATAGTGACTGTCATTGTAGTAGTAAGTTTACATTACTCTGGTAATTACAGTAAAAGTTTTAAGCAATAAATAAACTTAAGTGAAAAGTTTTCACCACAGTTTATGTTAGAAGTTAACAGTAGAGTTTTCATTGTTGGAAAGTGCTATTTTGTTACAGTTGATTAAATTTATTTTCCACCTATAATTACATGTTGCATACTTTTGAGACTGAATTAAAGACTTGCTAGATGTAACATGTATTTTAGGACTCACATTCAATTTCACTTTAATTTATCAACAGGGAGAATTGGACCTCTGTGAATCGTTAGAGCCTAGCTCCGATGGCGGTGGCAAGAAAGTGGTGGTCGGTGTTTGCGCCATGGCCAAGAAGTCGCAGTCCAAGCCCATGAAGGAGATACTCACACGACTGGATGAGTTTGAATACATCAAGATGCTAGTCTTCCCTGAGGAGGTTATCCTTAAGGTTCTCTAACTGTCTAACACAAGCAGTGGAACAAAATATCTACTTTAATTTGATTTTTATTTAAATCACTGAGAAAAACATTCAGTATTATTTTTTAAAGTTAGAAACTGCATGACTTATTTGATTTAGAATCATTATAGAACTATTTTTGGCAACCTTATAAATATGGATTTAAATTTGAAATTATTATGATCGCAATGTATGCTTTAGTTTGTATTAAATTCAATATTTGATCAAAACTGACTGATTCAACTGTGTAGGATTGCAAGATATGTGAGACATCAGGCTATGGACTAAGCATATTAATATAACAATTGACCAGTAAAAAATATAACTCTGAAAAGCTTCTAAGCCCATATTGAATAGATGGTGCCTCAGGTTAATCTTATCTTCAAAAGTTTTTTAGGTTATTTTATTATATAAATCTTTTTTTGTAGAAAAATAATAAACAATTAAAAAAACTTAAGGCTCAATTTTTTAATGCCACCTGGAGGGAAGGGAAAGTACTCTAAGCAATAGAGATAGCAAATTTTACTCCAAAGAAACATCTTTATTTTTGAAAATAAATAAAACTCCATTCAAAAATTTTCGAAAATTTTGCTTCACCTGGGAATCGAACCGACTAAAATCTGTAAAAATTACGCCCTGTAATTTTATTGCATTGATCGTTAGGGTCAATCGCAAGGATGAAATCTCTCTAACATACTTGGTAAATTTAATGAAAGGAAAACCATGAAATCTGTACTTATAAATTCACTTCTGTTTCTGTATACTTGTGTTAGTGATTAATAATTTATCATTGACATTATTTATCAATTAAAATGACAAATTAAGTACTATTTAGATAAGACGATTGCAATAGCACGTGTTTGTAATGCAAACTCCTTTACCAAATTTACCAAGTATGTTAGAGAGATTTCATTTTTGTGATTGACCCTAACGATCGATGCAATAATATTACAGGGTGTAATTTTTACAGATTTTAGTCGGTTCAAATCCTGGGTGAAGCAAGAGAATTTTCGAAAATCTTTGAAAGCAGTTTTATTTCTTTTCAAAAATAAAGAAATGTTTCTTTGGAGTAAAATTTGCTATCTTTATTATTTAGAGTACTTTCCCTCCAGGTGGCATTAAAAAATTCCAGTCTGTATATTTTTAAAAGGTCTAAAAAATAGACATTAAATAAGAATAAAAGTCCATAAAGCGAGAGAATGGTGATCTGCAGTATCTAATCATATAGGTTTTAGCTTTTCAGAGTTACAATTTTTTGTTTGGCGATTGTCACACTTAGTATACTTCCTTGCCTGTACCAAATTTAAAGAAAATTAGTCCAAATCCAAAAATTTTGATAATAAGTAAACATTTCCATGAGCTGACTTAAATGTCCATTTGGTAGAGTCATGTTGGAATCGGTGTCGTGGATTTCAGCTTTTAGGGCCGGCCGGCTCGGTTGGTGTGATACCACGCTGTCACAGAATGTCGGCGTCTAATGGTTAGGCTTGTGCCAATCGAGTTTCGTACGATGAGTGAGAGTTCTGAAGGGCCACTTCTCCCTCCCTTTATGCCATCTTCCCTATCCCATCCCTCTATTCCTTCCCCCTATCCCTCTTAGCGGCCCCTGTGGTTGAGCGGGCTAAGTCTTAGCCGGCCGAACTCGCTGGAACGCAGAGGCTCTGGGTTCGATTTCTGGCATGGTAAATTTCGGAAACAATCTTTCTGTTATTTACTATGGTCTGGGATCGGCCCCAGAGTGGCCTGTTGTATATTACCCATAATACGAGCGTAACTTGCTTAGCTTGGGGATATACAATGTGTCTGTTTGTCTGCCGATTATATATTTATTTATTATTCCATCCGTTTATCGAATTTCTCGGTGTCTGATTACTGTATTCCATCTCATTTATCCCCAGCGCCATCTTAACTCAGGAGTGTAATGGGCGCATTTCTATTAACGTCAATAAAAAGTCTTAAAGAACATCGTCGTGACTTTTCAAGATCTAACTAAAGACGCTCCGCATGACTGTAATATATATTTTAGAAAAATCGACTACCATTTAAATGTATTACAATGTGTAGCGCCATTTAGATGTGTTTCTGTCAAATTTCATCCATATAAACGCAGTAGTTTCTAAGATAAATGGCTGTTTACATACAAATACAGACTGACGAACGGGCATATCAAATGTCGTTTTTGCCAAAATGACTAGGTAACCTTGAAAGTGAAACATATAAATTAAACTAGCATTCACCCCACGGCTGCGTCGCGGGTCACAAAAGAACCTATCCTGCTGTCTGGGATAATCTTTACATAAATCTATCCAATTATTTGGGATGAAAAGTAGCCCTTGTCCACCCTCGGTATTAAAATTATATTTACATCGAATTTCAGCTAAACGGGTCCAATAGTTTTTCCGTAAAAGCATAACAAACAGAGAGACAAACATATTTTTTATCCCGGAAACTATTCCATTTTTCTGGATAAAAAGTATCCTATGTTCATCCTAGGCATCGAATATATATATATATATATATATATATATATATATATATATACTGTGTTTCAGTCAAATCGGTCCCCTTTCGCATTTATAATATTAATAGGGATGCTATTTTTTGTTGTTGGTGAGGGGGGCGCATACTGATTTTCGCTCCCCGGCGCCCGCTCTGTTAATCCCATCCTAAAGTGTAGCAATACGTTGGTTTCCATCTTGGTGTTGTAAACGTGTATAGGCGGTAACTAACCATTTTCCATTAGGTGGGCCGTTTGCTTTTTTTGCCAGGTTCACAATGAAATAAAATTACACGACGAATTGATAACCTCCTTGTTTTAAAGTCGGTTAAAAACTTTATCTCACAAAAAGTGTAAGGAACATCCTCATGCAGTTTCTAGTAAAAATCGTAACGATTTGCTGTAACATCGTTAATATTTTTAATTGATATTACATGTTTTGTTTCACTATTTGTCATTAATAAGTATTTTTCCGAAATAACATTCTTGGGTTCTCTCCTATCTATTCTTTTGAGTATGTGCACGAAATTATTTGCGCAAACCAATATCTGTAAAGTACGCGAGGTAATGTTTTCATGAATGGTTTTCATAATTTGTTGTTACTGCTTTGTTTGTGTGGGTATGCTTATGGTATTACGTTACTGAGTTGGTAGTTTACAAATAGCTTGTAATGCCGCATTTACACAGTTGCGATCACGTACGGCATCTTTATTGTAAAGAGGATTTTTTAGCTATTTCCTTTATATGATCACAGATAATAATAACTGGAGCAAATTTAAGCAATACGAGTTGAAATAGATGCAGGTATATATCTATTGTATTACCCCTAATCAGATATGCGCCTAAGGATAATTACACTCTACAGTTTTATATGTATTTTTTATATTTTCTTAGGAACTTTACACAAAATTAATATGTCTTTTGGTATGTATTGAACAACTTTTTAGTTTTTTCGTATTGTATTGGTGCGCGATGTAGCTTGGAGCAAACATAATTATCGGCCTTGACAACAGACGGCTGTGCAATAGACGGTTTTTCATATAAAATCATTCGCTCTACATCCTTCTCTATAACACCATACAGCAAACTTACTTCATTGATGGAAGTAATATTTTCGGAATCAATTTTAATTTTGTTTTTCCTTCACATTTTTCTAATAATTTGCGATTGATTTTCCTTCCGTAATTTGATTTTTGGCATAAGTCCTCTATCACACCACCAAACATTATGCCATGCTCCAGATTATTGGCTTTATTTTCTAAATATACCGATTTGTCTTGCGCTAATATTTGCCGACAACAGAGCTTTCGTAACTGTGTAAATGCGGTAGAACACAAATACATAAACTCACTTCGAAGGCTATATAGTATGCTTAAGGTAAGTAAGTGTTCCTCTGACAGGAGTTGAACTGAAAATTTTATTGGATTGCAGAAGCCAGTCGAGGAGTGGCCCACCTGCGATTGTTTGATATCTTTCCACTCGAAGGGCTTCCCATTAGACAAAGCGATTCAATATGAGAAGTTAAGGAAGCCATACGTTATAAACAACCTTCTTATGCAATATGATATTCAGGTAAGTTTTTTAAAGATTTGTGAACATATCTTATTCGGACATAGTTTTTATTGATCGATTACCCTTGTTGGTATTGTGCTTCGGGGACGTTTGATTCTTCTCATATTTCATTTTCAGGACCGAAGACGTGTTTATGCGATATTAGAAGGCGAGGGTATTGAGATCCCGAGGTATGCGGTATTGGACCGAGATTCACCCGATCCTAAACGTAAGTTGTCAAAATAATGAAACCTCTCGCACATAATATGAATATACACACGTAGGTAGGTTATCTATAGCAGGTAGGTCTCCTTTACCGATTAAGGCAGCTTTGAGCGTACATCACTTACTTACTGACACCCCCTTATTCATATTTGGTAAATAAGGGCTTTTCATAATAGCACTATTAATGCAGTTCTGTTGTGATAATCACTTTTTTTACTTCGTTTTAAAGAGCCTATAAATCTCCTATATTATGAATAAGGGGGTTAGTAGTTTCAGAGAAAATTTTCTGTTACATTACAATATGTTTGTACACAGACTGGCAAACAATATATAACAACTTTTTAAAGTTGAAACTTCTATATAGATAGGAATATATTAGGACTTTTTCTATCACGAAAAATCGTTACGGCGGCGTGGAGGGGGTAGAAGGTATATCGCGTGGTGAGGCGACGTAGTTTTAGAGTAGACTATGGATGTTTTTTTTTGTCAATAGTCTATGAAACTCTTAGAAGACATAGTTCTTAGAAGATTATCCCTAACATGAGATCATTATTTATTTTGGATTTACTTAACTTTTAGATCATGAACTGGTTGAATCAGAAGATCATGTCGAAGTGAATGGTGTTGTATTCAACAAGCCTTTTGTAGAGAAGCCAGTTTCGGCTGAGGATCATAATATTTACATATATTACCCGACATCTGCCGGTGGAGGAAGTCAGCGTTTGTTTAGAAAGGTATAAACTAATGTACATTACACTATTTTTCTATACATACATACATATTAACTATTTTTTATAATGTCATTGATTTTTTTACTCTTGATTACAGATTGGTAGCCGCAGTAGTATTTATTCACCAGAATCTAGGGTTAGGAAAACTGGTTCCTTTATATATGAAGATTTTATGCCTACCGATGGTAAGCACATTGATACTGAAAGGTCTTTTATATTTATGTAGAGAGTTTGAAATAAATCACTTTCTTATTAAGTACAAATCAATATTCGTTAGATATTTTTAAAAAACGAATTTAACAATGTGGGATTAATTTTGTTTTTTTTTAAATTAAAGGTACAGATGTGAAAGTGTACACGGTTGGGCCGGACTACGCACACGCTGAGGCGCGCAAGAGCCCGGCCCTCGACGGAAAGGTGGAACGCGACTCCGAGGGGAAGGAGATTCGATACCCCGTCATATTGTCTAATCAGGAGAAGCTTATATCTAGGAAAGTTTGTTTGGCTTTCAAACAAACTGTTTGCGGATTTGATTTATTGAGGTATGAAACTTGTAATATATCGCTTATTTGCAAGAATATGGTATTATTCCAAACGAGAATATGCCCGCGACTTCGTCCACGCTTGACTTGAAATTCTCGCGGGATCCCCGGGACATAAAGTACCAAAGCATTTAAAAAATAATGTAAGATATCGTTTTAGTGAAAACTGTGACTGAATAAACTAATTTATATGCAACCGAACAACTACAAACCGCTTCCAAAAAAATTCTCTCGGGATTCCGGGATAAAAAAATCACACATTTTATTACATAAAATTTGCATGTGGAGCAGTTAAAAAATCGCATTGGTATTCGATTTTTTTTCAATCTGGCCCTTTTAAATCATTCCCAAAAAAACTCTCGCGGCATTCTCACGATAAAAAGTAGCGCAGATTTTAAATCTAAAAATTTGCTGTCGATTAGCGAAAATCGGCCTACTAGTTTTTATGTGAATTCCGAACAAACAGACAAACAAACAAGAAATCTAAAAAAAATGCATCATGTTCTCAATCGTTTATATAGTCTAAACTAGTTTTTTTTTTTTAAAATTAGCTTCAATGTACAGACACGACATATTTAGATTATTATAATATTAAAGATATAAGATATTTAATTTGCAAATATAGTTCCTCTAAGAACTTTCAATAATGTTTTCTTTTGAAACTTATCTTTAATAAATTGATGTTGTATAGATCTTATGTCGTCAATGTAAATTTTCTCTTCGTACACTGCAGTAATTTATATATGGTCTCCTCCATAAAGAGCATCATACCAAATTGTTACATATCCATGGCTAAAACGACTGAACAAACAATCCGAAAAACTCAATACTACATTTGTATAGAACTAAGAATCTTTACTAATATATAAAGCTGAAAAGTTTGTTTGTTTGCTTGAACGCGCTAATCTCAGGAACTACTGGTCTGATTTGAAAAATTCTTTCAGTGTAAGATAGCTCATTTATCGAGGAATGCTATATATCATCCCTCTAAGACCAATAGGAGCGGAGCACCAATGAATGTTTCAAAATCGGGGGTTTTTTTAAACTATTCCGCGCGAACGAAGTCGCGGGCAGAAGCTAGTAAATTAATATATCGCAAACTTTCAGAGCGAACGGCAAATCGTTCGTGTGCGACGTAAACGGATTTTCATTCGTCAAAAACTCAAACAAATACTACGACGACTGTGCAAAGATATTAGGCAACATGATATTGAGGGAACTGGCTCCAACGTTGCACATACCGTGGTCGGTGCCATTCCAATTGGACGACCCGCCGATAGTTCCCACTACGTTCGGGAAGATGATGGAGCTCAGGTGTGTTGTGGCCGTAATCAGGCATGGGGATCGAACCCCCAAGCAGAAGATGAAGGTCGAGGTCAGGCATCCCAGGTGAGTATTATATGACTCAGGGTTGATATGTCCATCACCAAAGATTTATTACAAAAATAAAATAAAACAAAAAAATCACTAAAAATTAATGTTTTATGAATAGTGAAGTAAATACATATTAGAAATATATTATTGTATGTGTATATATATGTGACTATGTATATATGTATGAATTTGTATATTTATTTCTTAAGTTAGTTTGAGTATTTATGTATCTATTGCCTTTTTTGTGGACCACCTACATGCGCCTGATTCAAATTTCTTTGATTTAGCTTGCCTGGAAGAGATCACCTTGAGCGATAAGGCCGCCTATTGTATTTCCTAGAAAATATTGTAAATATGGTCTGTTTTTGTAATTTTATATTTTGGTGTGTAAGAAAGTGTTATCGCTCTCTCTCTCTCTCTCTCTCTCTCTCTCTCTCTCTCTCTTAGTTTCACATTTGTATTCAGTAAGATTATAATTTTATCAATAGATAACTTTGACTGATGAATAAACCTATAACTGATGGATACAATGCAGTGTTCTTTATCGTAACATTAAAGTGTTTCCTATTTTAAATTTAAACGTTATTGGTTTTACTTATAAACCTCGCTTAAACTTTCAGCAATAACTTAGCAAGTGATTAAAAAAATCTTATTTATAAACTCAACTTAGGAAAAGAGGTTGCTAAGTAATGCTTAAATTCCTGACAAAATGTAGCAACGCCTAAACCTAGTTAAACAATGTAATCAGATTGGAAATTTAAAATTCTGTGATCTGCACGGAAATAATCCGCTGAGTGCTGATTAGAAATTACCACGATCGGTTTTTTTTCGCTCTGTGATATGGAATAATATTACTTGAAAGTTAAACCAACATTTCATTATTTAAATCATATTTGGATCAACAATTAAGTCTTCTCGATTTCGATTTATATTCAATCTGTATCAGAACTAAATCAATAAGTTTCATAAGTATTGTTAATACATACGTAAAATGACTATGAACGATAGCAGCGACATCTAGCCGAAAGAACATCAAAGAAACTTTGTGTTCAAAGAACACAAGAATAAAATTTCATTTTTTGTGTTCTCTTTCCTTGGCAATGAACGTAACAATTAACTTGGAAAATTAATGCCTTAGGTTTTTCGAAATATTTGAAAAGTATGACGGCTACAAACGTGGCCATGTTAAGTTGAAGAAGCCGAAACAGCTGCAAGAGATACTGGACATTGCGCGCGCTTTGCTCTCCGACATCCACACGCGGCACGCCGACCCAGAGATCGAGGAGAAGCAAGGCAAACTGGAACAGCTCAAAAGTGTCCTAGAAATGTAAGTTTATTTTCAAAAAATGGTATATTTTAGACAATTTTATTATTAGCACCAATTATCTTTATTTTATAATTTTGTAGACAAAAACATAGTAATTTATTTGTTATTTTGTGTTTGGTTGCTGAAAACTCATCGAAACTTCACACAGAATTTATTAGAAAACTAATATATGCTTTAAACCGTTAAATGGCGGTTTTAATCATAACTCCAGCTATATGTCAGGATATTCTTAGTATTGAATCTTAAATTATTATTATTGTTGCGTTTCCGCAGGTACGGCCACTTCAGTGGTATCAACCGCAAGGTGCAGATGAAGTACCAGCCGCGCGGCCGGCCGCGCGGCTCCAGCTCCGACGACGGTAACGCCCCTCTACCGCCACCGCCTCCGCAAACACACGAGCACGGTCTGCCAAAACATATTACATGCTTAACACGCAAATACTGTGCATTATAACAAAAACATGTATCTATCTATATAATAAAAAATGCAAATTATCGTTCGATTCGAAAGGACTTCATCGATTGCTTCGTTTCGACTCAATGTGGGTTTTGAATCCGCAGGGCATCATTTATTGGCCGTAAAAGCAACAATCAATAGTAACAAGAACAAACGCGACGTGTTGTTGTTATTTTGGCACATGCCAAACAGCGTATTTCTTGAAAGATACTGTCACTAAATGCCGGTTTCTATTTTCATTCTGTTGCCTTACTATCGGTTGCACTTTTGACATTACCTGTATGGAGCTTATGTGAAACTTTAGCTGATAGGAACGCAAATGAACAGTTGGTAAGATATAGCAACCGGCCATTAGCATCTTTTCTTTATCTCTAAAATTGCTAGACTTGGATTGCTTCTGATATAGACAATTATGTTGAGTTTTCTAGAGTCGTCAAAGCAGACAATAACTATTACAGCATTGATAATAGAATGGTAATAAATATTGTATATCCAGATGCATTAAATATTAGAAAATATCTGTTCTCTTTACTTTTTCTTTAACCAGACCAGCCAATTTCAAATAAGTGAAGCAAATCGGAAAAAAAAGTTGAGACATAATTTTTAGTCATTTAACCTTTAAAACACTCCATAGAACGGAAAATAATATGTGAAGTACCATATAGATACATGATGTTTGTTAATTTTGTCATAATGTATGGAAAGTTTGTTATAATATTAATTTCAGATGCTGATTACGTATGTATTTATAAATAAAACATTGCATAAATCGCACAGAGCATTTGATCAGTAGTTTTCATGCTAAAAACAACAAATATACGAGTGTTTACATTTTTTACACCATTTACTTGCTATAATATTAATTTTGAATTATACTCGTATTGGTTTTTGCCCGTTTAAAATGGTTGTTTTTGCTGCTTGATTTATTAGAAACACTAACTAATGTGCGTAATGCCCTTTTGCCTGCAGCAGAGTGTGATTTCTTGAAAGTTTTGTTGAAAATAATTGGTTCAATTTTCCAATACTAAAATCGATAAATATTGGTTTGAAGTTCCGATACAGTAAATTCTTCATCAAACTTCAATATTTGGTGTAATAAATGTCAGTGATCTGAAAGTGTTCAGTTGTAAATCGAGTCAAGAGACACCCTTGCCTATTAGAATACCTTTGCTGTTGTTAGTTTAGTAGTAAAGACGGTTACTTTGCTTGTGCCTCATTCTAAAGATATTAATACAAATCCTGACATGAAAAGCTTGCAACGCTAAGGGAGTACTAGTTTTTCAGGCCTACTACAAATATATTTGCAATCACTATGTGCTGATCTTAGAGAAATATTCATAAACATAACAAAGATTACCAGTATAACTTTGAGCTTGCTATGCACATGTACACAAAGATTGTAAAGAAAGTTTCTCTTGCGCACTCTAGGAATTTGGAATGAACTCCTAGCCAAGGTTTCCCCTTAACATTCTGAAATGTGCTTTTTTAAAGATGTCAAAATATTCGTCGGAGGCCGGCAGTACATTGGTAGCACGTCTGGTGCTGTAAATGTTCATAGGCGTCGGTGACCTCTTTCCTTCGGCAATAAAAACATAAAATATATGAGTTCTGTCAATCCTCCTGAATTGAAGTCCAGCAGCGGGAAGTTTATGTGCGGGTATTGTGTGTTGTCAGTGAGCGGCGGCGGCGAGCCATCGCTGGTGCTGATCCTGAAGTGGGGCGGGGAGCTGACGCCCGCGGGGCGCATCCAGGCCGAGGAGTTGGGCCGTATGTTCCGCTGCATGTACCCTGGGGGGCAGGGGCGACATATACCCGGTTAGGCCGCAAACCTATACACATGTCCCCCGTTGATATGTTGCAAAAAGCAATTTTTTTGTTGTTTCTCCAATCCATTGTATTATTATGTACTTTGACTTGGTATTCTCTTCTGAGCAACAACGGTTTGTTGCTTGTGTGACATCTGTACGTTTGAGAAGTCCCCAATCGAATCGTTAATATATGATGTTTTCGTGTCCTAATAATTTGTACTTCTAGAAACCTCTAATCCAAAAGAAGAAATTGTTAAAATTAATTTTACATTTAAATTCTTGTTATTTAAGAAAGTATATGGGTAATTAATGACACTTTAAAATGAAAACGAAGCGTTGATAAAATATTTTTAAATTAACAAAAGAGAAAATATTTAAGACAAGCTTAGTCTACTACATATTGTGAATTTCAAGCCACAATTGGTTTTTCTACTAAGCTTTGTTAAACTCGTTACAACAGTTTAGGGCCGTAAGTGGGAACAAATTGAATGACAAACAGTACGTTTTCTCAAAAGATATATAGAGAAGTTTACATTACATTAGGTGTAAAATAATATAAATTAAAATTTTCGAGAAATTACATTGTGCGATGAGTAACACGATATGATAAAAGGTAACGTAGCGTATGTGGCCGCGCACTCGTCCCAACTTTATGTCGGCGTTACGTGAAGTGGAATGCCTGGAAATTAGGCATTGGGTCTGGGCAACGGACATACCCGAACGTACCTGAAGTCTCACTGACGTGATAAAATAACCCAGTGATTGGTTAGCTGTTTGTTCTAAGCGTTCACGTTGCAATCTCTTTTTTTTCCAGTCATCTATACTAATATTATAAAGAGGAAAGATTTGATTGTTTGTTTGTTTGCATTAAATAGGCTCCGAAACTACTGAACTGATTTGAAAAATTATTTCACTGTTGGCAAGCTACACTATCCCCTGGTGACATAGGCTATATTATATTTTCAAAAAAAATAGGGATCCTTACTAAAACTCCAATAATGTAATCGAAGGTGTAAAAAAATTAACTAAAATCGCGTGCGCTGCGAAAACTATTGATGATAGAATAAAATGATGTACT
This sequence comes from Dendrolimus houi, assembly GCA_039645545.1. NCBI lineage: Eukaryota > Metazoa > Arthropoda > Insecta > Lepidoptera > Lasiocampidae > Dendrolimus > Dendrolimus houi. Next base: position 7,245,786 of record CM077127.1, on the reverse strand, counting down.
ACGACTTTGCAGAACACATCATTATTTACAAAAAGTGTTGCGACAGCATATGTCTAACTATTATAGTTATGCCACAATAAGTGTTCCTTTAATTTAAAAATTTAATTGAAATGCCCCCTCCAGAAAAGGCTCTTTATTTGTATCTTGGTATTCATCCTTATCAAAATAAATTATTTCATATTCAAGACTGTTTCAATACTTTTGTATAACTATTTCAATGATGCAATTCGGACATTCCATTCGAAAGATATCACGAGTTTAAAAATGTAAGTATTAGAAAAAAGTTGCGTGGTCGCCGCGCACCCTGCTTGGCTAGCTAGACTTATGCGACGTTGGCGTCACTGGGGTACGGGCCGCACGGGAGGGGAAGTATTTTTAATTCGCTTAGTAGGTAATTAAACTCAACAAAAAGTTTTTTTTAGATACCCGTGCGAAGCCGGGGCGGACCGCTAGTGTCTGAATAATTGAGTACCACATTACATACCGTTGCGCTATTTTCGAGCTTTTTGGTAATAAGTATATGTATATTCAAAATTCTTCACTATTAAGAGATTATAAGGTACAGTAACTTGATAAAGTTGGTGTTTTTTGTTCTTGTAATACTTCTAAATCAATTTGTATGCTGTCCTATCAGTAATATGTTGACTATAAGAAATCTAGGAAATCAAAACTTCACATTCGGAAGAGAATACCTTGTCTTATTGGACAATAACTATTTATATTAGCATATTATACTTATTGTTTATTAAATGTTCTATATCTTTTTATGCGAGTGGTATGTCTCGCCATTGTCTTGGTTTCATACTGTTTTATTAATCGGTACTAATATTTGTTGTTGTACATTATTGTAACCACGATAAGAAATACTACCGTGGGTCTTTGAAAGAGTGATTTTTACTGTAAATAATGATTAATTAATATACCCTTCATCCGGTGTGCGACTGTTTTTACGTGCCATACAATCCATACATTACGGTATCCAGATCATATTATACAATCAATCTGTGTATTTTTTAATCGACAGAGAACACACACACACATTGTATATTACCAAGTTACGCCTGCATTTGGGGCAATATACAACAGACAACTCTGGGACCGATCCCAAAAACCCAGGCCATAGTAAATAATTTAAATGTCGTTTATGGAATTTACCATGCCAGAAATGGAATCTGAAACCTCTTAGATGTAGTGAAATAAGGTCAACACTTAGATCACTGCACCGAATACCCTTTTTCTTTGGGTCTATTTGTATTTCTATGAATTTGGTATATAATGTATTTTGAATACCGGAAATAACAAGGAATACTGCTCTGAAGGATGGATGAAAGGATACAGAGTTGTTTAGGTGTGCACTGCCGCGGGCTTCAAAGTCATCGCTGGTAGTTAAGGCATCCGCGTTTTAATATATTAGGTTGGGGAAAAAGTTTCTTCGCATTTTATATAAAAATTCAAAAGGTTTTTTTATAAAGTTTATTTACATTTGACTAAAGTATGTAGGTGCCATTTTGTTGGATAACTTTTGCCATCTTGTAGGTAGGAACGTGATCCCATTGCTATAAAAATTTTGGGGCTTCTGATCAAAAAACTGCGACAAGTGGTTTTGGCAGTTCTCTCGTGATGTTAACCTGACACTGCCTAAGGAATTCTGTAGAGATCGAAACAGGTGAAAATCTGAAGGTGCAAGGTCAGGACTATACGGCTGATGCATTAACACCTCCCAGACAAACTCTCGTAATTTTTGCTGAGTGGTTAAAGATGTGTGAGGTCTAGCGTTATCATGGTGAAAAACCACACCCCTGATCAAATCTGTTGATTAATTCCGGCCGCGTTCTCTCAACTTTTTGCTTTAATCTCATCAGTTGTTCGCAGTACAGTTCAGAATCAATGGTCCTGCCTGGCGGCAACAGCTCATAATGAATAATGCCCTTCCAATCCCACCATATACACAGCATCACCTTGTTGCGAGTTAACTCGGGATTCGCCACAGTCTGTGAAGCCTGACCGGCCTTTGACCACAATCTTTTTCGCACGTACTTGTCGTACGTGATCCACTTTTCATCACCAGTTATCAGCTTCTTCAAAAATGGTTCGGTTTCATTACGTCGTAGTAAAGATTCACAAATGAGTACACGGTTCATTAGGTTTCTTTCAGTGAGCTCGTGAGGCACCCAAATATCGAGCTTTTTTGTGTACCCAGCTTTTTTCAAGTGCCCTAAAACCGTTTTGTGGTCAATTCCCAGTTCTCCAGCTACATCGTAACTACTAATATGCCGATCTTGCCTCACTTTTTCAAAAATGGCATCAATTTTGTCCGTAACAGGGCGACCAGAGCGACGTGTATCTTTGATATCAACATTTCCGGATTGAAAACGCTTAAACAAAATTTGCGCTACTCTCACATATACTGCATTAGGTCCATAAACATCACAAATTGTTTTCGCGGCTTGTGTTGCATTTTTACCTTTTTTGTAGTAAAATTTTAAAATGTATCTTATTTCTTCATTAGATTCACTCATTTTAACAATAAGAAAAACAAATGAAAATCACACATTTTCCTAATATGAATTTGGAATTGTCTTCTTTAAAATTAAAACTTTTTAATGATACCAAAACCAGCCAGATACAAATGGTATAGCCAAAGAGATCTTATTACAAGTTCATACATACTATATGCGAAAAGACTTTTTCCCCAACCTATTATAATCTATGTTTTGGGTTCGAATATTTGATGGAAAACATGTGCTGTATAGGCAGGTTTTCTGACCTAATGTGCGTTACAATACGTAATATTACAATTGCCACAGGTTGACATTAATGGAAAACATAAGGAAACAGTTACATTGAACTTAACAATTTGTGAAAATATGGTTTATCTCAATATAAACAACTTTATTCTGTATTCAGGTTTAGCATTTCTACATTAAGAATTGCATTTCTAGAGCAATACATTCTCCCAAACTCATAAAGGATGATGGATCCGTACAAATTATAAATTATTTATTAATCACAGGAGCATTATAAGGCTGTGTGACTGTTTAATTTTGTCAAATATCACACCAAGTGTCGGTTTGCGCATGAGTAATGTCGTGGAAGAAGAATATTTCGAATGATAAGATAATTTCATTATTTTGTTGCTTCGTTAGACTGATTATTTTTTGTTAGCTAGATGTCTCACTATCATCATTCTTCTTAATTTTATTACGTAACATTTGTCGCAGTTTTATATATATTTGGTTCTTAAAACTCATTAGGACTTGTAAAGTTTTGCTGGCTTTTGACTAACAAATCAACAATTTTTTGTCGTGTTTTTCTTTATCAAAAAACGAGGAAAGGTGAACATGTTAACAGTAGAAAGGTAGGATTTAGAGGCTTTTCAGAAGTATGTTTTTACTCCGGTATTGTCATTCTTAGTACTCTTCTACCATGGTATCTTTCTAGAATAATGACAAAACTAATAAATATTTCACATTAAACATGTTTATTTAAAAGCTTTCTATGTTTAGGTGAAGGTGGCACCCAAGGCTTGGGCCTTCTACGTCTCCATTCCACTTTCCGCCACGATTTGAAAATCTATGCTTCGGACGAAGGTCGTGTGCAAATGACAGCTGCGGCATTTGCAAAGGGCTTATTGGCTTTAGAAGGAGAACTAACGCCAATATTGGTGCAAATGGTGAAGTCGGCCAATACCAACGGTTTGTTGGATAACGATTGCGATTCGTCGAAAGTGCAAAACATGTGAGTAATAAATAGTATTACAATTTATTTAATAGATCGTACAAACAGTATTAATAGTACAATTGAAGAGTAATTCACAGTTTAATTGGACTAACAGTTTGGAATGAGCAACCAGTTGAGGTTTTGATGTTTTTAAAAAGGTGTCATAAATCTTATACTAATACTAGCTGACCCGGCGAACTTCGTACCGCCATATTTTCTGAATTCCTAAAAGACTTTGTTTCATGACACAAAAACAAAATCACCAAAATCGGTCCAGGTGATTAGGAGGATTCTAGAACCCGATCTTAGCGCCACCTACCGGTTCCAATTGTGAATCTAAACCATCCGGGGTCCCATTTAAACACACAAAACAAATATCATCAAAATCGGTAAAGTCGTTCTCAAGTTATGCTCGTATATACATTTCTACGATTCATTTTTATATATAAGAAAAAAGATATAAATCTAAAGAGTTTGTTTGTTTGCTTGAACGCGCTAATCTCAGGAACTACAGGTCTGATTGGAAAAAAAATTCAGTGTTAGATAGCCCATTTATCGAGGAAGGCTATAGGCTATATATTATCACGCTAAGACCAATAGGAGCGGAGCTCCAATGAAGAATGTATCGAAATCGGGGTTTTTTTTTACCATATCACGCGGACGAAGTCGCAGGCAGAATCTAGTTCCCTATAAAGGCTCGCAGCACAGTATCAGCATCTTTGGTGTTATAAATCTCCATAGGCGAAAGTAACCACTTTGCATCAAATGGGTCATCAAACTGTCGGTGTGATTCAACAATAAAAAAAGTTTATAATGAAATCAGGGTTGTTATACATCTTAAAACTGTTGCAGATACCTATAAAAGTTACGATATAATTTAATAAATTATTTCTTTATTTTCATTCTTAAATTTATTTCTCATTTTTAGTTCCGTTTACTATTTATTGTTTTTGAGTTTTTCATTAAACTGTAATAAGTTATTAGTGTTTCTCTTCTGCTCGTCTTCGTGTTCGTCCGTTCTTAAACATAAGGCATGATTTATATATTGGTAGGGCTAAGGCTCGTCTCCACGAGGCGATGCAAGTGGACCGCGACTTCACGGACGAGGATCGTTTGCGCATCAACCCGTGCGAGTCGTTGAGCATCAGCGCCGCGATGGAATTCGTCAAGAACCCTGTTCGCTGTTGTGCACACGTGCATACCCTTATACAACAACTCGTGCACATTGTGCTCACCAAGAAGGACGATCCTAAGACCAAAGGTGGGCTACTCATAAGTTTCACTTTTGACAATGTAGCTGTAGATTCCTTTAGTATTGGTTAATTTTTTGGTCTGTTCGATGCTCATGCGGCAATGATACAAGTACTGTATGTTATAGATTGCAGCTTACACTGTTTTATGTTTGTTTTTCGAATTATTTGGGATTTGTTATAACATTCGTGTTGCCCCCTCTCATCTTTAAAAACACGATGATATGGGATACCCAAATACTCTATATCAACCCCCAGGGATGAACGACATGCAATGCAATTAGAATTAGAATTATTTCAAAGAAAGTGAGTGTCGTATTGTTAGATTAATATTTACGCGCTAAGCGACGGTTGTGATAATAATGTCGAAATAAAAATGTATTTTCGAATACATCAGAAGTTGTGTAATATTTAAATTTTATCGACTATCATCATATCCGATTTGGACTAGACTGGATGATGGTAGAAAAATGTTTGGAATGTTTGAGGGGAGATCTATCGATACCCTTGAGGCGATTTCTGCTTTATGTTAATTTTGTGTTGTATTAAACATTAATATAGATCAATACTGTATTGATAAACCTAAAATAAAGACGTTCCCGTGCTCTAATGCTATTATTGATTGAAATAACTAAGTATTTATATTTAGATACGATATTATACCACGGCGAGACTTGGGAACTAATGGGAAGACGTTGGGGTAAAATAGAAAAAGACTTTTGTACGAAGAACAAAACATACGACATATCGAAGATTCCAGACATCTATGATTGTATTAAATACGATCTCCAGCACAACCAGCACACGCTGCAATTCGATTTAGCCGAGGAGTTGTATATTTATGCGAAGTATCTGGCGGATATCGTTATACCACAGGTAAGTAGTATTGTGGTGTTGTAGTGTATATATATGTGTATGTATATATATTAAACCGTTTCCGGCACGATTATCATTATAATCCCAGTGCCAAACCTCTGTTGCGTTCGAAGCGTTTAATTCGACGCCCATGGTCCGCTTTCTTTCCTTTTTTATCCTACACAATAGAATCAATAGAATTTTTTGGATAAAAATTGTCATATTATTGTCTCTGGTCTGTATAAGTTTAATGACTTTTTACCATTGTAGCCGCGCTTAGTAAATTACTTATGCTAAAATAATTGTTTCTTTGCTTTGAAATAGGTACTGTTCCCCTATAAAAAATGGGAATGCTCAAGCCCGGTATCAAAAATTGGATATTTCTGTATTATTCAATCAATTAAATAAATTGTTACATTTTTGAGAACATTAGTAGTTCGTTAAACACATTTAAATATCCTTTTAGGAATACGGTTTGACAATGCAAGAGAAATTGACAATAGGCCAAGGAATATGCACACCGTTGCTCAAAAAAATAAGGGCAGATTTGCAAAGAAATATAGAGGAGTCCGGGGAAGAGACCGTCAACAGGTTAAACCCAAGGTACAACATATAATAAGTTAATTATTATTACGAAAATATTATTTGAAAAACACTTTGATAAGTTTTAGAATAGATGATTTTATTTTCAAGTGATTTTCGAGTGTCATTTCGCTGAGCGTTTTTTATACGAATTCTTTTATTATAAATACTAATACCAGCACATAGACGTCCTACTGTTAGCCTTAAGTTTCTCCGTCTCAGAGGAGTGAGTGGTATATAAATGTCCAGCACTTGTTTAAAGTGGGTTTGACATGCTTTTCTTGTTTGTTATCTCCTTTTTTCATTGCTAATATTTTCTGTTCATGATTGTACCGAATTAAATATAATAGTTTAAGTTGTAAGTTCGCTAGCAAATGTCATACGTTTTAGATACAGCCACGGCGTGTCGAGCCCGGGCCGTCACGTGCGCACGCGCCTCTACTTCACCAGCGAGAGTCACGTGCACTCGTTGCTCACAGTACTCCGATTCGGAGGTCTGCTCGATGTAAGTAAATAGATAAATAGCTCTTTATTGTTCACCAAAACACCTTATATTATCTCAATAACTTAATTGGCAAAAGCGCTAATTCCATTTGGATAAAATTTACAGGGAGCATTGAAAACGTGGTTTTTATTGACTACTTAAAAAGTCTATTAGTAGATAATATCGTAAACTCTCTTTAAACACTTTCATTATGATAATACAGTGTTTTTTAGTTATCAATTTTGTTTATATGATTTCGTACAATTTACGAATTTAAACAGTCTCAAGTATTTTTATTTTTTCCGGATGAAGGACTCCTCTGGAGTAAACCTCCTACAAAATAAAGATTTTAGAAAAGTATTTATAATTTTTTAATTTTTCAGCGTACGTAAGATAGTGTGCGTTTAAAAACTGTTGGTTTTGTGATTTGTTTACACAGGTGGTAAAAGACGAGCAATGGCGTCGTGCGATGGAGTACGTGTCTATGGTCTCTGAACTTAACTACATGTCACAGATTGTTGTTATGCTCTATGAAGACCCCACTAAAGATCCATTCTCGGAGGAAAGGTGAATTTGAAATTTTTAGTTTGTTATAAAAACTGCAGAGATTAAATAAGATGTTTTAATTTATGTCCAGACGTTTGTTATGTCTTAAAAAAATCAAAACGTTCTTTTTTGTTCGGTATCAGATATAATTCAAATGTTTTTACATAATTGCGCAATAAATTGTATAATTTGTGGCCCACTCCTGTTGCTATAGTTTTGCGATAAAAGTTCATCTGTATGTCACAAGCATTTTACTATGAAATCATTGAAAAGTATATATGAAATTTAGAAAGTGAAATACAATAACAACATACCATGAATTTTTGTATTTTTGATGTTATTAGGTTCCACGTGGAGTTGCATTTCAGCCCGGGAGTAAACTGCTGCGTGCAGAAGAATCTCCCTCCTGGGCCTGGTTTCCGTCCTCACAGCCGCAATCACTCTACAACTAACAACTCGGTATGATCTCTTAACCCTTTTAAGCATAAAGCCTTGGTTATATTTGCATAATAACTAATATCTGTCTGCAAAGTTTTGGGGGTCGCCAGCCATCAGCATCTCTAGTCCGATTGTTATAATTTCTTGTTGTTGTTGGGTGAATAATAGACATTAATTATCTTTTCATATTGTTACGAGTGCGGGACTCGAATTAAAATGCCGTTGGAATTATTATAGAGTTTATTAGAACCATAGAAACACGTATATCACAGGTACTAATATAACCGAACACAACAAATCCAAACATAATGCAGAAGGTCGTAATTCAATAAAACGTGCAAAGTCCGTCACTATTAGATTTCCGAATGTACACACGTCACACTTAGATCGTTGTTATCGCTCGACTGCCCCCTCTCTCCATCAGGCCAACGTTTTATACTGCACAAATACAAATATGCCCGCCCTGCAACGTGGACCAAATTTTCTAGAATCAGCTTATACTTTATAATCCATAACACCTGGCCTGCAAGCGGCCGTAAACGAGAACAATAGGCTGTTCTTCACAATACTAGAAACGTTTGCCAATAAATAAGTAAACAAAAGAAGACGATCATAAAAGGATTACAATAACACCAGCATGTAACAGATACACTGTACATTAGTATAAGTTTAGTATTCAAATTAGAATAAATTTATATAATAAATTATTCGTAAGGTACACCACAACACATATATGATTGAACAAATGTCACACACAAAAACAAAAATTACCAAGAAGCGTGTTTATATACTTAAAACTTTCTTGAAAATTAAGTTATAAAAATGGGTACGGAACTCGAGACCGTAGAATTGTTAAAAAAAAGGGATTATAATTAGTTCAAATGCCGACAGGTAATAAAATGTGTACAGACTGTACGTGGAATTTGTCTTTGTCGAAGCCTAAGTTGTAACAATATTATTTCTTAACGATATCTGTGACAAGACTAAATAGTTAAAAAATTACTGTCTGTTGCTAACGGTGAAGTAAAATTAGTGAGGAAACCTGCTAATCATGATATAATCGGGGTTTGAAGGCTTAAATAAGTTTGGTGAGTATGATGTTCGCTCCCAAAAATATGTGAAAATTAAAAGGTCCCAACCCTGTGATGCGACGCTTGTGGGCCAATATTATTTATTTGATGTAAAAAAACTCTTTATCCTTGGAGACAAAAATGTTCATTTTTTCTGCAATTTTTTTTTTTTTAATTTTCTTCAACAGAGTTCTTCTGATGAAGTGAAATGTATAGAAGAAGAAGGGGAAGAAGACAATATGGCAAGCCAGGAGACATTACAACCTGTAAGTCTAGTTCTTATTTTAAGAGGGTGGGTCTCGAAAATTCAAAAAGCATTGTAGTGAATTTCACTTTTTAATACAGGTTAAATTGTAACTGCTATGTTACCTTAATGCCTGATTTAAATCTAGATTTTAAAGATTCCATAGACTTCGCTTTCAAATGCTTGTCAATATTATAATCTATCATAGGTATATGTTCCAACACAAGTTAAAACAGACATACATAGTACAATTTTTCTTTTATAAAACTAAAGAGTTCGTCTTCCAGTTTACTGATGGTTTTAAATTGTGTTAGAAAAGACGTTTTCAGTTAATTAATGACATCTATCATGTAAAGTTTACTCTACTATAGTTGGCGACAAGTCAACATGGCAATAGGAGTATGAAGCGAGTCTTAGAGGGGGAACCCTCGCGCACGCGTGCCGTCTTGTGCTGCACAAGTCCGCATCGACCGCGTTTATCGATATCGATCTCACTCGCATTGTTGCTTGTATAATAGTTGTGTATTGAAATGAGTTGGGTTGGCTCTTCTACCTCGCGTTAAAAAAAACAATAAATTCTTCAGCACGAAAATTAGCCAGAAAATAGATAGAAAATTGTGACAATCAGACATTGGTTAGGATTGTGCTTGAAAATATTATTTGAAATAAAAAAGTGATAATAATTGCAATCTCATTTGGTTATGTATTACACAATGTGTACCAAAAAAAAAATATCGATATTGACTACCTGATATGTGAGATCACATCACATGACAGTTGCTATGTTGACATGTCACGAACTATATACATTTGTTTCAAAATATCTCTATAATTATTAACCTAAAATTTTCATAACCATAATTATAGTATGACTAATATTTTTATGTGCTTTTTCCTATTCTCCCACTAGGTGTTTATGACACATACATTTCAGGATAATGGAGATGAGTTGGACAGTTCATTCACGCCTAGGAGAAATTCGAAATCTAAAGCACGACCATCTGATCCCATTCCTATTTGGTAAGTGATCCATCGATTAAGATGTTCGGAATGATAAAGGAATATGTTATTCTTTTTTACAAAAACGACTTTACTCGTAGCCAGCTTCAGTTATTCAAAACAATTGAAAAAAAATTTCAAGCATTTAGGCAACACCAGATATATCCTATAAAGTAACATTCTAGGTTCAGTCTAATCATAGGTTTTTACTAATGCCAAATAATGGAATTCTTTGTGTGATTCGAAAAGTCATATTTTACTATAATGTTTTGTATACTAATGCAAAATTTTTGCATAAAAATGATTACTACTACTTATTATTACAGCAATCTTCACTACACTGTTAGTGGACACGAGGCGTCTACGTTGGCAGCAAGACTCAACGCAGAGCTGCACGGGCGCAACAGCAGCGAGATCAGAGAACACGCACAGGTTAGTGTTTTTAAATTTTAAATTCATGTCATTTATTATTATCTGGCTCGAAGGACCAAGATTTTTTGCAGAATAACGATCAACCGACAAAAATATGTTTTGTATATTTAGAGTGACGAGAAAGAACCCAAGGAGAGTGAAGAACATCCCCCGCGCGCTCGTAGCTACGACCAGCATAAGCAGAGCCATGACAACGGTATGTATATGTTGCACCGCAGTTATAAATATACTTGTGACCTAATATTTTCTGAATTAATTGTGCGATTTCAATTCTTAGGCATAGAAAGATTTGAAAATGGTTTGAATTTACAATATTCACTTGAAGACTTAAATTCATTCCCCCCATTCCGTTATCATTGAAATTTTCCACACAGTCTCAATAATGATTGAGATGGGAATAAATAAAACTACTAAAACAGAATAAAGCAGAACATATTATGCGTGCGCTGTCTGATCTACTGATTCACCATAAAACAAAAATATTTTTCATTCAATTATGTTTTAGTATTTAAGGGTATCCGAGTAACTCCTTGCTTGACATAGATGGAATATTAAAAATTAATTTATTTCAATTAATTTTATTCCACTCAAAATGTAGAAACATGAATATAATAATGCACCGTTTATGTCAAATAATTCGAATCCCTTTAAAACGATCGACCACATTTGTATTGCATGTTTGTTTGTTGTAGTCAAAACTAACATTCAAATTAAAATGTGTAGAGATAACACAAACGATGCAATTATTATAGTACGTACTATAAGAAATGTTATTTCTAGATTTTAAGAAACATTTAAAAATATTAAATTGTCAGAAATGAAAACATAAGATTGACCCAATCACAAGCGTATCATTTCAATTTAATGACATTAGTGGGGTCTTTATTTCGTCGTTTATTTTCTCGACATTCTTAGTAGTAGATTCATTACTAAATCGTTATTTAGTTTAGTCTTGGCATTGTGACTTGTTTAATTAATTTATAGGTCGTTATAATTTGCTTGTATTTTTGCTTTTTACTATTGCAGTAAAATTGGATTCAGTAACCATAAATAATGTGTTGTGATTATTAAATTTTATACTTAGTCGATATGGCTGTAGCGATTGGTTATTTATTTCACGTGTTTATACATAATTATCGTATCTGATGTTATTGTCACAAATTAGTATATTTTCTGTTTTCGTTTTTATATCTAATTATTAATTGATCACGCCAATCAATGGCGTGGTGCCATAACGGTATTATTATTGAATAATTCTTTGAAACGGTAGAGCCTAGGTACCCGTAGCAATTAAGCTGCAGCTCTCTTTTTTCAACCCTCACTATTGCGTCCTGAAATGATAAGGTGAAGCGGAATGATTGCCATTAGTCACAACATACAGATGCTCAAAATTTGTACACATGAGTTGCAATCCAAATTAACGGACCAACCATATGATTTTAAAAAGTTTGTGTTGTTGTGTGGCTTGTGACGAAAAAAACCCCATGAAATATCTTTATGTTGATACTATCAATATTACGAAAACTTTTATATCCAAATTATATGTAAAAATAAAACTTGTCTTTTAGATCAAAATAGTCATAGGAGTCATATAGAAAATATTTAAAAAATTGTTATGTCCATATTTTACTGCAATACCCATTATACTAACTTTGCCTCGGTGTGGCCCCCATGCGCGACTAGCGGAAGAGGGCGGGTCGACACGCGCAGCGCGCTGCCTGCGCTACAACAGCCTGCAAGCGGTCGACAGGCAAGGTCAGTGCGGACCACCTAGTACCTAAACATGCCTTCATGCTGTCCACTGGGTATAGTGTCCGTGCTGTGCTAAATGGGTTTCCCACGTCGGTACCGGTCGGCTTTAATATTCTACTCCCGATGGGTTACTGGTACAGTTTTACACAACTTAAAGTTCCGATCGGCAGTTTTCGTTTGGGCATAAAAGTGCACACTGCTTTCAAACACGTAAATAATCTATAATGAACTTTATTCGCGAGCGGAAATGGCAGTATTGCTTGCTATGACATTTTAGCCATGTTCTGTACACGATTCGAACACTGTCGGAAGTTTCCCACACTATTAAAATTGGCCAGCCGCGCGGGTAAATCGGGAGGAATTATTAACTGTGTAAAACTAACATGAAAGAAGAACGGTGGGAATGACATTCGCAGTACTTCAAAGTGTTGCTTTGATGGTTAGTTTCACTTCGTTCGCTAGATTATCATTACTATCGGTTGATTTAAATGAATTTAGTTCTATTACTGCTTGAAATCTAAAATGTATAAGAAAATGATTTAAGATTAAATTGAGTGATTTGGTCTTAAAAATATTTTGTACAAACAATAAAAAGCTGGTTAAAAGCTTTAGTACCATTTTTCCCTGTCAAAAAGCAAGTTCCAGTCTTTGGCTTTTCTCGAGTTACGTTTATTACTGCGATTGTCATTTTTATCACTTCTTTCCATGTTTTGTGATTTGATAAAAACGACAGCGTATTTATTTCTACGTATATTTGTTTGGTCTTTAGATTTTACTCGTCGCAGATAACGTTAGTTTGAAGGCTCGAGGGTAGATGATTTGTTATAAAACTACATCCTCAACTGGCATTTTTTCGATAAAAAATTACTTTTAAAGGTTTTTAGGACAGTTGATTTATCCTGAAAGAAGCATGTAAGCATGGTTGCTTTATTGTTTAATTCAAAGTCAATCGAACGAGTTTATTTTGTATAATGCTAATAATTTAAACCGCATTTGACGCACAACCGCTATGTTCCTTGTTTTTATGTCTTGTTTTACATGATTGTTTTGGAGTTTGTAGACGAGTGTTTAGCGGAGTTCGACCACTTCGCGTCTATGACTGAGCTCATTCTGGCCGGCGATTTTGTGTGTGTTTGTGCGTTCCGATCTCCCGCCTCTTGTGTGTGCGTTTGCGTGTACCTAAGTTTGACTATTGTTTGGATTGTGCATGATTTAGTGTTCATTTCACATTATTCTAAGACAAATTTACTAAGTATACTGAGCACAATGTCGTGCAATGAACGTAACAATTCGATCGCAATCTACTTCCCTGATCACATCTGAATGTGAATGGGGGAGGGATCAAGTGACAAAGGATATTACGTTTTCAACGATGCCTGGAACGATCGTCAAACAAGCGCACAGTCGGGTGACGGGATTCCCTCTTCAGTCTCGGTTCAATAGAGAACTTCACATTTCAAAAAAGCACGCTTTGATACATTATTACTATTATCTACTATTTATTTATTTGTTTTCTATATTATATTCTGAGTTACTAATTTATTTTTCTTTCTATCATCATTCCCGTATTCTAACACCACTCGTTCGCATTCATTTATAACTGGCCGCGTCCCTCGTCGGGTAACATACCCACTAACCCGTGGGTCGGGCGGCGGCAGACCCCGTCCCGCCCGGCCGCCGCCTCCCCTCTCTAACCGTAACTCGCGTGGAGACGCTACCCGCCCCGCTCACCCCCCTCACGCCCTACACGCCTGTCATCAACGTGGACGGCGTGGAGTCGTCGACGAACGAGCTCCCGCTGTCGGCGATCACGTTCGGATCGCGGCCACGGCCCCCCTCGCCGGAGGGCGGTGGCGGCGGCGGGGGTGGGGGGCGCGTGGCGTCTTGGCCGCACCTGGCCTCTGCCTCGGAGTGTAGCGTGTGGGAGGGCGCAGGCAGGCGCCAGCGGCACAGCATCGCCGGCCAGATGAGCTACCTCAAGATGCTGGGGCTCGGCGCACGGGGCAAGCTCTCCGCCGCGGGACTCTTCAGTACCGCAGTCATCTCCGGCTCCAGCTCCGCGCCCAACCTGCGAGTTATGATACCGACCGCCTCGTCTAGCAACGGTGAGATATTTTTGTATTATTACTATTGTAAATTATATTTATATGATTTTATCAATTACTCATAAACTGTTTATTACGGCCTTACTACATCTGTATGTTTTGATCGCACAATCTTCTAACGCTGAGCACGCACTATGATTTATCAATACCGGACCCATCCATTTCACAGCTCAATCCGCTATTGATAAATCGTAGTGGGCACTTAGCCTAGCGAGCATAAGCTCGTATTTATTTATTCGTGCTTGCATAAGCAAGCAAAACTTACAGATGTAAGGTAAGGCATATATCACGCTCACTTACTGAGTAATGATCTCGTAATCTTAACCCGCATACTCTCAGTAATTGTTTATAAGGTAGGTTTATAAAATATTTCTGTATAGGTGGTTATACCATTTTTCTTATAAACGACTAATCGGTTATACACCAACAAGGCGACCTTGTTTTTTTATTGAGGGGCAATCCGTTTGGGATTCATCAGCGGCGTAAGGAGTCGCGCAGTCGGTATGTGGGATTCGCCACATTAGGGCGACACTGGCACCGCAAGCAGATGCTATTGCCACCTAAGTTGGGAATACCCACTAAAACCCCTCGGTGTTCCGTCCTTCGCCTTTATGCCAGGACCACGGGCACATAGTCTACGCGGGCCCTGGGAGCAACAAGGCGACCCTGGACTAAGCATACGCGTAAAATGATTAACATTGCCACATTTTCACCCCTTGCATCGGCTCTTTTTAATTTTTAACTCGGACAGATTTTAAATCGAGTTTGAACCCTAATTGGGTTTTATAGCGGCATTAGAAGGGTTCGGTGGCGTGCCAGCCATCCGCCCCTTGGAGACGTTGCACAATGCGCTGTCGTTGAGGCAGCTGGACGCGTTCCTGGAGCGCGTGACGGCGGCGCCCGTTGTCCTGGGAACACCACCCGCACAACTCCCGCACTCCACGTCCAACAGCAGCAAGAACAAGCAGCCATCTCCTACTAACAGTATGTATTGTCACAAACGACTTGGTATGATGAATCGACAGGCCTGATCTTATTCTCAACTTTATTAATTTCTGACTGATCCCACTTCTGAAATGTCCCGAGGTCCTGGTGGTGTGATTGGAGTGCCTCATCAGTAACTCCTCTCTTGCTAGTGTTATGTATGCAGAGTAAGATAATTTTTAGTTCGATTCAGTTAACGTATCCGTGTCGATAAGCTAAACCCTCCTCCCCACACCCACCAAAAACAGACTTGAGGTATATATCCTTCACAATATAATTATGCTCAACTTCTGACTGTAGCACTCAGAGTAGGTATAAAATATTAAAGGACGATTAACTTCAAACTAAATAAAATTTATAATAGATAAAGTCAATATTTATTTAAATTCCTCGTGAATAATCTTGTCCACATATTTTGTTGCTTTGCTATTATTTAATGTGAATTAAGCACTTAAAGTAAAACAAAAATTCAAATGCCGCTATTAATATTGTTACGAGTGCGGGACTCGAATGAAAATGCCGTTGGAATTATTATAGGGTTTATTAGAACTATACAAACATGTATAACACAGGTACAAATATAACCGAACACAACAAATCCAAACGTAATGCAGAAGGTCGTAATTATGCGTAACTATGCCCGTATCGTATCGTCGACATAGTTTCCTAGAACCAGCTTGTACTTAATCCGTAACACCTGGCTAATGATACCTGCATGCGGCCATAAACGAGTATAATAGGCTGTTCTTCACAATAACTAGAAACGTATGCCAATAAATAAGTAAACAAAAGAAGACGATCATAAAAGAATTACAATTAGTTCAAATGCCGACAGGTAATAAAATGTTTTTACAGATATGCAGGTGGCATTTGTCTTTGTCGAAGCCTAAGTTGTAACAATATATTGATATTAACATACCTCATTCGACACATAACATACATTATTCGACTCTGAGTGCGGCAGTACGAGTAACGTTGGATAATGATTAGTACAAAAAAAATATTTCTCACAAATTAAAGGTCCAGTTCAGTTATTTTTTCAGCATAAGTGCTTCTGGTAAAAATTAACCTCTAAGGATATAAGTATTTTCTTCCTACGGCAACGTTTGTGTGATATATGTACAGGCGTAGGTTGGAGTGGTCCGTCCTCACTTATGTCGTCCTCCGGCGAGTTGCCAAGCGGCCTCTCGTCTGCTGGACCATCGTCGCCTAACTCCAACTACGCATCAAACTCGGAACACAAAAACAATTCCACTGACAGGTGCGAATATTTACCTACTTTTAGTCTGCATGCAATTTGTAGACATCGTCTAAGATACAGGAATGGTAGAGATAGGACTGGTCAATTTTCTTTTACTTTAGATTGGCCTCAATGGATGCAGAGATCCATCAGGATCAGATATAGGTATCAGTTTCAGAAATGTATTATTACTGTTCTGAAGGTAACTACGGTCGGCCATATTCATTTCTTTGTAAGACGTAATTTACACGACAGGAGTTGCCTGATCACAAGGGGATGAAAACAGTACTTTTCGTGCCTGGGAAACGATTTTCCCTGTTGTCAAAAAATTTAAAAAACTATACGAACCATAGGCAATACATGCGACTCATAACCCTACTTTTTTACAGCCACTGTTAAACCGTGGCATAAATTGTAATAAAAAATATCAATAATTTTGTAACATCATTATTAATACTTATAAATTACTTTTCACTAAATTATTATTTAAGTTACATATATTTGAACTAAATATTTACTATCATTAGTTACAAAAAAAATACTGACTGATAGAACGCCACAGAAAAAGAAATTTACTTGACGTTTCATATGTGACGTATTAAATGAGTTCATTAGATTTAGATATGCATTTAACATCTGATTCCATTACAGAAGCAGTTGTTTGTTTAACTAATCAGTATTTATTTAATTTCCTCATATTTGAAATGAAAAGCAGAACGTTAACCTCAGGTGAAAGGCCTATTTAGGCACTCGATCTATTAGCACCCTCGCTACGCTCGTGCGCCAAACTACCTCTTGCCTAAATAGGTCACTTTCAACTCGTATAACAATCTACTATTACTCTGGTCCAGCGCTAACTTCACGCTTTAAAATCGATCTGGTTTTCCATTCTATTTTTGACCACATTTATATTTCTGTGAATTATCTGAACCAATAAGTAACGAAGACCTTTAATGGTTTTTATATATTACCATTCATTCACTTCCCTTAACATCGGTTGAATTTTGACATTACTTGTACTTTTATAGAGCTTATGTGAAATTTGAACAGATAGTAGGGCAAATGGATGGTCAATCAGATATAGGAACCGGTCATAAGTCAAGTTTTTAACATAAATTCGTTAAAACCTAGCCACAACCAAATTGTGAGACCAACATCAAACAATTACGGTTTTTGTGACGGTACGAAAAGTTGCATTTCAATAAACAGTTTATATGCAGATTCTGTACTGACACATAGTTCTTACTTGAAAATAATCAATAATTCACTTAATATTTTCTTAAGTTTTCGCGACTTCTATACATAATAAAACTACGTTTTACGTTTAGTTGTTTGGGGTCCGATCATCAAAACTATCAAGACCCAAACCCAGCAAAAACCAACTGCCAGACCTCAGGACACTGTGAGCTCTTTCTGCGTGCACCGGAACACAAACCAACTTGACTGATAATTTCTTTTATTTTCCTTCCACCCACTTTAATATTATATAAAATTATTAGAATTAGGCATGTTTGCTGAAGAGTTTCTTGGGCCGCTTCTTCTCTTCTAGCCATAACATGTTGCGAAGCGGTGGTAAATTAGATTAGGCTCCCATAGAGTAAATAATAACCATAAACAAAATTAAAACTTTAACAATACTCGTTGACACTTGACATCTTTGTCTTCCGTGATCACAGCCACTGAAAAGTGGCCGAAACGTCGGAATAACAACAAAAATCAAATAAATTACCGCGCTTAAAACCGTTAAAACGTAGTTTTATTAAATAATTCACTTATTTATTATTGTTCATATTTAATCTAATCTATACAGTTTTGAAAATAATACTGCATAGCTAAGCAACACTATTCAAGTTCCCACTTAAAACGTCAACGGATTGATTGTTTAATGGGTCGATCCCGTTTACTCATGTCACTAATGACTGAGGTTTTGAGTGCACTGGCTCATTAGCTAAATGTTTTTATTTGATTTTCCAAATCTCATTTACTTGTCTTAACTCCTTTTAGTCAAACCAGTGATTGTAGGAATCCCTTAAAGAACTTCGCTTGAGAATGTAATTATAATGACTATGAATAAAACCATCACCTGTCTTGCTGCCTTTATACCTTAGATGATGTCTGCAATAATAATATGGTACAATAATATATTTGCTTTGTAACATGTTAGTAAACTTCAATACTGAATGTGTCTTCCGAACTATTTCCTTATGATTCCTTATTTTAAGCATTGCTACGTTTTTAATATGATTTTTTTGCCATTTTGGATGTTAAATCAGAATTGTAGTATTTTTAAGTTTGGATAACTCATTCAAGTTTTGATAATTTGCCTCCTGTACATTAAATATTTGTGTTTTTACTTGCTAATGTTTGGTTTTGTTTTGGTTTTACATGCATATAAAATATTTGTAAATACATTTCAATGTGATAACTATCACTCATACTTTAAACTCGGGGGTTTTCTAATAACTTCAATTATTTAATCACAATTACCAATTTGATAGTTTTAAGACACATCACCAAGTCCTTATAATTGTGTGATTATTTTACAACATAAAATTTTGAAGATCATATTTCAAAATTAAACTTCACTTACATATTTCCACAATAGATCATTTTGAAGCACGCATCAATCAGTTATTATCTTTAGAAATGTTTAACGACCAGTAAGATCTTTCAAAAAAATTGGTACTAGAGTCCAAATGCAATTTTGGATAAGTTGTCTTACCTTTTATTTATTAATTCTGTTTGTCAGACGCTTCGACCACTATTATCAGATATTTGAGCAAAACACTGCTTTATGTGACCACGCCTATGATGTTGGTTGAAACATGTAATAAAACATCTCGCCAATCCACTAACATAATATGTAAAAAGCGTTTCATAAGGCGTATGTTTAAATGTGCTTTTAAAAATATGATCGATGTGTTCAAATTCAGAATGCGAAATAGTGAGTTTAAACATGTGAGTGATTCGGTGTAGGTAGTTGGGTAGGTGTCCTCAGGCTGGTAAATGAAATTATGGATTCCAGTAGCAATTGGAGTAAAAATGTGGGGAACAAACTCCCCCAGTGGGACGGCGAGGCGGCCACGCTGTGCGCGTTCGACTCGAGCCTGCACCCACTCATGCCGCACTCCAATGTAGCAGGTACACAACGCACAAACAACCCCACCTAAACAATCTGTTAGTAGATAGAGAAGTCGCAACCGTCCCACGCGACATAACCATCGTTTGTAAATTATTCAATTGTTCAAATATGCTTTCAGGATTAATTTATAAATTGTAATGATTTAAATGAAATACATATTTCCTGGGATGATGTTTATCCATCTTTATCAGAAGTACGACAGGTACTTACCATTTCAAATTTCTTAATAATTGGTCTATAACCAAAGCTATGAAGATGGAATATACAATAGCCAGAACTTAACTTTGTCTATCGAATAGGCGGCGCAGTTACCTGATTTTTCAATAGCACCTGTTGCTATCTTAAACAGCCATAAAGTACACGGATTATAGCAGCGCACCAATATATGTATAATTCGTATAAAAAGTTCGTTTACACTTTCTAAGTAGTTAATAATTTATTATTAACTTTAATTCTGATAAATAATTTGTTATGAATAAACCATTTCTCTTAAAGAATCTTATCATCCATTTATATTGAATACCTTACAGATTCTTCGTAAAAGCTTATCATATTTTCGATCATAAATTTCATTGAATGTTTCGTCACTTTAACTAACATTATATTTGTAATAATCTTGCATGCCAAATATATATAGACGGACAAATAGAGCACGAAATATTTAGGTATTCATGTTAAGATATATGGTACTAACTTAAATCTAAGTATCAAATGCATGGCTATATATGGTCTTCCTAGTATTTTTAATTATTACAAAGTTAAATAACACAAATACTGTAGCGAAATTAATACGGTGTTTATTATGATTTTTAAAATCCTAAATAACAGTTTATAGATTATGCATATTAGTGTTTTAGGCATCTATGTTATGATAAATTCTTTTTTACTCATATTTACAAACGTAAATTTTTTTACGTTTGTAAATATGAGTAAACGTAAAGTTACAAACGTAAACGTAAATGTTATTTTGTCCGTTCCTAACTTACCGTGGGAATGAACGAATTGTTACAAAATTATATATATTTTATAGGGTAATTTTTGCGAATAACAGCGAAAGTTTACCGTAGCGTAGCTGCACTAAAAGCGATATTTTTAGGGTTTTGTGATATAACAATAAAAGCGTAACTTAAAACCTTCATGTGCGTCCTTCAGCTGTTTTTCTCAAAAACTTGTCTATATAGGGGAAATTTGGAAGGATCTTCTAGTAAAATCCCCGTCTCTAAAATTGTTCAGGGCCTGGATCGTCTATATTTATTTATTTTCTAAAGACCTTTTCTGTTATTATTAAAATTGTCTGTTCTTTTAGTTATGTGTGATCATATTGTAATTGTTGTATATAATAATCCACTTGAGATATTACCTAACTCTTGCTAGTATCAGGGATTATGATAAAATGAAAGTTAAATTTCAGTAAAACTGTATTTCAGGTTCATCTATTAGTGGGGACGTGACCCCCGTTTCAATAGCTTCGGAACTTGAGTTCAATAGTAACGAAGCAACTGCGGGCTCAATCACGGACCATGAGCTATTGGTATGTACTCTCGTATTTATATTAAACCCAATGGCACTTTTAAGACCAAAATCTTGCTTTTTTCTTTTTAAATATAGATCCAGTGGAAATTTATGTTTTATATAAGCATTAAATGTTTTGTTATAGAGTGCAGAAGGTGAAGATGACGAAGAAACTCTATCGGTAGACGCGTGTGGTTCACCAATGAGATTAATAAAGAACGACTTAAGTCCACAAACAACTTTCACGCCCTCTTCGTCCCTAAAACCGGACAACTGTCAACCGTCCACAAGCAAATTACCCTCAGACTTTTACGGATTGAGTCTACAACAGACTAAGGAGACCTTCTATAAAGATATTCCGTCTAGTAGTAAAAATTATAATGTCGATAACGATACCAAATATAAGTGTTCAAAAACTGAAAATTCACCGTATTTATCAACTTTGGATTCATTAAATTTACAAAGTAAAGATACTAGTAAAAGTAGGAATAAACGTAATGATCTTTTAAATAATGGCAGTAGGAGATATAGTGATAGTAGTGCGCAGAAAAGTAATCTTGCCCAACCGACGGGTAGTAGATTTACTACCACTTTGGTTTCAGAAGATTTCCTAAGGCCTGGCACTTCGAGTAGGTCGAATAATAATTTGGAGGTTTCGGTGAACGACCAAGTAGTGCCTTCGATAACAAAAGCGAAGAATACGAACGTAAAGCCGGGGTTTCGGATAGCTGACACGTAGTAGGCGCTTGTGACAGTAGGGATTTTGTAATTTGTAGTGTGAATCTCGCGGATGTAGGGCTAAACCATTGTTGGCACATCCCCGAAATAATTGGGACCCTATCAATTATTCAAGATATTAAGAATATTTCTTTTCATTTTTTAGCGAATGGAAAGTGATTACCGTCGCTTATAAACGTTTGTAACACCAGAAACTTTAGGATGGGATAGGACGAAAAGATAGAGAGAAGGATGAGACAGGAGGTGTGGGATAAAGGGAATAGACAGGAAGTACGGGATAGAGGGCTGAAACCATGAGGTTTGGGGCAGAGGTATTGAATAGAGAGATGAGATAGGAGATATGGGATAGAGCGATGAGACAGGAGGTATGGGATAGAGGGATAAGACAGGAGGAATGGAATAGAGGGATGAGACAGGAGATATGGGATAGAGGATAGAGACAGGAGGTATGGGATACGGGGGATGGGATAGAGGAATGAGACAAGAGGTATGGGATAAAGGGGATGGGAATATGTGTTTACTTGTATTAGTATGACTAAAAATATTAAGATGTCTTAATATCTTGAATACATTAACAAGGTGACAATCATTTTTGACAACAATGTTATAGCCCTATGTTGTATATGGAAATTTTAAGAAAATCAATGAACATGTTTTCTTAAATACTCGTGACTAATATTATTGTAGTCCATTGCAAAATGTTACACGTTTTTTGACGTTTAATTACACAGATCCACAAAAAAAATTGTGTCGCTGGGTGTCAGACTATGATATTCTGGCGTGTTTTTTTCTCATTTCAATTATGTGCTCATTAATCCCCATTTCGTCAGAAAATGATAATCTGACACCCAGCACACAACTTTTTTTTGTGGACCTGTGTAATTATTAAAAACATGTTTTAGACTAAATCAGTCAAAAACCAAAACTAAATAAATTTCTTTTATAATTTTGATTACGTTTTTTAGGTGGCAAAAGCCTAGTGGTGAGAAAATTCTCTGAGAGAATTAAATTGTTTACTGGGTGAATTGTTATCGACGATACGATATTTTCTCTTCCGTGGCAGTTTCATGCTATAATCTACCAAGTTTTCTATTGTATACTATATGTAGAGCAGAAAGTTGTTATTATATATTTTTATCATGTATATTTGATTTAGTAAATGAATTATAGAATTTTCTACAACGCTTTATTTGTACATTTTGTGATAAATAAGAATTATTATGGATTACCTACAATTATTGTCTACTCAATGCATCTAGTATTTCATTATACAAATGTTATAGACTTTATAACATTTGTATAATGAAATACTAGAAAACAGTACAATAGTAATGGCGTAGTAGCCTACTGACCGTAAATGAATTTGTATTAACTATAACTATTCCATACGATCATAGCCTAGCTGTTAAGTCAATATTGTTGCTTAGCTAAATCGATGCTTCGACGCCAGACAGTTTTAATAAACATTCTTTAAATTATTTGTGGGCTTTATTACTACTTTTCACCTTGTCTCTACTCAAGCTACTGGAAATAACGCGCCATTGTTACATTTAGCACTTTTGCAATTTTGTATGGCTATAATTACGCTAACCAGTCTCGAACAGCAACTTGAAATAATGAATGTAAGTACGAGAATAACAGTAATTCACATTTTGGATTGATTGCTGTTTGAATAAAAAGAAACATTTTGAGCCGCCTACATATGCCAAGCAACGTAGAGAATTTACACTTTTGAAATGTGTTGGCTACGAATGCGAAGAATTTCGTGGACAGCTCACCGAACGAATGTCTTCATTCTGGAACAGCTAGAGATTGGAAATCACCAGACCTTATTATACGTAGTAGGTATGCCGACAACGTATCCTATAGTACAATAACCACATAGCCCCCCAGAACCCAAACTATATCTCGAGTCTTAAATCACTTGGAAAATTGAGGGTATAGTTAGAGAGTTAGATCTTTAAAAAGGTGGATTGACCAAGTTCCTAACCAAATGCACAAGAAACAGCTCTATTAACCATTTTGAAATCGTGAATCGTGATCGTGTTCAATAACAGAAAATATTGGTATCCGTGCAGGAACGGAGAAATAATACAATTTCCTGCGGCCGGGTGGCCTGTCGTAAAAGGCGACAAAACAACCCACAGCCAGGTGGTAGGGTATGTGCCCGACTGGATGGCTACCACCCCTGGTCTAGAGTATGCCGCCATAACAACCTTGAATTGTTTTCCGGCATTAGTGACCAGGTTCCAGTCTCCCTTAAGAGAGCAGCAGCGCATTTGTACCACCTTTGGTGTTGCAAATGTCCATAGGCAATGGTAACCGCTTTCCATCAAGTGGGCCGTCTACCTGTCTGCTGAACTCGTGCAAAAATAAATAAAAATAAATATTGGTAATGATTTTTAAACAAATTTATATTTTCATATAAAATTACATAAATATGAATAACAGTTACATAGTTTTAATAAGATCAACTATCATCTACTTAATTTTGCGGAAGTATCTCTTTCCCGGAACAGTTCCTTTACTATGACTATGTACCTGAAAAAAAATTGCTTTGTAGTAGTCTAGTGGTCCTAGTATTCAAATGTCTATAATAGTCAATCAAGCAATCCAAACAATATTAAACAACTACTACTACTATTTCATGTTGGCATACTCGCGCAATTTCAAATCCGAGTAACGCTCATGCTGCAACTTATTTTACTAGATAAAAGTCTCCTTTATGCGTCCATGCCAATTTCATGGTAATAGGTCCATTAAATTATGCTCACGTGAACTATCCCATCTTTGTGGTAAAAGTATATACGGTTTATCCTCGTTACCTAAAGTAAATATAACATGGAGGTATAAATAAACTTGTAAACATTTATAGAATAAGCAAAATAATTCCCAAAATACAGCAAGGATTGACTTAAAGAGCTATTAAATGTTATTATTATAATTACTTTATAATCAAAGAATTGACATAATTATGTCACTTAAAATTGTTACTAATAATGTTCTTAAACTTAATTTTTATATTGTGAAGTTCCGTTTAAATTACGTGAATTGAAAATCTAGATAACATAGTATTGTTTTACCATGGGAAGTGCAAATTAAATGTTTTTTTCCATATCCATCCCACTGTTAAACATAGACAGTGAGTTAATGTGGGTCTGCACTAAAATCACAGTGGTATTCTTTCTGTTACCCTTCTCTTTTTTTACGAAGCAAAACTGGTCTAGTACTGCTCACCGCGGATAAATCGTGGTGGGCCTGGAGGTCAGCGGAATAAGGAAGTCGGCTCACGCCTTCGCTCCTATTCCGCCCCCTCCTAGACTAGCGTAACGTGCTCATAAAAGGAGGAGACAGCATCCCCATCCGGGTGCGCTCCGTCGACCACCTAGACCACGGTTTGAATCACGGCCTGGAGAGAGGGGTCAGATCCGGTTCCTTCAGACCTACGGGAAAGCGGAAGCTCGACCAACTCCGTGTGCCCTGGCTGACGGAGGCTCCTAGGGCGACATCCACTGCCGGGGGGAAACACGCGAAGCATTATCGGATTTTAATCCAGCACATATATATAATAATAAGCATCCTCCCGTGGGGCGATTTGGAACTCGCCCCACGGGAGGAGATGCGAACGCGCGCGGAACATGACGCGCCCTCATCTCGATGGAATAACAACGGGTGAGAACACTCCCCTAGGGAACCACCCGCGTCACAACCCTGCCGGATGTAGATAGACCTCAACACTGTTCGACTGTTGAGAACAGCAAATAGTAAATCAGAATTATTTAAATACATATTCCATAAATAAAAGAGTGATAACGGTTTGAATTATAGTGATATTTCTAAAAAATAAAAATTTCATCGTACTTACAATGATGACTTCATCATTCTCTGAAAAAATGAAGTGTCGGCTCGATTTGACACCATTATCTGGTATTAGTGACTTTGTTTCAAATTCGCTATCATTTATTAGGGTTGTAACACTCTGTAAAAGTTATTAACATTAGCTTATAAATAGTACATTAGTGATGGAACAAAGTTGAACATAACAGTAATTTGAATACTTACTTTTATAGTTTTCCCAGGCATATATTCATCATATTCAACTCCAAACTTAAATGTACTTTCAACTGTTCTTAAAAAGGATACGTATTTAATTGTGATAAATTCATTGTCCTATGTAATTTCCATAACAGGTGATAAAGCCGCAAGCATTTTACGTGCAATATATGGTACCCCTGTAGAAAAAAATACGACGAAAGAAAATAATTTGCAAGTGGTAAACAGGGACAAACAAGATCGATAA
The DNA here is from genome assembly GCA_039645545.1 of Dendrolimus houi. Classification (NCBI taxonomy): domain Eukaryota; kingdom Metazoa; phylum Arthropoda; class Insecta; order Lepidoptera; family Lasiocampidae; genus Dendrolimus; species Dendrolimus houi. The sequence continues at coordinate 7,219,393 of CM077127.1, read as the reverse complement.
CATTTTTATAAATCCGCTTTTTATACTTCCTTATATAATTATATTACTGTCATACTCAGAGCTGTATAATGTTGGATAAGTACAGTAATGTATTTTATGTCAATTAGTAATTTCGAATATATAAAGATACTTTAAGTCATTAACGTTATTTGCAACTTGACTATTACTTATGAAAATATAATTTCACTATATATAACCTTTGAGTTTATTTAGGTAGTTACATTAACATTGCGTCACTTAAATTCTATTCCGACTATGATGTGTTCAAATTGATAAACAAATTTAAAAAAATAGCACCCACACGATGTAAATATTTCAACTTACGTAAAAGTAACTTACCCACAGCGGTAAAATAGTCGTCAATGTTTTCATTTTTGTGATGTTGATATCTTCCCATGAATTGTGCCATATTATTAAAATTTAATTTTTCTTTACTAAGAGTTCTAAGCTTTTAACTATTCATACACCTAATTAAATTATTTTTATATATTTTAAGCTTTATATACTATTTTAAGACATGTTTATCACTTCTAACACTTGATGTTACATTGATAGTATATGAATAATTTTGATTGGCCCTGTGCTGACCTTGGATAATAATTATTATCTCATGTGCAATTGTTTGCCATATCAAAAATATTCCTAAAATCTATTGAATTAATTTTGCTAGTTGCTAATCCAGCACTATAAAAAATCTATTGTTTTTATAATTTAATAAGTGAGCTTTATTCTTCAGAGATAACAGTGCTAATGACATTTCTAGCCTGAAGTTTTCTGTAATCGTGTACAGATACTTGAAAGTAACTTAAAATATCCATATTCACTGTTACAGTAAAGTAAATAAAAAAAAACAGGTAAAAATCATGAAAAATAATATATTTAGTACATTATCAAAATATAAAAATAAAAATTTATTCACTTATATATAAATACAATCTAATGGAATTAATTTTTTATTAAGAATGCAGCTTTAAGTTAAAATTAAAATAATGTATATAGTAAGGTTTGAGTCAGACTACTGTACTCTACGGAAGTAACGTTTACCAGCCACACTTGCATTTTCATGAGTGAGTGTCTGAAAAGAAATTAAAAGACACATTACTCAAGTAAGATTTAAAACAGCCATTTAGTTTAGAATCAGTTTTGAAATTAAATATTATGTAATACTCACAACAATACATTCTTCATCTGTGAAAAGATAATGACGTTTAGATTTTGCTCCAGTTTCAGGAATTACTGAATTAGTTTCCACTTCATTGTCATTAATGATGGTTGTTGTGCTCTGTAATATAACGAAAGATTTTTGTGTGTAATCGTAGACTTAGTATCAATAAGAAAAGTATATTTAAAATATTGAAATTAAGTTTTCACTAATCATAACTAAAGTACCTTTATAGTTGTGTTAGGCATTTTTTCCTCATAATCTTCTCCAAGTTTAAAAGTGTATTCAACTGTTCTCAAAAGGGAAGTGTTTTTGATGGTCATTGTGTCGCCATTGAGTGTTATTTCCATTAATGGTGAAGACATTGACATCATTTTGCGACCCATAAAAGGAACACCTAAAACATTTTGATGTAGCATTCATCTAAACTATTTTGTTTAAGAGTACCTGAATAGTAGATAAGTACCCCAGAAAGTATCACAGTTATTTTTTCAGAGTATCAATGTTAGCATTAGTATATGTTATGTATATATATTGATAGGCTGAAAAATCACATGCTTATCTCCCCAAGTTTGCATTAAATATTTTGCTCACCCGCTGAAAAGAATTTCATTGTTATTCTACCTATTACATTTTCTATGAATATGAGAAAGTTAACAACATATTACATTGACCCCACAGAACAAGTAATCAATACGTTATAATTGAGCCCTTAAGCACTTACCCACTGCAGTAAAATAATCTTCAATATTTTCATTTTTATAATGTTGATATTTCCCAGAAAGTGATGGCATTTTTATTACTGAAATTCAGTAAACCAATCTAAAATGGTGAGTAATATACTGATTATCGGCTGGACAAGCTGGAAACTGAACCGAACTACCTTGTATCGTTGGTTATCTTTATCAATCACGTACTTGGGCTAAAAGTGATATTAATTATGTAGATTTGATAAATTTATGATAGCGTAAATATTGTCAGTCATCGAGTATATAATTACTAAAACTTGAACTTCTATTATATTAATGCACTCCGTGCTAAAACTACAAAATTAAATATTAATATTTTTATCATTGACGAACATATTACTTTTACATCCAGACGACCCTTACCTTCAAAGATAATGCATATTGCATTATATATATAAATATAAAATAGATGAGCCTTTCTGGCTTAAAATATAATTTACTTACCCTGTCCGATAAATGGCGCTATAATCGGTTTTATATTCCTATATATACCACTAGATGGCGCCACAATCGAAAATTCCATAAATTCCACCAGGTGGTACTTATAAGTAATAACTTGTTCTATATTGGAGTAAAGGGAAAGGCAGATAAGAATTACAGTTTTAAAAAAACATATAAACACTTTATAATTTATGCGGAAAATAAAAGAATGGTTCACATAATAGCTTCATTCAAAAGTGCGAGATTAACCAAATATGACCATAACTTGTGGTTTCATTGAAGCTCTTAATATCTCGACAGCGCGATGTATTTATTCAACGATATAGCACAGCGCCATCTTAAGTGAAGTTAAGTGCACTAAAGGGAAAATAATTATAATTTTTGATATTCCTGGACCACTTGATGGCGCTAGTTTCCGTACATTTTTTTTTCACTGGGATGCTTACCTCTATCCACAGACTCCTATGGGTCCTCTATCCTCCACAGTTTTATCTGACATTTAAAATGTCTTGGAACGGAAACTTTTTTTCTTTTCTCCTAGCAACATTTCTAACTAGTCTGTGATTCCGCTTTGACATATGATGTAAACGGAGTTTTTGGCGGGAACTGAAAGATGTTGTGCTGTGCAGTTTTATTTTCTAGAAATGTGTAAAATTGCTCTAAAATGAAAAATAGTTGTAGGATATTGATAGTTTTTGAGTAGTAATTATGTGTTTTGTGAGAAATGTGAGCTGTATAGTCGAATGTGGCCTTTTGAGTTGTCACAAGAACTCCGTTGAATGGCACTAGCTGATAACCTACAGTTCAGCTGTGCTACACATAGGCATAAGAAAATGAAGAAACTACATTATAATCTAAGATCTGGCTTAAAGGCCTAGCTGCCAAGCCATAAACCCAAATAAATATGATGTAAACGAAGTTTTTGGCGGGAACTAATGTGCTGTGCAGTTTTTTTTTAATGTGTAAAATTACTCTAACTCTATAGTTGTAGGATATTGATAGTTTTTGTGAGAAATGTGAACTGTATCGCCAAATGTGGCCTTTCGAGTTTTTACAAGAACTCCGTTGGATGGCGTCGATTGTAGCCTACAATACAACTGCGCCTGGCTTAAAGGCCTAGTTGCCAAGCCGTAAACATAAAAAAAAATATGATGTAAACAAAAGTACAGATGCTCTTAATATTTCTTTTGTTTCATAATAACATTGATTGTAATACGTGAAAAGTAAAATATTTAATAAAACTGTTATAATTTCGGGAAGAAAAATAATTTATGAAGTTTACAGACGATATCTTGCGGAATATTAAACAAGAAGTATTCTTTCGAGCCTCCATGATGTTTGCCAAAGAACCACTGATATGATAGGTATATTTATGTTTATATTGTTGTTTTTAGTTCAATCGTATATCTATACTAATATATAAAGCTGAAGAGTTTGTTTGTTTGTTTGATTGAACGCGCTAATCTCAGGAACTACGGTCGGATTTGAAAAACTCTTTCAGTGTTAGATAGCCCGTTTATCGAGGAAGGCTATAGGCTATATATCATCACGCTAAGACCGATAGGAGTGGAGCACCAATGAAGAATGTTTCAAAATTGGGTTTTTTTTTCTTTTGAGAGCTTCCGCTGCGTTCGCTGCGTAAACTGGTAAGTTTCGCAAAAATCATGTGTCACAGAATTGTTCCCCTTTAAAAAGTTCTTTAAAAAAGTCCGCGATAGCATATGTCTACCTTTTAAGGTTGGCTCACTGTAACCTTTTTTTATGCTAAACAAATTGTTCTAAAATAATGCAATATTTGCGAAGGTATTTTTATAAACATGATATTAATCCTTATCCAAATGAATACGTTATTCATCACAAGTATTTAATTTAAAACAAAATTGCCATCTTCATCATTCGGTTTTAATGAATATCTTAGGACATATCGCAGTTTTATAATAACGTCGCAGCAAAATAATGATTAAGTACTGCGCGTGCATTTATGATGTGCAAGGCCGGCGGGCAGTCATGAGGGGGAAGGGCGGTGGGGCACCTTCTACATAAACAAAGTCGCGGCTTATAGTTAGCGTTAGTCCAAAGTAACTATTCCACGCGGACGAAGTCGCGGGCAGAAGCTAGTTAATTGATAAAGAAATCGCTATTTTAGATCTCTCTTAAGTTATATGTGAAAATTTTGTACAATTATCATTGACTAGATAGATTATGTTTATGTTTGGTTTTTTAGTATTTGTTTGTACCGGGGCCACATTTGCGAAAATATTATCACAATATGGGATCGATTGACATAAATGAACGATATGGTTTGAATAAATTTGAGTAATAATTTCTTTTACTTTGAATTTTGGTCGAATTACATTCTATGAAGATTCAAATTGATTATGATTTTCTATCATTATAGGAATCAGCTGAGCGTGCATTTCGAGTTACCACTAAAAGGCATTGAATAAATTCGTGCCAACTTACTCTGTGTGAGTGATTAATTGTAAATTACGAGGATAACAATAGCAGTACTTCTGAATCCGAATCTGACAAAGATGACGTTGCGGCCAGCTCTAATCAAAGCATGGATGTAGAAGCAGTTAGCGAGATAGAATATTTTAATGAAGATTTATTGAAATAAAGTATAATTAAATAATACTTATCATTATTTATTTCCGGGAATTTTGAGTGAATAATAAAATGAGTATACGCTTCAACTTCAAGTAACATTAAAATAAAGGTCTTTGGACAGTAAACTATGTGTATAACCTTACTATAACCCCGAGAACAAGAACTATTTTTTTGCCTTCTAGCCTTAGATCATAGTTCTATATCAATGCTTCTAGCATTATTTTATTCTATTTGTAGTCAAGGTCAGTGAATTATAACAAAGCAAATTTATCCATGTTATTTCAATTTTAACGCTGATCCAACTCTAAAATCCAGTAAAAGTAATACGGATATAAGAATGCTACGTTTCACATGAGAAGTCATTTTTATAGTTTACCAAGGATATCTAGCGGAATTTAAAGCAAAAGTCTTCGTTATATTTTGACGATATTTACCAAAGAACAGCCGACATGGCGGGTTTGTAAGGGTTCGTTTAGCTTCTTTTAATAAAATAATTGTTCTGTTAATTATCGCAAGGTATTAAAGCTCTTGCTTACAAAATTATAGTCGTTATTTTTAAAATAAACATCATTGGTTATGTTGAAAAATACACGCATGTCGTAAATGAAGTAACCTGATCCGTGCACGATGTTCGACGTAATACCTCTTCTGGGATAACGGTACAGAATAGGCCGTTTCACGCAGATATGGCGATGGATGTAATGCGTTATTAGTGATCTAATTGGACCACAATCAATATCTTTTACAGTACCGTAAGTGTGGCCCCTAGCATAAAAATTGGAGTTGCTAGAGTTTAGACAAATTTGCGAAAGTGGCGTCCGTATTATTTTCTAAATATATTGCCACAATATAAATAGTCATAGATAGACAAGTTCATAGATAATGATAATACATTATGTAAGCCAGAGTAGGTATCCACTCTCCAGGTTGAATTTACGAAAACCCTAAAATAATACTATTTCAGAAATGCCCATACATATAATTGGATGAAAAAATTAGACAAGTGTTTGTCTTACCACGTACATTGAAAGATTTCTTAGAGGTGGCTATCTTTTGTTATTTTTAACTCTGACTCTAAAAAAGGAGTAATTTCTCATTTCTTCGTATAGATATTTTTTGTATATTTTGAGTACAAAACCCAAAAATTCCGAATTAAATGACTGTGACATATTGTTCAAAGACAGAAAACGATCTTATAAGGGTACCGTTTTGCTAAAATTACTACAGAACACTGAAAGAACCTGCTCAGATGGTGCTAATTTTTCTTTCTTTATCCTTTTTTCAATATTCTATTTTTTTTTTGTCAGAATTTAGATATCGTTAATTTATGATGAAGATGACGGTAAAGAAAATGTCGTGATAAAATCTGCAAATTGAGATACCTGTGTCATTTCTTCAATTCACCTTGGACAAACGTGGCGGGTATACTGATCGTTCCCTTATAATAATAGTAACTTTAGATATAGATAAGAGAGCTATTATTAATCAACTAATTATTCATAAAATATATAAAATTACAGCGGCTTCCTTTTTTAATTTATGGGGTATTTCTCTACTATATGATCAGAAAATTCAAATCAATACTGAACGTAACCTCTCCTTTTACGTTTAACCAAAAAAATTGCAGTGACCTTTTTTTTATAAATATTTTATATTACATAGTACAGATGCATTGTATGACAATATAGAATATGAACATTATGTTACTAAAGCTAATCCTGGTTATTATAATATATAGTGAGATAAATAAACCCAGTATGACTGTTTGTTACACCAAAAGTGAGAAGTACAATCTGACAAAATTGGCTTGAAACGGAACACTTTTTTCTTCTACTAGCAACATTCTCAAAATAAACATTCTGCTTTGACATATGATGTAAGTGTTATGTGCTGTGGGTACCGGGATTGGAAGAAAACACAGATCTAAAAGAATATGCCGTTATTTAAGCCAATGCAAGTATAACTCACACTGAACACAATCAGCCCGATACGTTCTCTAAGTCCGAGACAAAACTACTAATAAATACCATTACAATTACTCTATTCAGACATATTTCAATTTATTTTTTATTAACAAAATTATGCTATGTCGAATTTTTTAGTTTTAGTAATGCTAGGGGAATAAAATAATCAAATTTTAGGCTATAAATTTTTCTGTAATAGTGTACAATAAAGTGTTATCTATCTATCTATCTATAACCCCAACTTCCCCAGCGCTGAAATTTTTGTCCCCAAAACCGCTGAATATGTCACCAAAATTGCAGCCAATTTAATCCTGTATGGCAGTCCTGCAGTAATCGGAGCTTGAAGGACTCAAGAGGCAACCTCTTCTGTGTTGCCGGATGTAATACAGGCTTTAACAACATTCACAATTATGCATTACACTGTGGACTGCTATGCAGAATAGAGAATGGGTCCGTTTCGTTAAAGGGTGGGTTGAGCAGTGGGCGGAGCTTGCAGGATTCGAGAAGCATTCTATTCGATGTTGAATATTCGGGTGTTGGTGGTACTCAACACAGGCGGTAAGAACATTTACGGTCTTGCATTGCAAGGCGAACTGCAATGCAGGACCGTGAATGGGCCCCTTTACATTCAGGTTCTCCAGATTGAATTTACGAAAGCCCCATAACCGCCAAAAAGGTCCAAAATGATACTATTTTGGCAACTGTCCCCTATCCATCTTATTGAATGAAAACATTGGACAAGTGCGTTTCACGTTCATTGAAGGGTTTTGTAGAGGCGACGAACTTTCATAATTTTTGTGGTCTTTGATTACAAAACGCAAAAAATCCGAATAAAATGACTGTGACCTATTATTTAAAACAGATCACGATCTTATAAGCCCACCGTTTTGCTAAAATTACTACATGCTTCTCAGGTGCCACTTTTTCTTTCTCTAGGCTTTTTTTAATGTACGAGATGTAATCAGTACCATAACAATGATTGCAAACAGACATCTTTGGATTTAACTTTATTCAGCAATTTTATGCCATCTCGAATATTTGATGGCATTTTTAGTAGGGTTAGGGGACAAATTACGTCTCTAATTTCACATTCTAGTTCTTGTCCCCAAAAACTCCCAACTGCTAAATAGAACCCAAAATTGTAAATTATAATCACAATCTGGAGACCCTGCTGTGTGATATGTGATATATAATGTGTAATCTGTACTCGGAAAGAACTCTTTGTCTTTGGTTTTTTGACAGTTTAAACGAGCTAGGGATGTCGTGTTGCTAAAATATCGATAATGTCAATGGAAATTTATTACTGAAGGTATTCTTGATTGTGTTTCCGTCAAACCTATCAAGTTAAATCTGTAACTAAAAGGTATAATGAAAAATATTTGAAGGAGTTTTGGGGCCAACTTTAGTAAAAACTAAAGCAATAACATTAGATTTTTGAAAAATCGATTACTCTAGTCAGGAATGGAATCAGTTGACTGCAAGAAGTTGTGTAGAAAAAATAATATTTATTACTTTTTATTTACTCTTAAAGTCGATTTCTTTTTTTGCTATATATTTTTTATTTGACATTATAAATTACGTTTATGGTATTTCTAGTAAGGTACATTCTCAAATTCGGATATAATAGCTCGGTGACTAGGACTTATAACTCAATTTACATGTGTGTGCAGTTTGTTGTAAGGCCATTATACGCCCTTTTAGATGACTAAATAATCTAGTCCAGTAGAGCACGTCTTTGATTATAATTACGTATTTACTCATTTTAGGAATGTTATAAACCTAACAATAGTATTTTAATTACTACATATTTGAATTTAAAGAATTTCTCCACATCTTCGGAGTCATTCAAAAAATTACGAAATTGAATGAAATGAAATGATATGTGTTTCATATCATAGCGATAATTATAAAACTGCAATAAAAATTATATGTTAGTAAAATCAGGCGTATTTGGGTCTAGCACCCTTGTGTAACTTAATGCCAACCTCATGGTAGACTCTCTATGGCTGAGAAATATATAATATGTACCCATTTTCTTGCACTTTTGTAATATAATAAATACTACGATATGCAATCTTAGTTCTAATTCGTAATGAAAAACATTTTAACTTGTGACTGAAATATTAAGTTTATATGTGCTATTATAATTAGCTACAAGCTATTTAGTGATTAGTGGTTTTATGATATTGCTACTTTTTAAAACCGTCAAGGCTAGAGTAATATGAATAAAAATTCTCTACATCGATATTTTAACACTGGTGTTCATCGGGAACGAGCATCTCTAAGACAGACAGAAGTTGTAGCTGTAGAAGGGGATGTGAATTTTATGTTTTTATTTCTTTAAAACGGATACGATTCAAATAAATACAATTTAAATAAGTATTTTGACTATGTGATATTATATCGTATAAGTTTAAAAGTGTTTAATTCATAAAGTGTATTGTGTTAAGTGCTTTAATCTTTTAAAATAGTTTGTCGTCGCTTACAAGGAATTGCTCATTGATTATTTACGCATTATACATAAGTTTTTCTTCGTTTATTGACATAAATTTCGGAAATGGGTGACTTGGAAGATTATTTGACTACCTATCGAGTGTTTTTCGAGAACTTTGCGGCTACTGTTAATCCTGAAGATCAGCTTCCAGTCCACATAGCTGGTTACACCATAACTGAAGCCGAGCTGCCCGGAGAAGTGCTTTACTGGACCACTCAGTACTTGGCCGAGAAGTATGTAATATTATTGTTTAAATTAAACTACAAGTTTATGTTTTAAGTCTCACACATATTCTTTTGGTATGAATGGTTGATAAGAGAACTTGAACACTTAAAATAAATCTATTTGAGTTGCATCGGTGGCATTGCCAGGCATTATTATTTGTTAAACTTTAGCTTACGGGTCACTGCATTTTAAGTAGTGGGGGGACAGAGGAGAGCTTGTCCCCTCTGCCACCCCTATGTATAGAAGACACATAGTTCTTGAGTTATTCATGTTTTTCGTTTGTTCATTTCTCTATGTTACGATGATGGTGACCAGTCTATTCCTGCACTCACTGGTCACTACTGTGGCACACCTAGTTCGCTTGCTTGGCTCGTGCTCTTTGGTTAGGAGTGTAACCTAACTCATTGTTCTAGTCACTGCTTGACTTTCGACTAAAGCCCACAAGCCAAGCGAGTGTGCCATGCCAGTGGTCAGTGGGTATCACAATCAATTTGTAACTATTGTCACAATATATAAGCAAAAAAAAAACTATTATCATATTTATAAATCAATAAACTAATTTAAAATTTGTTTACTAAACTCAAAAATAGTTTTAGTGTATATTATATATTAAGCGTAAGTATATTCCTAAACACAAATCACACTTTGTTATCAATAAAAGTGATGTAACCTTGTTTATCTAATATATTTTTGTTTTCCACATTATTCATTCAAAACCTGTTTCTGAACCCTAAAAACTTGTTTCCTAACCTAAACAAGGGATCTAGTGGCTATATATAAGGCCTATGTATACTCTAAACTCAAATTACCCTTAATCTCATGCCACTCTGGGTCAAAGGGCAGCTTTATTATTCTCCAAGCAATCTATTATTATTAAATAAATTACATTACAAAACAGTGACTTTAAAACATCATATTGATTCTCTAATCATACCCATAAGAAACTGACTGAAAATCAGATCGGATCTGTGGATTCCGGTGCAGACACATCATAATGAAACTTACTCATTGAGATAACCAATGTGACAAACCATTAGAATATAAATAATTAAACTTTATTGAATTATAGTGTATAATGCTGATATTAGACAGATCAGTCATATTAAATCAATTTGGTTGAAAAGCACAGAACTGAAGGATACAACAATATTCAATAACATTGAATTTTTCGAGTTTATGATTACATAGATCATTTTGGTTGATTCATCCAAATTGAAAGATGAGAGAGAAACGAACAATCTAATATTGGTTTTATGTAATAAATTTCTGGTGGGGCCGAGTCCATACAATGACTTTAAAAAGGGAAAAAACGAAGGGACCAATTTAAACCAGCAGATTCTGAAAAGAAAGCCTAGAATATTTGTCTGTCTATGTGTCTCTCCGAACAACATGTGAAAATCGCTGAATGAATCCAAATGTAATTCGATACTGAACCAGCTCACATCCCTGGCGAACATTCAGGACACTCCTCATCCCAATAAATAGCACCGCTTCCTTAGAATAGACCATAACAGTCCAATAAGTGGCACTGTGGCCGCTTCCATTTGGTGCCTGCAATTACAATTTACCAACAAATGCGTCATTGTCATAGTGGTGTGAATGAAGTTTCGCTGGCATAGCCAGTTATACATTAATTAAATTATAAAATTGTCAAAATTTTAAATAAGTAATAGGTCTCTAAGCTGTAATCTGAAATAAGTAATATCTGTAACAAAACAAGCTATATTGTAACCCTATAAGCAATCCGACAAGTCCACAAGATGCATACTGTTGCCAACTTGCACTTTCAGTGCTAGATTTTTATCTCTATGAACACCCAAAGTTCTTATTCAGCGCTTAGTATGTTATTTAGCACTTTTTTAAATTCTATAACTCTTCACCGAAATGTCAGAAATGTCAATGTGTATGAATATAATTATTAAAAGACTAGTATTTATAATAAAGTAATATATTTATGCTTATTCTTTTATTTTAAGCGCTTTTTTCAAATTTGTGCTAATCTAGTGCTTTTTAAAGAGTTGATGTAGCACATTTTCTTCGAACAGAGTTGGCAACACAAAAACGATGTTCGCGTGTGACGCTGGATGTGCACATTGCTCGGACGCGTCTGGGCTGCCACCTTCATATGATTCCATGTATCACAGATTGGCTGTGGAAAAATTCACTCTATTTTATTCACAGTGTGGATTAGTTCTTAGACTTATAATCTGCCTTACTTTTTATCCCGGGAATCCGGCGAGAATTTTTCTGGGAATGCTTTAAAGTAGCTATGTTGAAAAAATTCAGATTCCAGTGCAATTTTATACTGATTGATAGCAAATTTTCAGAAATGAAATCTAACACTTTATCCCGGGAATCCCGCGGGATTTTTCCCGGGAGTGGTTTAAAGTTAGGGCGCATAAAAACCAAATTATTTTAACAAAATTACACAAAAATGATAGCTTATATTCTTTTTAAATATTGCTGGACTTTAGAATCTGGAAATCCCGTGAGAATTTTCCCGGAAGTGTTTTAAAGTGGGTAGTGTACATAGAAATTAGTTGATTCGGATCAGATTGATACTACATCCAAAGACTTTTTATATTCCCCAGGATTTCCGAAACCACCTGATATAAGAACTTCTTGATATATCAGTTTTTACATTTATTAGACATCTTTAGTGCCAGATGTAGTTATGTATACCTTTAGTAACATTACTTATCTGGGATATTAAGGGGAATTTTCGGAATTCATGTAAGTGCATACTAAAAAATCCATTGCTCTGCTGAAATTATCCTTTGATTTTAAAAGCTGGCAATAAGTCGTGCGCAGAAGGTTTGCCGATGATCGCCCCTCTCGCTTCCTACGACTGGGACCGGGGCTTGTCTAAGTAGTAATAAGAAGTAGACGACCGCGGGTCGCGGTTGTAGTAAGCGGGAGGGGTTATCATCGGCAAACCTTCTACGCACGTCTTATACGTTACCTGTCAAACGTGGACGAAATGGCAGGTATATATCCTAGTATCACATAAATATGTATATATTATTGTCGGAATTTAATATAAACGTGTATGTATAGTTAATTACTGTATTTTTAAGAGTAAGTTATTTAAAACCTGTGATATTCATAGTAAAAAGTGTGTGGCATACAAATGTTTTTGGACCTGGCTACTGATTTTCATGGCAATTAAAAGCGAAAAGCAAAATAGAAGTATAAGATATTCAGTTTTTATTACTTATGTTGCAGTCTCATTAGTTTGACACCTATTTTCGTATAGACTGTTATTTAAATATTATTGATATTTTCTATGTCCAACACTTGTTTTTTGTCGAGTGAAAATAATTGAGAGAAAGAAATATATGTCTAAATTATACCTCATTGTCTTCATTGAGATATTTATTATTACAATTCACTATATCGCTCTTAACCGACCAAAACAGTTTAGAACCCTAAAAATATTTAGACGAAAGTACCCCATATTTCAAATATTTATCTATTTTTCTAATGTTTATTATTACTATTACTACTACACCCCTAGAAATAAAGTATAGAACACAGCATACTGGTGCATAAACTTTTAATAAAGTCCTTAATCTTTCTCTATTTTTCTCTTCATGATTGTATGACCGTTAATCCATATCGTGTACCTTATTCACACCTATACACACACAAAATATGTTTGGCTAAGATTTAAGAAGACGACGCGCTCAAAACAGGTTTCCCTACTGTACTGAATTTGAAGATTTTACATTCACCTCGTTAAGTAGTACGGCATTATAACCGGGCTAATACAATCGCCAATAGATAGTATTAATAGCATTTATAGATATAGGGCAATGCATCTATTTAATCTGCCTAGACACAGTAATGCACTGTGGTATCAATGAACTCCTAATAGGTTGTTAACCTTTGAAGGCTTCCAAGGGCTCGGCCATCACTTTGTCTCCAATATATTTGTACAGGTGTCGTAGTTTTATTATTCCCGTATACGTATACTATTGTTGTAACAAAGCTGTGTACATTTTGAACATTCATGACAGCAAAACTTCTGTTATGTCATCTAGCCGATATTTAGTAGTGTGTTGAATGATTACTGCTGCTGTTGACGTAATGTGGAGTTGCATGCTTTATAATTGATTTCATTGTTTTTTTATACGTCTGCTCCAGAAAATTTGTCATGTTTTAAGGTTTAAGTCTATGCGTATTTTTCTAATGCTATATTTTTAATTTCGACAACAACTACTAATCGCTCATGTACGCAGCGATTCTCTAAGAACGGTTCTCTTGCGCAACGTAGCATTTTGGAATGAGCTACGGTTTTGCCACAGCGCTACGATATGGGTTTATTTAAAAAGAGTAATTGAATGTCTTCGATGCCGACAGCGCTTTATTGACATCTCTCGTGCATCTAACGTCCATACGCGACCGTAATCGGTTTCCATCAGGTGGCCCAAATACAGTCTGCATGACTGCTGTACCTTCTAAAACTATTTAAAAAAATGTTTGTTATGTACAGCTCAAATCCTTTAAATTTCCTATGACACTAGACCACCTAAAATTTTGTATGTTTACTAAAATACGGGCTCGAAAGAGGTAAATTACTTAAATTAAAACTTGCTAAAATATATTATATATTGATAGATAGATAGATAACACTTTATTGTACAACATTACAGAAAACCTTATAGTCTAAAAATATTCTAAATGTGCACAATGGGCGGTCTTATCGCTAAGAAGCGATCTCTTCCAGACAACCCGTATATTGGAGCGGTAAATGAACTAAATATGCACAAATTATTACTGTATCTACTTTGTGGATGTTTTATTGTGATTATTTGGTGTAATTACGAAATTAATAATTTAAAACAAAAAAAATAAAAAAGACAGCGGTCAGGGCCCATTATAGATGAAATACGTAAAAAGAATTTATGAAAGTACACTGTACAATCGGACTTTTAACCTGAATATTGGACTCCAATGCGACGGTTATATTAAGCTTTTAGGTAATTAATCAGGGTGTAAGATGTATATGTTAGAATTCAAAGACTTGAAGGTCTAAGGCTGCCGCTGTCGCAAATTCGTATAACGAACATGAAAAGTGGAACTTTATGCTGTGTCTCATATTAGAGGTAGATAATAATCTACCCTTAGAATAATTATTATTCTAATAATCTACCAGTATACCTGGACATGTTTCAATTTCACTAAGCGATTCTTCAAAAGCGGCCACTAATAGGCCCTCAGATTTGAGTTACAAAGTTTTGGTAAAAATCCCTTGTGCTACCTCCACACCTGTATCATTTATTCGATCCGATATCGCTGCATTATATGATTAAATATGTTAAATTATGGATGAAGGGGGCTGTATATTTGTCATTACAAATGTGCTGGTAACTTTTCACTTAAAATAAAGCGTCAGAGCAATAGAACCATGATCGTATCGACCAAAATGATAATTATAATATTAATGTCCTAAACTGATTTCAGAGTTAGTTGTATGCTTGTGGCTTATATACTTTTTCTCGATTTTTTTTATTGAATGACTTTAGAAGACAGGCAGACGGCCTACCTGATGGAAAGCGGTTACCATCGCCTATTGACATTTGTAACACCAAAGGTGGTACCAATGTGCTGCCACTCTCTAAAGGCAGGCTGGAACCTGGCTACTAATGCCGGACCACAACTCAAGGTTATTATGGCGGCATACTCTAGACCAGGGGTGGTAGCCATCCAGACAGGTAAATACCCTATTAGTAGGGGAGGCCAAGCGGGGATTTTGGGATTTACTCGAGCGTGGCAGAATAACATAAGGGGAGAAACCTTGCACCGTATTATGTACCTCCACCATATGTTAACCCTTCATATAGGGTGGGGGTATTTTTTGTTCTTCAAATTTTTTTTCAAACCGTCAGATTAAGGAAATTCCTCCACATAACAACAACACGTACAAGGACGTCAAGCTGAACCGTCTGTATATTAATCTGACGCGCTCGAGTATTTCAATGTTACGTTTTTTCCTCTTCAAAAATCGGCCATGACTTTTGGTCGCGTCCAAATCGTCAGCCTTTTGAATAGGAGTTCCTTTAGGGTTTACTTAACAGCCCTTTTGAATATCTGACGCGCTTGAGTATTTATGTGAGACTCTTTTTTTAAAAAACCTGTACACGCTCCCCCGACCAGTGAAAGGGCATACATAATATAACCTTTTTTCTTTTTAGCATCTAATCTTCACAATCCAAAAGGTCCCCCCAACGCTCGAGTAACTCCACATTTAGCATCTTGGGCTCCCCTACTATATCACCTAGCTGTGGGTTGTTTTGTCGCTTCTTACAACAGGCCGCCCGGACGCAGGAAATTGTATTCTTTCTCCGTTCCTGCACGGATAAAACGGATGTATGATAATATTTTGGAAGGCCTGATCAAAATAATACAGGTGTGGACGTAATATTATACTCGTAGATATCATTTAATAAACTCCATTATATTCAAAGACTACATATTTGTAAATAAACATGGGGTGGGTGAGGTTAATTCAACCCTTACTGGCAAAAAACCGATGTCAAAATGCATTTAACTGTATGCATATAACTAGCGTACTGCATGCCATTACATCGATAGCATCACGTCATAGGGGTTTATGCGATTGTTTACGTCAAATTAACAATATAGTAGCTCATGTAGCCAGACGTACAAGCAATTTGTCTCACGAACACACAAAGCGATACATGCAGGTGAGATGCAATTTTTTGCTGAAACAATAGACCATAAACAATTAATTTCAGGCCCGTATTTTATTACAACACACAATTGTGATTTGAAATTCAGTATTATCGCCCAAATTCAAGTCATTGCGTGTTTCAACCTTACATGTGGCTAGGCGATATTTCAATTTTACCGTTATGATTTTTTCGACTCATTATTGTATTTCGGTCTACAACGAACGCAATTTATACCCTTCACCTGATCAATTTTTGTTTTTAATATTTGAACATTGAGTACCTACCGTTAAATATCGTCAAAAATTAAAGGATGTATAATTTTAAACACAAGTTGGTAAATATATTTATCCCTTTTTGATATAAATACATGTGAACCAAATAAAATACAGTAATAATCAATATTAAAACCATTAATAATAAGTAATGAATTATAAGTAGACTTTTACAATTACGTTGCCTGTCAAATTCATGAAGTTTTATATACGGCGTTATATATCATTACATAATTCTATAAGGTCGTCAGGAACAAACAGAGCGTGTTAACTGTTACTCATCCCATAGGAGGTGTGATGTAAACCGCAACTGCGCATACGCATCGATTTATGTATGCGGAAAACTACAGCATTTTATTGTTATGCTTGTCATTTTATGGACGAAAACGTTTTACGAGTAGCAGCAGCAGTAGGTACAATTGTAGTACGCACAGTATAATACATAATTATACAGGAGAATTCAATAGTTAGAGCTTGATAAGCTCATTTTGAATGCATCTCAATTTCCTATGTAGCTTTCCTATAAGAACATATAATAAGGACGGGTATAACATAAAGAGGATGGAATAGAATAGAATAGATAACACTTTATTGCTCAACTAATATACAATTACAAAAATGCACGATAACAATATAATCATAGTAAAAACAATAGGCGGCTTTATAGATTAAAGCAATCTCTTCCATCTTAACTTAAGGAATTAATTCTTAAAGTCTGGAATCGAAAGAAAATAATTCGGTTTAATACGTCTTTATCGTCTCTCGTCATTTTTAGTTGCTATATCAGAACTCCATACATTTCTTACATTTTACGTAACACTGAAAATCTTTATTGTTTCTAAACCAGTTCTTTTTTATACACAAAATGGTGACAAAAATGCAGGTGATTTAGTTTTTCTTGAAAAGAATTTCCTTCTAGCAATTTATGAAACTATCGAGAACTAAGAATGAACGCGCAGGGTTGTACACTAAAACTATAATTATCACGAAATAATAAGCCCGATTTGCCATTTCTGATTACAACATATTTAAGGATTGAAATTTCCAAATCGTTAACCAAGAGAAATCGATTAAAAATATGTGACTATGATCGTTTGATTTATTTTAAGTTAATTACTTTTTGTGTCACAAAATCGATATGGAGCGCGAAAGTTTTGTCTCGCATCGCCTTTCGCGTACCGCATGCATTTATCACGCACCACAATTAATCTATTGACATTTTTATCATTTCATCCGTATTATATATATTCATTACATCGTTTTTGTTTTCATTGCATATATGTACATTTACGGAGTATTATTTTAGTATAAATACATAAATAATCAAAGAGTTTGGAATAAATATGCATTCAGTTTTTCCTGAATCGAATCGAGTTAATGAAATGCAACAACCCTTTGGTAGCAACACTATAATTAAAAATAAGACGCCTTAGAACGTAACTGTTTTTGGGACTTGTCATAATTCGTTCGATTCGTTATTTGGAGGAAAATAATAATTGAAATATGTTTTATAACATTATATAATGCACCAGTAAAAAATATGTATATAAACAACCCAATAAATTACTTGTTATTTATTGTCTTTCAGATTTGGTGATTTCATTCAAAGTTATCTTCTATTGACATTCTTACGTGTCAAATCGGACTTTTTATTTTGTGATTATTATGGTGCGTCTGGAATTTTTGCGGAAACCCGCACACATTGATGGCTTTATGGCAATTGTTCGCTAGAAATCCTAGGGTTACCCTACACGGCGGCACCGACAGTCCTCTGAAGGCTGCGTTTAGATTTGACTGTCCCTTTCTGCAAAATTGGATAGGGATAGTCATTGAAATAAAATAGTTATTATTTATTTATTTATTAGTTATAACACACTAACTATATATGGAGCCCGGTCCGAAAAAGTTTAGTTTATTGTCCTTAAAAGCTTTAGGGTTCAAAATTAAACGCTTATTAATATTTTTATTTCCAAAAACAATATGTGCGGCGCATGAAAAAAAATGTTTGCGTTTAGTTCCTAAAACAAACCATAGAGCTTAATTTGTGTCAAACATTCTGCTATGTTCTCGGTAACTAAAAACCGGTTAACATTTTCGTTCAAAGGCTGTTTATCAGCATCTATATTTTAATGAATAGTCATGATATTTTTAAATACTAATTTTTGTGGCCCGGCAGCTGGTCGTAAGAGGTGACGAAACAACGTCTAGCCAGATGATAGGGCTCATCTGGATGGTGACGGCCACCCCTGGTTTAGACTAAGCCGATATAACAATCTTGAGTTGTGTTCCGGCATTAGTGGCCAGACTTCAATACCGCCCCCATCCTTTTCGAGGCTAGGAGCACATTGGTAGCGCCTTTGGTGTTGCAGACGGTAACCACTTTCCAATAGGTGGGCCGTCAGTCTGTTTGCTCTACATCAGTAATAAAAATAACAGATTTTTCTGAAATTTGATTTGTAGCCGAAACCAGAGATATAAATAGGTTATTTTTCCCGTACTAAGAACACCCGTGACATACAGAATAGACAGACCGTTAATTTAATAGAATAATAGAAATATTTCTGGGCCGTGTTACAACTAACTTAACATGCGGAAATATTTCACAACATTGCTAATTGTGTTTGAGTGCCAATTCTTTATAAAAGCGAATTGGAGTAGAAAGATATCGCTATTGTTTCCATCTACGATTACAAAGTGAACTCTGTAATATTAATTATTTCCATTATGAGTAATCCGCTGATGAAATATCGTAGTCACTGTTTCACACAGCTTCTTGAAAATAAACGAAAGTCGATCTGCTATTATGTATTTATTAACATTTAAAAATATCCAAGTTTGACTATTAAGTTCAAATCCTAAAAGTTGTGAATATTTAAAAATGCACTGGTTATGGCGTAGATTTTTAATTTCAGTCAAAGTGCATTATTGCATATTTGAGCAATTCGGCAAGTCCACACAAAGCGGAGGGTTTTGTAGTGGCGACTAACGTGTACTGCTTTGGTCGATTGGCTACGACACTCTAAAAAGCGTTTTCAAAAATACTCCATATTATCTCAAACACCATTCAACAGACATTTAGTGTTATTTAGAACTTCATTATTTTCAAGATCTCACTATGTATGTCCTACACGACTGTCTAACTCTAAACTGATAAAATTGTGCAACCCTCATTTATATGTACGGTGGCCACCCCTAATATTTGTTTTTTAGGATGTCCACTACACCAGTAGGTTGCGACAAATAAAATACAGTTTGATGCGAAATTTCATCCATATAGACCTAGTAGATTTTGAGAACAAAGACACCTACCTACATAGACTGACGGACATGAGATGTTAGTATAAGGTTTCGTTTTTACAAAGATGGCTATGGAACTCAAGAAATCAGTTCTCCTCACTGGAAATCAAACGTATTGATTTTGAGAAATTACATGTTTTTGTTCTAACAACGATCAAGTTTTGAAAAGAATGACATAGGGTAAGACATCTCTCGACTCCGGCCGCTCTATAAATGCATTTGCGTTTTATGCTAAACTAAACTAGTTTCTTGTAAATTGTCATGGTGATAAGAATTTTAATTAAATTTTGAATCAGTAATAAATATAGCAACCAAATTTTTTTATCGTAATTTGCTCGTCATTCTAATTTATTCCGTCCATAGCGTATTCTAAGAGCGGCCGGAGTTTATAGTTCTTAATGATAAAGCCCGCTACAAACTATGTTGGATTCGTATTTGGTACAAGAGGCTGCGTAATGCTTGATTTTCTTTGAAAAAAGCGCTTATTGCGCAACTGTATACTGTTGATTAATAATAGCCACGAAGTTTGTTACGGTCCATACTAGCCTTTCGCCCTAGAATTTATGAGCTCTTCAAGCTAACACGGCAGCCTTGTCGAATGCGCGTCCGTACTTTCAAATACGTTACCTTACAACATACTTAGGTTATAGAAGATTACACTGATTAATTCATTCATACCGTGAGAGATCAGTTATGATTATGAATCATATGCCGTTAATTATCGCAAAAACTTAACTAACACTTTGTCTTTTTGTGAATGTATAATTAAATCTACGTTCCATTTATTTTGACGAATTCCGTAACAGAGCGTAAAGTCTGTGTTACGGTGCCGAAGCTCGATGACAATACATATTGCGTAATGTTCCTTCCCGTCGTGTGACGTGACCTGACCACGCGTGTATATGTAATTGATGTACCATTATTACTAAAGCTCACACTACTTACACCCACTATCTGTGGTGTACTGGTGTGTGCTTTGGCCGCTTGCCTCTTTGGATTCAGAGGTTCCGGGCTCAATTCCCTCTTGGGTACATTTCGTGATTGTATGTACTTTCAGTTATTTACTTTGGTGTTGGTGTTATTAGCAACACAGCATCAGAGACGGCAAGCCAATTCGGTTAGATTGAGGATAGTAATGTTCTCCTTACCGATTTCGGTAAAGACTACCCCTAAATGCAATAATTGAGTCGCCTGTGGATCCTAATGTGGATGGTTAAGTTGAATTGTTTTGCAGGTTTTCTGTTTGAGGGTGTATATGTATAATATGTATAGTGCATTTTTTTATAGCTGGAGTATAGGAGATAGGCTGACGGCCCACCTGATGAAAAGTGGTTACCGTCGCCTATGGTCGTTTGGAATACCAGAGATGTTACCAACGCGCTGCCGGCATCGAAGAAATTTTATAACACCTTTTTGAAAAACTCTATATCGTTGCGCTTTGGGAAAACCTCTACTGGCAGCTTATTCCAAATCCCCATATACATGAACGAAGCGGCTCCAAGAAGTGGGGATGAAAGTTCAGCCGATGGCGAGTGGTGTGGTGATAGAAAGAAGACGAAGGCACCATTCTAAACAGTTTCTCGGAACACTCCCGTTTATACAGTCGGTAGAATACGCAGAGAGACGCGAAGTCTTTCCGAAGACCAAGCGTATCTAGACCGTCTGTGAGTATGAGATCATCAACAACGTTAATGGCTTGATGTTCAATACAGTCCAGGGGATTAAGTTGGTAGGTGGGTGCTCCAGTCCAAAGGTGTGAATAGTACTCCATATGCCACCTCACCTTGGCTTTATAAAGCACAAGGCACTGCCGCGGTGTGAAGTACTGCTTAGGCCGGTTTACTACTCTCAGCTTCTTGGGGGCAAGTTTTGCCTTTCCTTTGACATGCAGTGCATGCATGTATTTTAAATTAAAACAAGCATCCGTGTGCGAACCGTACTTACACATAGAAGGTTCCTCTATAAAATACAATGCGGTTATGAATTCAGACTTTGAAAATAAATAAAGATTTTTTTATATTTGAGCGGTCATTTTTTGTTTATTTATAAACTAGAGTTCAAAAGCTAGTGTATATATTAGGTTGGGGAAAAAGTTTCTTCGCATTTTATATAAAAATTCAAACGGTTTTTTTATAAAGTTTATTTACATTTGGCTAAAGTATGTAGGTGCCATTTTGTTGGATAACTTTTTGCCATCTTGTAGGTAGGGATGTGATCCCATTTCTATAAAAAATTTGGGGCTTCTGATCAAAAAACTGCGACAAGTAGTTTTGGCAGTCCTCTCGTGATGTTAACCTGATAATGCCTAAGGAATTCTGCAGAGACCGAAACAGGTGAAAATCTGAAGGTGGTAGGTCAGGACTATACGGCGGATGCATTAACACCTCCCAGCCAAACTCTCGTAATTTTTGCTGAGTGGCTAAAGATGTGTGAGGTCTAGCGTTATCATGATGAAAAACCACACCCCTTCTGTTGATTAATTCCGGCCGCTTTCTCTCAACTTTTTGTTTTAATCTCATCAGTTGTTCGCAGTACAGTTCAGAATCGAAGGTCTTGCCTGGCGGTAACAGCTCATAATGAATAATGCCCTTCCAATCCCACCATACACACAGCATCACCTTGTTGCGAGTTAACCCAGGTTTCGCCGCAGTCTGTGAAGCCTGACCGGCCTTTGAACACGATCTTTTTCGCATGTTCTAGTCGTACGTGATCCACTTTTCATCACCAGTTATCAGCTTCTTCAAAAATGGTTCGGTTTCATTACGTCGTAATAAAGAATCACAAATGAGTATACGGTTCATTAGGTTTCTGTCAGTGAGCTCACGAGGCACCCAAATATCGAGCTTTTTTGTGTACCCAGCTTTTTTCAAATGCGCCAAAACCGTTTTGTGGTCAATTCCCAGTTCTCCAGCTACATCGTAAATACTAATATGCCGATCTTGCTCCACTTTTTCAAAAATGGCATCAATTTTGTCCGTAACAGGGCGACCAGAGTGACGTGCATCTTTGATATCAAAATTTCCGGATTGAAAACGCTTCAACCAATTTTGCGCTACTCTCACAGATACTGCATTAGGTTCATAAACATCACAAAGTTTTTTCGCGGCTTGTGTTGCATTTTTACCTTTTTTATAGTAAATTTTTAAAATGTATCGAATGTCTTCATTAGTTTCACTCATTTTAACAATAAGAAAAACAAATGAAAATCACACATTTCCTAATTTGAATTTGGAATTGTCTTCTTTAAAATTAAAACTTTTTAATGATACCAAAACCAGCCAGGTACAAATGGTATAGCCAAAGAGATCTTATTACAAGTTCATACATACTATTTGCGAAAAGACTTTTTCCCCAACCTATTATACTGAATTTCAACTAAATCAGTCCACTAGTCTTTCCGTGAAAACGGAACAGACACACAGAGTTACTTTCACATTTATAATATTAATAGGGATTAATAACCTCAGGGTGGATCTGATTTTTTTACCTTTAGGTATCAAGAAGGACTCAATACATAAAACAAATGTAACACAAAGCCGCCTACAACACATGACCTAAGGCGGATATTTTAGAACAGATGTTTGTGAACGATAAATTAAAAAAATATTTTAGAACCCCCGCCGTGTTATAGGACTAAAATGCTATTTAATTTGTGAAAGATTATCATCTCGAGCATTGGCATTGGCCTGAACTTGAACATGCTCTAAAATACAGTCTTTTTAAATTTGCGTAATTTCCAGAATTAATATGTTACATAATACTCGTTCAAATTCGAAGGAAAGTGTAGTGCTTCGAGTGCTGACTTCATACTGGCAGTACAGCGCTACTAAGTCTGATTGAATTCAATATTCCCGATTGAATGTTTTGAAGTCAGTCCGTTCCCCAAGTCAGTAGCGGGATCAATGTAAATCAGCCTTTAAGCTAAGAGACCAAAAGAATTCGCTGTGATCGATGAAGCCGTCTAGTAACTGAGCCAAAAAACTATTGTAATTCTTTCGTGAGCACTAAAGTGTTACTCGTTAATGTATGAGACATTTAGGGACATCGCTGGTCTTACGTAAATTGTCTGCACTTCCTCAAAATGAAGATTAATCATCGTCTTAACTAGATAAACTACGTTCTATTTTTAACCACGTTACGGCCGGTATAAAAAAAACTGACCAGTAAAACAGAATTGTTTATTTATGTTCAAGAATGAATATTTACCGATTGTTCGCTCTAATAATAACGTGCCCTACATAGCATTAATTACTTTCATAATAACTGTAGCGTTATGAAGGTGTCAGTGACGCTTAGAATATTTGGAGGTCAACTAGTGTAAAAACAATAATACTACTAGTCAAAATTCATTTGTAAACTAGAGCTGCAGTCTCGTAAATTTTAGGAAATTTGTTTCATCGTGATACACCCACACATCACAACAAAACAAATTGTATTTTTTTTATAAAATATGTTTAGTACTATTTTCAAACCGAGTACGTGGATGTGTAAAGAGTTTAATGAAAGTAGATGAAGCGAAAGTTTTGTATCGATTACGCAAGTTGTATAGTAAATGAAATAAGATTTTTATTTTGGAAATTACCATTTAATATCAGCAAATTATTGAATTACGTAAATCGACAAGAGAGAGAAATGTTAGTTTAATTCTCTAATCGGTTGTTATAATCGACTAATGTAAACCCTTGTTTCCTATTAGAGAAAACCTATCAAAGTACTTTCATAACAAAAAGTGATTTTTGTTTAGTTAATATCTCTTTAGATCGTATCAATCATCCTCAGGATGTCTGAAAGAAATTGATATTAGCGATAAGATCGCCTTTTGTCTTTTGTACAAAAATGTCTTCAACATGTCTTAATGTAATGCAATTCAATAATATATATTCTATTGTATTAATTAATGATATAGAATAAGCAATAATCTTCAATTAAATGTAACAAAACCGTGAGAAAACAGGTCTCGATGCCAATTTTGCAAACTTTTGTAAAGTGATCTGCAACGTTAACGTTTTGTAATGAGGTAATGATGAACAAGTGCAATGAATGTGGGTGCGACCATTATCTTTTTAGTTTTATATGTGGGCCACCCCAAATAATAAGCGCAGTTTTCAATATGTTGATTGTTTGCTTGCAACTACATAATTATTATACTTTGATTATAGATCAGAATTAAAATAGACGCGCGAAACTTGGCAATGTACGCCTGTTGAGGTCATCGAATCATTTGTTGCTATGATTGCCGTGGCGCATCATTTGCTTGAATCTTAAGGAACAGTTATAAAGTGTTAGCTGTGTGTCTTTTTTCGAATTAATTTATTTACTTTTTTTTTGTACGAGATAAAAATGTAACTGTAACTCACACAACATACATATTATGTTTGTGTGTTTTTTTACGAAAAGACTTACAATGAATTTTCATATCCCTAATTCTTGAGAAATTATAGCTTGTCTAGTATACGAATTATCATCTCTTAATTCACGCCCCTTTGAGACAAAAGATAGCCTATATCCACTTTCAGGAAATCTGAATACAATACTAGTATGTTATGTATTATTGTATTGTATTGTAAATGAATCCTTGCCAAATTTCATTACGTTCAGTCGCGATAAGGTAAACAAAATTAGTTTTGTATTTATTAGTTCATATTAAATAATGAGAGAACATTTGGAAATATTATATATTTATATCTTACTTATTATTGAATCTATTGGTTAGACAGCATTCAATTAAAATTCAAATCAAATTCTTTAATTCTTTAATTACACCCAAATCGATACACCCTCTTCAATATTTGACAAAAGTGGCTCGGATTGCCATGTCTTGTATTTTCAGAATGTCAGACCACAAATGATCATGTCATCTTTTTAAAGTCCATTACTTTAGTGGCCTAACATTCAGATCCGTATAATAATATGAGTTGTATTTACGTCAATATAGTGACGTAAATTTAAATATGCATTTTTTGGAACCAAGTTAACTTTTCTTAAAAATTTTGAACCTGTGGGTTGCGGACGTAGGTCGGCCACGATCATCCCGAAGCGCAAATTGACGCGAGAGACTGTGTGGGCAGATGCGGATGCCTCTGATAGTAAACTCGGAGCAGTGTCAACGCACTGGCGACACGCCTCATCGTACAAACATACAGAGCTAATTACCGAAAGTACCTGTTCACACTTAAGAAATTTAGGGACCCGGTCAGTGCTTATCAACACTTCATACACTCGTGTATGCCTTATGCCATGTTTGATTAGTTCTCATTACAACACTACTTTTAAGTACATCAAATACACGCAACGCACCTTTATAAACACAATTTAGAAATATGCGTTGTGCATAATGTTGTTTGAAAAAATGTTTTTCTATTAGATAGGTTTGCTTAAAACGCCTTGTCATTTTCACACTAAACGAATGCTTTCTTTTTCAGAGCAGGGAGCAGTGACCTTTTTATGTATCGTACAGACAGACAGACGTATACGTCCGCATTTTATTTTATCACTACCGTCTACGAAAACTAAGGGAAACTAACACATGTTATAGACCAAATTACTATGTAGAGAACGAATGGAGTGAATGCCCGCGTAGTTTATTTGTTCTATTTATTAGTTATCGAATACATGATCTGATAAAAATGTATGCTAAGATGAATTACTGATCTCTGCCTTTATGTTAAACATGTTATAAAAAATTATTATTGTCGTGTTCGGACTCGTTTATACTTATACTTGCAGATTTAATTACTTATTTAGATTAATTTTCTCTCAGTAACAGCTGACACTGTACTGTCTTTTGTTCTTTATTAATTAACTTGTAATAAGATAATTTAAATGAGATACAAGCCACGACTACACGTTTGTAATTAACGTAGGAGATATTACGATAATGAGAACTTTCTCAATTATTCTAATAATCACGAAACATTTTTGTCGCTGAAAACTCGGAACATATTTAACCTAATCGATCGATGTTCATGTGAATCAGCGTTCAGCGGTCATGTGCCTGCATTCAATTTGCTTGGGAACGGACCAACAATTTTGTTAAAAGTTTATGCCAATTGAACCTTATGGCGATATATATATTAGTGAATTTCAATGAATATTTCGTATAAAATTATTCCAATTTATTCAAAATGTAATATAAATTCTAAATTGTTTAATGTTACGTTGTATGCACTGAACAATAACGTTTCTCTGACAATGAGTATTCTAGGATAATTTATCAGCAACACAATACATTCCATATAATTGGTTAAAGAGTATTATTGTTCAGTCCTCTGAGCATTTTCTTGTTTCATCGTTTTCATATAAATAAATGTAATTAATAAGGGGCCCTTATTATCGTCAAGCTAATCATATAAAATGCCACTTATGCACACTTCTTTGCGAGTGGAAACGTTTATGAACATCGTGGTGATTTCCAGATACCTACTGAAAATACTTCGGTGTTCCTGACATCACTCTCAGGCAGAGACATGGTCAACGCCCATCCTGCTCTGGCTGCTACACGTCAACTCTAGTCTATCTACAGCGGGCAGGGTTCACTGTCCATTAATAGGCATAGGCTTCCCTAAGTTGCGGCACAGATCCTGATACTCCCAATTTCTTCATCCGTTTTTCTTTTTTCAATTTGATTATTTATTTACTAATATGCCTTATTGTCTTATTTTTCAGACAATGCCCCCTTACACTTATGACCCCGCTTCAGCGGATAATACTCGACGAGGTGCGAGTAGCATCGAAGAAACTACCCAACGAGTTTGGATACAAATCCGACGAATCAGGTACGTGGCCATCCATGGCTTAAGTCCATATTTGTATAGGATGCCCACTTTTTGTAATGTTAGCGGGTTAAGAAGAATACCTGGGACTGGATTGTTTAGAT
This sequence comes from Dendrolimus houi, assembly GCA_039645545.1. Lineage (NCBI taxonomy): Eukaryota > Metazoa > Arthropoda > Insecta > Lepidoptera > Lasiocampidae > Dendrolimus > Dendrolimus houi. The sequence continues at coordinate 7,191,605 of CM077127.1, read as the reverse complement.
GATAAGAGTTGGTTATACTGTACTTTGTGCCATAAATTGTTGATTTATCAGGTAGAGATTTAAAAATAAATAAATATGATAAAATAGGACTTTAGACAAATTGTCCGTCAGTTTATAAAATATACGCCATGTGAATTCATCTTTAGAGACAAAGTTAAAAGCAAACATATTGAATTTACTAAACCGGAAACGATCTTACAGAGGAAACTGAAAAGTCCGAAGATGCTGTCTATGCCGGTTGCCTCATAATTTGCGCAATGTCGTTAGCAGCGGCGAATGAGAAAAGCGGAGACATGTGGCGCAAACTTGACTAGGCCTACGTTCAGCAGTTGAGGTCGAATGGTCCAAGATAAAAAAATATCAAACCAATGTTGTTAGTGGTAACCAATTGTTATGACTTAGGTACCAAAATGAAGTATGGCATACAAAAAAGAGTTACATGCTTGTAACATTTATTTTTCACGACGTAAAAGCGTTCTTTTTCTCGTTTACGCACAAAGAGACTTAATATGAACGTGTTGACCCTCAATCAAATTTGATTCTTTCGATTGACATTCGCAATTGAACTGTATATGCAAGCAATTTGAGCTTATAAAAAACGTCAAAGGATATATATGCATTTTATATTATTTCTAATGTATTATGACCAATTACGGTCACGTTTTACTCAGACCCCATACAACTTTACCATTGCTTAAATTCTAATGCAGTGCTTTTTGTATTAAAGCTACTCCGCAAAGTGGTTCAGATCGTTTCCTCTCTCTGTGTAAATAATCTTGGTAGCTCACCAGGGGGCAGGCGTGTACCGAGTAGACAATAACATTTTCTGTAGTTAATTTCTATATTTTAACCACCTGTTTCATTTGAAGAAAAAAATGTGAGTAAATTCGTAAATCTAGGTTACTGATTTGTGAGACCTGAAATTTGCATTGTACAAACGTGACGGGTATAACCTCCGTTTTAAAATGGGAGACTCTAACTTAGCCGTGGGATGTTTATGGGCTAACATTATTAATGTCTGGTCATTTAATCACGAGTGATATTTAGGTATTAGTTATATCCGTATTAAGTAACATAATAAAATATAGGGTATATTGTAAATGGTGACCGCAATTCGAAATATAACATTCTCTGTTGTTATCCATGACACTTAATATACCTATATGTACATTGTACATTAAAAGTGTGGTTTATTTTAGTACTGAAATGGACTGCATAGATATGATATCATACGATCGGTTTGTTTATTTTGTTACATCACCAGCGATGGACGCTAAAAGTCAAATCTAGCTACCTACACGATACGAGCAAAATGGTATAACTGAATAAATTCATTTTTGAAATGGGCCTTTTATCAGAGAGTTGAATAAGCAAGCATCTGGCAGCTGTGACTTCTATGAGAGTAGATTAGTATAAAATTTCGCCTGGAAAAGAAAAACTTATTTTAACTATTTTAATAATAATAATATGTGTAGTGTCTAAATCATTACAACGTATTTTTGATGCTGATTAAATGCAGCCTCAAGCCATACCTAATCGAAGCTCTCGTGCGAATGTTTTATAAGTTTTCTTGTGCAAAACAGCCGTGTAAGAGATGGACTCGCTCATGGAGGGTTACTCTGTAAAATAAAAGAAAGAAAATAAATAATTAATTTGCCTGACCTAAAATGGGATAAACTAAACATTTGTCACCTCTACGAAACCCTTCGTTGTGCGTGGATTACCAAAAGCATTTAACCAATTTATTAAATCAGGGACCAAGAGCCTTGTAGAGATTCTTGCTAATTGATAAAGATAAAATACGTTAAGCCCGGACTCTTTTTTTGGGCACATTACCGTTGTTTATTACTACGAGGCCTCGTACATAATATGGTGAGCGTGCGGCCGGTCAAAACTAGGCTTTCTTAATTCAACATTGTCTGTGTTAAGTCTTACAACAATGAATTACAAAAAAATTGCGCATACCTTGTTAACTGTTCTTGATAAATAATTAAACTTGAAACATTACAAGATAGGCCTGTAAATGGGTTTGAGAAAGTATTTTCAATTGTAGTCTTTATATTCAATTAAATTGATAAGGGGTTCAAGACTGCTATCGGAACATAGAGAGATTGTTATCATCTATCGGATATTATAAGAGTTATAAATATCGGATAGATGATAACAATATAGAATGATTCATTTAGTAATCGCATTTACATATGTGGACGTATTCTCGTCTTCAAAAGCGAAATATTTTTCTTATCTTTGTAAGGAATGTCGAGATATTTCAGCATGTATCAAGTACAATTTTGTTTAGTATCTTATTGTTTACCTGCTTTCCACTTGAAAACGCCTTTATCCGGTTTGTTTTGTAAACAACCTATCGTCTCGATTTAACTCACTTTCAGTTATTGTATCAATTTGATTTTGAATAAATATGTATATTTGAAAATTACAACATGTTTTAGTATATGCACGTTAAACTTACAACGTGGCTTCATATGCATTAATTGAGGATCCATATCAAGCTAAACTATTTTATTTTAAAGATAAAAATATCATATTTTCAGTCATCGCATGTATACATATACCAAATTTCATAATAATAGGTTAATTGTCAAGGTCGCGAATAACGGACAAATGACATCCACAATCACGTACATATAATCCCTATTAATACTATAAATGCGAAAGTAACTCTGTCTGTCCGTCTGTCTGGTCCGTTTTCACGGGAAAACTACTGGACCGATTTGGCTGAAACTCAGTATGTATATATATATATCATTATATATGGATGCCGAGGATGAACATAGGATACTTTTTATCCCAAAAAATGGGATAGTTTTTTTGTGATTTTGTCCATTTCATCCACTTGGTCCCGTTAGTCCCGTTGGTCCCGTGGGTCCCGTGGGTCCCGTTGGTCCCCTTGGTCCCCTTGGTCCACTTGGTTCACTTTTGTCAAGTTTTGTCACTTAGACAGATAACGTAGTTTACAGATAGATGGGGAATGGTATAGTTTGCGTTATAAAATGAAGTGAATCTTCTGGGGGCAAATACATAAAATATTAAAAACAGTATAACCCGTACCGCCTGCTTTAAAGAGCAGGTGGTACGGGTTATATTGTATACAAGAGATACGCACTAGAGGTTGACCCGCGGCCCAGCCGCGGGGTAAACTCTAGTATATTTATAAAGTGTTCTAAGCATATATTAGTATGGATAGATTTTACAATGTAAATATGCTCATGCCAGACTTCATAGTGTCTCCAGGTTAACTGAAGAATGCTATGCATACCTGGTTTTGTTAATAAGTCGTCAATGAGAGTCAGAGTGGCTATAAAATTTCACCTAAACTATAGTTGTTATAGATGTTGACCACTCACTCATTTAAGATGTAGCTGTCTTCAAAAATATGCAAATATAATTAATTAAACTAAAATAATTAAATATAATAACTATGAAGAGTTCTTAAAATTCACTCTTTATGTAAAAAATATATTCAGATCAAATTGCGGGTAGCAACTGTTCATCTATATTCTATACTTTAGTTTATCTGCGATCGTTCCCATTCGTAGAGATAGGAATTGCTTGATATTTATAGACGTCTTTTGAATAATCAAATAAAGAATAATATACGACTTTGGTTTTTCCATGTTAGGTTATCATAAATATTTGAATATACGCTATGTTGTGGATCAACTGACCCGATGTGTGACTTGCCCAGTTCTACGAATATTCTATTATTCAAAGCGATCGACTTGTTCTTAAATTATTCTATTTGAATTAGATAATAACTCGTTTTATACTGTTTTAATGATTGATCATTATTTGCAACCTAGTTATACAAATTGCTATTTGTTATGAATATGTCGCCTGAAGATTCGTTTAAGCCTCGAGAGAGCCCTTTGTAGAAGTTTATGAATTTAGGACCTCACAGTCCAAACATTAAGAGCAAACTGCATAAATTATTATTAATCTACACAGCTTCTCATTTCAATGATATATTTCGAATCCTGGGCGGAGAGCATATACAGCATAAATAACTTTTCTGACCAATTTAAGAATTATAATTTCACGTTATTTCACGTGCTGGTGCGGCGAAAGAAATCTCATACATTGAGATTAGCGGTGTGTGAACCAGCTAATCTGTCTTGAATAAGCGTGACGGGTAACCCTTAAAATTGTTTTAGTGAGTTGTACACATCAATAATTTAATATTGTTACGACCTGAACGCCGACAAAAGACAAATTCACACCTGCATACATGTAGACATTTTATTACCTTTTCGGCATTTGGACTTCTTTTGTATACTTTGTGTTTAAAATTTGTGATTAGAAAAACAGCCCATTGTGTATTGTAATATTTTATGGTAGTCATTAGCCAGGTGTGATTCTAAGAAATTAGGTCAGGCAGACATATTGCATCTGTGCAGTATAAAGCAATGCCTCAATGGAGAGATCGGTAGTCGAGTGATAACCACAAGCGAAGCAAGTCTTGTGTACATTCGGTTATCTATTTAGAGACGGAATTTTCGCGTGTCATTGAATCATGCATTACGTTTGGACTGGTTGTATTCAGTTATATTTGTACCTGTGTTATACGTGTTTGTATAGTTCTAATAAATTATATAATAATTCCAACGGCATTTTAATTCGAGTCCTGCAACTCGTAACAATATCTTACATTGTTAGCACGTGGTAACTGTACAATATGCATATTATGTAAGAACCTAACTAGAAACCACAGAGTAAATTCATATAATCCAGAAACATACGACGATTTGTAAGACAACCGTAAACCCCTTAGCGCAGTAATAATAAAGTTTTTAGTCGTTGTTTAAAGGAAAATAATAAATATTAAGATGTAATAGATATTGAGAGTGAGTTGCTAGACAATAATAATAGAAATAAGAGAGAACGTTCGTTCTATTTGATTAGCAGATAGTACCTACGCCTTATTTAAATAATTTATTTTCTTGATTCCAGTATACATAGCCCTCCGACTTATGCAAGCGGTGACAGCGAGGGTAAACGACGTATGCTTGCGATATTTGGACAATTCCCGACTCGATACGCTGCCGCCGCCGCCCGCGCATCGAGACCTCAAAACCGTGTCATGTGCAACAAAAAACTCACGGCGGGTCATGGAAGACCGGCATGTTGAGATTGGCAACTTGGAAGCACTATTTGGCATCGAAGTAAGTGTTTGTTTATTATATAGATGTAAGCCTAACAAAAGACGTAAACCCAGCCTTATACCTGTGAGTTGTGTTCGCGTAGGCCTTTAAGGCTTTTTTTATTTTAGTCTAGCTGTACAGCAGGCAGACGGCCCACCTGATGGAAAGCGGTTAACGTCGCCTGTGAACATTTGCAATATCAGAGATATCACAAGAAAATTTTAAACTTAACATTTTAAAGAGAAATTTTATTACACCCTTTTTAAAAAAATACTGCGGAAAAACCTCAGCTGGGAGGTCATTCCAAATCCCCATCAAAGGCTAACCGCGTTCTATGATTTATCATTGAGTCTGGTATTGATAAACCATAGGACGCGCTTAGCCTTGGAGGCTTAGGCGAGCAAAACTTACATGTGTAAGACCAGGCTAAGACGGTTGTAACCTTTGTTGTAATTTTATGAAAATAAACAACGTCTAAAATGCGAGACAATCGCTACACTTCTGGTACTTGATTAAAACAAGGTTTTTTGTATTTCAATTCTTTTATCTTGATATGGTAATCGACTGTTTGAAAATACGCCTTGTATTTATATACGTTAAGTATCATAATACAACGAAGGAGAAATCGCTGATCACCCTCTCACGTTCTCTTTTTAAGTCTTTTTCGGTGTTATATGTTTTTAATTTAAATCTATGTCTTGCGAATCATTGAAAGAAGTTGTGACTACAAAGTACCTAGGCTACGTTCCACATGATACTCACAACGACCACGTGCACGACCGCGATTTTTCCCGTTCCATTTGCTTGCGGGCGTTACAAGCATAAACTCTAGTGGAACGGATTATGGAGTGTTCATGTCATTAACGACGAAGTACACAAATGTCATTGGTTGATTTGAAAATCGCGCCTTTTTCCATATCAATCAATAGACAGAATTAAATGCTTTGTGATCAACGCGCACTTCGTCCCACTTCTTGATAATGACGTCATTAGTGACGTTTAAGCCACTACCATAATGTCCGCGGTCGTTATGTAGAACGGCTGGCGTAACGCGCCCACTGTATATATAAAGCTGTGACATCTGTTTCTAAGTTAGAAATTGTTGAATGTAAATGAAATTTTGGGCGTTGTAGTGCTAATTCAGCTTGAGCTCGGGTACTACTGATAGAATAGTATCTAATGGTAGATAATGAAATATTGTGTAATTAAGTTACGCAATTTCGCAACAGTTGATAAAAGATAAATACTTGTTTACAAAACGATATTAGATTTTTCAACACATATTTCATGTAAAATATTACTTAGTATTCAGGTGAAATTTTCTAGTGGGCATTCAAGGCCAAATCCTAAACTATGAATTAGATAGCTAAAAACACTCAAAGGAGTGTTGAGGCTGCAATTGAAGAAAATTAAAATGGTATAATTAGATTTTTCTAAAACTCAATTACCCTTGTCAGGAATCGAGTAAGCTGATTTTGAAAAAAATAAACGCAGCCTGTATTATTGTACCAAATCACAGTGGAGCTTGTAAGGATCAATTTCTGTGAAGGAATGTTAAGTGGCAAATCAAGAGAAAGGGTTGTTTTTGAACGAAATGTACTATTTTCCATAACATAATTAATTTTTCATTGCATAATGGAAATGTACAGTCGTGGTATGAAAATGGTTGCCACTTTACAAATTGGTTCATATAACGTTCCGCGAGCACGTGTTACCTTTTAAACTAAGTCACAGAACAGACTGTTCTACAGAAAATTATGTTTAACTATTTGACAATAACGTTTAAAATTACTGGATCAAAGTTGTTTCATTTTCTATCTTGTCTAAGAAGATTGTTTAGACATGTGAAACCTTTTTATTGGTTTAATAATTGTGTTAAGCATAGTGATATCCTCTTTGTTTATTATTGTTAATCTCAGCGTTTGCCATGTCAACATTGCAATTTTCTTTTTTCACGTATCTATATTTTATAAACGTAACATTTATTAAAATGTTGGCAGTATTGTTTCTAGTACTCGTGCAAGCAAAAGCCGACTTTAAGGTGATGAACATTTTGCGACTGTACTTTTTTTTAAAATTTATTTATTTTAAGGACTTTTGGACAAGCGTCCATATCAGTCCGACTGTACTTAAATATAAAAAATGAGCAAAAAAATATTCTAAAACGAAAACTAACGACGAAGACGTTGAGAGCAAGCCCTTTCGTAGAGTAGAGAGCACGGCCCATACCCGTACCGTTTAACATAAATAATGCGTTTTGGGTTAAATAATATATTATATTTTGTTTGTTTTGTATAAATTCCAGACGACAGAACCGACGAGTTTCTATGCGGTGTACGATGGGCACGCGGGCTCGGCGGCGGCGACGTATTGCGCGGCACATCTTCATCAGTACCTGGTGGAAAGTCCACATTTCAACAAGGACCTGAGGAGGGCGATGCGCGACGCCTTCCTCAGGACGGACGCTGAATTCATTAGGAAAAGTAATCAAGAGGTATGTATTCATAAATTTTTTCTTCTTGGGTTTGTGTATACTGCCAGTGTCAATTATCCATGAATATAATATTCAAGTTTTAGAAATTACATACATATATGAGAATTATTTTTTTCTTATTAATAATTCACAAAACAAGTATATGACAGCAACTCTCCCAGTCTGAGAGTGCCGGTAGACCGCGACGTATTGAAGATATTTTGAAGAAATCAGGTAGGCTGGTTTAAATAAACGCGTATGTACGAAAATATTAATGAAAGTTGATGAAACGAAGTGTTTGTAAGGATCGTAGCAATGGGAAATAAGCGTGACGATTTTTTTCTTTTATTAAAACTATACTATATAACTAAGACTGACTATACTATAAAGAAAACCAACTTAAAAATGTCTATGCATTAAAAAACCTACACTAAAACCCATCCAGACCCACCAGACCACTGTCACTGGGTAGTGTATCGAGAAGGCTTACACCATTAACTCGTTGTATACAAAGGCTACTCCTCTGATCGAGGTAAGCTCCAGCCCTCCGGACTCCTGTTGCATCAACCTTTAAAAAAAAATATTTTGGCACAGTTTTAAGAACAACATACTTGATGTTTTGAGAATTTTTTGACACCTTCCCCAAATTATCAAGTCTCAGTTTCTTACGGATATTTTTTTAATCTTGGAGATCGGTTTCCTCGTCTCGTGTCTCTACACTCCATAACAAGCTCAATAAGTAAAAGAACGGTTCCATAAGTGATACACGATGACATACTGATGATGTGCTCTTCACACGATGTGTATTGTTGCAGCGTGCGAGCGGTGGCAGCACGGCGGTGGCTGTGGCGGTGCGCGGGCAGCGGCTGCTGGCCGCGTGGGCGGGGGATTCTCTGGCGCTGCTCGCCAAGCGGCTGAGGCTCATGCAACTCGTACGGCCACACAAGCCCGACAGGCAGGTACGCAGATCAGAGCGTTGATTAATCTGTTTGATTCATCTGTATAGATAACCAAGAAACTGCTTTTATTTTATTGCAAAAGTACAGCAGACAGGCACACGGCCCACCTGATGGAAAATGGTTACCGTCGCTTATGAATGTTTGCAACAGCAGGGGTGTCGTCAACGTATTGCCGACCTCTAAGAAATTTTATAACGCCTCCAGATCATTGTTGTACGTGGAAGAAATGTTCTAGAGAACCGTTGCGTAGTTGAGCGTGAGCTCAAGGAAATGGAGTTGAACATCCCGTCGCTAGTGAGCGATGAGATTGTAAAAGTGAGACGTGCACCAGATCAAACGACCCCTCGGAACACTCCCCGTTGTACAGGCGGTAGAATACGCAGCGGGACGTAGTCTCCGAAGCGATTCTAAAATGCCTATTAGTATGGGATCGGGGTTGGGAATAGTTATAGGGCGCAATTATTTATTATGAACAGATCCGAACTTGTTTAATATAAATTAGAAGGCTAATGCGGGAGTTTCGTTTCGCTTCGCTCCCGCCTTAGCTTTCACGGGTATTATTTTTTTATAACCACCCAAAATTCACTTTTTATCTCAAATAATAAATAAATGCGCCCTGTAACTATACCGCACCATGGGATACGAACTATATATAACTATGTCTATACGAACGGCGCGACGCTAGATGGACTCGAAGGGTCAGTCTGGTATACGAGTGCTCCGGCCCATAGACGTGAGCAGTACTCCATATGCGGTCTGATGTGCGCTTTGTCCAGTGCAAGTCGTTGCCGCAGGGTAAAGTACTGCTTAGACCAGTTTAGCGCACGAAGCTTTTTAGAGGCAAGTTTAGCCTTGCGTTGGTTACCGTCGCCTATGGACTTTTGCAACACCAGAGGTCTTACCAATGCGCTGCCAGCCTCGAAGACATTCTATGACATTTTGAAAAACCCCATATCATAGCGCTGTGGGAAAACCTCTGCTGGAAGCTCATTCCATATGTCCCCTGTTCGCAAGAGAAACGTTGCGTACATGAGCAAAGTGGCTTAAGGAAGCGGCAATGAACTTCCAGCCGAAGGTGAGCGGTGTGGTCGTTGAAAGAAGATAACCGCACCAGTCTGAACAGTTCCTCGGAAATCGTCCCCATTATACAGATTAGAATACGCAAAGACACGCGAAGTTTCTCCGAAGGTCAAGTATATCTAGGCCGAAGGTGGGTGGCGCAGTCCACAGGTGTGAGCAGTACTCCATATGCGGCATCTCGTGGGCTTTGTAAAACAACAAGACGTTGCCGCGATGTGCTTGGACCGAATTGTTTCTGTCACATAGATTTCACAACCGAAAATAGACCTTGTAATTCTATGGAGTGTAAATTATACTCGATCTTAGGGTAATAATAGTAGATCGTTACACGAGAGGTGAAAGTGACCTATTTAGGCAGGAGATGGTATGGTATAGAATAAGCTTGTACTTATAATCCGCAACATGTGGCTAATGATGCTCCTGAGCGGCCGTAAACGAGTACTATAGGACAATGGTCTGTTCTCCACTATAACTAGAAACGTATGCTAATAAATGAGTCAACAAAAGAAGACGGTTACTAAAGGATTATAATTAGTTCAAATGCCGACAGGTAATAAAATGTGCTTTTACAGATCTGTACGTGGAATTTGTCTTTGTCGGAGCCTAAGTTGTAATAATATATACATCGCTACATTATACATTACTAGAGTTTACCCCGCGGCGCATAATCCGCGGCTGCGCCGCGGGTCAACCTCTGATGCGTATCTCTTGTTTAAAGAGCAGGCGGTACAGGTTACATTCTATTAATTTTTTCTGTGTTTGCCCCCAGAAGATTTACTTCATTTTATATCGCAAACTATACCATCCCCCATCTATCTGTAAACTACACAAGTGACAAAACTTGACAAAAATGACAAAAGTGAACCAAGTGGACCAGTGGACCAAGGGGACCAAGTGGACCAAGGGGACTAACGGGACCAACAGAATCTACGGGACCAAAATGACCAAAGTGACCAACTGGACAAACGGGACCAACGGGACAAATGGGACCAACGAGACCAACGAGACCAACGGGATTTACGGAACTACCGGACAAACGGGTCCAACGGGCCAACGGGACTAACGGAACCAACGGTACCAAGTCGATGAAATGGACAACATCACAAAACCTATGCTAGTTTCCGGGATAACCATTCCATAAATCTATCCCAAAATCTATCCCATTATCCGGGATGAAAAGTATCCCTTGGCCACCCTCGTTGTGAAAATTACATATATATCGAGTTTTCGCCAAATCGGTCCAATAGTCTTTCCATTCAAGGATAACAAACAGAGAGACAAATATATTTTTATCCCGGAAACTATCCCATCATTTTTCGGGATAAAAAGTATCCTATGTTCATCCTCGGTATCCAATATATATATATATATATATATATATATATATATATATATATATATATATATATATATATATATATATATATATATATATATACTGAGTTTTAGCCAAATCGGTCCAGTAGTTTTTCCATGAAAACGGAACAGACAGACAGAGTTATTTTCGTATTTATAATATTAATAGAGATTTACTGTTTGAGAAATCTATCATTCCCCGAGACAAGGCGAGCGCTGTTCGCAGATAGACGTGGGCCGACGCCAGTCGGAGTCACGGCGTTAGCGCCGCCTTATTCCCTTGGCCGGTTCCTATATGTTACTATTCATTCACTTGCCTTACCATCGGTTGAATCTTGATATTACTTGTATGGAGCTCAGTCTATGTCAAATTTTAACAGATAGTAAGGCATATGAACGGTCGTTTAGGTATAGGAACGGCCGTTACAGACCTCTCACCTCGTAGGGGGTGGTGGTGGGCCCATGTGGGACTATCTAGCTACTTTTGCCGGAACAAACATTACATTTATTTGCCATTACAAACTAAACATCTTGGCATTAGGCGAAGCAAGGATCCTTCACCTATCCCTAGCAAGAAGGTTTTCGTTTTTACTTTGGTCTGGGTGTCTGGGATCAGCCTCGGAGATGCCCGTTATTTATAAATTATAACAGAATTGTACTTACGTAAACCTACTTGGTTTCAAAATGCTTTTAAAAAGTACCTAAAAGGTGTTTTAAAAAATACCTAAGTCATTAGAAAGCTAGTTAAAATATGTTTCAGTAAACGAATTCGCTTTTACATTTACTTGTACTTGTAAAAAATATCCTTATTTGTTTGTTGCAGGACGAAAGAGAACGAATAGAGTCGTCTGGAGGCACAGTGCTGTATTGGGGCACTTGGAGGGTCAATGGGCAGTTGGCTGTATCCAGGGCAATAGGTATGTAGTCTTACGCAATGATGTATGTGCTAGTTTACAATAATCTGTAATCTGCTGTCCATATATGCTTTTTTTATTTTTTATTTTCCTTTTTCTGTGTTGCATAATAATTATAGATAATTTAAGAATTTCATTTGAGTCAGGTTGCCTGGAAGAGATCGTTTTTAGCGATAAGGCCGCCTTTTGTTTTACCAAGTAACTACGGTCTTGTGCATTTTTGTAATTTTTGATTTGGTGAACAATTTGGTGACAACACTTTATTGTTAGACATAGGTCTATGTGATAACAATGACAATAGCAATAGTAATTATCTATTCTAAGAACCATATGGCTTCGCACGGTTTGTGTATTTCATGAGTGTAATGTTCAACTTGATTTGATTGGATCAAGCGGAAGCAAATCCTGTATAACTTGATATCCTGGTCTCAGCCAAATTGAAAGCTTTTCTCCCTTGTTTAAAGAATGGAATGCTAATAATGTTTTCATTAAGCACGGCTTACGACGTCTTTAATTCTCAATAATCAACAGACACATACTCACAAATAAACATACACGCCACTCACGTTCAAACCAAGCACTAAATTATTATTGTGTTACTAATTTGGTAGAGGATACTAGCCCCAAAGATACAGTTTACATTAGTTTTGGGACTAGTAAAATTGTTATTACTTTGGCAGCTGTTCTAATATTTTTATATTGTTTAAGGAAATTTAGAATGTCGCCACTCGCCTGCCATTAATGTAAATAAAGAGGCTTATTATTATGAATTTATTAGCTCGCATGTCCTATTTTCCGATATCCATCCAAGGTTTTTAGGTGCTTAACAGGGCCCAATTATGCTATTTCAATATCTTGGTGTTGTGAAGATATTTAAAGTTCAATCCCATTGCTATAGTATGAAAAATTCGTATTCTACTAATTCCACAATATCTTCTCGATATCGTCTCGGCGGAATAATAGTAGAAAAAATGCTACTAACAGCAGAAATGGCGTTAGCTGAAATGAATATTGAAAACTATCTAAGTTTTAAACATTTATTTCGCGAGTTCTCACTTTCAAATAATTATAAAGATAGACTGGCTATTGGAATTACCGAAATCAGGTATACCTACGATTGAGACGATAATGTCCGGCGATAATATCAGAATTGGGCCCCATGTCACGATCCAGGGATAAATAAACAGGACATCACCGATGTAATACTCCGGTAGGCCTATAGGCCTAAGTACTTCTCTAACATTATAATGTTAGAGAAGTACTTCAGGAAACGCTCGTGGGGTTTTGTTTCATTTCACAGAACGAAATCCTGGATTTTAAAATAGCCAAAATGTTAATCCCACGTATAACCATGTTCCGTAGAAGTGATGAACGCTTACTGTTTTTGCTGTTTGGTTTCGGAACGCTCATTGTAATTTATTTCGCAATAAAGATTGATTTGATTTGAAAGTACTACATATCTCAAAACTAATAATCCTTTAGCGACATGTATGGTGGTCACTCAAAATTTTTAGTTTTTAAGTAATATTGTAGGTAACAAAAGTTATTCATACAATACAACCCGTATAGATTTCGAGAAAAATGGCTTTGTTGTATTATACAGGACGACTACCAGTTATAAAGATTTTATAAGGATTCCGTTTTTGCCAAAATGACTATGGAACCAAAAACTTGTCAAGACCTCTCCAAATATTTTTCAACTTTAAAGAAAGTTTTAATTTTTACACAAATAAAACTATACCTCCAATTCTACAAATAAAAATGTCACCTTCAGTGTTCGCAGTAATTGTTAGTGGTGACTTGAAAGGAGTTTAACATCTGCTTTAAATAGATGGCGTTGTAGTCATTACTGACTGCAAAACGTAGATGTAAATCTACAAAACGTAAACAAACACGTTTTGTAAACACATTTAGCAATTATTTTGCGATATTTGCAATAAATTCTTAAAACATATATTACGTTAATAAAATTATTTAAAGAATTTAGTGCAACAAATTGGCTGGAGGCTGGAACATGCAGTGAAACTGAATACATGTACATCGAAAGAATAAGGTTATCTTCAGTCAACTACTGTCTACTGCTGAATGTAGATCACCCCAAGGTTATGCCATTTGTTATCCCAGTTCTTCAGTTTCCTCATCCATCCAGCCCCTATCTGCGACCTTTTCGGTCGCCGGTGCAATGAATGGAAAGTTTTCCTACACGAGGCATTAAGAAAACATAAACTATAATATTCTTGATTATATTTTGGCATCTTATCTATACATATATAATTACTTGGCCTCACTGACTGACTGATTGACTAACGCACAGCCCAGACTGCTGGGGTTAGGACCATGAAAAATTGCATGCGAGTTCCTTCCATACTGTGGGTGCGTACTAAAAAAGGATTTTCGAAAACTCAACTATTTAGGGTGTGAAACAGTTATGAGTGTTTGTATGAAAATCCGTCATCTTTAAAGTAAAAGACATAAAAAATTATATACCTGTTTCTGGTTAGAAATAAATGTATACGTGTATTAGTGTTTTTGGAAATTCAACCCTTAAGGTGGTAAAAAAGGGGACGAAATTTTGTATGAAAATCCATCATTTACAAAGTAAGAAGCACGAAATTTTATGTACCTACTTCTGGTTAGAAATAAATGTACGCATTTATCAGTGTATTTAGAAATTCTACCCTTAAGGGGGTGAAAGAGGCTTCAACGCAATCGGCATTGATATTGCCTATGTGGTATATAACTTAATTACAAAGTCGTGAAAACAGAGCAAACAAACAAAAAAATATCATTTTTACATTGATATGAATACTAGAGATTCCACGCGGATTTATCCGTGTCATATTCCAGTCCGTATTTCCCAGGAACGCTTTTTCCGGGTTAATAATAATATGTATTGTATGAGACAATTCATTTTTATAGCCATCATATAGGAAAAAATAAACATACACGATAAATCCATTTTCATTATTAAAATTTGGGTATTATGAATTATAAATAGATTAAATGTGACTAATGTTACTGCTACATCTGGGATAGTGATATACTTATTGACTGTGGTCAAATGCGTCTTCTTTATAGCATTATGAATAATGTCGTTAACGTAGAACTACATTAGTGTATATGCATACATTATATGTCAATATTCAACGTCATTAAAAATTGATAACAATATCGCACCACAAGTAGCGCATTAAACCCATCGCTACATCTGATTGAAACGGTTTAACTATAATAACATTATCCCAGATAAAATAGTGGGGTAAGGATGAATTAAATCGTACTACACAGCATGAAAGAAGAATACTCGTAATGACATCCTACATTACTAGATGACGCTACAAGATTTTTCTCTCGTTAACTTTTTCTATAGCATACACCACTAGATTTTCAACCAGGATTGTATTATTCAAATTAACTTTTTAAATGAAATCAATCAAATCTGGAATTCCAGTAAATTAACTTATCAAAACGTGTCGAATTTAATTTTTGAATGGCATGGTCTATTTTTTTTTCAAATAATAAAGTGTTGGTTATTTATCAGTCTATGTCAAAAGATTAGAAGATTAGAAAGACTTGTGCGGAATTTTAGTAATTATAGTTAGAGACAGTCTCTCTAGTAAACTCTGATTGAGCGGACCTAAGCCTTTACCGGCCGAGCTCGCTGGAGCGCAGAGGTTCGGGCTTCTATTCCCAGCATGGTAAATTTCGTAGGTAAATGAACTTTCCGTTATTTAGTATGGTCTGGGTGTTTGGGATCGCACCCGAATGGTCCGTTGTATATTACCCATAACACAAGCGTAACTTGCTTAGCCTGGGAATATACAATGTGTATGTTTGTCTATAGATTATATTATATTTGTTATACGGTGACAGTTATTTTATGCTACAAGTTTGATGATGTTCATTTAATTTCAATTTCAATACCTCTTGTATTCTAAATGGCCTTAGGCGACGGTGACCACTTGTTATCAAGTGATCCATTTGTCTGCTGTAACTTCAGAAATAAAAAAAGCTTCTACATTTTTTAAATTAAAAATTAGAGATTTGTCCGCGGCTACGCCGCGTGTAAAACCACGGTTAGTAGCTCTATGCTACGTATATAAAAACTTAATTAGGTATTTTATATATAAATCTTCAATACTTTAGTTTCTAAAGAAACTAAATCAATATAGTATAGACAACTGCACAACAGCAAAAGGTATAGAAAAATCATAGCCAATCGATTTGAAGTACCTAATACATAATGAATTACATGTGGGCAACATGGCAACGTATTTATTATTCAATTACAGCGATGGTTGTTTACATCGCAATTTCAGCGACATCTTTTTTACTAATCTGTCTATAGATTTATTGGGATAAAAAGTATCCTAAGTGTTGACTCGGGTTATAAGTCAGCTCTGTGTCGAGTTTCATTCTAAATATGTTCAGTAATTTCCAAAAAAGATACGACAGGAGCGCCATCTTTTTCGCTATATTCGTCCATCACGTGGAATCGGCGTCATTTGTCGGGATAAAAAGTATCCTAAATTACGCCCCGGGATAGAAGCTAGCTCTACTTCGAGTTTCATTTAAATCCTCTCAGTAGTTTTCATGTGATGCTCTAACACACAGAAAGACTGACAGACAAAAATTCTAAAAATTGCATTTTCGGAATCTCCTGGTCAGAATTATCCCCCCTGATTTTTCACATTTTTGAACGCAATGTACAAACTCGATCCATTTACAGATTTATTATACTACAGGTTTCAAAGGAACCCTTGGATTGTATGAAGATTCATGAAATACTTTCATGATACCAAATATTTGCTCAGTCCCGAGCAACAACATAACAAAAGAGAGTGTTTTTGTTTATCTCGGCCCCTGGAAATGCTTGTGTAAAAATGCGTACATTTTTACGGCGCTGTAACATGTCGAACGACGTTTTTAACATGAAATCCCAGGCCGGTATTGCACTTTATGGCCTTCATAAAAGTTTACACTATCCGGCTTGACTGCCAAGGAAAGATATATTGGCTGCCCGGAAGTAGAACAACGCTAACATTACTAAATTAAATAATATAAAAATGTAATTGCCATTGTATATAGTATATAGTTGCTGCCGTATACGTGTTTAATTCTTTTCCTTTAATTTATTTAATTCGTAAGTTGTACAAATAGATGAATTATGCCGAGTGACAGCTTCTAGGAGATATTGCTTTTGTTATTCGACGATTCGTCTTAATTTACGTTTATAAACGTCTTAATTTACGTGATATTTTAAAATTTGTAAACATATTTCTCATCTTTTTAAATGTAGCAGACATTTCAATATTTACTCTACCAATATAACTACGCTACGTCCAACGTCTCCAGATTTTTTAATTTATTCCCTATTTTTTTTTTTGTTTGGAGTAAGTTTGTGTGTTAACTTTGTCTCTAGGACGAACAAAGAGCCAATACAAAAATGTATCTAATAATGACGACGGTCTGATGTTTTGTAACTTCCGGCATAATGTAATAAAATTGGGGAAATTTCTAAAACTCAATCCGGAGACCCTGGTCGGGTTGATCTTAAATGACGCGTTATGAATATGTATATTTCTCTGTTTAGTAACATTTACGGGATATATTATTACAAATACAAACAATCATGGCTTAATATAGTTTCAATATTACGTTAATAAGTTTAAACGGACATGAGAGTTTATGTGGGTAATGAAATTTTGTAATTATAAAACACTACAAATTAATGGTAAATCTTTGTCGAGAATATCAAGCACAATTAAACGCCTGAATTATTCTCCGGTAGGTTCAGAGAGGGTTGTTTGTTTTTTGTCGTGCCAAGGAGCCCTTAAGGGCGTTAACAGCGTAGTTAATCGGTCGTTTTATTATTATTGCCGGGCGGAGTGAGGCGCGGGAACTGGCTCATTTTTCATCTCGTTCCGAGATCATTAATGTCGTGTGCCAACCATTAAATTGTTTGCTGCCTGCCCTTCGGAGGATGTGCATAGCGTTCGGATGTCATACCGAGCAATTTGAGTTGATTTTGTTCATGTCACTTGTCCGCGGCATTGTGGTGATGGTCTGTGAAATTGATGTAGAGTGATATGAGAAGGGTTCGGGAGTAATATATTTCATCTACACAATTTGAAAACTTAGTAACATTGCTTTTTAAATGAATGTTTGTGCTTCATTGCCTTGATAGGCGTTTGCAACATCAGCGGTCTTTTATCTTACAGCTATTTCTTCCAGACTACCTTTTGGAAATAGATTTTACGTAAAAGTGCGGGTTAGTATCCAATGCGCAACGTAACTCTAAATATTAATAACAAAATGTAACTTTAAATTCAAATTATCTTTCAACATTTTAAATAATCATAACATTAAATATTAATAATAAAATATTCGATGTTTACGATCAAGTCTTCTATGAGAAATGCAGGAATGATGATATTTTCTCGATAAACCATAAGGAAATTGTGTGGCTAAATTCTGGAATAAACTATTCAGGCTGTCTGTGATCTGTATATGATAAAACATAATTGGATTTATACTTCATAATAGGAAACCTAAACTTCGATGTTAGTGATTTGGAGAAAAGTTGGATAGTAAAAAATATACTGTATCAAATTTCATTGCTAAATATGAATAGAAAAATCTCGGTAAAAAATTTGAGCGGAGAATTGGTTAATAAAATAATATAAGAATCTATTTTCGTCATTAAAAATTCAGGCTAGTTATGTGGAAAACATATGTAGTTCCAAGAAATGCTGGCTTGCCGTCGTAAGGGATGATGTGCGTATCAGTGGTCTAACGATAAGGGATATTGAAAACCCCGCGAAGTGGAGAAAAAGAAGTAGGAAAGCGTACCCTCCAAACACAACTAAAACGCAAGGATTGTACGTTACTATGGAAAATTTATTAATAAAAGTCCTATTTCTAATATTAATATAAATCTCATTGACTTCTACAATGGCACTCAATTAACACTTCAGCCCACGTGTGAGAAAAAAAACTAAACAATAGATTGAGTGTATGAATGTATGTATCTGAATAGAAGTATGGAGTGTTAGTAAGCGCGTCGGGCGCCAGTATGTCGCGGCCACCCTCCGAGAGGCGTAAGCCCTCGCCCGCACCCTACTGCACGGCGCACTATATCGATCACTTGGACACGCGCGCTGTGCATTCTAGGGATGGGAGATTTTTGTCTCCTTAAATGTCGATAAATTGTCATGTTCTAGGATTGGTATTAGTTATGTATGTACATACATTTAATAACAGCCCATAAACGTCCCACTGCTGGGCTCGGGCCTCCCACTATAGGGGAACAGACAGTATACTCGCCACGCTTGTCCAAGGCGGCTTGGCAGGTTTGACACATTGATTATCCTAATGTGTAGGTTTCATCACGATGTTTCCCTTCACCGTTGTTAGCAGGTGGTAATTGTAACAGTATGCACGTAGGTATGTATGTAACAGTATGCATGTAGGTTAGAAAGCTGGTGGTGATGCATGCTTTCCGGCCAGGATTCAATCAAGAATATTTAAATATGTTATATTTAAATATTCTTCTGAATGTGTTCAATTTTGAAATCCAATAAAATACTTTCATTAAACAAAGTTATTCTGGGTATGAAAAGTGAGAGTTAAAAAAATTAGACCATAGGTTCGAAAGCGACAGGTTACAATGTTTTAATGGTTATAAAGCTAAGATGATTTTGATCGGGGATGGAGTTGGGGTATTTTTAATTCCGTGGGAATTCAAACAATTTGGAAAGTATTTCATGTTTTATCAAATATATTAAAATTAAATAGGTGAGTTAAGTATTAGATTTAACTTTGAACTATAGGTAACTATACGATAAACAATCAAAAGATTGTTTATCGTATCATTACCTACTAAAATTATAGATTTATTTAAGATACAATCTCTCTATATTGGAAGCATAGCTTAGATATTGTAATTTCTATATGTAGATATTATAGATGTACCTACCGTTCAATTCAATATTTGGTAATAAGCAATAATGGAGTAAATATACTATATTTATCTCCAATATGCTCATATATCAATCTGTCCACTTGGTTATGATATTTTGGGGTAGGGCCGGATTACTTTACAATTCATCAAAAAATGTTACAGAATAGCAAAACAATATTATCAGATATTAAATTATAATGGCAATTTATACTAAAATTATTATTTACATAATCGAAAGTAAGGTTTAGTGTAAAACACCTTATTCCGTTTTAAACATGGCCAAAAAAGTTATTAAGATCTTAAAAAGGCATTATATCGATAATTTCATGATCGCATCACTAACTCTATAAGGATACAAAAGGGCGTCGACGAAATAGTAACAATATAATGTTGACATTTCCTTTACAGCTTCGTGCACAACACAATCCGCGGCCGGCGTTCTCCCCCGCATATTGAGGATTAAACTCATCGATTCGCCTTCCACGGGAGATTAAGTTCCAAACGTTTACTCACGATCCCCTAGAGACAGCAATGGAGGACAAAGTTACCAGATTTTCATGCAAGATTACACACATACGGATATCCTCAAAACCGCTAGTTGTATAATACTCCAGGATAAAATGGAATCAGAAATGTTCAAGTAAAAACTGTTAATAAGCTATATTTAGTTAACGTTATCGTCAATAATTAGCTCATTATAGTAATAGCAACAGTATGACTAATGGGTTTCCACGTAAACCGACTTGTTTTTTAACCTAGTATAATTTCATTAAAAATAATATCTGGGTCAAAGTAGATTTGTAATTAAAATGTCTATATCAAGATTTAGTAAGAGAAGATATGCTTTGCATATACATAATAATTAGGTATATGTCTGCCCCATATACTTGATGCTATTTAAAATACTTTTATTGTAGAATCATAGTAGAACTTTAAACTTTAAGAAGCTGACTTATGTAATTGGTACATGTAGAGTAATCAATAAGTTCTGGACGCGATGGTTACACTCCCAAAATCAATATAACATGAAGGTGAACGTGAGTTTGTTTAATATTACGTTTATTCGTTTCCTACTCACAGGATATGAACTGATTTTAATCTTTAATGCTGCTTAGGTGTTCTAGGTAATGGAATAAAAAAGGAGATGGATGAATCGCGTAAAGGATGACATGATGATTTGTGGTGTGACAGTGTACGTATGTAAGAACAGAAGAGTATGGAAGGGGAATACATTTTGTGTCGACCCCAAATAATTGGAAGAAGGTAAAAAAGAAGTGTTTTATATAAATATAGGATACTTCTTTTAGGGGAAAAAATGAGAATTCTTGTGGGATACGAATACGAAGTTTACGCTAGTCTACCCTTGTACAATGTATGAGTTTGTGTATCAATTTATTTCATGGCCAGCTAATCGCAGTTCAGTGCTGGACGCAAGCCTGCCAAAAGTTTTCGCTACATAAACTGGTCTTCGGTTTTCCTCGTCTATTCGATTTATTTAATAACATCATGAACAGACAGACGCATATCAATTTGGTGTAGTCGTTCGTACATGTTAAAAGTGGTTTTAGTCAACTTTGTTAGTCAGAGTTACGCATAGTGACCAATTCGTTTAACTGCTATGGCACTTATTCTATGAGCTGCAAATTTGGCTAATTATGTGATGACATTCTTGTCTATCTGACGCATAATACAAAATAAATCTCAATACTACACTGTAGCTTTGTACTTAGTACGGTTTTTATAAGTTTGTTTTTCAAGTGTAGCTTTGTACTTAGCACGGTTTTTATAAGTTTTTTTTTCAAGTGGTTTTTCAGCAAGTCTATAGATTTCTCAGACAGTATTCTTGGAATTTGTGTATATGGTGATTTACTTGTAACAGTAATATTTATATAGTCCTCCGCATAAACTAGTTTTGATAAGTCAGTTTTTTTTTGGCCATAAATAATATACTATAAGAAATGCTTCTGTTGAAAGTAAAATGTTTGCAAAATATAATCTCCGTTCAGAACTCATTTTTAGACGTAGACCAGCCTACCGATTGCTGCCAATAACTAGTTTCGCACAAGACTAGAACCCCGCCAATATGAAAAGATGGGTCCATTGTGATTGTCCTATCCGACCCTTATTTAGGGTAATATTAGTAATACCGGGTTGGTTTCGTGGATATATCGTAGTGCCAAACTGCTTCATTGTTTTTCCCTAAGTAGTGATCTTTGGGTGATGTGGTCGCTAAGAGACAAAGCCCTTTCTAAATAAAGAGAAAGAAGTAGTGAGCTATGCATAAAGAATTTCAAACTTGTGATAAAATACTTAGAATTCGCCTGATAGCATATTTTTCAAATACTTCGAGAAATTCCCTCAACATTTTTTGCCTCGATGTGCAATGTTTTGTTACTTTAAATACATGAAAATTATAGGTTTATTGTAACGAAAATAATTAAAGAAATTATCACGGCTTATAATTATCCAAAGTTATTATTTCTTTTGCTACATAATTCACAGTCGTTAATTTAAAATTATCAGTCTAGTTTTATTTTAAACATGTTATACGGACAAACCGTTAGCTCTTAAATCAATCTTTTGACTTACAAACTAAAACGGAATTAAATAATTTGATTAAATAGAGGCTGAGTCACCGCTGTTCACATTGTTTAGGTAAGTTTCCTTGACTTTGCGACTTTTTTGTTCAGGTGACGCACAATATAAGCCTTACGTGACGGCGCAACCTGAGATCGCGACCGTAGACTTGGACGGCGATGAAGACTTCGTAGTGGTAGCGTGTGATGGCCTATGGGACTTCGTTAGTGAAGACGATGTTGCGATAGCAGTGTACAGACAACTAGCTACTGATCCAAGTAAGTGATATTGTATACATGCAGTTACTCTTAAGTATGTCAATAGATTAAGTAAATGACACGTTTTACAATATGTATAAGGGTATTCGATAATAGTCTTACCTTTGAAACATTGTGGTAAAAATAAATTTAACTGTAATACTACACTCATACAAAATCATTATACATTAGTATAAGTTTAGTATTAAAATTAGAATAAATTCATATAATAAGTTATTCGTAAAGTACACCACAACACAAACATACATTCAATAAATGACACACAGAATAACAAAAATTACAAATAAGCGTGTATAAACTTTAATTTTTTTTTTCTAAATTAAATGGTATAAAAGGGTACGGAACTAGAGTCCGTGGAGTTGTTAATGATAAAAAAAACTCATACAAAATCAATTAGGCTGTATTTTTAAGAAGATAAATAACTTCGCACTTAATTTCATTGTTAAGTAATCTAACCTAAAACGTACTCAACGTAAAAAAATATAATTTTCAACAATTACAATTTTTGTCAACCTCTGTTCTCTACCGGTCTGAGCATTGGTCTTGAACTCTACCTTGACTTGGTCGGAAATGTCTAAAATCTGTTTCAACACTATTTGTAACTGTCAGCGAGTTATTAGACGCATACTTATTATAGTTTTTCCAACGGAAAATTTGTAGTGAACACACGTTAGCAGAAATAATATGATTCTTGAATTTTTATCTCATGATTCAAAAATTATTGGCACATATACACACGAACAACTTTTTGTATACTTTGGAAGCCAATACCTCCCTTCATATTGATTTAAATAACTAAGATTTTTGAAAACCTATCTCACAATAACCCACACGACTATGTACATTGAAAAATAAAATTGAACTTCTTAATTTTGCGATTTTATGGTCCTTTTATCTAGCGACATATAGAAATGAACTTTCTTACCAAAATTTCATCTATTTAAATCCAGCAGTCTCTGATAAAAATATTTTACAGATGGACTGTGACGTGACCATTGTACATGGATTTTGTCTTAACCAAAATGACTACATACTCCTTATTGTATTATTCAAAATCCTTTTTAAATAATTCCCAAGGTTGAACAAACCTTCACAGTAATTAGTCATCAACATTTTGTTCTTAACTTGTGCTGTAGCTGTACTCTTGGTAAATGAGGGCGTCGAAAAGTCAAGTGAGTCGTTGCTTCGATTTGTCATGAAATTGAAACATTACGATATAGTAAGTGTGTCTATATAGAGTTAAAGAACCCTGATCTTTCGGTAATCAACTATTATTGAATTTGTTTGGTAACACGGAAATATCCTATGATAAGTAATATTGCTTGGAAGAGATTGCTTTAAGCGATAAGGAGGCCTACATAATTATTATTGTAACTATTTTTTTGTGTAAGCAATAAGGCGTTTAATATCTACTAAAACTGACATTACACTGTTTACTTTTGTTTTTTTTTTTAAATTTGGATTGAGAAACCCAAGTGATACAAATAAATATGATTGAATCATTCAACAATTAAATGTCTTTGAAAGTCGATGGTTCCTTCTATTTCTGCGCCTTTAAACTAAATTAATTAACTTTGGTTGCACCATGTAATTCAGCTTTAATATAATGATAAACTTAATTTTCGTTATTTTTTATATAGGTAAATATTTTGAAGCACAGGTAGATATCTAGTTCAATACCGTTAAGAATAGAACATAAATTTTGCGCTAGATATAAAATATTGTTAAGCTCGGTCTATACAATGATATATGGCCAAAGAATTCATCATCATATTTCTCTTAATTATCAATTTACTGTTTTAGGTTTAATCAATTTAGATTTACATATATGCTATTATGACTGTTACCGTCAAGGAAGGCAGAAGTTCAGTCTCCGCTTTCTTCACTGGAATACACCTTTACTTATTTTCCTTTTATTAATCTCTTCATACATGTATAAGGTTTTAAATACATTTTACTGAGATATGCTTGAATAGCGAGTGTGCAATTTATATTTGATTAATTACATAACGTTATTCCTACATCTAATGTATCTGTACAAGAAAATCTCATCTCGCAGTGTCCATGAACTCGTATTGTATGGATAACAATGGAAAGGCGAGAATATTGCTAATAACCGACAGCCGTTGCGTTGATGACGACATTGATGGGTATTAAATATTTAACCAACTCGGCATTTAGATGAGTCATCTCGACGGAACGAGTCTTTCTCACATCTAATTTCTTTATTAATATTGCTTGTAGACACTAACCGTGATTAATCCGAACTCTAGAAAAGAGGTCTCCATATTTTGTATCTCGTTGACTACTAACGATGTTTTTCGTTTTTGGGTAGACCCATATTTACATATTATTGAAAATCGATAGAATATACATATGTCCCCAAAACGTATTGTCTTGTTGACCACTTGTCAACTTTGTTTCGTCAATTTTGGGCAAACCCCTTGTTTACCTGATATAACATTTTTTCAAATTATACTTTAGAATGTTTGTACTTCAAATGTTGTGTTGAAAACTCAAAAAGCACGTATTAAGGTGTATATGTTACAGTCATAGTGATTAAATAGCTATTATACATAATGACTGGTCATTATATATAATAGCAAAATTGACTAGACAATATGATAAATTAATCACTTTATCCGGATATTATTCATAATAGCGGTTTAAAGTTAGCCAAAGTAATAAATAACGGTCTTACTGACTTGCTACCCCTCCCGCTCTTCATCCCGCTGCCGCGTGGCGTGATCACCGCGATCGAGAATGTGCAAAAAAAGTCACATCTTGGCGGCCAAGGATTTCAGCATTGCAACTGTACTGGAGAATGCGTTTCTAATAGGTGTAAATGTAAAAAGTCAAACCTCATGTGTAACTCAAAATGTCACAAGAGCCTTACTTGTAAGAATAAATAATAATTATGACACAGTTAATTGATGTCAGTTCATTTTAAATATTTTATTATTGTAGTCTTTAAAGAGTGATACCACGTATTGATCTCTGTGGTTTTATTAAATTTTGTTTTATGACTAGTGAGCTTTAAATTTACTTTATAAATTAAAGTTAAATAACTTTATAACAATGTTAATTAACGTAGAATTATTATCTATGACAATGTTATTTTAATTCTTAGGCAAATTGAAATATAATTTTATAATCTTTACCTATACCTACTTGTTTTATTACATTATCCAAATCTTCGAAGATATTATATAAAATTGCTACTTAATGTGATTAATTCTGTGTCAATTATCACTTTATCTAAATTGAGTAGACATTATAAATAATGGCTAGATAATATATATAATATCCGGATTTATTACTTTGGCTGTAACATATACACATAAAACTTAAATTAAAATTAAATGAACTAAATAAATATTTAATATCTACTATATTAAAATAACTGGGTACTAAGTTAGTTACGACCTAGTACTTAATTGTCCAAAATTGTGGACTCCATTTACAAGGTCGCTCAGCTAGAGATCTCATGGTTTACTTGAACTACCTTTGGGTTGATGTGTTGAAGCCATTGATATCAAAGGGGAAGCTTTATATGTCATACTAGATATTGCTAACGATAAACGTTCCTGTAGATAGTAGAGTTAAAGTTGAACTAGTATTATTATATGAAAAAATATAATTTAAAAATTATTACATAGCCTGCATAGCATCTATCTAACAGTCAAATATAACAGTACTTCATTGCACCTGTATAATTGAGCAATTTTCTCAGTCAGTTCAATTTATTCATTTATTTCGTAAAGTATGACAAAAGTTATAAATTAAGAAGCGTTGATATCAACCAGCATATCACTATCCAATTTATCTTTCGTCCTGTTATTTTATCTAAAACAAAAAAGCATGATTGGTTTAAAATCAAAGCTACAACGCTTTGATTTTAAACCACTCTGTTGGTTTTAATAATCTGTACTTATTTCCTGGTTTTGAAAGACAAATGATCAAATTCGGAGAACTTTAAGGACAATTAAATGTAAAATTATAATTGAAATATTATATAATTGTTTTTAATTTAAAATTATTATAAATAAATTTCATGACCTAATATTTTAATTATGACAATCTGTAATAATATCTCCAAATTAGCTGCAGAAAGCTGCGCAGTAGCTTCTTTTTATATGAAAACCAGTCTTTTGCCCAACCACCTGATGAAAAGAGCGACCGTAAAGTTAACGCTGACAAAATTAGCTGACCTGAATTACAGCCTTAAATAATGAGTAAAATGAGAAATTCTATAGTCGCTATTCGAGGTTAATTAATCATTATACGACTTTGAGTACGGCAAAGAGATAAATGGCTGGCTGTGAAGTCTGTTGTAATATTGCGATGTGGAAAATTCATTTGTATTTCTGTTATGGTTTCATGGCAGCCATATACGTGTACACGTTTGCATGAATTTGCTATCCATCAATCGCCCGCTTTAGCCTTGAAGTTCATAACACTTATACAATGAATAGGCACGTGAGTCACCGTTTGTTGGTAGACAGGATAAAAGTTGCACTGCGCCGTCAAAACAAGGTGAATTGCGAGGTTTAAAAAAAAACTGAGGTGACAATACAGATTACATTGCGCATTGTCTGCGTAATTGGACCGTTTACTTGGAAAATTATCCATTTGGTGGAATTAGTGTGTTTAAAATATATTGACATTTGTGCTATGTACCTATTGTCTAATCCTGACAACCATATATTTACATTGGTACTAAAACATTGTGCATTATTTGTTGTATGCGATACAATGCAATTACACTAATTACAAACAGAAATTAATATTGCCAAACGCTAAATTTATCATGTATAAGTTCCGGCCCAAATTCATTGGCATTTAATTTAAATGTTTAATAACTGCCAATTAACTTAAAAGATATTGAAGATGACGCCTAATGTATGAAACATCTTAGTGCTCCTGTACACTAGGCAATAGAATGGTTAGATTAGTTCCACACAACATTGCCATGATTAACTAGGTTAATTATGACTAAACAAAACATGGTGATTGAGACCTGCATGTGAAATTTATGTTTGCAATAGATGATTGAGTATTAATTGAATTTATTTGCGGACGATATTAATAGATATGGATCATAGCGCAAATGTTGACAGTGTTCAAGGCTCATGTGACTCTTGAAATGTACAATAATTTCAAATGATAAAGCATTAATAACAGTTGATTCCCCTTGTGCTTCCTATAAAGCCATGTGAAGGATATTTTGACACGCATTATCCCTCTCCTATAAACAACATATTGTGTTACTTCATGAAAGGTGACAAAGCTCTTATAATATTTCGGTTGAACCGAGTGATGTAGGCGCCCTCGAATCTTTGTAAAGTGTTGTTAATAGAACCCAATAGTCGGGGCGATAAGAGCTTTTACAGCTTTCAAAAGAATTTCTCGTCTTATAAACACTAAGGACTTTTCATTGTTGTGTAATATCAGAAAAGAGAGCGCTTATTTCAATTACATTATTTTTATGACTGATTTTGAAAGAAACATTTTCTCACGAAAGTTTTTGAAGCATCCGAGTTATTACCCCATTAATTAAAGTTTAACATAACTAATGATCACGCAGGCTGATTGTGTACTTACATAACATTATACTTTTGTCATCGTAATTCGTGTGATTTCATCCAATTCGTATTACCTTTGTAGGTATTGTAAAGTCTAGAATTTTCTGTTTTATTATTTATACAGTTTTTTTAAATTAAGCGGCATTTTTCTTTTCCCGTTTCATTGTTGTCATGTAGTAAATAGTAATAAACAATGACAAAAATCATTAAATATTTTGTCCGCTCACCGTCAACGGGATTTGTGAGTGCTCGATTTAAATGTTGGTTACCATGTTCACTAAGAAAACTTATTCATAATTTGCCAACCGAACTTGTGTGAAAGTTTTGTATTGCATATTATTTCATTAATACGCGCTGATTTCTATCGGAACTTAGGTTGCTTTGTTTGAATAGGTCTTGCGAAAAAGTGTAAGAGAACAATAAGAGAGTTATTTTATGTTCCGTAACGAGATTGCTGCGGTGCCTAGATTTCAGTCGGCCTGCGGTCAGGTTGTCGCCGCCACAGCCCCACGATATTGTGTCGTAATTGCGTCGGAAGGGGGAAGTGGAGAAATTGGATACTTTGCCCCGAGTTGCAGCCCCGCGTCCGCCTCGCCCGCTCCGGCACCGCTCTCCCTCCATTCGCTTCAACTACCGAAGCCTTTCTAATTATTACCTTTGTGAACAGCGCTTATCTTTATTATTTTGTTTTTCTTTTACCTCATTGTACAGTAATAATTCGTCCTATTACCAGGCTGCAAACATATGCCAAAACTACATCAGAATACCATCAAATTTTACCTTCGATTAAATAATTTACTTTATGCCTTTGACAGAATGTTATAATTGGTTTTATAGATAATGTAATATTCATTTTACTTTACATTCCCCAAACTCTAGCCGAGTTTCAACTTAACGCTTCACAGCACCTAGTCCTGTCTCATTGGATTATGTGGATTTAAAATGTTAAACTGTCGCGAGCCAATATTTAAATAGGGGGCAGCCAACACTAATTCAAAAGAGGGTCGAACTGAATATAATTACGTCAGTATTTCTTTTAATATAATAATATTTGTGACTTAATTTTATTGAGACGAGATATGTTATGGTGGTGCTCGTAGGTTGTATAATTATTAAAAATTAATTAAAGAATGTAACAGTTGCCATCCCTGTATGGCAACTACTACTACACACCCATCTTTGTGAGCTATTAAAAGCGATTGCTTGCATGATGCATATCTTATTTTTTATATTTGTCGTTTATCTATGTTATAAAAGTGCATTTGATCCACAGGCATACCTACTTAAAATCTTGAAAATCGTAAAAATTTTTGACGACTAATATTTTCTGCCAAATAAATTGCTAAATTGATTGAATTATAAATTGTAAACATCACATCACCAAATAAGTTAGACAGCTTGGCGTTTATTCAAATTGCAGATGTTGACATTTGCCATTAGAATTGTCGTATGAACAAACACATTGTAGCCTCGTGCTTAAGCATTAGTCAAATTTGTTGTTATTTAACAACTATGCGTTGTTTGCTTGTTATATCAATAAGTAGAACTTTTAATGTAGTTTCGGTCTCGCAATTTTGGATCTCTATCCATGTTATAGTCAAAAAGAAACTTCATCGTCGGACAAGGCATTATCCCTTAGTGGACATATGTATTAATTGTATATTTCAACCCTTCAGGATTTTGATCCCTATAATTACACTTTCAAGAAAACAACATGTAAGGTTGGTTCATTACAATGGCAAATCAGTAAACAATATGTAAATTTGATTTATTACAATAGCAATGCATTTGATAAGCAATATGTGTGACCTTTGAAATTTTATAATCTTTATGTCTTGAATGAAGTATTGTTCTTTTCGTGATACCAACCTGGCTTTAAACCAGTCGTAATATAGCATTATTTCCGGCCTGAATCGCTCGTATAACTGCATGTTACAATCGGTGACAATAGTTATGAGGCGTGTTTGGTTCCGCGCAGTCTGGCGTCGACCGATGATCCCTGCCCGATAATATCGTGTTCGCTGATAGAGCGATAAAATGATAAATGATTCAACCGCTCCGTGAACTAACATGCATGAGTGAACGCACGCGCCATGTGAAAATGTTATTAGAATGTGCTAACTCTAATTAGCGGACAAAAAAATCCACAACAGAAATCATAGGATTATTATAATAGTGATAGGCCGCTTTGCAGTATTTCTATTCTTACAGTTTTCGAAGTTATCTTAACACAACTGTATTTTGGATAATATTAATATACATTTCCTTATTAGCTTCTTCGAAAGGATTAATACTGAAGAATAAGTTTTGACAAATGGCCCATTCCTGTTTCTTACCAACCGTTCATTTACCTTACTATCGGTTAAAATTTGACATGAGCTTCATACAAGTAATATCAAAAATCTACCGATGGTAAGGCAAGTGAATGAACAGTAGGATATAGGAGCAGACCAAAAGTCAATCTCAAACCTTGTCATCATTGTAAAGACAAGAAACGTGATTAAATGTTAACGATTTTAAATGCGATTTTGATTGTACTTAATTTGTAATGCAGTTCTTTGTTAATCATGATCTGCTGATTACAGACACGTCAGATAGGAATTAAATTCAACCTAACAACTTACATTGTTTTAATTATGTCTTACAGTCATAGAAAACAAATAAAATATATTATTGTAGCCATTCTACGAAATATGTCTCCTGTTAAAATCAAAATCCTAGTATTATTTTCAGCTATCTTCACTAAATACCATATTCTTATCAGACATTTGGATGTTTTTTCTATTACAATTATAGCCGAATAGTTGATCATTTACTTCATAAGTGTTATTTTGGTAGTTTTGATAGTCTAGCACCTATAGAACAGACACAGGTCTGCGCTTGTTCTGCCAAAAAGACCCCATTTGTCCCTGCATGCGCCACAGTTCCAAGAAACATATCTTACTATCTTCAATAGTATTGGGATCCTTGGCTTCGACATAACGAATGACGTGTAGTACCGAGGTCATCTGGATGGCAAGGCCAAACTTTCCTCCAAAAAGCTTGGTGTGCTAACTCGGTCCAAGCAGTACTTCACTCCGCTGCAACGACTTGCGCTGTACAAAGCGCAAAGCAGACCGCACATGAAGTACTGCTCACATCTATGGGCCGGAGCACCCGCTTACCAAACTGACCCCCTCGACTCCATCCAGTGTCTCGCCATTCGTATCATCGACGATCCCATACTAACAGGCGGTTTAGAATCGCTTAGCCTTCGAAGAGACTTTGCGTCCCTCTGCGTATTTTACCGCCTGTATAACGGGGAGTGTTCCGAGGAACTGTTTGATCTGGTGCCAACGCCTCATTTTTATAACCACACCGCTCGCCAGCGACGAGATATTCACCCCCATTTCCTTGATCTCCCACGCTCAACTACGTTCTCTAGAACTTGAGCAACGGTTCTCTAGAACATTTATTCCGCGTACAACAATGATCTGGAGGGAACTTCCCGCCGCGGCTTTCCCTTTGCGCTATGACATGGTGTTCTTTAAGAAGGGCGTTATAAAATTTCTTAGAGGTCGGCAACGCGTTGACGACACCTCTGGTGTTGTAAACGTCCATAGGCGACGTTAACCACTTTCCATCAGGCAGGCCGTCTGCCTGTTTGCCTGCTTCAAGCAATAAAACAAAAACAACTGACAACACCATTAATTATAAAGTCGGTTATTGAACTTTCTGACATAGTGTCGCATAATACAGAGTTAGAGCACAAGAATGCTACAAAAAAATTGTAAGTTCTTGTGTTACTGATAACATTTTACGAACGCCACAGTTGTATAATTTTGTTTGGGACAATTTTGTTGGCACCGTAGGCATCAACATGAACACGCGCCGGGCGACCTTGACACTATTGGATACAAACTCTTTTATCTGCCAACTTTCATTCATTCTTTATAACATTAGCAATATTAGATAAAACACCTTGGGCTCGTGAAAATATTTCCGCTACGTAACATTCTCCACATATTTTGCTGACGAGGTGTCTACAAATATTTACAGTATTTGTTTTAAATTGATATTATAATTTCTTTGTATAAATTAAACAGCGCTTTAATTCTTCTCTTGATATTCCTTAACTGTTTATTTTGTATTTCCAAATAGCTTTCCTTGCATGCACTTCGGATTCGTATTAAAGAAACTACTCCATTTTCTAGAAAAAAAATCTTTTTTCATACCTGTCATCGAAAGGTATAGATCCTTTAACCAGAGTTTCCATTAATATACCAAATTCCATGATAATTGATAGGTATATTTTTAAAGCTATTAAGTAGGAACAAAAAACATCAAACAAAGTCACTTTCGAATATGAACGTATATGCTAAAGGCGATTACTGTTGCCAACAACAAAGGGAAACTATGTACGATAAAAAAATAAGTACCTACGATAGTGAAAATTAATATAAAATCTAACCACGCGAGTACGTATTCTCTTGATATTTATTTTGATTAAAATGTTTTGCTTCACTCTTCTTTTTAAATAAATAGTAAAAAAGACAACACTTTATTGCTCACAAAATTAATAATTACAAAAATCTAGTATATTTACATACTAAATAAAATAAAATAAAATTTTAACTGCTTAAAACTGATTTAAACAGGTTGTACAATTATTTAAGTAATGAGAATGTCTATTGACTAATGGTGGTGCAGCTCTAGTTGGTAAACAAGTTCTTGCTGCGGGCTATTGCGAACTCATTAGCGAGTATAGTGAGATTGTAGACAACGGCTCTTTTTGTGCCTAGATAAAGGGCAAACACATATGTCACTAAATTGTCTGTCTCAAATTTTCCTTATTTAACTATTTAAAATGTAGTAAAATTACTACAATAGTGCCAGAAAATGTAAATCAATAGTGTATTCTCTCTATTTATAAATTATTTTCAAGTGATAGACCTCCATTTGTAAGTGATGTCTAAAAATTACAAACATGACATATGCAATGTCAAAGTGTATCAATGTCTCACGTAATAAGCTTATAAAAGTATAGCAGTGGATTAAATTCTACAAGTCAAGAGCCCCTTGTATAAAAGTATAGCAGCGGATGAAATCCTACAATGTATTACAAATTTCAACGGACCGTAAACATCGAGATGGAATCGCAGTGGCGGGATACGATATGATATCACATACAATACAAGAAACGCAACCGAGCTTCATCGTCAGATAGATAACTGCCAGATAGGCAGTTAATAAAGACAATAATTTCGGCTTGCTTAGTGATAATGTGCTTGGCTTGGATTTAATTTATATTTTTATAATGTAATAATTTAATATTTAGTAGATCTGTAGAGTTTAATTAGGGCGGTACGACAGTGCCACACAGTCGGAGGGCCTTAAGCGCAGTGGTGCCAAGGATGGGGTACCACTTTCGGGGTGGCAGCACATTGTGCTGGCGCTCTTAGCCCTAGTTAGTTGGGCTACTGTTCCGCCCCGAGAAGGGTTAACGTCAGGTAGGCGGCCGGTTGTAAAACAAAGCCAAATCTAAATATGTCTTTATGAATGATACAATGAATGCAAGGACTAGGGCGTACCCTGTAAGCGACGCGCAGGCGCAGCACCCGGCGCCTTCGAGAAGTATACAAGGGTTGTCGCACTATTCTGGACGAGGGCGACGTAAGAAGTTAGTCCAGGAAAAGAGGTGGCGAATGTGTACTTGGAATGTGGGAAGTATGACAGGTAGAGGGGCTGAACTAGCCGCTACTTTAAAAAGAAGAAGAATGAATGTGGCCTGTGTGCAAGAAACTAAGTGGAAGGGGATGAAAGCTAAGGAAATTGGGGAGGGTTACAAATTATACTATAGTGGTAGAGATGGAAAACGAAATGGCGCGGGAGTTATTTTAGGTTCATAATGGAAGAAAAATGTTATAGATGTACATAGAGTGAGCGATAGAATAATTTGTGTGAAGACCATAATAAATGATAGCGTAAAAAACTTTATTTCCGCATATGCCCCCCAAGCTGGTTTAGACGAAAAAATGAAAGAAATTTTTTGGGGTGATATGGACACGGTTCTGGTTAATATCCCGATTAATGAAGATGTGTTCGTCGGAGGTGATTTCAATGGGCATGTAGGTTATATGAATCATGATTTCGAACGAATACATGGGGGAAAAGGTTTTGGCGCGAGACGAAATAGTGAAGGCGAGAGCCTACTGGAAATGGCTACTGCGTATGATCTGGCAATATTAAATACATACTTTAAAAAAGAGATGAACATCTCATAACTTATAAAAGCGGAAATAATAAAACACAAATAGATTTTATTTTGACCAGACGTAACAAAATTAACACTGTCAAAGACTGTAAAGTTATACCAGGGGAGCCCCTTATATCCCAACATAGACTTTTAGTAGCGGAATATAAAGCTATTATAAAGAAAAATTTTAACATACTTAAGCCAGAACCGAAAATCAAGTGGTGGTTGTTAGAAAGTATGGAGCTCAAAAGTGCGTTTGTCACAAGAATGAAAGATGAGATGGGTGCTATGAATGAGATGGCCCACAAAACAGTAGATGAGTGCTGGCAGAGTATGGCAGACTATATAAGAAAAACAGCGATTAGTGTGGTTGGGGTAACGAAAGGTGCTATCAAGATTAGCAAAGAAACTTGGTGGTGGAATGAGGAAATCCAGGGAAGAATAAAAGAAAAGAGGAATGCTTTTAAAGAATGGCAGCGAGATTTATGTGGAACTGATATAGAGTCCCGAGTGTCCTCCAAAGAAAAGTACAAACAAATAAAAAAGCAAGTAAAACAGGCGGTGGCTACAGCAAAAGCCAGGGTTCGGAATAAGCTATACGAAAACATAAGAAATAGCATAGGGCAAAAGCTGTTGTACCGACTTGCCAAAGAAAGAGATCATCAAAGTAAGGACATGACTCACATCAGGTGTATAAAAGACGAAGATGGAAAGGTTTTGACGGATGACTGCAGAATAAAAGCGAGATGGATGAAATATTTTGATAAGTTGCTGAATGAAGAAAATGTGTGGCAACATGAACTAGGAGACTTGAAAGGAAATATGGGGCTAGTGAATGCAATAAGTGTGGATGAAGTGCAAGATATATTACGAAAGATGAAGAATGGTAAAGCAGTGGGATCAGATGGTATCCCTATCGAAGTATGGAAGATGTTAGGTGAGGATGGAAGGATGTGGCTGGCTTTATTCTTTAATAAGTTGATGATCGAAGAGACTATACCCCAGGAGTGGCACCAATCATATCTGGTGCCTATATTCAAACAAAAAGGT
Source organism: Dendrolimus houi (assembly GCA_039645545.1). NCBI lineage: Eukaryota > Metazoa > Arthropoda > Insecta > Lepidoptera > Lasiocampidae > Dendrolimus > Dendrolimus houi. Next base: position 7,155,976 of record CM077127.1, on the reverse strand, counting down.
GACATCCAAGACTGCAATAACTATAGAGGAATAAAGATGCTGTCACATACTATGAAAGAATGGGAGAAAGTGATTGAGGACCGACTACGAAAGGAAACGGAGGTGACGCTATCCCAGTTCGGGTTTATGCCGGGTCGTAGCACAACAGATGCCATATTTTCAATACGCCAACTAATGGAAAAATACAGACAGGTACATAAAAATCTCCATATGGTGTTCATAGATCTAGAGAAAGCAAACGATCGCGTTCCCCGAGAAGTTCTGTGGTGGGTCCTCAGAGCGAAAGGGGTGCCAGAGAAGTACGTAAGACTGATAGAAAGCATGTATGAGAATGTTAGTACACAAGTCCGCACCGCAGTAGGAACCACGAACAAGTTTCCTGTGAGGGTAGGTTTGCACCAGGGATCCGCCCTAAGCCCTTACCTGTTTCTGCTGGTCATGGATGCACTGATTGCAGAGCTACAGGATGAGGCCCCCTGGTGCATGCTCCTCGCAGATGATATTGTCCTGGTGGATGAATTTGGGGTGGCACTTCAACACAAACTAGACAGGTGGCGGCAAGCGCTAGAGGGCGTTGGATTGAAAATCAGCAGAACCAAAACCGAATACCTGTTTTGTGATTTTGGCGGGACCTCTAGTGCTGTGCCTCTTAAACTACAACCAGCCACACTACCATGTACCCCCGAATTCAGATACCTTGGTTCACTACTGCAGAGTAATTGTGATATAGAGAGGGATGTAAGGAGAAGAATAAATGTAGCATGGCTAAAGTGGAGACAGGTAACCGGTGTGACGTGTGACAAACTAATGCCACTGAAATTAAAAGGACAAATATATAAATCTGTGATACGACCAGTCATGCTATATGGCTCGGAATGTTGGGCCACTAAAGCGATAAACCACAAACGTCTCCACTCAGCTGAGATGAGAATGTTGAGATGGATGTGTGGTGCCACAAGAATGGATAAGGTGAGAAATGAGTACATAAGGGGATCTTTGAAAGTTGCACCCGTGAATGAAAAATTGAGAGGAAGAAGATTAAGTTGGTATGGGCATATAATGAGGAGGGATGAAAGTCACGTGACAAAAAGAATGTTAAACTTCAAGATAGATGGGTACAAATGTAAAGGTAGACCAAAAAAAAGATGGATGGATTGTGTGAAGGATGATATGATGATATGTGGTGTCACAGAAGACGTATGTCAGAGTAGAGGAGTGTGGAAGGGAAAGACATATTGTGCCCACCCCAAATAATTGGGATATGGTGAAAGAAAAGAGAGAAAGGGCAGTCTTCAAATGGCTCGCGATATGCTCAACACTAACGTGTTAACTATTCAGAGTACATTTGATTGCGGTTTTAAAAACATTTTTAATTTCAGATGAATTTTTTATTTGTTTGCATAAATGTATAATAATTTTTTACTGCAACATACCACCCTTTCATGTGAAGAAAAAAATAAAAAAAGCAAATTATGAAACTACACAAAGAAACTCTGTTTTATTTGAAGCATTTTAATACCTGCTTTAAATTAAGATAAATGTAGATTTCACTCTTTGTTGGCATTAAAATTATAACAGCGTATTAATTATAAAACTTCCAGTCGCAATTTTATATGATGTTATAGACGTAGAATATCCGTCGAAAGTGCCTCTACGATACCCTACGAAAGTGTACGGAAAGTCTCGCTCCACATGACATGTCGGACGGTTGGCCGCGACTCCACGAGCCGGCTCGGTCGGTGTTAGATGAATTTGCATTAGTAACGTTTGATGACTGTTTTCATGCATTCTTTGGCCAACGAATACTGTTTCGTCTAATCATCAGTTTCTTAAATAAGTTGCATCCTTAGAAATGAGACTTCCTATACATGTGTAGTAGAATGGATATGTTGAGAAATGAATAAATAAGTACGTAAGGGAGTATTTAAAAGTTGCACCCGTGATCGAAAAGTTGAGAGGGAGAAGATTAAGGTTGGGCATGTAGAGAGATGAAAGTCACATGACTTTATTATGTCACATGACAAAATGTGTAGTGTTAAACTAGAAGATCGATGGATTTAAGTGTAAAAGTAGACCAAAAAAGAGATGGATTGTTTTATCATCAGCTCATTAAATATATTGTTATACATTCTTAGAAATGGGACTCCCTATTATGTACAAGAATGGATATGGTGAGAAATGTGTACAAAAATTTGCATGCATGATCGAAATATTGAGAGGAAGAAGATTAAGGTTGTGGTGGTTGGGTTACTTATTAGTTTAATTAGGAGAGATGAAGTCATATAACAAAAAGTGTAATGATAAACTGGAAGATCGATGTATACAAGTGTGAAAGTAGACCAAAAAAGAGATGGATGAATTGTATGAAGTATTACTATTACTCGATGATGTGTGGTGTGACAGCGGACGTATGCCAGAATAAAGAAGAATAGAAGTAAAAGACATATTTAGGCGACCCCAAATGATTGGGATAAGGTATAAGAAACGAGAAAGATAAATGAGACTACCAAAATAAAGGTACTGAGCATGGACATCGTCGGATTGCTGTAGTGTCTGTCAGACGCCTTTTACATATCGTTGCTCTGTCCTGTTGTCTTACCATATACATCAGATTTTTTAAACTATATTATTAGTTATTAGGTAAAAACGGTTATTAGTTAGAACTTATGTATACATTTATTCTTAAAATATACCGCATAAATAGTATATATGTACCTAGTATTTACTATAATCCGCACATAAATATGAAAGTGAGTTTGTTTTAAATTTAATGTTTATATTTTCTTTCTTCACGACCTTACAAATGGAACAATTAAAATGAAATTAGAAGTTTATCCATTTTCGACGAGATTAATAAATTATAGGACACTTTTTATCCCCGAAAATGGGATAGTTTATGTGGGATACGGATCCGAAACCTAGTTTTGTTAATTTGAATAAGGTAATAAATCCGAATAGCAATATTTCTCTACTTATACGAAGGAAACGATTTTTTATGTAAAGTTATTATATTTCACAGTTGAGTGAATAGACGACGGCTGCCAATATTGAACGGTCGCATCCAGACTTAGTTCAGAGAAATTCCGCACTTCACCGCACCGCTCGAAAGAGGGTCGCGATTATTATGTCGTACCACTGTTGTTGCTCTGTTATCGTAGCGTTTAATGTTTACCCTTTATCCCTATTCCTTAGCCGCAGGACCCCTTGGTTAAATTAAGATTTTAAAATATTTTATTAACAAATTGGGAGTTTGAATGGACTAAATCTTTATATTTACAAAACTAAGTGTGAGGCTCTCAAATATGTACTCGGTATTTTAATGTTGTTTAATAATAATTCTTATTATTATTTGTTAAAAGATTATATCTGTCATTGTTACTTTATGATACGACACTTCTAAATATACATTCATAGAATTAATACGCTTAGAACCTGAGTTCCGGACCTAAAAGTTTCAGTTCGCTTTTTAACGCATCAGTCCCGTCAGTCCGCAAGACAGTCTCAGTGTGACGAGCTCTAATAATTCCAATTCCCTACTTTTTAGAAAGACTAAAAAAGACGCGTCAGCGAAAATAATTATATGGCGTTCACGCACACATCGTTTGGTTTGAGCTTCAACTCAGAATCTAATTTTGTAGGAAACTATCTGTATAGGTGTTATTACTCTAAGCTTACATTTAGTAACGCAAGTTTGAAAATAAATAATTTTAATATGACATAAGCAAATATGTATCTGTTACTTATATTACGGAGGAAGAAAGAAATACTTTCTCTCCATTATTGTCCCAAAACACTAACATAATAAAATCTATATACAGGATTGCCCTGAAGTTTGATTGAGCCGTTTGAGATATCCTGGTTATCAATTGATTTTGCAACTGACAACGTTAGGATAATCTTTCGTTAAACAATGTCGTAATATACAGTTTATTTACCGTGTCGTAAAAAGATACGAATCGATTCAAATCACTTTTTGGTAGTATGTCGAATAAAGAATCTTTACAAATTCTGGAGGCACCAAAATTTGAGTAAATCTGAATCTAGTACACCACAAAGAATAAAAGTTGAAAAGTTGCGAGAAGAAGAGGTGAAAATAGAATACAATGCTAAGTATTGCAATGTTTGTCAAGATCGTAGCAGGTGTAGACCCATCGTCTCTGCCTACCCCAATGGGAAACAGGCGTGACAATATGTATGTGTGTAAAAAGATACTGCTTATTATAATGAAAATAATGCAGGTTCTAGAAAATGGAAAATTTAAAATAATATTGTAAAATATGCTTTTCTATTTTACAATATTACTGATGACCGTTACAATGAAATTTGCAACATCATTCCGTCGTACGTTTATAAAGTAGTTGATGACGAAGACAGCCGGGATGCTATGCATACATTAATATCGTCATAAAGTATTATTGGAAGGCGTCCAGATTTGATCATAACATTATTATATATATAAGTTATGCTTCGTGTTTATTGTTATTCGGTTAAAATTTGTCTCATACCGGTAAAAAAAAATAATGTTGAGGGAAGTTAATTAAAAATAGATGTGTCAAGTTTGGTTCTGATCACGAGCATTGAAGGTTTCGTAGTAGTGGCGACGAACGTCCACTGTTTTCGTCCTTTGCCTTTAGCTTTAAAAAAGCATTTAATAGAAAATACTAAAAAACTTCTGAACGGATCTGATTTCAAACGATTTGCTTTAAAAGTATTAGTATTTAGTATTTTTAGCTCTACCACCTTAATTTTTTCAGATTTTTTCACTTAACAGTTTGATAAAGTAATCGAGGAATAAAAAGAATAAAACATCGGAATTCATTTATTTAGGTTCTGTAGTTTCTGTGAAAACTAACTATGATATACAAAGACAGATGGACAGGTGGACATGGCGAAAACATTATGTAGTAGTATGTTTCGTTTTTGCTAAATTAACTACGGAACTATAATAATATTTTAAGCGTTCTCAAACCGGATTCTATATCAATATATAAGTATTATGTGAAAGAGAATTAGTTGGTTCCCTCTTGAAGAACTTGGAAATGAACTGATTATCATGAAATTTAGTATGTGTAATACCTGTAATTTTGATAACAACAATTTAAAATAGTATATTTTTGACGCCACGTGTAGAATCGTATTAAACAAATTTTATTGTTTTTATATTTTACTAGGATATGCCCCCGACTTCGTCCACGCCTGACTTGAAATTCCCGCGGGATTTCAAGTCAAGCGGGACACAAAGTATCAGAGCATTTAAAAAGGAATGCAAGCTATCGTTTAAATGAAAACTGTATCGGAATAAGCTAAGTTTTATGCACCTGAACAACTTGAAACCGCTCCCGGGAAAATATCCGCGGGATTTTCGGGATAAAAGTAACACTCATTTTATTACATAAAATTTATTATCGACCAGTTAAAAAACCGCATTGGAATTCGATTTCTTTCTATCTGTCATTTTTAAATCATTTCCAGAAAAATGCCCGGGATAAAAAGTAGCGCAGATTTAAGTCTTAGAATTTGCTGTCGATCAGCGAAAATCGCATCGAACTCGGCCCAAGTAGTTTTTACGTGAATCCCGAACAAACAAAGAAACAGACAAGAAATCTAAAAAAATTGCATCGTGTTCTCCGTCGTTTATATATATTGTTACGAGTCGCGAAACTCGAATTAAAAGGCCGTTAGAATTACTATAGAGTTTATTAGAACTATACAAACACGTATAACACAGGTACAAATATAAACGAACACAACAAGTCCAAGCGTAATGCAGAAGGTCGTAACTCAATAAAACGCGCAAAGTCCGTCACTTATTAGATTTCCGAGTGTAGTACACACGTCTTGCTTCGCTTGTGGTTCTCGCTTGACTGTCACCCCCTCCATCAGGTCATCGTTTTATACTGCACAAATGCAATGTCCCCGTATCTAAGTCGGCTTAATCCGCCACACCTGGCTAATGACTCGGCCGCAAACTGTCATCTGTGGAGGTTTATTAATAGCTGTTCTTTAGCTATCTCTGTAACGTTAGTTTCTAAGACTACAGCTGTTAACCCCCCGAACAAAATAAAATAAAATAAAAGAGTGCAATAAAACGATGGGCTGTTTTCTAATCACAAATTTTAAACACAAAGTAAACAAAAAAAGACGATCATAAAAGAGTTACAATTAATTTAAATGCCGGCAGGTAATAAAATGTGTTTTGTTTAAGATATGCAGGTGGGTTTTGTTTTTGTTGGACCTGGGTTGTAACAATATAGTCTCTTCCAGTTGTTATTTTTTAAATAGCTTCAATGTACAGACACGGCATGTTTAGAATTTTATAATATTATACACAAAAGATGTGATGTTCTCTTCCTTTTCAACGTAATTTTATAATTATGAGTGTGTCGAGTAATATATTTCAGTTATTGCAGTTTACTTGTTAGAGTCCCTCCAATACACTTGTAAATAATGTAAGTGTTCTCACACACTAACTATGCCCTGTCCAGTTCCAATAATGTGTATCGTTTGCCACCCTAATCTTTAATTAAATAGGCAGATATTAATATTATTTCGAATGATTTTATTTTATGAGAGCTTTCTCTTCGATATTTTCAATCGTGTAGAAATTTTTGCTTTATCTAGTATAAGTATTTTGTGTTTATTTCCGGCCTGAATTCGTGAATATTTGTATACAAATTTCAAGAAACTTTGTTCTAGTCCAAGAATTAAAGTAGGAATAAACGAATATAGATATACAAACATCTAAGAAACTCATTTTCATGTTCATATAGTAAAGATGAATAAATAAGGGTATTACTTTAGGTATCGTAATTCCGGTGCTCTTAATTAAATAAGAAACTAAAATGTCTAATGTAATGCGAGTTACAAACCATTGAAAATAAGAAATCAGGGTTAATGGAAACTCTTTATAATCGATTGTAAATTGTAACCGCTAATAATACTTGCCACAAGTTCCGTTCGCCAGTGCTGTACAGCGTTAACTAGCACTTCGTTTTAAATTCATGTAGCAAGACCGATTTGTATAATGTTAACGGCAGCAGCATGTGTTGAAATGTAACGTAAGCTCGTTTTACATGACGTGTGTGAGTCGCAGGAGAAAGTGGGCAAGCCATAGCAGGCAGTCTGGCACTGGTGCAGCTCACAGCCGCCGTCGATGTTATCTACTCTTTTCAGCTAATTAATCCTACTATCCCTAGCATCGCGTACGTATTGTTGATATGGCGATACGGTCACGACAATATATATGGAGAAAATAATCACCCATTAGCAGTGGAATAGAATTTTTGTTTGACGAATTATAAGCATTGCTGGGTGCCTGTTTATTCATGGTCACTAATTGATTTTAGCATTATATAATTCCTTTTTTGTGCTTTCAAAAATACACGTATTTTTAGAATGTTTTATAGTTTGGATAACTTAACTCTTTCAACCAATCTTTAATCGTATATTTTTTAGTATTGGCATAGATATAAACTGAGAATTCCGCTAATTTCTTGGAACTTAGTGTTAAATGACAAAAACTTCATACAAAATCAATTTGAAACACGGCGACTTTTAGTATTACTCAGTTTACAGTGTTCCTTGATAATTGATTTAATGGTAACAGCACAGACATCTATTTCCATTTGGTAGTCGTTTTTAGTTTTCAAATCCGCTTTGCAATATGTTTTTGTTGAATAAATTTGCATAGAACGGTGTTGGGAAATGCGAGACTTTATTTGCAGAGGTCTGTTTGGTTTAATCTGTGTTTGCGTTCGACGTTATGCTGTCCCGTCTACGAGACAGGTGGGTACATTTACTGATTCTGGAATATTGATAGACAATCTAAAAATTTAAAGAATATTGAATTAATCTGAAGTTTAAAAATAATTGTTGGTTTTTGGCTGACAATTATAATTTCCGGCTGTTGTTAAAGTCTGCCTTTATATGAATCTTCTCAGTCCTCTATTGTTAGTCCATTTGCTTGCATTTTTATTTCACATTGCTCAGCTTTCTTGGATGCATAGCAAGTCTCGTTTTGGAGATGGCGATATCGAGGGATTCTTGACTGAAACTACACGCTGGCGTATAATTTGGATGAGCCAACTTAGATGACGCTTTTAGAATGTGTAAATCACTTCATGGATACTGGAACTGCTTCGGATAATTGTGTGTGTGCGAATATGTTTGGTACACTTTACGACACACATCCTCCTTAAAATAATTATCTCACTTAAATGGAGCTTCTTTGGTTAGGTTCGGTAAGCACACACGGCTTGAAAGGGCACATCTAATTATGCTTTTATGTACCTCTGCCCCTTGAGCTTAACTAGTATTTGTCGATTACGGATCACATCAAAGACCTTTCGCCACTAATTTTATGCAGCGACCTCATGATTTACTACTCTGTCAAAAAAGTACCGGGAAAAGATAAATAATACACAAAATGTTAGTTATTCATTCAAATTTATTTTATCACCTTCAAAGTATGCTCCTTCAGACACGATACACTTACGCCAACAAATAATTCAATCATCAAAACATTTTTTAATGATTTTTCCGGAATTGAGTTTAGTCTTCTACCGAATGAAAACGAGTGGTTTTTTCGGTTTTTGATCAGTTGGAAGGCGGCACTCCGAAGCTTGTTGACTAGTTTGTATGCCAAACTCGTAAACCCACGTCTTGTCACCAGTAACAATGCGTTTCATGAATGTTGGATCGGAATTGACTCGTTCTAGAATGTCCTCGGCGACTCTTATGCTATTGAGTTTTTGGAGAAAATTCAGGTCTTTTGGGATTAGCCGAGCGGTAACATGTTTCATACCCAAATGATTATTCAAAATGTCACGGATCGACTCATGAGACATAGGAAGTTCAGCGGCTATTTCTCTGAAACTTTAATGAGGATTTTCAGTCACTATTCACTTTTGCGATGTTAACTTAGGTTGAAGACGCTTATGGTCACCAGGGCGAGGCAAATCTTCCAACATATATCGACCGATTTTGAACGCTTTGTACTACTCATAAGCACGTGGTTTTGATAAAGTCGATTCTCCGTGGGCCTTGTGTAACACTTGCAGTGTCTCCGAACACGAAATTCCATTGGCGATGCAAAATTTACGACAAACAACTCGCGCGCGAAAATGAAAAACAGTTGTATTAATCTAACAAAAAGAAAATGAATTTGGAATCCATTTGCGATACTTTTTTGGCAGAATGTATTGCATCCAGATGCATCTAAGTCGCTGCATAACACATACACTAAGGACTCGTGGTGTACGGATCCATGGTACCTGATACTCCCGTCTTTGACGGTGTTCAAGTATCTATTTAGTATAATTCTGAGTATTGATAAATACGATTAATTTTGGTACGCTGACGGCCATAAAGCCACAGTTGGTACATTACGGACGGTGCTACAACAGTCTGTTGTTTTTACGAATTCAAGTTCAATGAACGCGTAAATTTTTCACATCGGACATCTAAATAAGTTATGCAGATAAAAAATATATTATTTTATTTATTAGGTAATATTAAATTACGATCATTATATCATGTCAATAATATAAGCACGACACTAACCATGCAAAGAAATGATAATAATTTCAACAATGGTAAAGCGGGATGATTATGTTTCTATCTTATATATAAAAATCAATTGCTGTTCGTTAGTCTCGCTAAAACTCGAGAACGGCTGGACTGATTTGGTTTTGAATTATTTGTGGAAGTCCAGGGAAGGTTTAAAAGGTGAGTAAATACGAAAAAAAAATGATTCTGAGGCGGTACGAAATTTGCCGGGTCAGCTAGTACTTAATATTAATAAATATCACACGTTAGAATAATGATCCGTAATTGGAGGCAGACGCTATCGCCTTTTAATAAATACGTGACATCCTACAGGTAACGGTTTTTTGATATTGTATATCAATATATCAATATTGTATATGGACGTGTCTTCATATTAGCGATAAAGTTAAAAATCTGGGCGTAATCATCGACAGGGAACTGTCTTGGTGGCCTCACATTACAGAACTGAGTCGTAGGGTTTTTGCTTCTTCTGCATCGCTTAGGAGGTTAAAATACTTTCTACCGACCGCCACCAAGGTTACACTTGCTCAATCGCTTTTACTGTCGATCCTTGACTATGCGGACGCCTGTTATCTTGACCTTACCGCAGAACAACTCGATAAACTTGAGCGACTTCAAAATTTTTGCATCCGGTTTATATTTGGTTTAAAGAAATATGACCATGTCTCTGAATATCGCAAAAAGCTCAAGTGGTTGTCAATCTCACTTCGCCGGAATGCTCATCTTCTCATTCTGCTGTATAGCATATTATTTATTCCTTCTACTCCTTCCTATCTTAAGGAACGTTTTGATTTCCTCCATACTTCTCACACCCTTAATTTGCGCTCTTCTCATAATCCCGCTTTAAAAACACCTGCACACGTTTCTATTTTCTACACCAAATCCTTCGCTGTGCAGGCTGTCCGGCTGTGGAATTCATTGCCCGAAAATATAAGACAGGCAAAGTCACTCCCCATTTTTAAAAAACTGGTGCGAGAATATTATCTCACTTTATAATAAATATTTAATATTTAATTACATGTACGTTTATTAGTGTTTTTCTATATTAATATTATGTATATTAGTATATATAATATTAATATGTGTTATTGTTTATTCTATATTTTATTTTTATTCGTTTTAGGTATAGGTATTGTGTTATATTTATATATTATATATGTATTTAATTTGCACACCACCGTCATACACTTGCGAATCTCCTATTCATAATATCCGTAGCCCGGGTTGTCTGGAAGAGATCGCTCTAAAGCGATAGGGCCGCCCATTGCTCCTACTTTTACTGTTTAATGTGACTACTGTAAATTGTTTATTTGGTGAACAATAAAGTGTTTTCTATCTATCTATCAATGTAATTTTATAATAACATAAATTAAAATCTAACAATAAAGAAAGTTTAACTTAACTGACCCTAATAATACTATGTAATTAGTTTTGTACTCATACGATCTGAACAGTATAATTACACCATCTTCTACGGACAAGGTAAATATGTATGTAGAAGGCTGGGAACACTACATCATTGGACCGCTATACTGAGCTGAAGGAGGCGGCACCAGCCCTCTGATTTTATCTGAGGAGATCACGCACTTTGAAAATTTTATACAGGGTCAAAGCACCATGCCCTAAAGGTTTAACTAGCTTGATAGCAAACAGCACAGACAAATAAATATTATTTAATATAATCGTTAAAATGAGTAAACCTTAACTTTAAGAGTCTATGTATCAAGTAGTTTCGTACTTTTACATTTTACGAGGGTGAATCAAAAAGTTCCTAGAACTGATAGATAGCTAGATAACACTTTATTGCTCACCAAAATAAACAAATACAGAAACAAAATGCATAATTACAAAACTTCCAGGCAATCTAGCTTAAAAGAAATTCTTAACTAATCTGGCGATGTGGGTGGAGCAGAAAAAAGATAGGACTGTACAATTTAAATATATACATACTTAAACTAATTTATAAATGTAAATATGTATTCACATACATCAATATAATACTAATATATTTACGTATATACAAAAAATAATCTTAATAAATTTAATTGATAACATTATATGTGACAAGCATTTTATATTAACATATATTACATACAATAGATAAATAAGTAATGTTTGATATATTAGACATATTTATTTACAGACAAATAGTACTTTCTAAGGGAGTTTCGAAATGTGGGTAATTTTTTTGCCTCTCTGACAGTAAGAGGCAACGCATTCCATAGTTTGACAGTTGACACTGTAAAAGAGTTATCATAAAAGGATGAAGTGTGTGCAGGTGTCAGGAGTCTACGATATATATCTGAGCGCAAATTGTGAGAAGTGGAGAGGCGAAGGAATTCAAAACATTCCTTAAGGTAAGGAGGACTATTAGGATTAAATAGTATGTTATAAAGGAGAGTTAGAATGTGAGTATTCTGGCGAAAACGAATTGGAAGCCACTTGAGCTTCATACGAAATTCAGACACATGGTCATATTTTCGCAAACCAAATATGTACCTGATACAGAAATTCTGAAGTCGCTCAAGTTTATTTAGCTGTTTTGAGGTTAAGTCTAGATAGCAGGCGTCAGCATAATCAAATATGGGAAGTAGGAGGGACTCTGCAAGCATAATTTTGCTGGCTGTGGGCATAAAGTTTCTCAGCCTTCGAAGAGACCTAGACGATAGAAAAACTCTACTACTCAATTCGGATATGTGAGGCCTCCAAGACAGTTCACTATCGATGACTATTCCTAAGTTTTGAACTGTTTTGCTCAATGAGTTTTGCTATAAGACGGTTAGGCAGGTCGGCCTCACCGGCCTGCACACCCAGCTTTTCACGGGGCACGGGGGTTTCTCGGAGTACCTGAACCGGTTCAGGTATAAAGAGAATCCCTCGTGCATCTGTGACGAAGAGTAGTTAGAAAGCGTCCCGCACATTATTTTTCGGTGCCCGGTATATTCCCGGGAGAGACAGGATTGCGAAAGCAAGCTTCGCATAGAAATAAAACATACAAATATGGCCGAACTAATATGTCCTAGAAAAATCTCGAGGACTTTATTGAATATTGTCTAAAGATAACTAAACGAGTGATTGAACGTAATAAAACAACACAATAAGATAAATAAAGATACATTTAGAATATATTATAGAATATATAGATAATGTAACAAACAATAGTAAGTAACTAAGTCAATATAGCCCAAAAAATACAAAAAAAGTAAATAAAAAGTATAGAAGAGAAGCCTTAAATATAACAAATAATAGTAAGAATAGATATATAAATAAATACAGTAAAATAAAGTAGGATAATAACTAGCTAAAATCAAGAAGCTTGCATTGAAGTAAATGTATGTTAAATGAAAACTGCCTAGAGTATAAATGTGTATAAAAATAAAGTATATGAACAATATGTATAAATTTAAGAAATTGTAACAATAGTAAATGTAGAATACAAAATGTAATAGTAATAAGGAAATTGTAAACTGTTTTTGAAGAGAATAAAGAAAGAAAGAAAATACATAACACAAAAAAAAGAATAAAGATAAAAGAATAAAATATGTACACAAAACTCCAAAAAAGCAAAAAGCCCGGATAATCTCGTTCGTCCGGAGAGATTAAAAAAAAAACTGAAACCAGTATTACTGTTGGAGTTATGTTAAGACTGCGAAAAATTCCGAGCAAGATGTCATAGTCAACATTATTGAAGGCACTGCTAAAGTCTAGCAGCGATAGTAAAGTCAACTTACCATTCTCCATCCCATAACGAATGTCATCAGTAATTTTTAATAAAGCTGTTACTGTGCTGTGACCTGCACTGAACCCGGATTGATAAGGATTTAATAATATTTTTTTAATAAGGAAAGTACTTAATCGTTTATGGACTACGCGCTCTAAAGCTTTAGACAGAAATGGAAGAATGGAAATTGGTCGGAATTCTGAGGAGGATGTAGGGCTTAGTTTTATAGGGAGAGGAATAACCTGTGCCTCTTTCCATGCTACTGGAAAGATGCCACTGGTTAATGAGGAATTAAATATATGGGTGATAATAGGATTGATGACATCTAGGATGGGGATAATCATATTACGACTAATACCATCGCTGCCGACAGTATTTGAAGAAATAGACTTAATAGCGATCTTAACATCACAATCAGATAATGGACTAAGAAAAAAAGAAGAATGAGAAGGAGTTGGAATAGAAGAAAGATTTTTTAGTGTATTTGACTTTATAGTATTGTCAAAGTTTGAAACGGATGAGAAACGTTGATTAAGGTAATCAATGAAGTGCTTATAATAGGTTGCTATAATAGCTTTGGCTATACCATTTGTATCTGGCTGGTTTTGGTATCATTAAAAGGTTTTAATTTTAAAGAAGACAATTCCAAATTCAAATTAGGAAAATGTGTGATTTTCATTTGTTTTTCTTATTGTTAAAATGAGTGAATCTAATGAAGAAATTCGATACATTTTAAAATTTTACTAGAAAAAAGGGAAAAATGTAACACAAGCCGCGAAAAAAATTTGTGATGTTTATGGACCTAATGCAGTATGTGTGAGAGTAGCGCAAATTTATCTGAGCGTTTAAAATCCGGAAAATTTGATATCAAAGATGCACGTCGCTCTGGTCGCCCTGTTACGGACAAAATTGATGCCATTTTTGAAAAAGTGGAGCAAGATCGGCAAGCATATTAGTAGTTACGATGTAGCTGGAGAACTGGGAATTGACCACAAAACGATTTTGGCGCATTTGAAAAAAGCTGGGTACACAAAAAAGCTCGATATTTGGGTGCCTCATGAGCTCACTGAAAGAAACCTAATGAACCGTGTACTCATTTGTGATTCTTTATTATGACGTAATGAAACCGAACCATTTTTGAAGAAGCTGATAACTGTTGATGAAATGTGGATCACGTGCGACAAGAACGTGCGAAAAAGATCGTGGTCAAAGGCCGGTCAGGCTTCACAGACTGTGGCGAAACCCGGGTTAACTCGCAACAAGGTGATGCTGTGTATATGGTGGGATTGGAAGGGCATTATTCATTATGAGCTGTTGCCGCCAGGCAGGACCATTGATTCTGAACTGTACTGCGAACAACTGATGAGATTAAAGCAAAAAGTTGAGAGAAAGCGGCCGGAATTAATCAACAGATTTGATCAGGGGTGTGGTTTTTCACCATGATAACGCTAGACCTCACACATCTTTAGCCACTCAGCAAAAATTACGAGAGTTTGGCTGGGAGGTGTTAATGCATCCGCCGTATAGTCCTGACCTTGAACCTTCAGATTTTCACCTGTTTCGGTCTCTGCAGAATTCCTTAGGCAGTGTCAGGTTAACATCACGAGAGGACTCCCAAAACCACTTGTCGCAGTTTTATGATCAGAAGCCCCAAAATTTTTATAGCAATGGGATCACGTCCCTACCTACAAGATGGCAAAAAGTTATCCATCAAAATGGTACCTACATACTTTAGTCAAATGTAAATAAACTGGGTAAAAAAACCTTTTGAATTTTTATATAAAATGCGAAGAAACTTTTTCCCCAACCTAATATAAAAACCATCTTGGGAGAAGTTTGATATTCAAATTAAAGTGTGTCAGTCACACAATATTTATGCCAACTGTAACTTGTTTTTGTCAGTTCGTTCGCACATAATAAATTGTTTTGCAACGAGTTGCTAAAAACGCAAAATTATGAATAAAAGTGAGTTACGTATGGTGATAAAATATTTCAGCTTGAGAAAAATGTCCACGAAACATTTTTTTTCGGACATTCAGCATACATTAGGGGATGATGCTGTACCTACCTACCCATTCTACGGTTGCGTATTGGGTGGCTGAATTTAAAAGAGGTAGATCAAGCTATAAAGATTACCCGCGTTCTGGGCGGCCTTCAACCTCCGTTACGGAAGAAAATGTCAGAAAGGTTCAGAATCTGGTTTTGGAAGACAGAAGAATAACTATAAAACATGTAGCTGAGATCCTAAAGATATCTTTTGGTAGTCTTCAATCCATACTGATTGATTCACTGGGGTTCCAAAAATTTCGGCAAAATGGGTGCCACGAATATTAACCGACGAAAACAAAAACCGACGTTTGGAAATTTCTAAGCGTAATCTCGAAATGTTCCAGCGTGATTCAGATAATTTTTGCCTTCGTCTTGTCACTATGGATAAAACGTAGGTCGACCATTTCGATCCTGAAACTAAAAGAAAAAGCATGTCTTGGAAACGACCTCATGACCGACGGGCAGGGTGTCCGTCCATTAAAAAAATTTGAATTTCTCCTACCGCTGGCAAAGTTCTGCTTTCAGTGTTTTGGGATAGTGAAGGAATACTTTTTATTGATTACATGCCAAAAGGCCAGACGATTACTGGACCTTATTATGCAAATTTAATTCCGAAAGTGCGTGAAGCGATTAAAGAAAAACGTCGTGGAAAACTGTCACTGGGCGTGTTGTTTATTCACGATAACGCTCCCGCTCATCGATTGGAAATTGCGCTCAACGCAATCCGCTGTGCTGGCTTCAATCTCCTTGACCACCAATCATATTCTTCGGACTTAGCCACAAGTGATTTTCACTTATTCCCAAAATTAGAAGAGGAAATTCGGGGAAAAATTTCACGATAATGACGCAGTAGCTGCTGCGTAGAGGAGTTTTTCGAGACTCAAGAAAAACAAATTTTTCGCAAGGAATAAGAAAGTTAAAAACGCATTATTCTAAATGCATTGCATGGGAATGTGTAGAAAAATAAAATATTTTTGTTTAAATTTTTGCATTTTTTAATATTGATTCCAAGAACTCTTTGATTCACCAAGAAAAATTAGATTTGTTATAGGCAAAGAAGTTAAAATTTCGGTTATTGTTAGTCATGTTGATATCAACAGCACCATTAAAATTTTATGAACTATAGTGTCGAGTGTTGATCCGCAATCAGAGTACCCTCATTGGGATTCACCACGTCGACAAAACGTGGACTAAACTTCACCTTATCCGGTCAACTCGTTATGTCTCTATTGTCTACCAAGATTGGCTATAATCCACAGTAACATTTAGCACCGCCTAGCAATTGATGAGTAAATCGTGTATAAGTTTTTACAGAGTCTCTTTTGAATTGCAGATTTGCAACTCATGTCGGTTCTGTTCAGTAAGCAACCAACATTGGAATAATATTTTATTCTTGCATAAGAAAGTAATATGTTTTGGCGAAATCAACGCTTTATGAGAACAGTTAATTGCTCAATGTGTGTTACCTGTAGCGTGATAATGATAGTCTCACACGACACAGACACATTGCCGTTTAGCAATATATTCAGATTTAAGTTTAAAATTTTTGGTTTTATGTCAAATTTACACATTGTACACGATAGTGAGAGGCTTTTATATGAGTTTATTGTCTTAATATGATTGTGTACGAATATAAATAAGACTATCTAATAAGCATCCTTGTTAATTTGAATAAGCAATAAACTCTCTAGGTAATTTCCTTAGTAATATGTTGTGTTATATTGTCTTCTTTAAATCTCGACATAATCAAGGCAGGAGTGTGATCAAATGGTGACGTTACGTCAGTTTTGCGGTAATTTCACGGCTCTGCGCGCTTCTGAACTGTTTCTAGTGGAAAAGTGAAGTGCGAAGTTTCGGCGAGGCGGCGCGGCGCACGGCGCGGTGGAGCGTGGCAGTAGCGGGGTCGTCGGCTCGCGCTCGCAGCCGGCCGCCGACGGATTTAAAGCTCAGATTGCACTGATAATTTAGTCTGTTGGTTAATGAGAAAACCCTGAAGAATTACAACTTACAAGTTCATCAAATCATGGCGAAGAGTAAAAATTAGAAAATATTACGAATGTTATACGATTTTATATAAGGCTATATTTTAGAAGTATAGTTTTCAATCTAGCTCTTAACAGGTTTGGCCCGTGTAGGCTGTATGTGGATTCTGGAGGTTTCTGCAACAGCCGGTATAACATCTGGAGGGCGGGTTGTGCGCGGGTGTCGGGGGGGCCCGCGGTGGTATGCGGTCCGCGGGGTGCGCTCAGGCGCTGCACCGGGCTGCGGCGCCGTTCGCCACGCCAGTCCCCGAGACACCGGCCGCGCGAACGGCCACCGCGATACCGCACAAACACGCCACCCGCGCACTATTCAGTGAGTGACCCCGCCGCCCGCCCAAAACCAGCGGCAGTGACCACCTTGCGTGCTGTACACATGTGAGTCAACTATACAGGGATTACACATTAGTACATACGCGCGCACGCCATTGAAGCCGCTGCCTATCCGATCGGCCGGTGCAACGCCGCAGCGCACCGCCGGCCGGCCGGCTTTCTACATAACCTCGATTAGTGGGATGATATGCTTTTTATTCGTAATCAACGAGTGATCGGTGCAAACATTTGAACTCTTAGTCCAATAACAAGATTGCGATTTTAACTTTTAATCACGTGATAAAGAGAGTTTGAAGCCACCACAAGTCAAAATTTGAACAAAGGATTCGAAACATTTATAGCTTTCACTGATATATGTATATGAGTAAAGAATAGAAGTTTTACCCCATGCCTACTACCTATTTTGAAAACATTGACAAAATATACTTTTGTGTTTTCTCTTGATATCTCAATACAAATTCAAGTTGCCCTTATTAATATGTTTTTCTTCAATTGAGTAATATTTTAAGTTGATTTTTAGTTATTACTGAAATGGCTACGTGTAATACCTGAACAAATAGATTAATTAAACGACATTTTTATTAATTACAATTTGCTACTATTACAGCTGTCATTTACGTGCATAATATATGTAAATGTTTGCGTGACTCCCCCACTAATAAATAACACTGGCATATAACTATTTAATTAATTTTACGAATCCTTCAAACAGAGACAAATAGCAGTGGTCACCATAGACCTATTTTCAATTAGATTAATTAAACTGGTCCCTATTGGGAGATCACGCGACGAAAACGAAGACCACCAAAGAAAACTTTATACATGAATCAACCTTATAAGGAATGAGTCTCTTGTCCAACTCCATACAGGTCTGAGAAAATAAATAAAACAATTAAAGCACGACTTACAAAATTGCACCAGTGCATATTGGATATATTCGACGGAGAATTCTCGAATTCATTGCTACGGGGTCATTGGTTTGGTTTTTTGTTGAATAAACCTTTTATAGATTCCTTGAATTTTAAACTTGTTTAACATCTTGTATGTCAAAAAAGTACAGGATATCTTTCTCATTACAATTTACAACAATAACAAGCTACAATCCAATAAACTCTTGATCGCTCCGTGATGCCGGGGTCTTTATATCTTACTATCAAATTATTTTTAACAAATAGTAGAAATGTATATAACTTCTATGGAGTGTCTGTCAAATTTTAATCAGTACTATGGTAAACAAATATAGGTAGATTTTAACATAATTATATGAATTGACTATTTGGTAAACACATCTCAATCCAATAATGTGGATTCAAATTGTACAGAGAAAGCTGCTTAGCTTAGTTTCTATGATAAAGTACACGCATTACTATAATTACCACATGTTGAAGATGAAGAAAAACATTGCAAGGAAACCTCCGTAATGCTGATTGTTGACGACGGCCTCCTTATAGGTTTATATTAGTTTGTAATGTTTTTAAATTTAAACATATTTACGGTAGCTATTTGCAATGAACAACTAAAAATTAATCTCCAGTAAAAACAATTAAAGAGCATTTCCCAATCTTAGGAAATTTTCTTACTAGTGTTTGTATACCTACCTATAGAATTACAGCTCAGCCGTTTTTACTGATATTAGACGGACGGAATACTATCTATCGTAGGTAATCTTGTTCTATAGATGTGGTAGGTACCTAAAAGATTCACAACTTTTCAATTTGTTAGAACTTGTGTTCCAAAACATAATTACGCTCTTTTAAAAAGAAATCCGTTTATCGCATACGTTGCAATCTCATTTTGCTGCGGTAAATACTCTTAGCTAGTAAGTATACATATAAATGATACTATATTAAAAGTCAATATCTATAAAAATAACTACATTAGACTTGTTCGATATTACAAAAACTACATGTTTTTGGGTTTTAAATTAATTAAGTTGTCTTTTCCCCCAAACTGAATGACTTCACCACTTATGTATGTGTACAGTATACTACGGACTTAATGTTGGTAGATAGCTGACCAGTATAGAAAATAAGAATGCGTAAAACCACTGTTTATCTATACATTGGTAAAAGTGGTATTAATAAATGCATTCATACATAAACGTGTATAGATGAAATAGCGGAAGGGTGGCCACCGTTACATATAGCACATTCACGTAACAATATTCGGCATGCAATCTCTTGTGAATATGTTAAAGATAAGATCGTTTAGACACTCGCTTGATTTACACCTAATAAGCTATCTGTTTGGGGAAGAGTTTTGTTGTTGTTACATGTTGTTATGGGAGCCTTTTTCAATATAGCATAGTCGGAATTGCGTATTTAATTATATTTTTCATTTTAAGCTTGAACTACATCACTAGACTTGTTAAAATTATCAAATTGTTTTTAAGTGACACTTCTTTAGAATCGTTGTGATTTGAAACTCGATTAAACTAAAGAGTGACACTAAAACGAAATAAACACATAAATCTATATGACTAAGCCTGCGAGAGAATGAGATAGAATACATTATATTTAATAATTTAAACACTGCTCATACATAGAGTTGGAAATGTTCTGATTTTTTCATTAATACCTCAAATTTCGTGTTTTAAAGCTTAAATACATTATAACGACATAATATATGAAATGTGACGTTAAGAAATTTAGAATCCCTCCCACCCCTTGTCACACTTTGTTTCACTTCTGCTGCGTGTGTACTGCACACACACGCGGTTTTTTTTAAAGAAAGTACCTATATGTTCTTACAAGAAAAATGAAACCAGAGCATTCTTTGGACACGATCTCGCTGAGTTTAAGTATTTTGAAGTTTATCGCAGTCCTCTCCTGGGTATATGTATTCTTCCGAAACTTCATTTTTCAACTTTCGTAATTCATCCCCTACTGGCTACCTTATGCAAGTCGTAAGTCCAACGAGCTGGAGAGATTCCTACGTTTGCTTCAACGTGCATTTTATTCCATAACTCGTCTGCTCTATTCATCATTGGTCCTGCAACAGATATGACTAGTCCATTGTCACTTCAGCTTATATATTTTGCAACCTAGTTACAATTATTTATTTTCGATATCGTAATTTCGGTCTTTAATGCTGCTTTGCTTTTGATCACGATCCCGTCCGATATTAAAAGCGGTGGTATGGCCCAGGCATAGAGCATGCATATGGAACCAAGAGATTCACATAGAGTTCACATAGGTCAGACATCCAAGTTCTAAGCATTAGGAAGTATAGACTTCAAAGAGTTCCAATTCTTTGCAGTGCGTATGGCGAAAGTGGACGCGAAGCACTTGATTTGTCCGTATAGGTGGTATATCTGACACGTACCGATGATGCATGTCGCATCGTTTTACCGTGGAAAGGAATCGGACGTGTTATATACAGGTTAATTTAAAACATTTTACAGAGGAATTATGAATGTCTAATTTATTAAACTTTTAAATCTAAGACCACCTGCGTAAATTTGTGTATAGGAGTATGTCATGTACATCACGTAACATTAATATTAAATGAAATAACATCATGAAATAGCCACATGAAAAACGATACGGGGAAACATAAACCCATGCTTTGTTATGTCGACATGTAACATAGTTTAAACCAATGTTATAGCAAAGAATGTGTGTCTTCCAATCTTATATTTTTTGTAATACTTAAAAAGCTTTAAGAATTGTTTTATCAATTAGTAATTTTTATTATTTCAATACTTATGTTATTTATGATTTTAATTAAAGCTAATTTTAACCAAAGCAGGAATAGCACATTCATTTGAATAGCTGTAGGCTTATTTTTGTTTCGTGAATATTGTACTAACGACGCTGTTTAAGGTTGATTCATCGATCCCTTGCATGAAACTTGGGAGCGCCAGTCACGTTCGCACTTACTCACTTTTATTCTAAGGTTAAAACATTGAATAGAAATCGTATTGTTTATATTACTTCAAATAAATGATATAAATATTTGTGTAAACAAACAAGGACTACTACACTGTGATGATTCGTGATGAATTAGATTTCCTTGCCAAAAGATATACAAGAAATATCTAATTATTATATAATAACACTAGGACATACCCGCGACTTCGTCCACGCTCTGAAATTCCCATTCACATTTAATACATTAAATTTGTTATCAATCAGTAAAAATCATATTGGAATTAGATTTTCTTAATCTGGCCATTTTAAATCATTCCCAGAAAAATTTCCGCGGGTTCCCCAGGATAAAAAGTAGGGCAGGTTTGAAGTCTAAGAATTTGCTGTAGATCAGCGAAAACTGCAGCGACATCGGCTCAGTACTTTCTACGTGAATCCCGAACAAACACAAGAAATCTAAACAATTTGCATCATGTTCTCCATTGTTTGTAATAGTTTATATAGTCTACTAGAGTTTGTCCCGCGGCTACGACGCGTATCAAACTCTAGAAAGTAGCTTTATCTTACCTATTTACACAAAAACTTAATTCGGTTTTTTACATATAATAACAACAACATAGAAACTATGTCCATATAACCTACACTGCCCAGTAAAACATAGAGCCGAGTCGAGGCCAACCTGATTAGAAGTAATATAATAAATGACAGGTTATATATGACAAATTATGTATATATGTTAGTGAATTGAATGAACGCGATTGCAGCGCCATCTATTTTGCTAATCCGTTAAATCTAAAGAAACGACTTTATTTATCGGAATAAAATATATCTTAAGTGTTAACTCGGGTTGTAAGCCATCACTATGCCGAGTTTCAATCATATACGTTCAGTAGTTTCCAAAAAAGATGCGATCGCAGTGTCTACTTTTTCGCTATTTTCGTCTATCCCACAAAAACGACGTTATGCGCCCCAGGATATAAGCTAGCTTTATGTCGAGTTTCATTTAAATCTGTTAAGTAGTTTTCACGTGATGCTCTAACAGACAGACGGACAAAAAATAAATCTCCTGGTCCGAATTTTACCCCCCTGATTTTTTCACTTCATTAAACGCATTGTACAAACTCGAACCATTTACAGATTTATTATAGTATTAGATAGAAGATTCCAGTTGTTTTTTTTAATAGCTTTAATGTACAGACACGGCATGTTTAGAATTTTATAATATTATAGATTATCTTCGCTCTGATCGTTAAGTAAGTCGTTTCATAACAGGATTAGAAGTGTAGCACCGAATATTGCGTACGTTTTGCGGTAATTTCATTACATGTTTGTTACATTACAAATCGACAGTTTATATATTTACTGATACAAACGCCATCTACAAGAAGCAAATGTCCATCGTATTCCTCCTAAGTGATAGGCGCCTACATTCAAACATTTCATTAAATTTTGATTCAGTTTTTATCTCCGTTAAAAAAGATTTTCTCATTTTACGAACAGATTTTTTGTGTGTTTTTTGTGCAAGACACTTCAAGGCTGTTTGCTGGTATGTCGATTTGGTCGTGCAAAAAAGTTCAGTTGGTGACAAATTGACACAATGTAATGTTTATTTCAGCGCTAGTTTAGTGAAGTTAATTTCTATGTACCTAAATCCAATAGGACAAGTTATTTAATAGAAGAACAATACATACATACACAATATAAATTGCATGCTGCTGGAAATATCATTCAATAATATTCCTATATTTTAAAATTACAACAAAATGGAAGTGTTAGAGATAATTTTTGCGTGATATAGATAAGCTACCATATTAGTTTTCTGTAGAGCTAAATTTCATTTATTGATAAAATAACTTACTTAGTCATTTAAAGTTATCATTATTATAAACTTAAATTTGAATAGAATCCTTACTTGGTAATATATAACTATAATTAATATGAAAATCGATTTGTGTTTGTGTCTCCTATTCTTGTCGCTGGATATAAACAGATTTTCAATAATATTATTTTAGAATTACGATTTTTAAGTATAGGATAGGATATTTTATTCTGGAAAATTTCAAAGCCGGAGCTCATATAACCTCGTATGCTATAAACAAATTCCAAAAGAAATCTTGTTGGAGTCGTCCAGTAACTTTGTAATATCTGGTTGTGGCTATTTCATATTAGAATGTACACCAGTTACAGCCATTGTTTGAGCTATCAGTTCGTTATAATCTGGTGCTTGCATGTAAAACACTTTGGCAGTCATATTTCCCAGACAGTTACCGTTCGCATAGTCATTAGATACAGTTGCATGTGAAATATTCCGATGATATTCGAGAGCACAATTTTGAGTGTTGCCGTCTGCGGCGGCTGCGCCGGAGCAGCGTGGCGTCGGCGGTGGAGGGTGAAGCGTCGGCGTCTCGGCGGTTATTATGAGAAATCACGGCAATCCCGCTAGTCACCGCTACGGTACTTTCTATGGCTCTTGATCTTAATGCGCTTCGTCTTGCCAATGCGGTCAATTAATCACTCGCACACTCTTTAAACGCTGTGCGCATTGGGGCTTTATTCTATCAAACTCAAAGTTAGCCGCCAAGTAATAATTTAACCTTAAAATTCACTAATGATTAAATTTGCTTTGTTTTATTGTATGAGTTCAGCAGGCAGGCAGACGACCAACCTGATGGAAAGCGGTTACCTATGGACATGGACATTTATAACAGCGAAGGGCTACTAATGTGCTGCCGCTCTGTAAAGGGAGACTGGAACTTGGCCAGTAATGCCGGAACACAACTCAAGTTTGTTATGGCGGTATACTCTAGACCAGGGATGGTAGCCATCCAGACGGGAAAATACCCTACCACCTGGCAGTGGGTTGTTTTATTTATTTATTTGATTGCAAATAAGTGCTAAATATTTTGTTTACATCAGGCGTGTGTTTCTTATTGCCGTAGGTTATGTAAAGATTCCTGGAGTAGTTATATTTATTGCATCAGCTGCCCAAATTAACCCAAATATAGTTCTCATCGCGGCACAAGTGTCCATTAACGTCAAATGAGTAAGCAACCGCACGATATCAAATGCTAATATATCAGATACGAGGACATGTGGTTACCACATTGTGACGGACGCACACAGATTTAGTCTTAAATATTTGGGAGTAGGGTTCGCAATGTTTTGTTGTTGGCCGTTTGGGGGGGTGATACAGTGACGTCATAACCAGCTGTAGGGCGGGTGACGTCACGTCTCGTCGAGTTCACCGACCCCCCCTGTTCAACCCTCCAATGCTAGCGCGCGCTGCTATCCGCGCCTACATAGTTCTACCTACAACCATGAATAAGTTATTGTGTTATACTGCCTAGACGCCGTGGCAACTCCGACCTGGGGCAACCTGCCCTTCATATAGGCTGAAAATTTTATTCTGTTTATATTTTACAATTTCACAGATTACCCTTGTTTTTGTTATTTAAGTACTATGTTATCACAATGAGTTGGGTGAATGCATATAATGGCTGGCCGTTGAAATAAAAAAAATTCAAACAAAAATAGTCTCAATAGTAATCGTGTATAAAAACGAGCCATGACTCGTTTTTATACACGATGGCATAATGATTGGACATTTTTGTTTGAAATATGAAAAATAATTGTTGCAAACATATTTCTAACAATTACTTTTCATATTATTCAAAAACAACCGGACAAATGTTGTAGTCACTGCCCCTAGTTTTACACCAGTTTATTATGATCACCTTGAAACTCTTGCATTATTATCGTATCGGTGTAATATCGGGGGTCCCCTAAGCCATGCCACCCCACCTGAATCTGTATTTCTCGTGGGAGTTGTAGCTTTGTCGATAAAAGTGAAAATACCATCGGAACCCCAAAGCTGCTGTCGAGGAGAATGATATTCATACTGATTATTTTTCGTATCGCGGAGAAATTGATTTTTCAAAATTAACTGTTATTTCTAATGGTTTTCCCAAAAAGAGTCACAGTTTCTAACAAAAACTTGGCTGTCTAGATTTAACTACGTTTGTGTGTAAAAGGTGTTATAAAATTGTCGCAAAATATGCCCTGGGTGTGTCTATTTCAATTCAATTCTTTAAAAAAATAGATAATCTTGATGACTGAGCACAGAGCTGTAATCTAGATTATGCAACTGCCGGACGAGCTATCTTTAAATCGGATTTGTAAATTGTATGTGTTACATATTACATTATTTTATTCATTTGTTATATAACATCAACAGGAAATATTTTGAATACACCCGTCTTAAATGAAAAAATGTTTATGGTGAATATACTCCCCACTTATTATATGTGGTAACATCATGCCCTATGTCATATATGCTACAAATTGCAATTAATAAGTTAAATCTGAATGTTTTATATATTGAAATATTTATACAAAAAAAGTAGTTATAGGTAATTTAAAATAGTATAACAATATAAAGTAGTATAAATAATAGTGATTTAAAATTCAATAATCAAATTCCATTACTGCTAGGCTTAAAAGAAGTATTAGAACAAATAATTCTCTGTTAATAATTATGATTAATGTTTGAAGAAAAACAAAAAGATTGGGCTAAAAAGTTACATATTTTTTCTAATAAAGATTATTAATATAATACTTTTGAATTAATAAATAATTTTAATGTTATAAATATTTAACTTCATATTACTTAATTTTTAATCTGACAACGACCACACTTTGCATACAATCAAAGACATAATCTCGTTCACTGTATAATAAGTACTTTCTTTAACAATTAGAGACGTTATGGCTACTTTTTATTCTTATTCTTTCAAAAAGATTTCCGACTTAATATTTCTAATTTATTCCTACTTATACGGATACTAAGATTGTACTTTAATTATTTTAAACGCTTTCCTTTTTAGTTTTATATTTATACAATTAAATTTTATGTAATTATTCAACTAATTCAACACATACGGTTATATTTTGTTGTATTATTTTATACATTCTTATGAAAGATATCGTGAAATATAATAGTATTCGTAAAAGTTATGTCATCTATGCATTTTAATCGAAAATAATTGTCTAATGTGGAATTTTAATAATATAATATAATATAATAATAATAATTTTAATGGGTTAATATCAAGAACACCCACTCACAATATCTATTTGAAAATTTTAAATTTCGCTAAGTGTCTCGAATATTATTTTTGTATAGTTCTCAATATTTAACATTATCTTTGCTTCTTGCTTGTACAACAACAACATGGTGAAATGCTATACGAATTGATTATACTTCAAATCTATGTACCTATATTGATGCACATTGTCAATTGCTTGCACGTAGCGTTCCCCGAATGAGGGTTTGCAATCGACTTACTACGTGAGCTAATGCCCCTCGGTGTGGGCCCGAAGTCCTATATCTATCGATTATTGTTACGGCTTGCCGTGTCTAATTGACTATGGCTTCTCGGTAAAAACAATTTATAAAGACAGTGTTAAAGCGTAGAAAGTAAGCACGTACCTCAATTTCAAAGGAGTATACATCATGCAGTCTGTCATACACATAATGCCTTCAGAAAGTTCTCTGTTGTATGTAGTTTACCAGTTTGTCTAACAGTGTTTTAGAGAGAGGTTTAGTCTCATGTACGTTATACTTTTTATGCATAATCATTAATAAACAATAGACACACTTGATCAGAGTGTATCAGAAATTAATTTCAGAAGTATAATATGTAATAAAACTACGTATTAACGGTTTTAAGCGCGGTATTTTATTTTATTTTTATTATTCCCACGTTTCGGCCACTTTTCAGTAAGCGTCACCACGGAAGACAATTTTAATTGTTTACTTTTAAATAATTTAAATTGAACTAAATATTAAAATGACCTAAAACTAAATAATAAAATAAATAAGTTGGCGGTAGGCTAAATAAAAACTTTAACTATACTTATTGACAGTTGACATCTTTGTCTCCCGTGATCACGCTTACTGAAATTGACCGAAACATCGGTATAATAATAAACACTAGTACACATGTAATAGTCGCGAAAACTTAGAAAATATTAAGCATAATATGCTTTATATTGTGCTGGTTTACTACCTTTTTCTCCATTTCTTGCAGTCTTCGCCATCTCTTACTGTTAGTCTAGTGACGTATAATATCCCTCAAGAAATCCAACCCCTTCTCCCGTAACTGTCGAGTCTGTTTTAATTTAATATGTATAGATCCAAATTAGGTGATGAATACCAAAATAGGTGATAATAATAATGCCTTATATGAATCACGGGCGCGAATGTAGTTGCTTCTAGTTTTATTTCGGTGTAATATTATATAGAAACACTACTTTTCGGGATGATGTCAATACATTAGTCCCGGGCTGGCTGTCCTCGGACTTACCTAAACCATTCGAATGTTCCATCTCGCCACCATGTTTTAGGTCTTCGGAACCGAAAGACATCCCTGGTAATCCTGAAAATGTTAGCTCAACGCTCCTCCTAATATCGAGGCTTATTTCCATGCTAACCAATTGTGCGCAAAAAAATAGTACTTACACTGAATCCATATTTAAAAAGGTTGAAAGCAAGTAGAGGCAGCAGTTTCAAATTAATTAGTGTTTTTTACTTTTCCGTTGCGCTGACACAGCGTCGTCAGACGAGGGAGGGCTGGCTTTGCGACTCGTTAGTATACTCAAGTGGCTTACGGAAAAATTTAATTGCTGCAGCGATGTGGCACTAACTTTGGATATAGCTAAGGGATCATGATGGTTTTTAGACAAAAAAATGAA
The DNA here is from genome assembly GCA_039645545.1 of Dendrolimus houi. Lineage (NCBI taxonomy): Eukaryota > Metazoa > Arthropoda > Insecta > Lepidoptera > Lasiocampidae > Dendrolimus > Dendrolimus houi. The sequence goes on along the minus strand of CM077127.1, from coordinate 7,127,645 downwards.
TTTTCATGTTATTATTTTTTTTAATAATGAAATTGTGACGTATATTTGTACGAGTTTTTATAACAATATTTTGACATCTCAGACACTAGGTCTTTCTAAACAGGTGTTTAATGTATAATGAAGTAAATTAATTTATTTCAGTGCAATAAGCATACTTAATTTTTGTCAGTGTTGAAGATTAAGATAAATCGAATTATTATGGTCGACACACACAATATAATGTTGTGTAATCTGTACTTAATCTTGTATAAAAAATATCTTAGTAAATTCGTTAGATCTTGGGGACAGGATTAAGGTTACAATGAAATTTTAATATTAGTAAGACATATTTGTGGGCTTCCTAGGTGGAAGTTAACAATTTAAAAATATAAAATGTATTTAAAATTATAGGGTTTAATAATACAACTACGTTTTAACAGTTTTAAGCGCGGTAATTTATTTATTTTTTTATTCCGACGTTTCGGCCACTTTTCAGTGACCATGATCACGGAAGACAAAGATGTCAAGTGTCAAACAGTATTGTTAAAGTTTTTTTTTGCCTACCGCCAACTTGTTTATTTTAATTATTTAGTTTTAATTTTGTTTATGGTTATTATTTACTCTATGGGAGTCTAATCTAATTTACCACCGCTTCGTAACATGTTGTAATGTAATACATGTAAATGTAGATTAGGCTCCCATAGAGTAAATAATAATCATAAACAAAATTGAAACTAAATAATTAAAATGAACATAAAATTGGCGGTAGGCTAAATAAAATTTTAGCAATACTCATTGACACTAGACATCTACATTTTCCGTGATTACGTGATTATGAATAATAAAATCAATATATCCAAATTATCTACTAATAGCCTATCCTTTAGATATAGGTAACTTTCCAAAGAGTGTACTTGAGTGTATTATAAATAATTACACAGCTGTATGTTAAGTTTAGATAAATGGGTAATAATATGTCGCTTTGGTTGTAACACTACTAAGATATTGTGATAAAATAAAAAATAACTTAAGTATTATCCCCACAAATGATAAATCTTTTAATAAATAATTTTCACGAGCGTGTTACGCCCAAAACAGATTTCGCGCTTTTACAATAAAACTTTTTAAAATCTCTATATCTCTATCTTTCAGTGTTTTATTTAAGTTCAGGCCCAAATAATGTCATTCGAAGTGTCGCTGCCTCTGGGCTTGCGGTGTGCGCACTCATGCCCATATTCACATTTGGTGCACGGGAGCAGCTTGATTTAGTGGCCCTCCGGCTCCGGTCGGGGATTTAAATTAGTGTTCTGTCATATGTCACACGATATTTTATTTTGTTTCTGTCGCCCTGCACGCCCGCGAGCTTATTTCTCTCGAAATCTCCGTTCTTACGCTGTCACAGGCTATTTATAAACACGCCTTATATAGAAGTAGCTTTTATGTTTGTACTGTCCAACGCAGAACTTGAATTTCAGGTCGCTTTTTATTTACTGACACAACCGATTGAATGAAATACGTGCCTATAGTCAGTTTAAAAACTTTTTACTTTTAAATAAAATAATTGAATTTGGTAAACATTTAATGTCACTCTTTCCGTTATTAGAGGTGACAAGATCGATAGTGGTTTGGCCACGAGTCGAAATTGGGGCGCTCTTCAAAAAGACGAGAGTGATTGATATTTTTGAATTCCCTTGATTGAAAACAGAGTCTACTATGGTCCCACTTTGAAGGTAATGTAAAAAACTTTTATTGTTGACATACGAAGGATATTTCATTTAGGACATGATTTCTCTTTCACCACAAGTGTACTTTAATATTTTAAAACGTTCGTCGCTGCAATTATTTCCGAAAGCATATTGAAAGGCATAATGGCTTTCAACTACCGTCGTAGGTCGACGTCTTTATGACTTTATGCGATCGACTTTATATAGCACAGGATAGACAATAGCATACGGATCACGTACGCAGATGATGTAAGGAGCGATTTCCTGTGGGCTTTGCAAAGTGTGGTGCTTGCTGTGAGCGCGTGGCATACGCTTGCTTGCTAATTATCCGCAGTGACGTCATCCGTGGGGAGCGCTGCTTCAGCTCGCCGCCATTATCGGAGGCCTTCGCGCGGAAACGACAACGACCGCCGCTTTCTCGCTGTAATACAAACACAAAAGTCTGATTGACCAGTAGATGCCCTTTAAGATCACATCAATAATAAAACATTATTGCTTACAAACTCATTACTTACGTTCTTAAGAAGATCTTACATCATACATGGTCTCCGCGTAAGTAGCAATCTAGTCAACAAATAGGTACACTGTGTACGTAAGTACACAGTGTATGTCTGTAATGTCGGTGTATTGACTTATTACCAAATTAAAAGTCTTGCTGCAATGAAATTCTGTCTGTTGGTTGGTGTTAGGGCGCGTCGCCGAGCGTGACTCATCTTAATCGCGGCAATTATGCCGGCCGGTAAGCGGTTCAACCCGAGACGACTCGGGACGAGACACGACACGTGGCTCTCGTCAACAAAAAGTGACGACAGTAGGTACGTATACTGCCTTGAACTGTTAAAAAATCCGAGACAATGTGCTGCTATAGTAGTTGTTAAATTTCCGGACGGAAGCCCCGAAATCAGCTACCTAGGTATACCGACACCGCCGGCCATTATCAGAACAGTAGGTAAGTGAAGGTTACCATCGATTGTAATTATCATGCAGTTGCTGCTCTAGTCAGGGTTGAGACTAAACAAAGGAAATCATGTTTTTGTATTCAATTAGGCAATGAGGTCGGTAAGTATCGTAAGAAGTGTAATAAAAAACTTGATTATCGCTAATCTGTACGACTGACTAATCACTAATTTCGTGAAAACTCTAGATTTTCTGTTTTTCTCATTTAAAATAATAGTTAATCGTATTTCAAGGCTTTTTAACAAAATTAGCTAAACTGTGTTATGTGACGATACTATAGAATTATTGGTAAATATGAATCGTGGGTATCTAACAAACAAATTGCCTCCCGTTTCTACGGCTTCCATTGGACAAAAGGAGTGACAAAAATTGATTTTTGTTTGAGCGATGTGCGAAATCTTTGCAGCAATTATTAATACAACAAAAAGTGTAAAAGAGCCGATAAAACTAAAGCTACTAGTGTAAAACTTAAGTAAAGAAATATATGTAATATGAGTGTAAATAAGAACATTTATAAAATATATAAAATAATATACTACAACCGAATCCTAAAAATCCTTAGCTTTGTACAACCTTTTTTTTGATGACGCAGGGGTAATGTCTTTTCTTGGGACACCATCCTTGGGCCTGGGGGGAAGGCTTGCCGAGGGATGTGTGGGACTCTGGATTGGCCGTATGCCCCCATGGTCTCCGAGCGGAGGACAGGGGGATGGTCGGCCGTCAAACTATTCACTAAACCTAACCTGAGCCCCTAGCTCACACGCTTTTACAGAGCGCCACAGGAACTGGACTAATAGGTACTGCATCTGTGACGCCCGAAAGTTTGTCGACCAACTCAGGGTGTCCTGCGGGGAAGGACACCCTCTTCAACAACAGGGGGCGGGGGGGAGTCTGAGGGACCCCCACTTGTCCACGCGGCCCTCTATGCTGGAATCGTGGAGGAAGACGAATTTGTGCGTAGCGGCGCCTCCGACCCTTTCCACCACTTTCCTCCCTTTGCCTCTCCGACACCTCCTTCTGGGTCATGACCGACTCACAGAAGGAGGCAACCTCGGACCAAACACCTTTTGCTGGAGAGCATGGCTTTCCAGCAAAAGGTGTCTACTTCTACCATTGAATAGTTATACATAATTTCGTGTTTTGGGTATGTATAAGTTGTTAGAATAATTACTTATCATTATTAATTGTTAGGTTTGTAAATTCCGCCACTTAGTAGTAAAAATTAAGCTGTGAACATTACCTACTTATAATAATTTTTATGACTAAAATAACAATTTCTCGATTTTTAATTGAAAAAGAAATTTTAGTTGCTCTTTAAGCTTTCTGAGCACGGTATAATAATATTATTTTGGGATATATTTTATGAAGTAATTTAGTTTGGATGTCGTGGTTGCTCAGCGCGTTTTATTTCAATTACCTGAATTCGAATCCTGACTGGAGAGCATGCATTGCTTAGGCAGTTTTCTAACTTGATGTGTATATGGTTAAAATGACCACAAGGAAAAGAAAAACATCGTAAATAAACCTGCACATTGAAGTTATCGTAATGTGAAGTCTGCCACTGGATCTTTGACAAGTATGGTAGCTATACTTTTCCCTTTAAACGGGGAGACCCGAGTCGTGGGACGTTTTGGCTCATTTTATAATTTAAATTCTCTTCGTCCCTATGGTTAAATCTCTTTTTGGAATACAGAGGCTCTGGGCTTGTTTCCTGGCATGGTAAATTTCGTAAATAAACCTTCAGTTGTTGACTTTGGTCTGAGTGGGATCGGCCCCGGAGTGGTCCGTTGTACATTACCTATAGCATTAATTAGCATTGCTATGGTTTAACATATTATAACTTATTTTTATCGTGTTCGCGTTGTTTGCCTATTAGTCATCGCGTCAAGAACATAATCAGGTCTCGGATACGTAACATGAACATTTTAAGAGACAAGAGTCATGAATCATGTTGCGCTAGTGAACGCTTTAAAATGTCACGCAGCTCACAATTTCGAATTTGAAAAGGACTAACGTCTCGAGCGGTATGCATCGCGACCTCGTTTTGATATGCTGTAAAAAGTGGATCCTTTGTACATCATTCATGTTGGGTAACTTTCAGAATGATAAATGATTTACGCTTTGTGATCTCCGTTAGTGTTCACGTGACTGCTTTGACATTCTAAATAATTAACAATCGGCGGCAAAGTGCATTATATAGCATAACTAAGAAATGGGGTTCAGTTAGTATTTTCGTAAGTCCTCGCGGTTGTTACACGTAGTTAAGTGTGAGGGCCTAAAGAGGTCGTTCGTATTCGTATGATGAACATAACAAGTATCAATATAAAGTGGAATTTTGTGCTGTGGCTTACAACAGAATCGCTTAGTGAAATTGACATATACTCTAATCTAGAATACCAGTAGTAACTACTAGTATGTCTAGACACGTGTCAATTTCACTAAATGATTCTGCAAAGGCGACCTCTTTAGGCCTTCTGCTCTTTAATGGTTTTAAGCTGAGTTTTAATTTTACTTATCGATAGTTATGCCACTTGCTATGTTGACCCACTAAAGTGATAGACTACAGTCGTCTTCACTCAGTTGAGATGAGAATGTTGAGACGGATGTGTGGTGTTACAACAATGGATAAGATGAGAAATGAATACATAGGGGAATATTTAAAAGTCGCATCCGTGACTGAAAAATTGAGAGGAAGAAGACTAAGGTGGTATAAGCAAGTAAAGAGGAGGAATGAACAGGAAAATTGACGGGTATCAATGTAAAGGTAAACTAAAAAACTGTGTGAAGGATAACACGATGATTTGTGGTGTGACAGACGACGTATGTCGGAATAGTGGAGTATAAAAGGAAAAGACATAATAATTTGGAGGTGAAAGAAAAGAGAGAGAGAGAGAGATATGCTATGGATTGATACTGATCACGGCTATTTAAATATTAGCAAAACGTCACATTGAAATAAAAAACAGTTGAAATCACGCTTAAAAGCCGTTTTAAACGCATTCAAATTTAAAGTAGCACTACAAAGTAATATTTATTATTCAATATTATTATAATGGAAGAAGGATATTAGAAATGACAACCGCACATTAATAATCTCCCAAATCTTACATAGATGGCGCCACAGATCGTTCCTTTTCTCTTTTAAACGTTTTATTATTGAAATATATTTTTTAGACCAAATCAAACAAAAATTGAAAGTCTTAACAAGTTTCTTTTAAAATTTTGATTGATATGATTTACAAATGTAGGTATTATAATTAATAGTACGTCAAAAAACTAGATCAGAATAATGCCCTCTGGCACCTTCTATTGACGTGGTAGAAGTCAAGAAATCTTCAGAGATATGTTTTTAACTACACGATTGTCAATCATGGTATTTTCTTCGTTAGTTGTTTGTGGCCAATGATATTTTCATCATCGCTATCACTATTATAAAACCATTTTGCACGAAATTTAGTATTGTTACTAGGGTTTTCCCCGCGGCTACGCCTCGCGTAAAGCCCTCCGGGTTGCTCTATGTTACTTACATAAAAACTTATTTACTTTTTTTATATAGGTATATAATTAACCTTCAATGAAAATTTATCTAACTGATGGTGGTAATGGATTAAAAATCATAGCTATATTATCGTATATACATACATTATCTGTCAATATTTAACGTCATTGGCAATTAATAACAAGATCACATCACAAATAACGCATTAAACCCAAAGCTACATCTGCGTGAAACAGTCAATAACTATAACACTATCCTAGTACCCTAGATGAAAGTGGTATAAGCTAAAAGCCCATGAACTAAACTGACATTTTTATGTTTTAAAGAATGTATAATAACAGGTAAAGGAACTAAATACTTACGGATGGTAAACTAAAAAAGAAACTTATATGAATGGTGATTTCTAATGAGATTTTATTACTATAAATAACATATTTGGTTTAAGGAGGTTATATTCTGAATTTTTAGACCTAAAACTATACTGTTTATACTGTTACCTATACCTAATACTACTGTTAAAATAAATTACCGCGCTTAAAACCGTTAAACGTAGTTTTATTATGTATACTGTTTCTTATTATTAAATTTATAATACAATAGCAAAGAAACTAAGTCCATATAGGCTAGACAACTGCCCAGCAAAACACAGAGGTGAGACGAAGCTAACCTGATCTGAAGTAATGCATTGAATGAGTTTTCGGCGGGAACTGAAAGGGAACGTTGTACTGTGCAGTTGTATTTTCTAACTAGCTGTTACTCGCGACTTCTTCCGTGTGGATATTATTTTCGCGGAAACCTAATTTTATACGTAGTCTAAATTACTCCTTTTAACATCAGCTATCTGCCCTTGAAACTCCCGTCAAAATAGTTTCAGCCGTTTTAAAGATTAGCCGGAACAGACAGACAGACAGATACAAATTTTAAAAATTATTTTTTTTTATACATACTGTGTATACTTCCTTATGCATTTAGTAAAAAGCTGTTATTTTGACATTATAAACAGACACTTTAATTTTATTTGTTTGTATAGAAAATGTGTAATTTAGCTCTAAAATGAACAATAGTTGCAGGATATTGAATCTTTGACTAGTAATTATGTGTTTTTCTGAGAAATGTGAACTGTATAGTCCAATGTGGCCTTTCGAGTTTTCACAAGAACTCCGTTGAATGGCGTCAGTTGTATGTAGTCTACAATTCAACTGCGCTACCTCTACGAAGACATGTACGTCACTATTGGCTGTATGGACTAAGATTCCATTGCCTGTCTTTGTGGCGAATTCTACTACTACTACAATGAATGACATGTTGCTTATGACAACGTGACAGATAACTGGTATCTGTTAGTGCTATGAAAAAATGCGATTGCAGCGCCATCTATTTTGCTAATCCGTCTATTCCATGGAAAAGACGTCATTAATCGGGATAAAAAGTATCCTAGGTTACAACCCGGGATATAAGCTATCTCCGTTTTGAGTTACATTTAAATCCGTTACAGTAGTTTTCATGTGATACTTTTAACAGACACAGAGACAAAGATTCATGTTTTTCACATTATTAAACGCATTGTACAAACTCGAGCATAAAAATATTAAGACTTCTTGCGGGATACTTAATTGTGCAGTTACAATTACAACAAATTGATAGTTTGCCACAAATAAGCGAAATTCAAATTAGAATAATAATAATAACTTAATAAAGATATTAATTTGAATTGTCTATGTTGTGTATATAAATATAATTTTATTCATAGTATTTGTCACATACCGAAGTAGCGAATGGAATGCACCACGCTTTACGAACTGGCTTGAATATTTGCAGGCACATTGTGGTATTTTCATGTCACGTTCTAAAAACAGATACTACACTTTGCGGAACTATTCCACATAGCAGTGGGATAGAAATTAATGTAATTTAGTATTTAACAATCACATTGTCGGATTTTACATATAATATTTAGGTCCAAAGTATTCTGAACTGAATATAGGATGTAGGTTTCCATACATGAAAAATGACATTAGAACGGTTTCAATCGCATAAATAGATTCCTATACGTTTTCTGCGGAAACTATCCTATTGCTCGATATGAAAAGTATTCTTTGTTTATTCCGGTTATCTAAAAAAGGTTTTACCAGTAAGCGGTGAAGAAGGAACAAGCAACGTAAAATAAAGTCACTTTCACATTTAGCCAAATGGAAAAAAACGTAGCAAATGGATAAAAAAACAGAACCCTTATAAATTTGTCATGTTCATCCGTTCATCTTTCTACAATATATACATAAGTTATATGCATAGCTGTTTTATTGTAAACTGACTATTGGGTCTATACAATCACATGGAATTTCGTAGCATATAGTGAAATCGTAAAAAATGAAAATTTGGTTTGGCCACTACACATGTATCTGGAGAATTAAAAAAAATCAGTATACATAGGCATGTAAGATATCTATGGTTTTGAAAAATTTTGGGAACTTTTTAGTGACTCTCTTAAGTAAATATGTACGTAAGGAGAGGCTGGGCGGTTTCTAATTTTGAACTATGCAGTGGAAAGTTCTGAAAAATAAGATTGTAATCTTTAATACAGCAGAAATAAAACAATAGATTTTGATACATGAAGTATTTTGGATTAAATGTTTTAAAGTTTATATATATCTCAATAGTAAAATGGTGGAAGTTCATCACTTCTATGAAGCTATACAATGTACGTAAACTGACACGCACTCGTTTGATATTTATAAATTGGTATGTATAAATATCACACACATAGATTACTTTAAATAGATCGGTACATAAGCCTGCATCAAATTTACAGGCCATATTAAGTAATCAAATTGTCTTCAAAGTGTTGTTCAATTGCTATTTCGACATGAACAATGGCGGTTTTTCGTAAAACAATAGGCTAGTAAATAACGTTGATCGCTCAGCGATATGGAACGAGATTTCAGAACGGAACAATTTGTGTTGGTACACCTACATGCTGCCCACATTATTGACGGTACATTTTTAAGATTAGTTTTGACAGAATACAAAATGACCCCCATTAACGGCGATTGATAGGTGTGTCTAAATAGTTGCTTAATTGTAATGTATATATAACGAGAGTGGCGCCGGACGGTTTAATCTTTTTGCTCGTTATTGCAGCATCCGCAGGATAACTCAACATGTCCGCCTACGAGTTTCTTAAGCTATACGATAATTTCTACGTCCAAGTTCTGAATACCGATCTTGTATATATTATGTGTTTTTAATGCACGTATATTGCTGGTGAGTTTGTTGCTCCGCTTCTTCTCCTTTAACAATAACTAAAATTGCTTTGGAAGCGTAAAATCATGACTTTCAATCAGTAATCTCTAAGATTCCATTTTAAAACATTCATTTTCATGTGGCTTTAAGCAGTCGATGTATATTTGAAATTATAATATTTTGCATTTATTTTGTTTTTTTTAATGACTTGTATCATATGTATATCCACATACACGAATGTACAGAACCAGTTTATGTAGGCAAATATTGTTCCGATTCTTCTTCTTCTTCAGCCAATCTCAGTCCACTGCTGGACGTAGGCCTCCCCAAGTACGCGCCACATATCCCGGTCTCCCGTCTTCCTCATCCAGCCCCTGCCGGCGATCTTACGCAGATCGTCAGTCCACCGGGCTGGCTGGCGTCCTACACTACGTTTGCCGAGACGTGGTCTCCACTTCAGGACTCGTTTGCTCCGTCGGCCGTCGGTCCTGCGACTGACGTGACCGGCCCACTGCCACTTCAACTTGCTAATTTTGCGAGCTATGTCGGTTACCTTCGTTCTCTTACGGATGTCCTCATTTCTGATTTTATCCATAAGAGAAACACCTAACATAGTTCGCTCCATAGCCCGTTGAGCGACTTCGAAAACTTACCGAATGCTGCCCAACCTAACTGGATCCTCCCATTGGCTTCCCTCTCGAAGCCGTCTGCCTACCTGGATCTTTTGTCCAAGATATTATTTATTGTTCCGATTACGTGGGTTCAATCCTTGCGGGAAAGCACGGACAGTTTAGGCAATTTTCTGACCTTTTATGTCCATGTTGTTACTATTATCATTTACTATTTTGTTGAGGGAAAACATTTGTGAAATTTGCAAACCGTCTCGAACAAGTGTGGCAGGTATTACTGAGGGACCTGAGCCCAGCAGTGGGACTTTTGTGGGCTTATAATATTATAATTAACCTTCGAGATCGTTTTACATTATTTGCTATTATGTTCGGGTGCTTGCAGATATGGCTTAAGATTTAAATAGAAAGGCATGAGTTGGCTGACCCAAACAGGTTCCTGTTGCATGTAAGCTCCACGCCTACATATTTGCGATCCTCCTGACCCCACGCGTAACCCTCGCTGACTCATTTTCCACCACTATGGCCACTATTTACGTTGATACTTTCCGCGCAACGACTTTGCTTTTAGAGTTGTAACCTATTTTGGATTAAAAGACGAAATTTTCTCTTGTTATTTTTTATGTACAAACGAATATTTTTATTTATAAATGCTAATTGATTTATACACTCATTATTTCTTTGAGTTAAATATTTTATTTACTTTTTCGAACTTTATCGCCAAATAATTATTTTATCAGTTCGGGTTCTGTGGCCCAATGACAAAAATGAAACTTTCATATATTCCTTCTGTCAGTAGTATATCTTAATAACTCCTCTATGTATAAAATTGGGACAGAAGTATAAGTATTCGAAACCCCACTACACAATGTTGTACTTAGTTGTATTGAACTCGTGAAAAAATAAAAATCAGGGGTGGCCGTTATCATGAGTCACAGATAAATAAATGAAATTTCAGTGTGTTGATGTTTTATTTGACTTAAATGGTGAAATGTTCGCCTTCAATGTGGTACAAAAATTGTCTTATGTATTTTCAGCATTTTCGCGTATCTTAAACGAGAGTAGCAGTAGGTAGGTAGAGGTTCCCATCCATTGCGTGGTTCTCTTAAATATGAGTTGCTTTAGGTCCCGTAGCTAAATACAAAACCTGTGGATATTCGTCATCTCTACAGAAGTTTTTATTGTGCGTCTGTTAGTAAAGATACTTGGACAATTTATATCCTATAAATGTCAAGTTGCATTTGCTTGTTTGTTTGAAGTAACAAACTCTTGCAATATTTAACATCCTTTACAAAGTAACTCGTATAATTTCTTTGATAACATCTCTTTTGTCATATAATAAAACAACAAGTGAGTTTTTGTAGATTGTAATTTAACAAGAACAATGCATCATTCAGCAGCGCTGAATCAACAAATAGAGTCGCGTGCTCATGTGATTCATTTGCGACTTTGGGTCAGTAAACGTGAAGTGGGTGGAAGATTGCTTCGAGCATGACCAATGTGCAATGTAACCAACTAGCTGCCTCCTGTTGTTTTACTCGCCTTGAGTTTAAATTAATATTTATAACTACAACAGCTGCCTTCCTCTCCAACTTGCAACCGTACTTCTGCAGTTTTCCGCATTGTGGTTAACAATTGTGGCTACTGCCTTGATTATTTGGGTTCTACGTGATGTCATATACCCTAATTATTTCCTGAATAAACGAGTTATTTAATGCTAAAAGATTTTTGCAAATTGTAGCAGTAGTCTGAAGGCCTCTAGAAAATGTATCTGAATTAAGCGTGATACCACTGCATAAAGATAAATTCGCTAATAAAGGACAGATCCGACAAGGGCCGAGCTATGCCCATGATTCTGTACTTTGTAGCAATATTGCATTCAAATTGGAAGATACGATCCTTATTACAATGTAAGCGGCGTTGGTGAGCTAGCGCCGCATTCTTCCATGATTGTTGTAGTCTTTTTCTCGAAGCATTCGGTATTTCTATATGAGGAGAGCAAGAATCGAGACACGCTCCATTGCGTCGCCATCTTCGTTTCGTGTTTATGTTACACACGTGTCAAGTCACGATGCTATGAGAAAGTAAAACATTTTTTCTTTCCTTTTGGTTAATTGATTTTTATTGAGTTATTAAAGTATTAATTCAATACACACATAAACTGACACATAATCGCATTGAGTTTTTTTGTTGGCTGCGTTTGTACCTGTGTAATATTTATCGTAACTTTCATTTTGTACATTTTTAAGACATGATGCCCAACAAGGCAAAATGATTTCTCGGATTAAGCAGTACCAGTTGGGTAGCTTTCAGCTGAACTTTTCTCCCCGCTACTTGTCTGTGCCAATTTCATCATACACTTATAAATTACCAGCGATAAAATGAATCGCTTGCAAAACTTATGTGATGGCGATAAGTTACTATTGATATGTGCGATGACGACCGTGGCATTGGAAAAATCCGTAAAAATGCAAATCAGCAGTAATTAAATTGTCGGCAGATTATTTTTTAAGACTTAAAGAAAGAAAGAAAGAAGAAAGAAAAACTTTATTCGACTTATGTTAGTGGTTACGGAATGATAAACTTACCTATCGCAGTGCACTTTTGTAAAGTTTGAAAATTTTTAAACAATTTTACATGATGATAATTTCATACCATATATACGTTCAGTTGCTGGGTTTGGGTTTCCCCATAGATTAAAAGGCCGGGCGGTATACCTACACCGCACGGTCCTTAAATCTATAATACTACCCATGTACCACATACGTATGACGAGTGCCTACGGACGCGTACCTTATTCTTCCTGTCTATGTAGTACAAGATAGATTAGCAGGCTTAAGCGAATCGGTAATCTCGATATTTGGGTTACATCAGGATTATATAGAAATGGGCGAGCCTAGCAGTGGGTTTATGCTTTGATATTATTACATTATAATCTATGATGCTTTCCTCTATAGTTATAACGTAGTAATTGTAACAAAAACTGCAGTAGCGGTGTATTGGTGCATGATGAACCAACATCGTTCGAATTGAAAGAGTGCATAGCCACAAAGCTATCACGACATTCTATATACTTATAATTGATAGACTACGATTCTAGACGTTAAACAAAAAGATATTCAACTCAAAGATAAAACGCCCAAGCATATCACAAGTTTATGACAGCTATTTTTAAACATTCAGAGTAAGCAAGTAAACTTGCCTCTTTGATGTTTCCTTTCGCTTGGCTCTGTTGCTTGTCATTTATGTTTGAGCCACGCCTTTTTGATCATGTCAAAGATGATTTCCATGTTTGCTTTTACCTTTTGATTTCATCCTATTGAGTGCAAACATTTTACACATTAAATGTTTTGATAGAATATTGTTTTTTTTTTCATGTTAATGAATTAAATTTTTTTCTTTTTTTGCTAATAGCTTTGTTTTAAATTAATTAAAGCTGGTCTCTGAAACGCCTACTGATGAGCTCGGGTCTAGCCATTCTAAGTAGATGGACTATAAACGTCGTTACGCTTCTCTAAAGTAGTTTGATAGTTTTTAGTTTAGCACATTTGTAATATCACTAATCTCGACGTGTAGATTTCATTGCGACGGTTTCCTTCGCCTTCAGTGCTCTTTAATTATATTAATATACACGCATTAAGATAGAACCCACGTCGTTAGAATAAGACACGTATGCCTTACTTACTAAGCTATCATGATTTAGCGAAGATGTTGAAATAACTTTGTTACTACTTAGTAACGCATGATATGTGAGTCATTCTTTAAGCATCGCTGCTAAAAGATTGAAACGTCGGAATTAAAAAGAATAATCAAATTAAACACCTGCTGCATAATTTGTTAATAAATATTTTTAATAATCCAGCTGCGAAACTAAGGAGTAGTATTTATTTTAAAAGAATTCCAAGTTGAACCAATTAAATCATATTTTAATTGTATACTTAATGCATGGTCTGATTCGTTTCAACTTGAACTTCTCAGTTCAGAAACAAGGCGTTCTTATACTTATATATTGATATTTCAGCTCATTCATAGCGTATAATTTTATGATTTTGTATATTCTAGAACGCGTGGGCTATGAGCATACAAACGTATACATACGTTCTGTCAGTTATACACCGGCCATAATATTATGTCGGTGGTAAACGACAGTTCTCGCGAAACATCCAGGAATAGCCCGATCCCCACACTGAAAAGCTTCGTTAAATCTGTCGCTGAATGTACCAATGCACATCGCTGCTGGAGTCACTGATGCTATTTTACTTTTGAAACTGCATTTTTGTGCATTCACCAACAAACTCTGTAAATACTATATCCATTTGTATGTATATTTATGTGATGTGTGACGGAAGAGACTTTCTTTTGTAATAATATCGTTTCGAAATGTATCGTCTTACCGTGTTTCCCTTTCTATCTGACTTTCCATTTGATTTTATTAAATCATATCATGCAATTTAGTACGGTGAAGTCGCGAATTGAAATTGAATTTAATTACGCGCCTTCACCGTCGCTGTCAGTCTGACATAACGACTCTACAAGGATCCATTTTTTACGCAACACTAAAGTTCTTGGGAAAAACTTGTGCTTGTAGCCGACCAATACACTTTAAATAAGCGTGGCAGATACAAAGTCCGTTCTCCTGAAGTGAGGAGATTTAACCAACTTGGGACATTGATAGGCTCCTATTATACTATCCTCGTAGTGTTCTATCGAAACGCTTTCGATCTGTTCTGGGTCAAATATATGGGTCTATTATTTTTTATTTCCAAATAAGGTGTAGTTTCCGAAATTCATTAGGTAGTCGTCTTTTAACTTTGAGACTTAAACGTTGACGTCATTGCATGTATGTATAAGCAACCGTTTCCTTTCACAAACAATATGTTCTACGATTTCAATTTAAATTGACCTAGTAAAAACAATGTTTGGTATTGTTTGTTACGATTTCACTTAGCCTCGGCCTCTAAGCATGCACAAGGCGTTATGTGCCTTCATGTAGTACAAGGATACAAATATTTACGAGCCGAAATATTATTATTTTTAACAATAATTAAGATTACATAAATTATTGCAATTATTATCTAACTGTTGTTATATTTTAACTGAGTTTGTTAGACTTTTAAAGTCAGTTAAAGTTGTATGTTCGTATTCTTCTTTTTCAGTGTCAAGTACATATAACAATAAAAATGTACATCAAAACATCACATTCCAAGAAGTTTTCATGAAATTCGGTATAGTTTTTAGCCTTAGAAATCTTTAATTTTCTGTTGATTGTACTTGTGTTGAAAAATAGAAATGCTTTGCTCCTCATAGTTTTTGAATTAGTGTATGTAGATGTTTTCAAATCGGCTTATGTTATGTTTTTAACGATAATCTGAAAATTTATGCAACTTAGAACGTGCGATTTCAAACGCTTTGTTATTTATGTCAAGCTGTGGTATATACAGGATACTGCGACATAAGTGGGCAAATATTGGCCTTCTGTTTGATCTCGACTACGATCACATCCGTTGCAAATTGCAATGCTTCCCGTGCTCGAGTAACAAAGCAACGTGACTTGCCTAGATTTGCAGATTAATGCTATCTTTATAGTTAGGCATGGTTTCTAACTTATGGTTGCGAGAAGTACTGTAATTTTTAAATTTATTCTCTAATGCTGATTCAAGACGGATCAAGCTAATTGAATCAATTTGGTCAAGGCGCAGAACTGAGAGGAAAAGTCTATATTCAATAGCATTGAATGATTCAAGTTTATGTTTATATCGATCACTTTCATTTATCCAAATTGAATCCAAAATATATTTATAATATTTGTACCATATTGCTATCATTAGAAACATATGTAAATTTAAATTGTGTTTTGTTAAATTTAATTTTATACATAATTATATAACATTGAAACATTAATAAAAATAATTAAAACAAAATAAATATTGAAATAAGAATAGTATTTACCTACTATATATATATATATATATATATATATATATATATATATATATATATATATATATAAATTACGTGTCACAGTGTTTGACGGCGATTAACTCCGAAACTACTAAAACGATTTTGATGTTTTTTTATTTTGTTGAATTTGTTTCAACTTAGAACATATGATAGGGTTCATTTTAATTTATAATATTTTTTACTGAGCCCAAGCAACGCGTGGTTGGGTCAGCTAGTATAATATAAGTTTCAAAAAATTCGGCAGAATCGGCAGAAAATGTAATCATTTTTAAAATAACACCACCTATTTTTATAGCTACCATGTTTTTATGCAATTAATTATTTGAGTTGAAAAACGGAAGTGAACCGTTAGCCATATCGGCTTTAGAGAAAAATTCTCTTAAGTACATTAAACTCCAAATAAGGTATAATAGGCTGATTAATTTAAGAAGCGGGTGATAAACTGGCGAATAAGTTCGCGTACTTATTGTTCGACGATCTTAACTTATGAAAGTTCCATGCTTAACGTAACACACGGTTGAAAAGGGTCGTCGAGAAACAAGTCTACGTATTTGCTCGAACGTTTGTCACTCGTTTTACATACGTGCAATTCAGAAGTGCATGATCTTCGTTTCATACGGTTTATTAACTTCTTCGAAACTTTCGTTTAGCGTAATATTTGGTTCTGTATTCTGCAAAAATTCTGTCATTTTTCGTGAAAAAACTTTCTTCATATAAGAGCTTACAAAAATAAACTAACATTTATTTAAATAATAGTGTAGGTTTATACTAATATAAAATAATATACCTATATATTATTGGAATATTAGTCATGTTGAACAATGTGTATGATGATAAGTGCATAATTATCACGATATGCTTCATTTGGTAAAAGAAAACGGTTCATTGAATATTTTAATAATAACAATCAGAAGGTATGATTGGATCACGTCGTAAAATATTTACAGTAGGTATTTAATTTATATGCTTTTATTTCTGAACATGATCTTGCGTTAATATTAGGCCTTAAAAGTAAGTAATAAAATTATTAACTGCTACTCTATGCAAACTCGCATACAGGGGCTATCTTAACCATATTGGACCAGGGTGCGAAAATCAGCACGCGGTTACCTTGTCAGTATTAAAAAATTAAATCATTAAAACGATGTAGTCAATTTTCAGTAGGCGATTTTTTTGTGATCTAGTTGAGAGATTGTATAAGTAATTTTCAAAGTTAGCAGATTAGGCACGGTATGTTTTATGAAGTACTAGGTCTGTGCGCCCTAGTGCCATACTACCCCGTATTCCGAGTTGTTGAGATTAGATTTTGAACACTAAATAAACAAATATGATTAATGTAATAATTATTTAAGAAGCTGGCTTTTTTCAAGATGAATGTCGTACCAAATGTTCTAAATCTTGCAAATCTGTATTGGATTGTTAATTGCAGCATGTGTAAACATGCCCGTATGGATAGCCGGCGCCGGCGGCTTGGCGCGTCGCTGAGTCACACAATCACGATGTGGGCCGCCGCGGGGCATTGTGCGCAGTGCCATGCCAGGCTGTGGGGCGCTGCATGCATTGTATGAATTGTATGTAAAGGAGGCGGACGAACACAGAACGCCATGCCGACGCTCAAACCTATACCGGGTGAAAGCGTAGCCCATCGCCTATATGCCACTAAAAACTTTAATACACCAAGCAAAATTTTATAGCTTCCATCAATATATTAAACATTTCTGCAACTATTATATTCTCATGTTCGAATTACGATATCAGCTTTTAACTTCATGTGACTTCTTTAAATTGTTTAAGTAAAATGTCAATGAATTAAACATAATAACATAACTTCAATCGAGATGGTCGCAACGTGTATTCATGCTATGATAATCTTAAGTAAACAAGTTAGATACTTAAATGCACCTTTATACATATCGTTTCGAATCTTCGTTTTATTGCACCATTCAAAAAATATATAATATCATTGCAAATTTATATACTAATAGCACAAAAGAAAACGATATTTTAAACACAAACGGGCAGTTGTTTGTTTATCAAATAGCCTGTCTTTCTTCACGAACTGTGCCATGATGAAGAGACCACCGATTCACGAAACGATAACTTTTACCATTCGTGAGTGGAATACTTAACTTCAGTGAATCATTCTATTGATAGCGTTGTTTTAAAACATATCGTGTTTGTTAATGTTTTTTGTCATTAAGATAACTAATCAGACTAGAGACTAGAACTTTCTTCGATGCTTTGCTCGTGTTATTTTTGATTTTATTACACGTTCATACTCGGGCTTTATACATATACATAAACCCAAGTACCTACCCATATATGTACGAACTTTCATGACAATCAGTTCACATCCAAGATCGTGAAGTAGGGAGAAGTAAACTTATGAAAAAATAAAACAGGAGGCGACCTAAAGCGGCCGTTTTCGCAGATACGTATTAATAATATGACAAGTATCAAAATAAAGTGGACCGTTATGCTATGTCCTTACCCTTACCAGTATATTTAGACATGTGTCCTAAGTCATCCTCCAAATGTGGCAGTTTTAAGCCCCCAGATATACATACATGATTTTTTCACTATAGATATTTGCGAGTTTCTTACACGATTACATCATAACTTAAATTGGAATTTTAATACTAATATCTCTATTGATCTACTAGTAATGTCTAAAATTTGGGTAATATTTCTATCGTCTTTAGAAATGTAAATATTCAGTAAATATTAATTCACATAAAACGATGTGCAAGTTATTATAATAACTTAGTCATTTAGGCGTTAGGTAATGCCTTTTATTAGTGAATCGTGATGTTGAATTTGTTTGTTTCGCCAATATATACGTACGGCGGCCGTCGTAAGTTTTTAATTCGCCCATTTCTAATGGCCGGTACAAAATTGATAAGCGCGGTGAGCATAAAATAGCATTATAATACCCTTGACCCGGCGTGGGAGAGACACACGAGTGTATTTTTAACCGGCCCGTTCATTCCTCCCTACAAGATGGCAATCTTGCAAGGCCTGCTTATTGCGGATTTACATATTATGTGAATGGTATACTACCATGCAAATTGATAGGGACCTGAAACTACTTTGGCGGAAAAACGGAATCGCTATAATATTATAAATTTCGCCCATCGTTCGTATCTGTCTGTTATTACCATGTTTCTCAAAATTTTTTGAGCGTCAGGCGTAATTCTATACATAAGGTTATTGTAAAAATGGTAAAAAATTAAAAACTAATAATATGTAAGGGCGAATTTAAAAAAAAATGGCAGTGGCAGTGTATTGGGAATCGTGATACACGTATTCAATAATCACAACGATATTTCTTAGTGAATTTGTTCTTTTAAGTTATTTGACGGTGATATATTCCCTTTAGGGCTGATATTTCAATCACCAGATAACAGTTATTCAAAGGATAAAATAAAACATAAGTAAATTAAAAATGACAGTTATAGGAAAAATTATCTATAATATTATAAAATTCTAAAAATGCCGTATCTGTACATTGAAGCTATTTAAAAAAAAAAACTGGCATACACTATATAAACGATGGACAACACGATGTATTTTTTTTAGATTTCTTGTCTGTTTGTTCGAGATTCACGTAAAACCTACTACACCGATTTCGATGCGGTTTTCGGTGATCGACAGCAAATTCTTAGACAAAATCTGCGCTACTTTTTATCCTGGGAAGCCCGTGGAAATTTTTATGGGAATTATTTAAAATGGCCAGACTAACAAAAATGAATTTCAATGTGATTTTTTTACTGATCGATAGAAAATTTTATGTAATTAAATGTGTGATATTTTCTTCCCAGGTGCAAGTTTTGTAATTGTTCGGGTGCATAAAAATTTGCTTATTCCGACACTATTTTCACTAAAACGATAGATAGCTGCGGTACTTTAACCGGGAATGCCGCAGGAAGTCAAGCGTGGACAAAGTCGCGGGCATATCCTAGTTATATATATAATTGTGCAATTGTTTCATTTACAATTTAATTGATACAACTTTTATATAATTAACGAAAAATCTCCCTTTCACCGTTGAACTATGGGGTGCAAAATTTTAAGAAAATTGAAGGAAGTTGAACAAGATTCGTTATGTATTTTTTAGATATAGGTATTTTCGATTAATTCCTTGTTTAGGATTCCCTAGCAAAATTGCAAATACACTGATTGCACGTTCGTCCTCTCTATACAACTCTTCATTGCGCACGGTGCCACACGCACTTGGTTGGCTTATTTCATACGTATTGCGTTTGATAACAAAAAACAGAAGAACAATACAGAAATAATATTTGCGAATAAATACTGACATTCGAATATGTAACTACTTCGTTACAATTCATGCGCTGTTTGCTCAGCTGCAAATGTTTCGTGTTGTCTGTTTGTTAACAATGGCGGAATATTAATCCTTAAAGAATAATTTACGAATGATGACTAAGTTGTGTATCATACTACACTGTAAATAGCAATTTGTACAATAAGGAAAATATTTTTACCAGGAATTAGCCGAATTGATCACTAGACGCTTGCATCTATTTCGGGCTTGTTTGTTAAGTCTTGCGAGTGGTTCTTATACATCAACAAAATGACTTCAATCAACTGGCTCGGTGTTTGTTTACATTACGTGTTAACTTTTAACTCTTACGTGATACAGGAATTAAATTTTAATGCACGTGTCGTAGTATTTCTGTAGAAAACATTAACATCTTCATCGATCGCGCGTTTATTGTTCCTATTCGTTTAGTAGATTTAATTCTGGGTTTCTAAAGTCGACCGCAGACAAGGATCACACGATTTACGAACGTAACATTTACGTGGCGATAAGGACTAAAGAAATAAATGTAGAAGTCTAACCTTCGGTCAATTTAAATATAATTTTACGACTGAAGCGTTTCAATGTTAACTTTATGGTTTTACATATTTTGTGCCAAAATATTACGATTCATGTGTAGCATCACAATATATATAAAGCTGTTGTATGACCCTACTTTACAATTAATTATTTATTATCAATTCGTTTGTAAATTACCTAAATCATCAACTATTTCATAGCAGCGTGTAAGCCGCAAGCCAAATGGAAGACGTAAAACATAAATAACTATTTACTAACCAAGCCCTTTAGGTCTGCGAGACTCAAAGCGTGTGTTGGCGTCCAAAACGAGAACACGTGCTTCCTATCTACATTAAGTATAAAGTTGTAATCGAAGGAGAAAAATTATAGCGTCTCATACTTATCTCACGCCTTTGCCTGCGACTACGAGTGCACGGAGTAGAGTTCCTATATATTCAATGCAAACCACTTAAAAATAGATTAAAAATACACCTGTCGCGTTGACTCGATGAACGTAGGATATACCTGCCATATTATATGCACATTCGGAAATTGCAATGATTGCGTCGCATACATACAGGGCAGGTTGAGCAGGTGGGGTAGATAAAGTTAGGTGAAAATGCATTACGCCAGCACCAACTGATATCGATTTTGCAATTACCGTACTAGGGCTACTTCTTCCATCTTTCGGTTACAGTTTTATGATACTTTATTAAGCTAAAATTTGTTGTTTTACGAATTACTGTCTACTTTTGAATGGTCCATTTTTGTTACCACAGAGATTTACGCCGCTGATATTATAATAGACTTTATCCGTGACCGAGAACTACATTACCTTATCTTTTTCCTTTCTTTGCAATACCAATACAAATATACCGTAAATATCTAATTGAACCGTGAAATGTCAACCCTAATCACATGTTATCCCTTTATCGTCGACGCTAGGAACCCGGCTCATCCCCACTTTGCACTGGCAACACCGGGTCCCGCCCTCGCAAATATTTGCCATTGCCGGTTTACAAGGTATTTGCATTAGCACCTACTGGACTGGTCGCTTGTAGCGTTTATTGAACTGCATTTACTTTATCAATATTCTCATAGTTATCAGATGTATTTGTGTCCCCTTCACTCGGCCTACGTGCACTGGTTCGACACTTCATTGAAACTATTCAAGTCAATAAGTTTTACCTCCTTTAACCATATGATTCTGATAGTTTTATGTTAGAAAAAATATTATTCTTCCATGGTTTTATTTATAGATATTTCTCATCACGTGAGTAACTTACAATCAGATGGCATCAGTAACGTAATTGACCGGAAAAATTATAGGGTTTGTTGTTCATTTAAGTATATATTTTCTCTTATGTTGTTTACATTATTGTGTAAAGAAACACAAAATACTGTAATTTAATCTAACGGAATGAGCTAATCTCAATCATTTTGGAATTTATGTAACTACGGTAAAATATGTCAGGCAAGAAATTTTTGTCGTTATAGTTAAAGCTATTATTTAATCATGAAATTTTAGAATGTATGCCCAATAGACACAAGAAGTTTAATTAATTAGATTTTCTTCATCTGTGCAGAGGAGAGGTCGGCGTCCGCGTACAGACAGCTGCCGTGGCGCTCGTGATTAGACATTCGTGCAATTTACACTGAATCGATCTTGTTGCGTGAGCTCTTCGAATCTGATTCACCGCTTTCCGATTGGCGCTGTGAGAGAACACTGCGAATTCATGATCGTTTTACCAAAAATTGCATAGTCAAGTGAATTTTTGGATTAATCTCCGCGAGCTGCGCAATGTAAAATGTTGGACCATTTCCGCGGCTGGGATCATTGACACTTGGCGAGTGGCAGAACGCGAACGACGTTATACAGCACTGTTATTTTATCTGGTTGTTAACCTGTATTAGAAATAAAACTTAGATTATATACCAGCAATTTCATCAGGAAATTACGTTCTATTTGGTTCTAAATGGATATAAAAGTTATTAGTGTAATTTCATTACTGTTCCCCTGTAATTGCAAAAGTTCTGTTTTCAAGTTCTAATGGTACGTAGCAGATAGAATAGAAAATGCAATAATCTATATAGATAACAATGAGTAACTACAAGTTTCTTACAATTCAAGTAAGCTGATAATTCACTAGATAGGAAACATAAAACGCAATACATGTTCCATTGCTATCTCAGATAAATAATTACTTTTCGTCATCCATTCAGTTATATTTGGATTACATTTGCCGTAAGATTAAGGATGTTGGAAATCACTTTGAATGGACTTAATAACTCATTTTATACAGTAACTTTTTGTATACTAACCAACAGTTAACTGAATTTTTTGATTTTATTGAATGTGATTTTAAAATTGGTTTGTAGTATTTTGCTACATTTTATCATTGCTGCTGCTTAAAATGGCCGAAACTGAAATGACGAAATAGATTAAAATAGAAAAATTGTCGGCGTGTGTGCAGTTCACACGCAGTAAAAGTGAAACAAAATGTGGCAAGGGGTAGGAGGGATTCTAAGTTTCGCGACGTCGGCGGCAAATGAAAGTTGCACTGGTGGATACCCTTTAAAAATCCTTTAAATATTGTTTCTATTTCTTTTATATCTATTATTCAATGTTAGATATATTAGTTTGGGGAAAAAGTTTCTTCGCATTTTATATAAAAATTCAAAAGATTTTTTTATAAAGTTTATTTACATTTGACTAAAGTGTGTAGGTGCCATTTTGTTGGATAACTTTTTACCATTTTGTAGGTAGGGACGTGATCCCATTGCTATAAAAATTTTGCGGCTTCTGATCAAAAAACTGCGACAAGTGGTTTTGGCAGTCCTCTCGTGATGTTAACCTGACACTGCCTTAGGAATTCTGCAGAGACCGAAACAGGTGAAAATCTGAAGGTGCAAGGCCAGGACTATACGGCGGATGCATTAACACCTCCCAGCCAAACTCTCGTAATTTTTGCTGAGTGGCTAAAGATGTGTGAGGTCTAGCGCTATCATGGTGAAAAACCACACCCCTTCTGTTGATTAATTCCGGCCGCTTTCTCTCAATTTTTTGCTTTAATCTCATCAGTTGTTCGCAGTACAGTTCAGAATCGATGGTCCTGCCTGCCGCTAACAGCTCATAATGAATAATGCCATTCCAATTCCACCATACACACAGCATCACTTTGTTGCGAGTTTACCCGGGTTTCGCCACAGTCTGTGAAGCCTGACCGGCCTTTGACCACAATCTTTTTCGCACGTTCTTGTCGTACGTGATCCATTCTTCATCACCAGTTATCAGCTTCTTCAAAAATGGTTCGGTTACATTACGTCGTAATAAAGAATCACAAATGAGTACACGGTTCATTAGGTTTCTTTCAGTGAGCTCATGAGGCACCCAAATATCGAGCTTTTTTGTGTACCCAGCTTTTTTCAAATGCGCCAAAACCATTTTGTGGTCAATTCCCAGTTCTCCAGCTACATAGTAACTACTAATATGACGATCATGCTCCACTTTTTCAAAAATGGCATAAATTTTGTCCGTAACAGGGCGACCAGAGCGACGTGCATCTTTGAAATCAAAATTTCCGGATTGAAAATGCTTAAACCAAATTTGCGCTACTCTCACAGATACTGCATTAGGTCTAATAAACATCACAATTTTTTTTCACGGCTTGTGTTGCATTTTTACCTATTTTGTAGTAAAATTTTAAAATGTATCGAATTTCTTCATTAGATTCACTCATTTTAACAATAAGAAAACAAATGAAAATCACACATTTTCCTAATTTGAATTTGGAATTGTCTTCTTTAAAATTAAAACTTTTTAATGATACCAAAATCAGCCAGATACAAATGGTATAGCTAAAGAGATCTTATTACAAGTTCATACATACTATATGCGAAAAGACTTTTTCCCCAACCTATTAGTATGATTAATAATCAGATCTACTTCATTAGTTTTAAGCAAAAAGTCCAATAGGACTTGATAATGTTATAATAATTCAATAGGTTATGGTTAATTGCTTCCCTTGACGTAATACTGCAAACGAGTTCAACTTGAAATATTCACATACTCATTATAACCTTTCGTCTGTTTGTTTCGGGCTTTATTTTATTGTCATACATTGCGTCAGTTTCACTGGGCCTACATAAATTTGATGTCGTTTCCCGGAACTTTGAATTCAACAATTGGCACAGTTCTCATCTTTCACAATTTATGTTCATACCGCTGCAACTGGAATTGAGGTCGCTATGTGTGTGTGAATGCTGCAGTTTCACGATTCGGATTTCCCATTTGGGCTTAGTGGATTTACATTCAAAAGTTCAGTTGTCATACTTTCACATCGAGATCAGGTCGATTATCGCTGATGCTATATTTCTTTGTAATTTTTATGTTATTAAATGTCGTACCGGTAGTAGGTATATTTCTGTTTTCGTAGAAATTGTGTTTTTTTTTCATTCAATACATGTTTTAGGTAATTCTCAATTGAGTACCAGAAAATAATAAAAAACCATTCTTATTTTGACGTAGATAATGAGACATGTGTAGTTCGTGTACGTAAGCATATTATTTCAGTTAGGAATGTTAAGAACGAAAATATCTAAACGTGAAAGGCGATTTAGATTCCTTTCTAAACCAACTTTAGAAGCAAAGTTCGACAGGCAGCAGCGATTAACGAAACCTGCGTCAATATAGCATTGGAGAATGCCAATTTTAATTAGAAGTATCTCAGTGTTGCATGTAGTGAACACGCCTGCGTATACTACACATAAACTAACGAGTATAGAACGTTCCGAACAGTATTTGCTCCATCGGAAACCAATTACCGGTCAACTGATGAACGACAGAGCGAAAGTTCTCCTCTATTTAATTACACTTGGCTGCTCGCTTGCGTACCAACAATTATAACATTTTCTACAATATTACGATCTTTATAATTGAAACATAAGAATAGCCTTATACGATTTTTTTATTATATGATTGTATCTACTAAATGCCGCTAATAAGAGTCTCTGCTGCAAGTAAAAAATTTATTCTTTGTATCACAAATTAGATCACCATTAAATAAGCAGACCCATATTAGGTTTCAATAAAATGCTCTGAAAGTATTCGATGGAAAGCTATTAGCGGGAAGTGGGTGATGTTTGTTGTCTTTCGCGACTGCCGGGGCCAATTCGGCTTTGTGGACAGGCTGCTCGGCTGGCAAGATTTAGCTCTAAGTAGTACTGTCAACTTTGTTTTCCTACGATAATGCGTTTGTAAATATCCTCCCTCCCCCATTGCTTTCACGCTTGAGTTCTTCATTTAAGTATAGATTTAATTAACGCTATTTTTCGAGTGGTTTATGATTACGATAATATTGAATCCTTGTGTTGATATGGATTTTGCAGTTGCTGATATCCTTTGCAAGCCATAATACAGTGTGTCACGTTTTAAAATAAGCTCTTGAGAGGCGTTGTAATATTATGAATGTGATGTAATTGTGTGCATGTATCTGATTTTAGGTACAGTTAGACCGCAGCCTCGGTGTTGTGTTGGGTTTGGATCCCGGTTGCGCAATGTCCGCGCATACCGCAACTGGCACGCGCGTTTTTCATGTCTCGTTTAGATTGATGGCATTCAATAATTTGATTAAAATATTCTATAGTAACGGTATTTCGATTTACAAGATAGACGCAACAAAACAATCTACGCAGTAATGCTTAAATGGCTACATTCGTCTCTGTAAAGGGTACTTTTCTCCTCAATCGATAGTTTCGAGTCTATCTGTGCGCGTCTTGCAGACAGGTACAAGATAATGTCTAATAGAGCCAGAGGTTTTATTTAAAACCTTATTTCTTGGATAATAAAGACCTTTGTGGTTGAATATCTCTAGCTTAGCTGAATCGGTTGGTGGAGGATGCTCATCTATTTACTCGTATACTATTATAATCTTATTATTCTTAAATATAGTCCTATTAAAATCTCTTGCACGAAGTCGTGGTAGCTCAATGGATAAGCCGAACAAATCTCATTCTCGTGACGTATGATCTTTCATAATATGTAAGGAAATTTAGACTTCGAGATCTAAAATCAGGTAATCCGCCTCGGAAAATCGAACGAGTATACCGCCTGTTCACTTAAAATGGGGAGACTCGTGCCCAGCAGTGGGTCGCTTATGCGTTGATTATTATTATTTATACTTTTTTTTTATTTATTTTTTATTGCATGAGTTCAGCAGATAGGCAGACGGCCCACTTGATGGAAAGCGGTTACCATCGCCTATGGACATTTGCAACACCAAAGGTGCTACAAATGCGCTGCTGCTCTCTTAAGGGAGACTGGAACCTGGCCACTAAGGCGGGAACACAACTCAAGGTTGTTATGGCGGCATACTCTAGACCAGGGGTGGCAGCCATCCAGTCGGGCAAATGCCCTACCACCTGGCTGTGGGTTGTTTAGTCTCCTCTTACGACAGACCGCCGGGCCACAGGAAATTGTATTCTTTCTCCGTTCCTGCACGGATAAATTCAATTATTTCAACGAATTATTTTAATACCATTATTGTGACAACATTTAAAACCGTTGAAAATAATGATAAATTATTCAATAAACACTTCGGTATATTTAGCGGATATATTCAGGGGACAAGGAAATAATATTTTACTGTCTGGCGGGCGCAATACGCCGAGCCAGACGATCTCGCTGGAAAATTGCACTTGATTCACCCGTCCGCACCGCCTCTTCTGCCTCCTTCACTCCATGTTCGATTTCCGACCTAGCACGATTACCTACCTACCCTTCCATACCATTAATATGTATGAGAACGCAATCTGGTTCTGACTCGTTTCGAACAATGCAAAAGCAAAGTGCGGTTCGAATATAACTTTTAATTTAGGTGCTGTCTTTTGCATACGATTTGCATTCACAGGATGCAAATGCTTTTGCCGCAAGGTCGATAGGGTAGTTTGAAGCGGACGGCAGGTGCTTTGCGGTCATCACATCGTATCTTAGTATGCGCCGATGGGCCGTGATCCGTTTTTGCTTGGCATCATAGGGAACAATGGCCGACGCCGTACATTCCATCGGCATCACCGTTAGCTGCCGGCAATAATCGTCGCAATGATAAACTCCTCTATTGCTTGACGCAATCTAGTCTCTGACTGCGTGCTCTATATTATTCACATATCGCAATACATTTATCTGTTAAAAATTCATGTTCATTCAATGTTTTATTTTTCGCCAATTACAGCAAATTGTTTAGTTGATACTGGTTTTATCAGACTTTCATTTTTCTTTCGTGTTGTGTCAATTCTTTCAGAATATTTTTTTAAGCGTCATATTAAGATTAAAAATGGCTTTGAAGAAGCTTATTCCCATTTAACACTTGGCGTTTGAGATAAGTACGAGTATCATAATCAAAACTTTTAATAGATGACAAGAACATATTGAGACTCTTAAATTTACTTTGGATATATAAATCATTTTAAGTACTTTCTACGGAATTATATCGAAATAAGAGTCGACGGGGCGCGGTTGGCTCGGAGCCAGACCAAACAGGGTAAAAAGCAAGGGCGGCGGCGGCGTCGACCGCGCCCCGAAATAGCGAACAAAGTCAAGGCGTGCGCTCAGATGATGTTGCTGTAGGCGAATCGAAACACCAAGCAGGTCTGTTTCAATATATCCATCCATACATAGGGTATTACATGCTTTAATGCTTAATAGAACCGGCGGACACGCCCTGCCGGGCGAGGTGTGCCCTGCCAAGTGAACGCACTGTCGCACCGATGAAAGCGTCAGCTGCCTTATTTAGACTAATTTAATTATGATACACCATCGCATTGCTATAAAAACACAATGAATATGTTAAAAATGGGCTAACCGAGCTAAATGTATACACGCCACGGTTATATTAAATGTCTGCCACTCCTAATAAATAGCAGAACCACACGAGTCTAGTGTTGCTTTAAAAGTTTTATTAATTAATTTAATTGTATAATTCTCGTGTGAATTCGACATAGACAATTTGTATTTTAGGCAATAGCATAATAAGGGCATGTAATCACAATATTCTACAAGGCCAAGAGGTAAAATATAGTGTGTTGGTATGGTAGGTTCTGGATATTAGGACAGAATTTAGGCGCCCGTGTCGCGTACATAATGCGGCCTACTCACGTAGTCACACTATCGGGCACAATAGCGGTGTGGTGGACAGTAACTCATGGCCCAGAAGGCTTGAGACAGAACAAGGACATCCTCACATAGAATCGCCGCCTGTGGCAAATCGAAACATAAACATAGTTACACCATATCCGTCGGCCGCTATTCAGTATTGTACCGCAACAGATTGCACACAGAATGAACTTCGCAATACCTAAGTTAGCGCCAGATGGTAGCTGGCATTATTGTCTGAATTTAAAATGCAGCGGCCATTTACAATGTCCAATATAAATGTCACTAGACTCCCATATTGAAAGCTTTACGATCTTGAAGTATTAGAATAGTCTATTCTGTTCAGAATTTGTTAACCGGCCTTTTATTGGTATTAATAAAATTGTGGTTGTTATTTCTTGTATGTGCAGATGACTTGAAGGCGGTGACGAAGCGTCTGATCGTGCAGGCCAAGCGGCAAGGCTCTGCTGACAACATCTCCATTATTGTGGTCTTCTTAAAGGACCCGCGCGACATCGCCGCCGACAACAGCCCGCCCATGGATCTTGGGTAAAATATAATTTAACTGTTTTTTTTATAGCTGTAAATAAGCTGACGGCCCACCTGATACAAAGTGGTAACCGTCGCTTGTGGTTCTTTACAACACCAGCGGTGTGACCAACGTGTTGCTGGGTTTGAAAAAGAAAATTATGACATCCTTTTTGGAAAATGCATATAGCAATGCCATAGGAAAGCGTCAGCTGGGAACACATTTCCAACATCCAGGCTGCGCATAACAACCGTTGCGTACATGAGCGAAGAGTTTTACAGAAATGAGGATGAACAGCCGATGGCGAGCGGTGTGGTGCTGCAAGGAAGACAAAGACAACATTAATCAACCTTTTTAGTTAAAAAATATACACACAATTACATTTACGCCCATATCTTTTCGGTTATATTTTGAACATTATAAACATTCTTAGATATTCTCTTATTCAAATTCAAATTCAAAGTTTTTTATTCAAAATAAGTTCCACTGGAGAACACTTTTTGAAGGTCATATAAATATATAAGTTAAAATTTAATTTTTCTTCCTATTCTATGTATACCGCTTCACAACGTGTTATTGCTGTTAAGGAGAAGAAGCGGCAAGAAACTCCCCAGCAACACGTCTAGCTAAATAATGTTTTTCTTTAAGTTTCTTATTCTATTTATATCTCAAGTTGTCTTTTTTAATAAGTTTTATACAGAAGTATGTTACAGAATTACTTTTGAAGAATTAATGGAGTTGTAGCAAACAGTGCATACTCAATAAGACCAAGACACAATAAGAGGAAAGAAAAATATTATGAAAGTTATAATAATGACATGACGTACTAAAATGTTATGCTGCAATATATCTCCATAAATCCCTTACAAGCTTGGCAAGATAACATTATACAAAATATAGTATAAGATGTTAGAGCGAGCTGCTATGTAAATGAATTTTTGTCATTTAAGTATTCTTCAATAGTGTAGTATCCCTTTTTTAGCAAGATACTTTTTAATTTGGTTTTGAATTTAGTGAAAGGCAGATCTAACATTTCACTCGGAATCTTATTGAAGAAGCGTTTACCAACCCCCAAGAAAGAGGACAGTACTTTTTGTAATCTAAGAGATGGCAATATCAGTCTATTACAATGCCTGGTGTTGAAATTGTGAATATCCTTATACTGCTTGTAGGCACTCAAATTATTACGAATATAAATTATATTATTAAAGATATATTGGCAGGCGACCGTCATAATATTGATTTCCTTAAAGCATTCTCTAAGAGACTCCCGAGGGCCGAGGTTGTAAATTGATCTTACGGCTCTTTTTTGTAAAACAAATATGGTCTCTAAGTCAACAGCGTTGCCCCAAAGTAAAATACCATAGGACATGTCACTATGAAAATAACTAAAATAAACTAGTTTAGCAGTCTCTTCGTCAGTGAACTGCCTAACTCTTCTGACCGCATATGCAGCAGAACTAAGTTTTCCTGAGAGACTAGATACATGAGCGCCCCAGTGGAGCTTCTGATCTAGGTTAATGCCTAAGAATACAGTTGAATCTACTAGATTAAGTCTAGTGTCGTTAAGAGAGATATTAATATCGTATTCTTTTACATTGGGCATAACAAACTTAACACATTTAGTTTTGCTCGGATTGAGTAATAAGTTATTTACAGTAAACCACTTAGATATTTGGGATAAGGCGTTGTTTACGTCGTCAAAGTTCAGTTTATTTCTATCAACTTTAAATATAAGTGATGTGTCATCAGCAAACAACACTACCTCACACATATCATTAATAAAATATGGCAAATCATTAATATATATCAAAAATAAGAAGGGACCTAGAATAGAGCCCTGGGCCACACCCATAGATATGCCAGTCTCACAAGATTTGACATTGTTAATTTCAACGCTTTGGGATCTGTTATTTAAGTAAGACGATAATAGGTTGAGAGAATCGCCATGAATACCGTAATAATTGAGCTTTTTTAGGAGGGTCACGTGTTCAACGTAATCGAATGCCTTGGACAGGTCACAGAATACACCAATGGCATTCTGTGATCCTTCCCAAGAATCATAAATGTGTTTTAGGAGCTCAACACCTGCATCGGTAGTGGATCGACCTTTGGTGAACCCGAACTGTTTAGTATGAAATAATTTATTAATATTAAAATGTGAGAGCAGTTGATTTAAAATTATTTTTTCAAAGATCTTGCTTAAGGTTGGTAAAATAGAAATTGGCCTAAAGTTGGAGGGGTCGTTTTTGTTTCCACTTTTAAATATAGGGATAACTTTGCTAACTTTCATTAAGTCGGGAAATACCCCTTTATCTACACATCGATTAAATATTTCTACTAGTGATAGTGCAATAGTGTCTATTATGTCATTTAATACTTTTAAAGATATACCCCAAAAATCAGCTGTGTTTTTAATGTTTAATGATTTAAACGTTTTTACAATATCACTTCTATCTATATGATTAAATTTGAATGAAATATTACATTCATCAACACACTGTGTCATTAACAGCTCAGCTTCCAATGGTGATGATGACAAAGAGCTAGTTGTTAAGGTTGGTATATCCCTAAAGTATTCATTAAATGTTTGTGCAATTTCAAAGTTATTACTAATGGTGTTATTGTTAATTACAAGCTCAATTCCATCATCTCGACGTGAAGTTTTGCCAGAAGCGTCATTTATGACACTCCAAGTTGTCTTAATGATATTTGATGATTTTTTAATTCTGTTACTATAATATAAAGATTTGGCAGCGATGCACTCTTTTAAAGGTCTTAGAATACTTTTTAATATAGTTAAGAAAGTCTGGATTTTGATTAAATTGTTTTTCATTGTATAATTCATACAGTTTTATTCGACTTTTATATATACCTTTTGTAGCCCAATCACTAAACTTAAATTTATTACTTGTGTTAATTGTTTTAGTTTTAAATGTGTTTTCAAATTCAGCTTGTATAACGTCGAAGAAATCACTATACAAGTTGTTTGGATCTTCGCTGTTGAGATCCAAGGTAGGAATTTTTTTGGCTAGATTATCTTTAAAGGTTCTTAAGCGATGATAATTCACCGGTCTACAGGTTATTTTAGAAGTGATTTTAATACTGTCAAAAGGTATTGATATAAACTGGCCACAGTGATCCGACCGTAGTACATCTATGAGTGATTTATCGATTATTTTGCAACTACAAAATATATTGTCTAAACAGGTAGCTGTAGTAGCAGTTATACGTGTAGGTTCATTAAAGACATGTATAAGATTAAAGGATTTGAAAAGATTAATGATCTTAGTACGAGTTGATGACATTTCCAACAAATTAACATTAAAATCCCCACAAACTATAGGCAATTTATCAGTTTTATTTAATTTTATTAATAATTCCTCCATTGTGCTTTCAAATACACTATAATCCCCTGTGGGGGGTCGGTAGACGCAGACAATTACATAGCGCTCAAACTCAATACAGGAAACCTCCACAGTACGTTCAACAGAAAGGGACATAATGTCTTTACGCTCTTTACATTTTACATCATTCGCTACAAGGATAAGTGATTCGCCGTGTATAGCGGACTTCCTTACAAATGCACTTATCACTGTGTAATGCTCTATGAAGTTTATGACTTCAAAAGTTTTAAGCCAATGTTCTGTAATAGATAGGACATGAACCTTATATTCTTTTAAAAAAAGTTCAATTTGTAAGTCTTTACCTGCTAAACCTTGTATATTTTGGTGAACTATATTTATATTAGAAGTAGGTTTAGCTTTGGTCATTTCTAGCAGTTTAAAGGTCTAGGACTCATAGTAGAGTTAATATTAAAAACATTATTGTTTTTATTTAAATTTATGTCAGGTTTTTCAGTTATATCATACATAACTTTGTCATGATTTTGTATATTAAATGCTAATAAAGTAGCTATACGTCTTCGTAACTTAAAAGGCAGATACATAGTATCTTTGTTTAGCCTAAATTTACTATTAGTAAATTTATTCAGCTCAAAATAAAAAATGTCACTATGACGATGGTTCAAATTATAAATTAATAAATTTAAGTCATATATGTGCCTGTTTTGTTTATTTGTTAGATTAGATGCATAAGGCAGGGCACATAGGATGAATCTACATCCATATTTACTGTTAAGGTCCAATAACCTATTTATGCTGTTCACAATGTCTTTCTTTTTGACAGATAAGCTATCCCCATAATAAATTACAATTGTTGAATTTTTGTCTACATTAGTTGTGCTTAAACTGTCAATTAAATAGTTATAACTGGCCCCGGGTGAACATAAGTTAGACACCTGATGATGTGGCAAGTCATATCGCAGCAATGAACCAAGTCCTTGTCCAATTTTATCAGAGTAAACAAAAATTGAATTATTTACTAACTTATTTAAAGAAGAATGACATGGTTGACATGGTTTACTATTAGTCACATTGTCTGACATGACATGACATTAGATGTAGGTATACATCTTATTGCCTCATTTTTTGTTTAAATACAGGTAATAATAATCCTTGCAAGGAGAATTTGTTTCGTTTGCATATTTATTTCTTTACTTTAATACTTACGTTGAATTGTAGACATATACACATAGTACACATAGTGGACTATGTTTATAAACGAAAAAATATAATTAAAGATTACAAACTAAATTTTTCAGACAATTTATGTGTTTCTTTAGACGTTGAGAAATATATGTTTGACACACAATGATTTTATTAGCACCGATGGGTAAATTTATTTGTTTCCAATACTAGGAAATACATTCAAATTTAATTATGCCAACGTTATCTATCCATAATAGGTTTCAAGGAATTTGACTTTAACGGCTATCATCATTTTGTCATAATGAACACGATTATTTCTAGAATGGCTTATCTCTCAATTATGTCATTATTACAATATTGTATAATTGTAGATAGTTAATAACGTCTTTGTTTTATAATAAAATCCTACTTCTGGGTTTAGTGCCTGTCCAGTTCTAGGGGGAATCAAAGGTGTATCCATCACGTTAGTCCAAAAACGAATTCGCGGGTTTGACACATCGTTTACCTCAATGTGCAGGGTTCATCAGGATGTTTTCCTTCAATGGCAGTACGTGGTAATTATAGCAATATGCACATTAAGCCAGAAACCTGCCTAAGTGGTGCACATGCTTCCCGGCCAGTATACGAACCCATATCTCTAAAACAACACAGACAAGATTTTGAGACTATTTTTACTGTGAAGCTGGCACACAGGCAGACGGCCCAGCTAATGAAAAGTGGTTACCATTGCCTTTCTAGTTTTGCAATACCAGGGGTGAAGCCAACGCGTTGCCAGCCAGAATGGATAGGGGGATGGAATAAAGTAGTCCCTCGGCATTGGATGTGGCCTTCGAGGCTCCCGCCTGCCAGGGCACGCGGAGTTGGTTGAGCTTCCGTTTTCCTGTTGCCCTGGCATAAGGCGCCGGGACGAACAGCCGGCGTTTTAGTGGGTATCCCTAACTGGGGAGGGGCAATGGCATCTTTTTCTGCCTAGACGTGCTAATGTCACTCCCGATCTGGCGAATCCCACACACGGGACCATCACCCCTATGCTTGCACTTGTCGCGGTCTATTATCCTCAATCGGATTTCCCCTGGCAAAAAAGGGGGATGGGATAGAAGATAGGAAGGGGGGACGTAGGCCATCGAAACTCGTAACTAATCGTACGAAACACGATTAGCTCAAGGCTAACCGTTTCACGTCTATATTCTGTGTTTGTGTGGTATCACACCGATCGAGCCGGCCCTAAGAGCTGTAATCAAGATAAGGTCTCCAGCATGGCTCTATACGTCAAATAAGAGTCGAGCGTTACCCAGTAAGCTACCACGGCTGCAGCGCGCATTATGATAACGTAAACTATTAAATTTCCGATCGTTAACCGGTTTTCGATGGAACACGTAAAAATGTCGTTCAAACGCGACATTATCTGTTACCCGACGACCTTGGATGTCGGCCAGTCTGTCTCCTAACCCCAAGTCTAAAAATGAAAGTCTAATTTTATTATCACTTTCACTCTGTTGCCTTTATACATAGGTAAACATATAAAAAAATATCTAACATTTTATATGATTGCGAATTGAAGGCATCTATTTCTATTTTACCAAAGTAATACGGTTGATATTCATATTAATATATAAATGTGAGTTTGTTTGTACATTTCTTTGGTCCTTCTTCACGATCGTTATAAAATTTCTTAGAGGTCGACAACGCGTTAGCGACACCCCTGATGTTGCAAACGTCCAGAAGCGACGGTAACCGCTTTCTATTAGGTGAGCCGTCTGCCAATTTTCCTGCTTCAGGCAATAAAAAAAGATCTTAAAAAAGAACAGATTAGGTGTCCTTAGTGTTAGACATTTTTATGAGTGTATATTTGTTACTCGGACCCATGTCAACGTCAATAAATACCTATTTTTATAAACTTGACTTTTCACGCAGCTTACATCGCGAAACGTTGTATCTGGGAAAGTATCCCATTTTCCGGGATAAAGATATTAATCTCGGTTAATGGAAATACAATCACATTGATAAATCGATTAATTCCCGATGACTTAAAAAAACAAAAAAAACAAACATCTAAAAAACTCTTAAAATGGATAAGTTTTACTTCAATAACAAATAATTACATATTATATCAAAGTAATTTCGTAGTTTTAAACCAGTAATTTCAACAAAAAAATATCTGGGATCGTGCATTGGTTGGATGATAAATCTTAAGGCTCCAATCTGTCCTTCGCTGAGAAAAACTAGTGACCTTTCAAAAGCGTCCTTCACGAATTTTCCTGACCAGTTTATTGCTGCTAGACATAACCTCCTTAACTTTTCATTGTCTAGTTTATGCTTGCTATAAAATTAGATGATTTATATTGCGAAACTTTTTCTTAGTAGACTAATCGAAGAATAAAAATTGGGGTTATCTGTTAAAAATTGTTATTGCGAATGAGAGAGATAATGAATGCGTTATCTTTTTCTTTTACTTTGTATTTAGTATTAGTTATGTCGAAAGTTTTACCACACACAAACACTAGCTAATTGCATGTCAATCCATGGACTATGAAGAGTTCCGTAGAGGATGACGACAGTCTACTGCTTTTGTATGTGACTACGGAAATCTAAAAAAAAATCGTAAATAAAACATATCTGAAAAATATTCCATGGAACTTGACCAAACCAATTTTCGTTCAAAGTATGTATCTTTTGAGAATTCTCTAAATCTAATAATACTTAAAAAGTCATTAGAAAACATCGTGTATATTATACGCGATAAACATATAATGCTTTAGTTAATTGATTTGATTAATCATAAAATTCTTCCTGCACGCCACTGATATTGGTAACAAAACATCGCTTTCTAAGCAACTATTAAATTCAAAGTTCTATGATCTCAATCAATTTACTTCAAATGTAGGCTGGATAACGCGTTGGCAAACGCCCCACCGTTCGCCATGGAGACAGAAGCGTGCAAGCTGCAAGTGGACGCGGTCGCAGCAGCTGCGAACGCCAAAGGCGGCGAATGCGCTGACGCCGATGCGGAAGCCGAAGCCGACGGCAAAGATAATGACATCGACAACTCGGATAGCGACAGCGAGGACTTGGGCCCAGAGACCGCAGTCGACGTGGAAGATGTCGACGCTGATGCAAGGAATCACGAACCCGCGCCACCCACACCTCCAGCTCATACCGGTACGTATCCTAAATCAATAAATACGTTTGCACATAAATATACTGATTGGCCGTGCATCATCGCGTACGTAATTTCTAATTCTATCTTAGATTCGGATATTTTGAGTGTTTTGTTTCATTCGGAGATAGATGCAACTGTTGTTTCTTATTCGTTTTGTATTTAGGAAGATGTATGATTGATTGTTAAAACTATTATTATAAAATGGAATTTATATATTCCAAAAACGTAGTGCTTTCGCCTCGGTAAAAGAGCTAAGAAACGCTGGCTTGATGTAGTGAGAGATGATATGCGTACTAATGGTTTCACAGTGGATACCGAAGACAATGCGAAATGAAGAAGAAAAGTCGGAAAGCAAACCCCAGCTCCGAAGTGAACTCCCACACCCTACTGGTTACTATATCTACGTTACGAAAATGTCAATTTCTGTATTATGAATTAAATACTCAATTGCTCGTTACGACGTATCGTTCACGACAGCTGAAACGAATTGGTTACGGATTATTTCACAAAAAAATGGCAACGCTTTATCATATTCTAAACTTCCCTAGGCTCTATTCAGTGTCAAGAAATTACAAGGTAGTTTTTGTGACGTCTCGAAAGTAATATATTAAAAATAATTGAATTCCAGACGAGCTCGTCTGACACGAAAATAGATTCTTCTAGTAGAGATCATGTTTTTGTTTATGGCCTTGCATGCTTTGTGCATTAATGCCGAATGATCAATACATTTTTAAACATTCGAAAGCATAATTATAACTGGACGAAATATTTCATCTTTGAAAGAAGATATGTTTGTTTTTGAAAATATAAGACATAATAAAAATAAATCGGCAGACAAACACACAGTGTCTACCAACCTAAGCCAGTTGCGTTTTTGTTAAGGGTAAGTAAGACCCAATGACCAATTCTGCGATCGATCCTATACACCGATCGGTTTCTCCAGTTTTTATTGAATTAAGCGGTCCAACATTTAGACCACTAAACTGTCTATTTATTTTTTCTGACAGGAAGAAAACAGTACCAAACATCAAAAAACGACTCGCAAGTTTACACCGAAGAGAAATGTGGACAAATATAAAATCACACGTTCGACGCATTACAAATAGAAAACCAATAACAAAAAAAAATAAGAATGAGGTCATTTTATTGTCTCGGCTTTCAACTTCCGGTCGTAGATCATTTTGTGCGATAGTATTAAATTCTAGACGCACATGATTGTATGCAGATGACTTGTGATAGCCAATTGTGATTAGATTTCACGTGTGGGTGCTATGATGCGCCTTAAAGGGGTGAACGCTCCCACGCATCCAGCACCGGTGTTACCAAAAATAAAATAAACCTATTATGTATTATCTTTTACTTCCTAAAATATGGTGTTAATTTACAGCGTACATTACGTTGGATTACTTCTATTTATATCTTGTGATTTGTATACCTACGCGACTTGTTCGCATATACAGTTCCTTTTTATTCAAACACTGAATTGGTACTGGTAAAAGTAGGACGCTTTATATTCAAAGGTCTAGAATCATCTATACCAAAATCATAAAAAATTCGCCCATAGATATTATCAATGACATACCCTCATTTATAATTTGTACTAGCTGTTACCCGCGACTTCATCCGCGTGATATTTAATTTGCCTTCCGGTGCGGGGACGGCGGCGGCGTGCCCATGGGCATTCATTATTGTGTGTATACAATTATCGGATTTTAGTTAGTTTTAATCCTAAAGTATGTGACAGGGCATCCTATCTGGGTGCAATTGCCCGCGCCTAGACCCCCTTGGCCCGCGCCCGCATTCCCTCGCCGGTAGCGGCGCGCCGTCCCGCCCCGCCGCCCGTTCCTCGCAGTCGCTCGCTGAACGTGCGTTGGATCTGTGCTGCTCTCTATAATTGCGCTACTATATATCCGAGGGTTTTTGTCTATAGTTTTACGGAACGAATATTTCTCCGATATTGAAGATATCAATCTATGCAGTGAAATTACCGTTCACGGTATGTGACTTTTAGCGAATGTTGTTATTTTCTAATACCAAAAAGCTTGTGAAAGGTTATTTCTGTGTTGATTCATGCGGAGCGGTGCTCTGGAAATAGAATCGTTCGCCCGAAGGCGCATCCCTCTGACGTCGGTGGACGAAGGATTCCCACAAGCCGACTCGAGTCTTTTTGGTTTCTCGGCGTGCTAGCAAAGTGTAGTTTCGGGCGTGTCTCTGCAGGCTGTTCTCGAAATGGCGTCCGCGAATGTCTTGCGTGTTTGAATTTGCGACCGGTAAAATATCCTTGATAAACGCGCCGTTCGAAAACAACCGGCTTTGTTTATTGCAGCAATTACGGAACGTAATATTTTGCTGATTCCGCATCGAATCATTTTCATTTTTACCAAGGGTGTGTCACCTGTTGATTTTCTTGGCAGCAAGGAGGTGGGGGAGTGTTTGTTGCGTGATCGGCCAGGTGTTGAACAAAGCACCTTGTGTATTTGTATAGATATCTGGCTATGGTATTTGATCTAAAGTGCATTTGTGTGTGCAGTGGAAGAGAGCCAAGTCGACGGTGCTCTAGTGGATAATGTAGCTGAGAGTGGCGAAGACTCCGAAGACGAGTGGAATTACTACAAAGGCGAAGGCGAACGCGAGGAACACTTCCCCAGCGAAGAGCCCGACGAACCTCCGCGCTCTGAGACACCTTGCCAGGATAATGTGAGTTATCATCATTCAAATGTAAAAAATATCCTGTCTCAGATATGTCTTTGGTACAATATTCTATGCTTTATGAATCTTTCATAAAAGGTTTTAATGAGTTATTCAAGTATCATGTGAATAGGTATTATCTAGGTAAGTGTACTCCATCTTAACTGACTGATCGTGGTCAAACAAACCTAGTTATATATAAAAAAAAATTTTTTTTCATATTTCGTATTGTTTATGTATAAGTTGTTTAAGTTATACATTATACCCACTTAGGTAGGAAAGTGGTGAAGAAACTGGGTAAATGGGAGAATGTAAACATAACATAATTATGTTAAACATATGAAACTCATGATCTTCTCCTCTTTCTTCCTGCTTGCTCTCCTAAAAGTAGGCATAACAAAAACAAGTGATATATGACAAACCCAAACATCAACTTTACAAATAAACTTATTATTTAATTTGATCATATTTTAAGGAACATAATTATTTTACCTTTGGTGTTGCAAATGTTCTTAGACAATGGTAACCACTTTTCAGTAGGTGGACTATTACTTACTGTACCTACAGCAATAATAAAAAAGTATACATGATGAAATCCACTTGATGCTAGATTGTATATGATCGCATAATGAACTCATAAGGTTGTACAAGAAGTAGTAGCAGTCAAGTATCATAATAATTAGCTAATTATTCTTTAAACAGTAATTATAACTAAATTTAGGTTGTCTGGAAGGGATCACTTTAAGTGATAAGGCCATCTATTGTATTTCCTAGAAAATTTTGTACATATTGTTTGTTTTTGTAATTGTATCTTGGTGTGCAATAAAGTGCTATTTATCCCTCTATCTAAACTAACTTCTATTGTGATATTTTAAAAGTAATATAATAACTCTAGAGAGGTTGAGTTTGATTTAAAAAAATCAAGGGACTAATCTGTCCAGCAGATTTAAAAGTGCAGTTTTGAGAATTTTTGTTTGTCTGTTAGAGCATCACATGAAAATACTAAACAGATAAATACAATTCTACACAGAGCTTATACCCCAGACCAATTTTTATCTTGATAAATGATGTTCTGGAATAAAAATATGTTCATTTGACTATTGAAAATTTATACTTTAGTTTATGTAAATTGGTCCCGTTGTATAGGCATGAAGAAGGAACTAACAAATATTCAAATAAAGCCACTTTTACATTTATATATATGTCTAATTTTAAATTCAATAAATAAAGATTCAACTGAATATAATAAATACTAACATGCAGGTGTACAGTACCTGTGTAAATGTTAAATAAGAAAATGATATTGTAATTCTGTATGCATTGGCTTGTGGTTGTGC
Organism: Dendrolimus houi; assembly: GCA_039645545.1. NCBI lineage: Eukaryota > Metazoa > Arthropoda > Insecta > Lepidoptera > Lasiocampidae > Dendrolimus > Dendrolimus houi. The sequence continues at coordinate 7,086,406 of CM077127.1, read as the reverse complement.
TTCTTAGAATTGTGTATTCATTCATATGTCTATCTGAAACTTATATTCATGAATACATATCTATAGTCCACAATAATCTCTTATAGTTGCCCTTAGCAATATCGATGGCTGTGCAGTAAATGTATTTTCATAAAAATAGTGAAAATAGGTATTATTCAAGCCCATCTAGCTAGGTTGTAAAGTCATATTAGATTCTGGTGAGGCTGGACGGTTTTAGTTTATAGTTTTTTTATAGTGTACTAGCTGCACCCACGGTTTTACCCGTGTGGTGATGGAAAATTGTTATATTTTGGATAATTCACACTATATCTTTATAAATTATAGTCTATGTGTTATTCTGATGTGTAAGCTATATTATTGTAAAGTTTCATCTAAATCCATTCAGTAGTTTTTATGTGAAAGAGTAACAAACTGACATATTCATACATTCTTACAAACTTTCGCGTTTATAATATTTATAGAGATATATGTGTTAGGTATTTTTTATTTGTATGTAACCAGTAATTTTATTTTAATTTATATATAAAGTTTATTTTTAGGGTATAATTTATTTTACAATTATATGTTCGAAAATCTGTCTATCTAAAATAATAAAAACAGTATGTTATATTCTTTTTTAATCAATAATTGGTTGAACAATTATCAAAAGTAAATGTTAAAAGGTTCTATTAAATAATAGGTAATAAACATAAATATAACTTAGTACCTTGTCTATATGGGCTAGAAACATTTTGATAACTTTATTGCAGGTGTATTTATTATTGTGAGTGTAGTTAAATGTTTTAATTTTAACTGTTATTGTTAAGGATATAGAAAGAGGCCGCAGTTTGTTTAAAATATCCAGATCATACATTCCCGAGTGATGTGTATGTAATGCACTCAAAATTATGGCCACTCTCAGTGACAGATGGCTGACTGGCTGTGCATTAAATGGTTTTTCGTACCAAATAGGTGTTGCACAACCTTTTGCAAGTAGAGGCCATAATATTTGGTGCACACTGTACATTGGATTAGCAAGGTACAGTTATAATATTTATTGCCACACTCAAAGTCAAAGAATTATCTATGGTAACCTTACATTTTTGTATGAATTATCATCAGTGAGATGCCAAGCAAAAAAAATTACATTTACATGGTGATAATGCAATTAATTTATCCTTTTATACTGAATATTTTATAATCTCACAGCAGTTTCTTTTACGGCATACCTATGCAAAGTCAAAGAATGATGGTCCATTGACCTTAAACGGTGTGATATGTTGTCAATTAATGACAATTTCTAACTAATAGTTCGAAACAAGACAAAAAAGACATTACTTACATTGCATTGTAATAATGCATTTATTTTATACTGTTATACTAAATATTTTGTAATCTCACAGCAACATTCAGAGTTAATAGTGTATTTGTTTCATTTCAACTAGTAACAAAGTAAAGAACAAGTCATTTATGACAATGGCAAATTCTCTACTACTATACACATAATAAATTTTAATTGTTCTGTAGTGAAAAAAGTTTACTTTCACATTCATATTTGACAAAGTTTCACAATAGTTCACTGCAGTGGTTATTTGTCTCTTGCTTTGTTAATCAATTCTTTCTAGAGATAAGCAAGCTTTCAATATATAGGGTAATCCATGCCCTAATGGCACTATTTAAATTGCAGTTTACTATCAACACAATGAAGAAAGAATAAACTATCATTTAGTTTTAAATAAAAATAACTCTTTTTTTTTAGATTTGTATGGTAATAGTATGTATTTTTAGTCATATACACCTTTAATTTAAGCTGTTTTTATTTAGCATTCAAGGCAGTGTTATTTAAATGAAATGTTAGCAACTGAGCTGTGACATTTCTTATGGCAGCTGTTTGGGACTCATACTTGTAGTATGATAATGATGGCTGCTGCTAAGTTCTATGGTATATGTGTAAACATAAGCATCTGGCGCAGCAAGCTATTGCTAGCTAAAAGTGGTCATAAAGTTTATGATGGATCATAAGAATTTTGATTTGTTATGGCTGTATAGGTGGATCATTTTCGACTGCTGTTTAACCTGATGTTAAGTGATAATGCGGTCCTAGGACGGATCACTGTTATCTAGAAGGTATTAATGAATAGGATATATCAGCCCTTAGTTAACCCACTGCTGGACTTTACACTCTCTTTTATAGGTGTGTTGTCCAGTGTGGGTTGGTAGATTTCACACATTGTTGGAGATTAGTCTCACATATTAGACTTCTAATGGCCGGTTCTTAGATGTTACTATTCATTCACTTGCACTATCATCGGTTGAGTTTTGACATTACTGGTATGGAGCTTGTGTCAAAGTTTAATTGATAGTAACGCAAATGAACAGTCAATAAGATATAGGAACTGGCCGTAAGTAAATTTTACAACAAATTTACTTATGGCCAGTTCCTATAATGATAGTAAGAAAATAAATTGTTTTATTATTATCTGGATGTATTTGTAGGTTACCTCATTATATTAATTTACATTTATTGTTAGCTTATAGTAATTATTTTATATGAACTAATATGTAATGGATGCTTACGATAATTGCAGTCGGCTTGGGAAAGTAGCTCAGTGGACATGAACAGTTCTCCACTGAACCCGGAGGCGCCGGTGTTTGTGCCGGGTGCGGTCGGTAGCGACGTGCTGCTCGCCGAGTCCCCGCGCAAGCCCCTCCCGATGGACGACATCGAACTCCCCGACGTAGCTCAGTTCCATGACGAGGCTGTCGTTCGTCCAGCAGAACTGCTAGACCTCGACAACTGTGATCACCTCAATGGACATCATGTAAGTAAACCATCATTACATAAATGATAATAAAAAATAAAACAGACGAATTTGAAATAAAAACCAAAAAATTTGTATTTTCTACATCGTGAAGTCGGTGCATTTAGCATTTTTGTTGTTGTTTTTTATGTATTACTTGGCACCGACTATAAGATGTTGTAGAAGATATTTGCTTTTTTGGTTTGAAGACGATTTGTTTTTGTTAAAAAAAATACTTTTAGTTGCTTGAATAGTTTAAATAATATTTTAAGCACCTTTAGAAATTGTACTATTGGTATGTGTATACAAGTTTGCCTTTCGAAGAGTGTAGGCACTCGGCGCTCTTGAGCAAGGGCTGCTCACGATGTCCCTCAGATCCGCTTATCAGATCTTGACTTGGTGATAATGGGACCACCTCAGGAGTATACTCTTTCGAATAAAGAAAAACTTGAAAATCAGTTCATAATTGACAGAGAAATCACGTAACAAAAATACAAAAAAAATGTCATGAAGGAGAATTGAGAACCTCCTCATCCTTTTGGAAGTCAGTTAAAAAAAGAGTTTCTTAAGTTTTGCTACAATTTTAGCAATAACTTCCAACTGCCACTGATGATATGCATATAAAATCTAAAATGAATTTGCATACAGACAATTGATAAATTAGTACAAACAGATCTGCACAGAGTAATTGCTGTATGTATAGTCTCCACTGATATAGCCTGCAGATACCAGAAGAAGGCTAATTAAGTAACTATTCTGTAAAACTGTCTTATCTGCCGCACTGTCATCTGTTGCTAACTAAAAGGTTACAAACACTATAAAGTGAGCATATTTATTTTTCACCACTCAAGTATTTAAAAACTAAGCAAACCAATAATTTTGATTGATCAATAGGCTCTTACAACATAATAACCAAAATGATTGTTATTTATTAGTAATTTTATTCCTCACAGAATTTATCACTGGATGAATCAAATGGGCACTTCAATGGCAATGACAAGTGCACCATGGATAGTTTGGGCTTTGGATTCAATGTGGGCATTGAACCTGAAAAAGTCAAGGATAGTAGTCTTATACAGGACTTCGAAAGAATACAAAAGGATACAACAGATTTCTGTAATATTCAGGTATATATACTAGTATTTAACTTTTAAATTTAAATAGTTACTTTGGCTTATAAATATGTTTTTAACTACTTTCAGGTATTTCAGTCACACACAGAAACCAATCCTTTTGCTGTTGAAGGAAACGATGAACTCTTTGAAAGGCTCAAAAATAAAGAAAGAGATCCAATGAGCATGAGCTTTTATCAGGAAAAAGATGATGACACCTGTGAAAGAATTAGTAAAAATGATTCCTATGTGGATTTAAATGCAGTTCAACCTTTGCCCGACAGTGATGAGGAGGAACTGCAACAAAATGGCAGATGTGAAATATTGAATGATTTAGAAAAAGAAAATATTGATCCAGATGAACACTCAAATTTATATTCAGAAGAAGCAGACCTACATGAACCAAACAATGATATTATCAGATTTGATGAAAGAACAGAAATAATTACTACAGGTGTCACTAATATTGACCAAGAAAACTTTATCAACTACAATGTTTCCAATGCTAATGATATGCAAGGTTATTCTAATATTGAATTTGAACCTAGTATAAATCAAGACACAGTCCTACAAACAGATACACCTGAATCTCACAAATTATTATTTGAACAAATTCCTGAAATACCAGATGGCAAAAGCTCTGAATTAGGATTTGTAAATGATGATGTATTAGATCCTTCTGAAAGTGAAAAGGATAGAGCATTCACTCCTCAAGAGGAAACATCTCAAGATATTGAAATAGAAAGCAAAACAGAAGATTCACCTTGCGAAGAGATTCCTGAAAAAGAACAAGAAATACAAAAAGATAGAGAATTGCTAGACACGCCTATATCAGAATTCATTGTTACTCCACAACCTGTTGAAGACAATGAACAATTACACGACATTCCTGTGACAGAAACACTAGATACACAACCAGTTGGTTCTATGGAAAATTTACTTGTGTCTCCTACTCCAAAAGACGTTAAAGAACCACAGGCATTGTCACCTGAACCTTCACAAGATAACAAGAAAAATATTAATGTAGATGTACATGAGAATTATGAGGCTATTGATGTGGCTGAACAGGAAATCGACTTTGTCCAAAGTGATGAAGTTCAGGAATCTGAAGAAACTTTGGAAGAAGAAAAAGCTATTGAACTGCCTGAAATTACAATGGAAATCGATGATTATAGCCCAGAAGTTGCAGCTATTGACAGTGCAATTGACAATGACTTGGTTATTGCTAAATCTCCGTTGCCGTCGGAGTCGCCATTGCCTGTACAAACGCTGCTATCGTCGCAGTCTCCATTACCATCACAAGCGCTACTTTCGTCCCAGTCGCCGCTTCCGTCCCAGTCGCCGCTTCCGTCACAGTCGCCGCTTCCATCACATTCGCCGCTACCATCGCAGTCGCCTCTACCATCACATTCGCCTCTACCATCACATTCGCCTTTCCAATCACAGTCGTCTCTGCCATCACAGTCGCCTCTGCCGTCACAGTCATCTTTGCCGTCACAGTCGCCTCTGCCATCACAGTCGCCACTACCATTACAGTCGCCTTTACCTACGGAAGATTTGGCCGCAGAAACTAAACTCCATAGAGATTCACCAGTGCAGGATGAATGTGTTGAACTATCTCGGCCAGAAGAACCGCCTATGATTACTGAAACTCTATTACCAAGCGAAACATCAATGCTCGGAAAATCTCCCAGCAGAGATATGTCACCAGCACCCAGAGAAGCTTCCCTTCCGAGAGACTCGCCGGCTCCAACAGAGTCTCCTATTCCAAATAAATCACCATTGCCAGTTGACGCACCTCTTCCCAATGAGTCTCCAGTTCCAAGTGAACCTGCTATACCAACAGAGTCACCTTTGCCTGTTGAGGAAACTCATGTGTCAACCGAAACTCCTGTGTTAGAAGATTCTGCAATACCCAGGAATTCTGAATCGCAAATACAACACCTCCATTCTGAAATAGTAGAGCATCCACTTTCAGTTAGTGAACTTCCAATGGAAGAAGATACAACTCTCCCCAACGATATTTTGGATACAGAGAGATTGGGTGCAGATACTCTCGGCCCTTCACCATTGCCTGCTGAAGTACCATTGCCTGGAGAGTCGCCAATTCCAACAGACTCTCCACTCCCTGTAGAGTCACCAGTTCACATGGAAGCTACTCTACCAACAGAATCTGCAATTGAGCCTGGAATATCGGTATCTCCAATGGAATATGAGTCTCCTCTTGATAGGGATTCAGCAATGAAGTCACCTGACTTTAATATACCTTCTACAAAATCTCCTACTTTTGATGAACCTGTTTCGCAGTCACCTATCCACGAAGAATATGAGTCACGAACGCCCGCCCCCGAAACCGAGGAGGCTATACCACCTGCCTATGAAGAACTGACATCGGAAGCAGGTTTGGATAATTTTGTGAAAGAGCCTTTAGTGGCTGAGAAAGAATCTGAAGCAGTTGAAAGTGACATACTTGAGGCAGAATTTTCACAAGACATAAAATTAAACACACCTGAACCAGAATCAGTCACAGTTGAAACAGATCTAGCACCATTAGACCAAGAACCAGTTATAGTAGAATCAGAAATGACCACATGCAAATTGGAATTTGCCCCAGCCGATTTGGAACTGGCTACACTAGAACCAGAACCAGCCACCATACAACTGGAATCCTTCAGAACAGAGTCAGAATCGGCCACAGCAGAATCAGAACATGCTACAGTAGAATCAAAACCACCCACAGTAGAATCAGCATCGGCAGCAGCAGAATCAGAACTGGCAACTACAGAACCACAACAGGTGACACTAGAACCAGATGTTACTAAAGTAATCCCAGAAATAACCACAGAAGAATCGGAACTGATCACATTAAAACCAGAATCAACCATAGAAGACTCAGAAACAATCTCATTAGAACAAGAACCATCTCCGCTAGAGACAGAATCAATTATTCTAAATTGTGAAGTAGTTACAAGACCAGAGCAAGAATTGGCTGTACGTGAAACAGAACAAGTGGTAACTATCCTCTCTCCAATTCCTGTAGAAGAACACATAATGGTAGAAGAAACGATTTCTGAAGCGAGACGACCATCACCACTGCCTGCTGTGGAAACAGCCGAGGAAGCCTTCAGTCAAGAGATAGTGACGCCCATCACTGTGTCGGCTCCGGCGCCTGCGCCTGACGTAGTTCCAGACGAGCAGCCGCCCACGACGCGGAATCTCCTCGTCACCGATGTGGACATCGGTGTACCCGAGTCTCACGCCCAAGAGATATGTATGCCTGTCACTGGAGAGATCCGTCTGGATGAAGTTGCAGAAGCTGCTTCGGCTGCGACTCCTCCGCCAACGCCAGCTATCGACCAGAGCGGTGAACAACCACCTCTTGATGCACCCGTCCAAGCGGACGTTCCGCTGGTCGCTGCCGCAGTGGCGGGTGCGGCTGTGGCCGCTGCCGCAGGCGCTGTGACCATGGCAGCTAAGGCAAAAACTACCCCAGCCAAAAAAGCTCCAACTCCACTCAGTACAAAAACAACGACCGCTTCCAAGTCTACTCCAAAAGCGACAGCGACGCGGACACCCACTGCGCCTATCGCTGCTAAGAAGGCAGCACCGGCAGCCAGGACGCCCACGGCCTCGAAGCCGACGTCCACTGCGGCGAAGACTGCCCCTGTGTCAAAAACGACGCCCGCCACAAAGGCCGCGACCCCCACTAAACCGACGACTCCTGCGACGAAAACGGCGACGCCTGCCTCTAAAACTTCAACGCCTGCCACAAAATCACTTACACCTGCATCTAAGACTGCGGTGCCAATAGCGAAATCGACCGTAGCCGCTAAAGCGCCAACGGCGACCCGTCCTCCCGCAGCCAAGCCCGCCGTCGCGAAACCCGCTACTGAGGCCCCTGCCACCTCGAAAGTAACTGCTGCGGCGAAGACTGCACCAATGGTACGTGCACCGGCTAAAGCCCCAGCCGCCCCACGTCCCGCTCCCGCCAAAGCGGCGCCTAAGACTGTGCCCGCCGCAATCGCTGCGCCCCGGCCTGCTACTGCTCGACCTACACCCGCTGCGCCCCCTAAGCCCCGACCCGTGACTAAGGCGCCCGAGAAGAAGACTCTGATGAACGGCGATGTGAAGGAAGCTAAGGCACCCGCGAAGCCTGCTGCCAAGCCCGCGCCCCCCGCCACGAAACCTGCCACGCGTCCCACTACTGCTACTACCGCAGCGACCAAGTGAGTATATTTGCTTCAAATTTTATTCCTTTATAGTTAATAAATAGTTTTCTCAAAATGATTTTCTAAATTATTTCACCAGTGTCTCTAGAAACTGAACTGTTTCATATTAAAATTTTTATTTCAGGCCTAATGCTAAACCGGCAGCCCCATTGGATAAACAGAGTAAAGATCTTGCAAATAAGCGTATCACCGCCAAAACTGCACCACCTAGGACAGCGCCCGCTAAGGTAACCTTTTGATAGATGGATAACTCTTTATTGTTCACAAGATAAAAGCTCCTTATAATTTAACTTATAATGAAACACGTGAGCAATGGTCGGACTTTTCGCTTAGTGATCTCTTGCAGTTACTCTACATTGCTACATTTACCGAACGAATTACTGTCTGCGGCTTTACGCGTGTTAACGTAAATTTTATCAATCAATTACAATTACAATTATACTAACTGTTTATTATTGTACACGACTGTAACATGTTATTATTATACATGATGGTCTAAACATTATTTTTCCTTCCTTGTGTATAATACTTTTTTTTATGAATGGTCACCTATTTCCTTTTCTGTACCTCTAACAATGCAAAATTTCATGATGATCGGTTAAGTAAACTTATGTAGTGAATGATATTTGTATATTAGCCATATTAAATTACGTTGCTTAAAGACATGAAAGTGGAATAAAAATTCATATTTATAATATTGTGTCTTCTCCTTAATAGAGACAATGAGAGATGTGTTCTGGACACATTCTTAGTTTAAATTATATCTATATCCTTTAAGAGAGCAGCAGCACATCTGTAGCACCTTGGGTGTTGCAAGTGTCCATAGACAATGGTAACCGCTTTCCATCAAGTGGCTATCTATCTGCCTGTCTGCTGAACTCCTGCAATAAAATAAAATAATGAGTTATTCTAGGTCAGACTAAAATTACACATTAGTCTTATTTGCTACATTAGATTGTAATTGTAATGTTGTATACACAGAGGATACGTTCCACATAAGCCTCACAACGACCACGCTCACGCTCGCGAATTTTCCCGTTCCACTTGCTTGCGGGCGTTACAATTGTAAACTCAAGTGGAACGGATTATTCGACCCACATCTTGATATGGGTCGTTGTGAGAGCTGTGTGAGCGAAAATCATGACATTATTACTGACGTTTTCGCGGCGACCATAACGACCGTGGTCACTATGTGGAGCGGTTGAAAGACCATTTTGAGCTTTGTGAGTTACAAGAAGAATGCGTCTTAAGATTTATAGTCTAAGATAGAACGACCTTCACCTAGATGGGTCTGGATGGTATCAGATGATAACCAGATGAGACAATATTTTTTTTATCAAATCATAATGATTTGTAAACATGCGTACGATAGCTTGCCAATCAATGCAATAATATTCCATTCACGGTTTTTTGCAGGCAAGCATATACGGTTATTTTTGTAATTAAATTATCTTTCTTTTGATACCAATTTTTATTGATTAATAGAGTGGTTTAGTTACCTATATTGCCTTCCGTGATCACGGCCACTGAAAAGTGGCTGATATGTCGGAATAATAAAAAATCTAATAAATTACCGCGCTTAAAACCGGTAAAATGTAGTTTTATTATGTATACATAATTATACAAGTCGCAAAACCTTAAGAAAATATTACCTATATTGACTTACCTGTTCATACCTGCTTGCAAGGTAGCCATGAACAGAAATAAGTAGGCTGATCGAGGCATATTCTCTATGTTAAAAACTATCAGTCGAAACTTAATTTGGTCAGTTAGTAAGAGGTGAAGGTTGTGAAATTTGTTTATTAAAATCAATTTCAAACACTTCGATCGGTAAGCGTGTTATCATAGGCGTGTTTATAAATCAATATAATCTGATAAAAAATTATGTCTCATCTGGTTATTAGATGGGTGAAGATCGATGTCACCTCTACTATTATGAAAAAAAAATATCTTAATGAAAGTATGAATGCTAACTCTTATATTGTTTTCAGAGTGCTGCTAGTGCGAAGAGCGTCCCTAAAGCCGTGACCAAGCGGATTGTGGAGGTGGTGAAGAAGGAGGCGCCGGCCACCAACGGGCTCAGCAACGGCACCGACGAGGCGCTGAGCAAGCCGCCGCCGAGCCCGCCGCCCGTCGACAACGCGCTCCTGCCCGACGTGATCGCGTAGGCCGCTCGCCTGCGTACGCGCACGCGCTTGCGTCACACCGCTACAGATTCCGATTCCTATTATTTCCGCTTGAATTTTGTGATTTCTATAAGTGTATTATAGTTTTAATGCCGCGCGCAGCGGCGAGTCGTTTAGGTGCGGGAGTGTCCTCCCACTTTTATATAATAGAGTCGCTTTTTATAGAGATGTACGCCGGGTGCGGGCGCCCGCAGCCCCCGACCGAGGCCGCGAGGCGCCCGCCCACGGCTCGAAGGTATTGTCCAATAATATGATTGTAAGTCTGTTTTAGAATTTTATATTACCAACGACCGATTTAAATCTGGGCTTTTAATTTATTTTCTTTGTATAACCGTATTATTTAAATAAAATGTGAAGAAGGACTGAGTCATTGTTTTATTTTCGAGAGGTTCGCAAAATGCCGCGACGAAGAGACTTCAAAGATGTGACTGAATAAATTTTTGTATTGTTTATTATATTAATCGCTAGTTGTTTTTAAAGTTATCATTGAATTGGTGTAACTTTAAATATGGTGTTACAAAGAAATATTAAGACATATTATTCGAATAAATGGTTATCACCCCTTTTTGTTCTTTTTATTTCCAAAATCATTTACTGTTAATTAGTAAGTTTTATACAATGAGGTTTAATGTAGTACATATATCTCAATGGTTTTATACAAGTGATTCAAATTGGCAGTTCTATATCCTATATGTGCATCTGAGGGAATCGCAGGTCTGTATCTCGCAGGTTATCTGCAATCCAGCGCTCCGCTTGCTCAGTCATTTCCTCGTCGAAGTAATCTCGCCACCCACCAGCCTTACCTGTAATCAACAGTGAGATATAATTAGATAGCAGTTTTTGACCATAACACAATTATTGTGTGGTTATCTGCATAAAGACGTAATGTCTAGAATTCCCAAGAAAAAGTTAAATAGTGTTACAGTCGCGTTTTTACGCCGCCGTCAGGTCGTTATGAATACCTGTCACTGCATTGCTTAAAACTGACGCGAACGAAGTTTTGCTAGCACGAGTAAATAATTAAACGTGTAATTGTCAAGCCTTGCAATTTTCATCTATGATTTTATTTATCATAATGACATTAATCTCCGAATCTGGATCTAAACTTGGCGCTCACAATAATAGTTAAAAAAGTTTTTAACGAGAACACACGTTATTGGCTACCTACCTTCCATTTGGGTCTCACAACAACCACGTTCACGGCCGTGATTTTTCCCGTTCCACTTGCTTGCCGGCGTTACAATCGTAAACCTAAGTGGAACGGTTATTCGACCCACTTCATAACATGGGTCGTTGTGAGCGTTGTGTGATCGAAAATGATGACGTCATTAGTGACGTTTTCGTCACGATCACAACGCCCGAAGTCGCCAGGTGGAACGGCTAAATGAGCATTTTGGGCGTTGCGAGCTACTAGTGGAACGCGCTGAATATTAACATTAACATAATTAATGGAATAGTTATGTTCATAATATAGTCGTATTGAAAAGATACTTTGAGTTACGCACCAGGAATTGCTAATTATAGAATTACCTTTCCTAATAAACGCTGCTTCTCCAGCTTTACTTATTTTGAGCACTCTCATTACATCGTAATTAACGGATTTGTTATTTTTAAAGTTTTCGATGCTCAGATGATCGCAAAGACAAGCGACTTCCTCGTCCGTGAACTCTTTGTTGAAGAATTTTGCTACACGGCGAACTGCAGCTGGGAGGTCCTGAAATTATTATTTCTATATTTATTATTGCTTACAATATTCTTTAATGCCAAAATCAGGCAAACTGGCAGACAGCCAACTCGACAAAAACTGGTTATCGTCGCTTATATACTTGCAACGCCTACTTTGTTGCATTTAATGATTTATGTGTTATCGGCTTCAAAGAAATCAAGGAAAATGTGTGATTTCGAAACAAGATAATTTTATTACGGCCGCTCTTATTTATTATAACAGATGACTGCTTAAAGTAAGTTTTTGATAGAGCTGTACCTATCTAAGGTAGGTATATTTTATTTTTTCTACACCTTGTGAGATTGAGATCCTTGCATTTCATTATTTAATGTACTGAAATAAAAATAAAGAATCATGAATCGAAGTGATTTTACCTTGGAGAGTTCTTCATAAAACAAGAAAAGCAAATTGGGGTGATGTCTCTTCTCCCAGGCTTCTTTTAAATGCTCGAAGTAGGGGGTCCAGTGATCTGATATTAAAAAGTCAAACTGATTTAGTATTGGCTTATAGCCGCACATACATTTAATAAACAATCGTCTTAAAATTTACTGCTTAATTTCTAACTGCAAAATGTATATATTTGTGAATTTCAAAACTCAATTTTGGCATTACATTATTGACTCGAAATAACATGTGAAATTATTTTTTATCATATTTTTACAAGTTGGGCCAAATACAAGGGATGCACATCGGCCTGCCATAAAACCTGGTTTATTGCCCTTCCTCTATTCGGAGTTATTTTGTTTAGACAATAGCCTATTCTTATTGTACTTGTTTATGGCCGTTCGCAGACATAATCCTGCAGGTTTTTTTTATCGCTGGAGTACAGCAGACAAGCAGACGGTCCACCTGATGGAAAGCGGTTACCGTCGCCTATGGACGTTTGCAACACCAGAGGAATCACTAACGCGCTGCCGGCCTCGAAGAAATTTTATGACACCCTTTTTAAAAAACCCCATATTGTAGCGCTGTGGGAAAACCTCGGCTGGGAGCTCATTCCAAATCCCCTCGGTACGCAAGAGAAACGTTCTGGAGAACCGTTGCGCACAAGAGCGAAGCGGCTCAAGGAAGTGGGGATGAACGCCCAGTCGATGGCGTGCGGTGCGGTGGTAAAAAGAAGACGAAGGCACCATTCCGCACAGTTCCTCGGAACACTCTCCGTTGTATAGTCGGTAGAATACGTAGAGAGATGCGAAGTCTCTCCGAAGGCCAAGCGTATCTAAACCGTCTGTGAGCATGGGATCGTCGACAATGCGAGCGGCTCGACGTTGAATACTGTACAGGGGATTTAGCTGGTAGGCGGGTGCCCCGGCCCACAAATGTGAGCAGTACTCCATATGCGGCCTTATCTGGGCTTTGTAAAGCACAAGGCGTTGCCGCGGAGTGAAATACTGCTTGGACCGGTTTAGCACTCCCAGCTTCTTGGAGGCAAGTTTTGCCTTGCCTTCAAGATGGCCCCTGAACTGTACATCGTTTGCAATGTCGACACCAAGGATCTCAATACTCTTAGAGGTGGCAAGGGGGTGTTCCTTGGAACTGAAGCGCATGTACGAATGGGGTTTTCTTGGCAGAGAATACACAGACCTGTGTCTGTGCAGAATTGTGTTTTCTGGGAATAGCGTCGATGGTGGCGCAGGTGCGATTCGTGGAAATCATTGTTTACACGGTCCTAAGCTGAGTATAAAGGGGTATCCGAAAGTAGAGATGGGTAGTCAAGCGACGACTACGATACGAGTAAGACGTTTGTAGTACTCTCGATTAGCGATATAGACGACGGACTTTGCGCGTGTCAAATTGCATTGAATCGTGCAGTGTGAACTGGTTGCATCCAGTTTTATTTGTATTTGTTTTATACGTGTTTGTACAGTTCTAATAAACTTGATAGTAATTCCAACGGCATTTATTTGAATTCGAGTCCCGTAGCTCGTAACAATATGATTCTAAATTTCTGATTCTTCATAGTTGGAACTGGAGCGGATGGTGATTACCGTCGCCTGCAAATGTTGTGATACCAGAGGTGTTATCATCCTCGAAGGAATTCGAAGAAAGAAGTCTTAGAATTCCGAAAATCTCTATATTCTAATCCTGTAGGAAACCGTCTGCCAGGAGCGCATTCTAAATCCAAAGGATCCGTAAGGGAAAGGTTCTTGAGAACCTTTGAGTACATGAGCGTTGCGGCTTATGGCTGGTTCTTATATATTTTACAGACATTCCATTTGCCTTACTATCGGTTAAAATTTGACATAAGCATGGAGCTTATGTCAAGTAATCTGAAAATGAAAACCGCTGATAATGCAAGTGAATGAATAATAAGATATAGAAACCAGCCATTAATGAAGAACGTCCAGCCGACAGCGAGCAGTGTTCTAGAAAAAAAAATGTGTGTGTGTGTGCAGTTCACAAGCAGTAGAAGTGAAACTTTAGACAATGTAGAATGTACTCACAGATAATTCTTCTGTAGTTTTTATTAATATGAATATGATTCCTTTAGCCTACATCCGTCAACATATTTTAATTCAAAATAAACTTCTTAAGTATCACTTTAAATTTTTTACTGTTTTAGTCGAAAAAATGTTATTGAATATCAGTTTTATTTCGGTCCCAATTGGACCTATGCTTAATCATCGGTCTTATTGAGTCAATAATCTGTGCTGCACAATTTAAAACTCGTATCTCATTCCATCGCATTCTTAGTGCTAAAGTGACGCTTTTTCGTTTCATCGAGTGTTAAATCGCAACGATTCTAAAGAAGTATATTATCACTTCAAAATAATAAAAAAAACTTATACTTTTTTAAAAACAAAATACTTATTTACTTACGCAAACCATTTTTAAAGTGGTACCAGTAATTTTTAAAATCGCCTTCGTATCCTTGCGTTCTCATTAATTTGTTAAGATGGTAGAAAGACACAGCCACATCTCTTGGGTCTCTGGCCACATAAATAAGTTTTGCTGTATTCAACAAATTAGGCGGCAATAATGATAGTGGCAAGTGGGTCTTAATGAATCTTGGCGAAGGCGTAAGAGCCAGCTGTACTCTTCCAGGCTGTGTGACTGTTTTGAGGAGTCGCATCTTTTCCTTGCTATCGCAATTATCTGCTTCGAATTCTTTCATCAGTTCCGGATGAACGCACATTGTGAATCTGAAAGTAGTTACAGACAATTAACATATTTAATTGTGGTTTACGACATGAAATCCCGAGGTATGTGTTAAACGTTACAACAGTCATCTTTTTATCTTAACATAGTGTAAAACATAGTCGCATTCCGCGTCTGTTGGTCTGTATATCCGCTATCCCCTCTTAAACCACGCAACGGATTTTTAATCGGATTTCATCACCAGTCAGATAATTTTTCACTGCAGTTTTAGTTATATGTATAAAAACATAATTTAGATTGTATGTAAGTAAAACAGGGCTTGACAACACTCTAGTAGTTTTATATATATTAATATTGTTCCCTGCGACTCATTTACTCTCTACACGTGTGATCCGTGCTTCATTTCCATAAATATTTGATATAGAATAAAAACATTTGCTAAGTTGGAACGTAAAAGTTTAAATGCTAATACGTATAACAACTAAGAAGGCATCAGGGGAAAACGGGACCCATATAACGTCCTATTCCAGTCTCAGCCCAATTGTAAGGATAGGACTGACGCCAAATAAGGGATTTGTTTAACAGATGAAAAAGTTACACTTCGTTTAATTAAAAACATATAATATCTTACAACAATTGTCGATTTAAATCAAAATGCCTTATAGTTATTTTTATTTAAATTTAATGTGTACTATTTATATAAAACACCACAAAATTACTCACTCCAAAAACGGGTATCTTTCTGTTAACGGTATTGCGTCAGAAGTTTCATAATCTAAATCGTTTGCTATCATCCACACCAGCTCCTGGGTCCACGTTGTACCTATAAATTAGGCTTAATTATTTCCGTGTTGTCAATTATTTGTCCTACACAGTACACACATATTCATAAGTAATAGTTGAATTGTATCTATTTTATATAATACTAGAGGCCCGGCGCGGTTTCACCCGCGCTCTGTCCCGCTCCGTGGTAAATAGCATCATGTTATATAGCCTATGACACTTCCTTTTCCAACAGTAAAATAATTTTTAAAATCGGTTCAGTAGATCCAGAGATTATCCCCTACAACATCACAAACTCAAACTTTACCTCTTTATAATATTAGTATAGATATAACCTATGAATTTAGTATAGTTATACCACCATCACCAGTTCCATTTTGAATAACATGCATACATGAGTGTATGAAGAGTTATGTACCATTTTTAAGGTTTTTTTTACTAACGACACTTAAATATACTACATCTATATATGGCGCTTGTAGATAACATCTTCCTGTCAAATTTCATCCGTATAAAGCCAGTTTGAGAAAAATAACTATGACATAAAGACAGGCAGACGGACATGACGAATGCGTACGTGTTCCGTTTTTGCAAAATGACTAGAGATCCTTAAAAATGAAATGCAAACTGATTTCCGCAACCCGGTGTCCATATCCCTGGATTTATACATATAATCTAGGGAGGAAATGTAGCACGCGTTTTGGCAACTTTCCCACCTGACGGCGACTTGGGACTCACACATATATATATATATATATATATAATATATATATATATATATATATATATATATATATATAAATAAATTCCCTGTCACAGTGTTTGACCGTGATGAACTCCGAAACTACTGAACTGATTTTGATGAAGTTTTTTCATTTTGCAGACTTTGTTCCAACTTAGGACATGGGATAGGTTTCATTTTAATTTATAATAAAAAAATGCATTTTTTTTAAACCCAGAGGTCGGTAAGTGTGAGTTCTGCTGTTCACAATTGGAACCGGCAAGTGACGCTGGGATCGGGTTCTAGGATCTTTCTAATCTCCTGGACCGATTTTGATGATTTGGGTCCTAGATTTTTATTTTTTAGGATAGGTCAACGTCTACCGGGACCGCTAGTATTGTATGTAATTTTTATTATTGTAACATTTTACGTTTAATTTTAATTTGTTTATATAGTTTATAATTAGTGTCTAATTTTATTATAATCTATAGTTATCATTATGACAATATAATGTAGTACTTAGTGATTTTAAATTAATATCTAATAAATTAGGCAAGTGCTTGACAATTCGCACACAACGAAGGATTCCCTGGAAGGGGACAAATTTCAACTGATTTCGTTATTCAGCTATGAGAAAAGAAACATTTAACCCAAATACTGCATATCTCAAAAACTACTTAACGGATATTTATTGTTAATATTTTAAAATTTTCATTGCTTTTAGCAGGCAGACGACCCATCTGCTGGAACGTGGTTACTGCGGAGTCTGGACATTTGCAGCACGAAAGATTTTACGGAATCTTTTTAAACAACCCCATGTTCTTGGAGCAGAGGAAAAATTTCGGCGAGACGTTCCCTCCAGATCGGAGTAAACGTGGTAGATAAAACTCAAGGAAATGAAGATGAAGATCTGGTCGGACGATGGCGAGCGGTGTGATTGAGGAAGTGAGAGCATAATATATTACATATTTATGTATACTTTCATAAGTAGTGTTAACCTGATCTTGGGTAGCTGTCGACAAACACGTCGTCAGGTTGCACCGGCATGTTGTATATCTTTGCTGCTTCTAATTTGTATTTATTTGGAAAAAAGTAGCCCTTTGGTCCAACTTTGACATAACCAGTTCGTTCACCTATAACAAAAAAATAATTTTAGTTTTAAATATTAGTATGGGACGCAACTTGTGTCGATACTTTGGCGGCGTCCCATCTTCCAGACACAGCCGTGACTGCCGGGGCTGCTGCTGCACACCAGGAGGCCCTGAAATGTGGCAAATGTGTGTCCATTGATAATGGGTACGTATTTGTGGCTTTCGGGGTCGAGACCCTGGGGCCGTGGGGGTCTTGAGCTCATCACCTCTATCGAGACCTCTCAATACGTCTAATTGAAGTCTCGCGTGACCAAAAGTCTGGCTTACACCTAGGGCAACGAATTAGCGTTGCCATCCAACGCGGAAATGCGGCCAGCATTATGGGCACGCTCCCCGCCGACAGCGATTTGGAGTCAATTTTTAATTTATAGATTTGTTATTTTGTAAGTATAGCTTTATTTATAGTATAGTTTAGTTTATTTACTTTTAAGGTTTTATTTGTATGTTTAAAAAATTAAAATACTTTGTGTCCTTGAATATAAATGTGAAACCGATATTATTATGAATAATTCAGCAAACGAAAAGCAGCGAATTAATATTTATTTCATTAAACAGAGATAGCTGTAAGCCTTAAAATAAATAATAAGTATCTTCGCTTGCATCTTTATACAAGCCGCTATAGGTGTCCCGCGTGCTCCATCTTACCTTTCTCGGGGTATGTGAAATATCGGAACTACTACTTACAGCCGACAGTAGTCGCAGCCTTTGGACCGCGGTCTACTAACCGGTTCTCGGTGTTGGTCATGCTATTTTCTCGGGACCCTGGCAAAAAGACAAGATGGAAGGAACACCGAAGTGTTTTAGAGGGTATTCCTGGAGTAACTTGACAAGTCCCACACTTCTCAACTGCGATGCTAGGTTGGTGGCCGTTCGTAAATTATCATCCCCAATTGAGCGGGTGACATGTTCCCCTACCGGCGCCATGAATCCCAAGAGGTGGCCAATAAATGGATTTCACCTTTTTGGTCACATGTGGCATCTACCCACAACCATTAATCGAAATTAATGTTAGCGTGAAAAGATTTTACGATCCGGAAGACAATTTTTGAAATAAAATAATTGCTTTATTATGGTTATAAACAATTTAAATTAAATGAATAATGTTAACAGTGTTCTTATTGGAACCTTGGTTAAACAATTATATTTGTGATTGTGCAATCGATTTCCTTATATACCTGACCTTGATAAATTTCCGTACAAAAAAAGGTAGATGAATGCTAAAAATGAATATTTTTACAAATTTCCAACTGAAAATCAGTCAGCATGAAAAAAAAAGGCTAAAAGTTGCAGAAAAGTGTTCTAATAATATAATTATAATTCGGATATTCGACGAGTCAACCAAATTGAATCATGTTTATATCGACCACTTTGATTAATTCATCCAAATTGAAAGACAGAATTCAACCGCATAATATCGGTGTTATGTCACGTACATGGAATAATTTATTGCTACATAATTAGCAAGTTTATAACAGAGTAGTCCACATGGTACGTGCCAAAATCTGTCAATATAGACAACAGAAAACCTTCGGAGATCTACGAACATGTTTACGGTAGGTTTTACATATTTTAGAAGTTCTGATTTCTGAACTCTGTTTAATAATGTTTAATGTTAAATTAATAAAGCAACAATTACATCTAGAGTATAACACTCGTCGTCTTATTGAACTCCTCTCTCAAGCGGTCGAGCCTAGCTCCCGCATGGCGATAGAGCCATAGGCTTCGCCTAGTGGTGCATCACCCCGCCTGAGAAGCCTGGCGGAGGACGCAGTCTCCCGGGGCGAGGTTCTGTTGGCGGTGCCTTAGACATCGCCAACGCCTTCAATTCTCTGCCCTGGGCATGTACTATGGAGGCACTCCGTTACTTCGGGGTGCCGACCTACCTCCGCCGTATAGTCGGGGCATATTTAAATAGAAGAGCCGTCATCTACCCGGTCTACGAGGGTTGGAATCGGCGAGCCATGGTGTGCGGTGTTCCACAGGGGTCGGTTCTAGGTCCCCTCCTGTGGAACATCGCATACGACTTTACTCTGAGGTGTCGGGTCCCCCCGGGCGTCAGTGTTATCTGTTACGCTGATGATACACTGGTAGCCACGCGCGGGGGGACCCATCGGCAGGCGTGCCTGTTAGGCACGGCTGGGGTGTCGACAATAGTAGGCAGGATCCGGCGTCTTGGTCTGCAGGTGGCGTTACAGAAGACCGAGGCCGTGATGTTTCACGGCCCTCGCGAACGTCCACCTCCGGACAGTAGCATCATAGTAGGAGGCATCCGCATCGGCATCGGGGAGACCATGAAGTACCTCGGATTGGTTCTCGATGGCCGGTGGGATTTTTCGGCACACTTTCGGCAGTTGCTTCCCAGACTCAAGGGGGCAGCTGGTGCGCTGTCACGCCTGCTCCCCAACATCGGGGGGCCCAACGCCACGTGCCGGAAACTCTTCGAAGGCATCGTACGTTCGATGGCCCTTTATGGGGCCCCAGTCTGGTCAGACAGCCTGACGGCTAAAAATGCGGCGCTACTGCGTCAAGCGCAACGCATACTGGCCGTCAGGGCAATAAGATGATACCGTACGGTGTCTTTCGAAGTGGCCTCGCTACTCGCCGGATCCACCCCATGGGACCTGGAAGCCAGGGTCCTAGCGTCACTGTACACATGGCGTAAAGAGGCCCTGGCCAGAGGCTCCAGACCCGCGCCTCGAGAGACCGAGGCGTGCCGGTTGGAGCTCCGCCAGGTAGCCGTGGCGGTCTGGGAAGAACGCCTAAGACGCCCCAGCGCGGGCCCCGTCATCGAGGCGGTGAGGCCCGTTCTGCAAGAATGGATTGGACGAAGTCACGGTACCCTGACGTTCAGGCTAACACAGGTCCTCACGGGCATGGCTGCTTCGGGAGGTACCTGTGTCGCCTCGGCCGCGAAGCCACGTCAGTGTGCCATCACTGTGTCACGGGTGACGAGGACACGGCGCTGCACACACTTCAGGAGTGTTCAGCCTGGACAGAGCAGCGCCAGGAGCTCGTCGCCCATACCGGATTTGACACCTCGCTCCCGGCCGTGTTACGTACCATGGTCGGGAGCTCCGCCGGATGGGACGCCGTCTCCTCCTTTTGCGAGCAAGTCATGTTTGCGAATGTTACTTCCCTGCTCCGCTCCCGCCACAGGAGGACGCGCCGACGCCGGAGGTCAGATGGTGACCTTGGGGTATAGGGGTTCTCACTCACCCGCACATGCCGTCGAGATGAGAGCGGGAGTGTTCCGCGCGCGCTTATCTCTCTTCCCGTGGGGCGCGTTACAGACCGCCCCACGCACGGAAAAGACCTAGCTGTGGCCAGGGGCGTAGTCCCCTAGCATTGGAAGAGGCCTAGTGAGCGAGGCCCACGGCTGCCAGGGCACGCGGAGTTGGGAATCCCGCAGTCCTGTAGCCCTGGCATAAGGCGCAGGACGGAACACCCAGGGATTTTAGTGGATATCCCTAACTGGGGAGTGGCAATAGCGTGGCACCGGTTCTGACCGGGCACGCTAGTGCCACCCCCGATCTGGCGAATCCCACACTCTCACATCGGGTCGCGAACATCCCCCCAGGCTTCTGTGCCTGTCGCGGCTTAGTCCTCAAACGGATTTCCCCTGGCCAAAAAAAAAAAAAAGTGGTGCATCACCCAATCCAACGGGGTAACATCATAGACCCACCACACAACTTACTTTAACCCTCATAATCGGCTTGAACAAATAAATTATAAAACAACTTATAATATTTTTTGTTTTTTATATAAATCGTTTATAATAAATTTGGGGTCAAAAATGATTAGGTAACTACTTGAGTTATACTCATAAATTATAATAATAGTTATGCTGCTTTCTTAAGGCTGTTGTAAACTCTGCACAGTGTAATTCACTGTGTATTGCCATCCAGCGAAGCAATGCAGCCAACCTGCCGAGCACGCTTACTTTCATTCCTCTGGCAGTGATCTAGGACTATGTGTAATTAGAAATTTTATCGGATACAAATTTATTTATATTTATGCTCTTTTATTGTTGAAGATCACAAGATAGTAGTTCTTTCAAGAATGTGAGCTAGACTTAGTATTCTATCTCTAATCTTGGGAGATAAAATGTATACAGTACAACTAGGCGTTTATTTAGATTAAAATTACTTTAGGTACTGTTGTATTACATCAGGTTGTTGTATACTTGGTACACGTTTACTATACGTAACACTCACTGCTTCTTGCCGTAGATGTGCAACCTTCGGAAAGCTCCCTCTTACGATTTTTTCGGCGTTTATGGTACGGGGCGCTTTAAAGACACGAAGATATATACAACAAATCATTCATCATCACATCATTTCCTCATTGTTGGTAGCGACCGCTTGGTCTTGGTGGACCGTTTACCCATTTGCTAAATGGCTGTTTCTTTGATGTGACATCTGATTAGTATAACGAACTAAAAGTTAATTGTCAGCAGTTGGACATGTTATAAATAACAGTAGAAAATGCCGTCCTGGACTCAGTGTACAATATCTACTTATAAAATATTTATAAATTATAGGTGAATTAAAGTAGTTTCACGTAAGACAAAATTAGGAATAATGCTAAGATTATTTTCGCAAATGTAAATGTTTGACACTCCACTGCCTTATTAGCAGTGCCGTATCGAAGGACATGCGGCGACAGCAGGATACCCTTTCAAAACAATTCGGATTTCCTCCTTTCGCTAATGGCGGGGTTTGCAAAACCCTATCAGGCACAGTTATCATATCGTCTAGTGTCTAGACAAATCTTTGTATTTTTATACTTACAAAATAGTTACAACACATTATTAGATAAACTATATAAATAGAGTCAACGACCGATAACGATGTTGTTTGTTTATTATAATCTTTGAGAGTAAGTTCCTTGGTATGAATTTTCTATAGTGCGTATAATCAAGTTAATAATTAATTAAATATTTTCAATACTTTTTGGTAGACCGCGACGTACATATCGTGATCACATAGCAGAAGTGTTAAAACGAGGTCAAATAAAAAGCATCTCAAATAAACTTGCATCGATGAAGAAAGAGGTTAATGAAAGTAGATGAAGCGAAAGTTGTTTGTCAGGATCTTCACAAATGGAGGTCTATAGTCTCTGCCTACCCCCATGGGAAAGAGGCGCGATAACATTATGTATGCATGTATATATATATATATACATGTCGCAGATTGCGATATAATTGTAAAAAATTCGTAAAGTAACGACTTTAAATTTATTTATTTATTTATTAACTTCCAAACATCGCTATCATTACAGTTGTCACCAATACGATAGCGTGGTACACATAATACATTATAGATAAATATATATACATATTCAGTTGTCATAACATATAATATGATACGCAGTTCTTGTGAATTCAGTCACAGTGCAGATAAAAATGTCAATTTGTTGACATATCTTGTTCAATGTTCGCAAGGCCTGTGTCATCGACGCCTTATTAAGTAAGTTGGTCCTGCCGTACGGTACTGCGAACATTGGTGGCTGCCTACGTCTCATCATAAAATTTGTTGGAACGTTCAGTTTCATTTCAGCTAATACTTCTGAGTTAAATAATTTACCTGTTAACAATTTAAATAAGTAGGACACCAATGCAAACTTTCTTCTGGATGCCAAATTATTATACCCAACCATGCCTAAGACAAACAAGGTGGGGTACATCAAAGGATAAAATGGGTAAACACCATAAAGTTTTAGGTATAAAAATCTAGTAAATTTATTTTGTATGCGCTCCAACATGAGACTATATTTAGTTTCATGTGGAGCCCAGATGATTGCGTTGCTTTCTAAATTGAGGGTACTTATGTTTTTCTCAAAATACCTGCACTTGATTTTAGTGTTGCTGGTTCGACAGTATAAAAGGAGGTGAAATCGCGTAAACGGGACATTCGACATTCTACATTCGTCGGTTGAAGAGCGCGAAAGCTCTGTTGGACAAGGAGCACATATGTTGTGGTCAATAATTACTGTCCGATAATAGCAGTATTCTTTGAGGGCAAATTGCTGCTCGACATCTGACAATCGTGGATGCAACTCTTGGAGTTGTCCTAATATTTCTGTGTATTATTTTGCTGTATTTAATATTGTAATTGTAATAATTCTGGTGTAATAAACTTTGATTATAATATTTCTCATTATTATTGTTATGTGTCGCGCTGGAGCCGACATATATATACACACGAACACACATATATAGTGGGCCTTCAGGACCAGATCCTGAAAACTAGTGTAGTAGTAAACAATTAATATTATATTATAAAGTAAATATTAGATCCTAGTCAGGAATCGAATAGATTGATTTTGAAAAAATCACACCTGTTTTATTACACCAATCCATGGTGTAAATTGTAAGGATTAATTTCTGTGAAGCAATTTCAAACCTCAAACTAAAGGAAAGGGTTGTTTTTGAACAAAATGTTCTATCAATATGCAAATGATGAAACTGAGGTATATTTTTAATAGGCATCTTATAAATTAATATTTGAAACTCACGTTATTTTATCCTAATCAATCAAATCAGTCAATGGGTAAACATCGATTGCGTTCAAATGTGGAGCGGTCAAGTGACCGGCGCAATTTGATGTTTAATTAATGTAGGGAAAATAGAACATTTTGTTGAAAAATAACCTTTTCCCTTGGTTTGCCATTTGACATTCCTTCACAGAAATTGATTCTTACAAGCTACACTATTATTTGGTATAATAATATTATTTTTTCAAAATCTGGTGAATCGATTCCTGACAAGGGTAAATGATTTTTCAAAAATTTAATGATACCACTTTAGTTTTCGTCAAAATCGGCCTCGCGACTCCTTTGAATGTTTTTCGCTATTTAGCATAGTTTAGGATTTGGCCCTGAAAGCCCACTTCTAAAATTCACTATGTATAATTATGTAGCTCTGGCGAACGTGACTTAATTGGGGCAACATAAAATCGACGATAAACATTCAGAGACTAAGTGATATTTTGTTAACGACTTCGAACAAAACCATACAAAAATATATGAAGCCAAGTGCTGTTGCAAAAAGAAGGCTGAAACTTTAAAAACATACTTCCAGCCTAATCAACTCTGATTTGGTTCTCGGGGAAGCTCTCTTCTGAAGATGTTGGATAGCATCGTGAAAGATCGCTCATATCTATTTTAAATTTGGACATGGATGACTGAACATGGCTACAAGGCTTACTTCCAGTGAGACTTGGGGGCCGCGGCGTCCGCAAAATTTCTAGTATTGCTTTGCCGGCTTTTTTGTCATCGTTCACAGTACAAGCGATTTAGTAAAAATCCTGGAAAAAACCCATTTGAACTTTGAAATTTCATATTTGAGAGATGCTAAAAAAAGCCTGGTCAATGGCGTGACCTAATTTTGTCCTGCCCACTGCCCTGATTTCACAGCGGACTTGGAACGAGCCGCTCTGCGAACTGGCACGGGAAAATCTCCTGCAAACGTGTTCCAGTACGACAGTGCGCTCGGCTTTTAGCCGTCGCTAGTAGTAGTCTGGACAGTGGTTGCAGGCACACCCCTCATTTAATACAGGTACAATTTTAGACAACTCTGCTTTCCGGTTAGCTGCGAGCCTTCGCCTGGGGGCTCCATGTTGCGTACCACACCGTTGCCAGTGTGGAACTATGTTGGACCCGTACGGACACCACGGATTCTCATCTTTACATAGTGTTGGCAGAAGATCTCGCCATGCCAGCCTCAATGACATCATCCGCCGAGCTCTTTTCAGCGTCGGCGTACTAGCCATCCTAGAGCCAAATGGCTTGGTGCGCGACGATGGCAAGAGGCCGGACTATGTCACTTATTCCTTGGAAGATGGGACGCCCGCTTGTGTGGGACGCGACATGCGTTGATACTCTGGCGGCATCACATCTTCCAATGACTAATCAGGGGCTGGCAACGCTGCTTCAACAGATGAAGATCTCAAACGGAGCAAATATGGAATCCTAGGAAGGGGTTACATATTTGTGCCGTTTGGAGTTGAAACTTTAGGTCCCTGGGGTCCATCGGCAAAGAGTTTCTTCAAAGGAATTTTGTAAAGGAAAGTACAAGTTTAAGTTTCTTCAAAGGAAAGTAAGAAACTCTTATACCACCCGTGATCAGAAGGCTGGTTCGTATTTCTGGCAACGAATTAGCATTAGCAATGCTGGGCACGCTTCCCTCTGGCAACGATTTGTTACATACTTTATATTAATTTATTTATAATTTAGTTTATTTTTAATTATTCAGTTTAATTTATATTTAGTTTTATTTTCTTTCATTGTAAAACGTAATTTTTATCAATGTGAAACATTAAAATGTGTAAAAGCTAATTAAATAAAATATACGAATATTTTGCAAAATACCAACAAATTAGATTTTTACTCGGAAACGCCTATCCACGCTGCAATCTACACCATAGTTTAGTTTTAAATGGTTCGGTTGTTGTATGGAAAACATGTTAAACAATCTGACAAACTCTAAGGGCCGCTTGCATAAGCTTGATTAAATTTATTTAAGAAACGCAAAACGCATTTAACACCCTAAATTACAATTAGCGTTTTGCACAACGCAAAATTTGCTGCTAAATATGTTTAAAGAACTGTCAATACGTTTTGTGTAAAACGTATTTAGGCAGCTTAAAATGGATAAACTAATTTTATTTAAAGGCGATCGTTATACAAGCGACCCTTAGTAGGGCCATTACCCGAAGCGAGAACATAGTACGTATGGTCTTATCAGGCACGGCAAATTACGGGACACTGTTAGATCTACCTTTCACTAAATTTAAAACAAATTAAAAAGTATCTTGCTTAAAAAGGGATATTAAACTATTGAGGAATATTTAAATGATAAAAGTTCATTTACATAGCAGCTCGCTCCAGCCTCTTATACAATCGTCTGTATAACGAATTAATTTCGCCAAAAATGTAAGGATTTTATGGAGATATGTTGCTGTATAAACTTTTAGTATGTCTCGTCATTATTATAACAATAATAATATTCTTCTTTCCTCTTACTGAGTATGTACTGTTTGCTACAACTCCATTAATTCGTCGAAAAGTAATTCTGTAACATACTTCTAAAAAGTTAAAAAACAAGAACTTGATATATAAATGGGATAAGAAATATAAAGAAAATCAATTTTTAGCTAGAGGTGTTGCTGGGGAGTTTCTTTACATATAATAGGAAGTAAAATTAAATTTTAACTTATATATATGTATGACCTTCAAAAAGTGTCTCCAGGGGAACTTATTTTGAATAAAATCTTTTGAATTTGAATATAAAGTATCTGTAGACTGTAGGGTTCCAGGCCATGATCCTGACCCACGCGGATGTGTAGCTATTAAGTTACCCACGGCATTAGGATAAATTATGCGTTGAAAAATACATAATTATTTGTTATTGGAAGATCTCAAATCACAATAGATAGATATTTATAGCCCCGAGCTTTCAGAGTAAAGCCGACTAAAGAAAGATGTTTTTGGAATAAGAAGCCGATTACGCCACACTGAGTTACGAGAACTTAGTAATAAATACTTGAATTAGTAATATTAGTACGCATGAACATGGAATAGTTTCCAGTGAATACATTAATACCGCAGAGATGCAAATAATGTGTATACTGCATAAGTATACACATTCTTTGCATACACACACGTGTTTCTATGATCTGTGAGGCTCCCTCTATACTTTTATTCGTTCGTCTGAATGGAAGATAAAAAAAAACGATTCTCCTTACATACACAATTTATGAAATTGGGTGGGGTATAGATATAGGGCACACCTATTTTAAGTAATGGGAGGGGTGAAGGGGCAGGCTAGGAACTCAGACTTACTCTTTCTACAATCTCTATGACTATCAACTACTAAGTTAAATATTTTTTTTATAACCACCCAAAATTCATTTTAAATCAAAAATGCAACTTAGAAATTAAAGCAACATTTTATTAGCTTACAGGCCTAATTGCCAACCATAAACTTCATGAAAAACACACAAGTATTATCTATGATTTTCATGTTTCTTGTTTATTCTATTTACGTAAATTGTAAATTAAATAATTAGTTGTGTTTTATTTCATTTTTCAGCAACTTTCTTATATTTTTAGATTATTTTGAATCTTTCTATTTTGACTACTGGATTTTGATTGGATTTTTCAACTTTGGACCTATGATATAAGTGGAATATTAGTGAAAAACATAAGTGAGGTTACATTTACAAAAACATTAATATCTCAAGAAGTTATACACTTTCTACACATAGGAGTTGCAGGAGGGGTGAGTATAACTCCCTGCTCTCCCCCTCCACTCCCCTCCCATTAACTAAAATAAGTGCGCCCTGGATCTATACCGCACGCAAAATACCTTTATTATGTACATAGGTACATACCATATTTCAAATTGCCTATACCAAATCCGTGACTAAGTTTAATGACCTCTGGCTGGGACCAATCAGCGTGCTTTCACTCCAATGTAAAAGTTTTTAAATCGCGTTTAAATACCCAAAAAACGCAATCATATACTTAATTAGGATTAATATCTTCTCACTAGTCCGTATAATTTTAGCCAGATTAGCTTGCAATGACCTGATTTTGTGTGATAAAGCGTCGGTTGCGCACCCATCTACTAAAAACGCCAATGTTCTCTAGAATATTTAATTTATAAAATAGATTTTCAACCTTAATGAGCCTCCCGAAAATAAACGTTACTGCCTAGTTCCACGTAAAACGTCTGAACAAGATCATGTATTTTCCAAATTACATGAATGTCAACCACACTCAGAGTTAGATAATGGTCTGTTCAAGATAAATAATGAGAAATTAATTTTATGTCTTTATAATTATATATACACACTACATAATATGTCCCAATGATCTCTGAAGAGAGCAATCGGAAATTCCTGCAAAGTGGGGTTGATTTTTAGGAAGGCTGGCACAGGCATCAGCCGGGATTAATCATTGATATTATTAAGAACTTAACGAAACTGGGCTTAGTTTCGTTAAGTTCTTAATTTTTAAACAACAAATTTATTTCCTATTTGTCATGTATTATAAGAATTCAAATTTAAATTATATTACTAAATAGTTACTTTGTCTAAGACTAGTAGAATACTGAAACTATGCCACCGTATTCTATAGATAAGGTGCCCAGAAGTTTGGCTACGTCACCTTGTTGTTATATTTGTGTTACTAAACTTGGTCTCTATATTTGGGATTGACCGTTGAAATATATTTGAACTGATTATAATAAACTATACCGTAGGCGTAAACCTCTTTTAAATTTAAGACTCAATGGGGTTAAATAAAAAAATATTTTAAATATAGGGTAGTATTAAGTATAAAGACAAAAGTATTAACACTCATAAAATGATATTTATTTCTTGCTTACCTTTGAAATATTTCATTATCCTTTGAGCAATTTCGGAATCCACATCTCTGATCTCATAAGGGAAATCGTAATTGCCGTTCATAGTTATAAAACACACGCTTTGTTGTTGTGTTAAAGTACGATACAGTGAAAGTGCGTCCGCGCGCTGCAGTCCTCGATACCAGCCTGAGACTGCGAGAGAAACAGGGCCGTGTGATAAACAAGTTATTTAACAGTATATCTAGTATGTTATTTATGTTTTGCCGCGCAATAATAAACCTTAAGGGATGTAGATATAATAATTAGCTCTTGAATATTTACATAGTACTTAGCTATGATTTATTCATGTTTAATATAAATATTTTGTTTAAAATTGAATAGTTTATATTTAATAAAACCAAACAAAAATTAAATAATTTAAACGAACAAATTGGGGGTAGACTAAATAGCAACTAATGACTGTAATGACTCGTTGGCACTTGACATCTTTGACTTCCGTGATCACGGCAATTGAAATGTGGCCGTAACGTCGAAATAAAATAATATGCGACGCTTAAACCCGTTAAAACATACTTTTAACTATGTGGACTAGTCACGAAAACTTAAAAAAATACTATAGTTTTTATTATGTATTATGTTTGAATGCGCTGATCTTAAGAACCACCAGTCCAATTTGAGAAAAAAAAATATGCGTTTATAAGTTTCTAAAAGCTTTTTTGCAAATGTCAATAATTTGACAAAAAAGTCAAAGCGGGATCTATTTGTACTCCTAGATCCTTTACTACTGTTACACGTATTATCTGCATTAACTTTGATATTGTGTACAACAATATGTATTATTATACTAGTGGGCCCGGCAGACGTTATTCTACTCTAACAAAAATGAGAATCTAGACCCCGATTTCAGCGCCATTTGCCGGATCCAATTGTGAATCTAAACCATCCCGAGACCCATACGAACATACACAACAAATTTTATCAAAATCGGTCCAACCGTGTAGGAGAGCTTAGTGACATACACACGAACAGAAGGATTTTATATAGTACTATGATTTGCCCGCAACTTCGTCCACGCTTACTTGAAATACCCGCGGGATTCCCGGGACACAAGGTATCGCAGTATTTAAAAAAGAATTTAAGCTATCGTTTTAGTGGGAACTGTGTCGGCATAAGCTAATTTTTAAGTATACGAACAACTTCAAACCGCTCCCTAGAAAATTCTCGAGGGATTCCTGGGATTAAAAATATCACACATTTTTCCTATCAGTACAAAAATCACATTGGAATTTTATTTTTTTTAATTTGGCCATTTTAAATAATTCCCATAAAAATTCCCGTGGGATTCCCAGGATACAAAGTAGCACAGAGCTTAAGTCTAAGAATTAGCTGTCGATCAGAGAAAACCGCATCGGCCGATTATGCCGGCAACTACGGCATAATCGGCCCCGTAGTTTTTCCGTGAATCTCGAACAAATAGACAAAGTATCTAAAAAAAATGTATCGTGTTCTCCATCGTTTATATAGTCTATTCCAGTTGTTTTGTTTTTAAATAGCTTCAGTGTAACACGGCATGTTTAGAATTTTATAATATTGTAGATAGAAGATAAAGATATTTATAAGATAATAATATATGCATATTCATAGAGTTAATGTATTTTTGTTATAGGAAAACAGATTTTGCCTTAAATTCAGTCTTCACTTGGGTGTCCCGTGCGTGACCAGCTTCGCCAGTTTGTGAACACCTACCATTGCGACCAATCTTGGATAAGGACCGGAAATATGAACAACGAAAAGCGACATCTGTTTTCCCCGTCAGTCCATGAGTCCATTAACCTAAAAAGTCTTAGGGCCTATTATTAAATGAACAAAACTGAGTTATTTATTTTGATTTTACATTCAATAAAGTGAAGGGATTTGGGCACGTACTATAAATAATTTCCTTGACGTTGAACCGTTGAAATCGTATTTCCTAATTTTGTCATTATAATTTCGTATCTGGAAATGTTTTTGTATGATTGGACACGTGAAACATTTGCAAAAAATTGAAAAAAAAAACAAATGTCGATATAAAGGCTGGTGTTATTGAAAATGCTTTTGAATAGTGTCTTAATTCTTAATCTATGTAGATAATTATATTGTTGTATATGTATCATATTGTTACAACTTAGGCTTCGACAAAGACAAATGCCACCTGTATATCTGTAAAAATACATTTTATTACCTGTCGGCATTTGAAATAATTGTAATTCTTTTATGATCGTCTTCTTTTATTTACTTATTTATTGGCATACGTTTCTAGTTATTGTGGAGAACAGCCTATTGTACTTGTTTATGGCCTTATGCAGGTATCATTAGCCAGGTGTTACGGATTAAGTACAAGCTGATTCTAGGAAACTATGTCGACGATACGATACAGGCGTATTTGCATTTGTGCAGTATAAAACGATGGCCTGATGGAGAGAGGGGGCACTCGAGCGGGATCCACGATCAAGGCGTGACGTGTGTACAATCGGGAATCTAATAGTGACGGTCTTTGCGCGTTTTAATGAATTACGACCTTTTTCATTACGTTTGGATTTGTTGTGTTCGCTTATATTTGTACCTGTGTTAGACGTGTTTGTATAGTTCTAATAAACTCTATAATAATTCCAATGGCATTTTAATTGGAGTCCCGCACTCGTAACAATATGTAGTAGTATCTTCTTTCTTCCTACAAGTTAAGAACAGGCAAAGCTCGTGAACCATACAGCCTTTTTTTTTCATGGGGGACCGGCGCTGGGTATACCCACTAAAACCCCATGGGAGCCTTCTTCCGCCTGAGTGCCGGGGTCACGGTATGTGGCTGTGGCCTTAACCCGCAACTCCGGAGAGCGGTGGGCCACCTCATAAACAGAGGCGGCCTCTCCGGACCATACAACCCTTTTTTTTTATAAGGGGAAATCCATGTACGGGCCCCCCGCCGGGGAGACTTCGGCGGGGGAGTGTGGGACTCGCCGGCTGGAGGAGCCGGAATACCCACTAAAACCCCTTGGTGCCACCTGACGCCATGTGCCGGGGTCACGGGATGTGCGCGAGCTTTTCTTCCGCGACCCCGGCTGGCGTGAGCCCGCCCCTGTGGGCAGATCTTTCCGTGTTCGACGGTTGAGAGGGGCGCGCGCGGGCACCGATGCGCCCCCTACTCTGCGGCTTTAGATGCGGGTGACGGCCTTAAAGCCTCCCCTGACCGTCACCTGCGCCGCGTATTCATGGCGGCCGGAGGTTCTGGTTCCTCCGGCGCCGCGACCGGTTATTTCGGCGGGAGGAGCACGGTTGCTCGCTCTCTCTCCCGCTCTGCCGCCTCCTTTGCGGACACGACGGCCTCGCAAAAGGAGGCGACGGCGTCCCATCCGGTTTGGCCCCCGACCATAGCCTGGACCACGGCCGGGAGCGACAGGTCCGCTCCGATGGTTGCGTCGAGGACACGGCGCTCCTCGTTCCAGGCTGGACACTCCTGTAGAGTGTGCAGCACCGTGCCCGCGATGCCGGCACTGCAGTGATGGCACCCTGACGACGTTTCGCGCCCTATCTGACGCAGGGACCATATAGCCCTGAATATACAACGTCAAGTCACGCCAACCAAGTTCTTGTGGCAACTTGAAACAATTTCATTAAACAACCAATATCCTACTTTTAACCAATTTTATAACATTTTTGGAAAATAAAATAGAGCATCCAAATATTAATCTTCATGTCGCCATATACCGATTTCAAAACCGATAATCTAGATTATGCAGTACATACAGTACGGTACTGACATTAAAATGTATGATACGTGGGGATATAAGTGTCAAATTGGCCCAAGTGGAAACGCGATTGGATACAAAAAAAGCCTCGATAGTGTTAAACTCGTATAAACCTCTATTTCGCCCTTGCTGGCGAGATTAGAAATATATTTAAATTTTGAAGTTTATGTTTGGAACGTTGTGAAAAATGTGCGCTATAATTTGTCAATTGTAAAAATCTGCATTGGAAATTTGCCTAAAATATATTATATGGTTGGAATTTAAAATCCGGAGTTTCCTTGAAAGATCACAACACCTCGGTACCCTTCAGCTTTTTCTCCATGGTCCTTCGACATTTATAAAACCAGTGGTGGATAGGGGAACTAAACCCGTGCGATAAACCCCAAATACCCGTAACCAAAAGTCCAGGCGGTGCCGAGGGTAAGCTGTTATTAAAGGAAAGCTCAATCGGAAGTATTCGGAAAAGAGAATTAAAAATCGGAAGGTAAAATTAAAGCTGCAGAACTGTGAGTACAAAATTCATATTAACTATTTGGAAAACCCATCATCGGGAAGTGAAGTGAAGTGCCATAAAAAGTGTATTAATTCATAACGGGATAGTAATTTTTATATTCTTGTGCTTTTTATTGATTTTCTGACACTTAACATAAATAATTAGAATTGTAAAATTTTAGGGTTCAGTTCAAAATATTGTTGGTTCCGTTTTTTTTTTAATTAAAACTTTTTGTGTAAAATTTTAAAAACTTTAGGGTTCCGTTTAGGTTATTCATCGGTTCAATATTATTTTTAAAATTGTTATTTTCCAATATTTTTATTTTTTTTATTTTTAAGATGGATGCCCAAATATGTATACAGATGGATATCTTCCAAAACATACAAAAGGCACAAAGGAATTTCAAAAAGTCCCCTAAGGAGAGGGTTAATGAAAATTATGTTCAGGTCAGATTGGAATTTTTGGAAAAATTGTGGGCTAAATTTAATTCAAATCATGATTTATTGCTGGAACGTTTTGGAAGAGATCTGTATGAGCATGAATACATGCAAAATGACATTTTTGATACAGTGACTGAAATTTGTATCGATTTTAAAACAGAACTTAAAGCTATTTTAAGTCAATTTGCCTTAAAACAAAGGGGTGAAGGATGTATATCGGAACAACAAGTTTTTATCAATCCAGAACTCAAATTGAATTACCTAAAATTAAAATCCCTACGTTTTCGGGCAAATATATTGAATGGGTTACCTTCAGAGATATGTTTACTTCATTGATACATAATAATTTGAATCTCGATAATGTACAAAAGATGCATTATTTAAAAAGTTATCTTTCTGGTGAAGCTGAGCAGTTGTTACGACAAATACCAATATCTGAAACCAACTATGATCGATGTTGGAATAAACTGAAAGCTCGGTATGATAACAAAAGATATTTATCCTATCATATAATTAAAACGCTATTGGGTCAGAAAAACATTGTTGCCGAATCTGCATGCAGTTTAAAAGAGTTGTTGGATACAACAAATGACTGTATAAATAGTCTTAGAAATTTGGATATAGATATTTCTAATTGGGATATTTTATTAATTCATTTTTTAACTTCAAAATTAGATCCGGAATCCCGTAGACAGTGGGAATTTTCTATAAGTAACAATTCTTGTGATGATTTGCCTACTTTAAATCAATTTAATGATACTTTAACAAAAAGATATAGGGCGTTAGAGTTTTTAGATTGTAATTTTTCTGGAAAAAATATTCCTGACGCTAATATTAGCGATATAAACCAAAATTGTATTTTTAACGATAGGAAATATAAAGTTAGACATATTTTAAAAAATGTATGTTTATTTTGTTCCGAGGAACATAAAATAACTGTGTGTAAAAAGTTTGAAAATGAAATGGTTATAAAACGTCGTGCTTTCATCAAGTCTAAAAAAGCGTGTTTTAATTGTTTGAGCTCCAGTCATCTAGCGAAAAACTGTAAAAGCAAAAAGAATTGTGAAATTTGTCGAGGACACCATCATACTTTAATTCATCGAAATACAGAACCCGCCTTTGATGCTTCAAATTTTGAAAACCAATGTAAAGTGGAAAAAAGAACTTACGTTGAAACCATGCCTTATTACGCAACTGCGACAGCAATGCATATTGTAAAACAAAATGAAAATGACATTAAAGAAGAGGAAGGCTTAACAAACCAGACTGAATTAAGAAATAAAATTAAATATATGAAACCTGGAAATAGAAGAAATAAAAGGTATAAACAAAAGAGGAGAATTGGTTTAAAGGAATTCAGAACAAAAACTGGCGAAGGAAAGAATGAGAAGGAAACTGGACAAATAGAGAAAACAACTAAAAGATTTATTCCTAATTGGAGGGACAACAATTTTTATTTTACAAAAACCTAGTATCAAAATTCATAACTAAGGCACTTGATGAAATCACATGAGTAATATAATTCATAAAATAGCAACCCGCTTCAACGGAAGTAATGTTTAGTAAATTATTTTTTCAACTTTGTTTAATTTCCATATTGTTTAAAATTGTGTAACTTTTTATAATTATTGTTTCGGTCTTTGAAGTTGGTCTTTCTAAAATTATAGTTGTTATGATTAGACTAAGGTCTAAGGCAACTTAGCCCTTAGTGGGGCGAGTATGTTAAACTCGTATAAACCTCTATTTCGCCCTTGCTGGCGAGATTAGAAATATATTTAAATTTTGAAGTTTATGTTTGGAACGTTGTGAAAAATGTGCGCTATAATTTGTCAATTGTAAAAATCTGTACTGGAAATTTACCTAAAATATATTATATGGTTGGAATTTAAAATCCGGAGTTTCCTTGAAAGACCACAACACCTCGGTACCTAACAGCTTTTTCTCCAATAGAAAGAAATCCGAACTTGCCTCTGAAATTTTCGAAATTGACCTGGATATCCTACACGACAATGTATTTCCATATGATGTTTCGCATACATATTACTTAAATGATAATAAAAGACTTGGCCTAGCTCTTACAATTGGGGTTTTATTTAGATGTAATCACGATTTTTCTAAATTGCACTTATGTTATTTACTTCGGAGTAGCATCAATATAATGCCGCCGTCTTCTTTCTAGTTACTTGCGTGTTTGGTGTCGCATTTATTCGCATTCCCGGCATTCCGCGCAAAGAGTACATTGTATATATAAAGAATTCCGCGGTGATTCGGGTTGCTAGGATAACTTTATTTTCAGGCGGGGGAAATGCATTTCGCACATACCGGGTCCTTTGCTAGGGATTAGACCGTTGTTGATCATGGAGGCTTTCCATTGAGGCAATCCAAACAATAATCAACCGGCTTGTGTGGAGACTCAACTAATCAATACTCCACTAAAACCACCCTCCTCCCATGTGCCCCGCGCTTATGAGTAGGAAAGGCATGAGATACAGAACGTAGTTACGCCCACACCGATCCTAGCGCACAAGTGCTTGAGTGTCCCGGGAGAGGCAAACTCACTTCGTCAACAGGGTTGAAGACTCCTCTGCTCCCTAGATGCGAGAGGGCCCCTGCAGCGGTATTTCAGGGGAGGAAATCGTGCGCATACCTGCGCCTCCGGGCTCCCAACTGACGTCGGCGCCCGCGAGACGCATGCGCACTTCCATCTCTCTCCCTATCTCGTTCCTACAGTCTCGCAGTAATTGGCCGCGCCCACCCACCAATCGTCGCTGTGCAGCATGGCTTGCACCAGATCGCTCAGCGAATCGATCGGTCCTACTAGTGTCTCGAGTTCAAACCTCTGGGGTGCCCACGCTGCGCACTCGACTAGCGTGTGTAACGCAGTGTCCAGTGCGCCACACTGGCGGCATTGGGGTGAAGGCAAGCAGCCCGCAATCTGACACAGATACTTCTCGAAGCAACCGTGCCCGGTAAGTATCTGTGTCATTCTGAAGGTCAGGGTCCCGCGTTTCCGCGAGAGCCATCGCAACAGCTGCGGTCGAACCGCCTCCACCGTGTCAATGCCAGCAACAGGGTTTTCCAACTCTACTGACCAAGATTGGATCATGGCCGCGGTTTCCCGCGTCCTGATCACCTGGAGTTCGGCCTGGCCATAGACCAGGCCACGGGCGAGGGCATCCTGTCGGGAGCGCCGAACTTTGGCTATCACGTCCGCCTGGAGAGGCCAGGGCGGATCGCCTGCCAAGAGTGTCGACGCCGTCCACGACACTGTACGGTATCCTCGGATGGTCCTCACCGCCAGGACCCGTTGTGCGCGGCACAACAAAGTCCTATTGTGGCGGTGAAGTGCAGTGGACCATACGGGTGCACCGTACAGGGCCATACTCCTAAGGATGCCCATGTAGAGTTTCCTAGTCGTCCCCCCCGGTCCCCCCACGTTGGGAAGAAGCCGAGAGAGGGCGCCTGCGGACCTCACGAGCTTGGGAACTAGCTGCTCAAAGTGCGCTTTGAACAGCCATTTCCCATCAAGAATTAGCCCCAGATATTTCATCTGGGGGCCTACACGAATGTCCACCCCTTGGACTGTAACGGACAAGTCCGCGGGGGGATTACGAAACCGCCTATGGAACATGATGGCCTCCGTTTTCGCGGGGGAGACCTTCAAGCCCAGCCTACCTATTCTTCGGACCACGATCGCCAGCCCGGCGTTGGCGAGGTCCACGGATTCCGCGAATGACGCAGCGCGTGCCGTGAGTACTCTCTCTCTCTCTCTGAACTCCCCCACGAGTCCATTCTCCTCAACATAGTCTGGAGGACGACGCGCTCTGCTGCGTTTGAGCCTGTGGCTGATTCTGCGGACTGCCCTCCGCAGTTCAGCCAGCTCCTCAGTCCACCAGTGGACCGATGTACGCGGCGGCGGTCGTTTGGCTCGAGGCATAGCAGCGTCACAAATCCTTTTGAGGGATTTGCGCATGTGCTCAGCCTGCGCCTCCAAATTCCCCAGGTCGGCTGGATAGGTCCAGCATTCGATGATAGCCCTCTCCTCGGCCTGCTCCGCGTCGAGCTTGGTAAGAGCCCAGCGCGGGAGCCGGGAGGGGCCTTGAACAGGGTTAGCGCTAGGCGAGGGGGAGAGCTCGAATCTGATGTACAAGTGATCAGACAGAGTCTCCACCTCCTCCAGCACTCTCCATCCTACCACTCTGCGGGCGGCCGCATGTGTGGCGAATGACAAGTCGATGATCGATCCACCCCGCGCACGTACGCAGGTCTGGACCGACCCCTGGTTCAGGATGGACAGCTTGGATTGAAGCGCCCAGTCTTCAACCGCCCGTCCCCTAACATCGGTAATCGCGTTCCCCCAGGATTGGTGCTTGGCATTGAAGTCGCCTAGGACGAATATCGTCTTCGGCGCTAGTCTGCCGACGGCTGCCCTAATGGAGTCCAAGGCGAGCTCGTACTCCGCTAGGGGGCGGCTCCGCGTGAGGTACACGCCTATGATGACGTAACCTCCGCTTTCCGCCACCGCGTAGCCCTTTCCTCTTTCGAGACTGGTGAGCGGTGTGCCAGATCCGGCTCTGGCGACCACGGCTACCACATCGTCGAGATCCCCCACCCAGTTCCTGGCTGGGGGTACGTAATAAGGTTCGCTTATTACGGCCAAGTTTGCTTGCCACTCCGCCATCGCCTGCAGGCACAGGTCCTGGGCGTCGGGGGAGTGGTTAACATTAGCTTGGAAGAGTGTTAGGGGTGTACTGGGCATTTAGGTGTCCATAGGTACCCCCTTTCCACTCGCCGGTCGTTTATTCGCCCTCGGGTGGACGAATTTACCCTTGACATATGGGGCTGGCAATGCCTCGCCAACGTCGGGTGGGTAGCGCGTTTGCCCCCCGCCGCGCAGACGGCGCAGTGGGGGTCGCGGGCTGTGCAGTCCGGCTGCTTGTGTCCGCTCTTACCGCAGCGGAGACACAAGCCGGTCCGGTCCGGGCACGAGTCCGGGCAAGTCTGGGTGCCGTGGCCGACGTTGAAACAACGGTAACAACGTATGGGCCGGGCTTCCAGAGCCTCCACCTTCGCCGAGGTGAAGCCCACCAAAGGTGGCCCCGCTCGGCGATGGCTTTGGCTGCAGAGACGGGGCACATCACGTATGATGCGCCCATCCCCCCAGGTCCTATGCCGATGTGCCTCGCCTTAACATCGTCGCGCAGGCAGTTGCCCACGCTGGCGATGGCACTGCGAAGCCCATCTACTGTGGCCGACTCATCCAGCCCTGAGACGTAAAGCTCCCCACGCTTTACGGGGCGGATGACTTCGGCCATCCCTTGGAGCGCCCCTCGAAGGGCCTCGGCGACGCGGTTCGCCCTAGTCGCGCTCTCGGGTCCTGGGGGGAAGTCCAGGAGTCGAGCGTCCCGGGCGGTCCGCGTCACTTTCAGCCCCTCTCTGAGGCCTAGCTCGGTGATATTGACCACCGAGGCGGCCTTCGCGAAGACCTCCCGGTAGCCAATACCGTTTTTGGCCGATTCCGGCAGCAACTTAATGATAATTGCTGCCGATCTCGGCTCCTGAAATACCACGGGCTTCGTAGCCCGTGGCTTGCGCGCCGGTTTCCGCCCCGATGGCGAAGCCGGTGCTTGCGCCGAGGGAGGGGGGCGGGGCGTTTCCGCCCTCGCTCCCCTGCCCTTCTTCCTTCGGACGACCGTGGACCACGCCCCCCCCTCCGGAACGGGGGCGGGGGCAGGGGCCACCGCAGCCGATGGTGGCGCGACGGCAGGTGCCGCGACGGCGCGTGCCGCGACGGCCGGTGTCGCGGCCGCGGGATTAGCCATGAGCCTGGAGGCCGGCTTGGGGGCCGGTGGCCCGGGCTTAGGCGCCGGAGCAGAGGCGGCGGCGAGAGCTGCGGCTCGGCGCAGCTTCTTCGCCCTCTGCTTTACTCCCCCCCTCTTCACCTTCTTCTTGGGAGGAGGGGGTAGCGGTGGGGAGTCCGCCACCCCGACGACGGGGGCTACCACCACCTCCATCGGTACCGGGGGAATTACTTCCCCCGGGGCCCGGCGGGCGGCGGCGGCAGCTCCCGCCGTTTTAGGCAGCGGTTGTGTCTCCGCGGCCTTTTTCCTGTCCGCCGCAAGCGGCGGGCGAAGAATTGGCGCGGGCGGCAGCCGCTCCTCAATCCCGGCAAGCCGAGCGTCCAACATCGCGCCCACCGTGCG
Source organism: Dendrolimus houi (assembly GCA_039645545.1). Taxonomy (NCBI): domain Eukaryota; kingdom Metazoa; phylum Arthropoda; class Insecta; order Lepidoptera; family Lasiocampidae; genus Dendrolimus; species Dendrolimus houi. The sequence continues at coordinate 7,046,330 of CM077127.1, read as the reverse complement.
GGAGATGATATGCGTGAGCATATCATAATCCACACCGGTGTGCGCAGCGGTTGGTGTAGGAACCGGCTCCGCCACAGCGGCGGTAGCCGGAACCGCTCTGGGGACCGCGGCGGATATATGAACCGGCTCGGGGGCCAGGACTTTTTCCGCCGCGGCGGCCTTGGCCTTCCGCTTAGCGGGCACGGGACCCGGCTCCGCCGTTACAGCGGGAACCGGGGCCGCATCCGCAGCGGGGGCCTTCATGGCTTTCCGCATCTGCTCGAACTCCTTGCGGTAGGAGAGGTTCTCCTCCCGCAAGGCGCCGAGCTCGGCGCGCAGCCTGGAGTTCTCGTTGCCGAGTCTCCAGGCTTCCGACTCTGGATTCCGCGTCACCAGCGTGTCGACTATGTCCGACAGCCGGGTCGCAGCCTCCTTCAGTCGGCGCACGTATGCGCCCTTCAGGTTGCCCGACGTCTGGGCGACCTGGAGGATGTCGGCGACCTGGGCGCTCGCCGCCAGGCGGAGCTCCCCAGGGCCGAGCACACGCACGTCCCCTATGAGCGCGGCGCACTGGCTAGCCGCGGCCAGTTTGGCAGCAGTGGCCTTCCTGGCCCTACGGCCCTTTTCCCCCCTTCGGTGCGGAGGTAGGCCTCCGCACCCGCGAGCACGCTCGCCGTCGCGTCGCCCGTGCGACGCAGCGGCGATCGCGCCCGCGCCGGCGTGGAAGCACCCGATGTGCTTTCCGAGTCGGCGCTGCGGTCCCAGAACCGCTGCCTCGACTCGGGGACGAAGCTGAACGAAGCGGTGGCGGCGACAGTCCCAGTAGGGAAAGAAGACAACATCATCGCCGCCACCGCACCTATATCACCATCCCTAACAACGACCCCGGTCGTTGGCGCGGGTGAAGCCCGCGCGGCAACCGGTGTCGCGGGGCGGTCGTCCCCACGCTGCGCACGGGTGAAGCCGGTGCGCAAGCCGATGCCGAGGGCACGGGGAAGCCCGCGCGCTAGTCGACACCGTCGTGGGGCCATCGCCCCCCGCTGTCGCCGAGCCGGCCGCTGTGTACACCGACCTAACCGGTGTCGGCGCACATGCAGCCGCCTCGGCGTGCGGGCCGCAGAAGACGCGAATCGCGTCGTCGAGTGCGTACTCCAGCGAATCTGGGACGCTGCCCGACGGCGCGATGTCTACGTGGTCCACGAAGGCGCTTGGCCCCTGCACAGGTGAAGCCCGTGCAGGTGGCGTTTGCGCCCTGTAGACATTCTCTACGATGGCGTTCGCCGCGCTCACGGCCATGAGAACGGCCGAGTTCGCGGCGAGCACCACCTCCCTACCTACGGCCGTGTGTGCCGCGCTCTTGCGCGCGGCACGCATGGCGGGAACCTAGGCGCGGCGGGAGCCGAAGGCGGCCCCATCGTCGCGCTCTCTTTATCGCGGGGCCCGGCGGCGGTGAGGTCGACCACCGCCGATGCCCCTATCGAAGCGGGCAGCCCGGTAGCCGTGACAACGGCTGGACCCGGGCGCCCGAGACGAGGTTCCGCGGCGCTGCGGCTGCGACGAACCAGGGAAGACTTCTTTTCCCGCGTCTCCCCTATCTCCTTCATGGCCCATCCATTGTTGGAGCCGCTGTGATCCCGCTTGTGCGGGACACTCGGCTCCCTGGGGGCCTTCGGGGTACTTGGGCCGTCCATTACTGGAGGCCCTGACCCGAGAGGAGACCAGAAAGGCGCGCGAAAACACTACACACACAAAAACCGTTACAAAACCGCGCGCAACCGATTTTGCGCACGACACTAGCAAGCGGAGAGAGAAATGGGACTCACCGGCCAAAACTGCTTTCCGCACCGCAATCCAAACGAACAAACACTAGTACACTATCACCTGTACACAGAACTAACAATTTATCGCTTTTCCAGGTAGAAAAGCGCGAAAAATTGTATTAGATAGATGTGAGGAGCGCATTCGTGACCGCTACGCAAGGAAGCTGATCGCGAACGACTGTGGTGCTTTTTTTTTTTTTTTTTTTTTTTTTTAAGGCGGGGAAATGCATTTCGCACATACCGGGTCCTTTGCTAGGGATTAGACCGTTGTTGATCATGGAGGCTTTCCACTGAGGCAATCCAAACAATAATCAACCGGCTTGTGTGGAGACTCGACTAATCAATACCCCACTAAAACCACCCTCCTCCCATGTGCCCCGCGCTTATGGCAGGAAAGGCGTGAGATACAGAACGTAGTTACGCCCACACCGATCCTAGCGCACAAGTGCTTGAGAATGCCCCGGAGAGGCAAACTCACTTCGTCAACAGGGGTGAAGACTCCTCTGCTCCCTAGATGCTAGAGGCCCCTGCAGCGGTATTTCAGGGAGGGAGGTCATGCGCATACCTGCGCCTCCGGGCTCCCAACTGACGTCGGCGCCCGCGAGACGCATGCGCACTACCATCTCTCTCCCTATCTCGTTCCGCGGCCTCCTTATGAGACACTACCGCCTCGCAGAAATTGGCCGCACCCACCCACCAATCGTCGCTGTGCAGCATGGCTTGCACCAGATCGCCCAGCGATTCGATCGGTCCTACAAGTGTCTCGAGTTCAAACCTCTGAGGTGCCCATGCTGCGCACTCGACTAGCGTGTGTAACGCCGTGTCTAGCGCGCCACATTGGCGGCATTGGGGTGAAGGCAAGCAGCCCGCAATCTGACACAGATACTTATCGAAGCAGCCGTGCCCGGTAAGTATCTGTGTCATTCTGAAGGTCAGGGTCCCGCGTTTCCGCGAGAGCCATCGCAACAGCTGCGGTCGAACCGCCTCCACCGTGTCAATGCCAGCAACAGGGTTTTCCAACTCTACTGACCAAGCTTGGATCATGGCCGCGGTTTCCCGCGTCCTGATCACCTGGAGTTCGGCCTGGCCATAGACCAGGCCACGGGCGAGGGCATCCTGTCGGGAGCGCCGAACTTTGGCTATCACGTCCGCCTGGAGAGGCCAGGGCGGATCGCCTGCCAAAAGTGTCGACGCCGTCCACGACACTGTACGGTATCCTCGGATGGTCCTCACCGCCAGGACCCGTTGTGCGCGGCACAACAAAGTCCTATTATGGCGGTGAAGTGCAGTGGACCATACGGGTGCACCGTACAGGGCCATACTCCTAAGGATGCCCATGTAGAGTTTCCTAGTCGTCCCCCCGGTCCCCCCACGTTGGGAAGAAGCCGAGAGAGGGCGCCTGCGGACTCACGAGCTTGGGAACTAGCTGCTCAAAGTGCGCTTTGAACAGCCATTTCCCATCAAGAATTAGCCCCAGATATTTCATCTGGGGCCTACACGAATGTCCACCCCTTGGACTGTAACGGACAAGTCCGCGGGGGTTACGAAACCGCCTATGGAACATGATGGCCTCCGTTTTCGCGGGGAGACCTTCAAGCCCAGCCTACCTATTCTTCGGACCACGATCGCCAGCCCGGCGTTGGCAAGGTCCACGGATTCCGCGAATGACGCAGCGCGTGCCGTGAGTAGGGTGTCATCCGCAAAGCAGATTAGCCCTATTCCGGGCAGGACCGGAACCCGAAGGATCCAGTCATAACCGACGTTCCAAAGAACCGGCCCGAGGACCGATCCCTGTGGGACGCCGCACGCGACGCGTCGCCGACCTATCGCGCGATTCTCGGACTCGCCGCCCTCCCAAAGGATGTATCTGTCCTGGAGGTACGCGCCCAACAGCCTCGTGAGGTACGGGGACTCCGTGTGCACGAAGCCCCTCCTGATCGTCTCGTGTGGGAGGCTGTTAAAGGCGTTCGCTATGTCTAGCGAAACTGCCAGGACAGTATCCTTTGCTTGGACTGCGTCGTCCGTTACAGATCGCAGTGTCTCGAAGGCGTCCAACGTGGAGCGCCTCCGCCGAAACCCGAACTGCGTCTGTGCTAGCCCCGGCTCCACAGTATCGAGATGCTTAACGAGGCGTTCCGCTAAGATCTTCTCGAAGACCTTGGCGACTTCGTTAAGCAACACTATGGGCCTGTAGGCGGACGGATCGTTGGGAGGACGGCCTCCCTTGGGAATCAGGCATAATCGGCCCTCCTTCCATTGCGACGGGAACTGGCCTGCGCGAATACAGGCATCGAACAGTTCCCGCAGCTGGCCGCGTAGGTGTTTGGCAGCCAGGAAGAGAGCCGACCCGGAACCCCGTCGGGTCCCGGAGCCGTCTTCCTGCCCCGGAGCCGGTCCAGGGCGACGTCTAACTCTTCCTCGGTGATGGAGTGAGGCTCCACCTCCGAGGTGTCGGGAATGATTGGACCCATATCGGGAGTGAAGATCCCCGGATCCGGGAAGAGCCCATCGATAACTGACCGGAGGACCTCGGGTTCGAGCGTTTCCGTAGCCGTGGAGGTGCAGGGCCGCAACGTGTTGCGGGCCGCACGGTACGGACGCCCCAAGGGTCCCGGTCCAGTGTCTCGAGGAGCTCCTCCCGAGCCCGGGCTTTCGCTCGCAAAATTGCGATCGAAAGGGCCTTTCTGGCCTCTCTGAACTCCCCCCACGAGTCCATTCTCCTCAACATAGTCTGGAGGACGACGCGCTCTGCTGCGTTTGAGCCTGTGGCTGATTCTGCGGACTGCCCTCCGCAGTTCAGCCAGCTCCTCAGTCCACCAGTGGACCGATGTACGCGGCGGCGGTCGTTTGGCTCGAGGCATAGCAGCGTCGCAAATCCTTTTGAGGGATTTGCGCATGTGCTCAGCCTGCGCCTCCAGATTCCCCAGGTCGGCTGGATAGGTCCAGCATTCGATGATGGCCCTCTCCTCGGCCTGCTCCGCGTCGAGCTTGGTAAGAGCCCAGCGCGGGAGCCGGGAGGGGCCCTGAACAGGGTTAGCGCTAGGCGAGGGGAGAGCTCGAATCTGATGTACAAGTGATCAGACAGAGTCTCCACCTCCTCCAGCACTCTCCATCCTACCACTCTGCGGGCGGCCGCATGTGTGTGGCGAATGACAAGTCGATGATCGATCCACCCCGCGCACGTACGCAGGTCTGGACCGACCCCTGGTTCAGGATGGACAGGTTGGATTGAAGCGCCCAGTCTTCAACCGTCCGTCCCCTAACATCGGTAATCGCGTTTCCCCAGGATTGGTGCTTGGCATTGAAGTCGCCTAGGACGAATATCGTCTTCGGCGCTAGTCTGCCGACGGCTGCCCTAATGGAGTCCAAGGCGAGCTCGTACTCCGCCAGGGGCGGCTGCGCGTGAGGTACACGCCTATGATGACGTAACCTCCGCTTTCCGCCACCGCGTAGCCCTTTCCTCTTTCGAGACTGGTGAGCGGTGTGCCAGATCCGGCTCTGGCGACCACGGCCACCACATCATCGAGATCCCCCACCCAGTTCCTGGCTGGGGTACGTAATAAGGTTCGCTTATTACGGCCAAGTTTGCTTGCCACTCCGCCATCGCCTGCAGGCACAAGTCCTGGGCGTCGGGGGAGTGGTTAACATTAGCTTGGAAGAGTGTTAAGGGTGTACTGGGCATTTAGGTGTCCATAGGTACCCCCCTTCCACTCGCCGGTCGTTTATTCGCCCTCGGGTGGACGAATTTACCCTTGACGTATGGGGGCTGGCAGTGCCTCGCCAACGTCGGGTGGGTAGCGCGTTTGCCCCCGCCGCGCAGACGGCGCAGTGGGGTCGCGGGCTGTGCAGTCCGGCTGCTTGTGTCCGCTCTTACCGCAGCGGAGACACAAGCCGGTCCGGTCCGGGCACGAGTCCGGGCAAGTCTGGGTGCCGTGGCCGACGTTGAAACAACGGTAACAACGTATGGGCCGGGCTTCCAGAGCCTCCACCTTCGCCGAGGTGAAGCCCACCAGAAGGTGGCCCCGCTCGGCGATGGCTTTGGCTGCAGAGACGGGGCACATCACGTATGATGCGCCCATCCCCCAGGTCCTATGCCGATGTGCCTCGCCTTAACATCGTCGCGCAGGCAGTTGCCCACGCTGGCGATGGCACTGCGAAGCCCATCTACTGTGGCCGACTCATCCAGCCCTGAGACGTAAAGCTCCCCACGCTTTACGGGGCGGATGACTTCGGCCATCCCTTGGAGCGCCCCTCGAAGGGCCTCGGCGACGCGGTTCGCCCTAGTCGCGCTCTCGGGTCCTGGGGAAGTCCAGGAGTCGAGCGTCCCGGGCGGTCCGCGTCACTTTCAGCCCCTCTCTGAGGCCTAGCTCGGTGATATTGACCACCGAGGCGGCCTTCGCGAAGACCTCCCGGTAGCCAATACCGTTTTTGGCCGATTCCGGCAGCAACTTAATGATAATTGCTGCCGATCTCGGCTCCTGAAATACCACGGGCTTCGTAGCCCGTGGCTTGCGCGCCGGTTTCCGCCCCGATGGCGAAGCCGGTGCTTGCGCCGAGGGAGGGGGGCGGGGCGTTTCCGCCCTCGCTCCCCTGCCCTTCTTCCTTCGGACGACCGTGGACCACGCCCCCCCCTCCGGAACGGGGACGGGGGCAGGGGCCACCGCAGCCGATGGTGGCGCGACGGCAGGTGCCGCGACGGCGCGTGCCGCGACGGCGGGTGCCGCGATGGCCGGTGTCGCGGCCGCGGGTTTAGCCATGAGTCTGGGGCCGGCTTGGGGCCGGTGGCCCAGGCTTAGGCGCCGGAGCAGAGGCGGCGGCGAGAGCTGCGGCTCGGCGCAGCTTCTTCGCCCTCTGCTTTACTCCCCCTCTTCACCTTCTTCTTGGGGGGGGGTGGCGGTGGGGAGTCCGCCACCCTACGACGGGGCTACCACCACCTCCATCGGTACCGGGGAATTACTTCCCCGGGGCCCGGCGGGCGGCGGCGGCAGCTCCCGCCGTTTTAGGCAGCGGTTGTGTCTCCGCGGCCTTTTTCCTGTGTTCGCCGCAAGCGGCGGGCGAAGAATTGGCGCGGGCGGCAGCCGCTCCTCAATCCCGGCAAGCCGAGCGTCAACATCGCGCCCACCGTGCGGGCGATGATATGCGTGAGCATATCATAATCCACACCGGTGTGCGCAGCGGTTGGTGTAGGAACCGGCTCCGCCACAGCGGCGGTAGCCGGAACCGTTCTGGGGACCGCGGCGGAGATATGAACCGGCTCGGGGCCGGGACTTTTCCGCCGCGGCGGCCTTGGCCTTCCGCTTAGCGGGCACGGGACCCGGCTCCGCCGTTACAGCGGGAACCGGGGCCGCATCCGCAGCGGGGGCCTTCATGGCCTTCCGCATCTGCTCGAACTCCTTGCGGTAGGAGAGGTTCTCCTCCCGCAAGGCGCCGAGCTCGGCGCGCAGCCTGGAGTTCTCGTTGCCGAGTCTCCAGGCTTCCGACTCTGGATTCCGCGTCACCAGCGTGTCGACTATGTCCGACAGCCGGGTCGCAGCCTCCTTCAGTCGGCGCACGTATGCGCCCTTCAGGTTGCCCGACGTCTGGGCGACCTGGAGGATGTCGGCGACCTGGGCGCTCGCCGCCAGGCGGAGCTCCCCAGGGCCGAGCACACGTACGTCCCCTATCAGCGCGGCGCACTGGCTAGCCGCGGCCAGTTTGGCAGCAGTGGCCTTCCTGGCCTTGCGACCCTTTTCCCCCTTCGGTGCGGAGGTAGGCCTCCGCACCCGCGAGCACGCTCGCCGTCGCGTCGCCCGTGCGACGCAGCGGCGATCGCGCCCGCGCCGGCGTGGAAGCACCCGATGTGCTTTCCGAGTCGGCGCTGCGGTCCCAGAACCGCTGCCTCGACTCGGGGACGAAGCTGGACGAAGCGGTGGCGGCGACAGTCCCAGTAGGGAAAGAAGACAACATCATCGCCGCCACCGCACCTATATCACCATCCCTAACAACGACCCCGGTCGTTGGCGCGGGTGAAGCCCGCGCGGCAACCGGTGTCGCGGGGCGGTCGTCCCCACGCTGCGCACGGGTGAAGCCGGTGCGCAAGCCGATGCCGAGGGCACGGGTGAAGCCCGCGCGCTAGTCGACACCGTCGTGGGGCCATCGCCCCCCGCTGTCGCTGAGCCGGCCGCTGTGTACACCGAACTAACCGGTGTCGGCGCACATGCAGCCGCCTCGGCGTGCGGGCCGCAGAAGACGCGAATCGCGTCGTCGAGTGCGTACTCCAGCGAATCTGGGACGCTGCCCGACGGCGCGATGTCTACGTGGTCCACGAAGGCGCTTGGCCCCTGCACAGGTGAAGCCCGTGCAGGTGGCGTTTGCGCCCTGTAGACATTCTCTACGATGGCGTTCGCCGCGCTCACGGCCATGAGAACGGCCGAGTTCGCGGCGAGCACCACCTCCTACCTACGGCCGTGTGTGCCGCGCTCTTGCGCGCGGCACGCATGGCGGGAACCTAGGCGCGGCGGGAGCCGAAGGCGGCCCCATCGTCGCGCTCTCCTTATCGCGGGGCCCGGCGGCGGTGAGGTCGACCACCGCCGATGCACCCCTATCGAAGCGGGCAGCCCGGTAGCCGTGACAACGGCTGGACCCGGGCGCCCGAGACGAGGTTCCGCGGCGCTGCGGCTGCGACGAACCAGGAAGACTTCTTTTCCCGCGTCTCCCCTATCTCTTTCATGGCCCATCCATTGTTGGAGCCGCTGTGATCCCGCTTGCGCGGGACACTCGGCTCCTGGGGCCTTCGGGGTACTTGGGCCGTCCATTACTGGAGGCCCTGACCCGAGAGGAGACCAGAAAGGCGCGCGAAAACACTACACACACAAAAACCGTTACAAAAGCGCGCGCAACTGATTTTGCGCACGACACTAGCAAGCGGAGAGAGAAATGGGACTCACCGGCCAAAACTGCTTTCCGCACCGCAATCTAAACGAACAAACACTAGTACACTATCACCTGTACACAGAACTAACAATTTATCGCTTTTCCAGGTAAAAAAGCGCGAAAAATTGTATTAGATAGATGTGAGGAGCGCATTCGTGACCGCTACGCAAGGAAGCTGATCGCGAACTCACTGTGGTGCTACCTACCTTAACACGGGGTTACCTTGACCAAGTACCGCACAACACAAAACAAAAATCCATAAACTAATTTATATATAAGCCAAAATACGATTTTAGTTTTTAAAACGACATGGGTTCAATAGGCCTCCTGTAGCCACAATGGTACTTTTAGTACGTTGTTTAAAACGCAAGGGGCGTTTTAGACCGCATGAATGGAAAATACAGATAAATCAGTGCTGCTGTGAACGTGTTAAATTAAGTAGATCTTATTGGTAGGTAATTAATCACACGAGCGTCTACCCAAATAGCACCTTTATTTAAAACTGTAAATAACTTCTTGGCAGACTTTTTGAATTAATATTGTATTAGATTAACATAAATGTCAGTGATATAAATATGTAATTAATATTTCCATATAAAAGAATAAACACAAAAAAGAATATAAAGAACCACGGAATAAATGGGCCGTGAATAGCAAATAAAAATTCATGAAAAAAGAACAAATCGTTGCTCCTATTTAAAAGAGCAGCGTCAAAATAACACTTTTTTCCCACTCTGTATGTATGTATGTTGTAATATTTTTTTTCGGAAACTACTCAGTCTGCATAGCGCACCGTTGAAAATTGACTTTCAGATATATGTAGTCTGTAGGACGTTACAACGTTATGTAACGAAAAGAATAAGGGTAAGGGGTGGTCGCCATACATGTATGTACAACGTTACAAGGGGTGAAAACAATTCAGCACATTTCAAAACCAATCAACTGAAGTTGTTATTAAATTAATATTTGTGCTACAAAACTAATATAATATAATCTATCTTATAAATAAATATATAATACCATACATGCCTAGTGCCTACAAAAATCCAATAGTGATATACCCTTATTTTGGTTCACGCTACTACCAATACCAAGCATTTCCAGCTGAATAAACCTTAAAAAATTTATTATATATATATAATTTATATAATTTGGCTAAAGCACATTGACGAACTAATCTTCTAATCTGCCAATGCTGGCAACTTATCGGACGCTGCAGATTTACCTGGTTGAAGGATCCGCCACGCCTCAAGACCGTTTTGAAGCTGAAAAAAGAAACTTATGAAACCTTGGAGTGTTTCGTTGCACGGGCCATTTCTTTTTCCATTTTTCACCGCTTTTATTTAATAATTTATTTTCTTTCTTTTTATTAACACAAATGCAAATTACTATTTCGTTTTTATATAGGACAGTTTTTAGGTTAGGCTAGGTAATTTAAGAATTATTTTACACGTTTTCTTTATAAATTTAGCAATATATTTTATAGTTTATTTATAAGTTCTTTTTATCTGTGATTTAATTTTAGGTATATTTATGACACAGCCTCAACCTGATCTGGCGTCAGAGGAGAACCTAGTTCAGTGTCCTGAATGCACGGTTTTTTAAGAGGCAAAGAGGCTTAAAAATTCATCTCGGTAAAGCCCACAAGGAACGAGATGCATTTTCAACCTCAACTACGCCTCAATAACCTCTCGATAATAATCTAAATATTACTCTTTCGGAAAAACTAAGTAAACTAAAACATTCGGTCATAATTGTTAAAAGAATTCCACGAGGTGCGAGAATTTCGGTATGTCAAATTTTTTCTAAATTTATCCGGAATACTGTTACTTTAAACTCTCTAGGAGCATGGGAGGATTTGTTACAGATCCCTTTTAAAATTTTAAACATAAAACACAATGAGTCTGGAAATCTTACAGCCAAAATCAAAAACCGTTGCCAAAATCCCCCAGAACTAAATGATATTGTACAAATAAAAATATTAGAAAAATTGATAAGGACACACCGACTCAATAGATTTGTGGAATCAAAACTTTCTGATGGAGACATTAAGGGAGCCGCTAGAATTCTGTTCTCCAACGACACCATTGCTCCCAATAACGAAACCACTCTGCGGGCTTTAGAACATAAGCATCCACATTCAGACACAGCTCTCGATTCTAGCTTACTATGTACACAAGAAAACCTAATCGCAACCCCAAAATCAATTTTCACATCTGTTATGTCTTTCAGAAGTGGTTCAGCCGGCGGGCTGGATGGCTTGACCCCACAACATTTGAAGAATTTGCTGGGGCCAGCTACCGGCACGGCTGGTGAGGCTCTTCTGAAGGACATAACAGATTTAATTAATCTAATGCTTTCAGGTGCAGTAAGTAATGACGTTATTCCAACACCGTATGGTGCAAATCTATGTGCGCTAAATAAAAAAGATGGTGGCATACGCCCCATAGCAGTCGGTACTACATACCGCCGCCTTGCCGCCAAGTTAAGCTGTCGGTAAATGACCGGTTTGAGTACATCTTATTTTGCACCACGCCACTTAGGTTTCGGCATGAAGGGCGGCTGCGAGGCGGCGGTACATTCTCTTCGAACTTTTTTATCCAATGACACGTTGCCCAATATCCACAACGTAATAACAGATTTTCACAGTTTAGGACTAAATTTTAAAATTGTTGACAAAACTAGCTTCAACCTCCTTGGATGTCCCGCTTTTGAGGAGTCTATTTCTGGTTTCGTTAATGACAAAATTCAAAATTTTGAGTCAAAGATTGACAATCTAAAAGGTATTAGTTTACATAGCGCATATTATATTATTGGGTATTGTGTTTTTAATCAAAATTTTACATATGTTTTGAGATGGTGTCCTCTATGGCAAAACCAAAATGTTTTAAAAACCTTAGATAATGTTATTTGATACTCACTCTCATCCTCCTTACCAATAAGGTTTGGAGTTTTGGGTATACGTAAAATTTCAGCAGTTTCTTTGCCCGCCTTTCTGTCCTCAGTGTACAATACAAGGGATCTCATTGGTGAAATGTTAAAACCGTCACTTGGTGACTTTGAGGTCCTTTACTTGACTGAGGCCAGAAATGCGTGGTCTATGGCCTGCCCACACAAAAATTTTCCTCTAAACCCAAAGTCACAGAAGCTATGGGACGGCCCGCTTTGCTCATTGGTACATCGAAATCTACTGGCTACTTGTGCCAATGAGACTAAGCGTGCCCGTATCCTAGCTATTTCCCGTTGGGAGTCTGGCTTGTGGCTACAGGCACTCCCCTCGGCGAATTTGGGCACTTTTCTAGGCGATAACACGTTTAGAATAAGTGCCTGCATTCGCCTAGGGGCGGCCTGTGTTGTCCCACACTACTGTCAGTGTGGAGATAAGGTGGAGCGCCTCGGTCACCATGGTTTATCTTGTACCAGAAGTGCCGGCAGAATTCCGCGCCATGCAGCACTTAATGACATAATCCGTCGGGCTCTTGTCAGCGCTGGGGTACCTGCCGTTCTAGAAACGAACGGTTTGTGCCGCGACGATGACAGGAGACCCGATGGTATGTCATTGGTGCCCTGGAGGATGGGTCACCCTTTAGTATGGGACGCGTCTTGCGTCGATACTCTGGCGGCGTCCCATCTTTCAGCCACTAGCATGTCTGCTGGTACAGCTGCTGCACAGCAGGAGGCCCTAAAATGCCGCAAATATTCCGCCATCGGAAATAGTTACATATTTGCGGCTTTTGGGGTTGAGACCCGGGGACCATGGGGGCCTGAGGCGCACAAACTTTATCGAGACATAGCGAAACCTCTGGTAGACGTCTCATGTAACCAAAAGACTGGTCTGTACCTCGGACAACGCATTAGCGTTGCGATACAGCGAGGTAATGTGGCCAGTCTTTTGGGCACGTTTCCAACTGACAGCGATCTGGCACTAGATTTTATAATTTAATTTTAATTTGTATATATACTTATTTATAAGATAGATTATATTATATTATATATTCATAGTTTTGTAGTGTAAATACATTATAAATAATATTTGGGCAGTTATTGTTTTACTAGACATTTGCTTACGTATTGTGCTTGCCAAAACACGTGAAAACTTTATCAAAATATAATATCTCTCCCAAAAAGCATAATAAATAGTTTTGAAACGACATATCGTTGAAGTTCTACGCCTATCAACGCCTACTAAAATGAAGCGATCTAGTAGCGGGGGGAAGATTTTGGTCGCGTGTTTTTTCAATTTGACTGGCTACTCGGCGTCAATTCCTTTACGGAACCAAAAAAGCATCAACACCGAATGGTATACTACCAAATGCTTGGCAGAAGTTTTCTCTGTTGTGAGCAACAAGCGATCAAACACAGGGTTCCGCGGGCTACTGCTCCACCACGACAACGCGCCCGCCCATACCGTGCTTAAGAAACGAGGGACTTCCTGGACAGCACGCCGGTCAAACTCTTGGGTCACCCCCTCCTTACAGTCCTGACCTTGCACCGAGTGACTTCTTTTTATTCCCGAAAATAAAAAATCAGCTCAAAGGCATACAATTTTCGTCGGCGGAAGATGCTCTGTCAGCGTTCGAGCAAGCTGTAAACGAGGTGTCGGCGGCGGACTGGAAAAAGTGTTTCGAAACTGCTTCAGATGCATGAATCTTTGTATAGAGGCTGGTGGAGAGTACTTTCAAAAGATATAATAAAAAAATATTTACATAATTATAGAATACTTTTATTTATTTTTGCATAGCTTTCTGAGTTTTCCACATATTACACTTTCAGTTATCCATGTATATTCAAGTTTTAGAATAATTTTAAAGCATCTAGATCTTCAGTTGACGGTGGATGAAGAAGTTTTCTGGGCTGTTCGAAAAGGCACATTTCACTAAACAATTCAGATTTTTAAAAGAGTACTTTGAAAAGATATAATACAAAAATATTTACCTATAAAACATTTTTTATTTTCAGGTAATTTTCTGAGTGTCCTGCGTACAACGTTATCGTCCTATATAAACAATGGAGAACACAATGCATTTTTTTTAGATTTCTTGTCTGTTTGTTCGGGATTCACGTAAAAACTACTGGGCCGATTTCTATGCGGTTTTCGTTAATCGACAGCAAATTCTTAACTATGCGCTACTTTTTATCCTGAGAATCCCGCGAGAATTATTCTGGGAATGAATTAAATTTGTCACATTTTAAAAAAGTCGACTTCCAATGTAATTTTTTCACTGAACGATATCAAATGTATAATGTGTGATATTTTTATTCCGGGAATATCGCGGGAATTTTCCTGGGAGCGATTTGTAGTTGTTCGGGTGGATAAAAATTTGCTTGTTCCAACACAGTCTTTTTTAAACGCTGCGGTTCTTTGTGTCCCGGGAATCCCGAAGGAATTTCAAGTCAAGCGTGGACGAAGACGCGGGCATGTCCTAGTTTACAAATATAATATCATCGTAAAAGTATAGATTCAGGTTGATTACCGTTATAAACGTTTCATTTTCCGCAATCCCACCGATAGGTCGGACATCTTCATAGTTAATAGCTACGTTCTTTTCAAAGTTTTCGATACTGAGGTGATTACACATCGCGACGATTTGTTTATCTGTGAGCTTTTTGTTATAGAAATCTGCCACATGACTTTTCGCAGCCGGCATGTCCCTTGTATTCGTAGAATAAGAATAGCATATTCGGATGATGCCTGCCTGAATGCCCACCCCTCTTTGATATGTTCCAAGTGAAGAGTTGAAGTTATTGAAAATAAGGTAATAGTAGAATAGAATAGAATAGAAAACACTTTATTGTTCACCACATACACATAAAATAAACAATTTACAGTAGTCACATTAAACAGTAAAAGTAGGAGCAATGGGCGGCCTTATCGCTTTAGAGCGATCTCTTCCAGACAACCCGGGCTATGGATTTTATGGATAGGAGATTCACATGTTTATGACGGTGGTGTACAAATTAAATACATATATAATATATAAATAGGATATATAAATATCACACAATACCTATACCTATACCTAAAACGAATAAAAATAAAATATAGAATAAACCGGATGCAAAAATTTGAAGTCGCTCAAGTTTATTGAGTTGTTCTACGGTAAGGTCAAGATAACAGGCGTCCGCATAGTCAAGGATCGACAGTAAAAGCGATTGAGCAAGTGTGTAACCTTGGTGGCGGTCGGTAGAAAGTATTTTAACCTCCTAAGCGTAGTAGGTACTCTAGATTGCAATTCTATTTATTACGAATAAAAATTTTAAATATTCTAAGAGATAGGAATTGTTGAGTATTCAGACAGCGATTGGGACTAGGTTTATATATAAATCACTTCGAGTAGTGATTTGACACCAAGTCCGCGCGTGAACAACTTGCAAGAGGGACCGTTCGGTGATTTGACAACTTTACTCTGTTAAATTTTAGACATTGTAAAGTCGCTGACGAAGTTATCGATCGATCATTCTTTAATCAGAAATCTGTACTAATATTACAAAGAGGTAAAGTTTCTGAGTTTGGATGTTCGACTTAATCCCTGGTACTAGTGATCCGATTTTTAAATTTTTTTCAAGAGTAGAAAGCTAGATTATTCCCGAATAATATAGGCTATATTAGATTATTAAATTAATAAATAAAAAAGTAAAAATGTTCTACGCCCAGCGAAGTGGGCACAGGAACGCCTGTCAAATATGTTACAGCAACAAAGTTCCATACAAAAATTGCGCATATCCTCGTACAAGGCACTGCGAGTGCTTTCTGCGTTTATGAATTAATTAAAGGTTACAAAGCTTAATTAAACCTAGATATGGGAGTGAAGTGGGCGCGGGTCAGCTAGTGTTAAACATAATATTTAGTAAATTGTAGCTTTTTGTAGTCTTTTGGAGATGGATAAATTCAGCCCAATGAGAAATTCAATTAAACACTTACAAAGATCATGTCGATAGAGGTCCCAGAACTGCTTGAAATTACATTTAAGCCCGCAAGGTTCTCTAAATAATATAGAATGATAGTAAGACCACACAATAACATCCCTAGGGTCACGTGCCACATATAGCACTTTTGTTTTATCTAAAATACACAAATGTGTGTCTTCACAAATCGTGGATCCGGTGAGGCGTTGAAAACTTCTACCCCTGGCGTTGCCATTGCGGCCATAACTTTCCTAGCTTCGTCTTTATCTTTGCTTATGTTAATAAACATTTTTTGCATTGTCTCATTGAAAAACAACGCATATCTGTAAAAATAATATAATAATAATCTGATAAAATAATAATACATGGATATCTTGTATTTATTTTATCGGCTTGTCTTAGGGATTTAGTAATTGTTTTATTATTCCTATGTAAAATTAGTAACAAATAGCTGTCCAGTAGATGTTTTAGAGAAACTGAAGTACTGTAGTCTTCTAAATCGGCAAATGTAGAGGAAGCCATAAAGTTTTCATTATTGCACTACTTTTAGGCACGACATAGTTGTTACCAATCTTAATATAAAAGAAAAATATTTTAATTGCTAAAACGACGTAGTTAGTTATATCGATTCCTTATGTAATAACTTTGTACAAAAAAGTGACCAAAATTCAATTAACATTGAAGTTTTTTAAGAACTTTCGAAGAATCAAAGGACTAATTTCTTCTACCTAATAGATTTTATCGTTAAGGGATACAGATAGAAATAATGTTATATTACAGTTATTTCAAGTTAACCTATGACACGGCTTGTAAAACTCTTTTACTGTAATGTATATTAGGTTGTTCGTTTAATACTTACTCTATAAATTGGTATCTACTTATAAGGGGTACAGATTTTCGAAATCGGCATTATTAATTACCAGGCAAATTAATCCCGCGTCAAAGTTGTACCTGTATTAAAAATAAAGAATAAGAACACTTCACAGATCTAGTACATGAACAAAGGCAAGACGTTAATAAGGCAATATAGCAAAGAGCGAACGCGACGGCAATGCTTTTGTGGGCAAGTGAAAGAGATAATAAATAATTAATGGCAGATTATAAATATAAGCAACTCTTCTGCTCCACATTCGGACATATTATACTAGCTTCTGCCCGCGACTTCGTCCGCGTGGAATATTTAAAAAAAAAGTAAGTAAAAAAAACCCTCCCCATTTTAAAACATTCTTCATTAGTGCTCCGCTCCTATTGGACTTAGCGTGATGATATATAGCCTAATAGTTTTTTAATGTATAAATTTTTTATTGTATTATAATAATACCGGCAATATCAATACTTAATTAGGTGCAAAGTTGTATAATAAGCTGTTTAAGTAATTAAATTTTTTTTAACTATCCCACGGGAACTGTTTAATTTTTCGGGATCAAAAGTATCCTATATGTTGAACAGGGATATAAGCTACCACCATACAAAATTTCATTTAAATCGGTCCAGTCGTTTCGGAAATTAGCCGGTACAAACAGACAAACAAAGAAACAAAAAAATTAAAAAAATCTAAAGTAGTTCTATTTCACTTCCTACATTCCCTTGACTCGGTTTTTAGCATGTTTTTTCATTGTACAGAAATTCAACCTCTACAATTTTATTACATGTAATTATAAATATAGATTACAGTTATTGAATCATATATATGTTGAATCAAATGTGACTTGCCTTAAAGATTTACCAGACTTTACGTCCAATTGGTTGTTACTATACTATAAAATTCTTAAAATGCATGAATGTGTGTGGCTAAGTTGCATTCCTGTTTATAAATTAACGTTTATTACACTAAGTCAAATTTTTATTTTCATTTAGAATTATGTTAAGCTCGTCAATTCAATGTACGTAAAAACTCTACTGATCATCAGCCTAACGTTAAATACTGGTTACATGTGCAGCATAGCCGATGGACTGCTTTCATAGGTTTTCTTCTCCATGTCGCATAAGCAACGGTACCTACTTTGTGATCCCTCACAACATCAAGGCTGAATTTCCTTCAACTACTCCTTTTATAAACATCTGGCGAAGGCAACATCTATACATATAACAAAACTGTAGAGGTCGAATTTCTGTACAATGAAAAAAATGCCAAAAAAGATTTTTAGCATTTTTTAAGAAGTGAAATAGAACTCATTTAGATTTTTTCAATTTTTTGTTTTTTCTGTTTGTCTGTCTGTTTGTACCGGCTAATCTCCGAAACGACTGGACCGATTAAAAAACCGATTAAAAACCGTTAAAAAAACTTTCCACGCGGACGAAGTCGTGGGCAGAAGCTAGTCAAAAATAATTTTTGTCCATTCCCTACACAACTTGTTGGTTTCCTTAAAATGTGCTAGCGTAGGTGGTATTTACGCAGTTAATAATCTGCCAAGTCAAGGTACTGCGGGATGTGATGAACAAAAATTTTGTAATATGATAATATGTATAGTCGAGTCATAAGTTCTGTCACTTCCTTATTTAATTTAAATTTCGAATACTGACCAGAAATGTTTGAACTGATTTTGAATAAGTAACTTTGTCGCCATCTTCAAATAAAAATGGAATTAATTTTGTCCCTAGATGTACAAACCGTGTTAAGCCTAAATTAAATTTAAATAAAGAATTTTGTTCCATTTAAAAAAAATGAAAGAGATAGTTGTAGTAGATGCACAGCTGCGGTTACGCGCCAACTGAGATTTTTAAAACTTATGCAAAATCTGGAAATAATGCTGAGGTTGCATGTATATCTATCGTATTATCAAAGAATCTGTGAATATTCGACCTTTGAAGGCCGCAAAATGAGCGGCTGACTTCGTACAGTTAGGTTTATACCACAGCCCCTGTAGACAAGTGGCATTAACGCTAAACGAATAGAATAGAAAATGTATGGGAATGACATATCGTTACGCTAAATAGCATACATGATCCTGCAGTGAAGTTCTGCAGCGAGCTGAAGTTCTGAAGTTCTGCTCGGTATTGCAGGATGTAACGCAGGCTGCAACAACATTTACAGTCCTGCATTACGTGGCGGACTGTAATACTGGACCGTGAATGGGCCCGTTTCGTATTATGTCATTCCCACATTTTTATTCTATTCGTTTAGCGCTAATGGCAGTAGTTTAGGGGATCAGAGCAAATAAAATAGTCTACCACCGCACCCAACCCGATTCGATGAAGTTACATGATCTGTGGTTTAAACTACAAGTTTCAAAATAATAAATAGACTTTCTGTCCTAATATGGTTCTTTTACATTAAAACGACTCAATATTCGATATTTCAATATACTGAACTGATATTTAAAAACTTGCGACGACTATGTCTGTAGGTTTTAATTTCATGTTGTAAATATCTGAAGCCATATTAACGTAGTTTTTTTTAACCAAAGTATCCTTTTGGACCCACTCGTAAATATTCACTTGGATCTTTTTGGTCTGAAAAAGTACAATAAAAAATTTCCGTGCTCATAGCGCATTTCGAATTCGGGCTAAATTAATTATCATTGAAATGGTTTTTAAAATAGCAATTATATATGTATTAACATTAATTGCTTCATTATTATTAATTCGTTATAATAATCATTGTAAACTAAATAAATTATAAATGCTAGCAAACTAATGTAGTCTACTGTATTTTCCGATTCCGGTATTAAGAAGTAAGATTAATAAATAATTGCTAGTATATCACAGCTAATCTGTCATAGCAGCTACAGATAGAAATTTACAAACAGTTACAGAGGCGTTACATACAGCTAAAGGGGTGATAAGTCGTGATTGCTTAGTGGCTAAGCCACCCGCGACTTTTTCCAAGGGATATAAGTTCGAAACTTGGGCGGGAAGCATGCACAGCTTGGTAGTGTTTTGATTTCATAGAATTATTGTCACAATAACGAAGTGCATAATGTCATTGTAGGAAACTATCGTGAGGGAATCGACGTGTGGAGATTAATGTGTAAAACCTCTAAATCCACCATGAAGAAGCGTATTAGAACCAGTTTCCGTAAGCTGCGGATAAACATCGTTCTCCGCATTTATATCCTAAATATTCTAATTTCTATTTAGCATTAAGTTATTTCTTTAAAAGTTGGTGTACCTATCGGGTAAATTTATGCCATTGTTGGCACCCTCTACAACGATTGGCACCCTATCAATTTGCCATCCAGACAGGCAAGGGCCCTACCACCTGGCTGTGGGTTGTTTTGTCGCCTCTTACGACAGGCCGCCCAGCCGCAGGAATTATTATTGTTTTTCCGTTCCTGCACGGAGGAAATACATACACATTTTTATATTACATAATTTCAATTGATTAACATACCGATAAATCAATTTGCCAGTTCTTCTTTCTCATCTGTGGCTCCATTTTACGCATTTCATAAGGAAATTACAATCTTTGTTCATTCATGTTTCTCATTTCAGTTATTGTGCTTTGTGCTAATTGGACAAAACGTCCAATTCTCTGTCTGAAGTATAACTTAATATTTACTGCAAACATTATCATATCATTAGTTTATTTTAATTTATCGCACACTTGGAGGCAATAAAATCTAATAATCTCTTAGTTCGAAAACATATTTGATTACCTTGAATTTTTTTGTAAATAATAATTATTTTATATTATATAACAAATTTATTTACTGAGACCAGCAATTGCTGGGAGGAAACATGAAATGCTTCATCTACATTTAAATATGCATGTGAGCCTCTAGGGTAGCTGAACAATGTATACTATATTATTATGATCATTTTGGCATTTTATACAATCTTTAGCAATCGAGAATTTACTGGAAAAATCATGGAGGTTTTTTCGCGTACCTATTGCATTATCTGCCATTGTTATGTTATTCATATTATATGTTATATATAATGTTATATATATATATATATATAAATAATGTTATAATATATGAAAATATGTTTTTTTAGGGTTACGTAGCTTTTAGCTAAAGTGGAGCTCTTATACAACGTTATTTTATCCTAGGGTTGCTAAAAACTAGGGTTTGAAGTTGGAAAAACCAGGAAAATTCAGTTTAAAAACAGGACGCACTAATAATTAAATGAAAATAGGTTAAATGCGTTGCAAGTAATGATAATAATCAATAATCATATTTTTTAATAATAAAAGTATTTCAATAAAATTATACGAGTTGAAAATTATTTATTAAAATATAAAACAAACACTTTAGTTTGTAACAAATTCTTTATACTTGGTCAGTTATAGTATCTAATACATTCTAATATTACAAACTTATTTATTTTGACTATATTTTTCAATCCCACCAATTTCCTTCAGTATCTATGTTATAAATAGTGCTGATAATTGCAGCCACTGTTGTTGGCAGTAATCGATTACTTTCCTTTGATAAATTATTGGTTTATGTTCCACAATCGGCTGTAAATGTAAATATACTGAAACGATAATGACAGCGTGGTCCAACGTGATCACGTGATCTTTGATAACCGGCTACTATTACGTTAGTAGGTATTTTCACATTGTAAATACTCTCAGCTTTATTATCATAGTTCTTGAAAAGAACGTAACCTTTTGGCCCGATGCGTCTGCAGTCGTAAGTACCTGTGAAATAAATAAAATCTTTGAGTTTTATTATATTTACAACAAGTTTTCTCCGCGGGTCAAACCCTAGTAGGTAGGTAGCTCTATTTTACTTACATAATAACTTAATTAGGTTTTTATATATCGTGAGTGAAGCTGCGGGCAAAAGCTAGTATATATATATATATATATATATATATATATGAACCTTCCATGAATAATGATCAAACTGATGGTGAAAACCGCTTAAAAATCCATTGTGTGGTTTATAAGGACTTAGCGGATATACAGACAGCAAAGATGAAGGTAGTTTGTAATCTAGCAGTCTGAATGAATTAACCGCTAAGAAATACATTGAAATTGATTAAATACACATAGATCAACTTATAAAAGGCGGCATTTAAATATTTTAACACTTTCACTAAAAACCTTTTATAATTTAATAGCAGATCGTTACACGAAACTGATTAGTTAAATAAACAACTACTTCTCTAATAAAATCAGGCGTGAAATCCACATCTAAATCTGGTGAAACCTCATCACGTACGTCACGTATGAAACGTCATTTTTTCTGTGGCATCCTACCAGCCAGTATTTTTTTGGTACTGACGGTAGTAAATACTTAGCTCAAATTTATGTAAATTAAATAATAATTTAGTGAAAAGTAATTTATAAGTATAAAATGATGTTACAAAATTGTTGATTTTTTTATTACATTTTATGCCTCGATTTAACAGTGGCTGTGAAAAAAGTTGGGACATGAGTCGTATGCATTATCTATGGTACACATAGTTTTCTAATTTTGTTCACGGCAGGGAGAATCGTTTCCCAGGGACGAAAAGTATTGTTTTCATCCCTGTGACCAAGCAACTCCAAGCGTACTTTCAGAATATAAGAAATGAAAAAGGAATTTACAAGAAATATATCAATAATTTCTGTGTTAGCTCCGACGCACGATTGGAGCTTAGTACTTCAGTACGATTGTCTTTGAACAAGCAAACAGTTAAAAAAAACATCTCTTATAATATTGAAAGCACATGCTTTTTGCGTAATGTGAATAGGATAAAAAATCATGTTTTTTATTCTATTCTTAGCTGGTCACATTCGTGACTCCTCCTTCCTTGTGTGATATCATATATTTTGTAATATTGTACATCAAAAAATTATTACATTAAATCAACAGTTCCGTAATTAGTTTTATTGCCATTTAAATTATTTTTTCATCATTTAAACACTCTATTCATAGAGACAAAGTTGGAAATATTTTAAAGATTTTCGTTAATAGTTAAAATTTCGTGTCTTAAAGCCTAAATATATTAGATTTAGAAATGTGACGTCACGAAATTTGGGACTCCTCATACCCCTTGTCATACAGTGTCACACTTCGCCGACCACCCCTTCCGCCCTCCCTCCCCCCTTAGCGTGTAACGTAATTTATGGATGGTCCCTTATATGAAAATAGATTCGTAAGAAATAAAATTGAATAATAATAAACAAGAAAATTAGGGAGGTATAAAGATAGCTTACTTACAACAAATATATTTAAGGTTTTACATTCATACCAAGTCTAGTTCTGAATTTACAAAATTTTAATTCAACTAGCGATTTTGTAAATATATCGGCTAATTGATTTTTATAGTTCACATAATACTATTAAGTTTCATGAATATTTCTCTCTGATGACGTTATATTTAGTATATCTCTTATGATATTCTGAATTTTTAATTAGATAAACATTACTTTGATTAACCGTTGTGTATCACTCAGAACACAAGCATAACTTGCTTAATTTGAGGATGTACAATATACGTGTTTGTCTGCCGATTATTTAAAAAAAATAAAGGTTATTAAAAAAATCGAAATGTGTTCGTTGAAGTTTCACTTCTACTATGTGTATAGTAGAAGTGAAACTTCAACGGGCAAGTGGAAAAACAAATGGCAACGGACAAGTGGCAAAACGAATCGCAACAGACAAGTGGAATGGAAAAACGAATGGCAACGGACAAGTGGAAAAACGCATGGCAACGGACATGCATTTTTTATTTAAACATATTTTATTTTATCAAACAAAAAACCTAAATTCGATCCGGAACCAAAAAAATATCCATAGTCTACTCTAAAATTATGCCGCGTCTCCACGCGGCCGTAACGCTTTTTCGTGACAGAAAAATCCTAGTATTTAGAAGTTTCACTTCAAAAATATATATTGAGACATATAAAGGCGAATTTTGCAAGTAGGCATTCAGGGGGAAATCCGAAACTACAAGATGTAACGAAAAATACTCAAAGGAGTCTCGGGGACGATTTTAATGAAAATTAAAACGGTAACATTGGATTGTTTAACAATCAATTACTCTAGTCAAGAATTGCATCGGCAGATTTTGAGAAAAAAACAGCTGTCTTATTACACCAAATCATAGTGTACCTTGTAAGGATCACTTTCTGTGAAGGAATCTTAAGCATTAAACTAAGGGGAAAGGCTATTTTTTGAATTAATTGATTATGTATGTACGGAAAATGCTCACGTGCAAGTGAGCTACAGATTTAAATTATTGATTATTTTGTGGTGCAGTTTAGTTACCGTGGGATCGAGAAGAGAATTGAATTGCAACGCAATCAAGGGATAAAATAACGTTGCAATAAAATTATTATTTGGAGGTCCTGCGGCTACAATTACATCATTCCATATTGGTTTAAATCAGGTGCGGTCAAATGACCAGCGCAATTTTAATGTTTCATTAATGTAAAGAAAATAATACATAGAATATGTAAAGTTTGCACACCT
Organism: Dendrolimus houi; assembly: GCA_039645545.1. Taxonomy (NCBI): domain Eukaryota; kingdom Metazoa; phylum Arthropoda; class Insecta; order Lepidoptera; family Lasiocampidae; genus Dendrolimus; species Dendrolimus houi. The sequence continues at coordinate 7,022,359 of CM077127.1, read as the reverse complement.
ACTCTTGCTTGTAGTGGTGGATGCTGGCAGTTATTTATTGTCGGAGTGCTGATGCTTGGTGAAGAAATAAACCTTGTTGATTTCAGAGATTTATTCTTGAAACAGTAGTACTCGGATGCAGATCCCTGGAGTTGCCGATTCAACTTAGTAGTGGTTGAAATCATATGTTATGACAGTTAGCAACTCATTGCAAAAATATTTGTAAGCGTTATTTATAGTAACTAGTAGCCACCCAGTGGTCGAAATTCGACCACAATTAATTTAAATTATAAGTTTGAACATTATGAAGGTTCTGTTGTAAAAGACTGTACTTCTATAATCACAGATTTCGCCAAGGCTACACTGTTAATTTGACTTTAACACACAGAATACATGTACTTGCTTTAACAATAAACAAAAGATTATATATGTGTGTGTGTGTCAAATACATGGCAGTGTGAGATATTTTTTTATTGATTTAATGTATTTTTTTATACATGATTTTTAAAAAATATTAGCATTCTGCACTCCTTCTCTATATAAACTATGAGTGTGCGAAATTTCATAGTCCTCCGTCCGCGCAATTTTCGTAAAAAGGGGTACAAAGTTTTTGCTTCACGTATTAATATAATGATATTAAAGTAGCCTAGAGTAGGCCGCAGCGTCAGAAAAGCACTGTACGTTGAACCATACAGAACATTTTGTAAAAAATCAACCCTTTCACAATCCCTGACAATCTGCCTTCGTGTTACACTTAGTGTCGACTGAGACGCTATCGGCGTCTTCCACGCAGTCCCCCAAATTTTGATATTGGAGACATATCTTTACCGCAAATCTCCAGCTTGCGATGTTGTCACGCCCGCTTATCCTCTCAATTAAAGCTAAATTGCAGTTTGAAGACATATTCATTGTATTAGGTGGAAGTCGATGGCGGACAATCTTCGACACGTAAGTACATATATAGATTACTTATATAACTTTGCTCTAAAAATTGTGGGGCTACAACATTTAACGACCATTCAAGATTTTTTTTATGTAAAAGCTACTACTAGGAAAAACTTAAGAAGCATCAAAGGACTAATTCCATCTACCTAATAAATTACATAATTAGGGGATACAGAAATAAATAATGTTATATTAAATTTATTGGAAATTAACGTTTGACACGGCTTAAAAAACTCTTTTATTATGTTGTACGTTTATTACATTGTCCCAGGTGCAGCCCGAGCACAACGACTAAAAATTTTATTCGTTACATTACGCTCGTACAACATCTATGAGGCTGTAACGTTAAATTTATAAAAAGTATCTCAATTGAATGGGCTTTCCGCTCCCTTATTGAATAGATCTCTGAAATACTCATCACATAGATCACGTCATGAAGAAGAGAACATGCAGATAACAGTTATGCTTGCAATGCGAAGTAGTGTTATCAACAAAACAACGTTATGGAAATAACTTTATTGTAAATTTGACTGACATAAGTTCAACAAATTTTTAGCTATTTGTGTTGGGAAATCGCAAATCAGTGTCCTTTAAATTGTTTGCAATCCATTCTTCTGCTTGCTTCGTCATCTCTTCATCAAAATAGTCTTTCCAGCCACCAGCTTTACCTAAAGTAAATAAAATACATGTTGGTAAAGGTATCGAAAAACGTTTGAAAGAACAAAAAAAAGTTAAATTGTTATTTTTAATGTTGTTCAAGGCAAACATTATTAATTCAAACTCTTTCTCTTTTCTTTCACCTTCTCCCAATTATTTGGGGTCAGCACAATATGTATTTTCCTTTCATACTCCTATATTCTAACATACGTCCTTTGTCACACCGCAAATCATATCATCCTTCACACATCACACAACATATCCATCTCTTTTTTTTAAATTTACATTTGTATCCATCAATCTTGCAGTTTAAAATTCTTTTCGTCACGTCATTTTCTCTAATTGACTAATTTAATAAGGAGAGACATTAAAGAATATAAATATTTTACCTAGACAAAGCTTACTTGAATGAAAATAAGCGATCACAGCAAAATGTTTTATGGAACCATATTAAAGGAAATACACGAATGTGGACCTAATATTATGATACCTACCTCTTCTGATAAAACTCTCTTCAGGCGACATTATATTTAATTCTCTCAGGGCTTCAAAATTTACAGACTTATTCTTTTTGAAATTTTCTATCCTGAGGTGTTCGCAGAGTTCGGAACTTTGTTGTTCTGTCAGATGTTTACCGAAAAAATTAGAAACCTTCTTTATGATACCTGGAAGATCCTGTAATAAGAATAACGTCTTGTAGGGAACTTCTGGATGAGATTTTCCATCTGCGCTACAACATGAACTCAATTAAGAAGGTCGTTATAAAATTCTTCGAGGCCAGGAACGCGTTGGCAATACCCCAGCCGGTGTTGAAAACGTCCATAGGTGGCGGTGACCACACTACATCCGGTGGGCCATTTGCCTGTTTGTCACTTTTCGCCAATTAAATAATCTCTAAAAGACAAATATATATAGCTCGCAAAACTAGTTGGCTGAAGTAACAGTAGGTGCGGTTACGGTGTAATAGTGCCGGTGTGGGCTATATAAAATAAATTTGGGGAGATATGTAGTGTAAAATTGGGAAAGTCAACGTTTGGCTGATTATGGCTTGCTATTTAAAGCAGCAACAAATTCTGGCGAGATCCCGCAATTATTATTAACATTTAGTTTTCGCGCGATTTATACAATAAAATTATTTTTATTTTTGGTTTAAGTGGTTCTTATCTTAACACTGCCCGTTTGAGCCACTACGCAGTTACTAGATGTACAAAAACAACACTTGTCCACTAGCTGGCAGCGTGCAATCCCTGTTTCTATTTTTGAAGCGCGTTTGTGAAGATAATTAATAGGTACACTACATATATCGTCGTTTGAAAAAATCGTCGAGACTGCAAGAGAAAATACCATCAACTAGCCGCTATGCGTGTTGTCGTTCGCAGCTTATTACTGTAGTGGAAAATAGCCCTTACATTGCTGGATTAAACTTAAGTTTCATAAAATGTAGAGTTAACTTTTTGAATTAAAAATACACACAGAAATTGAAAATACCTACCTTAAACATTTCTTCGTAAAAGACGAACAGCATGTTGGGGTGGCTTCTTAACGCCCAAGCTTCTTTGACGTGTTCAAAAAATGGTGTCAAAGTATCTAGATTAAAAATATTTGAGTTTTTGAGCAAGATAGCCTCAAAATAATAACTATAGATTTAGTTGCTGTTCTGAGAAGATCACAAATAATAAAATTTTCGCAATACATTTTTGTAACATATATTCATGTAGGTAAATATATTTTTTAAATTAATGATCATAAAAAATATTCAAAGTAGTTTTGATTAGATAGTAAAGACATAAGTAACAATAAATATATAAATAAATTGATATACCAAAGTGTGTACTTTAAGCAAATACTTTCAATGATAGTAGATAGATAGGTTCATTACCTACTAATCTCAACTGACTCCAAATTTGTAATTCTATTGATATTTTAGATTATATATTCGAAAACCAAACTAAATCCCCTTATCTATCCTTTCTATAACACCGTAGACGCTGGTACGCGTTAGCATCACCTATGATGCTGCAAAGTAGACGAAGGTAATCACTTCCCATCAGGTACCTGTCAGAATGTTTGCCCACTTCACACAATAAAAAAACAATTTTGCGTATAAACCTCAGTCAACATTTAACTGTACCTATGTAACAGAAACAAGATTTTATCGAGGTTAACATATACTTGAGCGTAGATGCTAGTGATCTGGCTAAAAGTATTAAATTAATATACTTACATAAATCACTATAAAAATAATTCCAAAATTGCTTAAAGTCTCCTTTATAGTCATATGTGTGATTAAACAGTTTAGCGTGGAAGTAAGAGGATACCGCGACATCTCTGGGATCTCTTGCTACGTAGACTACTTTACCAATATCCAAGGCTTGTCGTGGCATCAGTGACATCGGCAAATGTGTTTTTATGAATCTCGGTCCTGGGGCATTCTCTATTTTCTTATGCGCTGGGATGTTAAAATAGTCATCAATCATTTGCCGAATCTCTGGATTATCACCATTACTTCGGAGGTAGTGTTCGTTCGCTGAATCATTGAAGTACATAAATTGGCTGAAATTAAAAGTTTGAAATATGTTCTTTTTATGATAGCTGGTAGATTATCCAATCAAATGCTACGTGTCTATAGTCGGCTGTTATGCAAATCCAATGGCGTGGCATACTGTCTACCTCCACAGGACTGGAAGAACAGATTTCATACGTGTGGCATGAATGAAAGTGCACCGTGAGTGGTGCTCAATACAAGTCGCCGGCGAATGGTGCTATAGTACAATGGCGAAATAATCATTATCTAAAATAAACGATTTCTATCGTACCTAATTCCATTGTCTTATGATAGTGAAATATGTTCTTGATTTTCACATCTAACTATAACATCCCCGATAATGTTCTAGAAGGAATTGGAGTTACATCTGCGTTAGTGTTAAAGATGATTATGAAAATTACATGAAGTAAAAATATCTGCGAAACAGCTTAGAGGCAGCGACATTGCTGTTCTTTAAATAAAATGCATCAAATATTAAATTTTTGTATTAAATAAATTAATAATTATCATTTAGGCATACGCAAATTGAAGTATATTTATATTAAAAAAAAATAGAAATCCCATGATAGGATAAGAGTTACAAAAATCCGCATCGATATTCGTACCAGTGGATGTAAAAAAATCTACATCAGCAGCTTTCCTGGTCAAATACTTTCAGTACTCGTATAGCAACATTTTCTTTCATATAGAACATCTATGTAACTTATACAAAAAAGCTCTGTGTATTTCGAGCAATTTATAAAAGAATCTATTAGGTTGGGGAAAGTTTCTTCGCATTTTATATAAAAATTCAAAAGGTTTTTTTATAAAGTTTATTTACATTTGACTAAAGTATGTAGGTGCCATTTTGTTGGATAACTTTTTGCCATCATGTAGGTAGGGACGTGATCCCATTGCTATAAAAATTTTGGGGCTTCTGATCAAAAAACTGCGACAAGTAGTTTTGGCAGTCCTCTCGTGATGTTAACCTGACACTGCCTAAGGAATTCTGCAGAGACCGAAACAGGTGAAAATCTGAAGGTGCAAGGTCAGGACTATACGGCGGATGCATTAACACCTTCCAGCCAAATTGTCGTAATTTTTGCTGAGTGGCTAAAGATGTGTGAGGTCTAGCGTTATCGTGGTGAAAAACCACACCCCTTCTGTTGATTAATTCCGGCCGCTTTCTCTCAACTTTTTGCTTTAATCTCGTCAGTTGTTCGCAGTACAGTTCAGAATCGATGGTCCTGCCTGGCGGTAACAGCTCATAATGAATAATGCCCTTCCAATCCCACCATACACACAGCATCACCTTGTTGCGAGTTAACCCGGGCTTCGCCACAGTCTGTGAAGCCTGACCGGCCTTTGACCACGATCTTTTTCGCACGTACTTGTCGTACGTGATCCACTTTTCATCACCAGTTATCAGCTTCTTCAAAAATGGTTGGGCTTCATTACGTTGTAATAAAGAATCACAAATGAGTACACGGTTCATTAGGTTTCTTTCAGTGAGCTCATGGGGCACCCATATATCGAGCTTTTTTGTGTACCCAGCTTTTTTCAAATGCGCCAAAACCTTTTTGTGGTCAATTCCCAGTTCTCCAGCTACATCGTAACTACTAATATGCAGATCTTGCTCCACTTTTTCAAAAATGGCATCAATTTTGTCCGTAACAGGGCGACCAGAGCGACGTGCATCTTTGATATCAAAATTTCCGGATTGTAAACGCTTATACCAAATTTTCGCTACACTCACAGATACTGCATTAGATCCATAAACATCACAAATGTTTTTCGCGGCTTGTATTGCATTTTTACCTTTTTTGTAGTAAAATTTTAAAATGTATCGAATTTCTTCATTAGATTCACTCATTTTAACAACAAGAAAAACAAATGAAAATCACACATTTTCCTAATTTGAATTTGGAATTGTCTTCTTTAAAATTTAAACTTTTTAATGATACCAAAACCAGCCAGATACAAATGGTATAAGCCAAAGAGATCTTATTACAAGTTCATACATACTATATGCGAAAAGACTTTTCTCCAACCTATTATATCGAAGTAATAGGAATTTTAAATACTTAAATCAATATTACTTACTCCAAAAAGGAATATCTTTCCACAAGTGGGACTGCATTAGATCTCTCGAAATCTACGTCATTTAACACCATCCAAACCAACTCCTGTAGCCATGTAGTACCTGTTATAATGAAAACTCTTTAAGTTACGTATTGTTATTTTTTTGAGGTTTTATAGCTGATTACGCAGTTACGAGAAGACTGTTTTTTGACGAAGTAATACTTACTTGAATTACTGCTTTGTCAAACGATGATGATACCTCAATCTAAAGCTGATAAAGTTATAGTCAATCAAATGGGAAGCAGTGGCTGCTTTCTACTTTATATTACTGCGATTTTGATGAATTTTTTTCTGTGTTCAAGTTAGTCCCAGAATGGTTTAGATTCACAAGTGCACCCGGTAGGTGGCGCTGTAATCGAGTTCCAGGATTTTGATGAAATGTTTTTTGTGTATTTGAGTGGATCCCGGGATGGTTTAGATTCACAATTGAATCCGGTACATGGCGCTGGAATTGGGTTCTGAATTCTATTTTTAGGGTAGGACAACTTTTACTGGGCCCGCTAGTGTATGTATAAAGTCTCAGTTGATGCCACTATCAACTAACCTATGCTTGGAGCTTGAATAAATAACACAACAAAACTTCTAAGCCGCATTAAAGTTATCAAGCACCCGATAGATGGGCAATTCTCCTTGTTTGCGAGCGAGTGTCCATAGTGCATCATTGGTCGGAACCATGTTTTTTTTAAACATGCGCTATATTATTCATGTTTGACTACAATTAACTGATTAAGGCTCATTATTGTAATCAACAAAGCACTTGAAAGATACTTAAAAAGCTATAATATTTAAAAAAAGACCTGGTTACGGCCAATGATGCGCGTGGTTGGGCGCGAGAGAAACACCCCACATGCTAAAGGATAAAAATCCTTGATTGGTACAGAACAACAGGTGTGAATGTATTAATAGAGATAATAACAGCGTGATACGGCAACATAGTGTCGATAAGACAGATTACCTGATCTTTGATAACTTGCTACTATTACGTCAGTAGGTCTGATTTTCATGTTGTAAATACTCGCCGCTTCATTCTCATACTTCTTGAAAAGAACATATCCTTTTGGCCCGATGCGTATGTAATCGTAAGTGCCTGTCAATTAAAATCTTTGAGTTTGCATAACAAACACATTTCTACATGTATATAATGTTATTGTTTTCTTCGAATATTTCAATCGTTTCATATTAAAGGAGGACGCCTCGTGTCTCTGTGAGCCGGGAGTTCCAGAAACACCGATACACTGCCTCTTTGAATGCCCCATTTTCGCTCGTGAGCGGTACGATGTCGAGTGCGTCCATCAGACTACAGTCAGCAGAAACAATGTCCAAGAACTCATAGCGATAAAACTGAGAGAGGAGTTCGTCAGCTTTGCTCTAAGAATCATAAAAAAGGTGGTCAATAGAAATCAGGTTACAAATAACGCTGCAAACATATAATTTTATATGTTTCTACTAGCATTAAAGTATACTCTAAGACAGTTGTAAATAGTATATACAGCCATGAAGGATAATATAGTGTGTACTTAGATAAATAATAGGTTAGGGAAATGTCTTTTCGCATATAGTATGTATGAACTTGTAATAAGATCTCTTTGGCTATACCATTTGTAGCTGGCTGGTTTTGGTAGCATTAAAAAGTTTAAATTTTAAAGAAGACAATTCCAAATTCAATTTAGGAAAATGTGTGATTTTCATTTGTTTATTTTTATTGTTAAAATGAGTGAATCTAATGAAGAAATTCGATACATTTTAAAATTTTACTACAAAAAAGGTAAAAATGCAACACAAGCCGCGAAAAAATTTGTGATGTTTATGGACCTAATGCAGTATCTGTGAGAGTAGCGCAAATTTGGTTTAAGCGTTTTCAATCCGGAAATTTTGATATCAAAGATGCACGTCGCTCTGGTCGCCCTGTTACGGACAAAATTGATGCCATTTTTGAAAAAGTGGAGCAAGATCGGCATATTAGTAGTTACGATGTAGCTGAAGAACTGGGAATTGACCACAAAAAGGTTTTGGCGCATTTGAAAAAAGCTGGGTACACAAAAAAGCTCGATATTTGGGTGCCTCATGAGTTCACTGAAAGAAACCTAATGAACCGTGTACTCATTTGTGATTCTTTATTATGACGTAATGAAACCGAACCATTTTTGAAGAAGCTGATAACTGGTGATGAAAAGTGGATCACGTATGACAAGAACGTACGAAAAAGATCGTGGTCAAAGGCCGGTCAGGCTTCACAGACTGTGGCGAAACCCGGGTTAACTCGCAACAAGGTGATGCTGTGTGTATGGTGGGATTGGAAGGGCATTATTCATTATGAGCTGTTACCGCCAGGCAGAACCATCGATTCTGAACTACACTGCGAACAACTGATGAGATTAAAGCAAAAAGTTGAGAGAAAGCGGCCGGAATTAATCAACAGAAGGGGTGTGGTTTTTCACCATGATAACGCTAGACCTCACACATCTTTAGCCACTCAGCAAAAATTACGAGAGTTTGGCTGGAAGGTGCTAATGCATCCGCCGTATAGTCCTGACCTTGCACCTTCAGATTTTCACCTGTTTCGATCTCTGCAGAATTCCTTAGGCAGTGTCAGGTTAACATCACGAGAGGACTGCCAAAACCACTTGTCGCAGTTTTTTGATCAGAAGCCCCAAAATTTTTATAGCAATGAGACGTCCCTACCTACAAGATGTGCAAAAAGTTATGCAACAAAATGGCACCTACATACTTTAGTCAAATGTAAATAAACTTTATAAAAAAACCTTTTGAATTTTTATATAAAATGCGGAGAAACTTTTTCCCCAACCTAATAGTAACAATAAAGTAGTAAATAAGATAATTATATAGAAACCAAAAAAATAATAAAAATGTAATAAGATAATAGTAAAAGGAAACTTCGTATTAGTGTATGAGTATTTTTGGAAAAAGATATAAAAAAAAGAGAAATAAAACTAAAGTTTACCCCACATGCTTAGAAATAGTAAAAAAAGAGAGGAAATAAAACCCTCTTTTGTGACATATCAGGGAGTAGAATATTAAAAAAAATCTTATTGTTATTAGAAAATTTATCTAAAAACATCGCCCAAGTGCGTATGATAAACATTTTTTATTGCAAAGCTGGCAAGCAGGCAGACGACCCACATATTGGAATGCGGTTCCTGTCACATATAGACCTTTGTATTACCGAGGGCGAAACCAACGCGTTGCCAGCCTTTAGGATGGTATAGCGAGATCAGACAGGAGGAATGGGACAAAGGGGATGAGACAAAGGAATATAACAGGAGGGAGAAGTGGACCATTGGAACTTTTTTTTTATTGCTGGAGTACAGCAGACAGGCTAACGGCCCACGTGATGGATACCGTATACCATCGCCTATGGACATTTGCAACAGACTGACAGACAGAGACTAGAACCTGGTTACTAATGCCGGAACACAACTCAAGGTTGTTATGGCGGCATACTCTAGACCAGGGATGGTAGCCATCCAGACGGGCAAATGCCCTACCACCTGGCTGTGGGTTGTTTTGTCGCCTCTTACGACAAGCCGCCCGGCCGCAGGAAATTGTATTCATTCTCCGTTCCTGCACAGATAAAATGAGAGTTCTATTACAGATGAGTTCTATCAGTACTACTAATTTAATCATTGGAATGTACATACTAATAATACAGGAATTCACATGGGGAGAATATTACTGTAGATCACGATTTGAAATCCAGCGATATCCATGCAATCTTAAAGTGTAATCAGACACTATATATGACGCAGTTCGATAAAGGACGTGAAAATAGGATATTCCCGTACTGATACCGAGTGAATTATTTTATATTAGAACACAGACTTCCCACACAATGGGGCTACTTAGCTTATAAGAGTGGAATCGTGGTTACAAATTATTTGAAACCTAATTACATAATAAACATTTTTGCAACTTACTGTTAAATGATTTGAGAAGTTTTTCCCTATTGTTTTGCTCCAGATCACGAATTTCATATGGAAAATCTTTGTATACCCTAACCTCCATTGTGATTAAAATAAATGACTAAAATGCTAATAAACAAGTACTTTGTTCAAACTCTGTTGCTATTGTGAAATATATAACATCTTTATCTAGTGCCAGGATTTTTCCTGCGGCTTTGTTCGTCTAATCTATAACGCCGTACACCGCAAGAATTGATAATTAGTTCTAATTAACAAGTACCTGTCCTACGTTCGATTTACCTACTCTCTAAAATGTTTATAGGAAATTTAACCCTATTATTACTATGATCAAAAAAGTTTGCGAAGGTTGTTTGTTTCTTTTTCATGCAAAAACTACTGAAAGGATTTGGATGAAACTACAGTAATACAGGACGGCCGAAACAGTGACGCTTAAAAGAAAAATAATGTTAGTTTACGTGAAGGGGTACCTGAATTACCCCATATATGTTTTATCAAAAAATTTATTTTTCGTGTCATTAATTTTCCATTGATTTTTAGGAAATTTCGACCACATCGATTTTAAATATTTTTTATTTTATTTTTTGGTATGTTTAATTGGATTTTTTGTATGTAGCTAAGTCCTTATGAATTGTACTTTTACACGTAAAATAATCAGTTTACATTTGAAAGTGAAAAAAATTACATCGAGCAAATTCGAGTCGAATTTTACATCTTAAATAAAAAATTGAAAGAGGCAACTTCATAGTTCGAGATTATCTTTAAAAGCTGCGCAAGAGTCTAATCTTTCATAATAATACAAAAAAAGTTATCCGTAATAGGCCGTATTTTTACTTTAACCGATGTTCAAACGTACTAAAGTGGAAATGTTTCAAGATAAGAATTTTATTTAAAAAATTAAAATTGAGTATCTTGTCTCTCCTTAAGTTAATTAATAATAGGAAATGGTGAAATACAACTAGAATATTCTTTGAGAACGAGTGGACATTTTTAATGAATAATTTTGTTTTAAGCGGACTGTTCTTAAAAATTATAACACTATTAAATTGCACGTGTTACCTTTTTGTCATGAATACAATGACTTAAATTAATAATATTGCTATCTCTCTCTCACACGCATGGTTATTATGCATTTATAGTGGCTGTCACTTTGTTTGTATGTCGCATTCTATTTGTATCTTTTTTACTAACGGTTTTATTCATAGAGAGTTAGAGGAAGATGGTACGCTTATTTAAGAACTATAAAGAAGCGTTTGAACTTACTCTAACTCTATACAAATAACACCATAAATAAATTAAAACACATTATGATCCATATTGCGAATTTTCAATACCAACTGATGAAAATATAAAGGGTGGCCACTAGTCCAATAAAGAATATCAATTGATATCCTAGGTTGCAAACAGAAAATAAATAATAAACAACCAAACAGACTTTAGATTTGTATAATAATAAACAATGTTTTATAATTAATACCAATTATAAATTTATCAAAGATTATTATAGTACGATTGTCGTAAATTATATTTGAGTTTAAAGATATAATATTGGAATAAACGTTTTTCAATATCACTCACACATCTGTAAAAGACATAATCCATCTAAGTTACAAAAAGATAAGATTAAACGGAAAATATAATTATGTAAGCGCGGAAATTGACTTAACACTTACAAATTTTATTATATAAGTAGATATATAAAATGTTCATAGAGTATAAGATAACTTGTATAAAGTATTATACACTTTCTCACCGAATCATCTGTATACCTGCCTTTTGCAGCTATCATTATGTACAGTCGTAGTACAAAAATGTTTGCCACTTTTAAAATAGATTCATTTAACGTTCCGCGAGCACATGTTACGTTTTCAAACTAAGTCACAGAACAGACTGTTCCACAAAAAGTTATATTTAACTACTTAACAATAAAGTTTAAAATTAGTTAGATCAAAGTTGTTTGATTTTCTATCTTGTCTAAGATGGGTAATTGTTTAGACATGTAAAACCTTTTTATTGGTTTTAATATTTATAACGACGGAATAATAAAAATCAAATAAATTACCGCGCTTAAAACCGTTAAAACGTAGTTTTATTACTTAATATTTATGTTAAGCGTAGTGATTATATACTCTTTGTTTCTTATTGTTAATCGCAGCGTCTGTCGTTCATTGCCAACATTGCAATTTTCTTTTTTAACGTTTATATACTTTATAAACAAAACATTTATTACAATGTTGGCAGTATTCTTCCTTGTACTCGTGCAAGCAAAAGTCGACTTTAAGGTGACGAACATTTTCATTTCGCGATTGTATATATAACCAAGAAAATACAGCCTTTTTCACCGATTGACCGGTTGACTACCGTTAAAAACCGTTTAGCGATAACTTTAGCTCTTTTAAAATTTGGCCTTAACCTAGGATAATGTTATAATTATTGAATATGGTCATGCGCGTCTCATGTATAGAGTTAAAAATAACGCTGTTGCGGTTTTTTAATATATTATAGCGAATCTCATTAAAATAATATTTCGCTTCTAGAAAACATTATATTTGACTTGTTCTTAGAGAAAATTTTCACAAGTGATATTTTAAAAACAAAAGTATGATATTAGATACATCATAATTTAAATTTTGAAAAAATAATCCTAAAACTTCCAACAAACGTCGTTAGCGAATACGCTATATGTAAATACACTAATGTAGCTATTGCTACATTAGTGCATGCAATACGATATCTGTCAATAATATTTAATATCAATACCGATCACAAATAACACATTAAACCCATTACTACATCTACGTGAAACGGTCAATAACTATAACATTATCCCAAATGAGGCAGTAGCAAACATTAGGTAAGGTATAATCAAGAAAATACGAGTCCCATTCAATGTTGCAGCTGCATCTGTGATAATGTTACAGATATAGGCCTTTTTACGCATATATAATATATATGGGCTTAATGCTTTCTTTAAGATGGGACCATTCTCAACAACGTTAAATATTGAAAGATAACTATGTATGTACATTAATGTGGCTATGCGTTAACTACGTTATGTTTTAACGCTTTAAATAAGACGCATTCGGCCACAACATTCCTTAACGCTAGCGCAGATGAAGCCCCAGCATTAGGTACATATAATTTTTCAAAACCATCGATCAAAGTCAAATTATAAACATTATGACACAAACAAAAAGGTTTAATTCCGAACAACTACTGATATGTCGAGTTTTGACTAAACAGATCTGCCCCGTAGATAAGTGGCATTAGCGCTAAACGAATAGAATGAAAATATATAGGAATGAAATAATACTTAGCGTAACGATATGCCATATATTTTCTGTTCTATTCGTTTAGCGCTAATGCCACTTGTCTAGAGGGCAAATCTGTCACAAAGTATTTTTGTAACGCCTCCGCTCCGTCTGCGTTACTGTTAAAGAAAGAGGGACTGTGTCCAAATGCAACTCATAGAGCAAAAAATAACACCGTGGATGATTAGCTAGTTACATTAGTATCCGTGAGTATCTATATACATGAGTATCCGTGCAGGAACGGAGAAAGAATACAAATTCCTGCGGCCAGGCAGCCTGCAGTAAGAGCCGCAATACAACCCACAGTCAGGTGGTAGAATATTTGCCCGTCTGGATGACGACCACCCCTGGTCTAGAGTATGCTGCCATAACAACCTTGAGTTGTGTTCTGGTATTAGTGACCAGGTTCCAGCCCAATCTACGAGTCCGGCAGCACATTGGTAGCACCTTTAGTGTTGCAAATGTTTATAGGCGACAGTAACCACTTTCCATCACATGTACTCTAGCAATAAATTTTTTTTAAAAAGTTACCTGTTAATGTTTAACGTCATTGCCAATGTTGCATCTCAAATAACGCATTAAACTAATGGTTACAACTGCGTAAAACAGTCACTAATCACTAACAATATCCCAGGTGTAGCAGGAGCATAGAAATACCGTCTACAATTTAACTCTCTAATTATGTTTGTATTATTAGTTATTTGGCTATGTTCAGTAGGAATAAAATAACGTATATATAGGTTGATTTTTTCAAGCGGGCAGGCCTTCAGGGTCAAATTCCTAAACTATGCTATAGTTTAGGATTTGGCACGGAAAGCCCCGTACACTAGCGAATACCATAGCGAAAAACACTCAAAGGAGTCTCTAGGCCGATTTTGATGAAAACTAACACACCTGTATTATTATACAAAATAATAGTGTAGCTTGTAAGGCTCAATTTCTGTGAAGGAATGACAAACGGCAAACCAGGGGAAAGGGTTGTTTTTGAACAAAATGATTTACTTTCAGGATTTTTTTTTGAGGCGGGGGAAATGCATTTCGCACACTACCGGGTCCTTTACTAGGGATTAGACCAAAGCGACGAGAGGTGTCACCACGAATGGCGCACCAGAGTCAAATCGCCGGCTTGTGTGAAGACTCGAAGAACTCAATACTCCACTAAAACCACTCTCCTCCCATGTGCCCCGCGCTGTGGTAGGAAGAGCGTGAGACTTAGAACGTAGTTACGCCACGCTGATCCAAGCGCATCAGTGCTTGAGTATGCCCCGGGACAGGCAAACTTCGTCAACAGGGGTGAAGGAGATCTTATGCATATCTGCGCCTCCGGGACCTCGACTGACGTCGGTAGGTACCCGTGAGACGCAATTTCAGGACTTGTCCCAACAGTGAAGCAAATATATTCTTTTATAGAAAGAAACAAACGCTAATAAATTTATTAATAACAGGTGAGATTTATTTCTCATATTGTTTTATTAGCAAAGTGATTTTATTTAAAACATATTTTGCATTTTGACAAAAAAGGATTCTAGAGTCGCTGATGTTTTTCAACTTAGTGCAGTTTAGTTATAAATGTCTGAAGAATTTATTTATTTGAATCAGAGTTATTTCCTTTTAATATTTACAAAAAATTATATATTAGTGCTGCTAAGTTATTTCGGTTTATTTTTAAAGTAATTAGAGCGCAACTTAGCATTAAAATAATAATATTTAATTTCAATACTGTTTTTTATTCAAAAGGCCTAATATTTAAATGGCATTATTAAGTTATTTTTTTCTTTAATAATTAAAAAATATTTTTAACGTTACTATGACTTATTGACGAATAAATTTAATCTTAGTTATAGCATCCTCAAGAGCGAGACATGTTCTGAACTTAGTACCAACTACTTCTATAACTTACAGTTGGCTATATATATATATATATATATATATATATATATATATATATATATATATATATATATATATATATATATATATATATACTTTTACTACTATATATACTGATATAGTATCTTACTATATATACTTTTTTTAAGTTCTTAAAAAAATTGGGAAATAGAAATAAAAGAAAGAATATGAAAACTATCCCCGCTCACTTTATAAAGCTTTTAAAGAAAGACAACTACGAACAAAATTTCTTACTTTAAGAAATTGAAAGGGTGCCAATCATTGGATGTGCCAAAAATGATAATCAACTTTACCATTGTTGGCACACCCAATGATTGGCCGTATACTCTATATGATATTCACTAAGGCAGTTGTGAGGGGACCAACAAATATTCAAACATATTCATTGTTATATGAATAACTCCTGATACGATGTATATACTGTTTTATATTTAGTAAAATTAATTATATAACATAACAATTGTATCTATATTTAAACTAAAAACATAATAATTTGCCCAAAACTCCCAATAGTATATTTGTGTAATGCTTAAATACAATTTTTAATTTATAAATTCATTTTCCATGCTAGGATAACGTAGACCTGTGCCCCGTAAGTTTTCCCTTATCCACTTATGCGCCTCTGCCGTCATTTCTTCGTCGAAGTGTTCACGCCAAGCGCCCACTTTGCCTGAAACATTCAAATATTGTATGTTTTGTAAATTCAACTAATAAAAAAACATAAAAGAAGAATATTATGAGTGAGAATTGCGCAGTGAAAAACGTAGGTAACTTTGAAAAATTCTTACCTGGTATATATATATATATATATATATATATATATATATATGTTATAAGACGTTTAGCGGTTTGTTACAAAGAACTTAAAAAGTGTGTCTTAAAATCGCATTTAATAATAATTGTTAAATTTCATTTTAACGAGCTAATAAACCTTTTATAACTGTTATGATTAAAGTGGGTTAAACACTACATGTCAGTCTTTTGTCGCTATTTGACGCCTTATTATTTAGACCATACTTTATTAGACCAAATCATTCTAAAATTGAAAGTGTTAATAAATTTCTATTCAGTTGTGGAATGTTTATGGGTTGATATTTTATTATAACATAATTATTACAGTATACATAAATATTTGTTAGAATTGAGGTAATCTTGAAAATGGAAACTTCCTGCGAGATATATACAGGTGAAATTTCGAGTGGGCCTTCAGGACCAAATCCTAAACTATGCTAAATAGCGAAAAACACTCAAAGGAGTATCGAGGTCGATTTTGAAGAAAACTAAAATGGTATCATAAGATTTAAAAAAAATCAATTACCCTTGTCATAAATGGAATCATGTGATTTTGATAAAATAAACATAACTATGTTTTTCAAGATCACGGGCCATAAAAATGGACCCGGACTTTTGGAGAACTTTCGTGGGGCCATGGGAAGGCCAACACGTAGGGGCCCTTTAGACAAATCTAATCAATTGTGGCGTGACACTGACCGGAGATTATCCCTGTCTACACCATATAAAAATGCACCCAAGGACAAGCCCCGGCCAGTGTAGGACTATTGTAAGGAATGAGAACAAAAGGTTCCGGGCTATTGGGATAAACCTCTAGTGGAAATAGGGGTCTGAGAATATGGGGACTATGGCGACTGCCTGTCGCAATGTTCGGGGAACATGGAAAAATGGGCAGACGGTGACTCGACACTCGCTGCATGGGCTCCTAAAAATGCCGTACAAGAATGGCGAGGGGCAACATGAGTGGGAGTGGCTAAGGGGTGTCGAGAGGTGGGCTGCAGGTTCACCGAAGCTACTTCTGACATGATGCCGTTTATCACTTCCACCCATGGAGCTGGAGTCTTAGCTCTAGCGATCTCCACTCCACTCCGTACCGGCTGGTTAAGGCAAGCCCGGAAGCGGGGGCCTTGTCTTGACCCCCCGAAGTCAGGTCCGAGGTGTCGCTAGTCACCTAAGGCTTCGCCACAAAGCCCCCTACTAAATCATAGTGTAACTTGTGAGGATCAATTTCTGTGAAGAAATGTCTAACGGCAAACCAAGGGAAAGTTTTGTTTATAAAATAAAAATAAAATATATATAAAATATTCTATTTTCCATACATTAATTTTATTCAATATGGAAATTATCTACAAGTGTGCTTATTTTTTCAATATCAGCCGATTCGATTTCTGACTAGAGTAATTGATTTTTCAAAAATATAATGATACCACTTAATTTTCGTCAAAATCGGCCTCGAATCTTTTTTGATTTTTTTTCGCTATTGAACATAGTTTAGGATTTGGCCTCGAAGGCCCGCTTGAAAAATTTACCCTATCTATATATAGATAGAAACAAAGTTTACGCAAGAGGAATCACGGGGTTAATACAGTTATAAATATTTTTACATCTCTTTGTGGGAGATGGGATAGGGAGAATTAAAAAATGGGCGGGGGACGTGGACCATCGGACCTCTCATTCATCGCACGAAACACGATTAACTCAAGGCTAATAGTTTCACGCCGATATTCTGTAAGAGCCTGGTATCACATTGATCGCGCCGGCCCAAAGAGCTGTATTTATTCAAAATAACGATTGCAGCGTGGTTCTAACATTAGTAAGCCAAAATGAATAGTAAGAAGTGGAAAATCGGCACGTGACATATATTTAAAAACAGACGGCCATGACGAAAAGGTAAGGGTTTAATTTTGGACAAAATGGCTATGAAATCCGAATAAACAATGGCATAATTATGAACCTTGTCTAATAAAAGAATTATCCTCCGTCAAGTCTGTCACGTAATTCTTATCAAAATCCAAGTTTATCGATCGACTGTTCTTCAAATTCTCGAAGCATACATATTCGCCCAGTTCAGATATTTGCTTATTTGTGTAATTTTTATTAAAGAACTTCGCAATACGCTCCAATGTTTTAGGAAGATCCTGGAAAGAATACGGCGAGAAAAAGAATAGATTAGAAATAAATAGAAAATACCAATTTGGAAGTATACTACTCACTAATTGAAAATAGGAGCTCTTTAAACTGTTATATTTTTAATTAACCCGTCGTATTATTCCTGTTATGTTAACTCCTTTTCAATACATAAATCGAAAGTGATTCGTTTGTATTTTTCTGAAATTTTATTTACAACTTAGTATACAATTTCTTTAAAGATTTTTTCGTACAACTATCTGAAGTGAAACTTATTTAGAATTTGTGATTTGAAACTTGATGAAACGAAAAAAGCGACACTAAAAAGAGATAAATACATAAATCTATAGGACTAAGTCTGCGAGAGAATGAGATAGAATACATTATATTTAATCATTTAAACACTATACTCATACAGTTAGAGTTGGAAATGTTTGAAGACTTTCTTTAATACTTCAAATTTCGTGTTTTAAAACTTAATATATTATAACGATATATAATAGATGAAATGTGACGTCATGAAATTTAGAATCCCTCCCACCCCTTGTTACACTTTGTTTCACTTCTACAGTATGTGAACTGCACACACAGACACAATTTTATATTAGTTTTGATTTTAGTTACTAGATACATATTTACTTTGTATAAAATTTAAAATATCTGCATTGTTACCTACCAATCTATTTTTATATAAAGTTTATTACCTATTTATTTAAAAGGTTCGGATACACGGAATCAATTTTCTCAAAAAATCGAACGTTTTAATAAACAAAAATTACTGTCGCCAAGGATAGTTTTAGTGGGAAAAAGAGGGAAAAGGATTGGAAGCCAGTGACCCAACATTGTTTTAAGGTTTTGCTTTAAAAAGGGTAGGTAGGATGATTAAGACACTCTGCGACTCTCCTTTCTTAAAATGTATGTAAATCCGGGGCTGTTAATTAGCAACACATACCGCAATCAAATCTTCGTAGAATAAGAATAACATGTTCGGATGGTGCCTTGCCTCCCAGGCTTCTTTAACGTGTTCGAAATATGGTTGCCACATTACTGAAAGCAAGCAAGATTATGGAAGAAAAGGTCATAGGTAAAAAAGATTTGGAAGAGTTGGATAAGATTTGCCAGGTGCTAGGTTATTTGCCAGTTCTGGATGGCTACCACCCCTGGTTTAGAGGATGCCGCCATCACAACCTTAAGTTGTATTCCAACATTAGTGGCCAGGTTCCAGTCTCCTTTTAGAGAGCGATAGCACATTGGTAGCACCTTTAGTGTTACAAATGTCCATAGGCGACGGTAACTGCCTTCCCACAAGGGAGCCGTCTGCCTGTCTGCTGAACTTATGCAATAAAAAACAGATCGAAAAAGTATAAACTGTGATTTAAAGAAAATATTTCATTGTTTAAGGACGTAAATTAGGCTAGTGACAAAAAGACTTTAAAACCATGTTCCAAATTAAAGGGCTATTTACACGTTTTGGCGCGAGAAAACGTACACTATTTTCGTAGGCGGTACTCTATAGACAATAATCGCATTGACAAGTTTACATTCAACAAACAAAAAAACTCGTCTACGAGTATGTTATACGATACTCATAAGGTAATTATCACCAAGAGTTTTGTTTATACTACGACACAAATCGCATTAACATATTTGCTTACGATTTCTCAACTTGTCTAAACTAGAACTCGTATGACATTTATTCAAGTTCATGCGAGTATCGTATAAATCAGTTTGAACCGATTTGAATGCGAGACTTGCCATACGAACTCTGTAATTAACACGGTATTTTGTATTTTGTTTACACAGAGACGTCAATGTTCCATGACCAGGCTATTATCGGCCTTCTACATACGATATCGTATGTTTAGTTTACATGTTTTTTTTCCTTGCTTTCGGCACTCGTATCTTTAAGGCAAGAAACTCTCTCCATGTAAATGGCCCTTAATACAGAATAGCAATCTGAAGGCGATTATGAAAACCACTTTTTAACGAGCTTATATACCTGGCATTATGAATACGGGTTTTAGTGAATGATTACAAATTAAATTTTATGTAATAGTGTGGATACTCTTTACCAATGTGTTATGGTAGAGATAATGAATACTTACTATATCCTTTCATAAAGAAATCCCAAAATGTTTTAAAATCGTTTTCAGGACTCAAGATCTTTAATAATTTCAGAAAAAAATATTCAGAGACAGCGGCGTCTCTTGGGTCTCGTGCTACATACACAACTTTTGCAGTATCAAGAAGTTTTGGTGGTAACAAACACAACGGCATGTGTGTTTTAATGAACCGCGGATCTGGAGATGCAATTAAGTGGTCTCTTGATGACATTTTTTTTATATTTTCGTAGATTTTCGACAACACTGTGGATCTGTAAAAAAGTATTTTTGAAGTGAAACTTCTTTAGAATCTTTGTGATTTGAAACTCGATGAAACGAAAAAGCGACACTAAAAAGAGATAAACACATACATATATAGGACTAAGCCTGCACAAGATTGAAATACGAGTTTTACATTGTGCGGCACAGACCAGAGAGAAAAATTGAAAGTGATACTTAAGAAGTTTATTTTGAATTATAATATGTTGACGGGTGTAGGCTAAAGGAATTATATTTATATTAATAAAAGTTAGAGAAGTTATATGTGAGTATATTCTCTGAAGTTTCATTAGTTCTACTACGTGTGAACTGCACACACACACAATTTTTACTACTTGAATACTTTCTTTAAATTGGAGGGTCATGCTAAAAGAAATTAGGTACTTTTTAGTAATTTGATTGAAATGTAGAAATGATTTATTAGGCGTGGTAGAACTATGCTGGAATCATTATAAACCGATTTCCAAAAGGAGGATGTTCTCAATTCGACAATATTCTTTTATGTTTGGTATGCGAATTGTGGACCGGTTTTCAATTTTTTCTTTTGCTAAGTCAGGATCTGATGAGTGGATCCCAGGGTAATCGAAAGAAAGCCTTGTTTGCCTTGAAAGGCAAGACTTTTATACCACGTGTGCCAGTAGTACAATTTCTACAGGCACTCAAAATATTTATTCTAAAGCTATTCAGGCAACTAAAAACGAGTTTTCTTTAACAATAACAAAACGAATTTCTAACTAAAAAGAAAAAATCTACGTCTTGAAGTCGACGCCAAGCAAAACTTAAAAAATAACAAAATTGTAAAATGTACCGAGCATTTTGCAATTTTGTTATTGTTTTCTTTTTACTTTGAAGTCGGTTTTGATTGTGTTAAAAATATATTGCCAGGTGGCAGGGTAACTGCCCGACTGGATGGCTACCACCCCTGGTCCTAGAGTATGCCGCCATAACAACCTTGAGTTGTGTTCCGGCATTAGTGGCCTGATTCCAGACTCCCTCAAGAGAGCAGCAGCGCATTTGTAACTAACGCCTTTGGTGTTCCAAATGTCCATAGGCAATGGTAACCGCTTACCATTAGGTTGGTAGGTGGGCCGTCTGCCTGTCTGCTGAACGCATGCAATTAATATATATATAGTTGATATTGCCTCATTTCTATCAGGGTTAAAAGAGAGAAATGAACCATGTATTATCAGACTATATCACATAAATTACATATTAATCTTTTATGCTAAACGATATGCCGTGGTAACTTATGTAGCAGGTAGATATGTAGCCTACCCCATCACAGAATATCTGTCCTGGAGTGATACCGAGCTTGCCGTACAGAAGTCCAAGTCATTTGCAATTAACCAAACGATCTCCTGTGTCCAGGTCGTACCTACAAAACAAACATTTTATTAAACTACAGCTCCAGAGTAACTGTGTAGTGCAATAGACGCCGCAAAAATCATAACATTAGTTTTAACAATTGTGCAATACTCTTTTAAAAATCTGAATTGCTTAGTGAAATGTGCCTTTTCGAATAGCCCAGAAAACTCCTTCACCCGCCGTCAACCGAAGATCTATGGTTTGGCTGCCTATGCTTGAAGATTAGTCTAAAACTTGAATATACTTTGATGACTGACAGTGTAACACTATATACGTGGGACAATCAGAAAGTTTTGCGAAAATACAAATAAAATGTTCTATAGGTAAATATTTCTTTATTTAATCTTTTCAAAGTACTCTCCATTAGCCTCTATACAAAGTTTCATGCGTCTAAACCAGTTTTCGAATCACTTTATCCATTCCGCCGCAGACACCTCGTTTACAGCTTGCTCGAACGCTGACAGCGCATCTTCCGGCGACGAAAATTGTATCCCTTTGAGCTGATTTTCTATTTTCAGGAATATAAAAAAGTCACACGGTGCTAGGTCAGGGCTGTAAGGAGGGTGACCCAGGAGTTTGACCGGCGTGCTGTCCAGGAAGTCCCTCATTTTGAACGCGGTATGGGCGGACGCGTTTTCTTGGTGGAGCAGTAGCCCGCGGAGCGCTGTGTTTGATCGCTTGTTGCTCACAACAGAGAAAACTTCTGCCAAGCATTTGGTAGTATACCATGAAATGAATGATGACTGATGGATGAATGATGACGTATGAAACGTAACTCGCCTATTGTCTTGGATTAAATTTTTCAGTGCTAGCACGTTTTCTTCCCTAAAAGCCGTCATAGGGCGACCACTTCTTTCTTCATCCCCCAATATTAGTCGACCGCGCTTGAATTCGTTGTACCAACGATACACGGTTGCCTTAGAAGGGTATCCATGAATGCAATTTGAAATCTATCATACGATTCGACCGGTTTCAGGCAACATTTGAAATCGTAAAAAATCATAGCGTGAAAATGTTCCCGGCACTGATCCATTTTTCAATGAGGGTAGCTAAAAAGAAGTTCATTACACAAACGGTTGTGTCGTCCACAGTCCAGGTTTTGATGATAGCCAAGAAGATAAAATTATTTGATTGAACATTGAAAATAATCAGTAATATTGATACAACCAAGGTAGTCTAATCGTTCAGATAACCCTTCTTACCCAAATATATCGGAACACAAACAACATTAATTCATTCTAATCGACATTATTATGTTAACATGCACAACGCCAGTGGTTTCTAAAGCCAAAATATAAAAAAAATATGATACAAGCTAAAAGAATTAACTTTTTTTTTATAATACATATAACGTAACTAGTATTCGCCCTCGACTTCATCCACGTTAGTTAGATAGCAAAGATTAAAGTTTTTTTTTGCCTACAAGCTAATAAATAAATATTATCATTTATGAATTTACACTAACATAAAAAAATACAATTGAATATAAAAAATAAACTAACTTATAAATAATGAAAATTACAAACAATATGTGAGTCCCAAATCGCCCTCAGTTGAGAACGTTACCAAAACGTTGGCCGCATTTCCCCGCTGTATGGCATCGCTAATACGCTGCCCTAAATACAAGCCAGCCCTTTAGTCACGCGAGATCTCTATTAAACGAGTTGTTAGATCTCGACAGAGTCGATGAATTTCGGGACCTACCTACTTAGGAGCGACCTACGAGCCCTAGAGTTTCGACACTGAAAGCCACAAATATGTATCTATTGTTAATGGATGCTCCTGACGTGCCGCCTTACGACGTGTCTGGAAGATGGGAAACAGCCAATATGTCGACGCCTGTAGCGTCCCACACTGAGGGTCGACTCATCTTCCAGGGCATTAAAGACGTCTTGTTCGGTTTCATGCCATCGTCGCGGCACAGATCATTTGACTCAAGAATGGCCGGTATCCCGGCGGTGGCAAGAGCCCGACGGGTGATGTCATTTATAGCAGCATGGCGCGATATCCTTCCGGCATTTTGAATACATGACAAACCAGTGACCTGAACTACCGACTTTATCTCCACACCGGCAGCAATGAGGGACTACAGCCGCTGTCCCCAGTCGACTAGAGCCAGCAATTCTGAGCGCAGCATCGTCAAGAAGTGTGCCTAAATTTGACGAGGGGTTTTAAAGATTAAAGTTATCTAAGTTATCTTACGAGTACACCAGTATATTAAAGTTTTAGGGCGATTATTATACCTGCTATTCTTCTATGGTAATGATGACCAAGTTTTTATTATGAGCCGCTGGGGAATTGCGGAGAAGAAGTTACAAAGAACCCGTTCCTCATTTCCCGCGAGTGAATGTTTACGTTGACTTACCTGATCGTGGCATAGTCATTACAACAGTGTCAGTAGATCTAACTTCCAAATTGTATATTTTTGAAGCTGTTTCTCTATATGATTGAGTAAAGGTGTATCCTTTCGGTCCGACACTTACTGGAGTCCATATTCCAAATTGAGTAATATCCCCACCTAAACATTGTAAATACTCATGTTAAAATAATGAATAGGATGTCTTGTCATTATTACAACGGATATAATATTTTATGCATTTGTCTTGTTTAGTATGCGCTATTTACTACAACTCCATTGATTTTTCGAAAATAATTATTGACAACTTAAAAAAAGTAAAAAAAGCCCGAGATAGACATGAACAAAAAGAATTTTCAGCTAGATATGTTGCTTAACTTTCTAGCCGCTTCTTCTCCTTAAACGTATTGAAAATGTGTTACTGACGTGGATTTTTTTTACGACGGCGTTATTAAATAACCCCACGTTGTAGGGATGTAGGGTAAAGAGAAAATTTCACTGGGAATTTTCATCGAAATTATTGAAATGAAGTTCCTTATCTCACGTTAATCAGACGCTCGGCGGAGCTAGATGGATAAAAGTGTAACCGCAATGAAAAATGTTCCAACCGAATGTCCAAAAGACACCACACGCGTTTTTCATTATACGTGGAAAAAACGTTCTAGAGAACAGTCACAAAGTTAAGTCTAGAATCTCAATGTGATTGAACATCTTAGTGATTGCAAGCGGTGTGGTTGTGGAAGTGAATTGTCATCATAACCTGTAGACACGTGGCAGTAGCGCTAAAAGAATAGAATAGGGGAACGGCTATCGTTACGTTAAGTAAATAATTCCGATGCATTTGCATTGCATTGCCACTTGTCTATTGTCTAACACGTTTAACATAGGTACAAATATAACCGGACGCAATAAGTCCTTATATAATGCACAATTAAATAACACGCGCAAAGTCCGTCACTATATCGCTCATCAAATGTACACGTCTTGCATTGATCGTAATCGTTGCTTGACTGCCGATCTCTCCGTTCGGACATCCCTTTATACTCAGCTTACAAAATTACACGATTGTGTAAACAATGGTTTCTTAGAATAACACCTGGCCACTGCCTACCATAGAGGATGACAATACACAATAGGCGGCACTTTCTAATTACAAATATGAAAGAAAACAAAAGAAGTGCAAATGCGAGCAGGTAATAAACTGGGGCATTATGGCCGGCAGGTGCGCATTCACATTTGTCGGCTTGCTTCGTGGAATTTTGGCTAAGTCGTAACAATATTATAAATTACTTGAAAGTATCGTCAATTAAATGTTCATAATCTAAAATGTCCAACAACTTGTTAATACTTGTTACAAATGCCACTAAAACGTTTAGTAAATATAACAGTATCGTATTCACTAATTAACCTTGTTATCCACTGCAACATATCAATAAACATGTGCCTTAAATGGCTATAGTTTCGTGATACCTAACAAAATCTATTATTGCATGACATTATTATACGAGTAATTACTACAACAGTAGCTGCATAATATCTCCTATAAACATATATTAGCTGCCATAAATTTAGGTCGTGTTATTACAATAGATTGAGATCGCAGTTACCCCAGACTTGCGTGATTTTAGGAAATATGAAATTTTCAGTATCGGTAGTTTAACATAAACTTAGAAAGGAATGAATACGCGCTAAGCTGAAAGCGGGGCCGTTTTTCAGGTAGCAGGTATCAAAGGTGGAAAATAACCACGCTAACTTACGTCAAAGTAGCAAGGCTAGTTTTTACATATGTCATATATGATATTGTTATAAACGAAGATATACAGTTGCCAGACACTTCCTGTGGGCCATAACTTTTGACAGACACTTAAAAAAAATGGATACTTACGTCATTTTAGGAAGGCTGAATTTTATATATATTATCAAGTAAGAAAGAAAGAAAACCTTTATTCGAAGAAATAGCGACGTAAGTAGTATAAAGTATAATATTTTAAAATATTTTCCAATGAGCCAAACAAATCTAACGGGCCAAACATCTTCCCATAGTTATTTTCCACCTTTGATAGCCACTAAAAATTTCATCTTTCCTAAAATCACCTAAGTCTGACGTGACTGGGATCTCTATCTATAAATTAATATTTTAAGAATAAGCAATGTAGATATATATATATAGGATATTTTTGCCATGCGAAACATTAGTTCCTATAACTTAAAACCTCTTTTAGATGTAGGATGGACCCATATTATAAACATTTCAATATATAAAATCAAAGCGTGAAATACCTGCTCGACCCAAATAGGATTTAAACTCTGCCATTCTGGCCGAATCCCACTCTTCTATTGCAAAAGGAAAAGCATCGTTGTTCAGCTTTTCCGTCATTGTTTCGTTAAGGCTACGCAAAAACTAATGCAAAAAACATAAAATTTTAATTACGATCATTTTCTGTATCGTTTTAAGTATCTAAAGCTATGTTCAATTCGTGGTAATTAAAGAATAAAATTTAAAAATATAATCCATTTATCTTAGTTACAAAGTAGATGGTAAATTAATACATTTATGGGTCATACTCAGAAAAAGTGTACATTTAGTATCTTTTTTTGTCCCACAACTTCAGTATTAAATAAAAGTCCAATTTTAGAAATATTATTCTTTTTTTATCCTTTATAATGAAATTTAACTATAAATGCTATGATTTTTCATTTTTAAAATTTGATAATTACTCAAATACAGATGTTGTAAAAATAAAAAAAATTGATGAAAAACTTCTCCCATACATTTTTCTTGTGTCCCAGAGCGGGTTTTAGTTTTTTAAAGATTAGTTGTTACGACTATTTATAGCGCTTTTTAAATTCGAGTAGAGCCATATAACTATTCATTAACCAAGAATTTAAATTAGGCAAATTTTATTTATTAATAATTAACATTCAATTTAATTTTAATCAAACTAATCTTGTCCCAAAATTATAAACTTTCGTTACTCAGGGCTATTTACGAACAATAAATTCTGAACGCATTTGCTTAAAATAGTATTAGTATTTTTTCTTTAACTGGAGACACTACGGCTTTCTTCATAATTGCTGTAGCGGCAGTCATACTGTTTTTGCGAAAGTTCGAGAGCGAAATGTCTGCCAAGTAAATTAATATTAAAAATATCTCAGGGTACTGCACGCTTATTATTTTGATAAGTATCCACTATTTTAGTAGACCACATTAGCCCTTGTATTAATTTTTGTCATATCTCACTGAATACACTTAGTTTTTTTATGTGTGACACGTGGCTACAGTGAAAATATTTTTAGAGGTTATAATTTCTCAGATTTTATTGTCAGTTTCCTTATATTGTGTTACGATACGAAACTGAGAAATTATATGGCTTAGTACATGTTTAATTCATTGATTAATTGAACCAAGTTAGTGCGAACTGTACTTGGCAAACTGCACTGCTCATTAGCAGTGCTGATTTGGGTATAGTATGGTATATTTCCTTCTGGTACTTATCAAATAAAAAAGAATGTTGTCCATAATAATTTATTTTCTTCTCAGTTAAACATGGGTTCCATGTCAAATGCCTAGAGGCAAAGAAGATATAGAGAGCGCCTCAAACAAAATCCTACTAAATATGAAGAATTGCGAAAAAAACACTTAAAGAGAGTTAAATTAAAAATTACCGAACAGAACGAAAGCCAGAAGGAAAAAACAATATTTGAATCAATCAATGTCATTGATACAGACTTATCCTTTCAGTTATCTGCCTTTCAACCAAATTGATTCATTTTTTTTAAGAACTTCAGTTAGTGATCCCTTATTTGATATTCTCAAATTTGACAATTCGATCACATGGTGTTATTTTATACTTTTTAAAGGTATTTTATTTGTGGTGAGGCTTATTCATTTTTCTTTTTAATTCAATATATTTATGATTATTAAATTTTTATTTTTTTGATTATTAAAATTCTAAAACTTTAAAATGTCATTCACTCTTTTTGATAATGATTGCTGATGATACTTTTTGATTTAGTAGAACAATAAACAAATTAATAAAGTTTTTTGGTAGACGTAATAGTCTTTCATTTAGATTTGACCAATAATATATAACTATATATATGTAGTTCAATGTGTTCTATGCTTTAAGGTATGAGGTTCGTAACAAAGGTTCTCAGTTTTGTTGCAAATCAGTTTAGTCGCAAATTTGAAATGTACGCTTTTTCTGAGTATGACCCTTATATTACAGAAGTTTATATATTGGCTTATGTACTTACATGTATTACCCGGTAGTCTACAGATAAAAGTCTGTGGTCCAAATGATTCCGAATTAATTTTTAAGTGATATTCATTGACTTAATTAAACAACTTGAACAAATAAATGCATTTAGCCACGTACGACTGGTAGGCATAGGGTTCCCTCTATAAAATACGGATCACTGTAAAATATAGATATCTAATCATTTAATTTCATACAACAGTTATTAATTCCACGTTCAACTATTTTTAAAATATTTTATTTTAACAAAAACAAACCGACTTCAAACGAAAAAGAAAAAAAAAAAAATATTTTCTAGATCTTGAAGTCGGTGTCAAGTAAAACATAGTAAAACGACAAAAAAATCTGCAAAATATAATAATTTTATGTTTTACTTCACACCGACATTTTGTACAAAATACTTGTTTTTTGCTGTTTAGCTTGAAGTTGGTTTTTTTTTTGTTAAAAAAAAGCTTTCTACTTTTTAGTTGCGCAAATCTTGAATAGCTTTAGAAATAATAATGGCTTGTAGAAATTGTATTACTGGTACGCGTATACACTGCCTTTGCCTTTCGGTGAGTGTAAGCGCTCTTCAACAAGGATTGGTCATACACCACTTACGCAATTTTCACAATTTACTTCGGGACCGCTCGATTTGATTGTATATCCAATCAAATCGAGCGGTCCCAACTAACGGTCAATGACCTTGGATTTCATATTGCTATCCACACTATACAATTCGATTGTCAACCTAGTCAAATTGTATTGTGGAAGCCACTTACGATATCAAAAACGTTTGACCGACGAAACCGGTGTATCAATTGTTCTTTTTTGATATTTAAAACCCTCAAACCCTCAAACCCTAAACCCTCAAAAGCATATAGTGGAACACTCGCCTACACAGGTAAGGGTATAATTGACTTCTTACATGGATAAGCCGGACCTACGTGAAACTTCTGTTTCGTAAACCTGATATGTTTTACAATAAAGAATTATGTAAGTATGCTTTTTTGGAGAGCTAGGGGATAATTTTCTATGCTTTTGCATATTATCTATTTTATTGTAGAACAAGTTAGTATCTAAGAATGTATGTGTATAAAATATTAGATTACTTCATTTATTAACGACTACTATTATTTTGGGTCATTATTAAAAAGATATAAGCTTGGTAAACTGTTATAGTGTGTATATCTAATAGAAGTTTATATATTTTTATTGCAGCTATCTTCAGGAAGTGTCATTTGTACAGACTGCCTTCAACTTACAATCTTACAAACAACACTATCAGCGAAGAAAGTGTTTTACCTTTGCCTGTCTCTGGACATGGGATAGTCTGCTTACCTGAACTGGACATAGGAGAGTCTGAAATTCTATTTTATGAAGCTAGAGAACATATGTTGTACAATCAGATCATCAAGAAAGGAATATTTTACTACGACTGGTTCCACTTCACCTAGTATTTTTTAGCTTATTTCCTATATCGCTGTGTGGTAAATTCAGATATGGAAATAATATAATAATAATATAATATAATATTAATTATTGACAACTCACTCACGCAGCTGATCACATACAGAGCTTGTACTATTGAGCTATATACCTGATGAACGTACAGATTATATTTGTAAATATATACACATAAAAAGACGTGAATAAATGAGTTTATGAATCAAACACTCAGGAACAAATCAAATACCTATGCTCATCACACGAATGTAGTGGAACACACTTACAAGCCAATAGATGACGCTGTGTAATAATTTATATCACAAAAGTATCCCGAAACATACAAATTATGTTAACATATTATGTTATTGTTGTTTGTATATATAATACAAATTTTCAACAATAACAGATGGTCCTAGGCCTGCGAGGAACAACAATAGCTTCGCTGGAAGATCTTCCTTTGAGACGGAGGAGCATTCCATCTCGCTCCTCCATCTAGTCGGGGCACCCCCGACACGAATATTGATCCTTTGTTGGAATTAAACCCACAACCTCTTCCTAGGCCTCTACCACTAAACCAACAAGTCTGTCCGTATAATATTTATTGGTTCACGTAACATAATACACACGCAAGCACACGCACACACACATATAATTACTGTTTTTAAATTACAACTAGCCAGTAAAAATTGTGATCTGTGTCATGCAGATTATTTGAATGAATAATATGATTGATTGACTGTTTTCTTTAAACATTCTAGGTTTCCAGAATAAAACATATATGTGCTGTTTGTTTGAGTTCAGTGACAAGAGAACTTCAATGTCAATAGCAGCATTACTCCAACCCTTCCACTTTTACACTAATTACAGTGTAGTTTTTCAGTTGAGCTCGCTGCAATGATATTACTTACCAAGCACCTCATTTGGTTTTTTTTTTTATGAATATAAATACCATGAATAAAGAAAATCTCTATAAATAAATAAACGTTGAATTACTTAATTTTACCTAACACAAAATATTTTTTAAATACAACAAACACATTTTGTTAAAAATCTAATTTATTTATAATAGTTATATTATATATATTTTTTATTTGTATTTACTTATGGAAACATCTGCAGATCTATTAAGTATGTAATATAAGTTATCTATGGTCTCCCAATAAGTGCTTCATCAAAATCCGCATTTTGGTTCAAAGAAAATCTTTTTCAGAATTGAAATGCTGATATTATTCTAGATGGATCAATCAATTGAATCAATTTGATTGAAAAGCACAGAATTGAAAGGACACAACGGTATTCAATGACATAAAATGATTCAAGCTTGTATTTATATGGATCATTGGTTGATTCAACCAAATTGAACGACAACAATGAACCGTAGACGATTATATTAAACTACTAGAATTTGCCCGCGACTTCGTCCACGCCTGACTTGAAATTTCCGCGGGCTTCCCGTGACAAAGTATCGCAACATTAATAAAAAGAATGTAAGCTCTCGTTTTAGAAGAAACTGTGTCGGAATAAGCTAATTTTTATGCATTGGAAGAACTTCAAAACGCTCCCGGAAAAATTAAGATGTCAAGTGTCAATGAGTATTGTTAAAATATTATTTAGCCTATCGACAACTTGTTCATTTTAATTATTTAGTTTTAATTGTGTTTATAGTTATTATTTACTGTATGGGAGCCTAATCTAATTTACCACCGCTTCGCAACATTTTGTGGCTTAAAGAGAAGAAGCGGCGCAAGAAACTCTTCGGCAAACTTGCCTAGCTCTAATTATTTATATATAATACTAGGATATGCCCGCGACTTCGTACACGCTTGAATTGAAAGTCAAGTAAAGAAAGTAAAATTCGCTATGAATCAATGAAAAAATTGCATTGTAATTCAATTTTTATTTTAAACTGACCATTTTAAACCGTTCCCAGAAAAATTCCCGCGGGATTCCCAGGATAAAAAGTAGCGCAGATTTTAATTCTAAGAATTTGCTGTCGATCAGTGAAAACAATATCGAAATCTGCCAAGTAGTTTTTAAGTGAATCCCGAACAAACAGACAAGAGATCTAAAAAAAATTGAATCGTGTTCTCCATCGTTTATATAGTCTATTCCATTTGTTTCTTTTTTAAATAGCTTTAATGTACAGATACGGCATGTTTAGAATTTTATATAATCATTAGTATTATACATTAACTTATTTTTTTTTAATAATTACACTATAACGATAAACTAGTACAGTAAAGGAAACTTAACCTATAATCCCTTAAGACTACGTAGAATACTGAGCCTAGGTTATGGAAGTCAATAATTAATTCAAAAAATCAATGTGCATAAGTTAGTTACTAATTAATTACCTCGACTTCAAACGACTTGCTTTTATTTTGATTAAAGAAATAATAACTGGGGGTAAGAGTTGGTTATTTATACATCGCTCAGGAGAAGTTTCGCTTTGACGTAATTCTAGGAAGCGGTCCATACATTCATGAGCATTCTCCTTTCATCCACATCGATCCACTAATTTTCGAGAAAGTCTGTTCTATGATACATATACAGACATTAAGATGAACGGACGGACATTACAGTTGCGTACGGGTTCCGTTTTTTACTAAAGTAATTACTTAAGCCTAAAACGGGGTAAATTATGCCACTAACTCGAAAATACATCATAATCTGTATTCGTTTTACCATTATTTAGAAGCATGTTTGCCTATATACAAATAAAAATAGTAATCCTGATGATGATTACTATCGCGCTCATGTGTATGTATATTTATAAAAAGTATAAGCTCACGATATTGTGTAATATTCTCTAAGATAATAAAATTGAATAGTGTGTCTTTCTCGTGTAGAACGGTCTTTATAGTGTTTTTGAGAAAAACAACTGTAACCTTCAAAATTTAAGTAAATACCTACTAAACTAATATGAACAATAGTATTTACATATACGAATTGAAATTTTATAAAAGAAACCTTAGCCGAATTTTCGTTGAACGTCGTTAGGTATATAACCTTGACTTTTTCAGAATTTGTCACTTGAAAATTAAAGGGGGTGCACAGTTTTCACGATTTTGGTAGCTACAGATTCAACTTTTTTAGCCTTTCCACCTTACACCTTTACAATCAAATAGTCATCGTTTTCTAGCAAATGGCAAAGGATCCTTGAACCCATCACTCAGCATTGTAAAATAAATAAGTTTAAAAGAATCACAAAGCCGACTTCCAAGACCAGAAACAAAATATAAATGTTTTCCCGAACAATATAATACTTCTTCATTATTATAAAATATAATAGAAATGCGGACACGTACTATAATAATATCTGATATTTTTACATACAAAAGAACAGGCATTAGAATAACATATTATCTTACTTTTAAAATATTATGATACAGATAATTTTAATTACTTTTCAAACAGTAATAATTTCGTTATTTGACTCCTTTTACTTGTACCTACTTATGATGTCTTAAGTTAGTAGAAGTAAAATCTATGAGGCTGCAACGTTCTGAAGTTTACCAAACGTAACCGAGTTGATTTTACTGCCCGGTCC
Source organism: Dendrolimus houi (assembly GCA_039645545.1). Lineage (NCBI taxonomy): Eukaryota > Metazoa > Arthropoda > Insecta > Lepidoptera > Lasiocampidae > Dendrolimus > Dendrolimus houi. Next base: position 6,988,694 of record CM077127.1, on the reverse strand, counting down.
CCTATTATGAAGTCGGTGCCAATTGAAACGAGTTTTTTATGTTTACTTGTAGGCAAACTGGTAAACGGACCACCTGGTGGTAGGTAGCTACCGTCGCCCATGTACATCTGCAACACTAAAGGAACCGATGCGTTGCTTACCTCGTTGAGACTTTAAGTATACATATTACTTGTTATATATATAGTTTACATTTTACTTGGCACATACTTCATAAATACAAAATTTAATTTATAAATTCATTTTCCATGCTAGGATAACATAAATCTGTGCCTCGTAAGTTTTCCATTATCCATTTATGCGCTTCCGCCGTCATCTCTTCGTCGAAGTGATCATGCCAAGCGCCCACTTTGCCTGAAACGTTTAAATATTTTTAGCTTTATATAACTTGCTTATAAAATACAATATCGACGTTGGACACTTGTTACGAAAAAAAAATTAAATTATTTACACAGGCGTTAAAAATAGCATCTTTGGGTCTAAATTGGCCGCTTTAGGCCCTCTTATTATTTGATTTTCGAGATATGACGATGGGATCATTTTAAATATTATTAAGACGATAAGAAGCGTGTCAACTGATTTAACTGTCCACTGCCTTACTGCCCAGTAAAAACGTATCTATTAAAAGCTCCAAAGACCTACATGGCTGAGTTCATTTAGGTCTCAGTATTTGACATTTTATTATTTAAAACACATTTTTGAGTAAATCATTAGAAAGAAACTCATAGACTTGTAATTCTTGATGAATTACAAGTCTATAAGTTTTTTTCTAATACTCGACTGATTTGGTTTAAGTCTTTAAAGTTATAGAAAAATAACTTATGGTGTCATCTAGTTTTTAAAGGTAAGGAACTTCACAAAGGAGACGGGGACTTTTGAGCCTAAAACCTAATGAGCTATGGTTTAGTATAGGTTACTGCATAACCTCATTTTTACAAAATCTCTTATAACTCTGTTTTCAGATTGACAATATCCGCAGAATTTTCAGAAATAGTTTCCTAATATAGAAGTTATTAATTGGCACCACTTCATTTTTTTACGATCCAGGCCCAAATTTTCATTATTTACTTGGGCCATTGCTATTTTTTTGTAGTCTTCTTCCATAGTCTATGCTACCTTCTTATTTGTAAACTGTAATAGTTTAGTAATAGGATATACAACTAAATAAATAGGGGAAACTATTCCATTGTTTGCATCCCACTACAATGATTGGATTCCTTATTACAGATATTATTCAAAACATTAAGAAATCTTAATAATTATATTTTGAAGCCATAAAATCATAATAATAATAGATATTATTGTATGGCTGCAAAATAAAGAGTATTAAGATTTTTAATAAATTAAAAGAGCGGCGGCACATTGGTAGCCTCTTTGGTAACCACTTTTCATCAGTAAGCCGTCTGCCTGTCTTCTGAACTTATGCAATAAAATAAAATAATTATTGGGTGCCTATAATTGGGTGGGATGCCAACAATGGCATAATTTACCTTACATACCTAATAATTATCTAATATTAAAAATATACCTTTTCTAATAAAAGAATTTTCCGTCGTTATATCAATAAAACTACTCTTATGAAAATCTACATTTACCGACCGGTTGTTCTTGAAATTGTCGAAGGAAATATATTCACACAGTTCAGATATTTGCTGATTTGTATAATTTTTACTAAAAAACTTCATAATACGCCCCAAAGTCTTTGGCAGATCCTGGAAAGGATACGGAGATAAAATACTTAGATACAAAAGTAAGTATACATTAACAATTAGCAGCCTTATATGTTAATATTTATTACTTAACCCCCCAAAAGGAGACGGATACACTTTCATACATTCTTGGGCCCAGATTGTAAAAAGTCTCTTCTTCTCTCTATCTCTTCTCTCTTCTGAAGTATAAATCCGGGGCTGGTAATTATAATACATACCGCAACCAAATCTTCGTAGAATAAGAACAACATATTCGGATGGTGTCTTGCCTCCCAGGCTTCTTTAACGTGTTCAAAATATGGTTGCCACAATACTGAAAGTAAGTAAGGTTCTAATTTGAATACATTGGGTAAGTGCTGGTGGTTAAACGTTGTTTTTTGTTATTTGCCTAAAATAATTCTTGTTGAAAGTATCTTTAATCTGTACGTCACATTACGTGAATTAATTTAGTCCTGTACAATTTAGCAAGATTAAAACTTTGAGTTGCCCATGAACGTGATAAAATCTGCCAATACAGAAAACAGGATATCGCCATAGGAGACGAATCTGGCGAATATATATATAATAACTAGTGGTCGCCCGTGGTCGAAATTCGACCATAATAATTAATTAATATCAAAGACCGATTTTGCCAAGGCTACACTGTTAATTTGACTTGAATAATAAACAAAAGAGTGCGTGTGTGTCAAATACATGGTAGTGTGTGTAATGTTTTTTTTTATTGATTTAATGTATTTTTATGCATAATTTAAAAACCAATATTAGCATTAGTCGCTTCTTCTCTATGTAAACTATAAGTGTGCGAAATTTCATACTCCTCCGTCCGCACAATTTTCGTAAAAAGGGGTACAAAGTTTTTGCTTCACGTATCTACATATAATAAAATTGTAGAGGTCAAATTTCTGTACAATGAAAAAAAATGCTAAAAACTAAGTCAGGGGGCTGGCTGTAAGAAGTGAAATAGAACTAATTTAGATTTTTTCAATTTTTTTGTTTCTCTGTTTGTCTGTTTGTACTGGCTAATCTCCGAAACGACTGGATCGATATTAAATGAAATTTGGTATGGTGGTAGCTTATACCCCTGGTCGACATATAGGATACTTTTGATCCCGAAAAATTAAAGAGTTCCCATGGGATAGTTAAAAAACTTTAATTACTTAAACAGCTTATTATACAACTTATGTACCTAATTAAGTATTGATATTGCCACTGCAATGCAGGTCTGCCATTCTTATTTTCCGATAATAATAATCGTATATTTTCAAATTTTAAAACGGCAGACGTGGTGAAATGCATTTAAAATTGGTAAAAATCGATACCTGTCTTACCTGAACGCTCGTCGCGTCCACCACTTAGAGCTTAGTGAGTCCCCACCTCATGCATGGTAGGTATAGGGGCCTCAATGTACAAACACATACAGGTAGCCGTTCATGGGCTCTTAGACCATATGGGTAGAGATAAGGAATACTCACAATAACCTTCCATAAAGAACCGCCAGAATGTTTTAAAATCGTTTTCAGGACCAAGAACCTTTACTAATTTCAGAAAGAAATATTCAGAGACGGCTGCATCTCGTGGGTCTCGAGCTACATACACTACTTTTGCAGTGCCAAGAAGTTTTGGTGTTAACAAAGACAACGGCATATGGGTTTTAATGAATCGGGGCTCTGGGGCTGAAATTAAGTGATCTATTGTTGACATTTTTGTTGTATTTTCGTAGATTTTCGACAAAAATGTGGATCTGTAAAAGAATGACAAATTTCTAGAGCCTCAAGTCTGCTATTGCAATCGTGTCGGAATGATCCTTCACTGGAGTCATAATGGCAACATAATTTTTGCTTTTGTATTTAATTTAGGTTCTATTGTGACCTTAGAAAACGGCCATTCCGACACGATTGTAAGAATTGGATTAGATTTTTTTAAAATCGGGTGCCAAACACACGCACTGTTTATCCCCAAATTAAGCAAGTTACGCTTGTGTTATGGGTAATATACAACGAATTACTCTGAGGCCGATCCCAGTTACCCAAACCATAGTAAATAACGGAGAAAAATCGTTTTCGAAATTAACCATGCTAGGAATCGAACCCGACGCCTGTGTTGCAGTGAGGTAAGCCGGCAACGGCTTCGCCCGCTCAACCACAGAGGCCATAGATTTTTTTAAATTTTTTATTTGTCAGTGTCGATAAAAATATATATATATATATATATATATATATATATATATATATATATATATATATATATATATCATTTCGTTTTCTCTAGTTGTTACTAGTTTTTAAAAAAATACATTAGAGGTTCGCTTTTGACCACGATGTTGAGGGGAGATATAGCTTAAGATGGAACACGCTTACCTAGAAGGTAACGCGACTTGAAGACATCCAGACAAGTTTCGAGAAAAGCATATTCCGACAGTGACTCGTGTCGGATACATGTTAAATATAGTATATTGTCTACGGTGACTACGTTACTAGGATCCGCATGTGTTTATAATCAGTGACAAAATTCAAAAGTAATTGTAGAGTGTTTTACGATATATAATATATATGATCCCCTACAGGTCCGTGATAATAACCAAACACAATGACAGAAGTATTTAGCAAGCTTGCGCGTATCTTTTGGTCATATTTTGCAATACTTGAAAACTTTACACATAGGTATAAATACACAGATTATTGATTGAATTGACCTAAACAATATAATTTACGTAATAAACGGAATGAACCTACCCCATTACAGGATATCTGGCCATAAGGGGCACCGACCGCGCCTTATGAAAGTCCAAGTCATTTGCAATTAGCCAAACAATCTCCTGAGTCCAGGTCGTACCTACAAAACAAAGTTGTTAAAGTTTCAAAGTGTAATAACTGCTACAAAAAAAAAACACCTAGCCATGAGTAGTTATCATACTACGCTTGGCCCGACAGCCTTCCTCTAAATCAGGGCTGTGGAATAAGAAAAAGAATGTCGGAATTTTTAGCAAGGCTACCTCCATCGTACTGTATGTACCGAGTCTCTAAATTAGTATTTTTTGCATATCCTAAACATTTTTGCATATTTTGTTAATAAAAAAACTGGAAAAATTATTTTATAGTGATACAATGAATAAAATGATAAGTACTATAAATAAAACTACTGAAAAAAAAGCTACTATAAATCACAAATATAGAAACCTAATTAAAATGGTAGTCTTATAATAAATTATATAAGTATGTAAATTATAAATAAAACTAATACATATAAATTAAAAAATGCATATTGTATTAAATAAAGCTAACTTAAATAAACAGAAATCTAAATTAATAATTGTTTTATAATTTTAAGATTATTTAATGTAGCTCAAGAAAAATGCGTCCATTGTTGTCCCTTATTAATTTTATATAGATTATTTTAAGGATAATCCTAAAAATTTATATCTTTATAATTATAAAATTCTAAACATGTCGAGTCTGTACATTGAAACTATTTAAAAAAAAACAACTGGAATACTACACCATGTAAACGATGGAGAACACGATAAAAAAATTTAGATTTCTTGTCTGTTTGTTTCGAATTCAAGTTTCAAACTACTGTGTCAATTTTGATACGGTTTTCACTGATCGATAGCAAATTTTATGTAATAAAATGTGTGATATTTTTTAACCCGGGACTCCCATGGGAACTTTCCTTGGAGCGGTTTAAACTTGTTCAAAAAACGTGCCAAAAAATTAGCATATTCCGACACAGTTTTCACTAAAATGATAGCTTACATTATTTTTTAAATGCTGCGATACTTTGTGTCCTGGGTGGGAATCCTGCAAGAATTTCAAGTCAAGCATTGACGAAGTCGTGGGCATATCCTAGTAAAATTATAAAATTAATTTTAAGAAGACTGTGTCATCTACCACTTTGCAGGCAAGGTTCAAAGAACGCATTTATCATTTCACACGAGCGCAAAGTTACGTCAATTGAGTGACTCATCTGATACTTACCTGATCTTGGCATGGTCGCCACAACAGTGTCAGTAGGTCTAATTTCCAAGTTGTATATTCTTGAAGCTTCCTCTCTATAAGATTGAAATAACGTGTATCCTTTTGGACCCACGCTTATTGGTTTCTTTATTCCAAATAGATTAATATCTCCATCTAAACATTTTTGAATACCGATATGAAGGTTCTATATTAACTTCTTTTTTACACCCAGACCCCCAATTCTGCTATTAAAATATGGACAGAATGGTCGAACACTGGTTGTTTTAGTTGATGGCTATATTTATTTTTAAAAAACAACCTTTGCGCCGCCAGTGGTCAACCATTCTGACGAATTTATATTAGCAGTATTGGGGCCCTGCGTAGACAACTGGCGTCACAATGGTTATTTTAGAATAACGACTGTTCTTATACAAAAACAAAAATTGCGTAGCCAGTGCTCTACCATTCTGACGATATGGTAAGAGCAGGATTGGGGCTCTGTAAAATATCGTCAGAATGGTCGACAACTGGCGTTACGATGGTTGATTTACTTTAGTGACTGTTTTTATACAAAAACAAGCATTGCGTCTCTAGTGATCGACCATTTTGTCTATATTATAATATTAGGATTCGCGACCCTGTACTCCCATATCAAAATCGAGGAGTTAAAGCGATATTTTGAGATTGTGCTTATAATTAGTTTACGATTTTAAATGACTGAAAAATACTCAAAACTAATAAACTATGTACTGTGAATAGAAAGAATATACATACTTCAATTAGTCTCCAATTTATTTAAAAAAAAATAAGTTTAGTATATTATGGTGAAAAAATAACATCATGTTTAGTCTAACTCAAAATGTCGCTTCTCTTACATTTAATGGAGTTTTATATCATGGGTACTTGTCGCTAAAGCATCTTTATCATAAAAGTCTATTGGGTATAGGATACAGCTGTAGTGTAAAAATATTGAAAATCAAAGCGTCAAATACCTGGTCGACTCCAATACGGTTTAATCGTTTCAGTTTTGGCCGAATCCCAATTTTCTATTGCGAAAGGAAAGTCATCGTTGTTCAGTTTTTCCGTCATTGTTCCGTTAAAACTAAGCAAAAATTAACACAAAAAATTTAGTAATTTTCATAACAATCATTCGCTGTATTTTTCCACCTTTTAAAGTATTTAAAGTTGTTTGAGATAACAAAATTTCTTTAATAGTAAATTTTCAGTACTTAAGAAAATATAACCCATTTATGTATGTTTAGATTCAAACATATACATACATAACTAAACGTATGCACACAAGAACAGATTACCTAAGAATATTTTTAATTTAGGTTGCCTGGAGACCGCCTCTTCTATTGCCTAGAAAGTATTGTAAAAATGAATTTTTGTAATTGTTTATTTTGGTGGACAATTAAGTGTTATCTATCTACAGAACATATAAACGTGTAAACATTCCACGCTGGACTTGGGCTTTTTCTTTTAAGACAGCCAGCAGTATACTAACGTCAGTATTTAAGACGCGTTTTCCTAACTTTACATATATATGTAAAAGAACATTCATTTACCGTCAATGCTTCGTGACAATACCTATTCACAATAGGTCAAAAAAAACTGCTTAAGCCATGCGCCCTTCATCTAAAAATTTGAACCCACATCATTTGAATGAGATACAAGTGCCTTACGGGCGGTTGGTTACTTTATCTTACTATTCATTCATTGCCTTAACATGTAGAAATTTGACATTACTTCTATGGAGCTTATGACAAATTTTAAGCGATATTAAGGCAAATGAACGGTTAGTAAGCTATATGAGTTGGCCAAGAGTTACAAAGTAATCATAGATAATATACTATATATTATACATAATTATATTAGGTACATGACTACATATCAATATTGGCTTAATACTTACATGTATATCCTAGTACTCTACAGGCAGAAATAAAGTATAATCCAAATTAACTTAGAATTGAAGTTAGAAAATCTTGCGTGTTTTCATTAAATTAAATTGAAGAAATAAATCATGCGGCCATGTACGAGTTCGACCGTCACAACGGGGGTTTCTTTGTAATTATTTTGTGAAATACGAATTCCCGTATGTATTCACAATACAAAATTTTATTAAGCCCACGTATCACTATTATTGAAATGATTTTGATTGTATAAAGTGTGTTTTTATCAGACTACGCTAAATCCAAAAGGAAGGGTTATTTTACAATCAATTTTATTAATAACTAGGATATGCCCGCGACTTCGTCCAAGCTATAGATTCCCGGGACGAAATGTACCGCAGCATTTAAAAAATAATGTAAGTTATCCTTTTAGTGAAAACTGTGCGGGAATAAGCAAATTTTTATGCACCCAGGCAACTACAAACCACTCCCGAGAAAATTCCCGCGGGATTCCCGGTGTAAAAAATATCACACAATTCTATTACATAAAATTTGCTACCGATCAGTGAAAGAAATGGCATTGGAATAACGAAATTTGTATCCAATATGGCCATTTCAAATCATTCCCAGAAAAATTCCCGCGGGATTCCCTGAATATGAAGTAGCCTAGATTTTAAGTTTAAGAATTTACTGTCGATCAGCGCAAACTGCATTGAAATCGGGCCAGTAGTTTTTACGTGAATCCCGAACAAACAGACAAGAAATCTTTAAAAAAGATTGCATCGTGTTCTCCATCATATATATGGTGTATTGCAGTTGTTTTTTTATATAGCTTCAATAGACAGACACGGCCTTTTTGGAATTTTATAATATTATAGAAGTTTTTATCGGTGTCTCACTCCAATGATAGAGAAGCAAAATTTCAGAAACATGAACGTTACTACATGAACTAATAGATTTTTGGACTCAAATAAAATTTATATTCAAACTTTTGTTACGAAATACGTGGTTCAGTAGTGTTCAATAGTTGCGTTTATACTTCATGATGAAATTATAAATACGTAATAGCGAGTAACTCCTAGTATGGCGTATGTAATATTATATATAGTATGTTCGCAGTGTGTAGTTTCAAATAGACAACTGTGACCTAGAAAAAGTCAAAATGAGATGAAAACGGTTCGCCTTTTTAGGTATTAAAACCCCAAACGATTACCTTTAAATATCGACACGTTAATTCGACCTAAAATAGGTACATTTACTACAATTGAAGAAGCAATTAACAGCGGTATCAATACAATTCAAACTCTAAAACAATGAGTATTTGAAGGTTGATGAATATTTCATGTTTCTATTGAATTGTTCAAATGCGTTTAACTCTGTTCCGCAGCAAACTAAAATGTTAAAAATTATTATGTTAACATTGTTTTTAATAAATTACTCTTAGTAAAATTAATTTGTTTTTAATAATAATGAAAATATAGGAAAATAATCCCGTGCAGAAATGTCAGAAACATTTCTCTTTGATTTGAAGTACATGGGCACGACCGAGCTTCGCTTGGCGGTTTTTAGGTGATGTCATATAGTGCCACCTAACAAATTATTAAGGTACCAATAGGTTATTATCATTTCACAGTAACTCAAGTACAACAAAAGTTTACGAGATGGCGTTAGCAGATAGAAGAAGGCCCGAATGTGTAATAATAAAAAAGTGTCAAATCGAGTCTTCAATGAAGAGATATATATAAACAAGCTCAAAAAGCAACAACTTGTATATGTAAATATAAAATTTGATCAAAATCGTTAGAGCTGTTTCCAGATAAACTCATTATATTTGTAATATATTAAATTCTTCGTCTCAAATTCTAATATTTTATGGATAATATAAAAAAATATTGAGTGTTTGACATAGATATTAGAAATTAAAAAAAGGGACTTTTTCAAAGGAAACCTACGCATCGCTTAATTCAGCGTTTGACGCTGTTGCTTACGCTACTGAAATATATTCACAAAATACTTCTGGGCAGCATCACAGGCAGTGAATGTTTACATGCTGTCCCTATACTCACCTCACGCACGACGTGGGCAATAACCCAATATTAAACTTCAAAATAATTCAAGTTTATCTAGTTATTTGGGTGTTTAGAATAGTTGTCATAGAAAAAAGCATATACGCGCTTTTCAGTAATTGAACATTAAAGCAGTATGTAAATATGTAATCGCATTTGTACCGTCCATCCTTTGATTTAAACTGTAAAAACTGACTGACATAATTTAAACGAGATGTTAGACATTGAATATTGTCATGTGAAGTGATTATCACTCATTTCTTAAAACATGGAACGGCCACTTGTAGGGGACGCTACATGCATCAATACTTTCACTTTATTACATCTTCTAATGACTGAGTCAGGAGCTGGCAACAATACCTCATCAGATACAAAAATAGAGGCTTAGAAAGAAGATATATATTTATTTGTACAAAGTTTTGAAGTTGTAGCTTTAGATCCGTGAAGACCATTGGCAAAAAGTCTTAAAATGATATAGGCAAGAAACTCTTTGGGCTGCTAGCTCATGCCACAGAGTTGTACATATAAAGAGTGACAACGCAGCCTGTCTTGCAAGCATGCTTTCTTATGATAGTGATTTGATACAATCTGAAATTAGATTTATGTGTAACTTATTACCTATTACTATATACTTATTAACTTATTTTTAGCATTCAATCTATTATGTCTTCTTTATAACAATGAAGATTAACTTTAAAAATATAGGTATAGGTCCCAGAAAACACAATAATTCCAGCGAGATATTAAATTCGAAAGGCTCTAATAGCTGCTGGATTCACTGGAATAGAAAACTTTCGATTATTTGTTTTGGTCGCGGTGTTACTAGTATCAATTTCAATTTTGTCCATTATTTACTAGTCAAAACAAAAGCTTATCTTCACAATATACGACGCGTGTTTTTCAGCAGAAAATTTAAAAAAATTTGCGCGTGTAACCGTAGAACGAACCCAGTAATGTAATAATGAATGAATTTATTACTCATAAACTTTATACAGTTTTCATGACCAACGTGAATGTTCACTTTTATAAGGTACATCAAATATCTATATTATTATAAAATTATAAAAATTCCGTATCTGTAAATTGAACTTATTAAAAAAACCCACCTGGAATAAACTATATAAACGATGGAGAACACGATGCAATTTTTTTAGATTTCTTCTCTGTTTGTCTGTTTTTTCGGGATTCATGTAAAAACTACTAGGCCGATTTCATTCGGTTTCAAGTGATCAACAGCAAATTCTTAGAATTAAAATCTGCACTACATTTTATCCTAGGAATCCCGCGGGAATTTTCCCGGGAGCGATTTGTAGTTATTCGGTGCATAAAAAATAGCTTATTCCGACACAGTTTTCACTAGAACGATAGCTTACTTTTTTAATGTTATTATTTTTTAATATATATGGCCTTATAATCGTTTGTTAAATTTTAAGAAACTGCTCAGAAACTGATTAGTGAAAATCTTACCCATAAACTCCTAAGGATAAGAGGTGATAAATTAACTCATAAATAACTGTCAAAAATAACCAACATCGAGAGGTAGTTTAAGTGACTGCTAGGGGGCAAGATGGCAATTTTGATTTGAAACAGCTGATTGTCACCGATAAGGTATAAACCAATACAACAAAGAGAATTTTCTTATATAACTAAACCTAACCAAAGTACGTAATATGTAGTTTAGTAAATTAATAACAAATATATAGTCAACAATAACGGAATAGTTATATAACAAAAAGTAAAATTAAATAATTAAAATGAACAAGTTGACGGTAGGCTAATTAAAAACTTTAACATCATTATCATTGACACTTGACATCTTTGTGTTCTGTGATCACGGCTACTGAAAAGTGGCCGAAACGTCGGAATAAAACTTAAATATAATACCGCGCTTAAAACTGTTCAAACGTAGTTTTATTATGTTTACTAGTCGCGAAAACTTAAGAAAATACAAAAAATAATATAGGTAATAGGTTTATTTTGCAAGCAGGTTTTGTAAAGAAAAATAAAGAAGACTTAAATATACTGTCATCATAACAAGGTAAAGAGGGACGATAAAAAAAAATAAGTCATAGAATGAGTAGTTAGGTGTTCAACACTTTGTAGGATTTTAATAGTAATGTGCCTTTTAGAAGCCTATATATACTTATGCATAGGTAATAAATTGTTACACGAGAGGTGAAAGTGACCTAGTTAGGCATGAGATGGTTTGGCGCACGAAAGCGCTAATAGTTCAAGTGCCTAAGTAGACTTTTCAACCGAGGTTAACACTCTGCTGGTCATTTCGAATAAGAGAAAGTAAATAAAAAGTAATTTATTAAACAAATAACTACTTCTCTAATGAAATCAGGCGTTAAACTCATATCTTAATGTGATGAACTAATTTAATACGTCACATATGAACGTCGATTGAACTTTACAATAGTGGTCACTGAATTTTAAGTAGTGGGGGGACGGAGGGGGAAGGGAGGGAGGAGTACTTCTCCCTTCTGCAACCCCCATGTCTAGGAGACATGTAGTTTTTGAGATATGATGTTTTTTTTAAACATAACTTTACAATTTTTTTCAAAATGGTGTACTTATTTCTTATGTCTAAAGACGAGAAAGGTAGTGGTCAATGTAAAAAAACATTTAAAACAGTCAAAAACGCAGACTAAAGCCCACAAGCCGAGCGAGCAAAGCGAGTGTGCCATGACAGCGGTCAGCAAATGTCACAACCCATTTGTAACCATCATTTAAATAGTTAACAATGAATAAATGGTGACCAGTCGGTTCTGGTCGCTTTGGTCTAAAGACTAACCTAACCTAACCAAGTCACCGTTTTAGTCACTGGTCGCGACTTTTGATCACCCCTCACAACCTTAGTGGCTATAAATAAACTGGAAGGATATCCCTAACTTAAATCACCATTAATTTACTTCCCGTTTATCTATATCACACCCAAAAATTCAGATAGAGGATTTCGCCAAAATCCAAAGTTAAGCAATGCAATCGAAGTCCAGTGAGAAAGCCAGTTAACATAAAAATAATCAATATAACCGAAACAACACAAGTCGTCGAAAAATCCATAACAAAACACAAAGTACATTCATATAACTAAAAGAGAAATGGAATAAAAAAAGGCGGCAAATATAGATAGCAAATTATACATCGATTTTTTAATAAAAATAAATCGTTTAAAAACATACTACTAATTCAATCTCGCAATATCTAAGGAAAAAAATAATTTTCGTATTTAAAAATCGATATTATTGACATATCGAATTGATAATATTTTTTTCTTTCTTATGCCTATTATCGTTGTAAAGTAAAAAAAAGACAGTGCTGTGATTTATTATTTTTGAACTTTAAAATTATAATAATGTTACGAACTACAGGACTCGAATTAAAAATGCCGTTGGAACTACTATAAAATTTATTAGAACTGTACAAACACGTATAAAACAAATACAAGTAAAACTGGATGCAACCAGTTCACACTGCACTTCAATTCAGTTCAGTTACAGATTCAATACAATTCGATACGCGCAAAGTCCGTCGTCTATATCGCTAATCGAGAGTACTAGAAAACGTCTTACTCGTTTCGTAGCCGTCGCTTGATTGCCCGCCCCTCCATTCGGGCATCGTCTTATACTAACTACGCAGTACAAAAAAAGATTGTTCACCCGCACTGAGTTTCCGAGAAATAGTAACTTGCACACCTGCAAACGGCTAACAAAGTCGTAAACAATAACAATAAGGATTAGTTCGACGCTCATGATGGTTATAAAATAAGTAGAAAAATAATAGCATGTTTTTCTTAATTACAAATTCAAAACACAAAAGAATTCCTTAATCCGTCCGGGACGACAATAGACTGCGCTTACAACAGGCAGCTGTGCGCTTATCTTTGACGGCATGTAACAATAACTAATTCAAAACTTGTTTACTAAATTAAAAACAGTTTTAGTGTTTATATATCAGGTGTAAGTATATTCCTAAAGACAAATTAAACTTTTTTTTCAACAAACGCGAGATAACCTTGTTATTTTGTTGACCAAACGTATTTTTGTTTTTCCCATTATTGATACAAAACTTGTTGGATCCTAAAAACATGTTTCCTATCCCAAATAACAGGTCTAGTGTCTATATATAAGGCGTATGTATGTCTGAACGTCAAGTAATTTTTTTTTCTGTGGCGTTCTATCAGCCCGTATTTTTTGTCATCGATGATAGTAAATTAAATAATAAGTTAGTGAAAAGTAATTTCTAAGTAAAACATTATGTTACAAAATTATTGAATTTTTTATTACAATTTATGGCGCGATTTAATAGTGGCTGTAAAAAAATTGGGTCATGGGTCGCATAGTTTTTAAATTCTTTGACAGCAGGGAAATCGTTTCCTAGGGCCATTAATTACTGTTTTCATCCATGTCATCAAGCTACTCCAAGCATACTTGAGAAATGAAAAAGAACATATTATACTGACGTAACTAAAGAGGGCCAGAAGGACAGCTTTTATAATTTAAAAAACTTAACTAAACCTAATTAATATTAGTTGTATTGTACCTATAATCCTTTATAGTAGAATACCGAGCCTAGGTCACTATCTTCTATAAGTAAGGTGTCCAGAAAGCAGAGTACATTACCTCGCTACATCACTATACTAAATGGCAATTTAATGACATTGAATGATCCAAATTTATCTTTATATGTATGGGTCACTGTGTTCATCCAACGTGAAAGTCAAAAATGAACCGTGTAATATCAGCTTTAGTTTTTTAAATGTTTTCCTGATTTGTTCTAAAATATAAATATTTTTGACATATATATCATTAAAGTATGTGTTTTAAAAGTATTAATTAATGCGGATTTTACCACAGCATTATCCACCAACCATTCTGCCATATTCAATGAGGATGGCCAGCCTTCACTTTATAACATTTATATTAAAGACTATGAAATATTACACAGTTTTTGCTTCACGTATTAATATAATATAGATATTAATACGTGAGGCAAAACTTTGTACCCCTTTTACGAAAATTGCGCGGACAGAGGAGTATGAAATTTTGGACACTTATACTAACATATAAAGCTGAAGAGTTTGTTTGTATGTTTGTTTGATTGAACGCGCTAATCTCAGGAACTACTGGTCCGATTTGAAAAATTCTTTCAGTGTTAGTATTAGTCTATTAGTATTAATCTTTCTTAATTAGCCCATTTATCAAGGCAGGCTATAGGCTATATATATCACGCTAAGACCAATAGGAGCGGAGCACCAATGAAGAATGTTTCATAATCGGGGGATTTGTTTAACTTCTTTTTTTAACTATTCCAGGCGGATGAAGTCGCAGGCAGAAGCTAGTAGTTTATATAGAGAAGAAGCGACGAATGCTAATATTTTTTTTAAATTATGCATAAAAATACATTAAGGGCCGCTTGTATAAGGTTGCTTAAATTTATTTAAGAAACACAAAACGCATTTAGCACCCTTTAATACAATTAGCATCTTGCACAACGCAAAATTTGCCGCTAAATATGTTTAAAGAACTGTCAATACGTTTTTTGTAAAACGTATTTAGGCAGTTTAATATGATTAACTAATTTTATTTAAAGGCGATCGCTATGCAAGCGGGCCTAAATCAATAAAAAAAAACATTACACATACTACTATGTATTTGACACCCAGGCATATATTATTATTATACTCGTTTGTTTATTGTTCAAGTCAAATTAACAGTGTAGCCTTGGCGAAATCTGTGATTATAGAAGTATAGTCTTTGACATTAAATATTATCGTCGAATTTTGAGCACGCGCGACCACTAGTTATGTTTAAAGCGCGTCTAATTTTTTTTAAATAATATTCAATTTAGATATATAGGCTTTCTTTTCTACCGTTAAAATAGGTAAATTGTTATCAATCTGTGCGAGAATGTCTTATTGACTACATAAGTAATGTATTTCTGGAGACAACTCAATGTTTTGTATTACTCTGTTTTCGTTTATTCTTACATTCATCTGCTTTCTTATAAAGGTTAACGAGCGTATTCATACTGAGTTAGAGTAAAAGCTTTTTTAAGGTTCTTAAAGTACCCTACAAACTTACTCTGACTCAACATGAATAAATCCGTTAATATGTATTCAAATTTATAATATAAATAGTAACTATAGATTAGTAAAAAATATAGGTTGCCAATTTATTAGGCTCTCATTATACTTACTGGGCCAAATCAGTTAGTTATTTGGCTTTAAAATGGGGTCTTTCGCGTTATAAAACATAAAAAACAATAATAAACAACTTGTTTATATACAAAGACAATAATTTACAGATGTAAATAAATAATTATACTTAGCTAAATAAATAACGTAATAAATAGAGAGCGGAGATCAAAACTTAGGAAGAGACTACTTCAGGCGTGGGTTGTGGGTCGATCTTTTCTTCTTTCTTTTCTAGTGAAGCTTCACTAGCTTGTGGCTCCGCTCGTGTGCTCCTGCAGGTCAGCGTCACAGGATCTCTTTCACGATCAGGTCCGCATTGTTCTGTTGCACCTATGAGTTTCATTTCATCCGTTTCACCTTGCACATCGCTATCAGAGTCAAGACGTCGTTTGCCGGCTATAACCACTTCTATTTTTGTGCCGTCACTATCTGCAAACCTCTCCTTCGAAGTCCCGATCTCCACTTGATAAGGCGTGTTTGGCTCGACGAACGCTTCCATCAAGTAGTCCGACCTCTCTTGCAAATTCGCTTTTCGTAAGTTCCCCTTATTTGCCGCAAGTAATATTTCGTAGATGCTCGACGGCAGCTTCTGTGGGACGGCTATGATGAACATAATATTCTTGAAATCAGCTTGAACGTTAATCTCGCCATCCTGCCTCTGATCGTAGGTCGCGGGCCTGGCGGCGGCGAATGCGAACAAACATGTGAGCAGGAGCAGCATGATGCGTGCGCTTGTCTGATCTCCGATGCGCTGACTGCGAGCTGCGTACTCCCGCGCCGCTTTTACCGGCCATCCGCAAACCAGTCCAGTGCCCGAAACGAGCACACCGTAACGGTTTATACGACACAAACACCTAGTAGACCTTTTTTCCTCGTATGGGCAGTCTAATCACAACAATCAATTTATATGATAGTATGAACTTTGCATTCAATTAATCAATTGTGCATAAAATGTATCCACTGACACCAATCTGTCCGGGAGTACTTCAGTTAAGCTCTTTGAGATACCTACTCGGTTAATCATGAAATCGTGTAACCGATTACAATTTCGATTCATTTTGGCTAGGCATAGGTATTTAATAAAATTTCATAACGCGTAGATAAGATACAAAAAAAACGCTCAAATATCTGATATGAATTGTAAAATTTAAATCTGATATCAAGAAGTTGATAGCTAGTTTTATCAATTGAAAAGAAAACTACCTTCAAAATTTACATAGCAACAGGGTTCTAATTCTGAAAACAAACATGTAGGAATTATGTTATACCAGACTATAAAGGGCCATTTACATGGGAGAGTTTTTATTGCTTCAAAAATACGATTGTCGAAAGCAAGAAAAAAAATATGATCATGTAAACTAAACATACGATATTGTATCTGGAAGGGCGATAATCGCCTGGTCATTGACTATTGTCTTCTCTGTGTAAATAAAATACCGCGCTGATCACCGTTGAATTTAATAAAATGTCATACGAGTCCTAGTTTAGGTAAATATCTCAATGCGATTTGTGTCGTAGTGTAAACAAAACTTGGCGATAATTACCTTACGATTATCGTATGACATACTCGTAGGCGAGTTTATGTTTATTTTGTTGAATGTAAACATGTCAATGCGATTATTATCTATGGAGTATCTATCGCCTACGAAAACAGTTTACGATTTCTCGTCTCAAAACGTGCGATAAACTCTCACCGTGTAAATGGCCCTTAAGGCGCAATCCAGTATGATTATATGCGTTGAATGGTCCAGAAATAGCGGCCTACATATTTATAATTATCTTATGCATTATAAGATTTATGTTGCTCTTAATATTCGATAAAATGTAAAGTTAATGCAGTTTCATTTGCCCTCGGCGACAGTAACCGTAAGGGTCAATGATATGATAACCGAGTTTTTCCGGCGTATGGAGAGCTATCCAAGTCTCCATATATATTACTCCATAAACATCTCACTGCTGTAATCGGGCTTCCCAATTTTTAGGGGAATGGATAGTCTCGCCACGCTTGTCCAAGTGGATTGCCGGGTTTCACACACCGATGATTTCCATATGATTGCTAGACAGCGATGTACTCACGATGTTTTCTTTCACCATCATCAACACGTGGTAATTTTCACCCAGTAGCGGGGCGTTTACATATAGGCTATTATTATAATTATTATATATTAAGATACTGGATTTATAGATATTATAATAACTGCCCATAAATGTCCCACAGCAGGGCTCGCGAGAAGAAGAATATAAAAGAAGGAGAACGAACAATATACCCGCCACGCTGTCCACGGCGGCTTGGCAAGTGTAATACATTGGTTGTCTTGATGTGCAGGTGTCATCACGATGTTTTCTTTCGCCGTTGTTAGCACATGGTAATTGTAACAATATACACATTAGGTCAGAAAACTGCCTAAGTAGTGCGTGCATGCGTGTTCCGGTCAGGATTTGAATCCGCGCCCTTTGAGCTTGGGACGCGTGCGCTAGCCATTACTCTAACAAGACTTCTCATGATAGATATTAGTCTCTTTAATTTCTAAATAGCTAAGGAGCCTTGAAAAGGCAGCAGTACTCAAACTATATCAATTTAAAATGTGACTTGTAAACATTTTATGCAAGTCCTGTACTAAATAAATAAAAGTAATAAGAAGTTTAGATTGTACACATAATGTTAGTTGCAATCAATGTTCCGTTACCTTCCCAGCAATTTTAGTAATTAAAATCCTGTTAACAAACTGTTTGTGGCGTAATAATTATAGGTATAGATGGCATGGTACCAAATAGCATTTCATAGGAGTCTTGCTTGTGTACGTAGCTGGGCTTTGAAATGTAGACGTTAATCGTTAAAGAAGAAAACGTCAACAGAAAGAAAGAAATTACTTCATTTGAAGAAATAGTGACGTAATTACATTCCTTATACATTATTATATACATTGCATATTGGGAGAATATTTTCGCCAAATTTTGAGCAAAAATAATTGTGGTTGCATAATGGCTAGCGCACGCGTCCCAGACTCGAATGGCGGGATCCTGGCCGGAACGCATGCACCACTTAGGCAGTTTTCTGACCTAATGTGCATATTGTTACAATTACCACGTACTAACAGCGGTGAAGGAAAACATCGTGATGAAACCTGCACATCGAGATAACCGATATCAAATCTGCCAAGCCGCCTTGGACAAGCGTGGCGGGTATACTGTCCGTTTCTCCTATAATCGGTAGCCCGAGCCCAACAGTGGGACGTTAATGAGCTGTTATTATATTATTATTTTCAGCAAACAAGGTTTCTACTCAGCTTATTGCTGTGCCGGAATTATATTCGACACAACGTTGATTTGCAGTACTAAACCATCTTTTTGTCGTGAGACCAATAAAACAATAATTGATAAGCTATTTCACTCGTTAGAATTATAACGTCATAATTATGTTGGTACCACTCCAATTTGTTTTAAATCGGGACAGAAAGTAATTAAGTAATTGAGTGGATAAAATACGTTATAATAGATCCTGAAATTATTTAGAAAATGACAATACAATACTAACATTTTAACTTTATAATATCAGTTTAACTATAAACTTATTTTAATTAATGTTTTAAGCAGTAAATATGATAATATCTTAAGTTTTCGCGACTAGTATATACATAATAAAAATACGTTTTAACCGCGCTTAAAATCGTTAAAACGTAATAATTATTATGCTATTACTCGTTAAAGTTACGAAGTCATGGTGTGATTGTAAGCTTATAAGCTTGCGGTACAAAATCTAGGAGAATGCGACGTCTTGTAAACTTGTAACATGATGATAAGTGTCTCAGTGTAATTTGTATGTCAATTTTTCTATTAATTTTTAATATAGATCCTCAAACGAATGAAAGTGTAGATGGAGCCTAGTTTAAAAAATCGTCAAATGAAATGGAGCATTTTTTAAACTTGTGTGCGTATCCATATGCCCGGTTCCTACATCTTACCGACCGTTCATTTGCCTTACTATCGATTAAAATTTGACATAAGCTCCATACATCTAATCGTAAAGTGGGAATGCAGTAGAATGAATCGTAAGATATAGGAACCGGCTATTAATAATGTGTCCACTCGAAACTTTTCCACCTTTCTCGTTCTCGCAACGGACTGCAGCGCGATTAGCTTCCTATTTTAAAAGCGGCTTTTGTAGCCGACTTTACTCTTAGTGTTCGAGGCAGGGTTGCCAACCGTACTATAATATATAGTATCTCGTACTAATTTTTAGCCAATTGTACTATACTTATATATTATAGAAAAATGATATAGTACGAAATGTACTATATATTAATCGCTAATTCAATTTTCGCACCTTTTGTTCAGATACTTATTATTATTTTAAAAATAGTACATATTTGCTGGCCAAAGCAAAAAGTAGTATAAGTGCACATGGAAAATGCAATAATCAAATAAATAAAATATATATTATTATATTTTTACAGTTTAAAAACAAAAGTATTCTTTTTTTTCAAAAAAATGGTGGCACCCTAGTTCGAGGCTCGCACTTCCTACCTATTTTATTCGTCTGTGTATAGATTATAAAAAAGGCTGGATAAATAAAATCATATTTAGAGTTTTTAAATAAGAGTCACATATTTTATTTTCAACGAAACAATTTACACTAACTTATTTCTAAACCTTAAAACTAACATAAATGCATCGATCACATTACTCATTAAATGTCAAATACCTAAAACTAAACCATGAATTACTTATGTTTGATTAGATTTAATACACCATAAATCTAGGCACGACGTTCAGGGGTCAATCATTTCAGTCTTTTCAATGGTTACGATTTCTTCTTAGCAAAGGTATGAGTAGGTTCGCGAGGCGGTTCTTCAATCTGTAACAATGAAAAATAAGTATTAGTTAACAGTATACACATCTCTTACACCCAATTCCTATATCTTAAACTCTTTTAATTTTCCTGAGAATTTGATATAAACTCTACAAGAAAATAGATCTGCTTTACCTACTTCTGCTACTAAAAAGGAGTCACTATGATCTGGATGCGGTGTCAAATTATATAAAATTTGGCAAAGTAGAAAAGCCAACCCGGCTCCGTAACGGATGCTCCAAAAACAACCGGGATTTAACGTTAAAATGATGATATTGACTAATATAAATGTTAATACAATTAACAAATTTTATACTAGTTGATCGTATGTATGTAAATTACAATTATAATGTCAGCCTATAACATCCCCCTGCAGGGCTCAGGCCTTCCCCATTAGGGATACCACAGCGTGTACCCAGGCCCATCACACTTGTCCATGACAAATTTCCGGGTTCAGAATATCTTTAATCACGTTGTCAGAAATATTACTTAAGCTGCGCATTATTCACGGCCTGGATTTGAACCCACGACACTCGAATGAGAGGCGGGCGCCTTATTTAATGAACTACTACGACTTCTACATCGATAGGCATTATCTTTGATGTGTTTTTTATATATAATGGGTGCTTAAGAAGAGAAATAAAATGCAGGCTAAGCATCACCAGAACAAGTTAGTATTGAATAAATGGGCACTCTCGCTGACTTTATAAACAGAACAACGTATTTTGATTTTGTAAAATAAGCATTTCTGTTATGTTTCTATGCAGTGCCTTAAGTAATTAAAGATTTCAAATTATAATTAGATTTGTAAATTTATAAACACGTATAATAAAAAATTACCTCTCAGCTTTCTCACGCTTCTTAGCTCCAGCATCCTTTTTCTTGCCTTTGACGTCTGAAGCAGCCGGGGCTGGAGCTTCAGCGGGTGTTGCAGGGGTTTCTTGCGCTTGAGGCTTTGGTTCGTCCGGTTTAATGACTTCTTGCGATCCGTCATTGGGCTGCGAAGGTTTGTTTGTTTCTAATAACCACGCTGGGACTGAGGGACTTGAAGATGTTGGTTTCTGTGGCTTCTGGGGGAAATCTAGGTCACTCAAATCATCGATATCCAGAAGGTCACTTAGATCGATCTCGCTGGCTGCGGCCAGGAGTGCTTCGGCTGGTGCAACAGCAATAACCACTCCGTCAATATTTAGCCTGTAATTTTCTGTGCCGTTCTGCCTTTGGTCATATACGTCGTTTGAAGGTGGGAAAGGCGCCGCGGCTGCCCCTGCTACCAAGGCGGCTAAGACCGCAATCTCGCAGACCACACGCCTGTAGTTGACCATCGCGATAGCTGTTCGGGGGCACACTGAACCTCAGCCGCGGTCGTGATGTCCGCTATGTACCCACTCTCCGCTGCATCTTTTATTTATTTGCTGAGATAGCGGTACAGCAACCGCAGCACCTACTACCGCACCACCCGTCCAGGCTAAACTGGAATTCATTTATAAGAAGTTCTATGTACATTTTATAAAACTTGTGTCTTGCCGACACCGGCTATATGGATAATGGCAGTGTCTGAATGGATACTATTTTATACTTTCGCCGACGAAATAACAATAAAACGGTTTGAATCAGATCTTTAACAAACGCTGAGAGAAACAATAAAGACTTTTTATTAACAGACAGTTTTAAAAAGATGAACGTGAGCCAGTCTTTAACCCAATGACCCGTTAACATGAGCTATTCTCAACCATTGGTATTGACACCGTTTCAAACAGCATTTAATCACTTAATTGTGCAAATTTAAAACGTGTAGAAAGCTAAAAGATATACAATATTATTTTTGATATAATTTACCAGTGGAATTATACATAAACACTACTAAACTATTTTTTAAACAAATTTATGTGATTATCCGATATTAATCTTCTATCTACATAAATAAAAATGAATGGCAGAAATGTATGTACGCGCATAACTTGAGAACAACTTTACCGAATTTAATGAATTTTTTCTGTTCTTTTGAGTGGATCTCCGGATGGTTTAGATTTATAATTGGAACCGTAGGTGGTGCTAAGGTCGAGTTCTAGGATCCGCCTATTCTCCTGCACCGATTTTGATAATTTTATGTTTGTGTGTTTGAGTTTTAGATCCCTGATGGATGGTTTAGACTCACAATTGGAACCATTAGATTTTATTTTTTTAAGGCAGGACAATGTCTGCCGGGACCGCTAGTAAGGAATAAAAACTTCTTCTAATAAGAAATCCAAAAAGTTCTTATATACTCGTACAAGTATCTCAACTTGTTAAATAATTTATTATCAATCTGACGATAACCTACATAGGTATGTTAAGTAACTCAACACTGTATATTATAAAGAACAAACTGGATATAAACAATATAAAAACTTGACCTTTATCAATTAAATATTGAGGTCTAATTACAAAGAAGCCCTTGTCCGGCAAGTAGATTAGCGGAAGATTTCATAGTAAATGCAACCTGTTCGATGCGCGGGCGCACGGCCGCGGCGACGAGCTTTCGATTAACTGTACAGCCGCGTAGTCGATAAACGGTATCTTCGGAATAATTCATTTTATTTGCCCTTAAACGCCAATTACAGACAGTTTGATACAGTTTTCTATTTTCGTTTACGCAAAAAGAAAACTATGTTCCAAATAGCTATTTATGTTTTGTTAGCTTAATCTGTCGGAGTAACCAATAGCCTTCGGTGAAATCAATTCATCGTGACTTGGAATGTTTCCAAATAGATAAGTAGAGCTCTTATATTCTAGATTCATGGCCTATTTAGATAAAACTGTGAACAGCTAAAATTGTGATTAGGTTTTGTATAATACCTACTATACTTTGGGGTTGGAAAAATGTCATTAAGAACATAGATACATTTATTTCAATACAACTGGTAAACTACTTTTGACATCCTTTAGTGAATACTTTATTATTTAATAATCTATATTCAAAGTCCTAAACCTCAATTTATAGAATACCTACATTTGCCAGAAATAGATAAATTAGGTTGCCTGGAAGAGTTCACTTTAAGCTATATGGCCACCGTTAGTATTATATCTACCTACTATGCTTACTTACTTACTATAAATATAATATTACTGTAAATATAATATTTATTTGTTAATACGTAGGTATACAGTAATTTCATTTCTTTTTTTAAATATTGTATGGTATAAATATTTGAAGAAATGTGTAGTAAATAAATAAAATAACTATAATAGACACTATCTAGTTCAATTATGTAAATATATGTTTAAGAAAATTTGCAGGTTCCAATTACAAATGACAACTTCATTCAAATACTAGGCGTATTCTAAAGCGCATCGCGCAAAAGCGTGGATTTATTTAGCAGTCTGTATATTTTTCCCAATAATTGTAATTTGGGCTTCTTGAAGTCAATTATCATTTAAATATATACAAAGATCAGGGTGATCAGGGGAAATTATGGTCCCACACCAGCCGGGGTCGCGGCGTTTTCACAGTATTGACCCCGTGGGGCTAGTGTATCGCGACAGAAAGAACACCGAAGAGTTCTAGTAGGTATTCCGAAGGATATTAGACCGGTGAGTCCCACTATTGTGGGACCCCGCTGCACGTGGAGT
This sequence comes from Dendrolimus houi, assembly GCA_039645545.1. NCBI lineage: Eukaryota > Metazoa > Arthropoda > Insecta > Lepidoptera > Lasiocampidae > Dendrolimus > Dendrolimus houi. Next base: position 6,964,414 of record CM077127.1, on the reverse strand, counting down.
GGTAGCGAACTATCGCTACCACTCCCCGTGCAACGGGGTGTCCGAGGTTAAATAAATTTCTCCTCGTATAAACAGGGGAAAATGTACAAATAACGCAACATCCGTCAGTGGATCAGTTTTTATTACGCTCTCCTTTTTAGGTTACCGTAGTGATTTTGGCAAAAATGGAAACTATGTATCATCATCCGAACATTGTATCCCGGTTGCGTTCGGAGCGTCCGCTTTCCTACTTTTTCGCCTACATGTATATCGGCTATTTTTTTTTAGAAACTACTGAATGTAAATGGACTAAACTTAGCAGAAAGATTAAAGTTCTTTGTCGTAGAGCTGAAAAAAACTTTGTACAAAAATTTATTTGTATTCGTTCAGTAGCTGTTGAGACAAACTTAGCGTTCGATTAAATCCTTTTTAGGGAGTATAGAGTATACCACCATAACAACCTTGAACTCACTTAGAAAGTACAATCTGTTTTTAAATAAATATGTCTAATATATTAAACATTCACTTATCTGTTGTTAATATAAAATGCTTGTCATATATAATGTTAATAAATATATTTATTTCGATTATTTCTTATATACGTATATATTGGTATTCTATAAATGTGTCTGGATCTATGTATGTATTAAATTATAAATTAATGTTAGTATGTATATTTAAATTGTACAGTCCTATCTATTTTCTGCACCACCTATATCGCCAGATTAGTTAAAAATTTCTTTTAAGCTAGGTTGCCTGGAAGAGATCGCTTTTAGCGACAAGGCCGCCTGTTGTTTTGCCAAGTATTGTAATTATGCATTTCGTTTTTGTATTTGTTTATGTTGATGAGCAATAAAGTGTTATGTATCTAACCATGAGTTACATATCACGGCATCAGGGGCCAGATTCCAGTTCTCCTTTCAAGGCCGGAAATATATTAGTAGCACTTCTGGTGTTTTCTAAAGGTCCATGGGCGACGGTAAGCATTTTTCATCTGGTAGGCCGTCAACCGTTTTCATTCGGTTGTATTTTATTAACTACGTAAACATGAAAGTATATGTTTAAGTCAATAAGTCAAATAAGTCGTGATAAAGAAAAGGTAGGACCCGATCGTTGTTCCTATAGCAAGTAACACATGTATTACGGGAAAGATCTTGATACTTTTAGCCAATTTTTATTATCCTACTAATATTTTGAACGCGAAAGTTTGTAATAATGTATGGATGTATGTTTGTTACTCTTTCACGCAAACACTACTGAATGGATTTTTATGAAACTACAATAATATAGCTTACACATCAGAATAACCATAGGCTATAATTTATAAAGATATAGTGTGAATTATCCAAAATGTAACGATTTTCCATCACCACGCGGGTGAAACCGCGGGCGCAGCTAGTTCATTATACAATTAACTTCCTGAAAATGTCCTCGTCCGCGTGGGTGTTCTAATTTTCTAGATATATACAGACGGACCCATAAGTTGATAAGTCCAAAGCAAATGCTTTAAAAGTAGAAACGTAAACCCGTACTTCGGTTTAGTCGGGTAAAAGTTGAGCATCAGCTTTGTAATAATTTTATTCAAAGCAATAGAGCAGCTTTCTATTCGAAGCTCAGCCGGCTGCTAGACTTTTATAATGTGTGTATTTGTTTTACCTACTTTCCGAGACCTACTTTTGTGTTGTTTATCCTAAACCAACATGTCATTGTTTTGTTATACATGTGTTTGTTTATGTATATATCTTTTAGTTTCTTAGTTAGAGGAAGTTTGAAGACTTCTTTAAAATCTCATAAATACTCTAACTCAATATGATTAAGACCATCAGAGGCTAATGCAACCATATCTTTTTCCTTTTCAAATAATGTGGGTTTGAATCCTGGCCAAGAAGCATGCACCACTTATGACCGGTTCCTATATCTAACTATTCATTCAGTTGCTTTACCATCGGTAGAAATTTGACATTACCTGTATAAAACTTATGTCAAAATTTAATCGACAACAAGTCAAATGAACGGTTAATAAGTTATAAAAACCGGCAATTAGGCAGTATTCTGGCCTAATGTGCATTTTGTTGTAATTACCACATGTTGACGATGAAGGACAACATCGTGATGAAACTTACACACCGATATAATCGAATTGAAACCTGCGACGTCTTGACCAAGCATGGCGGATATCGTCTATTCGCCTAAAAATGGAGAAGCTCAAACCCAGCAGTCAGGCTTTTATGGGCTAATGTATACATTTATTAAGCCTTACAATTGCAAAATAACATTTAGGGAGTTCAATTGAGTTAGGATTTTATAATTTTATGCTGGGTTCCAAAATTTACATCTTTCATTTTCACTACCACTAGTTAAGATTTGACATAATCTTCATAATTTACATTTTTTTTATCCGTGCAGGAACGGAGAAAGAATACAATTTCCTGCGGCCGGACGGCCCATCGTAAAAGGCTACAAAACAACCCACAGCCAGGTGGTAGACTATTTGCCGTCTGGATGACTACCAACCCTGGTCTAGAGCATGCCGCAATAACAACCTTGAGTTGTGTTCCGGCATTAGTGGTCAGGTTCCAGTCACCCTTTAGAGATCAGCAGCGCATTTGCAGCACCTTTGGTGTTGCAAGTGTCCATAGGCAACAGTAGCCGCTTTCCATCAGGTGGGTCGTCTGCCTGTCTGCTGAACTCGTGCGATATTTTTTTTTATTAATAATTAGAAATTCAAATTTTCTGCCAGTAGTGAGGTTGGGGAGGCCTACGTCCAGCATTGGATAGAGATTGCCTGAAGAAGAAGTGAGGTGAAATTGATTTGTATTAGTCTGTTATTATATTCGAAACAACATTGCTGTAGTAGGTATGATGTACCTATAAAAGACTCAATATAGCGGAATACTTGAATTAAATTAAATTAAATGAAGAATTGTTCCACTTACTACTTTGCTGATGACACTTGTCTACTAATAGCCGAAAACTCCGTTGAAGAAGCTACAGGAAGACTTTGACACAATCACAAAAAAATGATCATACGACGTAGGGCTCATCCTCAATACACAAAAAACAAAACTACTTCACATACACTCAGCACACAATAAGATAAGCTACGAAACCAAACTCAAAGGACACGACCACACTTGCCTGCACAACATACAACGCCACACATGTAACTGTAAAGTCATAGAAATAGTAAAATTTTATAAATATCTAGGATTAACTTTCGACAATAAACTCACTTGGGGTACACATATAGATAAGGTTTGCACCAAACTAAAAGCTATCTTAGCTAAAATGCGTATACTCAAAAATAAAATTCCATTCAAAATGAGACTTCTACTATATAACGCAATGGTAGACTCCATAGTGTCATATGGGCTAAGCAGTTACGGAAGGACATTTAAAACATACATAAATAATATTTACGCTCTTCAACTCCGAATACTAAGTCATCGTGCCACATAACATCAAAATTCGACACCGGAACAAATACAATACGAATACAAACTAAAACAGAATATATGATACTTAAAGAAAACTACTTTAAAAACCAAGAATTACAAATAAGAAAACAACATAAAACACACACAAGATCAATCTCATAACAGACATCAACAATCCCACCCCAGAATAACCACTATGACAAGTATACTACACAATACCAAAATTAATCAATTAATTGCCCACTACATTAACGAAATCTTTAAATTACAAAAATATAAAACAAAAACTAAAAAACTACTATTTAGAAAAATTGCAATGACAGCCTGTGTGTATGAGCGTTCGAGACTACGTATATGTTACCTGCACATACGAGTACGATGTGATTAGGTGTATGTGTATATGGATGTATAAGATTTTCCTGAAATTGTGAGGGTGTGTTGCATCACACGCAAACCTCATAGGTTTAAGTGTTGCCTTACCTCTATTTGTAATGTAAATTTTATATTATAGATATATAAATAAAAAAAAAAAAAAAAAACTTAAGGAATTTATTAAGCCTCGCTTACACCTGCCTTGGAATGTTTACTAGGGCAAGCTTAGACATTAAAACCACCGTTCTGTATAAATGCAAGTACAACAGGAAATTCACAGCAACGGGACTGGCTGCGACCAGTCACCTTTCTACTTTGACAGTGGACCAGTCGATCCGCCGCCCTGATTTCGCATCTGGTTCTTAATTGATATCACCGGAGATATTAGACGTTTCAAATAACTAGTAAACAAGGTAATAAAACTGTCGAGATATTCCGGGCTATAGGAAAAATACCAAAAGCTTTTAAATTATTTGTTTGATTAAAATAACTTTAGGTATTTAAATAAATCAACAGACAAATACACACGTTCTATATTCTCAATCTGACCAAATTACATGTGTTATGGGTAATACTTATACAATGGACAACTCTGGGGCTATTCCAGACCATAAGTAGTAGTTGAAAAAAAGTAAACCATTAATACAAAGTATTTCTGACAATTAGCATTAAGCCCCCTTTACGGCTGGTCGCGGGCAATCGGTGTGATTTTGGCTCCATTTTTGTGTTCTGGTGAAGTCTCCTTTTCTTCTTCAACTTTTCCATGATTGTATTCCAACTCTGTTTTCTCTTTTGTTTGTCTTTACTTAACTTATTCAAATTCAAATGTATTTATTCAAAATAAATTCCACTGGAGAACACTTTTTGAAAGGCATACATATAACTTAAAATTTAATTTTCCTTCGTAGTCTATGTACATCGCTTCGCAACGTGTTATTGCTGTTAAGAAGAAGAAACGGCAAGAAAATCCCGAGCAACACTAAGCTAAAAATTGATTTTCTTCTTATTTATCTCGCTCAAAACTCTTTTTTTTAAATAAATTTTGTACAGAAATATGTTACACAATTACTTTTCGAAGAATTAATGGAGTTGTAGCAGACATTGCATACTCAGTAAGACAAAGACAATAAAAAGAAAGAAAATTATTATTATCGTTATAATAACGATGAGACGTACTAAAAGTTTGTACTGCAACATATCTTCATAAATTCCTTACATGTTTGGCAAGAAAAACGTTATACAGACGATAGTATAAGGGGCTGGAGCGAGCTGCTATGTAACAAAATTTTGTCATTTAAATATTCTTCAATAGTGTAATATGCTTTTTTAAGCAAGATACTTTTTAATTTGGTTTTATATTTAATGAAAGGAAGATCTAACATTTCATTCGGAATCTTAATTGAAGAAGCGTATACCAACCCCCAAGAAAGAGGACAATACTTTTTGTAATCTAAAAAATGGCAATATCAGTCTATTACTATACCGGCTATTGAAATTGTCAACATCCTTATACTTACGGTAGATAGTATATTTTCAAATTATTCAATATGTGGCAAATGATGTTGTTATTGTATTAATTCAAACTACTTATGTATAAGACTCATAATAATTCTGTACAATACTGTTTTTTTGTCGAAATAAATTTAAAAAAAAGTAACGGAAAGTTCGTTTACGAAGATTACCCTGCTAAAAATTGAATCCGGAACCTCTGACTCCGACTAAACTAGGCAAACCAAAGCTCAGGCTCATAAATATTAGCTTAGACCACCAAACGACTGAGGTGGTCACTATGTTCTACATGTTTTTTAACCAAGGCCATTTTTTTTACGAGGGAAACCCGATTGAATGCCGGACTGTGATGTGTGTGGGATTCGCCAGTTCGGGGTGGCACTAGCACCTCTAAGCAGAACTAAAGACGCTATTGCCACACCACAGTTAAGGATACCCACCAAAGTCCCTCGATATTACGTCCTTTGCCCTTAATGCCAGGGCCACGGGTATATGGCCCAGCCCACCCCGCTGGCCCCGGCAGGTGGTGGCCCAACGGCCTCAGCCACTGCCAGGGGAACTACTTTTTGTCCCCCGGCATCTTTAACCAAGGCCAGCCTTAACCATCTAGGCGCCCCGGGCGAGTTACGTTTTTGATGCCTTTTTACATCCTACTAATATTACGAACGTGAAAGTTTGTTAGGATATATGCATCAATGTTTGCCACTCTCCCACGGAAAGACTACTGAACGGATTTGAATGAAACTTTACAGTAGCATAATTTATACTTTAGAAATTAAGCTGGCGCACGCAGTGCCACGTACCCAGCGTCCCGGCCGGTCGCTCGAGTCAACCCTGAAAGACAGTGCAGCTTCTAACTTTGCAAATTTTAACTATGTTGTTTTATAAGATTTGTGGATGATTCAACTTAAATTTTAAATTAATTGTTGAAGTATGGGCCGTGAAGGTAGTCTCTCTATTTTTAACAGAATGTAAAGCTAATTCCAGCGGCTGGACAGCCTGTCGTAAAAGACAAAACAACACACAGCCAGGTGGTAGTATATTTGTTGATCTGGACGGCTACCATCCCTGGTCTAGAGTATGCCGTCATAATAACCTTGAGTTGTGTGCCGGCGTTTGTAGCCCAGTTCCAGTCTATTTGATTAGCATCATTTTGGCGCTGATAGACAAAGCACTGAGTGCGAGAGTCCCAGAGAAGTAAAGTTATGATATAAAGACTGTAGCGTGCCAATAAACGTGAACCATATTATTTCCACCGGTATATCCCGCCAGCGCCTCCTGCAGGCTTCTACCGAAAGCCCTGTCGGAGACCCACTATAGTCTTTATATTCGTCCCGGTTATTTTATGTTTCGACGCCCCCTGTGAATAATCCGGTAATAGGAAAATTGGAATTGTGTAAGAGAAACAAAAAACCATTTTTTAGTAATAACTCCATAATAAATAAGTCTAGACAGATGCATATACCTCAAATGCAAGCTCATTTTTTCTGTTAAGTTTTTATTTTATGATTATTATACATACCAATAAATGGCTATTTATAATTTAACTTAAAAGAAAATCTTTACTTGAATAATATCGTAAAATCGTCAAATGTTCAAGACTTCATAAACATTTTAAAAAAATAATATCGTAAAGGTTTTTAATGTCCCAGATTTAAAATAAATGTTTTTGTACAAGAGTAGGTATCGCCATGTTATGCGTTCGAAAATCGTATATATTATTATTACGGAATATACACTCATACACGTCACATTTTTATATCTTCAGAACTATGAGTAATAAATTTTTAAAATAAAAAATTACAAGGTGTAGATATATACATAACCTGGATGCAGAAATAGCCCTAATATGAAAAACCCCGTAATAGCAAATTACTGGATTATCTATGGGGAAAACCGAATTTAGTACTAATTTTTTATATATACAGTCGACTCTCGATTATTTGATACTCGTTAATTTGAATCTCTCGATAATTTCAAAATTTTCCCGATCCCTTGAAAAATTCTCGATAAATTGAATAAAATCAATATTAGTCGCTCCCCTCTGTAATTTGAAGTTGAAGGAATAGTCTTGCCCGCCAACATGCAATAGTTTGAAGTCCGGGCTACCCTACTCTATATAATTTGAAGCGCTACCCTTCGCTTCTACGCCCTCAGAACCGACACAAGTGACGATTTCTTCTCAGCTCTCACCACTATCAAAAATTCATTGGACAATAACAGGCTAAAGTCACTCACAAACCCGAAAATCACGGACTTCATTTTAAAAACAACATTAGTGAATAATTGTACAAATGTTTAAAATAATAAATCACGCATTTTGATCTAACTGTTGCCTGATTTTTTCTTCCCTCCCTCTTGGTTATAAACTCTTGTTATTTTTAACTCTTGGTAATTTGAAAATTTTCTCTGGTATCTTGAGTGTCAAATTATCGAGCTTGACTGTATAAGTTTTATCTATGCTAATATTAATTAGGTCCAAAGTCTGTCACAAGTGGTTCTTCAAATTGACAGAAAAAAAATGCTTTTAATTTATTATTATAATTTATAGCCAGCCCAGTGATTATAATAGACGTCAGTCCAGTCACATTTTATTTGGACGATTGTCATCCTGGCATAGTATATTTCTTCATTTTTTTTAACAAAGGGTAATGCGATTGCGTGCAAGCCGCCGTGGGAGATACGCGGCAGGGGTGTGTCCTATTCGCCACGTTCGGGGTGGCACTGGCACTCCCGAAGTACTATATTGCCACCCTAATTGGGGATACCCACTACAACCCTCGGTGCTGCTTCCTTAGCCTTATACCAAGATTAGGGGAAACCGGAAGCTCAACCAGCTCTACGTGCCCTGGCAAACGGGGACCTAAGGTCCACATTCATTGCCGGGGGTAAGCCCAGCCTCCTGCATCATCCCTCTAAAATTTCTTCCATGCACTAAGTTATACATTATCAATTGCCATTGATCGTCTCGGGATGTCTTTAGGAATGATAAAATAAAAATAAGAAAAATTAAAAACCATTTATTTATATGTATGCAGTTCTAGATCTTCTTTATTGGAAGACTAAATTGAGACAGTTTGTATTGTTTAACCGTAACAAAATTTGATGTAATTTTATTATAATAGTGAGTAAACTAGGACACTTACATAATCTGACGTCGAGTAATATTTAAATAGAGAAAGTAGAAATAATTCAGGTATGCCCGAAACAGAAAATAACCTGGTCTACTACAACTTCGGCAACACCTTTTGAACTTTTTTCATTGGAAATTTCAAATATTTAACACTTATTTTCTACCGATATCAAAGGTTACATGGCCTCATAACCAAAATTCTACAAGTTTAGCAAGACAAACAAAATATACGAGGAGTTTCTCGCTCTCTTAATATAATGACAAAGAAAGAAAGAAAAAACGTTTTTTTGGTCATCACACAACACACAACAAAAAGTCTCGCAATGGTACCATATAGGTGCAGTTCAGCATGTGCCAGGCAACAGATGCCTGACGCTGGTTTTCAACTGCACCTTAGGACAAACGGATGTTGCACTGTTTTATATATATATATATATATATATATATATATATATATATATATATATATATATATATATATATATATATATATATATATATATATATATACATATATACACACACACACCTAAGTATATGTATGTGTGTGTGAGTGTGTGTGTGTGGGTGGGTATATATATAGTGTGAATAATAATAAATTACATACATAAATATACATACAATTAATATAAACAATAATAATTTGTACTTAGCAAATTAGAAATAAATATTGTGGGGATACCGATAAAATAAATATTCATTATACATGATACACAAGATATATATGAAATGCATAATACATATTTATAAACAGAATAGTATTATAAAGGCAGAACACAAAATTATAATATATAAGAAAGATTGACATTGACGTTTTCTAGTTTCCGTTGCTCATCTAAGAGGTAGTTTTTTAAGTTCTTGCGAAAAGTGATAGTTGAGTGATTTAATTGTCTTAAGTGGTGGTATATTGTTCCATATCTTAGATGCAGCATAACGGAAGCTACCTCTAAAGCATGTCAAACAACGCACCTAAATCCATCCTATTTTCCTTAATCATGCCACCTCTACTTGATACTACCTCTACGCGATTATTGTGTCGCCATGGCGGGTTAAAAGGGGCGAAAGCGGCAACCAATGGGTGCCAAGAGCGAGAAAACCAACAATCACGTGATTGCTTTAGCAATTGAATTGCGTGATTGTTATATTCCCTCTATACTAGACTTTGCCCTAATTGTTTGCCCACTATTATACATAGAAATACATGCATTGATCATCAAGTTTAACAGGAAATAATTTTCAAAACAAAATCCGAAATATCAACAATTCCACATAAAAAATCACATCACATCATACTTTATACAGTTTAAAGGAAGCTCTGTTTCCGCAGTAACTTTCGTTTTTCTGTTATAAATTAACAACTATTTATTGCTGATCAATATAAACATAAATTAAAATGGATCAATGACCAAAAAAAAAAACAAACAAGTAAACAAGGGTGCAAATATGAAACAAGTACTTCTTACAGTCTCATTAGTCACCAACAATAAAAATAATATCAAACAAAATATCAATATTCATTACAAGCCGGGAAGACTGCTAATTTTAAGGCACTTACAACACTTACTAATACTTAAAAGCTACAATAATGAATGCTGTATTCTTAAAACTAACTTAAAATATAAATTTTTATTCAAACTAGGTTTTACTGACACATATTTTTTTTTAATGTAGTTGATAAGTGGCCATTTGCTAGTCCGACTCTCATTGTCCTCTATAAAATGAAACAGTAATTACCTTATGAAATTAAACTCTCAACGGTTATGAGTTGGCTCTTATTCTCGCCGGCCGCTATCACTATATAGGCGCACCGAGCTTAAGGTCTTATTCATATTGGGTGGCGCGCAGAACTTACGGTCTTATTCATAGAGTTAAAATGAGCACCTCTAGATAGAACTAGAGGTGCTATTGCCACACCACATTCAGGGATACCCACAACGTCGTCGACCCTGTTGGCTCGCTTCGTAGCATGATCGAAGCGATGCTCCAAGATCAACATTCCTGGCTTGCGGTTTACTCCTATTAATACGTCCGTTTTTTTTACAAATATACATACCGTGTATTTGTCTGCGAAGTTTGAATTTGCCATCGTCTTAATTTTTCGCCCGGGGCTTGCCCCCTTAAATTATAGCAATTGAGTATCATGTTTTACTCTTTTATATGACTGAGTATCTCATACATTACATACTTCAGCCGCGTCAGCTACGTTAGCAACACACCTTTCAGTGTATCTCTCCGCAATAAGTGAAATAACATGGCTATAGAAGCCATCGCCGAACCTCAGCCGATAGGTGGCGGTGTCGAGGTACCGTTGTACTGAGCTAGCGCACAACTGATTCTGCACCGAAGTTGCGCCCGCGCATAAGTCGCGCGACGCCGCGCACAACATCAACGCCTGCCGCCATATTCGCGAAGTCACTGAAAATAATAAATATTCCTTTATTTTCTCCTTTAAATTGAAAAGTATAATGGTGATAATTTAAAAACTATGTCCTAAGTGGTGTTGCCCTCTGCTGGAAGTACACCTCCCTAAATTTACATCACTTATCCCTGTCATATGCTTTCCTCGGCGAGCCCGCAACGGCGACCTTTTGCAGGTCGTCGCTCCACCGAGCATCCTTTTTTTATTATTAGGAAGTTTGCAAACAGGCAGACGCTAATTTAGCAAGCTACATTGATAATTGTGGATCCCTTATAGATAGATATCCATGTGTTTTTGTAAGACACACAGCAAATACACAAATACACACATAATAAAATTATATTATGTAAGCTACATGTATGAGTGAGATTATGTACATTAATCTATATGACCAAGAAAGATATGTATTCGTAGATATCTTTCATGGTGATTGAATCATTCCCAATATGTGGGTAAGAATCAAGCTGCCATGTTTGTATGCTAACCGAAGATAGATACACCAAGGCATAAACAATAGACCTTCTTGAAAGTGAATTTCATCTATAATATAATAAAATTCTAAGCATGCCGTGTCTGTACATTGAAGCTATTAAAATAAATCAACTGGAATAGACTATATAAACGACGGAGAACACAATGCATTTTTTTTAGATTTCTTGTGGGTTTCTATGTCTGTTCGGGACTCACGTAAAACTACTGGGACCGTTTTCGATGCGGTTATCGCTGATCGACAGCTAATTCTTAGACAAATTCTGCTCTACTTTTTATCCTCGGAATCCCGCGGGAATTTTTCTGGGAATTATTTAAAATGGCCAGATTAAAAAAAAAACAAATTCCAATGTGATTTTTTTAGTGATCGATAGCAAATTTAATATAATAAAATGTGCGATATTTTTATCCCGGGAATAGTTCGTAGTTGTTAGCGTGCGTTAAAATTAGCTTATTCTGACACAATTTTCACTGAAACGATAGTTTACATTCATTTTGAAATACTGTGGTACTTTGTGTCCAGCGAATTTCAATTCAACCATAGACGAAGTCGCGGGCATTGCCTAGTATTCTATAATTATGTATTAAATGTAAAAATTTAAAGGGCACTCACAGAAATGTTTCATGTCCACATCGCATTGCTGTAAAAGCTGTTGTATAGAGGAAGAACCGTCCACTACAGGTAAACTGTTGCCAGTAACAAGCATTGAATTTGGTGTTACCACCTGTGCAACTGTTTCTTCCAACTGTACTCTTAATATCTGTAAAAATATGAAGATAACATTATGTTATTTTCACAACATTAAGAGGACAATTTTTGACTAAAGTTGGATTTCTTATTCATTAAATAAAACTTATCTATGAATTAAATTACTTATAATATGGCCGAATACTAAAGTGAAACAATTGAACTATTATAATATTATATTACATTAATACAACTACCATTTTTCAATTTTTATGTTGTATTTTATCGACAATCAAGAAGAAGCATGAAAGTAGGACAAATGCAGTTGAAATGAGCGCTTTGAGAAGTATATGTAAGGTTAATGTAAGTGATATAATAAGAGACAATATGATAAGGAAGCGTTATGGATTAAAAGAAGATGTAGAGACAAGAGTTGAAAAAGAAATTTTAAGGTGGTTTGGGCATGTAGAGAGAATGAATGAAAGTAGAATCACAGAACAAGTATATGACAGCAATGTTACTGGTAGAGTCTGTGCCAGTAGACCGAGACATACCATGATTAAATTGAAGATATTTTGAAGAAAGGTCAGATAAAAAGTAGTTTAAATAAGTGTGTATATGAAAAGTTTAATGAAAGTTGATGAAGCGAAAAGTGTTTGTCAGGATCGTAGCAGGTGGAGATCCATTGTCTCTGCCTACCCCAATGGGAAACAGGCGTGACAATATATATGTATGTATTTTATCAATTGAATAATTTTTATTTTGAGATTGAAAACTTGGTCCTAAGTGAACAATTTTCGACTGTAATTATAATACATTATTGAACTGATTTAGATGAGCTTTTAATTTGACTGTTAGGGTTTCATAAAAATATCATCTTATCGGTGTAGGTAAGGCCCCTGCCATTTTTTTTCAAAAACTATGAATGAAATTTGCCAAGAAGATGTATATTATGTGCCATTACACATTGGTATTGTTAAATTGCAACAAAATCGTAATAATTAGAAGCAGCAACTATACATGTACTGTTGGGAAGACTAACAGGCAAATTAAGAAAACTTTCGTTTATAATTTGACATCACACAAATAGCAGTTTTGATTTAAATTTTAACGTTTATTTTAAAACTAGCTGATGCCCGCGACTTCGTCCGCGTGGTGCGGTTTTTTAACTATCCCATGGGAACTCTTTAATTTTTTGGGATCAAAAGTATCCTATATGTTGACCAGGGATATAAGCTATCACCATACAAAATTTCATTTAAATCGGTCCAGTCGTTTCGGAGATTAGCCGGTACAAACAGACAGACAAACAGAGAAACATAAAATTTAAAAAAATCAAAATTAGTTCTATTTCACTTCTTACATCCCCCTGACTCGGTTTTTAGCATTTTTTTCCAATGTACAGAAATTCGACCTGTACAGTTTTATTATATATAAATAACAGACAGACAGTTAAATATTATTAATTGGTATAGATTTACTTACTTCGCTGTCATTGGATATGTTTCCTTTTTTGGGATCTTCTTTGATGACATGCAAACGGTAATATGTGGGGATGTGCTGTAAGATAAACATAACAACTTCTTAGTCATCTGCTTACTCCTGCATTGTCACTGCTTGAACCGCGATTTGCATGTGATAGGTAATATGAAGGTATTTAATAGATTGAAACTATGTATTTGCCATGCTAAGAACATACTGTGACTTTAAATTGAGGGTACTTATGTTTTTCTTAAAGTACCTGCACTTGATTTTATTAAAGTGGTGTTTTAGTTTAATAAAAAACTGGGTTGTATTTATATGGAGGGGTTTATATTGTTGAGCACTTTATAAATGTTTTTAGGATTTTTAATAACCTTTGTAATACATAAGTTTCAGTTTACCAGATTGCTAAAGGGTGAATGCTGTGTTGTTGGTTCGACAATATAAAAGGAGGTGAAATCGCCTAGACGGGAAATTCTACATTCGTCAGTTGAAGAGTTATAGTATGTTGTGGTCAATAATTACGGTCCGATAATCGCAGTATTCTTTGAGGGCAAATTGCTGCTCGACACCTGACAAGCATGGATGCAACTCTTGGAGTTGTCCTAATATTTCTGTGTATTATTTTGCTGTATATAATATTGTAATTGTAATATTTCAGATTATTGTGTTATTGTGAGCGCTGAGCCGACACATGCATGAGAACACCCAGAACAAGTTTAACTGACGATAATTAGCAGACAAACAGTCAAACACAATTTGTTTATTCCCAAGTGAGGCATATTCCGGTATATCTATAATATTATAAAATTCAAATAATGCCGTGTCTGTACATTGAAAAATACAACTGGAATAAAGTATATAAACGATGCAATTTTTATTAGATTTCTTGTCTGTTGGTTCGGGATTGACGTAAACTACTGGGCTGATTTCGATGCGGTTTTCACTTATGTAGCTATGTAGCAAATTCTTAAACTTAAAATCTGCGCTACTTTTTATCTTAGGAATCCCACGGGAGCTTTCCTGGGACCTGTTTAAAATACGTTTAAAAAAATCGAATTCCAAATTGATCGATAGCAAATTGTATGTATGTACGGAATAAAATGTTTTTCCCGAAATTTGAATGAAATGAAAATTGTTGCAGAAATTTTCCCGAGAGCGGTTTGTAGTTGTTCGGGTGCATAAGAATAAGCTTATCCCGACACAGTTATCACTAAAACGATAGCTTACATTCTTTTTTAAATGCTTTGGTACTTTGTGTCCCGGGAATTTCAAGTTAAGCGAGGATGATGTCTCGGGCATATCCTAGTATTATATCATATATTAATTATTTATAGTACAGATTATAAGTACATACACTTTTAACAAATTTCAGGTGCTTTCCCTGTTACGAATCTATTCACTTAATACATAATCATATATAAAAGTTAAAGTAATTCTCTTTTTGTTACCTTTTCACAACTAATCCTGGAACATAGGCTACTTTTTCTTAAAAACAATATAAAAGCGATAAGAGTTGGCAAAGCATGAGGGATATGAAAAAGATAATTCAAATTTTAGCTTATAGAAATAAAGAAAAACGGAATTAAGTATTACAGTTATGTTCACTGTTATTCTTGTTGTTTACTGAAACTTACGTTAGTGTCGGCAAGCATCAGAATCCTGTGTATATGGGGTTGGTCGGTTGTGTCCGGAGACAGCCTGTTCAGGCAGTTCGGATACATCTCGGCCAAAACAACACTGTTTTCACCACCAAGCTGAGTTTTCTTCAACTCATTTACTACCAACTCATCTAATCTGTCATATATTTGTCTTGCAATTTTGGACTTTACGCCTGAAATATATATAACATATCAAATATTAGCCGATTTTTTTAACTGTGTTCTAAAATAGAAAATAAATAAGAAAGCTTTTATTTTCTCCAATAAAATACAAAAATGTTGGTTACAAGAAGAAAGATAAAGAAAAACAAACTTTCTCCAAAATCATAAATTAAACACACACATTGTAATTCCCCAAGCTAAGTAAGTTATACTTGTATTATGGGTAATATACAACAGACCAGCCCTGGGGCCAATCCCAGACCCCCAGACCATAGTAAATAACTGACAATTCGTTTACGAAATTTACCGTGCCGTGAATCGATCACGTGACCTCTATATGCCAGTTCGCTAGACCCGCAAACGCTTAGCCCATTCAAACCCAGAAGCTGGCAATAGAGAAGAAAGTGTTGAATAAACATAAAATTAGTAGCAAATATGAATTGTTGCTACAAACTGAAACCATAAAATATAATTGAGAATTAATCTAAAGATTAATTCTAAAGGTAATCCATCTATGTCGTAATTACTTACCTCTGTAATTTTACTATGTTAGCATGAAAATACACAAATTTAGTTAATTTTTAAACATTACTAATAAATTATTCCACACAAATGCACACATGTCTCAGAATACATACAACTATTTCCATTATTAAACCTAACTATAATGTATCCTTGAAGATAAAAACATTTATATTATTTTCATGAAAATAATATAACATTTTGCAGCTGATGTCAGTGGTTCCAAGAGAAACCCACTCATTTGCTAACTTTTGGATTCAATAGTAAAATAACAGACACCATTTCGAAATGCTATGCACCTTGTTATATTTATGTCAACAAAATTAATCCTTTGAAATTCCTTCTTTATAAAGACCACCTTGTAATATATTATGTATCCTTATTTCAGCTACTTGTATACATTATTTAAAATTAGTAAGTTTATTGTGTGTATTTACCAAAATGTTCAGCAACCATTTCACAATCAGCATCTTCACACCAAGCTAAAATAATTTGTAGTGTTTGCAATATGGTGCATTGCAGCCTGAAGAAAAATGATCCAACTCTGATTGGTTGCCTCCTTCCACATGCTTCACATACCCATTGCACTCTAAAAAAGAAGGTACAGATTTTATTGATACAGTAATATTAATCGTCACACAACATTTCAACCAAATTGTTGAGAGTGATTTTACATGTCCGCCAAGCTGTAAGGGTAACAAGCCTCCAACACTTGCAAGCCATGGCCCACAGTCTTCAGTAAATATATTAAACAATAAAACTTCCACCATAACAAGAGTTTGATCCTTGCTAAAACTATGCAAGCCAATGCTAAAATTTTACCTGAGCACAATAATAAATGAAACTGTGATGTGGTAACCAATTTCTAGTCTAAGTAAAAGAAACTGTTATCTAAATTATGACCAGTAAAAGTAGTAATTTAAACTATATTCTTTTCACAAGTCTTAAAAATAATAAACAACACTATGCTAATTTATATTTAAAAAGATCTAATTTCTGCTTTTATTTAATTATATTAATCCCTGGTATTATTGTTGAGAAGGTATTTTGCATCATGTCCAAAAGCTTTAATTGACAGTCCATTGGATACATGTAAGCCTCACAATGTTTACATGGGTCTCTAGGAACATGTACATTGAGGCATTTTTTAACGAGAAGTCACCATGGTAGTTTGGGTAAAGCGCCTCAGACGCCCCAGCGCGGGCCTCGCCACTATTGAAGTGGTAAGACCCAACCTGCAGAAGTGGATTGGAAGAAGACACGGCACCCTGGCGTTCCGGCTGAAGCATGTCGTCTCGGGGCACAGTTGCTTTGGGAGGTTCCTGTGTCGGCTTGTCCATGAGCCAACGTCAGGGTGCTATCATTGTGACACCGGCGACGGGGTTACGGCGCTGCACACCCTCCAAGCGTGTCCTGCCTGTACAGAGCAGCGCCGAGACCTCATCGCCGTTACCGGATGTGATCTCTCGCTCCCGGCCGTGATTCGCACCATGGTCGGGAGCCGAACCGGATGGGACGCCATCTCCTCCTTCTACGAGCATGTTATGCTTGCTAAGGAGTCGGAGCGGGAGCGTGAGCACACGTCTTTTCTCCGCTCCCGCCAAAGGAGGACGCATCGGCACCAGAGGGCCAGTCTAGGCTTTGGGCGCCGTAAGCGGGAGGCACAGGTGGATCCCTGGCCAAAGGGGTCCCTACCCGCCGTTATGCCGTCCAGATGGGGGCGCGACGTATTCCGCGCGCGTACACGTCTCCTCCGTGGGACGCGTTACAGACCCGCCCACGCAATGAGAATATGAAGATGCAAGGGAAAAATAAAAAAGAAGTTCCCTGGCATTAAGGGTGAAGGACAAGGGTTTTTAGTAGATATCCCTATCTGTGGTATGGCAATAACATCTTTTGTTCTACCTAGAAGTGCCTTGACCCTGACCTGGCGAATCCCACACACCAGCTGTGATCTTCCATCTACATGAGGTTGATGGCCCTTAAAGGGTTTCCTCTTGTTAAAAAGAAGGTTGTTGAAGAATATTTCCAAATCACAGATACAAAAACTACCTCAAATGCCCACAAGTAGAATATTACAGCATCTGTACCTTATTCCAAAGTGGATTAGCAGTATGATTGTAATATTTAAAAAATCATAGAGGCATATAATGTTCATTAATTTAAATTATAGAATCAAAATAATATAAAGATTTATCAGGATATTACAAAAAAATAGATTTAGAAAACTAAATTATTAGAGCATTAATTAACCACATTATTAGAGCTTTTCTTTCAATTGATAACATTGTAGTATTAATAATAATTCATAGTAATTCATATCATATGCTACTGTAATAACTAAGTTGCACTACAACTTTACCTGTCCACTACTCTGGCATTTTTACATACAACTTTACAACTTGCAGAGTTCATAGGGCACTCCACTATATCAGGAAGTAATTTATACTCTTGTGCTTTTTCTATGATCTGCCACTCCAATGTTTTCCCTCCATTGTTGTTTATAAAGTAATTGTAGAGTTTAAAATTCCTGAAAAATTAACATAAACATACTTTATTTAAAAACATTGTTTGCTCAATAAGTGAAACGCATAAAGCTTAAAGTCTTTAAAATAATCAGATTTGGATGTTTACAGTGGGACTGTTTCATAAACTTTAACTCATTGGGCGGTCAGTGAATTGAGGTGGCTGTTTCTTTTATAGGTAAAGTCTGAAAAGAGGACATCCACGAGAAAAATAAAGTCAACTCATGACATACCTCACAACATTAGTAACTCAAAGTGCAACTGTGCTGCCAAGGCTCACGAAGGCGAGACAATTTCAGGAGATATGACAAGCCTTAGAAAACAGTGTAGGATGCTCGCCCTCCAGCCTAGTGAAATTAAGTTCTGGACAATTTCACTGATAAGAGTTGAATAAGGACAGCAAAGGACCTATTTACTTCAACTGACTACCTAAACAATAATAGCCTATAACATTACACTGCCAAGCTCAGGTTTCCCTGAAATCCTCGGGCTACCCAGTTATCTAAATGCCTAAAATAACAAATTAGACTCTTGGACTAATTTCGTGGCAACTTTAGTATAATGGCCTCTGAATTGAGACTTGAAAATTTCACCATAACTCCAGCATGCCAAGAAATACATTTCCTGAAAATGTCACACAATTAAGATCTATAGTTTTCATAAAATAATATATTTAAAATCACGAAAATACTACCAAAACGACACAACTTTTTGACATTTCACATTTTATTTCTCATCATTCATTAATTTAATCATTTAACTGTCTATGAAAAAATTTATGCAGTACTGATATTTTTTTATATTAGAGATCATAATAACTAATGGTATATAAATAATCTTATAGGGTTGACTTTGGAATTTCACATCCTGAAGCAGAGGGTGGGGGTGTTGAGGAGGGTAAGAGGAAGTTTATGGGAGTCACCCTCCACCATTCCTTTATTGTTTTATTTGAAAAAATAGAGATGTCTTGGCTACCTACTTATGGGGTAGATTTAGGTGGGAGCTACGCTTTTAAGGCAGATCCAAATTTTGCCCTTATAGATTAAAAGACTAAGATGGGAGTGGAGCGAAGCAAAGCTTCCACCTTATCCTTTGTGCATATTTTATGATCACCCAGAAATCTAGTCCCTTCCATTTTTTATAATAAAAATACGCATTTTCCGGCAGGCAGAAATAGCGGCAGGTACTTTCCAACCCCTTAATTCTGCCCCATTTATTTAATTTAAGATTAATTTATAATTTAATCGGTAATTCATTTTGAGATTTCGCGCATTTTCCTTTCAGTATGACCTGACTATTCTAGACCTGACTACCTATTGCCCCCGCCCCCCCCTCTCTCTTCCCCCACCAAAAAACACTGAAATTCAGAAGCCGTTATACTAAAGTTACACCTAATTTCCTTTAGGGCAAATGGAAAACAGTTTACAATTAGAAAACTTACCCAGGATTTGTGTTGAAAGGTAAACTATATAACTCTTTTTGTAATTCTTTCTGGCTACTGTCGTAAGTTGTCGAATCCGCTTCCATAGTTCTAGTAATTTAATGGTCAAAATTATTGCGTTCTTTTGAACTGTAGTAATATGTAGTATAACGAAGCTGTAGTTTCCTAAATTCCTAATAACTAGTAAGACTTTCTATCTCATCATTAGGTTCAATAGAGGATGACACTTTCATTAAAAAAAAATCACTACATTCAGGTATCCACATGAAATCTGTTTATTGTTCGTTTTTAAAAACTAAAAACCAAACAATTCAAAATCCTAATATCACGACATGAACTAAATAATATTGTTTTAATTATGCTTTGAGATTTCTTTCTTCGTAAACATATGTCAATAAAAGAAATGTTGTTGTTTTTCAAATTTGCCACAAAGGCAGGCAAAAGAATCTTAGTCCATACAGCCAATTCTGATATAATAATATGTCTTCGTATAGTAGCGCAGTTGTATTGCAGGCTACAACCGACGCCATTCAACGGAGTTCTTGTGAAAACTCGAAAGGCCACATTTGACTATACAGTTCACATTTCTCACAAAACACATAATTACTACTCAAAAACTATCAATATCCTACAACTATTGTTCATTTTAGAGTAATATTACACATTTTTAGAATATAAAACTGCACAGCACATCTTTAAGTTCCCGCCAAAAACTCCAAGCAATCAGATTACATTGTTGGTTAATATCCACGTAGTATTCTTTTATTCATGTCCATACATAGCACTACTAGTGACACGCAAACAGTAAAAAAATATTTTATTACTATTACGTGAACAGACACTATACTAACTGTCCTTAATTAATAAGGTTACGTGTTTATTTTTTAGACATTTAAAAATATTTTTTTAAATAAAGAATTCAGAAATTTTGTCCGAGTTGTTAGTAGAATCTTTAATTTACATCTGGTCATACTGGCTTAAAATTTTCGAATCAAAAATTTAAATGTGGTGTGGTGCCGTGCATCCTTTATATTTTTGTTTATGTATCATAATTTTAAATGTCAGTGCTTAGCTAAAACAAGTGAAATACATTGAATTATATTGACTGAAACGAGTTGTTCTGTTTTTAGTGTAGAAACTGTTTGGAGTTTTAAAAATACAAAGGCCTGCTATCATGTTAGTAAAAAGTTATATTTATATTCTAAATTTCTGTTCGGTTTATAGTTTTGTCACATACGACGGCTTTTTTGTTACTATTTTAAACCAATTTTGTGAATCAAACTTTATATAGTTCGTGTCTTGAAGTAATCTAAACCAAAATAATTACATAGAATCATCGATTTACATGCTACTTTAAAAACATTGTGACAACTGGTAGTAAGGGCTTCCCGCTTCGACTTTAACTTTAAATAGGGTAATGAAACCTTGTAAATATTTTCTTACTTTGTATGCTAGTGGATAGATCCTAGTATTGTCTAATATATTATTTATATCAACAAATAACTTTGATAAAGTTCGTAAATATTCTCATTTGTGAATCCAAAATGCCTCCTAAATTGAAAGAGCAGCTCTAAAACTCATATTTAGACATCCTTTATGTAGCAGTGAAGTGTGGCCGGTGCTTGATCAACACAAATAAGTGTGTTACAGAAATGATTATGCTATAATGGTAATTATATGGAAGTACTAAGTTTGGTACTTCCTTCATTTATAGTGTTCATGTTTTTGACAGCAGATAAACTGTAGAGAGTTGCTTTTGCTGCTGTGACCATATAATATGACTAGCTTACCAGCTAGGCGATTATAAAAAGGTGTGATGCCTTAGAGGTTAGCACACACATATCTAAATTCAAAGGGTGTAGTTTCAACTCCAGGCCAGATGACATGCATCACTTAGGCAGTTTTCTGACCTAATGTACATAATGTTACAATTATCACATGTTAACAGTGAAGGAAAACATTGTGATGAAACCTGCACATCAAGATAACCAATGTGTCAAACCAGCCAAGCCACCTTGGACAAGCCTGGTAGGTATTCTGACCATTCCCCTATAAATGGGAGACCCGACCTGTTATTATTATCATTAGCTAGTTTCTTGGAGATCAAATGTTTAGCCATGATGCTTCTGCCAGCTCACCATTAGAAGAAGTAGGTCCAAGAAATGCTGGCTAGGTAATATGGGGGACTATATGTATGTGAATAGTCTCTTAACAAGTCATGTCGAAGAATATGTAAAGTGTTTGTCCACTTGAATGTGGGCCTCCAGTTCCAATGTACTACAAATGTCTGGAATTTAAAAACATAATTATGTAACATCTTTAATTTGGAATATACATCATTTGTTCTCTTTCTCTTGTTAATACTTTAACGTTTCAACAAGGTTTTAAAGGCAGACATTATAATTTTCTGTTATCAAATTTTTTTCCAGTTTATTGTTGTGTACTCTCCACTAATCTGCTGGAAGTGTTTACAAAAGAGTTTATTGTATGTGGCATGCAAGTGGGGTCTAAATCTGTGTTCAACTTAAAATTTTGCTGAGTAGTCACAGCAATGAAAATCCTTTAATTTATATAATATATCATGGGAGTGCATAAAAAATAACTAGACCGCCATATTTGTTTTTTTTTAAATCGGCACACTTTCTACCCCTTTTGTGTGTCAAGAAAGAGGACTATTCTCTAGGTCAATACTACATACTAATACTAATGCAAAAACACGTCTTTTCTGATGTGTGTCTACTTCTACTAGGCTTTATACTATACCCACATACATACAATAAATAGTAATATTTATAATATACTTAGTCTGGCCATAAATACTGTTATAATTAAAAATAAACAAAATATTACATTTGGATTTGGAATCTGTCATTTTTATATGATTGTTCATTGTGTTTTCTCATTTTGGCGCCAATACATTGTACTACATTTTGTGACATTAAAATGGAGTGGGGCGATAAAGAGAATCGAATTGCTGTGATTGCATTACACAAAGTAGGTATGGAACCAAATGCAATTTTTAAACCGAGCTATTAATAGGTACAATGAGACCTCCTCTGTTTGTAACAGAAAAAGATCTGACTGTCCATGTAGTGTTCTAGAAAAAGGTAGTCAAAGCAGTAAGGGAAAGAATTCGAAGAAATCCTATCCAAAAGCAAAAGATTTTATCTCGAGAGATGAACTGATCATTACTTAACTCATAATTTAAAAAAGAATAAGGTGGTAAAATCAAGACAACTACTGAAGCAGTAAGCAAAGGGAGGTAACAGAATTTTTTTTACAATTGAGCAACATTTTAACACACAAAATGACCGTATTTATGCTCAAAGCTCTAAGGAAGCTTCTCAATTAATCGACAGAGTGCAAGTGGGCATTATCCGTCTTCAGTGATGGTTTGGTGGGGTGTTAGCTATGAAGGAGTGACTAAGTCATATTTTGTGAAAAAGGTATCAAAACATCGGCACAAGTGTTACAAGATGCCATTCTTGAGAAGGTAGTTAAGCTCCCTAACAACACCATGTTCAATAACCAAGAATGGTCCTTCCAGCAAGACTCGGCGCCGGATCATAAAGCTCGGTCCACGCAGTCTTTGTTGGAAATGAACATTTCGGACTTCATCAGAGCTGAAGACTGGCCGTCGTCTAGTCCCGATCTTAATCCGCTGGATTATGAATTATTGTCAGTTTTAGAGAGTACGGCTTGCTCTAAACGCCATGATAATTTGGAGTCCCTAAAGCAATCAATATGATTGGCAGTGAAGAATTTTCCCATGGAAAGAGTGCATGCTTCTATTGATAACTGGCTATTGATAAAAGGACTGTATTGCAGCCAATGGAGACTACTTTGAATAAACTTTTTATAACTTAAATATTTTTATATTTATATTAGGTTGGGGAAAAAGTTTCTTCACATTTTATATAAAAATTCAAAAGGTTTTTTTATAAAGTTTAATTACATTTGACTAAAGTATGTAGGTGCCATTTTTTTGGATAACTTTTTGCCATCTTGTAGGTACGTGATCCCATTGCTATAAAAATTTTGAGGCTTCTGATCAAAAAACTGCGTCAAGTGGTTTTGGCAGTCCTCTCGTGATGTTAACCTGACACTGCCTAAGGAATTCTGCAGAAACCGAAACAGGTGAAAATCTGAAGGTGCAAGGTCTTTTTCATTACTAGTTATCAGCTTCTTCAAAAATGGTTCGGTTTCATTACGACATAATAAAGTATGTCAAATGACATACTTTATTAATTTAATGACAAATGAGTACACGGTTCATTAGGTTTCTTTCCTACAGTGAGCTCATGAGGCACCCTAATATAGAACTTTTTTGTGTACCCAGCTTTTTTCAAATGCGCCAAAGCCGTTTTGTGGTCAATTCCCAGTTCTCCAGCTACCTCGTAACTACTAATATCCCGATCTTGCTCCACTTTTTCAAAAATGGCATTAATTTTGTCCGTAACAAGGCGACCAGAGCGACGTGCATCTTTGATATCAAAATTTCCGGATTGAAAATGCTTAAACCAAATTTGCGCTACTCTCACAGATACTGCATTAGGTCCATAAACATCACAATTTTTTTTCGCGGCTTGTGTTGCATTTTTACCATTTTTGTAGTGAAATTTGAAAATGTATCGAATTTCTTCATTAGATTCACTCATTTTAACAATAAGAAAAACAAATGAAAATCACACATTTTCCTAATTTGAATTTGGAATTGTCTTCTTTAAAATTAAAACTTTTTAATGATACCAAAACCAGCCATATACATATATGGTATAGCCAAAGAGATCTTATTACAAATTCATACATACTATATGCGAAAAGACTTTTTCCCCAACCTATTATATTAAACTAAAACTGTAAAACTTATAAATGTTATTTGCAATAGAAAAAAAAAATTTCTTTGTCACAATATTTATGGCAAAACCAGGTATACTTTAATTTATACTATTTAATTGGTTTAGGTTGGTTGCCATGTGGCGCACCCTAGGACACAGCCCTCCATACCCTTGTGGAGTGCGCCACCTGGGGACCATAGAGGTCCCAAATGGAAAAAGTTGTCCGTCTAGTGAGGTCACTAGAGGGCATGGTGAAGGCCATGCTTTCCAGCAAAAGGTGTTGGTCTGAGGTTGCCTCTTTCTGTGAGTTGGTGATGACCCAGAAGGAGGCATTGGAGAGGCAAAGGGAGGAGAGTGCGTATGTGGACCCCATTCGCGGAAGGCGCCTACGGAGTCGGAGGCGCCGCTACGCACAAAGTCTCCTTTCACCATGATTCCAGCATATGGGACCGTGTGGACAAGTGGGACACCCTGAGTTCGTCGACAAGCGTTGGGGCGTCACAGATGCAGTACTTATTGGTCCAGTTCTTGTGGCGCACTGTAAAAGCGTGTGAACTAGGGGCGAAGGTTAGGTTTAGTGGGTAGTTTGACGGCCGACCTTCCTGTCCTCCGCTCGGAGGCTATGGGGGTATACGGCCGATCAAGAGTCCTACACATCTCTCGGCGAGCCTTCCCACCAGGCCCGAGGATGGTGTCCCAAGAAAAGACATTTCCCCTGCTTCATCATAAAAAAAAGGTTGATTGCCATATTGGATTTAGAATGATGTTACTTAGCTAACCATGCATTATCATCCAAACTAAATGTGCATGCAAAACTTCAATTTTCAATTGGTTAAGGAGGAACTGCTTTAAAATTCAGTTGCAAGATTTGACCCAGACAGAAACATTGTAAGTTTAATAAAAGCTTGTAAAAAAAATTGAGAAAGATTAAAACTATGTCTACAAGATCATTGAAATTGTTTTGAATGTGGTTTTTTGTTAGTAAAGTGAACTGGACCATTTCATGCCATTATGCAATTTAAAGTATCACTGCATACATATATTGTCTCAGTACACTAGGAAGTCATAAAAGTAAATATGTATAATAATTTTGTTCTTAATGTATACTTTGAATTAATGGTATTTTCTGAACTGTAAACAATTACAAATAATGTTATTAAAATTTTGGCATAAAAGTATTATATCCAAACTAGTAAATTACAGTAGGGAACCTTGTGTGTAATTAGTGATGCTAACTCAGCCTGGCTTCAGTAAGTTAACTAATTAGGCTATATGTGTCCTATTCTTGTCCATAATAGGGGGTCATCAATTTTGTGAAAGTGAGTAAAGAATTAGCCAAAAAGGCCCTTCCTTACAGTTGAAACTAGGTAAAATTCAATATCAAGTTTGTGATGACTACATAATTTTGAAATAATATAAATGACATGTATTTAATTACTCTAGGTTTTTTGCACATCATGAAAACGGTAGGATATATATAACATTAAACATCAATGTAACAACTTTTGTACCATATCCTAGCAAAATAAAGATTATTATTATAAACCATGAATCTGGTAAACATCATAAATTAAGTTTACCAGATTTAGGTTTCAAAGCTTATACCTACTTCAAAAAAACCAAAATAAAATTAATGAAATACTAGGTTGGGGGAAAAAGTCTTTTCGCATATAGTATATATGAACTTGTAATAAGATCTCTTTGGCTATACCATTTGTATCTGGCTGGTTTTGGTATCATTAAAAAGTTTTAATTTTAAAGAAGACAATTCCAAATTTAAATTAGGAAAATGTGTGATTTTCATTTTGTTTTCTTATTGTTAAAATGAGTGAATCTAATGAATTTTATATAAAATGCGAAGAAACTCTTTCCCTAACCTATTATAATTTTATTTTGGTTTTTTTGAAGTAGGTATAAGATTTTTTTATATATTAGGTCGGGGAAAAAGTTTCTTCGCATTTTATATAAAAATTCAACAGGTTTTTTTATAAAGTTTATTTACATTTGACTAAAGTATGTAGGTGCCATTTTGTTGGATAACTTTTTGCCATCTTGTAGGTAGGGACGTGATCCCATTGCTATAAAAATTTTGGGGCTTCTGATCAAAAACTGCGACAAGTGGTTTTGGCAGTCCTCTCGTGATTTTAACCTGACACTGCCTAAGGAATTCTGCAGAGACCGAAACAGGTGAAAATCTGAAGGTGCAAGGTCAGGACTATACGGCGGATGTATTAACACCTCCCAGCCAAACTCTCGTAATTTTTGCTGAGTGGCTAAAGATGTGAGAGTTCTAGCGTTATCATGGTGAAAAATCACACACCTTCTGTTGATTAATTCCGGCCGCTTTCTCTCAACTTTTTGCTTTAATCTCATCAGTTGTTTGCAGTACAGTTCAGAATCGATGGTTCTGCCCGGCGGTAACAGCTCATAATGAATAATGCCCTTCCAATCCCACCATACACACAGAATCACCTTGTTGCGAGTTAACCCGGGTTTCGCCACAGTCTGTGAAGCTTGACCGGCCTTTGACCACGATCTTTTTCGCACGTTCTTGTCGTACGAGATCCACTTTTCATCACCAGTTATCAGCTTCTTCAAAAATGGTTCGGTTTCATTACGTCGTAATAAAGAATCACAAATGAGTACACGGTTCATTAGGTTTCTTTTAGTGAGCTCATGAGGCACCCAAATATCGAGCTTTTTTGTGTACCCAGCTTTTTTCAAATGCGCCAAAACCTATGTATGTATGTGGTTAATTCCCAGTTCTCCAGCTACATCGTAACTACTAATATGCCGATCTTGCTCCACTTTTTCAAAAATGGCATCAATTTTGTCCGTAACAGGGCGACCAGAGCGACGTGCATCTTTGACATCAAAATTTCCGGATTGAAAACACTTAAACCAAATTTGCGCTACTCTCACAGATACTCCATTAGGTCCATAAACATCACAAATTTTTTTCGCGGCTTGTATTGCATTTTTACCTTTTTTGTAGTAAAATTTTAAAATGTATCGAATTTCTTCATTAGAATCACTTATTTTCACAATAAGAAAAACAAATGAAAGTCACACATTTTCCTAATTTGAATTTGGAATTGTCTTTAAAATTTAAACTTTTTAGTGATACCAAAACCAGCCAGATACAAATGGTATAGCCAAAGAGATCTTATTACAAGTTCATACATACTATATGCGAAAAGACTTTTTCCCCAACCTATTATAACGTGACAGTCACGAAAAACATTTTTTTTTAAATCAAATATGAATTATAATTTTTCCTTGGAGCCACTACACCTGTGCCTATCCGTCATATAGCAGTTTACTTCACAAAAACAGATTGTTGACGCTTTAGGGAAAATCCATTGAAATAGGGCAGTGTTAAGTTTAAAATACGCTGTTTAGTTTCCGCGTCAGCGTATTTAAGGGCAAACGTTGGGCCAGTGATGTAACATGCGTATTTTTAGCGACAGGCCGTTGGACATGTGTTTATGAAAAGCTTTACATCTTAAAAACACAATTTTTGTTTAGTATAGAGCACGCTGATGTGCAAGCTACGTTAGCACCACCTTGACAATATTAGGAACTTAAAAATGCCCAGGTTATAATAATCAGGATGTACAGTTTTTGGCAAAAAATGTTTTTGTTGATTTACGACGAATGCTTGTAATAACGATAATTGACCGATTAAATTAATTACAACGTAATTTTTTGTGTAATATGTAGTTCCCTCATAGTATTTTTTTTCCATGCCCTCTGGTATGTAATGAGAAGAAAAACCATGATAGTGGTCGCTAGATATCGCTGATATCGTCGTAGTTTTTCTTTCGTACTTAACATTTGGGAGCCATCCATAAATTACGTCACGTTTGGGGGTCGACGAAGTGTGACATTTCGTGACAAGTCACGTTTCAAAATCATATATTTAAACTAATTACGGAACTGCTGTTTTAATTTAATAATCTCATGATGTAAAATTGCAAAATATGTGGTTTCACACTAGGGAGGGAGTCTCACGAATGTGACCAGCTGTGACAAGGACGTGGTAGGGGTAAAAAACTTTGGCCCCTTCTGGATAGTGGATACTTATTTATTTCTAATACGTTGTTTAAATACAAAACCGAAAAGAAACGTCGAAGACTTGACTAATTCGTCTTAAAGTTTGTTTTAAATAACAAAACGCTAAGATGTAGCTTTCAGTTAAATTTTTTTAATGAGATAGATTGAGATAATGACATCCCTTGGATTCTTCTTACATGTTGACCGGTATTTTAAATAGTCACTTGTATGCTGACTCTGGATGTTTCAAAGCGATCTGGAGAGAATTTCCCGCCGTGGTTTTCCTTCAATGCTACGAGATATTGGAAGAAGAGCGTTATACAATTTCATAGAGGCCAGTAATATCGTGGCTTTGCGAAGATATTCAAACTACAATTCCATTACAATAGTGTCACAAATTCGTATTCTACTATATCCACAATATCTTCTCGGTATCTTGCGGCAAACTAATTGTAGAGAAAAAATGGTATTGCCACTAGAAAAAATGGCGTTAACAGAAATGAATATTGAAAAGCTACTAAAAATTTTAAATATTTATTTCGCTAGTTTTCGCCTCTAAATATTAATAAAGAGAGAATGATTTGCTCCTGGCATGCCATTGGAGTTAGCAGAATACCGAAATAAAGTAAAACTACGGATGAGACGATAGTGACCGGCGATTTTGACGAGATAGTAATAGCAGAATTGGGCCCATGATGTTGCAAATGTCCATAGGCGACGTTAACCACTTTCCATCGGGTGAACTGTGTACTAAAAATAGATTATGCGAATTGGACTCTCACATGAAAGGTTCCTTTATGAAATATAATCTGGGTATGAAGTTTTATTCACTTTAACGTTCATATTTCAAAGTTTTTTAATCGTGTAGTTTATTTGATTACATGTTAATCTGACAACCAAAACATTAAAATTAATTAATGTTGAAATGCAATAGGAGTCCATGCATTTGATATCTCACTCGATCATTTTGCACGCCTTTTAAAATTCAACTTTCTCTTTCGGTTCCAATTTATTACTGCTAAATATTATCTCCAGTCTTAATAGGTCCCGAGATAACCAATTGTGACATGCAAACATTATAGTAAAACCAAACTGACCTAAGTATGAAGGAACTCGAAATTGACTCCCAAAATCCCAAAGCTTTTAATTTTGCTAAACAATTTCGCAAGCTTGAATTTATACTAATCCTTGTTCCGTAAAGCCTAATAAAATTGAACTTAAAATTTAAATTCTGAGAAGTTAACAGTTATATAATATTAAACGAGTATAAATATTACTCCGTGTACCGATAGCACAGCTAAAGTACTTTATGCACATTCTTTCGTTTATGATTCCACATTTATACCAGGGTTTCTCATTAATACCGGGATGGTTAAAACCAACCGTTTTGTCCCCGTTCCGTGGCCTATTTGGCTGTTTGGACACGTTGCAGTGTTTAATGTTTCCCGCTATGCGCAGCGCTGACGTAATCCTAGAAGGAAGTAACAGACACATTTGAATTAATAAATGGTTGAAAATGTAATAAAAATATAACTCCCATAATCTGACTTAATGACGATTTAATATCTTTAAGGTTCCGTATCCTCGATGAAAAGACAAATGAAACCCTTAGCGCGTGTATACGCGGTTTCGTTGCCGCGTCTTCAAACTGTAAAGACGGCGCGATCCCGCCGCCGCACTTGCTATCGATAGGGCGACGGTATGGGAAGGCGGCGACTGCTATTCACAGAATAGCAGTGCGGTGCTGACCAGCCGGCTGTGCCGTCTACTGGACGTCTTTAGTGTCCCCCCTCGCATATTCATGTCTCAATCTGTGACAAATTTAATTTATTGTTGTTAGAAGTGCCTATTCTGGGGATGCCCATATTTATATACTAACTTCTGCCCGCGACTTCGTCCGCGTGGAAAGTTTTTTTAACTATCCCACGGGAACTAAGTTTTCGGGATCAAAAGTATCCTATATGTTGACCAGGGATATAAGCTTCCACCATACGAAATTTCATTTAAATCAGTCCAGTCGTTTCGGAGATTAGCCGGTACAAACAGACAGACAAACAGAAACAAAAAAATCTAAATTAGTTCTATTTCACTTCTTACATCCCCTGACTCGGTTTTTAGCATTTTTTTTCATTGTACAGAAATTCGACCTCCACAGTTTTATGATATGTATATAGATAATAAGTAGTATTTATATTATAAAAAAAATATGATAAATACCGTAAAATATATTGAAGAAATGAATGTAATAATATCTTACATATTTAAATAAACATATACTGAACCCACCACGTGAGATACAGCCTTGCGGTGTAAGGTTGTTTTTTTAGGTTGGATTGATCACCTGTATAACCTTTTGCAATTAGATACACTTGCTTGCTTGATGGGGCAAAACTAATTTCAAGGCCTTCGAAGCGGAGAATTGTACAAAAATACGGAGACGTAGTAGTCTTTGTGGTTGATTACTCAAACCGTAGTTTATGATTTACGAAATTTTCTATGTCCTTCAATATTTTCGTTTCAATGCTCACCTGGTTCATTATATAGCCAATGTAATCAAGCTACTGCTGGTATTTCTCGAAATATCGGAATTAACGATACTTTCGTAATAATCGAAAGAGAAAAGCTGCCGTGTTGCAAAAAAATTTTTACGTTCACTTTTGTGAAATTATCAATAAATGGCTTTTTATATTACGTTTGTGATTATAACAGTATCCAATTTGGTTTCATTGCGCTTTCCTGCTGGCGTGGACACAGTTTAGTTGTTCATATATCAACTCAACTCGATCCCGAAATAAGGTGCTGAAGGATAAGCCACTTTCTACATTACCTTTTTATGCAGTATTTATATTATCTACCGCCTTTTGAATAATTACTGATAACTTCCTTGCACAAATATAAGTTCATTTCTTCTGTTGTTTAGGAAGTTCGCGTAATAATAAATAAAAGTTTATTGAGAAAAAATAACAGTACACAAAAGTTTCATTAACTATGTTAGGCTGAGTATTCATTAATATTTATATTAGTGTCTGAAACCAGAAACTAAGGCGTTTGGGGTGGAAACTCTGGTTCCGTAATGTCCTAACGCTCTAAAGTCTAAAGCTTTATCGAGACGTCACCTAACGTTTGTTAGACGTCTCGTGCGATCAAAAGGTTGGCGTTTATTATGCTTAAAGTATTGCTATGCAACTCGGAAACGCCGCCAATCTTTTGGGAACGTTCCAGATTAGTGATTCTACCATTTTTTTATTTAGTTTGTTTTTAATATAGCTTAATTTATTTTTAAGTTTATATTGTATTTTAATTACGTTTATTTTTAGTATTTAATTAATGCTAAAAATAAAAATTTTCTTCGAATAATGGTTAATAGCCGATACTGAAATGCTAAATTTTATAGCCGCTCTTACTAATATAGGTATCTGCAATACCACGGTTCATGCAAAATCAAGTATTGCGAAGCTAATCTGGAGAGGCCATAAAATTAGGCGCGGACCATAGTAATATTTCAAAAAATTGTCCATGTAGCGACATTACATTTTTCATCGCATATGACCTTGTTCAAAAAGACACGCTTGTGGTACGCCACCGTACCAATGACATTAATACATTTTCTCCAAACGTTTCGTGTCTCCCAGCTATCAGTAAAGTTCGTGACAAATTGGATCTATTGTATGTAGAATAATGCCTAGATATTCTTAGTAATTTTACATAAACAAAGGCTTTTGATTCATGCCCTTCATTCTTATTCTGAATCGAGAGAAAAGAAAGCTGGTTGCTCATTAAGAAAGTAAATATTAGTTTTTCGTCGATCGACTTTCCCGTTTGTTCAACGGCATTTAGCCATTCTGCACCTTCATTGACCTAGATTTATGGCTTATTGTTAGAGACCATAAAATTTATAGGTTCGTCGCCCCTAATGTACGGCTACACTAGGGTTACAAACCCCAAACTTAAAAAAGTAGGATTTGAAGTTGAAAAAACCAGGACGCAGTGGTAGAGTTGCAATAGTTAAATTAATTATTAACATATAGTGAAAATAGGTTAAATGAAATTCAAGTTAAGATAATACTCATATTTTTTAATAATAAAAGTATTTGAATAAAATTATAAAAGTTGAAAGTTCGACACTCACGAGCTGTGAGGCCGCCTGTAACGTAAGAATTGTAATATTCATGTACCTTGTCAGACGCTTTAAAAACACAGGACACTACTTAAAAACAATCCAGGACATCCCAGAATAATACAAAAACTAGGACTTGTCCTAGCAAAACAGGACGGTTGGAAACTCTAGGCTACACTAAATTTTCATGAGCAGAAAGAAGATGCAAAACGCGGCCGCTACTTTCTATCAATTCCATAGTTTATCGCTTCATATAACATTGTTGTGGTAAGGATTGAAATATATATCGATAACTAAATAAAATAGCCTTGGCTTACCATAATTCCTAAACGGTATACAGTGTATCATTTCTGAAATTAGACACATTAAATCGTATAAATCAGGCGATTATTGTATTTATTCACATAAATCAATACTGTGTTCGCTTGCGAGATTTTACGTATCATGTTTGTTCTTCTGTTTAGACTGTATTAATTTATCGGTTTCATGAACCTTGCTTGTATCCGACCACTCGTTACCTTCGCAGCTTTTATATGTTGAGTTTAACATTGCTTCTCAATCAATCGTCGCGAGTAGAATAGATTGCTTTAAACAACTCCTTAACTACCCAATTCCATTAAGTGTATAGACAGAAATAGAAGAATATACTGGTGTTTATATTTTGTTTTGTTGCAGTGGTCGGTCAGACATGGAACTGCAGGTATGTGTGGAATGCGGCGGCGTCCGCTGGTATATTATTAGACGCAGATGCTGTCCTTTGTCACACTAAGAGCCCTCTACGACTCGTCTCTCAAAGTCACATAAACTGCAACGTAGACATGTTACTTAGTAAATTGCAAAAAATGTTCAAAATATCTTACGAAAATGTTCCTTAATTAAACACAATAAACGTAATTAATATCTGAAAATGTTAAACTAAACATCACTGACAGTCAGACACTAATTGGCTTCAAGTTAAATATCAAAGTAATAAAAAATATTAAAACATGTTTTTACTAAATCTTATTATAATTAAATAAATGGAGATTCAGTTTTAATTTGAAATTCATAACTTTTTGGGTTACATGTAATACTTGCAACAACTCGGAAGGATTTATGGTAGTAAATGAGTAAAAGAACAGCAACTGGTCACATCAGACTCATCACAATCGGAGAACCTTACGGTTTTAACACATTACACACTCAACAAGCATTTTTAGAACACCTCGCCATCCCTCCAACATTTTGTTACAGTACATGAAACGTAGCAATTGACACAACCGATAGCGGATTGAAGTCATTGATAAATTATTTTAATTAAAGTGTTATGAATGAAAATAATTTAATACATTACTGTTTGGAAATTCCAGATAATATTTTATACAGGATATTATATAAAACATTATACTTAAAGTTTTACATGTAATAAAATAAACTGAACACAGTACAAATCTATCGCGTCTGCCAACATGAAAACAAAATATAGTGAATACCGTCTATATACAATTGAGATTTTGAATCATAATCTGTAGACATCACTACATTTTAGAGACAAACACTCCTAAATAAAATTATGTTAAATTATAGAGAACTACTTACTCTATACAAAAACAAGCGCTAATCACCGAATAAATAAAAATATAATATTATTATTCAATTAAGGAAATGGCCGATTGTATCGTTTAGAAATAAGAGGGTACATAACAAAATTAATCATTAACTTCAAACGGAAACATGACAAGAACAACTATGCTACCAAATGACTGTAACATACAATACAAATTCTTAGATTATTTTAAAACGTCAATAGATATGAATTAAATTGTAAGTGCATTTACATTATTTTGCTAGATCAGTTAGTAAGATGTAAATTATATAAAAAACTCTTAAGGCATGGTTTTCATTTTTAATATTTAATGTAAATAGTGTAAAAATCAATTGTGATTGTGTTTAGGCTTAAACCAGTTTAATGATATACAAATTTAATTTACTGTCCATTATTTGAAGATCGTTTAAAGTGCGCCTTTTCACGTGCCCTTATCCGGCAAGCAGCCATAAAAGCTGTAACTACAACATTCACGGTTATCACTCATTATCATGTATACGTACGATCTAAGGAAATAAACACAGTGTGGGTTGAATGCCCTCTTTAGTTTAGATTTCTAACATGTGGGCGAATTTGGCGATTTGTTACAACAGATGTGGGCTTTGACGTTAGGAATTGTTCATAGGGGTAGTCTTCTTTAAATTCTGTAGTTCAAACTGGTTATGTTAAAATATTAGGTTGGGGAAAAAGTTTCTTCGCATTTTATATAAAAATTCAAAAGGTTTTTTTATAAAGTTTATTTACATTTGATTAAAGTATGTAGGTGCCATTTTGTTGGATAACTTTTTGCCATCTTGTAGGTAGGATAGTGATCCCATTGCTATAAAAATTTTGGGGCTTCTGATCAAAAAACTGCGACAAGTACTTTTGGCAGTCCTCTCGTGATGTTAACCGGACACTGCCTAAGGAATTCTGCAGATACCAAAACAGGTGAAAATCTGAAGGTGCAAGGTCAGGACTATACGGCGGATGCATTAACACCTCCCAGCCAAACTCTCGTAATTTTTGCTAAGTGGCTAAAGATGTGTGAGGTCTAGCGTAATCATGGTGAAAAACCACACCCCTTCTGTTGATTAATTACGGCCGCTTTCTCTCAACTTTTTGCTTTAATCTCATCAGTTGTTCGCATTACAATTCAGAATCGATGGTCTTGCCTGGCGGTAACAGCTCATAATGAATAATGCCCTTCCAATCCCACCATACACACCTTGCACACACAGCATCACCTTGTTGCGAGTTAACCCGGGTTTCGCCATAGTCTGTCAAGCCTGACCGGCCTTTGACCACGATCTTTTTCGCACGTTCTTGTCGTACGTGATCCATTTTTCATCACCAGTTATCAGCTTCTTCAAAAATGGTTCGGTTTCATTACGTCGTAATAAAGAATTACAAATGAGTACACAGTTCATTAGGTTTCTTTCAGTGAGCTCATGAGGCACTCAAATATCGAGCTTTTTTGTGTACCCAGCTTTTTTCAAATGCACCAAAACCGTTTTGTGTTCTATTCCCAGTTCTCCAACTACATCGTAACTACTCATATGCCGATCTTGCTCCACTTTTTCAAAAATGGCATCAATTTTGTCCGTAATAGGGCGACCAGAGCGACATGCATCTTTGATATCAAAATTTCCGGATTGAAAACGCTTAAACCAAATCTGTCTACTCTCACAGATACTGCATTAGATCCATAAACATCACAAATTTTTTTCGAGGCTTGTGTTGCATTTTTACCTTTTTTCTAGTAAATTTTTAAAATGTATCGAATTTCTTCATTAGATTCACTCATTTTAACAATATGAAAAACAAATGAAAATCACAGATTTTCCTAATTTGAATTTGGAATTGTGTTCTTTAAAATTAATGATACTAAAACCAGCCAGATACAAATGGTATAGCCAAAGAGATCTTATTACAAGTTCATACATACTATATGCGAAAAGACTTTTTCCCCAACCTATTACATTTGACTAACTGTGCCTGCCACTTAGTTCGCGCGAGACTTGGACTTTATGGTCGTATTTTATGAACTCATCATCATCTATACTATTGTTACAGCTTACAACTTAGGCTTCTACAAAGACAAATTCCACGTATAGTCTGTAAAAGCACCTTTTATTACCTGTCGGCATTTGAACTAATTGTAATCCTTTTTTGATCGTCTTCTTTTCTTTACTTATTTATTGGCATACGTTTCTAGTATTGTGGAGAACAGTCTATTGTTCTATTGTACTCGTTAACGGCCGCTTGCCTGCATCATTAGCCAGGTGTTACGGATTAAGTACAAGCTGATTCTAGGAAATTATGTCGACGATACGATACGGGCACCATTTGCATTTGTGCAGTATAAAACGAGGGCCTGATTGTGAGAGGGGCTCAGTTGAGTGACAACTACGGTTAAGGCGTGACGTGTGTACAATCGGGAATCTAATAGTGACGCACTTTACGCGTTTTATTGATTGATTCAAATCAGGTTGGCTTCGACCCATCTCTATGTTTTGCCGGGCAGTTGTCTAGTCTATATGGACTTAGTTTCTTTTTTATTATTATATGTAAACTACCGAATTATATGTAAGTAAAATAAAGCTACTGCCTAGGGATTGACACGCGGCGCAGCCCCGGCCAAACTATAGTATTAAATATAATCATCATATCATATTAAACAGAAACATATCTTGTTTACTTTTTTTTATTGCAGAAGTTCAGCAGACAGGCAGACGGCCCACTTGATGGAAAGTGGTTACCGTCGCCTATGGACATTTGCAACACGAAAGGTGCTACAAATGCGCTGCTGCTCTCTTAAAGGAGACTGGAACCTGGTCACTGATGCCGGAACACAACACAAGGTTGTTATGGCGGCATACTCTAGAACAGGGGTGGTCGCCATCCAGTCGAGCAAATACCCTACCACCTGGCTGTGGGTTGTTTAGTCGCCTCTTACGACAGGCCGCCTGGCCGCAGGAAATTGTATTCTTTCTCCGTTCCTGCACGGATGAAATTACTGCCATTTTGGAGTCTATTTGCGACAATCTTCCAGAAAGACTTACTGAGAGACAAAATTTTTAGAAACGGTCACTTAGATTACTAGCAATTTTCACTCAAGTTTGCCAGTTTGTTTGTTGCTAATGACATCCTAAATGATTCCTTTGACATATTGCGATAATCATAATATCCAATTAAATTAATTGATTAAATATTTACTAATGAAGACAAGGTCGTGATACCGAAATGCATTTATTAATTTACTAGTATGTTGCAATGGCGGTACCAGAGAAACGGTATCATTTCATTATATTCTTCTATACGGAAACGACGACGTTTGTCGGGATTAAAAGTATCTTAAGTTCTGACCCGGAATATAAGCTTGCTCTGTATAGAGTTTCATTTAAATCCGTTCAGTAGTTTTCACGTGACGCTCGAACAAACATATAAACAAAAATTCTAAGAAAAAGCATTTTCGGATTCTGCATGTTCGAATTAACTCTCCCAACGTTGTCTCATTTTTAAATGCGTGATACGAACTTGACGCGCCTAACAGATTTCTTTCTATTTAATTTTATGTGAATTTCCTTTGAATCTCTTCGCTGGGACCGACATGAAAATAATGATGTGCTAGCACAGCGTATGTCTACTGAACTGGTACACTTTTTGCTGTATTTTTTTGTTACAACGTATATTTATTGCGTAACAACAAAGTGACTCAATAATTGACCTTTCGTAATTATTGTACAAATGGAAAGGGAGGCAAGAAAAGATGGGTGGATTTTGTGTAGGATGATATGGTGATTTGTGATGTGACAGAGGACGTATGTCAAAATAAAGAAGTATGGAACGTAAAGAGATATTATGCCGACCCCAAGTAATTGGTAGATGGTAAAAGAAAAGAAGAATTTATCCGCGATTTTATACTCGCATACATTATTGAAACCTCATTTAAATATATTCAGCCGTTTTGGTGATTAAGCTCGTAAACAAACAACACTTCTGTTTAGGTTTTAATATACGCGTGGACTAATGGAACGGCTGCTAAACTTTTAACCATCTTTTGTAACCGTGATCTCCCATTTTCTTCGTAATTATTAATAATCACCCGTACCATAGCTAGATGAGATTTGAAATATTTACACAATATACCTACCTGCAATCCTTTATGGGTCTGAAAAGAGTTTCGTGAAAAAGTTTTTCTTCTGTACGTACCGCTATAAAAGAAAAATATTAACATCACGAACGTAAAAAGACATTTAAAGGAAATAGTCGACTCGTAATCGTGTGAATAATTCCGCGATCAGTTTACGAGAAGCTCGCTGTACATCAAAACGAGTGAATCAATAGCTCAGGATGCGTATTCTGCGAATGTTTATTTTACGTGTATGTTTTAAAATATTGACTCAGCGCTTGGGTTTTATTTCAAAGTTTCGACTGCCGGTTTACGATCTTAATTGATCATTTACTATATATTGCGGTTTGATTCTCGTAGATATAACTATCCTCTGAAAGTATTCAAATATCTTTTTTGGGAGTGACTAAACGATAGATATTATTCTTTACTTACACTGTCGCAAATATGGGGGTTTGAACGCCTCATTACGGAAGATCGGGTAATATATCCACCAGATTCATCTAAGGTGGATTAATCCATTATTCCTAAATAATGCAAACTCCACAAGTTCAGAGGAAATGTAAATTTTTGATTTGAATTTTCCTCAGCTCTTGTAACATTCTTCTGTTGAAGTTATTCGATCGATTCGATTCTGTATAAAAAATGGCAGAACCATTTATAGAGGATTATGTAACTCGTAACGTACAGTATAAAAAATATATCAGCCCATAAATGTCCCACTGCTGGGCTCGGGCCTCCCATTATAGTGGGAAACGGACAGTAACATGCACATCGGTTATCTCGATGTGCAGGTTGCATCGCGATGTTTTCCTTCACCGTTGTTAGCACGTGGTAATTGTAACAATATGCACATTAGATCAGAAACTGACTATATGGTGCATGCGTTCCGACCAGGATCGCACTCGCGTCCTTTGAGTTTGGGACGCATGAGCTAGCCGTTACGCTACCACGACTTAAATAGAACGTACAGTATACCACATAATTACTATTATGACGCAATGATGCTGGCATAACATCGTCACCAAAACCCTTAAATAAATTTGATTTAAATAAATCTAAAATGCATTAGGTAATCTCTATATTTCTAACCATAGTCTAGACCTTTCTACAGTACCGCATTTCGTGGAAACTTCAGAATTTTCCAGATAAAAAATATATTTAAGTTCATATCAGGCCTTTAAAGTACGTATACAGTAAATTTAATGAAAATTAGTCCGTATCCAAAATCATGTAACCAGTTCGATATTTGATCATGGATTGTCATCATCAGGATTATAGCGTTAAATCCCGGTTGTGATTAGAGTCTAATCAAAATCTAATCATTAGACCTTTATTTTCTGAGTTTAGAGCTTTCTTGCATTTTCTACTCCAATTCACAGGGTTTTCACCATTTATCGTGAGACCATAGATAGGATTGTCATCCTTTACGACATCAAACTAGCATTTCTTGGACTTGACATCTTTTACCGTGAATTGGCGGATACAGCATGATCGGACACTGTATGATTTTTTTGTTGTAGCAACTTAAATACGATACAACTTTGAAATTTAGACATTTTAAGAGCGTAACCACTGAGTGGTAGTTTTTTCTAAGGCAATAATTACAATAATGGAAATCACTTTCCGCAACGATAATAATGGCTTACACTTGTAATGAATACGGCTGTACCATGACTAAACTCCATGCATAATTGGATAAAATACTTTCTATAACTTACATAGATGCCAGCCTGCCAGCACCATAAATGACAACGTCTATATATGGTTCATTCGTGCCAAATTTCATCTTTAGAGACGAAGTAGTTGTTTTTAAAAAAAAATATTGACATAAAAAAACCGACGGATGAACATGATCGTATAAAGGTGCCATTTCTACCTAAATTGCTATGGAATGCCAAAAATCGTACTCTAAGGATACTTTGTATCTTGAGTTTTATCTCTTTTGGTGTTTATGGTATAAATCTATACATATAATAAAACTGTAGAGGTCGAATTTCTGTACAATGAAAAAAAAAAATGCTAAAAACCAAGTCAAGGAGATGTAAGAAGTGAAATAGAACTAATCTAGATTTTTTTTAAATTTTATGTTTCTCTATTTGTCTGTTCGTCTGTCTCTTTGTACCGGCTAATCTCCGAAACGACTAGACCGATTCAAATGAAATGTTATATGGTGGTAGCTTATATCCCTGGTCAACATATAGGATACTTTGATCCCGAAAAATTAAAGAGTTCCCGTGGGATAGTTAAAAAACCGCACCACGCGGACGAAGTCGCGGGCATCAGCTAGTAATTTATATAATTATTGTATACTAGACTTAATCATTAGTATGCCGTGGTATAGTCAAGTGGCCTAATGTTTTAGGGAGTCCCCACACTAGCCGGCACGGATTTGGCAAATACAAGCCATAAAGAGCTTTACGACTACGACGTAAGAGTGTCGGTGATATTTCATCGGCTCTACTCACCCCATCGAGCCAATAA
This sequence comes from Dendrolimus houi, assembly GCA_039645545.1. NCBI lineage: Eukaryota > Metazoa > Arthropoda > Insecta > Lepidoptera > Lasiocampidae > Dendrolimus > Dendrolimus houi. Next base: position 6,923,401 of record CM077127.1, on the reverse strand, counting down.
GAACTATAATATCACTGACGTTCTTGTGTCGTAGACCTAAACTGCTTTTTGTATTGTATTTGCCGAAACCCAGACGACAGGTGTAGTAGGGATTCACTTATTCCAGTGATGAGTACTTATACTCTGGTTTAACAGATTCTGGCCTCACGTTGTTACACTTACCACGTTCGGACGGTGAGGGAAAACAATTCAAGGAAACTTGCACAATCCGCCTTTGAGAATCGTGGGGGGTCCATTTCTCTCACATGTTACCAGAGCTCAACTGTGCGACATTTATTCTACTCTCCTTTTTTTGAGGAGATAAGCATGCAATGTCCTTTAATCATTAGTTTGTATAGATATTCTATACAAACAGGATTTCGCGAAAATGTAATAAACATTTAAATTAATTCATGTTTCGGAATAATTAACGTAAACTTACCTAACATTCCGTAATTGTAATTCAATACAACTTTCATAAAAGCTTTATTAGGTCGCCAAACTGAAATAAAACATTTTGCATGAAGGCTCTGAGTTGTAAATTGAGTGAAGCGTAACTCAATTTATTGTTCATGTTTCAAACTGTTCTTTATACCTGTGCTCAATTATTGAGTTTGAATACATTTTATCGGATTCCGATTTAGCTTTAAGAGACATAGTGATACCGGATTACCTATTATAAGGATATCTAAGTTTGGATATAAATAAAATATCTTATTACAGTTGACCTCGAACCTTCATTTTAGAAGAACTTCGGTTTGCCTGTTCGTTAGTCCAAGGTTTCACTAATCGGTAATTTAGATGTGACGGTTTCCGCACCGAATGTTCTTTCAGCGTCAGCATTTAGTACTTAATTCTGACAATATGCATATTAGAGCAGAAAAACTGATGTTAGTGAAGTTTTTACACTTCGTTTAAACGAATATTAGATTACCTATGTTTAAAGTTCTTGAAAACTTAAGCAAATATTGTTCAAGCTTTTTATTCGATAAAATTGTGCTACAGTTAATGATAATGCTGATAAAACGTATTTTATGTACCATGTGGTTTGACATCCATAATGTTTCAAAATGGATACACGCATCTAACATTTGGCCCAAATTAGAAAACGAGTCACTTGCGCAAGTTTTAGTCATTGTTGGGCAATTTTTTCGACGTGTACTCTTTTTACAGTTTATTCGGTAATAGTTTTGTTAAGCTTTATACACGTTTACTGGCCATGTGGTAATCGATGACAAAGGCAGGCACAGTTTTGAATACTAAGCCAAAATCCTATTGTACTTGTTTCTGAACAGCTATTTTAAACAACGATTATACTTTCATGGTTTTCAATAAGGGGCCATCTACAAATTACGTCACACGAATTTCATGATTTTTGACCTCTCCCCGTCCTTGCCACAGCTGGTCACATTCGTGAGACTCTTCCCTCCCTAGTGTGAAATCACATATTTTGCTATTTTACAATAAACTAGCTTATATATATTAGATTTTGGAATGTAGCGTCATGAAATTTAAGACCCCTTCCACGCCCTTTAACGTGTAACGTAATTTATGGATCTAAATATCTTTTAAACCTTTAATTTAAAATAATAGGTTGGGGAAAAGTCTTTTCGCATATAGTATGTATGAACTTGTAATAAGATCTCTTTGGCTATACCATTTGTATCTATCTGGTTTTGGTATCATTAAAAAGTTTTAATTTTAAAGACGACAAGCCCCAAAATTTTTATAGCAATGGGATCACGTCCCTACCTACAAGATGGTAAAAAGTTATCCAACAAAACGGCACCTACATGCTTTAGTTAAATGTAAATAAACTTTATAAAAAAACCTTTTGAATTTTTATATAAAATGCGAAGAAACTTTTTCCCCAACCTAATACATATTTTAATATTAATTCAAAAGCTTTTATACAAACATTTGTTTAATAAATTCTGGTAAAGAAATTTGATGTCGTACTTTCTAGTTTATGAGTAACATATATTTTCCTGAATTTAAATTTAAAACATCTGTTAAAGTTTTAAATACAAAGTAAAATACTTTTCTTATTTATTTTAATATGGCATCTTTGCCACGAGACTTGGGAAACAACAAACAAATAGAAAGAGTACATATTATTGTTATAGTATAACTTTATTTTTAAGGACCATGCTAATGATTAACGTTGATGTCTGTAACGTGTCTGTAGTAAATAATAAATATCTCAGTGCGCAAGTAACATAAACAACCGGGCACTTCCTTCGCGCATGATGAGCACGCGCAGCTAGCTCACTAAGCCAGTGCCCGGCCCGTTAATTGCTCTGAAATCAGCTCTGCGATCAAGCATCAAATTGCATCGTAGGTGAAAGTATGGCATATACATATTTTTACCAGTGACTTGCGTATACATTTTTAGTCTCACAATAATTGGGTAAATAGGTTTTTGTGTGATGTATTCATAAAAATATTATCGTGTCGGTTATTCTCATGACTAATGAATTCTTTGACGCTTTTTAAAATACCTGATCAAAATCTTTGTAATTATTGTAATCATACTTAGTTACGTTCAACTGGCAGATTAATATTTTATTTATTTAAGCTGTTTATTAAATAAAGTAAGATAAGTACAAATAGACCAAACACGCATCAGATCATACATAGATAGTACTTACTCTCTCCCGTATAGGCAACGAAGTTTTATTTGGATACGGAGATTTATAACAGGTATCATCATCCTAGCGTTAAGACCACTTCTAAGCCCGTGGTTCACCAGGGGAACCCTAAATTAAGCGTTTAATCCAAATTAGCCCCTATGTCAAAAACTACAAAAAATTAATTTTGTTTAAACTAATTTTCGCTGAAAGAGTTTTTCAAGTTCTACCTTGAATATTTCCCAAGTTTCCACCACATAGCCAAAAGTTACAAGATCACCTAAGGTATATTTTATTTATAAATAATCTTCCAGATCCTTCCTTTAATATAACATCCAATATAGACGATTTAGTTGGAGCCGAAACCGTTTGGACTGTTTTACGATCATCTTTAATAGATGTAGGTAAAAATTTGCCAAAACTTTATGAAAATAAAGTTGGATGGAAGCCTTCTGGTTGTACTAATACACCATCTTTAATAGAAAATCATTTTAATTGCCATCTGTCACAAATCGTGGTTAAACATATTCTTGGATTTTTTAAATCACAAAACACAAATTTCAATATTATGCGTTCAGTCACTTGACGAGCTCTAATAATTCGATTAATAGCTGAATTTGGTTTTAATTTAAACTATTGAATCTTAATTTTAAATATGAAATGCGACGAGTATTAATTAAGGATCGATGTAACAGTATTACATAGCAATTAATTCTTACAAACACTGAACGGGATTGGCTTTTTGATCTGAACTTTCACCTAGGCCATACAATAGGGACGGTGTAACAACGCGGATAATATCAAGTTAGTCGCACTCGTAAGGCTTGTATTGGTTTTTTTTTGTTATTCGTACGTGAGAAGAATAGACTGAATTGAGATCATGTAATAACGCGGAATCTAAGACTTCTTAGAAATCTATTATTATTTTTAACAATGCGCTGTCTATGTGGTGCGTAAACATATATATATATATTTTTTATTTAAAAAATATTAAACCCATTATAATATTCGTGATGTGTATGTAGCATTGTAATAAAAATATTTGAATTTGAAATATAAAAAAGGTATAAAATAAAATGTTTTCCAAATTACTCGCAGTGTTTAATTTACAATGATGGTCTAAATTAATCTCTTTTCTTTTACCTTCTCCCAATTATTTCAGTTCGGCACAATATGTTTTTTCCTTCCACACCTCCTCTATTCTGGCATACCTTCTCTGTCACACCACAAATCATCATGTTATCCTTCACACAATCCATCCATCTTTTTTTATCTAAATTAATATACTAAACACGATTTTTCAATCGTCAGATAAAAGTTATCAGTCGAATAAATTTTAACCTGAGTGAATTCATAAGTGAAACCATTCAACTGTTTTACACATGAAACTGACATTTTTAATTTTTCCATGTTATACTTTATTCTATGAATAACTTTTATCTGGTGATTGAAAAATCGTCCTATATTGAAATAATTTACACATTAAACTTCGAATTCTTATCACGCTTTTCGGGATAAAAGAGTATCCCACTTGATCATTGTTATATACACCAATTTTCACAATACTCGTTCAATACGTAGGCTGTAAAGATCGGGTTAAAAAGTTGTTGAAAATAAGTTTAAGATGGAATAAATAAACTTAAAATATCTATACAAAATCCCGTTCACGTTTGTATAGGTATAATAAGTACGGAAGGTACCTATAGTAGAGTTTAATAAAACCCTTGTGCCCTTTATTAAAAACAAGAGGGAATCTATTCTTTATATAACACACGTGTATAAAGAAGGTAACATTAGTTGTTTTGAGTACAAAAAGCTGTTTATCGTGTCACGGACTTAGTGCAATGTGCGTGTTGAGCGCTGACCAGTGACCTCTCGGTGCGGTGTACGCAGGCACCACCGCAAAACCTGAAAGTGGGTCAGCCGACCGAACGGCGGCAGCACTCGGCACCCGAAAATGACACTCAAATATTTATCCTATTTTATTGAAACGAATTCAATACGACTTTTACGGGTCCGACTGGGACATTTTAATATGTTGCAACGTATAGACCTTTAAATAATTTTGTTTGCTAGTTTAGTGTTACATGCTATAGATTGATCTAAGTACGCATGTACTCGCTTCTTTGCTAATAATTCTTTGCCCTACTTTAAATTTACGTTCAGTTCATCTGGTAGATGTATTTTTTTAATTTAATTATCTTGGTTTAACTATGAACTTTAGTTATAATCGATTTTATTAACTCTCCCCTTTTCCTCTATCATATTATAAAATGAAATGTAATTACTTAAATTATTACATAATAATTTAATTCTCTTTTAAGTTGTCGAGTGTGGTAGTGATAATAATCTTATATATTAGAAAGGGGTTAAGAACTAGAATTATTGAGCTTATCAACTAATTTGTTTAGGCTGATGCTGCTTCGGCGCTTTATTGTGGTTATTCGCATATGTTAGATGGCTCTATATTCTCTATAGTGACTATATCTACCTTTTACACCAAAAAGAGAATTAAAAGAGCAACAGAAACGATTCTTAGTTAATGAATGTGTATGAGCAAACGGAAAGAAAGGACAAAACTGGTGCTTTGCTACCTTTCTAGTAGACATGTCTATTAGCTGGTCTTTAATTACTTAATTGGCATTGCACGAGCGTAATCGCCCGAGGCAAATGGATAATTGCCATTGTAAAAATTGATTTACGAGCAAATTTAAAGTAGGTGATCTTGTTAAAAAAAACGATGTCGTGTCAAAAATTTGGTCATGAAATAGGGCAATGTATAATCACTTTTAATCCGTCTAATAATAAATCGACCAAGTGCGTGATGTTTACGCACACCTAAAATTTCCGTAAAGGTGACGATGGTTCATCGTTTGTAATGTTGTATAATAATTTAATTATGAAATCCTAATATTGATTTAATCTAAAATAATTGTTTAATTTTGTACACTTAATTTATATTTAATCCTACATAATAATCAATATATCTCAAAAGGTTCCTTTCAAACTAATTGTCATTAAAAAAAAATTCAATCTCTCTACCGCCAATTAGTTTGTTTCAAAAATGTTCACCCCATAGTTACATGAAAAATTATCTGCGACGTACATAGATGGATCGACAGACATGGCGATTGTATAATAGTTCCGCTTTTGCCAAAATAGTTAAATTTGACGAACTTCCTCTCTCTCCAAGTGAAGACACTTGGAAGTCCTCCACGGTACGTGGCGGACGCTCCATCATGCCATATGTGTCCAAGTTATGGAATGAACTCCTTCCCGCGGTTTTTCCAGAGCGCTACAATATGGGGCTCTTCAAAAAGGGCGTGAATAGATACCTAAAGTCTCAATGAGGTAGGCAACGTATCGGCTCCCTTAGTGTTGCAGATGTCCATGGGCGACGGTAGTAGCCACCTATCACCAGGTGGTCCGTTTGTCAGTTTGCCTACAAGCAAACATAAAAAAAAGAACTTGACGAGAATAACTTCTGCAAAAAGGCCATATGATGATATGACTGTGTTCAAAATTTTGCAAGTGTGTATTATTGTTTAGTTACTTGATCGTGAGAGCTATAAATTAAGATACTTTACACGATGCAGCTGCGCTGACGCCTCGGCGGTTTCCTGTCTCCTGTACGTGACGTTCTATGTTGCTTACTCACAGTTTTGCTAATGTCTTTATACATTGGTTTTGAAAATAATCCTTCTAATATTTATGGCTTTACTTATTTTTAGTTCATGGAACATTTATTAATAAATGGTTTATGACACTTTTTAAATTTGGTGGTTTTAAGGATTTAATTGATATTTGTGTACTGTTTCTTTTTTATCTGCATTTTTGAATGTTGGCTTCGGGCCCGAGGTTCTTTTTCTCACTTTTTCCTGCTTGGCGCAGTTTTTGACATTTGTTAATAGTGCGGCCATTGATATGCATATAATCCTGTACGACGTCAAGGCAGTTCGTCTCCTCTTCTATTGGGCCCAATTTTATATGCTCATTATTTAAATATTAATTAACATATAACTAGAAACATAAATACTCTATCCATCATCATACCTAATTTAGTTTTTTTACAATTTCGGAGTATACGCTGTTTGTTATGATGTAGCTTTCTATTTAAATATATTTATCTTCACATGGTTTTTAATTTAGTTAGTGTCAGGTATTTATGAACATTCAAGTATCAGAATAATCTTCAAGTAAATAGGTACCATGCGAAAGCTGAACCCATACAAATTATACACCGTAACCTTTGTAGATTTTTGACTGACGCCAAACAACGTAGTTCTTGTGGCACGTCATGAAGTCACACTTCCCAAAACGATTGACATTTCATACACGAATGCATAATTATTCATTTTTTAACTATTTATACGTTTTGAAAATAAAACTACACGTCAAACCATCACTCTTCAAACACTATCTGTTTTTAAAAGAAGTGGCGGACGGTAATACATATTTCAGCTGTTTGCTGGTTACTGATGCAGTCTTGTTAGTTTTTGCGACGTCTTCTTATACTTATGTAACATGATCGTTATAATATTTCTTGAAAATTTTCAGTGAAACACTTTCAAATATTTTTTTCATAGTAAAGTAAACTCTGTTTGCGAAAGAACAACTAACGCCCGCGGCGTGACAAATTGACAACAATCATTTAAATTGGACTTGTCTTAGATATAATTTAAAAGCGGAACGATGTTAAATTTCTTCATTACATTTCAATTATAATCAACGTTGCTATTACTATTTAGATGGTGTATTTGATATTGAAATGTTATCGGACCAGTTATATGAAAGGAAAATGAAAATAAACAGTCGACGTTTATCTACCGGCATATGTTACAACGTCCAATCACGATACGCTTCGTCCGACATATGTACGAGTAAAATTAGCCCGAGGTTTGTTTCTTTAACTGTCTGTTTCACGTATGATGTGTGTCGATAATTTGGCAGCTTGGCCAGATCTTTAGCTTTTAGATCAGAAGCTAATAAGCTAAGCTATGCCCTAATATATGAGAATAAATTACGTCAGTCTACAAGCAATGCGATGTGTTATTGATTTAGCATACTTAATTTTATCGGCTACTTCTATCTATAGGCGGCAATTGCATTTTGTATATGCAATTATTTTTATATTATACAGTTACTCATGAAGACGTGATTCAATGAAGACTAGTGTGTTGCAGCAGAATAGTCTTATTTTCTATCCGAAAGATGTATCCCAAGTTGTATTTTCTAAGTTATGATTATTTATTTATAAACTGCACGGCCTTTTTTTTTTGGCCAGGGGATATCCGTTAGAGGACTAAGCCGCGACAGGCACAGAAGCCTGGGGGGATGTTCGCGACCGATGTGAGTGTGTGGGATACGCCAGATCGGGGGTGGCACTAGCGTGCCCAGTCAGAACTGGTGCCACACTATTGCCACTCCCCAGTTAGGGATACCCACTAAAACCCCTGGGTGTTCCGTCCTGCGCCTTATGCCAGGGCTACGGGACTGCGGGATTCCCAACTCCGCGTGCCCTGGCAGGCGTGGGCCCCCTTCACTGGGCCTCTTTCATTGCCAGGGGACTAGGCCCCTGGCCACCACTAGGTCTGTTCCATGCGTGGGGAGGTCTGTAACGCGCCCCACGGGAAGAGAGGTGAGCGCGCGCGGAACACTCGCACTCTCATCTCGACGGCATATGCGGGTGAGTGAGAACCCCTATACCCCAAGGGGCCTCACCCGCGCCGCCCGCTTACGGCGGCCGAAGGTCATCATCCGACCTCTGGCGTCGGCGCGTCCTCCTTTGGCAAGAGCGGAGCAGGGAAGTACGCTCACGCTCCCGTTCCGCCTCCTCTTCCCAGACCCCCCATGGCAACCTGGCGGAGCTCCGACCGGCACGCCTCGATCTCGCGAGGCGCGGGTCTGGAGTCCCTGGCCAGGGCTTCTTTGCGCCATGTATGCAACGACGCTAGGACCCTGGCTTCCAGGTCCCATGGGGGGGATCCGGCGAGTAGCGTGGCCACTTCGAAGGACACCGTACGGTATCCTCTTACTGCTCTGACGGCCAATATTCGCTGCGCTTGACGTAGTAGCGCAGCATTTTTGGTCGCCAGGCGATTTGCCCATACTGGGGCCCCGTAGAGGGCCATCGATCGTACGATGCCTTCGAAGAGTTTCCGGCACGTGGCGTTGGGCCCCCCGACGTTGGGGAGCAAGCGTGAAAGCGCGCCCGCCGCCCCCTTGAGTCTGGGGAGCAGCTGCCGAAAATGTGCCGAAAAATCCCATCGGCTATCGAGGACCAATCCGAGGTACTTCATGGTCTCCCCGATGCCGATGCGGATGCCTCCTACTACGATGTTACTGTCTGGAGGTGGACGGTTACGAGGACCGTGAAACATCACGGCCTCGGTCTTCTGCAACGCCACCTCCAGACCAAGACGCCGGATCCTACCTACGATAGTGGACACCCCAGCCGTGCCTAGAAGGCACGCCTGCCGATGGGTCCCCCCGCGCGCGGCGATTAGTGTATCATCAGCGTAACAGATGACACTGACGCCCGGGGGGACCCGACACCTCAGGGTGAAATCGTATGCGATGTTCCACAGGAGGGGACCTAGAACCGACCCCTGTGGAACACCCCACCCCATGGCTCGCCGATTCCAGCCCTCGTGGACCGGGTAAATAACGGCTCTGCTGTTCAAGTATGCCCCGACTATACGGCGGAGGTAGGACGGCACCCCGAAGTACCGGAGTGCCTCCATGGTGCATGGCCAGGGCAAGGAATTAAAAGCGTTGGCGATGTCTAAGGACACCGCCAGTAATACCTCGCCCCGGGAAACTGCTTCCTCCGCCAGGCCTCTCAGGCGCATGACGGCATCAATCGTCGAACGCCCTGAGCGGAAACCGAACTGGTTGTCCGCCAGGTCCGGCCCCCGTCGTCGATAGGTGCTGGAGGAGGCGGTCTACGATGATACGCTCGAATAGCTTGTCGACCTCGTCCAGCAGCACAATGGGCCGGTAGGCGGACGGTGAGTCCGCAGGGCGCCCCTCCTTACGCAGCAGGACCAGTTTTCCGGTCTTCCACCGTTGCGGGAACTGGCCCTGCTCCAGACATGCGCCGAAGAACCTCATCAGTCGGGGCTCGAGGGCGTCGTAGGACAAAACCCACGCATGCCCTGGTATACCGTCAAGGCCGAGGGTAGCGTTCTTGGCCTTTAACCTTAGCATAGCCGCCCCCAGCTCTACCCGGTCCACGGTGGGCACAGGGTCTCTATCCGCGCTGGGCTCCGTCTCTGGCGGTGCCATTGCAGGAGGCGTGTGCTCAGCCCGTGAAGGGAACAGAGCGCCAACAACGTCGTGTGTGACGTCCCTGGGGAGAGACTCGGTTAGCGGAGGCGCCCAGGCACGGAGTTTGTTCCGTGCCACTTTGAAAGGGCGCCCCCAAGGGAAACTGCACCGCCTATATCAGGTGTTCTCAAGGTTGACTAAATCGCGACCCACCTAACCAAAAACTTTCTAATTCGAGACTTACCTCTTAGCTACCATGAAGATAAAGGAGCATAACTATATGAATAGGATTGTTTAAAAAAACAACCCGTTCAGTTACAACCGAAAATTTGATGTTGCCTATTACATAATTAGGGATATATCTTAGAAATTTAGATTTGTATTACTTTGAATAAAATGTTCATCTTCATAATAATCTGATCACTTCTCTTCTAAGGCTCTAAAAGCTATAAAATATTTCACATTCATATTTTTACGAGTGCGGGACTCGAATTAAAATGCCGTTTGAAATTACTATAGAATTTATTAGAACTATACAAACACGTATAACACAGGTACAAATATAACTGGACACAACCAGTACAAACGTAATACACAATTCAATAACACGTGCAAAATCCGTCACTATATAGCTTATCGAATGTACACACGTCTTGTCTCGCTTGTGACCATCGCTTGACTGCCTCACCCCTCCGTTCGGGCATTGTTTTATACTAAACTATACCATATGTCTCGACACAATAGTCGACCGCGTAAACAATGATTTCCAAGAATCACACCTGGCTAAAGACTACCATAAAATATTACAATACACAATAGGCTGTTTTTCTAATTATAAATTTTAAACACAAAGTAAACAAAAGAAGTCCAAATGCCAAAAAGTTAATAAACTGCAGGTGTGAATTATTCCTTGTCGGTCGTAACAATATTAATGTGTATATCTTAGAACGGATGTATTTCCCTCACCTATTTGGTCAAGTGGTGACCGCTTACACAAAATTCACTCGCTGACCATATATACATATCGCGAAATTAACCTATTTTACGCTAGCTGTAAGCTGTAAACCGTTATATCATATTTTATAGCAATTAAGAACACGGACTACCGTTTATTAGAAAAAATTCATACAATACATCAAGTTGTTCGTTTTATATGAATCATTTTAATTACCTGCTTTAACGAATACCATTTAAACCAGTCACTCAGAATACATTTTTTCTAATATATCACAAAATATCCAGCTTTTCACTTTTGCTGAGTTCCAAATGGAGACAAATATACTAAAAGTGAGATACATGCAGTAGAGATGAGAGCTCTGAAATATATGTGAGCTTAAGTAGAATGGTATGATAAAGAACAGTGTTATAAGGGAATGTTGTGGTTTGAAAGAAGATATAATAACATGAGTTGAGAAAGGAATATTAAGGTGGTTTGGACTTGTAGAGAGAGAATAGATAAAAAGGGACTGACAAAACAAGTGTATGACAACAGTGTATGTGGTAGAGTTGGTGCTGGTAGACGGCTACCTACCTTCCACGAAATCGGAGGTGTCTCAAAGAATGGTCAGGTAAAAAGCACCTATAATAAACGTGTATGAAGAGATTAATTAAAGTAGATGAATCAAAAGATGTGTGTCAAGGTTGTAACAAGCGGAAATCCATCGTCTCTGCCTACCCCCGTGGGAAAAAGACGTGACTCTATATTTATGTATGTACTAAAAGTAATAAGCATGCATTTTAGATGCAAAATGGCACTGACTTTTGAACCAATTACCATCACTATTTTCCGGGTCTAACAGACTTTACGTACAATCATAAATATATTTCTCGTTCTGAATAATCCAGATCCTTGAATCAGTGCATCAGAAATAGTGTTGGAAATTTCAAACTCGTGAATTAGCCTGTCCATAGCTACATGCTGAAATCGTGTGACGTGTGTCGTTCCAATACAGTCACGTTCACCCCCGCGTCTGCGTTGGACGCGTGTGCCGTGTGATACTCATTGTTTTGTTCTATGTTATATTGCCTTGCACTACAAGTTTTTCAAGATTTATTTAAGTGGCATTGATGAATGAAGTGATTCGGATGTAACTTGGGCTTGAACTCTCGCTGACATTTTAGTTTTGACTTACTGTCTATGTGTAAGTGTTTCATTTGTATGTAACGATTTAAGTTTAAGCTTGTTTTTTAGGGTTCGCAAGCCGCTTTTGCAAGTCTGTGTGTTTCAGTCAATTTTTTTAGAAATTACGGAGTCTCTGGGAATTAAAGACAAAAATGTATATTCTATATGCCGTTATACAAGTTTGGTGAAAACAGAAAACTAAAAATAAGGGACAGTTCTCATACTTGTAACGGAGGGTTGAATTTTTTTCAGTATATATAGGCGTGTGGAGTATCGTTAATTAGATTGAATAAATCACAATGATATTCTTCTATGAACTTAAATTTGAGTCAATAAATAGGAAGATATTAAGTTCCAAAATCATAAAAAGTGTTCCTCCCCTCCGCCTACTAGTTTTTGAACATTAATTTGAAAATTTTTTAAAGTGGTAAAACTTAAAAAATGTCTTAAACCGAAATTGGTTCAAACCATAAGACCCGTTAACTAGTTTTTAAGTACGGGATATTTTCGATGAAATTTATTTTTAGCATTTCCTATCCAAATGACAAAAAGTAAGTAAGTATTACGCAACCTTTCATTATGCGTGGACACTAACGGACTTGGCCGTTTTTTTAAGTTGTCGAATTAAAGGTAATTTTCATTGTTTCTAAATTGCAAAAAATATGAAATTTCCTGTTATAATTTCTTACGATACCGCTTACTTTGTTTATAAAATATTTTTCATTGAAACAAATATTTACAACACGTTTTCTGATAAGTTATGACTCTCATTATACATATGTGTGGACATCGTATTATCCACATTTAGATATGGACCTAATTACGGTAAGGTCTCACTTCATGTTGTGGTTTAAATCCCCCCCCGGCAGTGGACGAGGCCTATGATCCATCGCGTACCAGGGTCAGTGGAGTTCGCTAGGCTACTCGCCCTGGAATAAGGCGAAGAATGGAAGATCGAGGAGTTTTAGTGGGTATGATGGGTCCGGCAAGAATAGCCGGCGAGTTCCGCACACCCGCACCACTCCCCAAGCGGCGGAAAGTCTGTAAACAGATTTCTCCTCGATTAATAAAGAAGACCCCACCCACTTCGCCGCGATGATCTTAATTCCATATCATGAATATCATCGAATCTCCCGTCATTACCATGTATATGTTGCTAACTGTTGCTCGCGGCTTCACTCGCGTAGATTAAAAATAGACATAGTTTGAGCAGACTTTCTAGTACATATTTTTAACTAACTTAGGGGTAGAAATATGCGTACGTTTATATCTAATCAGAAGCAGGTACATAACATTTCGTGCTTCTTACTTTGAAAATGGTGGATTTTCGTACAAACCTTCATCCCCTGTTTCACCCCATTGTTAAATTTTCAAAAATCCTTTCTTAGTGCGCACCTAGAGTATAGAAAGAACCCGCATGCAAATTTTCACGGCTCTAGCCCCAATAGTTTTGACTGTGTGTTAATATGTCAGTCAGTGCGGTCGAGTAATTACAGTCATCTATACATACATATTATATGTATGTATCGATGACAGTGTTTATCAAAGCCCAATTAAGTTTTAAATTACACTTAGGACCGATTTTTCAATCATCAGATAAAAGTTATTAACCGAATAAATTCTAACGTGACTAAATTAAAAAAGGAAACATTTCAACTCTTATTCATGCAACTGTCATGTTTATTTTCCCCATGTTGTATTTTATTCTATAATAACTTTTATCTGGTGATTAAAAATCGACCATTATAATGTAATAAAAGAACAATTTAGTAAAATATAACAATAACTATTGCTAGAAGTAGACATGCGACGCCTGTTTTCAGACCGGCTCGAAAGTGAGGGTATTTATTGTTGACGAAACCGGATCGGCAAATAATTATATACATAATGGAAACCCACATCTGGCTAATGTACTTCAGGCTCTACAGACGGATCTTCTAATCTAACATTATCCCGTATGAATTAATTTATTGAAATATTTGCTTACATGGTTAAATGAACACGGTTTAAGGCGTGTCGAATATTATAAGACTTTCTTGCTTGATATTTGATTAAATAACTTTAAGATCAATCCGAATTAAAGGAATGTTAAGGTGGTTTGGGCATGTATAGAGAATGAATAAAAGCAAAATTCCAAAACAACTATATGACAGCAATGTGACTAATAGAGTCGGTGCCGGTAGACCGAGATGTACTCACCATGATCAAATTGAAAAGCAGTTTAAATAAGCGTGTATGTATGAGAAGATTAATGAAAGTTGATGAAGCGAAGTGTTTGTCAGGATCGTAGCAGGTGGAGATCCATCGTCTCTGCCTACCCCAATGAGAAACAGACGTGACAATATGTATGTATGTAAAGATCAATCCATATACAAATTCAAACTGAGTTCTAGTGAAAAATTTTCTACTTCGTACTCTATGTACATTACTTCTCCACTGTTGTCATAGTTTTAGGGTGGTAAAATAGCAAGAATATGCATTTGTAATAATAAAAATCCTTTCATCCTTTGTCATGATCTTGCAAACGAAAACGAATATCATAAAATTAAGTTTATATATACTTACGATGACAAGGTTTAACGTACGATATTTTTATCCTATAAACTGGATAATCTTCGCAGGATTCAAAATTTACACGAAGGAAAAAGTATAAAATCCTAATTATTACAATATGCAACATAACTAGAAAGTTTTAACCATACTTAATTTAATGTAATACAATATTATAAAATAATCATCATCATCCGAGCGTTAAATTCTGGTTGCTTTCGGAGCAATCACTTCGACGCCCAGGGTCCGCTTTCCTACTTTTTCTTCTCCACTTCGCGCGATCTTCGGTATCCCTTGTATTGAGATCATATTATAAACTAATATAAATAGTAATAATCTAATACAATAAAAGAGAATCAGAAAGTTAATACATAGATTATTTACCGAATTGTAAAGGTCAATTTTACAAAGAGATATGTAACTCTGCCTCGTGTAACTATTAGTGTTTTATCTCCATAGTATAATGGTTTACTATCATATGTATGATCTTTTTACTCAACATACTAGTGTTACTCTCAACTTTCAACATTAAAAAAGTTTCATCCATCTTTTGCTCCAACAAAGCAATCGTCAGCCACCGGCCATCGAACCCGTTAGATCGTTTTTAGAGCGACGACCTTGCAAACTGCCGAGCTTAGATTTTAAAAGTGATTGTTTTTATTCATAAACAAAGCAGCACGTGGAACAACCAAGTTGCTTCATATTTAATAATAAATGATTTCGCGACAATTTCTGTTATTAGCCAATATGCGGAGCCTCTCAGA
Organism: Dendrolimus houi; assembly: GCA_039645545.1. NCBI lineage: Eukaryota > Metazoa > Arthropoda > Insecta > Lepidoptera > Lasiocampidae > Dendrolimus > Dendrolimus houi. The sequence goes on along the minus strand of CM077127.1, from coordinate 6,908,087 downwards.
AATTATAGTTACTCGAGTTATTTTTAGTAAACTAACACTTATGAAATTAAGTACATATTTGCATTTAAACATATTTTTGTATATTGGTTGGGGAAAAAGTTTCTTCGCATTTTATATAAAAAATCAAAAGGTTTTTTTAAAAAGTTTATTTACATTTGACTAAAGTATGTAGGTGCCATTTTGTTGGGTAACTTTTTGCCATCTTTTAGGTAGGGACGTGATCCCATTGCTATAAAAATTTTGGGGCTTCCGATCAAAAAACTGCGACAAGTGGTTTTGGCAGTCCTCTCGTGATGTTAATCTGACACTGTCTAAGAAATTCCACAGAGACCGAAACAGGTGAAAATCTGAAGGTGCAAGGTCAGCACTATACGGCGGATGCATTAACACCTCCCAGCCAAACTCTCGTAATTTTTGCTGAGTGGCTAAAGATGTGTGAGGTCTAGCGTTATCGTGGTGAAAAACCACACCCCTTCTGTCGATTAATTCCGACCGCTTTCTCTCAACTTTTTGCTTTAATCTCATCAGTTGTTCGCAGTACAGTTCAGAATCGATGGTCCTGCCTGGCGGTAACAGCTCATAATGAATAATGCCCTTCCAATCCCACCATACACACAGCATCACCTTGTTGCGAGTTAACCCGGGTTTCGCCACAGTCTGTGAAGCCTGACCAGCCTTTGACCACGATCTTTTTCGCACGTTCTTGTCGTACGTGATCCACTTTTCGTCACCAGTTATCAGCTTCTTCCAAAATGGTTCGGTTTCATTACGTCGTAATAAAGAATCACAAATGAGTACACGGTTCATTAGGTTTCTTTCAGTGAGCTCATGAGGCACCCAAATATCGAGCTTTTTTGTGTACCCAGCTTTTTTCAAATGCGCCAAAACCGTTTTGTAGTCAATTCCCAGTTCTCCAGCTACATCCTAACTACTAATATGCCGATCTTGCTCCACTTTTTCAAAAATGGCATCAATTTTGTCCGTAACAGGGCGACCAGAGCGACGTGCATCTTTGATATCAAAATTTCCGGATTGAAAACGCTTAAACCAAATTTGCACTACTCTCACATATACTGTATTAGCTCCATTAACATCACAAATTTTATTCGCGGCTTGTGTTGTATTTTTCCTTTTTGTAGTAAAATTTTAAAATGTATCGAATTTCTTCTTTAGATTCACTCATTTTAACAATAAGAAAACCAAATGAAAATCACACATTTTCCTAATTTGAATTTGGAATTGTCTTCTTTAAAATTAAAACTTTTTAATGATACCAAAACCAGCCAGATACAAATGGTATAGCCAAAAAAATCTTATTACAAGTTCATACATACTATATGCGAAAAGACTTTTTCCCCAACCTATTATATGATGAAATTAACTAACAATTAGGTATGCTGAAGACCTTGAGAGGTGAATGAGAAAGAATATGAAAGCGAACCGTGTGCTTTACATGCAACGGGGATTTCTCGCTAAGATGACGAATTGATGATTGTTTATATATATATAAGGCATGTATTAACATACTTTAAAAACAGGTTCGGCGTTGTGATTTCCGCATTCGTATTTCATGAAACTATTTTAATTTCCATAATAAAATACAACATATGTCCATTTCTGTTATGTAAAGTACATACATATGTATTTTAAATTATTATATCAAGGCCGTAAACAACGAAAAATATCCAAAATACAAAACTTTCAAATTTATAAGTATTTTAGTATAGATACTATGATTGAAATGTTTTTATTTATACGCAAAAAATAGTTAGAAAGTGTATCAAAATTAACTGTAATTCCGTATATTCCACGCAATAACCTTACTCTATTCTGTGTACAAAATATTTCTTAGTTACTAAAGTTTAGAAATGTTTTAACCAAAACAAACCTAAAATAACACAAAGAAATACAGTTTTCCTTATAACATCACAGAGCCAACGCGATAGCACTGCGCGTAAAAAATATACCCAAGTTAAAAATGACGCCATATAGCAAGTCTAGACAAGCCAATACCTTTTTTGCTTAGCGGTTGCGATCAGTATCAATAGCCATTTATCATCCGGGATCAATGTGGTTGAAGCGGAACTCTATTATGTCATACCGGCAAGTTAATTTGAATTCGACAACGCTATTGCTTTGTCATATAATAACTTGTTACTGTCTTCTTAATTATAGTACGTGAGGAAGGTAGGTTCATTAAATACTTGTAAAAAACCAGAACATGCTTCAATAGCTCGTTCATTTTTATGATCTACGTTAATTATGTATTTGGTCTACATCGTAGAGGCATTTTTTTATGAAATGTAATAATATGTATGTTTAATTAAGACAAGAAGTTAATTAAACTTCAATTTTGAAATTACTGTATTGTTTCTTTTGAGTCCTTGTCCCAGACTTATCATTTACATTGTTTAATAAAAGTATAACTTAAAATTATAGTCCAATTCTAAAATAGATACTTTAAAAGGAATATTTTCCAAGAAATTAAACTACTTGAGAATTAAGCGGTGCTTTATAATATTCTCCTTTTTGCCCTTGAAATCTCCAGACAACTTTAAAATTATTCACCATAAACATGGTATAAATATGTAGTTACTGATGCAAAATTTCTTCCGCACAATTTCCCGCTGAGAAGTGTTTCCCTCTGGGCTGTTGGTGGCCTATTTTCCATTGAAGTGTCGCAGCCCAAAGTAGCATAGACATTGTCGCTAGCATCCGGTTTGTTCAACACTTTTAGTAGCTCTATATGTACAATTTTCCTTCTTATGTTTCTGTTGCTTTTGTAAAATAATATACACCGCACGTTTTCTTTATTTCTTGCGTGTTCTTGTTTAGTTTATGTGTAAAGTTAATGAAACTCATCGATATAACTTAACATATTTTACTGATTAATATTTTATCAATTTTTAACATCCGTTTCAAAAAGAACTAACCAAATACCCTTCATTCGTTAACAACATTCTACCATTTAGGTTCCGTTGGTTTATGGTGATTTATTAAGGCGTATATAATACGTCACTTCATTTCTTTAAAGATGCTATCGCCGTCAGAACTCTGGAGATTTCATTTTAATTATGAATGCTCATTGCATTAAATTATTTCACTGAGTCTGCGAAGAACTTGTTAGTTGAAAAATTAAATGCGATGAGTCCGCATCTGATCTATCCATTAAATTATTAATTTAATTGATTTAGTTTGATTAAAGCGAGGTTTTTGCACTGGAGTCTTGCCAATGCATCGATGATGTCAGGCACTACTTTGTTCTTCTTCTTTTATTATCGTCATGTTTTTGTTGTATAGCAGCAGCTCAGTTCGTTTTAATGTCAGGCCACAACACCTTTTGTTTGTTTCTAGATGTATATTTTGGTACCGCATATTGTTTTCCAGACGCATGTACGGACGTTTATTGCCCAGCGATGGAAGCGTGATCGTAAAAGATAGTGGTTTTACGGTTGGACCTGTAACGTGTTCAATTTGGATATGGAATACGCTACGTTCAGTTACAAGAGTGTTTGTTTATGTATCTGTAATAACATAATGATTGAAGCGCTCATAAACATGGTAATGCATTATAATAAATTTGTTTACCCTGAAGCATCGGTACAAGCATTAATAATATAGTAATGTGAACCATAAATAATACTGTTTTCATTTATACATATAGGTTCTGTAATATTTCATCTGTGTATTCCATCCGAACCACTTGTATCTAAACGCAGCTCTCCACGGATTACTTTTGTTGAAGCAGCGTCAAATTTTTGCTTCGGTGATTTCGTCGAAAACTCCTACCTCAATGTAGGTTATTGTAACATGACCTTTAAGGCCGAATCTCTAGGGGGATATTACATCGAATAATCCGTGCTCCCTCCCTAACAATAGCGCAGCACGTCAATGGGACAAAATTTATGAGCCCATTAGTTTGAAGTCCGGGAGCTGTTTGGTATGGATTTTATTATATTTTCTGTTTAATCGAACGGTGAAGCATATTTTTATTATTTCAGCAATGCGTTACAAGAAATATGGCTTTCGGTGTTTATTATTTTACAGAAGTGTCTTTTATAGTTTGAATCTTTGAAAATATTGGTGATGATTTTCAACGATTTACTCCAAGTGCTTTTTACGTCTCTTCATTCGTGATACTTTCTATGTTATTCTTTTCAATTGTGGAACACATTATAATAATTAGTGTGATTGCACATTACGCAACTGTTGAAAGGTAATGTACCGTTTGACTTGCGCAGTAACTAGTAATTTTGATAACTTTTGATTAGTTTTAGACCTAATGGATTTATAAGCGGACATAGTTTTGTTGTGAAATATAATTTCGTTATTGGGCGACAGTTAACAGTTATGTAATATTTTTAAATTTTTTGTCAAATTTACGAATCAGAAAACCAATTTTCATGCAAAAATAACTTACAATTATATTGTAGCAATTAATGAACCGTAAATAATAAACACAATAATGTAATTTAAAATGTAAATATTAATAGCACTTTTAAAACAGTTACCGAGGCAGCTTATTATGGAAGCTTTAGGAATCCCCAATGTTTTACCATGTTTGCTCCCTGTGTAAGCAAATTTTCTTTTATTACTAGAGTTTGCCCCGTCTCAAACCCTACGCAGTAGCTTTATTTTACTTACATAATTCGGTTTTTTACATATAATATAAAAATATATAATAATAACAAAGAAACTAAGTCCATATAATCTAGACAACTGCCCAGCATAGAGGTGAGTCGAAGCCAACCTGATTTGATGTAATATAATGAATAACACTCTCGGGACACAAAGCATCGTCGCATTTAAAAAAAAATGCAAGCTATCGTCACTGCCGGATTTACCTTAAGTGCCGCCCTGAGGCACCGTGAAAATTACCGCCCTATTATCTATGCACTGTAGCTAGCTTCAAAACGTAAATATCCAATGATATTTCAATTTTTAAGATTTGGCATGAAAGTAATAACTTCCCAGTTTTTGAAAATCATTGAATTTTTATAGCAGAAAGTTGATTTTTTTTTGATGAACCTCCATATTTATGCCGCCCTCGAAAATTTCGCCGCCCTGGGCACAAGCCCTTAGTGTAAATCCATCACTGACTATCGTTTTAGTGAAAACTGTCGGAATAAGCAAATTTTTATGCACCCGAACAACTTCAAACCGCTCCCGGGAAAATTCCTACGGGATCCCCAGGATAAAAAGTAGCGTAGATTTAAGTCTAAGAATTTGCTGTAAGAACAGCGAAATCCGCATCGATATCGGCCCAGTTGTTTTTACGTGAATCCAGAACAAACAGACAAGAAATCTAAAAAAAAATGGCATCGTGTTTTCCATCCTTTATATAGTTTATTGCAGCTGTTTTTTTTAACAGCTTCAATGTACATATTACTTGTTACTTATTTTGTCTTACTTTTTGTTATTCCTTATATGCTATATCCTTTATTACGTAATTTTTTATACAATTATGTTTCTCATTCGTATATGTAACCATTTTTTTTTATTATGATGTTTCTTGCTAGTGTCTAGTTTTTATCTTTAGTGTAACATTCGTGCTGTATTTTTATATTGTTAAGGACATAAATAATACAAAATGTAGTGAAATGCAATTGAAGATAAATTAAAATATTGCAATAATAGTGGTCAATTAACATGCCGCCGGTGTCGCGATACAATGCAAAACAACGGGCAACGAACTCTGAGGAAGAGACCTTGCCATATCTGCTATCCTAGGACTATATTCGTAAACCGGTCGGGAAGTGATTCACGTGTATTCTATTTAATTATTAATTAGTGACTGGCGCATTTTCAACTTCTATTATGAAGTGTTCTACGCTTTTATTTGTTTACTTTAGAGTTATGCCGTAATTATATAAGCCTACGGCGCGGCAGTCACTCTTGTATTTTAACATTGCATTTTGTGCATTGTTGAATGTGGTACAAAAAAATGAGATTACGTTATGAATAACGAACGCTACGGAGCAGTTATTTTATACTCTAATTTCACGTTACCAGAAATTCTTGTAACCTGAAGTGCTATATGTAAGACTAGCTTCTGCCCGCGACTTCGTCCGCGTGGAAAGTTTTTTTAACTATCCCACGGGAACTCTTTATTTTTTCCGCATCAAAAGTATCCTATGTGTTGACCAGGGATATAAGCTTCCACCATACAAAATTTCATTTAAATCGGTCCAGTCGTTTCGGAGATTAGCCGGTACAAACAGACAAACAGAAAACAAAAAAAAATAAAAAATCTAAATTAGTTCTATTTCACTTCTTACATCCCCCTGACTCGGTTTTTAGCATTTTTTTTCATTGTACAGAAATTCGACCTCTACAGTTTTATTATATGTATATAGATATTCAATTATCAAGACATAAAAACATTTCAAAAAGATTCCTTACAAAAAAATCGTGCGAAATTTGTTAGATGTGATATGTTGCATAACAGTATCTTTCTACTTCTTTAAAAGCAAATAAAATTGTTTTAGTAGAATTTACAATCTCTTGATGTAAACATTCTATTGATATGAAAGAGTTCATTTAGAAATTAAAACTAAATAATTTAAAATTAGAAACTCAGAAAGTGATTTTATAATTCTAAACCGCACTATCAATAGACTCTTGTTGCATAATCGTTATTTATTCATTACTAATACAAAATTGTCCAAATATGTCTGTGTGTATTTTTTCTGGGGTCAGACTGTACACGTGCGCCTTTTTTGTTTTGTATACAAAAACTTCACACACGTGCTCTTGACACAGCTGGCTAACGTCTGTTTCAGCCCTGCTGCTGGAAATTTTACTTGACGAGTTAATTATATATACACAGGCTTCTTGTACTACTCGAATATGTTCTGAAGACTCTAGAATGAATCTAAATCATTAAAGATAAACAAAAACTAGGGTATGATTAATTTAAATACACGATAAAGTTTCTGGCATAATTTATTATTATTTTTAAATCGTTGTTCTTATGAAAGAAATTAAACATATAAGTATCATAAAAGACGAGAAATATTCTTTTATAGTTTGTAAATTCAGACAAATTCTTTGAAATTTTTACAGGTATATTTAATAAGTTTATACAAATTTTATATCAAGATCCTTATTTAGTTTTAAATGAAAGAAAAATATGTATATTCCCTATTCTCTATAATAAGGGTATTAAGTAAGCTTAGTAAAATATTTTAATATCTCAAAACAACACTTAAAGTTATTTATTGGTTTTTTGAGTTTAGTATACACATACGTATGCAGCTATATAGATACCATACATTGACATACACATTTAGAGCGTATTGGTTTACACATACATATACAGACTATATAGTCTTTATATATATGTGTAAACCAATACTCTTGGAATATTTCAAACAGTAAATATTATAAAGTTAGTATGTCTATATAAATAAAAATGACCGTTTGTATGTTTATCCTATATGCGTTCCTAAACCACTGAGCTGATTGTCATGATAATTGGGTTAGATCTGTCTACGCCCGCGAAGGTTCCTGGGCCGAACAAGTATATATTTTGCACTAAGAAATCTATGATACACCACTGTCTAAGTGTTTGATCGACACACTTGTCAATTAAACACATTTTCCTTTACGGAGCCATTGCACCACATGCCGGGTACAGCTAGTAAGTATGTATAAAATGTATACGAACAGCGAATTTGTAAAGTTGTTTTGAATAGGATAAATTTAAATAAACTGATTTATTATTATATACCTACATTGTTTATCAAGAACTGAGTTTAGTATTGCAGTTTCCTGTTGTGTTCGAATAAACGTATTTTAATTTTCAACAGTTCTAAATGTGTAAATTAACGGTTCCCTACATTTTATATCGTAAATATACATATCCAAAACAATAAGACTGTTTGTTATAAGATACATTCTGATATCTTTTCACAAGAATAATTTAAGATATTTTTTTAACAAAAACAAAACCGCCTTCAAACTAATAAGCAACAATAAATATGTTCTACAGAAGAGTGTAGGCGCTCGGCGCACTTCAACAAAGATTGTCCTCGATTTCCCTGTAATCCATTCAGCAGATCCTGACTTGGTGACAACAGGATCACCTCAGGAGTGTTATCTGACGAAAAAAAAAAAAATATTCGGTCCACAATTCACAGAGAAATCGCGTAAGAATCATAAAAAAAAACAGTTGAAAACCTGCTCTTTTGGAAGTCGGTTAAAAATACAATATTCAATTACTTGATTTTTATAAATCTTAAGTTAACAATCCGTTAAATATGAACTGAATAATAAAACCTCGTTAACTAATAAGAATACAACTTAATTTGCACATGGCTGGTAACGGTCGTTTGAATGTTCAGTACCTCTCGGATATTAGCGTACTCGTAATAAATAGACATTCGCGTGTGGTCGGTTAGATATCTGCTCTTACGCACGGCGTCAGTGGCACCAACGGATGTCGGTTATTTATCCAAAGCATATCATACGTATACGAGAGTGTTTGACTCTAGATTTTTGGGGCCGTCCTTCACTATAATAGGTACTGTTTATTTTGAAAACTAAATCCTTTTGAGACCTACCTTTCACGTCCGCGTTTGGCTCCTTATTATTCTCGGGATTAAAGAGCTCAGCTGTACCATTAATTAAATAATATCAGTCCACAAATGTCCCATTGCTGGGCTCGGGCTTCCCATTATAGGGGAAACGGACAGTATACCCGCCACGCTTGTCGAAGGCGGCTTGGCATGTTTGACACATCGATTATCTCGATGTGTAGATCGATGTAGAGATGTGTGTAGATATTAGATCAGAAAACTGACTAAGTGGTGCATGCTTTCCGGCCAAGATCGAACCCGCGCCCTTTGAGTCTGGGACACGTGCGCCAGCCATTACGCTACCACGACTACCACGTACCATTAATTACAAAGTATGTAATCTATATTATACTAATAGTATAAGAGAAAAGATTTGTATTTTTGTATGTTTGTAACGAATAAACTCAAAAACTACACGACCGATTTCAAAAATTCTTTACCACTAGAATGCTTCATTATCCCAGATTAATATAGGCTACAAATATTACTAAGAAAATTGGGGTTCCTACTAAAACTTCAATAATGTAACCCAAGGTGTAAAAAAATAGTGTTTGAGTGGGTCCCGGGAAGGTTTTGGTGAGGTTAAGGTTAGATTCACAATTAGACCCGGTAGGTGATGCTGGAGTCAAGTTCTAGATTTTTATTTTTTCAGGACAGGACAACGTCTGCCAGAACCGCTAGTGACTAATATAATGACAATTGTGATTGAGAAACATACTATAAATTAATATATTAAAATTAAAAATTTGAATTTATGAAGTGCGGTATACATTTTACTAGGCATAACGGTTAATATAATTAATTATTTTAAATGTATTTTCTTTTAATTTTAAACTTTGGTTTGTTTGAAAATTGCGCATCTAAAAAGCCTAAATGTAGTAATAACTGTATTATATGACTTCTTTCACATAATATACATTCTGTGTAAAAGGATTGTCCTATATATATCTGTGCAATTTTATTCGACTTCGTACTGCATAAACATTTAAATTTATTCAATCTCATTTCTCACGTTAGATAGATTGGTGGCTATCATAAGATTTTTGTTCAACTATTAAATTGTGTCCTTAATTTACCACAATTTACTTATTTTTTACCACTGGAATCGTTTGATTTTGATTTGATTAATATTTTTGGTATTAAAACGCCTGGACTGTGGTTCTAAAGCACCTAAAGCCTCGCGCGTCTACAAAAAGCTTTCAAAATGCGTGATCAACACGTCGAGTGTTCAGAGTCTTAGTACCTACCTCGGAAACGGTTCAATGTGACATTCTATCAGATAACGTTTCGAGCCTTTTGAGCACCTTACATAATTATATAAGATGGTGACCTAAGTTTCGCATCCTACTTATTGCCTTAAGGGTAAATCACGGACCTAATTTTAAGATTTAGTCAGGTATAAGACATATAATAGACAACATATAGGCCAAAAAGGAGATTGATGAATTGTTTGAAGGATAACATAATGATTTGTGATATGACAGAGGATGTACGGCAGGGTAGAGGAGTACAGAAGGAAACGGCATACTATGCTAACCTCAAATTTTTGCGACTGGGGGTAAAGGAAGGAACCAAATGTTTAGTTGGGTTAAATTTATATTAGGTTGGGGAAAAAGTTTATTCGCATTTTATATAAAAATTAAAAAGGTTTTTTTATAAAGTTTATTAACATTTGACTAAAGTATGTAGGTGCCATTTTGTTGGATAACTTTTTGCCATCTTGTAGGTAGGGACGTGATCCCATTGCTATAAAAATTTTGGGGCTTCTGATCAAAAAACTGCGACAAATGGTTTTGGCAGTCCACTCGTGGTGTTAACCTGACACTGCCTAAGGAATTCTGCAGAGACCGAAACAGGTGAAAATCTGAAGGTGCAAGGTCAGGACTATACGGCGGATGCATTAACACCTCCCAGCCAAACTCTCGTAATTTTTGCTGAGTAGCCAAAAATCTGTAGGTCTAGCGTTATCATGGTGAAAAACCATACCACTTCTGTTGATTAATTCCGGCCGCTTTCTCTCAACTTTTTGCTTTAATCTCATCAGATGTTCGCAGTACAGTTCAGAATCGATGGTCCTGCCTGGCGGTAACAGATCATAATGAATAATGCCATTCTAATCCCACTATCCACGCAGCATCACCTTGTTGCGAGTTAACCCGGGTTTCGCCACAGTCTGTGAAGCCTGACCGGCCTTTGACCACGATCTTTTTCGCAAGTCCTTGTCGTACGTGATCCACTTTTCATCACCAGTTATCAGCTTCTTCAAAAATGGTTCGGTTTCATTACGTCGTAATAAAGAATCACAAATGAGTACACGGTTCATTAGGTTTCTTTCAGTGAGCTCATGAGGCACCCAAATATCGAGCTTTATGTGTACCCAGCTTTTTTAAAATGCGCCAAAACCGTTTTGTGGTCAATTCCCAGTTCTCCAGCTACATCGTAACTAGTAATATGCCGATCTTGCTCCACTTTTTCTAAAAATGGCATCAATTTTGTCCGTAACAGGGCGACCAGAGTGACGTGTATCTTTGATATCAAAATTTCCGGATTGAAAACGCTTAAAGCAAATTTGCGCTACTCTCACAGTGCATTAGGTCCATAAACATCACAAATTTTTTCGCGGCTTGTGTCGCATTTTTACCTTTTTTGTAGTAAAATTTTAAAATGTATCTAATTTCTTCATTAGATTCACTCATTTTAACAATAAGAAAAACAAATGAACATCACACATTTTCCTAATTTGAATTTGTAATTGTTTTCTTTAAAATTAAAACTTTTTAATGATACCAAAACCAGCCATATACAAATGGTATAGCCAAAGAGATCTTATTACAAGTTCATACATAGTATATGCGAAAAGACTTTTTCCCCAACCTATTATAATAATATGTTATGTTATTAGAATTTTTAGTAAGAAATTAACCGGATGTATACGTTTCTTTCTAAAAATAAATATTTACGTGACTGAGTACAGCACAACTCCATGACAATTTATTACATCGTAATAAAAAGTCTAAGCGAAAAATACACCAGTATTTAATATCGTACGTAAATCATTTCTAAATCTAATATCAACGCTTTTATATTAGTTGAAATATTAATACGGAAATGCACTAGCATTTTGACGTCTTTTGAAAGTCCAGTCCAAACATGCCGAAATGAAATATCGGCCGAAGTGATTCCTCGCCGTATAATATTCTGATTTTGTTTACTTATCCCAAAAAGCTTTTTGATTAAAGCCACTAAAACGAGACTATTCCGCCGATTAGTATAGCTTTAAATTCTCACGCTCACTATTAGGTAAATTGCTTTATACTAAAAATATTTAGATGAAATAAATATTACATTTAGCACCTGTAGGATTTATAATATTCATTAGCTTTTTAAATGTCCCATTGCAGAGCTCGGATCCTATCATTGCAGGAAAACGAAGTAAGACCACTATACTAATTCAAGGCAGACTGTCCAGTTTCAGACTTATCTCGACGTATAGGTTTCCTTGGGATAATTTGTTTAACTTGAAGTGAAGGGAGTGGTAATTATGATATGCCAGAAAATATGTTTAAGCGATGCCGGCTCTATACTAAGATTGGAATCCACTCCACTGCGACGACATGCAAGGTGTTTAGCCACTGATCCTCCGCAACTTGACATTGTAGAAAATATCAAAGCAGAATTAATTATAGCAATGCCTTTTACTACTGGCTTTTATGATCTATTTTATAAAATATGCTGTACAAACCGTGATTCTAAAATCGTCATGTCAGATTGTTTTGCTTGTTCTAATGTAGCAAAAATTTGAATGACCTATCTCCAAAGACTGGAACGCTAAGAACGCGAAGGGGGACTCGGACTCGACGATTTATAATTAGAATTAGACTACCAACTCCATCCAGCAAGGGCTATTCCTTTTAAATTATTTGTCAGTCTAAATAAATTTATTATGGCTATTATTTGAACCTTGTCAGAACAAATTATTACTTTCACGCTTTCCAAAAATATTATTGATGTCATAAATTTTAATTGTCATAACATTCTAGAGGTCGTCTACATTAGAGCGTGTGACAACAGTTTCTAAAACTACACTCTCGCTGCAATTCATAAGTTTTTCTGTACTTTATTGTTTAAAGATCACACAAACAAGTATTATGTAGCAGTGTTGTTAGATCTAGTGTTTCATTAAGTTGCATAGTACAGGCTTCCTTGCGTAAGACTATTCGCGTCGCGCAAGACGCTTAATGCTGCCAATACCTTGATTGAAGGGTTAACTCCATTTCATAAGTCACCAATCAATGTATCGTACAACATCTGTCAACTTATTTTATTGTTTTAGAATGCTCTAACTCTATCTTTCTAGCCTCATTTTTAAGGTCTGATAAGCGGCATTGTACTTACTTCTGTTGTCTTTCTTATCTTACTTTCCACCAACACAGACTGCCATTTGTTATTATATTATACTTTTAGAACATTTACCACAGAAGTTGCGTTTCAAAGTTTTCCTAAATCATGGATCTATTAATTTTTAACTTGTTCAAATTCGATATTTTTTTCATTTTAGGAAATTATCTTGGCATAAGAAATAATTTATTATAGCAGAGTGTAGTTTCTAATTGTGCGAAATTAATACCGTATTATTTTTTCTAGCTATTTAATACCTACTTTATATCTAGAACTAGCGGAACCTTGACATTGTAAGATAAACAGTCTTTCTATTAACTGACAGTCTGATACCTTATAAGTGTTCTCGTGTGAAATAAACGGATCGTCGCATTTATCAGTAGGAGCTAGTGATTTCAAACAAACGTCACACTGAACCTGATATCCGTGGCTGAGTGAGGACGGTTCCGCTGTTGTGCACTGAGGATCTGATTGCAGGCCCAATGGTTGAAGGCGGAGCCAGGTCACAGATGCATTGACATGGATTAGTACCAAGTCTCCCATGTACTACGTATAAGATGATTATAAAGCCCTCATTTTATAAAAGGTAGAGGAACAGTGTATAATGTATAGAAGCAATGGTCACGGTTGCATTGTTCTGGTCGTGAGTCGTGACTCACTTTTATTCAGTGAAAAGCAACAAAATTCAATGCACTAGGTTTGAATAGACTATATGTCTTGGACAATATTTTTCTCGAATATTTATACTACTTAAATTAGGCATTCAAATCAAGAGGTTAAATGCAATAAGGCCAGGCAAGGCCATGTTATATGAATCTGAAAGTTGGACTACTAAATTAAAAGACCAAAAATATCTCCTCTCAGATAAAATGAGAACGTCAGATGGATGTATAGAAAAATATGAGAAGAGGTAAGGAAAATAACGCATAAATAAGGTAATTTTATAAAGTAACACACATAGCTGAAATATTTTAAACAAAAAGATTAATGAGATATAGACATGCTATGAAGAGGGAAACCACATGTGAAAAAGAGTATTACGAAGAGAGAAAAATGATTTAAATTGAAATTGAATAAACTTAAGCATTTATGTCACAATCAAACGGATAGACATTTCTAAAATCTATTTATTACTCTATGAAGAACAGACAGCTCTTACAAAGATTTAAAACTGTAAAGTATAATCTCAGATATTAGTATAAATAACTGTGCCGATTACACAAAGGCAGATTGTAAAAATATTTTACTAATCGTATATTCTTTGTTACGAATTAAAACGAGACGACACCATTATTTTTGAATGTTTAGTTGTATTAAATATTCTTGAAATAAAAATACAAGTTTATATTAACACAGATGCTCAGCTCGACGTCATGGTTATGTAAGGTGAGGCAGTTAATTAACTTTTGTAATAATTTGCCATTAAACGAACACATAGCATTGCATCATTGTCCAAAGATTATTCACACCTATATTGTATACAACTGCACATTATTTTCCTTTTTATAATATGTATTTTCTATATTTATATTTTGTTAATAATGTCTATAAAGTCATTATTATGACTTGACTAAGCAAAACCACAATTTCAAAATATCATGACATTGGTAAACTTGGTCTAGCTACTAAAGTTTGATCAATGCCCGTATGTATAATTATTAATTGTATACAAGTATGTTTCTGCAATCTATACATAATTACTTATATAATCTAATTTTTTTAGTATATATAATTCTTACTTTTGAGAAAACAGCTAAGTATTTTGACAGATTTTGGCTTTGGAATACGCTACTTTTATATAAAAATAAGATTTCAAATACAGCTAAAACTGTTTTGTATCTGATTTATTATGTCTTATCTAATGATGCATTTGAAAGGAAATAAACTGGAATTGAGGACACATTGGTTTAACAGTTAGTTAACAGAATGATGATGTACTTTTATCGAAGTCATGTATACCACAGTCCATAATTATAATGTGAAGGTTGCCTCTATTCAATAGTGATCATTTGTTCGCATTCTATTACTGACCTTATTTTAGTTCTATTTCACACCTCTCGTGCAAGGTCGCGCTGGATGATCACGACTTCACGAGCCAGGTTCCATGTAGACCAGAAACCTAAAGCGCCACCATATGGCCGTAACACCCGGTCAAGGCTCCGTCCACTTGAGAAGTTCAAAGAGAATTATCTGCTTCGCGTAAATGCTACGGCCTAGATCGTCAATCAACAGATGCAGTTGTAAATTGGCCAATTAATTGTAGTCTTAATTCCTATCATTAATAACTGTAATTGTAGATTCATTATACCACTACAACGAATTATGTCTGCCTAATATTACAAAAAAACATATTGTAACATTTGGGTAATTAAAAAATAAAAGTATTAGAAATACATAATCAACACTTGTATAAGTTACGAAAGAAGCCTATTTTGAAGACAGGTAGCTTATGTTCAGAAATGTGAAAACCTATTTTTAATACTGAATATTAATATATAAATATTTCCTTTGACCTACGGTCAAAGGAAATATTTGGTTTAAATTGTTATGAAAACAGTTGCGATTTTAAAGTGAATTATGTTATTTCCCACTCATCAGTAAGATAAATAATTTGAAAGCATTGCCGAACAGGGTTCAGATTTAATCACAACTGGACCCTTTTCGATATGCGTCCGAAATGAAATTATTGCCCCGGTATTTGCGTAGGGCAGGATATTGCCGTCTGAACACATTAACGACGTCGCTTTATTGCAGATCTGCTTCATCTAAATGTTTGTGCTCCCTTTAGAAGAATCTGATATAACAACGATTGCAATTAATTTTAAAATATGATCTTATCATATTTTACAAGAATGTACATTAGAGAATTTTTATTCTCACACATATCAAATTAGTAGAACTTTCTAAACTTACCTTTCTGGCAATACAATTTTGTACAATTCGTAGCTTACCATTTACATTGAAATTAATCGGAGTCTTTCTCACGCTTGGAACTTATGCATTTAAATGCTTTTATCTTTACGTGTCTTATACAAATTGTTTGTTACTTTCGTAATAGTCAACGATGTACTAAGAATTATTCGGTCGATCTATTTTGTGTGTTAGCATAATCCATCTATAATTGGATTAAACGAGCCAGAAACTGTTACAACTCGTTTGTTACATGCACATAGGACATCTAGCGGCAAATCTGTTCTTACGTTTGTAGATAAATTAACATTTAGGCGCCATGAACTTCCAGAGAAGACCTTCTAGATATTCTTTACCTCAGTCTAATTTTAATAGGGAATTATAGACATCCTTTTTAGATAATCTGTCATTTATTTTTACGTAGTTCTTTTTATACTTTTGTGTCCATAATCAAACTGAGATCTTTGGGTGATTTTTTATTTTTAAATTAATTTTATATAACTTAACACTCGAAAGTAAAAGGGCACATACAATGCAATTACACAGTCTACAACTTACATTCCACTTTAAAATATTGCTGATCTACTCTTTCACAGTAAACTTGGCTATTTTAGCATGAAATCTACCGAGATATTTTGTTTATAAGTTTGCGTCCGAAGAATTAATGCAAGCTGATTCTGCGCATCCGATCAATCCCATTGCACGCAATGTAATCGACCAAGCAAAACGGATTACCAATTTGAGATCATTAGTGGTTGAATAGTGAATAGAATCACGTTTAGGTAATACGCAACGCAAGGTTAAAAGAACGATCAATGCAATCTTTTTCAACGTGATTTCCATACAAAAAGTGTTTCAGATAATGCCACTTTTTATAGTTGTCCGCAATCATACTTTGAGTAATATTGTATTATGTATTACTAATTAGAAAGAGGGCCAAGTTGGTTCATATGCAGTTAAATATTTTGTAGTAGCGACAAATGTCAGCTATTTTTGTTATTTGGCTATGAAGCCTAGAATGGAGTTTAAGCAAAATATACCATATCGCAAAAACGAATTACCACTATGAGCACTAGGGGGGGACACGCACCAATTTCTTTTATAACTTTAGAAGCGTGTATCCCACAAAGCAGTAAAATCGCTTTAAACATCGTTGCTATTTTACAAGACTTTCTAAGAATATTTTGTTCCAAATTTCTTCTTTAGAATGCCAATAGAATACCAATCAAATAGCTCCTGGGTTACTCAAGGAAGCCAAGGCTAGACGTCGTGAAGTAGGCCATGCGACCCAATGGATTAATGGCTGAAAGACGTAACAAACTTGCTAAGTGGAGTAAATTGAGTGGGAAGGTAGACCCCACCAACAACCATTGTCAAACATTGCCAGACAGACAGAAATAATTTTTTGTAGTAAAATAGCTGACACACATATTATAGACGGGACACACTAACAAACATGATGAAACTATAAGGGTCCGGCACTTGTCATTTGATCATAAAACTTTGAATACGTGACTGTAGATCTATGTTGAACTGAGCACCAAGCCATCGCTATCTTTGTCGAATACTTGTTTTTATAGGGCCCCGATATCTGCAGCTGCACGACTGATAATCGCGTGTGTGGCGTGCAATTACAATCTGGCTGCATTTAGACCGCATGCTATCATTCAGTTGTTACTGATGGGATATGACCATATGAATTGTTGGGTTATAACTCCACACATGGTGTGGCTCTGTACTGCGCCCCTCCTTTGGCGACAGCGTTGGGCCTTTTATTCGGTCGGTAGTTTCATCCGCGCTCGTCTCGCTTGTTGACGTGTCGATAAATTATATCGGACGCTTTCCTTTAGCTTTTATCAGTTTATCTTCGCTGTTTCGGACATTGATTTGTGAAAGTGGTTGATTTTTGGTGTTGAAATTAATCAGGACTCCAGCCTCAGTTCTATAAACTTTGGGGTAAGGTTAAAACTTGATTTATGTTATAAATATAGACAACCGGTCATCAGGTTATGCAAATTTTATAAATTATAACGCTAATTATATTATTTCATCCATATTCAGGCACAATGCAAATTAACATTAGTAAGCGTTTTAAGAACTATCAAGTTGTATCAATGTTGCTAAAGATCTTTTGCCATACAGAGCAACTGGTTTTGGGTTTTAAATGCATTTCAAGCTACGTCATCAGAATTGTTATTATTGGACTGGCCTTATATTGTATTCTTTTATAATCTTTTCAATTATCTGATAAAATTTACTTTATCTATTTCATTTTGCACCAATACATATCCTTAAAATCATATTTCAAGGTTGATACCAAATCACACCTATTGTCACATACCAATTATTTTGCTATTAATATATTTTGAAAAATGACATTTTGAACAAAAGATCAGTGTTATTGAAGACATTCTTAGAATAGATACTTAACTTTGTGGTCTTCAAAATAACTGCAAAAGGCTGTGCAATAATTGTTTTGTTTATAAAATGTATCTATTGATTTTCTAATAACATAAAATTCGTATATAAAACTTTCAGTCGTTTTATACTCATTAATATCCTTAGATAGTAATCGTAATGTTGTATCCTAATATGAAATGCATCAAAACAAATTTTGTTAGGTTATTATTTAACAGTAAAAAGTATTTCTTGAAAAGCAAAATTTTATGGAAACTTTCATTGAAATGTACTAAAAATCTGTATAAAATAGGTCAGTGGTAATGCCAGGAAAATGTATTGATCGTAAACTGAAAAGGAACCACTTCGCTAAACATCCGAAATTTGAAGATTGATTTATAAATTTACACGGGCGCGAGTTCGATCATGTTTTAAATAAGACTAATGTAGATCATTTGGAAATAATTCATACTAATTTAAAAATATTATTAGATGTTTGTTTGTACTTTCGTCATGGAGTTAGGAATTAACCGATTAGAATAAAATTGGATACATACGCTCTCGATAATGGGGATACACTTAGAATATTACTATCCCAAAAATTTGGAGAGATTTCACGAAATATAGATCCGAATTGTACTTGCGTAAGTCATATAGTAAACACTAGTTATATATATTCGAACAATTGTTTTAGTGATGCATGCATAATCAGCACCTGGCCTTTCCTACTTATATATCTTCAATTTTTAGTGATATGTCGCAAACAAATAATTATTTCGATAAAAACATACTAGTTCATTAAAATTGAATTAAGTTAAACTAAAATGTTGATGTTTAAACTCATTTTTTTTATTGCATAAGTTCAGTAGACAGGCAGACGGCCCAGCTGATGGAAAGCGGTTATCGTCGCCTATGGACATTTGTAACACCAAAGGTGCTACCAATGTGCTGTCGCTCTCTAAAGGGAGTCTGGAATTAAGACACTACTGCCGGAACACGACTCAAGATTGTTTTCGGCGGCATACTTTACAGCAGAGGTGGTAGCCATCCAGGCGGGCAAATACCCTACCACCTTGCTGTGGCATGTGTTGTCGTTTCTTACAATAGGCCGCCCGGCCGCAGGAAATTGTATTCTTTTTCTGTTCCTGCACAGATAAACTTACTACTACTAACAAACGTTATAACTCACCTGAAAGACGGAAAATCGTTGCAATAGTCCTAAAATTACCTGTAAATTTTTTCCTTAACATAAAATCAATGGGAGTTTGAAAATTAACATTTCAGTCGTGTAGTCGTATAAAGTGTAAACGAAAAGGCGAAATCCGAGGGGTGGCTTTTGTAGGGGTGACATAATGTTTAGTAGAATAATAAAACTGTTGACTCTGCGACAACACTGGGCAGTCAAATGACAAATATTTGAATTTAGCTAAGAACCAATTCGCTATACAACCTTCACCTTGGTTAGAGATCTTGATTTCGAGATAAATCACGTTATTATGTATTCATTTACATTCTTAAAATCGACAAATACTTATTTTATACATTACGTTCTCAAGCTAAGCGAGTACATTTCTGTTATAACAGTAAACATTGGAGCCAATCCCAGTTACTACGCTTACTACATTGATATTTAAAAAAAAAGTCAAACCTGAGAATTCTGAATTCTAGTGAATCACGCGACCTAAACCGCTTGGATCAGATCGTTACTCGAGTCAGTAGTTTGATCCATCGTAATTTAATTTGGCCGTCCCTAAAACAAAACATAAAAACAGTACTAAATTTAAATGACCTTTTATTCTAATAAATGCTATTCATGTGACATCCCTTGTGTAAACTTGAATCTGTATCACCCGAAAACTATCCCATAACCCTGAATGAACAAATTTTATGTTAATACGATAATTCATAAGACCAAAAAAAAGGATAAATATACAAATAGCCAAACGAACTCACTTCCACATTTATATTTTATTACCGATTCCTTTTAGAAATAAAAGACCGAAAGTTACATTAGAGTCTAATTCAGGTTTATTGAGTGGCACGAGACTGCTTTGTATTGACAGGAAAGATTGAATGAAAAAGAGAAAAGGTCTTGTTGGTATCCACTAAAGGTAAATAGATCTGCAGATATATATTTTATACCTGAATTGGGCAAAAACCCAACATGTTTTTTTAAGGTTTCATGTAAACAAATGTTGTGAATGTTATAATTATTGGGACGAAATTCTTTTACACGGTTTACAGTAGAGTGAACTCGCAGAAATCGGCACGTAAGGAATGAGTGTTGTGCCCCCTCCAGGCGAGCTTTAATGTAAGGAACGTTTTTTTTTTATGAATAACGCTCGTAGATACTCTATATCACCTCTTTGCTTAAATAATGTGTTATCTTGAAAATTGAAATTTTAGAAGGGTTATAATTATTTTTTGAAGGTTAAAATAAAAATTTCAAGTTTTAAGATTATACGTTATTGAAGCAAAGAAGCGATACATTATAAATATAATATTTAGATGCGGGTAATTTCTTCATATTTATTATATAGGTAATTTATTTCTTAAGATCACATTTATAAACATACTATTGACGTATTTATATACCTAAAACTATTTTTTGTTCAGATAAATAGGATATTTTCCTAGGGCACAGATGTTTACATAACCGGAGCAGATCAGTTTAAAATAAAATTATATATTATGTGTTTTCGATTATGGTCTTGATAATGGTCAATCGCCAGAGAACTATCCTATAGATAGTTCTCTGGCGATTGATTAACTTTCAGTGGCACACGAATCTGATCACGCAGGCGAAGCTACGTGAAAAGCTCTAGTATCTTATCAATTTGTTTAGACATGACTTAATTTGAATTTATTTATAGAATCCATCAAGTTTATCATTAATTGGTTTCTAGAGAACTGGACCAAGGATGTCGCCAATCGGCCGCAAACTAGACAAACCTGTAATATCTTAATTGCCTGATAAAAACATATAACATTGACACAATTTAGATATTCTAAAACTTGTTTGTGATATAATTTTTAATTTCCTTTAGGCCTTTGCCCTTTTAGCCTGGTGTAAATGCCTGGTCGATCGTTTCATCGAGGGCCTCCATATCCGGTCGCGCCCTGTCTGTTCCGCTAATGGCAAAGGGAAAATGTTTAGCGACAATCAACCTTATTGTTACTATCTCCCCTTTAACAAACATGAAATCAACACAGCACTGCATTGTTTATATAACAAGTTAATTTTAATAACTACTGTGTACATAAAAACTGAGACGCTTTGTTTGAAAACAAAACTTTTTTATCTCTATTCGAAATTTTTACACAGAGGTAACATTTTGACCTTTGTTATTTGTATCTTAATTATGTATATTTATTCATGTATTTAAGTATGTATGTATGATAATTGTGTTGTATACTGCAAGTCAAATCCCTATCTCAACTGCAATCTTGTCTATAAAAAGTTTGCAATGTAAGAGATTAAAAATAAGTTCGCTCTTTGTATTACCGTATCGTATTTTCTTGCTTTACTATGTTATTTACGTGTGTAATACTCGTTACAAGTCAATTAATACTGAACATTATATATATGTAATCATTTAGAGCTACGAATATTTTAACTTTTAAACACTTGTAATTTATTAATCTCTTTTTTTTAAAGTCTCTGAGTGCGGCAGATAGTATATAATATATAACACTATATTCTGTTATATATTATTGAGAATTTAATATGAAAACTTGTACTATGTTCATATTAGACAAGTGGAATAACATTGGGGATATGGTAATTTATGATTCTAATTGAAATTGTTATGGCGACCAGGCCAAACCCTTAAACATTTCATTGAAGTATAATTTCGCGCCTAGCGACCGCTTTGATGGATAATGTAATACACTAACGGCCACGCGCCTTATTTTGGAATAGCCATCAAAATGGTCTATAATAAAATACACATATAGTAGTACTACCGGCCATTACCCTTTGCGGAAGCAAAAAATAATGTTTTTTTATATAGAAGATGTAACTAGATGTCTGTCAAATCACGTCAATCCAGCACGAATTGGTCACGGTGCAACGACCTTGTCTCGTCTATTCACATAGAAGGACGTAGTTTATATAGGTGGAATAGTAAAAAGGCAATTTGGCTATATCCTACATGCTGCGCTGTTGTAATAAAACTCGTGACCACCAAACAAAGCTAATTTCAAGTTCCTGTTTTTGCAGTACTTTTTTTGTATTTGTATATCACTCTGGTTACGCTACGTTTAAGCTATCTGCAATCTAAATTACGAAATGACGGAGTTGTAGGCTATTATTTTGTAGCCATATATGTTTTTCAAAAGGGTCGGTACAGTCGGTAGAACAAGCCTGAACATACGTACCTTTTAATGCTCTGTTACAAAGGTTTTACCTCCGCGTAGTCTATAATTATTTAAAGAAATGTAATTAGTGTTATTATTTCATCTATAATAATCGCAAAGAATTTATTAAGTAATCATTGCAGTATACAATACATACTTTAAATATGCTATTATAGTATATACGCACCTACTCGTGGATTTTTTTTGAATTGATTTTATATAATAGCTGCCCATAAAGAAACAAACATATGTGGCAAATTTTTGTGCAAAGAAAGACCACTGGCACCTAAAATACTACGGGTTTTATTTACCTTAGGCATCAAATCCCTCTCAGTTTAAGTTAAAAAAAATATACAGACATACAGCTGTGAAAGTTAATAAAAACATTTAGTTAAAAATCTGGTGTTTCCTTCCAATACTAAGTGCGTACTCCCGCTCGCACGTAACAATATTATATATGGTAGTTATCCTACTTTGAAGCGATCACAAAATAGGTAGATAATTACTACCTTTACATAAGCCTTAATTAAAACTAGTATATTTTCTACAATTTCCTGTAGCTGAACGTTACATGAAAGAACTTCCTCGAACTTTCACGTGAAACTGGTAAAAGCCTGTTCTCGGGGTATGTGGTCATATAGCGTTAACTTGTTTACATTATTGTCAGTCAATGGGAACTGTTTACTGGGTCGTGGATTGACAATGTGACCATACGTTAGGTTTTTACGAGAATTCCTGTTTTTATTTCTTCTATCCCGTTGTTATAGTCCGTGTCAAATCAATCATTTGATTGACTGTTTGGGTATCTAAGAACCGTCAAAGTTGTCCATTGTACCTATACATGTATATTTTATATTACTATAATACAAGCAAAAAAGTTATTGTAGTGTAACAGCTAGCGCAGGCGTCCCAGACTCAAATGGCGTGGGTCCGAATCCTGGCCGGAACGCATTTACCACTTAGGCAGTTTTCTGACCTAATGTACATATTGTTACAATTACCATGTGCTAACAACGTTGACAGAAAACATCGCGATGAAACCTGCACATCGAGATAACCGATATGTCAATACGGCTAAGCCGCCTTAGACAAGCATGGCGGGTATATTGTCCGTTCCCCTATAGTGAGAGGCCCGAGCCCAGCAGTGGGAAGTTAGTGGTCTGTTATTATAATAACACAAGCATAACTGGCTTGGTTTAGAAATTTACAACGTATTATTCAATTCCGCCTATTCCATACCCTTTATCGTATTTCTCTTATCTCATCCTAAAGTCTGGAAACAAATTGGTTTCACTCCTGTTGTATATATGCGACGTTAACCATTTTTTTACGGTGAGACATTTTCATTAGCTGAGCCGTCTACGTGTTTTCCACCTTCACAATAACAAGTGTGTTTATAACTTATAAAAAAATACTGTAAAATTAATGTATTGTGTATGAAAAAGAAGAAAGAAATAATTGATGTGCAGTTTTAAATAATATTAATTTGTGGTCACATTGTATATTGGGCTACCGTACCGTATGTCAATGTCAATGATAGACTTCGCTGTTTGCTTAGTCTTCCGGTGATCGGAAGTTATGTTTCACTCGGCAATATAACTAAAGTAAAAAATGCGTGTGAAGGCAATAGAGGAGCAGTCAGCCAAATCAGATTTTTTATCCTGCTACAAAACGTCGCGGTCTCATACATTTTGTACAAGCGTATATATATACTTACGACGTCATTAGTATGTAAAAGTAAAGTTAAACAGCGCAATTATTGTTTTTTAAACAGTATTTAATATTGTTTCTATTATGATGTATTAAAAATAAGATGTATGTTAACGCGCCGTTTCTTATATATGACAATAATCTTAGAATTTATTGTAACATTGTATCCGCATACCCATTGCGTTTAATATCAGCTCAACATTTTCTTACTGTATATTATTGCTACTGAAAATAATATAGGTATTAAACAAGAGCTTTCCATCCAGTTTCACTCGCTGAAACTTAAAATCGTCTAAATATTGTTTCATATTTCGGGATATAGTATTGTTACGAGCTACAGGACCCGAATTATGCCGTTGGAACTACTATAGAATTTATTAGAACTGTACAAACACGTATAAAACAAATACAAATAAAACTGGATGCAACCAGTTCACACTGCACGATTCAATACAATTCGAACGCGCAAAGTCCGTCGTTTGTATCGCTAATCGAGAGTACTAGAAAACGTCTTACTCGCTTCGTAGTCGTCGCTTGACTGCCCGCCCCTCCATTCGGGCATCGTCTTATATTAACTACACAGTACAAAGAAATTGGAGGCGCACGCTGAGTTTCTAAGAAATATTAATTTGCACACCTGCAAACGTCCACAAACTCGAATACAATAACAATAGGGATTAGTTCGACGCTAATGATGGTTACAAAACAAGTAAAAAGACAATAGCATGTTTTTCTTAACTACAAATTCAAAAGACAAAAGAGTTCCTTAATCCGGGAGGACAATAAGCTGCGCTTACAATAGGCTGTGCGGCTTATCTTTGACGGCATATAAATTTGTTTAACCACATTATTATAAGAATAGTCATCGCGTTTAGCAAAATTCACTATAATCGGCTAATTTCCAAAGCCATGAACAATATTCGAATAAAACACAAATCCTAGAATAAAGTTATTTTCTAAGTTTATGTTATACATCGTTATAATTAATGAAGCATTTTATAAATTACCAAACACCGGTACTTTTGTTCATCAGCGGAATCCAATAGCGAACTCACTTTCATGTACTTTATCTACTTTCATCACCTAAGTACATATGTATACAATTAATATATTGTTACGAGTTATCGGGACTCGAATTAAAATGCCGTTAGAATTATTATAGTTTATTAGAACTATACGAACACGGGTACAAATATAACAGAACACAACAAATCCAAACGTAATGCAGAAAGTCGTAATTCAATAAAGCGCTCAAAATACGTCAATATTAGATTCCCGAATGTAAACACGCCACGCCTAGATCCTAGTTGTCGCTCAACTGCCTCCTCTCTCAATCGCCCCATCGTTTTATACTTCACAAATGCAAATGTGTCCGCCCGGGAACGTGGACATAATTTCTTAGAATTTCCTTGTATTTATAATCCGCAACAACTGGCTAATGATGCAGCCTGCAAGCGGCCGTAAACGAGTACAATAGAACAATAGGCTGTTCTCCACCATAACACGAAACGTATGCCAATAAATAAGTAAACAAAAAAAGACGATCATAAAAAGGATTACAATTAGTTCAAATGCTGACAGGTAATAAAATGTGCTTTTACAGATCTGTACGTGGAATTTGTCTTTGTCGGAGCCTAAGTTGTAACAATATTATTTTATTTTAATCCTCTTCATCATGTGGCTTCCCGTTCTCGGGAAAACTTATAATCAGATAATCATATATCAGAATAATTAATTCCGTATTTCAATTCTACTCAGAAAGGGCATATTTTGCTTTTAATTGTGCACAAAGACTCAGCTTCATGTATACACATGAATATTCTAATCTAAACAAACGAAACGCAGGGATTCTCGTTTATTTAGTAAATAACGTTGCATATATTTATTTAAGTTAATGTCATAAACAGATTAAAGTAAACGATGTATGTATTTATTTTTAACTTGATCTTTGAAGTCTTATACGAAGAACTTTGTTCATTACAACTGTTTTCAATTGACGGGAACAAATCAGTTACTTGTTATTTTATACGCATCTTAATTAGACGCGGAATTTCATAAGCATCTTTTTTTACATGAAACTTATCCATTGGTCTTTGGAATAATTAACTCCTGATCATTTACCATCATAAATAACTTGTTACTGATAAGGTTAACTACATATCGTTGGCATCAGTGTAGGTCCTGGTAACTACTTTTTTTTTCGCCAACAATGTCACATAAGTAATACTTGTTAATAATTTGACGAAAAAAATAATATCACTAAAAATGTAGTTACAAGGTCCTGCATCGACGCCAAAGATTCGCCGAAGATGTTTGAGTTACATTTTTTAATGGACAATTGTAATTCTGCTTCCGCGGTGTTACATTTTTTATATCATTAACTCTAGAGTAATTGGTTTTAACGAACTGCAACACTCAAGATAATACACCATTAAGTCACTCTTGAGTTTAGCATCGTTTATTGAATTTCTCGTTTTACTTACGTTTGTTAGTATTAAATAAATGCTAAACATTATCTATAATCATTTGAAGATATCAAATTTTCTATTGTACCTGAATGCGGCACTAAGAACAGTTTGTTCTCATCCCTCGTTTACATTATGTCCATTTTCACGGCAGCAAGCAGGAAAGTGACGATGGAAATGGACAGCGCGAATATCTAATCGCAACTAATTAAGTGTTTGATACAGTGATATATTGAGTGATACAGTGATACAGTTGAAAGTTTGATAAATATTTGAACTGAGCCACAATGCACACGAGGGGGTTACACAAATATTATTTATGCCGAAATCAAAAATACACGTTCGTAAACTACGCTGGAATAGAAACCCTTCACTATGCATGAACCGACACGCAATTTTTCAGATCCTACAATAGAGCCTCAAACGAACTACATAATATACTATCATAAAAGATGCTTTTGTTTATATGCCTCATATTAATATTTTATATTTCTTTTATAGCTACGATAGTGCAATCATAACAGCAGAATAGACTTAAAATCGTAAAATCCTTTAGAAGTGCTTCGCTGTTGCGATAAAAGAAACTGATAGTTTCACGAAATAAAAAGTAAGAACGGTACGTGTATAGATTCTTACATAGCCGATAACGCAATTAAACCTTTTATAGAATGTTAATGATAACCAAAGCTATCAGTAGCTAATTTAAATTGACTAAGCGTTGAGACTAAGAAAGTTTATCGGATGTTTGTATGTCTTTATTTTATTCATGCGAAAGAGTATTCATGTATATTGTGGTGACCTTTTGCAATCCTAGTACTTTGAGCCTTAAACGTTACTTAATCAATACTTATTTACGATTCTTAAATTATAAAACTCTGTCACCTAATTTATTGACTATGGAAACATTTTGCTATATCCACACCGGAGGCGTAATTCTGCTATTATCTATCTAATATTATTATCTCGTCAAAATCGCGGTTCACTATTGTCTCAATTGTAGGTTTGTCTGATTTTGGTAGTCTGTTAATTCCAATGGTGTGCCCGTGGCAAGCCACTCTTATCTTTATAAATATTTATAAGCGAAAACGTGTAAAATAAAAGTTTAAATTTTTGGTAGCTTCTCAATATTTATTTCGGCTAACGCAATTTCTACTAATGGAAATATAAAATTTATATTTCCATTAGTTTCTTACTATTATTCCGCCGCGATGATATCGAGAAGATATTGTGGATTCAGTAGAATGCGAATTTTTGACACTATCGCATTGGAATCTTATTTTGAATATCTTCCCAACGCCAATATAGGCCGTTGTATTATTTTGGTCGATCCGATGATATCGATTTGAACCAACTCAATTGTTTTGAATGCTATGTTTTCCTAGTCGTTGGTTTCGGTGCCTATTAACTTTCAGACCTTTATGATAAGGCATCGTATACATAGCAGATTTCACTTTAATTTTGGCATTTATCTTAAAATGCAGACAGTTCAATTTTATTTATAATTCGTACAGATTACAACTGTAATAATTATGTATAGTGTATACACATTTAAATACCTACATAAAGTATGTATCACAAAGTGTGTTCAAGAATAACACTGATTCTCATCAGTTTTACGCAACTTGAGGAAGTTATGGATTCCATTCCTAACTTCCGACATCTTGCGAATTAACAGAAAAACTTAATTAAAACGCTACATTAAAAGCATAAGCTTTATAAATAGATCCATAACAAGATTTAGAAAAAATAAGTTTCTGTCAATATAACACATGCTCAAACTGCGGACATATTTTTCTTGCTCCAAGGTGGAAAATTCTTGAAACTAGCCTTCGCCGTGGCCTTTCTACCTTGTCTAATAAACGTCCGGTTATTCCGTAAACTATAAGCCGTGTCGATAAAAATATACCATGTGTTCATTAGAGGCGGTTACAGGGCACAGACAGCGCGTCTTGCCTCTAACATCATTACCGTGGCAAATTGAAAAGGCAGGCTCCTCCGATATAAATGTTAACATGGAGAAACCCACTTAAATAGTTCGCTTGCTATGCCCCCCAGCAAATTGAAGTGCATTGACCTGAGAGTCAAAAGAATTAAGACTGAGTCCCGTTTATAATGTTCTATCAATCAATGTTTAATATCGCAGACGTTTTCTAAGTATTTTCGCATCTTGCAATGAATCAAGTGCCGATAGCTTATCGTAAATCCAAGTATTAGCACTCAACATGGCCTGTGTCTGGACAATCAGCTTTATTTAACTTTATCGGTCAATGTTTTATTTAATTTTAAATATAAGACAATTTTTCCATTCTTTTACAATAAGTATTAATATAGATAGTATCTATTGTTTCCCTTGACAATATTGTTCATCTATAATATTATAAAATTCTAAAAATGCCATGTCCATACATTCAAGCTATTTAAAAAAAAACCATTTGGAATACACTATATAGACGATGGAGAACACAATCCATTTTATTTAGATTTCTTGGCTGTTTGTTTGGGATTCACGTAAAGCCTACTGGGCCGATTTCGATGCGGTTTTCGCTGATCGACAGCAAATTCTTATACATAAAATCTGCGCTACTTTTTATCTTGGGAATTTTTCTGGGAATTATTTAAAATGGCCAGATTAAAAAAATCTTATTGCGCTGTAATTTTTCACTGTTCGATACCAAATTTTATCTAATAAAATGTGTAATGTTTTTTTTATTTTGGGAGTTGTTCGGGTGTATATAATTAGCTTTTGGCAATTCATCTGGCCTAATATGTCTTTATTGTTATAATTTCAACTCACTAACGATGAAGGAAAACATCTTGATAAAATCTGCATATTAAGGTATCCGATGTGTGTAACCAGCCAATCCTACTTGGAAAAATGTGGAAGGTATACCGTCCGTTACCCAAAAAAAATAGGAGGGAGGTTCAGTAGTGGAAAGTTGTGGATTGATATTATTATTTAAGGAACTGAAAAAGTGATAACTACTCGTATATGGTAGACACCGTGTGAACTTAGTTTAGTGTCACACTGAAATTTATTGAGCAATTTACATTTGTGTTAATTATCTTTATTAATACTAATACTTCAACAATGTCTATTGGAGATATAGATAAACTTCACTATGTCGTTATTACGGGGATTTATGCGTTTATAAAAAAAAAAACAGTCAAGCTTAAAGTTGATGGTCGGTTGTGGCATGAATGTAGTACGAGAGGCTATTGTACATTTTATATAGAAAACTTTGCTCTGTGCTGCGTTAATAGGTTTTGCCGATTGTTATTTTCACTACTTGACAGTTTTTTACTAGGCATAAATAAGAGTCTAGTTATATAGCAACTATTGTACTGCAAAAACCATAATACTTAACACAATTGTTACTATTTTTAACTTTTTGTTAATTGATGGATAATATATTGTAATGCAGTAATGTGTAAATCTTTGCGAGGATAATTTAAATAAGCATTTCCGTTTATAAATATACAATGTACATGTTTAATTTATTATCTAATTCTGATATGCCGGTACTGCATACATATAACATTTACAGCTATGATGACGCCCCAGTGCGTTTGAATAAGCCAAACCGCGCACAATAGCAGTAAGCTCCCAAGAGATTGCGACAGTATCGCCTAAAGGCCATCGTACAATATACAATACTGTAAAAAAAATATTGCTGCGTACTTATTGCTCTTTACCAAATTAAAATACAAATAATAATACTTTCATTTGTTTCAGAACATGTGACTGGTACTAGACATGGAAGAAGAGAGTAGTACATGCGTCGGCGACGCTAGTCCGCCACCTACCGACGCCCAATACAACGAAGACATCGCGAGAAACGAGATAAAGGTTGAAAGCGAAGGATTGCCTCCCAGTGATACTAGTGAAGTGAATAAGGATGAAATAGGAAATCAGAATGATAGTGAAAGTAATAAGGACGAAAGTGGTATTGTAGCTGATTCAGTAGTTGACGACAAGGAACCGGTTGCTGTGTTTAAGGAGCCATATGTTGAGCACGAACAGTGTGAAGTAAACGATGATGCTAGGTCTTTGGGTGATCTAGATAGTTTACCAGCAGGTGATGAACTTGTACTAGGCGCTGCTGGCAGCGATAGTGGCGTTGAAGGATGCGGTCGTGCTCTTAGTAGTGGCGGAGGTTCTAGGTCGTGTGCGTCGAGTGTGGTCTCGTGTGGATCTGGATGTGGTTCTGAGAGTTCTTCTCTTGCGGGCGCACCACCGCGACCTCGTCGCCGTGTAAATGTTAATACTGCAGACCCTAAACGTAGTTCACCTATAGGATCCTCCACACCCCGACCTGTAACTGCTCCACGTGGCCCTAATTTAGCGACACGTGAGCGTGCCAGAAGTAGAGAGAAACCGACTCCTCCTGAAAAGCCAAGGCCTCTAACTCCGAAGCCTCGCATCCGCCCGACCGCTGACTTACCTAACCTCATTCGCGAGAGTCCAGCTTTGCGTGCCAAACCTACGAAGACTTCCACTGCCAGATGCCGAACACCTAACTCACCAAGTGAAGAGAAGAGATGGCCTGCTAACGGACCGCGGTTGACGCCTGTAACAGATGCAAACGCCGCAAGGGTAGCAGCGGATAAATACGGCACTCTGCCAAGGAGGAGAAGAGATGTTGATCCCGAAGGGTCGCCTAAACACGAAGGGACTCCACCGTCATCCAGGCGTCCTACAATTACAAGATCGACCTCTTCACGATCGACTATTAAAGCCAGGGTACGAATATATGCAGAGAAGACTTCACAGACTGTTCTTCTTGGATCTGACGTTGAGTCGGCCTTAGCTGGCATTGTACCCAATATAGAAAGGTAAGTGCTTTTTGATTCTTCTCTAAATACTACTTTGTATAAAGGTCGATATTCACATTTCCAATTTTTTGGCATCCAGTAACAGATCCGATATAACTCGATGTCACCGAGGAGTGCAAGCGAGTGCACGTGACACAGAGACAGCTAGGTTGACAAGCGCATTGAGTGTGGCTGAAGCGGCTGCGGAGGAAGAACGAAAAAGGCGGGAGCACGCTGAGACCCAACTTCAAGCTGAACGAGCTGCTCGGTTAGCTGCTATTGCAGAACTTGACCGCAACTCGCAGCGTTTACTCGAACTCGCTGGTGCCGGTGAGTTACTTACCTAATAATTAAATAAATAATTGTTAGCTCATTACGTGTGGCATTTTAGAGTTATATTTATTTACAATTATATTTGATCTTAACTAATAATGCCATATCTATTGGACAGGTGCAGGCGCTGGCACCGATGGTTGTTTAAGGGCACTGGAGGAACAATTAAGGTCAGCCGGCGAGTTGGCTGCTCGACAACGGGGGGAAATTGACTCCCTAAGAGAACTTTGTAACAAATTGCACATGGTAAGTATTTTTGTCTGAAATCAAACGGTTTTCTTCACTATGCAGTATAACTCCTAAACTGGATTACTTATTTTTAGTCTGTCAAGTAGTCTTTAGTATTGTGGATATATTTGATTCTTTGCATAGCCTCCTAGCGCCCACGTCCTTAAAAAAGTACTTCAATGAAATAGGGTCTAAAGCCTAGCACCAAATCCAATTTCGTCAAATGAACGCCCAGGGTACTATTCTAAGTACCCCAACTTTAATTATTGCTACTAATTTTAAATTACCACTTTTTTATAATGTGATGTCTCCGAACGTATGTTCGAGGTTTTTGTTTGTGTATGACCAAGCAACAGTGCCAACAAAAACAAAAGAAATTTGTCTTTTTTGACTTAACATCGAACAAGATCGAATTTATTCATAAAATCTTTAGCATTTGTGTGGATATGCCTATTAAAAATAGGTGCTTACATACTATATTTGCTATTTACATCAAAACTATATGGATCTGTAATATAGTAAAAATTTTCTTAATTCAATTTTAAGACCTTTTAATAGACCTTTGAGTTAATAAAGACCATCATGATTGTTTCAAATGTTAGACTTAAATGGTCTAAATTTCAAATGTTTTAAATAAACAATAATAAAAGAAATGTTTCTCTTAATTTTAAAGGATTTTTTGTTATTAAATTGATTTTTAAGTTTAATTTCATTTTTAATATTTTTGAAGGTAGTTGAAAAAAATTGATGTTGTAAAAGTTTTTTTTTAATAAATTGGCAGACAAACACACACACTGTATACCCCAAATTAAGCAAGTTACGCTTGTGTTATGGGTAATATACAACGGACCACTCTGGGGCCGATCCCAGACACCCAGACCATAGTAAATAACGGAGTTTTGTTGTTATTGTTTGAAGTCTAGTGCTTTTGACCCAAAGGCCTAACAAAAGGTAATCTTTTTTTGTCCTTTTTGCTTCTCCTCGTTCATCTGATACAAGAAAAAGAATGATCGTACTTGTGCGATTACTGTAAGGTAAAATTTTTAAAGTTCAAAGTTTTGGGTTTTCGCCTTTGAAACCTTTTTTAAGTACTTTAGGCGATTACTACAAGAAGGCGTTGAATAACCTGGGCGTCAGCAGGATAGTCGATAGCAGTCGCGGTTGGTGTTTATCCTGTTTATTTAATTATTTTTGTGTGCATACAATCTGTGGCTTCTTACTATAAGCGTCATTATTAAATTCATGTTTAACTTTGTCTATGTGAAGCTCTATGACATTTATTTGTGTACTAGAGTTTACCCTGCGACTGCACCGCGGGTCAAATTCCAGTGCGTCCTTCTTGTTTAAAGAGCAGCGTTAATACAGGTTACATTGTACTAAATGTTTATGTTAGTCCTGTTTGCCCCCGGAAGATTCACTTCATTTTATATCGCAAACTATCTCATCTCCCGGGGAGAAAAGTATATATGTCCATTTTCCAGTACTCCTAGTAGTTTTTCGGTGAAAACTTAACAGACAGGTGGAGTTACTTTCGCATTTAAAATAATAATAGGGATTTACGACTTTGTACGGTAGTTTGTCTTGGATTTGACCATATAATTCCAAAATTAAAACTACGTTTACTAAATAACAGGAGGCGTGTAACGCCCGTGAGACGGCTCGCGTGACCGAAGCGCGGCTGGCTGAAGCAGAGCGCGAGGCGGCCGAGATGCAGGACTTCCTAGCCGCCGAGACGGGGGCGCTCGGGGACTCGCTCAGGGACGCCGAGGCCGAGCTCGCCAGGGCCAACGCGGACCTCGACAAGAGGTAACTTTTACCTGCTTCATGTCAATTTCATACGCGAACAATGCTGACTTAGCTTTTCTCGTTTAAACGTAATTCTATTTATGACCTGCCTCCCTACCCAAGTGGCATTAGCGTGAAACTAATAGAATGAAAACGTATGGGAATGACATAATACTTAATGTAACAATATGTCATTCCCATACATTTTCTATTCTATTTGTTTATCACTAATGCCTGATGTGAAAATTGGGTAAATAACAACATGTGTTTACAATAAGTTCTTAAATTATCTGCATACAATAAAAGGTCGAGTTACAAAATAGCATACTATCTTCTTACATTTATAATATCAAGATTTTGAAAAATTGTTATAGTTTAATAAACAATATAATTAGTATTCTATTTGATTAATTAAAAATATGACGCTATACTTGCTACGCTCATTTAAAATCTAACCACCTTCTGAATTTTGTAATGTGATAATGAAGTATTGTTTAGCGTCTTGATAAACACCATCAACTGATTTGTTTCGCTCTGCGAATTCGATTCTGCTTGTGATAATGTCAGATTAAATAAAAATCTTTTGCCAACAAGTTAACCACTTAATTTCGAATGAAAAGTGACACTTTAGAAAAATGATAGATTTACAACACATTTTGTCAATTTTGATGTATGTGACAGATGTAATGTGGCGATATACTTTTTTAAATTAAGTTTATGGCCTTGACGAGTATCTCAGTTGATTTGACTTTTACCTACCCTATTCAGTGATATTTTTAAGAGATGGATGGATGGATCATCGATTTTAGCAATGTCAAGATTAATTCTATTAAATTATAATAGTATTTAAATAAAAAAAGCAAAGACATTGAAACTTAAATAATATAGCAGATCACTGCCAACGGGGAGCGTGCCCAGAAGGCTGGCTGCATTGCCATCCTCTATAGCAATACTTATTTGTTATGCGAAATATGAATTCTGATCACGGGTATTGTCAAAGAGCTTCTTACATATGTCTTTAAAGAAAATCTTTGTCGACGGACCCCACGGGCCTAATGTTTCAACCCCAAACGGCACAAATATGTAACTTTCCCTAAGGCTCCATATTTGCACCGTTTGACATCTTCAGCTGAAGCCCCGGCGTTGCCAGCCCCTGACTCAGTTATTGCAAGATATGACGGGGCCAGTGTGTCCACACATGTCGCATTCCACACTAGCGGCCGCCCCATCTTCCAAGGGACGAGTGACATTCCGTCCGGTCTCATACCATCGTCATGTACCATGTCAAGATGATTTGAATATTGATTTTTTGTGTGTGTAGACGCGCGGAATGCCGCCAACTGGTGCGCATGTGCGAGCAGCGGCGGCAGGAGTGCCTGGCGCTGGCGGCGCGCGCTCGCGGCGGCGCAGGCGCGGCGCAGGCGCTGGACGCGCTCGCGCGGCGCCTGCTCCGGCTCACGCGCGCCGTCACCCACGCCTACCGCCTGCCCAGGGACCTCGTCGAACCTACCGTATTCCATAACGAGGCTTTCAGGTACTATTTCATATTTATGCATTTTATGTGTACTTCCCTACTCATTTTATCCGTGCAGGAACGGAGAAAGAATACAATTTTCAGCGGCCGGGCGGCCTGTCGTAAACAGCGACAAAACCCACAACCAGGTGGTAGGATATTATTTGCCTGTCTGGATGGCTACTAACCCTGGTCTAGAGTATGCCGCCATAACAATCTTCAGTTGTGTTCCGGCAATAGTGGCCAGGCGTCACTATTAGTTTAGAGTACGGGAGCACATTGGTAGCACCTTTGGTGTTACAAATGTCCATAGGCAATGGTAACCGCTTTCGATCAGGTGGGCCGTGTTCTCGTCTATATATATTTATTATTTATATTTTCCTATAATAGGGAATATGTATATATTTTTAAATAATTATTTATATCTTTTTATCATAGTAAAAAATAGAAATAACGTTGGAAATGTTCAAATTAATTTTTAAAATAATATTTAAAATCTCTATTAAATTGGAGCAATTTAAGCGCCATTATTTTCGCGAGCTTTTGATAACATCATAGTTCATTCTCAGTGCGCGTTCTTCTTGTCGCTTACAACGCTCAAAATGCTCTTTCAGCTACATACCGACCACGGTCGTTATAGTCGCCGCAAAAATGTCACTAATGACATCTTTATTTTCGATCACGCAGCGCTCACAACGACCCATGTCAAGAGGTCCGTCGAAGGTTTGCATTGACCACAGAGCATTGACTCTACCGATTGACAAAGGTGCGATTTTCAAATTAACCAAAACCATACAGCAAGCAATGACATTTGTGTATTTCGTTCGCTCCATAATCCGTTCTACTTGAGTTATTCAGTAACTCGACTCGACTCGACGAGTAAGCTACAAGAGGAACAATAACAACAACAAAATGTCAAAAAGAAAATTGTCGCACGTTTTCTTTTTGATTAATAGAGTTGCGTTTTGCGATTTAAAATAATCCGCGCACTTTTAACACTTTTATTAATTAAATTTTGTAAATTAAAGCACTTAAATAAAAAAAATAACGTTAGACATGTAATTCTACGGCAATAAAAATGTCATTTAAAAAATTGACTCTTATTAGAGTTAAGTATATATTCCCTATTCGTGTTGACAGCCGAAGTGATAGCGGGGAAGCCCTATCACCGGAGGAGGAGGCGCGCGGCGGCGTGCTGGGTGCGGTGTCCCGCGCGCTGCGCACAGCTGCGCAGGCGCCGGCGCCCGCGCACGCGCAGGACGACGACCGCTCCCGCGTGTCCGACGACAACGACAACTCGGCCGATCTCATAGATTCAGAAACGGAGCCGTGTCTCGTCACTGATCCCGGTGAGGAGGACATCCTGTTTACTATTTTTATCCGTGCAGGAACGGAGAAAGAGTATAATTTTCTGCGCCCAGGCGGCCTGTCGTAAGCGGCGACAAAACAACCCACAGGCAGGTGATTAGGGTATTGCTCGTCTAGATGGCTACCCCCTGGTCTAGAGTATATCGCCGTAATAACCGCGAGTTCTGGCATTAGTGGCCAGGTTTCAGTTTCCCTTTAGAAAGCGGCAGCACATTGGTAGCACCGTTAATGTTAGAAATGTCCATAGGCGATGGTAACCGCCTTACATCAGATGGACCGTCTGCCTGTTTGCTGAACTTGTGCAGTAAAAAACTATTTATAGTTCGCGACAAGTCGACATGGCAGTCAGGTCATCAGTCAGAAGCATGATGGCAATCAGTCAGAAGGGGGAAGTCCCGCACGCCCGCGCCCTCTTGGTTTTAGTGCTGCATGAGTCCGCATCGACCACGTTTATCGATATCGATCGCACTTACGATAGAATAGAATATTCTTTATTGTACACATAAAAGCCGTACACATCAGAATTAACAATATTTCAATTAGTACAATCGGCGGTCTTATCGCTAATAGCAATTTCTTCTAGACAGCCCTTCGGAGATAATTTTGCATATGTAATAGTGATTCGGTATTGAGTGTATATAGTTACGTGCCATATTTCTAATATAATAGTTGTGTATTGAAAATTACTTCGGTTGGCTTTTCGAATTGTGTTAAAATAAATTGGCAATAATCTATTCTCAAACACAAGAATTAACCAGGAAATTATTAGAAAATTGTGACATTGAACGGAAAAATTATTCTTATAAATATCCTATTAATCAGGTTATAACCCCTATATATTACCTGATTGACAGGATATTTATAACATTTGAAAACATTACTTGAAATGTAAAGGTGGTAATCATTTTACTCTCACTTTGTTGCATACTAAAAAAAATATCGATATAGACTACCTGGTATGTGAGGCCACATCAATAGGGAATTGCCATCTCGACCTGTTGCGAAGGAGTTTTTGGCAGGAACTGAAAGGAGACGCCGTGCTGTGCAGTTTTATTTTCTAAAAATGTGTAAAATTATTCTAAAATGAACAATAGT
Organism: Dendrolimus houi; assembly: GCA_039645545.1. NCBI lineage: Eukaryota > Metazoa > Arthropoda > Insecta > Lepidoptera > Lasiocampidae > Dendrolimus > Dendrolimus houi. Next base: position 6,870,135 of record CM077127.1, on the reverse strand, counting down.
TGTAGGATATTGATAGTTTTTGAGTAGTAATGATGTGTTTTGTGAGAAATGTGAACTGTATAGTCAAATGTGGTCTTTTGAGTTGTCACAAGACCTCCGTTGAATGGCACCTCCTGATAACCTACAGCTCAGCTGTGCTACACAAAGGCTTAAGAAAATGAAGAAACTACATTATAATCTAAGATCTGGCTTAAAGGCCTAGCTGCCAAGCCATAAACCTATATAAATAAAGCTGTCGCGAACTATAGGTACTCATACATAATTTATTTAAGCTATATCGGATAGGCTTCTTATGGGGCAAGCAAACTAGGTGTTTGGCTCTAAGGAAGAAGATATAAAGGATATAATAATCCCTACATAGAATGTTAATAAAGTGGTTTATTGGTATTTGGTAAACTATGCTAGTACTTAATGCGTTGGTGGTCCTTATGATTATGATCGGTGACTGTTTGGTAGTAGCCCACTACAAACGCCGTAGGCTGCCTCCGGCGTGACTCTGTGCACGACCGACGAATGCTTATTATGGAAATTAACATCTTTTTAATGCTTCAATTTATAAAAATTGTTTAAGTGAGATTTAGATTTCAGTTTCGTATTACGTGTAATGTTTGGTCCTTTAAACAGGATTTTTGTGTATTTTAGAATATGCGGAAGAGTGGTGGTCGGGAGCGGAAGGCGCCGGCGCGTGGAGTGCCGACGAACTATCGCCCGAACGCGACTCCTGTGGAGATATTGACAAGGGTAATAAATATATTAATCATTTTGTTATACATATATTTAAAACATTATATATATATAACACATTGGTGATATACCAATATCTGAACTACTTTAATTGTACTTATAGAACATTAATGCCCGGTTTCTGAGGTTACCAGTTATGAGTTCAATAACAATTGATTCCATAAAATTGTGTAACAGATAAACTTAGGTTTACCGTATTGAGTTTCAGATATTTTTTTCACATAGGTACATCACGGTACCCTTATTGAACCGATATCTCATTTTAAATTCTTCATCTGTAAATAATACGAATGGATTTCTACATATCCTTAAATATAGTAGCAATAATTTGCGATATTTCCATATTCAACTCCGATGAACTACAGTAATATTTTTAGTATAAATTGCTTATCCAAATAAACGATGATACGAAGCAGTTTACAATTTGACACATATAATTATATGCTTTAGGTTAGTTTGGAATTATGACTGAGAGATAAACGTCAAAAAAATATAGATAGATAGATAACACTTTATTATACACCAATACAAAGATGAACTTAAAGACTAAAATCATATCTAGTTGTGTACAAAGGGCGGTCTTATCGCTAAAAAGCGATCTCTTCCAGACAACCCCATATATGGAATAGATAAATGGCTAATATTGGTCAGTTAATTTGAACCCAGTTTATAGTATGAAGTTGACTGAAGATGACTGAAGTTTATAGTATGTTGGTATGCTCAGAAATGCAATTTTATTGAACCGATAGCACTAACAAACAGATAAACTACCGTTCAAAGTACCTCAGAAACAGGGCTTAAAAGATTGTCTCAAAGTTGTTTTGGGCATTTTTACATTATTTGTATCTCATTTAAGAGCTATTCTCTTGCCATTGGAGACTTTTTTATAATAACGGTGTGAAAATGCATTTACGCATCTCTTCAGGCCTCGGGGGGGCTTTTAACTGAAGGGTATGTGGAGTTTCCACACACTTTTCCACAGACTACTCACTAAGCCTACCATTGTCCCTCCGCGTTCTGAAGAGGCGGCACGGGACGTATATAGTGAATACTTAATATACCTATCAGACCAGGCTATGTGGACTAAGTACCTTTGCCTGCCATTGTGGCGTATACTATACTACTACCGTATAAAGAAAATAGTTGAATATTGAATAAGATTATAAGTAAATATGATGATATCGACAGTTTTTGATCAGTATGTTAGGAGACAAGCAGTGTCTAAGCCTTAAGTTTTTCAACAGCAACTAAATATCTCGTTGCATTTCTTATGTCTGCATTCGTTATTCGTAAAAATCTGTGACTGGTTTGCCGTTGTTAATTGTAATTATCTATTGAAATGTACTGCTCAACTAAGCTAATTAGACGAATGCATGGAATGCGGCGTCCCCGTCTGCATACCGCCTCAGACACCGCCTACCTCCGAATACCGTTCGCAGCTTCGATAAGTTTACGCATGTGACGCTCGTCATTTCTATACTTAGTTGTTTTGTTATAATCTTTTTATTGATTGTTAAGTTTTTTCTAGTTGCTTTTTGTTTGTTATCTATTTTTGCTCCTTTACGCTATTTTTACTATCCCTTACCAAATTTTTTATTTCTTCATATTTAAAAATGAAATAAAAAAATATTACAAAAACCGGTTATTAAATCATAAAATAGTGAAAAATGTGGTTAGATGACCATAATCATGTTTTTTTTCGCAATTGGTACCCGACATGGTCTTCGTCTACTTGGCTTGGTCGGATAGTATTTAGCTATGGGTTTCCCATAAATAAATCATGTCGTCGTGTGCCAGAGGGCGAGTCTGCGTCGGTGTCGGAGCGCGAGTCATTGCGCAACCTTTCGGCGGCGATCGCGCACCGGCACCGCTCCGAGGCGGAGGACGCGGAGCGCGGCTCGCTGGTGGCGCGCGCGCTCGCCGTCGACGCGCGTCTCAGCGAGCTGCTGCACGCGCTGCGGCTCGCCACCACCGCCGCCGCCGCCACCGACGACCACGACTCACTCAGGCTCGCGGCCGCACTCAAGTGAGTCACTAAGGCACCCGAGTTTGACATTTGTGCTATAAATTCCGATTGTTATTTCGTTGAATGTAACGTAATTGGGTCAAACACAAAAAAGTTTTACAATGTATACAGGAGAAGACTGCAAATGTTGGAACAATATGTTTATATGTTTTGATTCGCAAACGTGGATTGCTGTTTCTTTAATCTACACTAATATGAAAAGTTGTTTAATTTTTACATGTTTCTATAATTAAATAAGCTTGTTATTGGATTATTTTTCAACGTCTACCAAACTGAGGCATTCAGTATCCGAACTGTGTAAGAGACATTTTGCTTTAAACGAGAGCAAAAAAAATATTTTTTTAGTTATAATACAAAAGACTGTCACATCTAACATACCCACAACATAATCATATATAATAATAAAAAATACATGAACAAATAATGTACGTATGGAATTTATGTAACTTGAACACTATCCTCCGTTTTTGTGTTTAACCCATTTTCGTGATTATAAGTCATGTGTGTGATGTGATGTGCAAAGTAACAGTAGACATACACACACTCGCATATACACGCAACCGCATCACACTTCACTCCGTCTTCGTGCGTTATCAATTTCATAAACGTAGTTACGTTTTTGACAAGAACATAATACAAAATCAATTTTAAGCCTCGAAAACATTTAGATTGCTATTTTATAGGAAACTCCATTGTCATGCCAAATGCTAGATAGAGATATGCCCATTTCGCAGAGACAGGATAGACTTGACGGAGAAGAATGTAGCGGACGTGGTGCTCAAGAAGTTGGCCGAATTGGACGCAAGCAAGCACATGATGGAGCAATATAGGCATCATGTGGAGGTAAAACGCCATTGCATTGCTACTTTATCATTATACACTCATATCAATTAACTTGAAGAAGAAGAGAAGAGAATAATATTTATTAATTGAAGACTAATTAATTTATTAAATTAGCAGACACACACATTGTATGTATATACCCAAATTTAACAAGTCATGGGTAATATACAACAGACTACTCTGGGGTCGATCCCAGACGCCAAGACCATTGTAAATAACAGAAAATTTGTTTCCGAAATTTACCATGCCAGGAATTGAACTTGGAGCCTCTGCGTTGCAGTGAGGTAGGCCGGCAAAGGCTTAGTCCCCTCAACCACAGAGGCTGTTTATGTATACTAATTGAAAATATATCTTTTTAAATGTTTCCTTTAAGAGTTATACTCAAAAATGTGCAATAAATAACCCCATTTTTATATGAACTCTGCCATTTTTTTTAATCTTCAAAAGTATTCTGTTGATATTAATATACTGCATTCAACTTCAATTAAAAAAAACATACAAAAACACAATTGTTGTAGTTATGGGAAAGGTCTATTGATTTAATTAGGTACATATATAATTTAATTACAAAATTATCATGTATTCAGAGCTTGTTGCTTCATAATGAATCTTTGAATTACGTATTCATACATAACACTATATGCTATTATTATGATGTATTTTGTGCTTAATTTTAACATCACTGTAATTTCTTTCAATAAAGATACATCAATTAACTGTTTTAAATCTTAATACAAACAAAATATAAATATTGAATCTTAATTAGCAAATGATAAGAAAAAAATGTAGTACAGTTAGTGCCGTTAACTGGTTTAATATGAAACAGGTATTTACACCATTCAGGCCCTGCTTGGCGATCTCGAGTCAAGAATAAAACGCCAAGGTCAATATAAAATACACATATAAGTATAGCACTGCTTCTAGATCGGCACAGAGTCACGTGATCTCTCTTTTACTTTCGTTTCTCTACTTTTTAAATGAGCAAAAAAGCTAAGCGAGGCGAGAATCTAAAGCACTTATTACAACCTGAATAAATCATGATTCCCCATTTTTTTTGTTTATTATCATATCAGCAAATGATAATTGTAACAATATGCATATTGATTGAGTAAAACTGCCTAAGCCAGGTTCGAACCTAGGTCATTGCAATAAGACTAAATTGCCTTAACTACTAAGCCCAAATCAACATGTCACTCCACAATTTATATAAATTAAAAAAAACACTGTAATATATCTATAGCAAATTTATAAAATAGTTAAATAGTTTTCATTTAATTTTAAATGTAACATCGCCTTGCTTGGCTTATAATATTATTGTTTTTATGTTACTCTCTGAGAAATATATGTAAGTACTCATTTTTAATTATATATTATCTTATTTATATGTTATGTACATATATATTTATTGAGATATAGCCAAAAATCTGGTAGGTATCTGATGGGACCCAAACGCTGGTACCTGTACGTTCGGGTAAATATTAGCGTTGCCATTCGTTACGGCACCGCAGCCAATATTTTGGGAACGTTCCTGACAGCAGTCTACGGCTAACGTTTCTTTAGCTATCTATAATATTATAAAATTCTAAACATGCCGTCTCTGTACATTGAAGCTGTTACAAAAAAACAAATACAACTGGAATAGACTATATAAGAGATGGAGAACACTGCAATTTTATTAGATTTCTGGTCGGTTTGTCTGTTTCTTCGGGATTCACATAATAATTCCTGGGCCAATTTCGATGCCGTTTTCGCTGATCGACAGCAAACTCTTAGAGTTAAAATCTGCGCTACTTTTTATCCCGGGAATCCCGCGGGAATTTTCACGAGATCGGTTTGAAGTTGTTCGGTTGCATAAAAATTTGCTTCTTCCGATACAGTTTGTACTAAAACGATAGCTTACATTATTTTTTAGATGCTACGATTCTTCATGTCCCGGGAATCCTACGGGAATTTTCCCGGGTATGGTACAAATTACTTAGCTTGCATAAATACTAGCTGATTTCAATACAATTTCACTAAAACAATAGCTTAAACCCTTTTTTAAGTGATGCGAAGCTTTATATTTCGGGAATCCCGCGGGAAATTTTCCCGGGAATGTTATTCATTATATTACTTCAAATCAGGTTGGCTTCGATTTATGTCTATGTCGTGCTGAGCAGTTGTCTAGATTATATGGACTTAGTTTCTTTGTTATTATTGTTATATCTTTTTATAATATATGTAAAAAACCGAGTTAAGTTTTTATGTAAGTAAAATAAAGCTACTGTCGTAGGCTGGACACGCGGCGCAGCCGCGGGGCTAACTCTAGTTATTAATACTATTCACATATAAAGTCTATACGTACATTTAATTGACTACTTTTTAAAATTTTATTGTTTGGCTCTCTATGTTTATTTGTATAATACACCTGAATTTAGAATATTATAATTTAAAAAAGAGAGAACATGGTGACTTCACTTGGGCAGCTTTAAAGCATTTATTACATCGCATTGACTCGCGACGTTTGAGCACAATCTGTAAATAAACACAAATAATATTTATTATAATTATTATGTATGTGAATTAATATTTAAAAACTGAAATGTGGACTGGTCTTTACAAATATTTAATTTAATATAAAGACATTGTTCTCTAGCGCCAGAGACTTGCCTTTTTTTGCATTTGTAAATAACTTGTAATATATTCGAATTCGTTTTTTTTATATGGTTTTCTTATTATTTGTAACTAAGAAGAAAGTGGCGTTATCGTTCAGTTTTGTTCTTTTTTCAGACGCTCAAAAAGCAGTTGGCACAATCCAATGAAGAGGATAATTTAGAATTTGTTGAAGAGGTATGTAGTATCTAAAGATTATTGGCAGACATGTTTCACGTTCTTAGAAGTAACATACATAGTTTACTATCTTGAATTAAACAATCTGCTGTTAGTTACACCTTATATTTTAAGCTTTTTGCTATTTAATTTCATAACTTCCATTATAATTTTGTCTATATAGTTAGTCTAGTCGATTAAGAACTAGATGTCTGTTCGAACATGATGTGAAACATTGACCAAATTGTAGTAGTTTATTGAAAGGAAAAATTATACTGCGCATGTGTCTGTTTCGATTGGTTTCACATAATGTTGGAAGGATTGTTCAGGAAGGAATTAAGTATGCTTATTTTATCTTAAAAAGTATGCTCGTCGTGCAGTAAGTTAAAGCAAAAAAAATATGTATGGGTATAGCTTTATAAAAAAAAATCTCGTTTGATACAAAGAGTGCACTACAAATAGCAAAATAGCACTGTTTTCAATAATTGGGTAGATGACATAAAATACTAAACATTATTTACATAATAAATACTAGGCGTTAAAATACCCTCTTATTATCTTACCTTTATAATATCATCATAGAAATAATTTTAATTACATTTAAACGATTATTAATTAATCTGCTGTTTTACTCCTCTTACTTGAACAAAATTATTACGTAATTTTGTAAACTCGTACAATATCTAAGAAGTTGCGACGTTTTGTAATGCTTGATATTAGACGAATCTAAGAAATTAAATCGATTTGGTTGAAAGGTGCAGAACTGAAAGGAGAGAGAGTTACATATTTAAGAGGATAAAAGGTATATCAGTTGGGGCCATCCACAAATTACCGTCCCCCCGTCCTTGTCCAGCTGTTCACATTCGTGAGACCCTCCCTCACTAGTGTGACATCACATATTTTGCAAGTTTACATCAAGAAATCATTAAATCAAAACAGCAGTTCCGTAAATAGTTGTTTTTTTCATATAAATTCTTTTTTAATGAAAGAAAAGAAAGAAAAAATATTTATTTAGAACTATTATACATACAAACCAAAACATACTTCTAAATAAGACAATACAACTCTGTGAAATGAAATTCTAAATCGGTCCTAACTCAGCACGATGCTGGTTGACTCAACCAGCACTGTCTGGTCTTCCGCTAGGGCCGTTCCGGTGACACACGGATAGACAAAACGAAACAAAGAAAATATGACGAGTACTGTTGGAAACAAATCTAAAAATTAATATAATATAAAAATAAACTGTATAATTAATATTAAAAAAACTGATATGAAAATTAATGCTACGAAGCGAATATTATAAACAAGAACATAATAGAATAAGGAACGTAAAGCTTAAAAACTAAAAAACTATAACGATATCAATTTTTTATATTTTGTCTGTCAGTCTGTTGGTTTGTGTCAAATATGCTCTAAATATGAAATATGCTCCAATGCTGAGAATGATCATGGATAAACAGGTCAATGAGGCAGTAAAAATTAACAATTTAAACACTGAGGAAATATTTTGAAATTTATTGTTTAGTTAAAATTTTGTGTTAATAAAGTGCAAAAATATTAGAATTTGAAAGGTGACGTCACGTAATTTATGGATGGTTCCTTGTTTGGACTGTCATCACCCTATTGATGTGTATGTGGTCGATGTATAACAGGAGTTGGCCTCGTGTAGTGAGAGCGAGCGCAGGGTGCGCTACGAGGCGTTGGACGCGGCTCTCGGGGCGCTGGGCGAGGCGACGCGCGCGGGCGCCGTGGCCGGGTGGCCGCGCCTCGCCGCGCTGCACCGCCGCCTCGAGCGGCTCGCGTTCGCCGTCGCCGCGCCGCCGCCGCCCCGCGCCCCCACCTCGCCCCACCCGCACCCGCTGCAGACGACCGCGTAGCGCGCGCACGACACCGACCAACGACGACAGTGAGACTTTTTACTCATCATAAGGCTTGTATCGTACAGAATTTTGTGAAATAAGGGAAACTGTACTATTGTTGGCACCCCACTAAAATGATTGGTACGCTGTTAAAGAAATCTTAATATTTTTGAAGTGAAAACTTTAGGCGCGCTAAGCACTTCATTTGGTGGGTATTGAACCGTCACGCATCACGCTCGGATATGTAACACGTTCGAGTAAAGTCGATTGCAGTATATAGTCAACGCGTCACTGCAATACCCGCTCGGCAAGCGTTACTCGTCTTGATGAAGTTTTATTTTTTGTAGCCATACAATTATAATAACAATATTAATGTATGGTTTTATTTTTGTTTTGCTTGGTTGAGGCCTCAAAGTAAACCTCTTTGCCCCGGCTTCTAGTCGACGGGCGACTACCTATCATGGCGGGAGTTGGAGCCGTTGGACGTTGAGGTAGTCTCTCAACATCTGTCATTGTATGGGTATAAAATAAAATTATTAAGATTTTTTAATATCTTGAATAAATTGACTGGGTGCCAACAATTGTATAGTTTACCCTATCAAAGGTGAACACTTTTATTTTGAGGTGGTTCTCAGCTGTGCTATTTCAAAACCTAGCAAATGACATTTATTTTAAATAAATGTTTATACACTAGTCGTCTTGCTAAGCATTTGCTGATGTATTGCATAACATGTAAAGACTGTATCAAAATATGATATCGCTCCCAATAAGCTTAATTCTTAGCTTGAAATGGCATATTGTTCAAGTTCATCTCATTTGTTTTGTATTGTGGTTTAAAAATTCTTAGAATGCATTTGCTAGGTTTTGAAATTGCATAGCTATTATGTGTCAGTAAAAATTAACTTGTTACATTGGTATTTAAACAAACTGGTGTTTTAAACAATGTATACATGTATTTTCAGTTTAACTTTTGAGATCGTTCGTCGTCGTCGTAATCGTGAAGTTTATTAATTTTAATGCTAATTCATAACAAAACTATTAATTAATTAAATATTTTAGTAACATCACAATTTTAATTATGATATAATTAAAGTAATTAATATTATATACAATTTGAGTATAATTTTAATACTGTATGTAATTGGAATCTCTTAGCAAAAAATAAATATGTGTAATGTAATATACAATTATATTTTTTTAACCCGTAGTAATTGACTATTAAAATATTAATATTAAATGGAGTACACTGGACTTTAAATTGTGAGAAGTCATTCAATTTATTTATCAAAATAAAAATATACATAACTTTCAAAATAGTGATTTGTTTAAATCCCATAAAAATACATGTGTTAATTGGGTTAGAAACTGAACTATTTGATAAACCAAAGTAAATTATTGTTATCCGTGACAAACTTTATGGCTACTCTTAGCAATAGATCGTTTTTCATACAAAATTAGTTACTACGCAGCCATCTAAAGCGAATCTCGGTGCAAGCTATATATCTCTTTATATTTCGTTAACGAGTACATGTGTATTCCGTGTATATTATTTTTCCCCATTGAAATATTTATTTCTTGTTTCTTGTATTACTACATAGTTCAGTTTCTAATATGTACACAAGCAATATGTTAGATTAAAACGACGATGCTTTCTTTATGACGAGGTAAAAGTCTCCATTCTTCGAACAATTATCATATGATAAGCGAATATATTAATTAAGTAAAAGAGTGCCAGATTATAAATATATATGTCAGATTAATGCTGACAAGCCAAAAATCTAAGGTTCTGGTTAACCTTTTCATAGGATAACTTTAGTTGTATTGTCAACGTCACGATTTCGAGCCTATTTAATTAGCAATTATAATATAGTTAATAATAATAGTGTGTCTGAATTATATATAGTTCACGAATCGTAAAATTATTTAATAAATATTCCTTTAGCAATAAATAAAAGCCAATACGCTTCAGCGATATGAAGCATTGTACTTTGTAGGATAAATGGAAATAAATGAAACAATACAATCAAATTTTGGTTTAAATTCGTCTGTGCATTGAATAACATTCTGAAGGTGTGTAAGGAAATAAAGTAAATAAAAACTGATGTATATTTAATATGAAATTAAAGTAAAAGGAAAATGTTTTGTGTATATTATTAGGAATCCATATTAACAAGAAGTGTAAATCAAAAAAAGAAGAATTTAAATTAAAGAATCACTCTTTAAAAGGAATACGTCCAATGAGGTTAGACAATAGATTTTCAAAAAAGTTATAAAAAATGACGATGAATTTTTAGTTTTTCTAAATCATGTACTACAGTTATTTATATGCATACACATAATTATTTGACAATATTTCATTGAAAATAACTCGTTGTATTTGCGCCCGTATGCTATTTGTTACTTTGTCCGTCCCGCGTATTCCATGACATAATTTAAAAAGTTCACAAATGAGATGGATTATATATATCGATAAATATAATTATTATACTAATACGTATCAAGTAGCAATTAGCGACGTTTTGTGTCCAGAGAAAGGAATGTTGTGCATTCTGTTTCATTGGAATCATGTTGCGATGTATATGTTAGAAAATTTTGGATAATATGTCGTGATGCCTCGAAATATAATACGTAGGGTGAACGCGCGTCTATCGCACCGAAACGCATTTCAGTAAAATTATATAAGCATATGATGAATTACAGTCGATTAATATTAGTGATGGGACAAACCGAAGTGTTTTCAAACGATTCGATAAATTCCACATTTATCTAAAAGGAACCGATATAACGGGGGGAAAGTAATTCGTTCCAGAAGCACTATCGTAACGGTTAAACTGTCTTTTCATTTTTGGTATATTAATACATCAAAAGAATATAATAATGAAATGACATATGCAGAAGGTCGTTTATATTTCGAACAAAGTATGTCTCTATCTATTAATGACTGTTGAGCAGCCACGTTTGCAATTATAACACAAAGCAACAGACTTCAACAGATTGCAACTTAATTCAATTCCAGTTACACTCTAAACGAGACGATTCGATTTCGCTATTTTTTTTTATCAAACTATTGATTAAGACTTTCAATTCTATACAATATCAATTGTCTATGAATATTAAAGTAAAAGAACGGTTAGTAATGGTATAGAAACAGTTTTTAATCATATGGTGCTATTGCAGAACGGACGGATAGCGTTTCACTTAGTGAATAATGCGAGATATTATATATACTGTTTCCAAGTGTTTATTTTACTTTTGACGTTTGCACGTCTATCAAATTGCATATTTCTTGACGGTAAAGCTCACATGAAACAAATGACATAATTGTCGTACGTGAGAAATGTAACACACAGACTATTAAACTATCGACACTATAAGTAAATAAATAGAAAGTAATCGATTTGAATAAAAAAATGTTGTAATTTCAAGAAAAATAATACCGCAATTATTATAAGTGCTTATAAAATGGTTTCTTTATAATATGTGTGAAATACGATATAGTATTTTTAGCAAAAATATATAGATAATTTAAATTTATTAAAACTTATTTATAAATGTCGATTTTTACAACAAATCGAGTCGGTAACGCATTAGGAAATTACTAATTGATCCGTCATCGAACTGTCAAATGTATAATAAATTCTTGGAAAGAGTTTAGACGGATCAACCAAATTGATTCAGTTTCGTACAAAGACAGTTATGTCTATATGGATCACTTTGGTTAATTCATCCAAATTGAGAGACAGAAATTAACTGTTTAATATCGGCTTAAGTAATACGTTCAATGTCGTTTAGAGACTGAATTAATTTCGTAAGATAGATCTCAAAGAAATGGACGCTAGAAATATTGTCATAATGTTTGCCCAATAGTTTCCCTTACAACGCCTTCGCTGATTATAAATTCATTCCTATATGCATTTACATATATGTATTTCTCGTATACATGAGATCGTTGAACAAAATTTCGATTTTTGTAAGTAAAAATTAATTTATTTAATGAAAATATTATTCATGTTATTTTAATATGAATTATTTATTTTGCTTGAGGCTAGTATGTTTACTAGAGAGTAAGAAAAATTGTTGTATGTGCCATTAGTGCTAATATTACCTAAAACAAAGGCTGGCAAGAAAAAAATGACCCATCACACACTGGAGCCACACTCGCGCAACAATTACGGTACTACAATTACAATCCAAATGTAGAAACGCTACTGTCGTTCGTTACTTTATCGATTTGAGCGGTTTTATATTTCAAGTTGTAATTTTCGTTTTAAGTTTCAGCTTCCGAGCGTAAGGTTAAATATCCTAGTCTTCAAATCGACCATTGAGAGATCATGTAGTGTCACAATTTATCACCATAATCATTTTCGCATTAAATCAGGCGCGTCTCAATAATACATTTCGCCCAATCTTAGATCCCTATTTCTGTGTATTTATATAATGTATTTTGTGTGTAGTGGATGGAAAATTCTGACCAAAACAATGATTATTTATTTTTGCAGTCTAGTCAGTTATATTCGTTGATTATTAATAATTAATTGGATTTACGGTATGAAATTACATTTTGTGTTATGGAAATTTATTATAAGTTAATAGTGTCGGGGTTACTTCTTTAATTAGTGTTAAAAATTAGTAACATCGTCACGTTAATTAATTTTCTGTAATTAGGAATTATAACTATTCAGCACCAAACTTTATGACCATATATAACGGATAGAGCTGACGCTTCATATAAATTATAGGACGTTGCACTATATTCTGCAACTAATGTTGAAAGTCCCTCAAGTTTAGCGCAGAGTTTATATACATTTTTATGTAGTAACCAAAGTACTAAAAGCTTATTGCTTATGTTGTTAATGAAACCTATTTCATACAGATATAATGTGTACAAAAATTAAATGTTTCTGTTTACTAATTCTCTTGCAATATATTGAATTCTTTTACTTTCTTCATTTCTTAAATATTTTCGTAACTAATGTTTTTTTTTGTATTAAGAATAAATGTCTGAAACGTATAATAAATTCAACAATATTTTAAATGAGATTGAAACTATATTGTGGCGTTAAAGAATTATAGATCGTTTATTTTCAATATAAGAAAACAAACTATTATAACATTACTTCTAATGACTACTTTGTGTAAAGGTGAATGCTACCTTGCCTGCATCGATATACTAACCGGTATATAATATAAAATCGAATGCAATCACAAGTACACCGCACATCACTAGCGACATTTAAAAAAATAAAGGCGTAATATGACCTCGAAGATCAGAAAAATTGATATAACATAAGTAGATATAAATTAAAATATCCATATTTTCAAAGGTGAAATACGATTTTGAAAATCTAAATCGTATTATCGTTCAATTGTTCATAAATATTGATATTTCAGTTTTTATAATGTTGATATATTTTTAATGTGGCCTAGTGCTGTGTGATTTTCATGTAGTTATTTTATTATTAATCTGAGCTTCTAAGTTAAGTGCAGGCGATTGCACTAATGTTCAGGATTAGTTTCTGATAAGTGTATTTAGTATTCATTTGTCGCTTTGTCCATCCATGCCGCTTGTCGCAGGTGCTAATGTATCCAGTTATTTCACTAATTCATTGTAATAGTGCCCTAAGATTGTCGACACAATAACATTATTTGTAACTATAATAATAATTGTGTAATTGAGAGTGTAGTACTGTGAAATCACGTGATGTAAATACATAATTGGTATATGTAGATAATAAATAATTATATAATAATTGAGAATTAAATAGTATTTTTATTTACGAAGTCTAAGAAGAAAAAGAAGTAAGATTTTTTCCTTAATCTACTTTACGATGCTCCAAAATAATAAAATAATTCTTTATTGCCTCTTGAAATACACTGTGGAATAAAACTTGTAATAATATTGAGTAAAAGGCTGGTGCCTAAATTGAGTTAAAATGAACCTGTAGTACCTGCGTGTTACCAGAATCAACTCGTTAGCCAGATTTTTTGTCTAAGAAAATAACAAGTGTAGTATGAACCCTACACGAGTGCAGGTGTAATGTGTTTTTGGATCTGCAAGCCCACATAAGTGATGCAAATATATTTGAGCGAGAGTGAATGAGCAAAGGAATGCCAATGCCATGTGTCGAAATAATTTTCTATAAAGAAGGATAAATAAAACAGTTCATCAATCTTCACTTTGAGACTTTTATTTGATATATAACTAAATAATTTTAAATATATATGTAACATTTATGGTTCTGAATAATTTAATTTCGAAATATAATTAGCAAGAATTTTAAAGTCAAGATTGCCGTACGTACGTTGAATTAATTTAAAGATAGCCAATGTAGCGGGCAAAGATAAAGGTAGTCCAATGTAGAATATTTACTTAATTTGGAACAACGATTCGAATTTAATAAAAGATACATTTGTTTACATTAGTAACGTGTTCACATCTACCTATACCCGCTAACAGCTAATTTTTGTATTTTCCACAGATATATTAGCTAAAGTATCATTATAGATACCTAGAATACCCAAAAACAACAAAACGGCTACAAAATATTAAAAACTTCATGTTGAAAACGATTTAAAGTAAAATTAAAAAATACTGTGAAATAAATTGATCCCCGATTTTTTTTATAAACAAATATCTTACCGAACCCGTTGTATAGCTTCACGAATAGAAGCATATATGTCAATATGTCAACGACACTCCACCAAACTTACCAGAGTGTGCCGATAGCCCAATGAAAAAAAGTTAACCTAAATATATAAATATTGTATCAGTCAGTGGGCTGTAAGCTTATCTATCTCTTAACTACAAAACGTTCAACAACCAGACATACAGTCGGTTCCTATATCTTACTATCCGTACATTTGCTCTTACACGAGCAACTAAAATTGCATAATCCCGATCATTTCTCATCAATTATGTCGTCATAACTACACCAAGCAATTTAAGGTGATGGCAATATGTAACAAGCTGTTACTGAGATACGGCCATGCAATATGGAGCAACTTCAAAAATTAAGCACCCTCGCGCCCGACACCGGCCTAGTCCTCTCTCGAAAACGAGACGTAGTTGTACGTACGAACGAGACAGAAATTTGCCTAAAAATTCCAAACCGATTGAATCTTCGGCAACTCATATGGCGACATTGAGAAATGTGGAATAATATGAGCAATATTCCCGAAACAATTGCCGCATTCTATTGCAATTGTTCCTCTTAATTACTCCAGACTAATCCATTACAGTAGTCAAGCAATAATTGCTCAAAAAATTGCCCATGTAAGAGCACCTTTACTATACTGGTCAAAATTTGACATGTTATGCACACTTGCACAGTCAAATCTAGGATGACAATTTTGTTGGCTCACAGTAGGGATGCAATAGTGTATAATTGTTAATCAATCTATTCGATAATTATTTTCATAGAGCTTGGAATCGATAGAGGCATGGTTATTCCTCTGACCAGATTGTAATATTCCATATTAGAATTCGATAGTCTGATGGTTGATTATGCGTGGCACTTCACTAAGTGGGCGGTATTCCCCGTTCATGATAAATTGACCTGCAGGGTTACCTACAATCAAAAATATTAAGATCTAAAGCTATATATAGTCCAAAACATCTAATATCGCGATAATTACTAGAAAAACAACTGCTGAACTTATACCAAACATAAGTTCGGTCCTGCATGAACTACTGTTCTCATCTTTGGGACGGCTCAGCCAAATACCCCAGTTGGAGGCATTGGAATCAATTGAGAAAATAGCTAGGAAGCTAGTTGGCAATGATCGACTTTTTTATGCTCGACTTCAGAGTCTAGAGCATAGACGCAAAGTCGCGGGGCTAACTGTCTTCTATCGGATACATTTCGGGGAGTGTATCTTGGAATTACACGAGCTGATTCCTCCATCCCCATTTTACCATCGAACAACCAGACGCACCGGTCTGCGCCACCGTTACATGGTGCAAACACCACCAGCCAGAACCAAGCGTTTCGCTTCGTCGTTTCTGGTGCGCACTGTCGAAGAGTGGAATAATTAGCCGGAGTTTTTCAGACGAGTGATAGGTATCTTCTAGATAAACGTGCTCCATCCTAGACTGCGTCATCACTCAACATCACATGAGGCAGTGGTCAAACGCAAACCTACACATCCATAAATTTAAAAAACCCACAAAAATTAAGAATAATTTACATTTTGTAATAATATCTATTTATAACACGATATTAAGTGATATTCATTTTTAGAATTTGGTAACCCTGTACGTCAAGTTATCGTGAACGTGAAATACCAATCAACAAAGCACATAATTATCTGTAATATATGTTACCGGAAAAAATACGATGTTCATGGAAAGTAAACTGCCAAAATTATCATCCCAGACAACATATAAGTGATGTAATTTTCTATAAGGTAAACAAGTGGATAGTAAGATATGATGAGATAAGAAACCAGGCTTTAATCATTTCCTAACACTCATCCGTATGTGTTGCTAAATTTCACTAACTTAATTACATAATTAATCTATACACCACTTGTTCAATTTCATGGTACACTTAATATAAATATACAACAGCTAAAAGGTTTGTATCCAAATATACAAAGATCGCGAAATGCATTTGTTTCTCTGTGGTTTTTACATTTAATAAATTCACAGTGAGTTCATAAACATACATGAAAGCTTAGAATGTAAATGTCTAGAAGGAATAACACAAAAAGTGGACGCACAAAAACGATCTCTATTTTGTACTCAAGTCGTACCATGAACGAAAAACCATAGCAACGAAATTCGCTCACAAAAAAATGTACTCTGAGAAGCTTCAAACCCCAAACAGATGACCATAGCTCGCTCTTCTCTCCGTTTATAACGTTTTGTTATTTAAAATATTTTTAGATAGAGCTAATCATAAAATTAAAATTTTAAACAATTAAAACCTAAAATAACTGTGATGTTTAACTAGCGTACTTATTTAAAAAAAAACATTTTTCAATATTGGACTAATTTGGTAAAAAAATGTATTTATATTAAGTAATAAAACTTCAGAAGTGAGAGAAGAATTAACTGTGGCGCAATTTATTCGTGTTATAGAGCTTTTCATTAGAACATTTTTTTATTGGATGATTATACAGGTTCACAAAAAAAAGTTGCGTGTGTTGGCTGTCAGACTGATTTTTTCTCACTGAACACGAACTTGAAGATCAGTAGGTAAGAATTGGGGATCCATGAGCAAATAATCGAGAAAAACCTAAAATCGATCGCCCGACCGACAAAAAGATCGTGATTTTTTGGGTATTTTCTCGATTATTGGCTCATTAACCCCTAATTCTGACTTTAGATTCGTGTTCAGCGGGAAAAATACGCTATAAAATCATAGTCTGACAACCAGCACGTACATTTTTTTTTAGACATGTCTTATAATTCCTAGCACGTTTTTTTCTATGGTCATGATCGTTTCTGTACGTTTAAAGGGAGATCTAGACAACTGTATTATCTAAGCACAAAAGTTATCGTATTTTATAAAGGAATGGAATATCGATAACTATTAGTGATGTTGCAGTTGTCATTTCTAACTTATTAATTACACTTCAATGTACACGAATAGATTCAACAGTTACTATGTTTGCGGTCGCAATGCAGGAAGAGCTACATGTATGGTTACTACCTCTGTAGAGAGCACACATGTGTTGCTGTCTCAGTCGCTTGTGACTGTTGTGAGAGTGATAGATCATTGTATTTATGAGTGTGTAAATGAAACAAGCAGTCTTTATACGAAACTGTACCTGTATCGCGACCGTGGTAATTAAAGAAAATGTATATTTTACTTGTGTAAAAATGCATATTTCCTCAATTATCGAATGTACAGTCGCGATATGAAAATGTTCGTCACCTTAAAGTCAGCTTTTGCTTGCACGAGTACAAGAAACAGTACATTTTAATAAATTTTACGTTTATAAAATATAGAAACGAAAAAAGAAAATTGCAATTTTAAAAATGACAGACGCTGAGATTAACAATAGTTTTCATAATCAGAAACAAATAGGATATAATCACTGCGCTTATCATAAATATTAAAACCAATAAAAAGGTTTTTCATCTCTAAATAATCTTCTTAGACAAGATAGAAAATCAAAAGACTTTTATCTAAGTAATTGTAAACTTTATTGTCAAATAAACGTAATTTACTGTGTGTGAGAACAGTCTGTTCTGGGACTTAGATTGAAAAGATAACATGTGCTCGCGCAACATTAAATGAATCAATTTGATAACTGGCGAACCATTTCATACCGCGACTGTACTATAATCAAATATAAGGGCAAAATCATATTTTTTTTAATTATGGAAGTAACAATGCATAGAATCTATTATAACATTTTATATAATTTATTTGATACAATGTTTATACCAAAAATCATGATATAATTCAATACTCACTTAAGAATCATCTCATATTAAGATACCAGATTCACGAATAGAGACTATCCCGTATTTACAAAAATAAAACACAACCGCCAGCCATGTTAAAATGTACGCTTTGTACAATACTGTTAGTTAAGCCGATAGTAGACGGTTCATTTCTGTCTTTCAATTTGGATGAATCAACCAAAATGATTCAATACATAAACTTGAATTATTCAATGTCATTGAATTACCGTCGTGTCCTTTCAGTTCCTATGCTTTTCAACAGAACTGCTTCAATTTGGATCATCCTTCTAATATTAGTATTAAACTCGGGAAAATGAGTTAACACTGAGTAAACCACAAACTTACTGCTCTTAGGGCCGATTTTTCAATCACCAGATAAAGTTATCAGTCACCTAACTCAAAACCTGAGCGAATTCAAAGGTGAAGCTATTCAACTGTTTTATTCATCCAACTGTCATTTTTAATTTGTCCATATTGTTACGAGTGCGGGACCCGAATTAAAATGCCGTTTGGAATTACTATAGAATTTATTAGAAATATACAAACACGTATAACATAGGTACAAATATAACCGGACACAATAGTCCAAATGTAATGCACAATTAAATAACACGCGCAAAGTCCGTCACTATATCGCTTATCGAATGTACACGTCTTGCTTTGATTGTGGTTCTCGCTAGACTGCCTCACCCCTCCGTTCGGGCATTGTTTTATACTAAACGATACAACAATCGACCGCGTGGACTAGATCTTCCGAGAACTACACCTGGCTAACGACCATCATAAAGGATTACAATACACAATAGGCGGCTTTTCTAATTACAAATTTTAAACACAAAGTAAACAAAAGAACTCCAAATGCGGGCAGGTAATAAACTGTGCTTTATGGCCGGCAGGTGTGCATTCACATTTATCGCCGTGCTTTGTGGAATTTTGGCTAAGTTGTAACAATATTATACTTTATTCTATGAATAACTTTTATTTGGTCTCTTACTCCTATAGACTTTCTGCATCAGTTAGATCACACTATATGACGTTAATCCTTAATATATCTCCTGCAAATTAAATCCCACATTAATGCATTGTTATTGTTTACATACTGAAATTCACGCCAATTTTTTATTATTTAAAAAAAACTTTAACCTTTTTCTAAATTATGTTTGTAATTTATCATAAAAAAGTATTAAAAATGTTACAAAAAATGATTAAAAAAATTTTTTTTTGACCATGTTTTGGAATTGGGAATTCATTAAATATAATGCCGCCGCATGTACCTATTATGAAGCATAAAATTATCGAATGATCTTAATATTTATGGTTGAACCAAAGTGTCCAGACCGTGTTTTGGATATTTATACAATTTAATGAATTAATTATCGTAGAAGTAAACTGACACCCAGACGTCGTATTAGATATATTTCAGCGACGCTTGGAACCGGTTTAAAATTAACCGCTTTTAATCGGTTTAGTCAACAACTTCGTTTGGAGTGTAAACCTTAAGAAGGGTTATGTAAACCTGCATCAACCGGTTTAGTTAACAATCTCGTTTGGAGTGTAAACCTTAAAGAGTGTTATGTAAACCTGTATTAAACGGTTTATTCCGCGAGAATTACTTTCTCATCGTAACTCCCGCAACATGTGTTTGGGTGCGATTGAAAACTCGCTGCACGGTTTTCGCTCAACGGTTTCTCGCTCATGTGCTCCAGAAGCCGTTCGAAACCAGTTTATTCAACAAAACCTAACGAACCTAACCTTTAATGAACTTTTGTTACCAAAAACAGTTTAATTAACAATACTCATTGACACTTCACATCTTTGAGTTCCGTGATTGCGGCCACTGAAAACTGGCCGAAACGTCGGAATAAGAAAAATCTAATAAATTAGCGCGCTTAAAACCGTCAAAACGTAGTTTTATTACGTTTGATTAAGGTTAAATTTTTAAAGAAAAGCCGGTTTGGCTTTTGCCGGTTTCCAAACCACTATATTTTAGTGCTTGACTGGAATTGTTACGTCCTAGATACAAAATTGTATAACCACCCCAAAAAGTTTTCGAAAAAATTATTTAGGGAAAATCCACCAGCTGGATTAAACAGTATTCACAACAGTTACTTGCGTAAGATAGAAGTTCGCTCCATAACTCTGCACAGGCCCAGTCAAATATTAGGCGCTTAATAGACCTGAGAGTCTGGATAGCGTTAGAGCGAGAGCGCGATACTCCCATTTCATTCTTTCATTCGCATAAGTGGAGCGGAAAGTCAAATCAAATTACTATCTCACAAAACGTCGCAACCGCATAATTTTGTATATATATATAATACTATTTAATTTATAATATCATAGTCAACGAAGAAAAAAATTACAAATCATGGTCACAGACATTTGAATTGTAGCAAATTTTTTACGTGTTAAATTATTGCCAACTGTCAACATATTGATAATAACTTCTTTATAATAATATCTAAAATGAAATATTTTCACTTTTAGCGCGTTTTTAAAAAATTTTGATTATGTATTGTAAAGAAATTATATATTAAGTAAATAATGAAACAATAGTAAATATAAAGTAAACAAATTGACATTGCATATTTTCAAATTGAATAAATGTTGTTGTGTTCAGATTATGTTCATAGTATATCAAAGTTATAAAATAATAATAATATTCATATTGCTCTTACACATGTTACAATTTTAGGTAGAATACCGAAATAAAAAATTGTAACGAAGTAGGAAAGTTGCAAGAACAATATTAAGAATGTATTGAAATATTCACAAAACACACGCTAAAAACGTTTACTGGAGAGCATCAATCAGATTAAAATACAGACAAAGACGACAACGCCATCTAGTTAATACACCTATTGGTCGAAATCACTTAAACTATATGTACAAACGAACAACAACGACTAATAACGTTAACTCTCTATATACTATATACCTTGTTTTTTCTCACGAGATAACTTTTTTTGATTAAACTTTTAATTAAATTATGTATTTGTATGATTAAGGGCCGATTTTTCAATCAATTCAAAAACATGAGAAAAGCAAAATGCATGAATAAAACAGTTGAATATTTCCACTTTTGAATTCACTCAGGTTATAATTTATTTGACTGATAACTTTTATCTGGCAATTGAAAAATTAAAAATAATTTTTACTTCATTATCTAACTGTGCAAACTTTGTTTGCTGTAAATGCGGCGTACAAATTCTCAAAATATGTTTTTATTTTTAAGATACATCTCAGCAATGTAAGTACGTCGCTATTTGTTCAAAATTTATTTTCTTTCTTTCTAATTATAGATGTTCTTTAACTTGACTAAGATATCGTATTTAATATTTCTTGGTGGGTGCGGTTGGAGATGGGATTAGGGGCCATCCATATCTTATGTTACACGTAAGGGGGGGTGTGACATTGTGTGAGAAGGGCTTGGAATGCACATTTCAAAATCTAATATATTTAAGCTTTAAAACACGAATTTTGAACTATTAACGAAAAACTTCAAAATATTTCCAACTTTATCATGTAAAATTTCAAAATATATAATTTATGATGGTCCTGTGACAAGGACGGGGAGTCAGAAATCAAAAACGAGATTTTGACCTAGTCACTGACCGGTCATATGTCAAAAAATGCAGTTTTTAAATGTTATGACAAGCATCAAGACCATGACGGCACAAAATTCACTTAAAACGATGTCGGTTGATATTATTATTATTTATTTAGGTTTATGGCTTGGCAGCAAGCCCTTAAGCCAGATCTTAGATTATAATGTAGTTTCTTCATTTTCTTAAGCCTATGTGTAGCACAGCTGAACTGTAGGTTATCAGCTGGTGCCATTCAATGGAGTTCTTGTGACAACTCAAAAGGCCACATTTGACTATACAGTTCACATTTCTCACAAAACACATAATTACTACTCAAAAACTATCAATATCCTACAACTATTGTTCATTTTAGAGTAATTTTACACATTTTTAGAAAATAAAACTGCAAAGCACAACATCTTCTTTCAGTTCCCGCCAAAAACTCCTCGGTGCATAGGTTTTGAGATTGCACAGCTGAGTTGTAGTATAATATTTTTTTGTCCTATGGAAAACAGACTAAGGTAATATACCATACGTCCTCTATCGATGAACAGGAGCAGGATTCTTTCTTCACATGAAAAACAGGCAAAGAAAACAGGTCATACATCCTTCATACATAGATATCTAAGAATCATAAACTCTATGATGCACATTTAGGAATATGCGTTTACCTTTTATTTTCAAAGTCCATGGTTTTTGAAGTATCCGCACAAAGTTGATTGCGGTCATTTTATAACGCAGCCACTGTTCGAAAGTTTTGTGGCCTATATTTAGCGCAGCCAGTGTACGAGGTGGATATCTTGGCATTGCCCTTAAGTGGATAGGTACAGTCGGTGGTAGTCGTTGGCGCCGAATGCGGCGTTGCATTTGGGACACTTGCGCTGCCTCGTCTCGTATCGCGTCCGTAGACAATCCCAGCAGAAAACGTGGAAGCATTTCGTCAGAACCGCATCCTTGCGCTTCACCTGAAATGTAAAAGAAACTTTTGTTAAACTAATACTTTAGAAAAAATATCGGTTTACTTGTGTGATTCTCATTCATATTGGGAATAAATCAGTTATCATGGAATTTAGAACATAATACAGTCGACTCTCGATAATTTGAAACGCAAGGGACCAGAGATAAATTTCAAATTGTCAAGAGTTCAAAATAACGAGCGTTTACTTATAGAACTTATGGAACATTTGTTCTTTCTTAGATTCATTTTAATAGTACAAATCAAACATTGACACGACTCATTAACGTTTGAAAGAAGACTGGAATGTGAACTTACTCATATCTCGTTTATGTAAACAATTGACAGGTCTGTACATGTATGTAAACAAACGACAGGTTAGTGCATGATAAACGCTTCAAATTATAAAGAGTAGGACAGCCCGGACTTCAAATTATTGCATGTTTGCGAGCAAGATAATATTCCTTCAACTTTAAATTACCGTGGGGACCAATTAACATTGATTTTATTTAATTTATCGAGTATTTTTCAAGGAACCGGATTTTTTTTTCATATTATCGAGAGTAGACTGTATTTATATCAGAGTTGCTATGAATGGTATACAAAATGAAATACCCAAATTTCAGCCCAACAATTCTATTAGGCGAATACGTACCACCAGAAGAGATATAAACTTCTCTGTAATGTAGAAAGATCACACTTTTGCACACTATCCTGCCGATATTGAAATTATAAATAATTGAAATATAAAATTATTATATCAAGTGATTCTCTTCATCCAGTTTGTGATAATGAAAATAAATAATTTATTTTATTGTAAAATACTTTGTCTTCAAATGGACACCAGGTCTGCAGTGACTGCAGTGGATAATTTTTTTTGAACATTCGGTCAAATAAACGAGCTCAATTCGCCAATTATTAACGTAAAAATAGCTTATATGGTTGCCATTACTAGGATAAGCGTACTTTCAATTTTTATTATTCTAATAAAATAAAAAAACCGGAATGAAATGTATTCTATGAGGATTAATCAGTGCTCTCCTAGGGCCGTAAAGATGACCTACATGAATTAAACAAATTAAGGGGCGAATTAAATAAAAATCAAAATCAACATTCCAACAATGAACAAACATCCAATCCAGGGAAATAAATAAAAGATAAAATACAATGAGAATTTAAGCTGTATAGAGTTCTAATTTTCTTTTATTTAATGAATTTATGGAGGGGACAGCGCGTACGCAGTCCCCACTACCAAAAATTACGCGTCCGAGTTACCCACATTAGGGGTAATCGCAGGGGTCAACCCCACCGCAGTGCAATGGAGGGGCCTCGCCCTGGGGGAACCGCCTTCTTGATCACGGTGTCCCCTACGCCAGGTAAGTATGACTTCATCGGCTCGCCTAAATCGCCACATACCGGATTATGAGAACACGTCAGCGCGATGAAGGAAATTCAAACAATTGAACAGCGACATCTGTTGACTAAAGAGTGTATCCACGTTTATAAATGTTACAAGGAGATTATGGAGGTTAGATGTACCATCCTGGACGGGAAATTGACAAAAATAGAGTTTCCAATACGTACCACAATAGCGCTGGCGTACGAAAAAACTACGATATAAATTAAAAATCATTGAAGGGCCATAAAATTATTTTATTTCTATGCCAGCATAGAAAACCTCAAGTATTTTGGTAGTCTAAAATAATTTACTAAATATAATACTGGGAGAAAACGTGTACAGTGATTTAATTAGTGTGAATGTTTAATAATAAAAAACAAAGCGGGAATCTTTCGGTCCTTGTTTATTTTTCTATTACACTCTAATTACTACCGAAGCGGGTTCTGTGTTCAAAAAATGTCCGTCAAATTTGACGGACACTTTTTGAACACAGAAGATGGTACTTCTTACCTCTACCCTGAATAAAGGAGATATATTACAATATCGTTAGAATAGTCGACAACTCGGGTCATTGTTAAGTGCAAAAACAAACATTATGACGCCAGTGGTAGACCATTGTGACGATTTTCTAATAACAGAATTGGGGCATTGAACGTGTATGAATTGGTTTACTGGACATAAAAATGGGACTACTGAAAACTTTTTCATTTCACATAAAAAGCAGCGCAGAGTTTAAGTCTAAGAATTAGCTGTCGATCAGCGAAAACCGAAATCGTTTTAGTAGTCTTTATGCGAATCCCGAACAAACAGATAAACAAACAGACAGACGGACAAGAAAAAATGCATCGTGTTCTACATCGTTGATATAGTCTATTCCAGTTGTTTTTTTTTGTCAAAAGCTTCAATGTACAGACACGGCGTTTTTAGAATTTTATAATATTGTTATGAGTTGCAGGACTCTAATTAAAATGCCGTTGGAATTATTATAGAATTTATTAGAACTATACAAACACGTATAACACAGCTCCAAATATAACTGAACACAACCAGTCCAAACGTAATGCACGATTCAATAACACGCGCAAAGTTCATCACAAAATAAATTACCGAATGTAAACAAGTCTTGCTCCGCTTGTGGTGATCGCTCGACTGCCTTTATCAATCGGGCCATTGCTTTATATTGCACAAATATAAAGTCTTTATATGTCTGTCTGCCCGGCAAGCGTCGACGCAATATCTTAGAAATCGTAACCCGCACACCTGGCTAATGACTGCCATAAAAGATTACAATACACAATGGGCTGTTTTCTAATCACCAATTTTAAACATAAAGTAAACAAAAGAAGTTCAAATGCCGAAAAGGTAATAAAATGTGATTCTACAGGGCTGCAGGTGTGAATTTGTCTTTGTCGGCACTAGGTCGTAAGAATATTATAGATTTTCGTTTATGTTTCATTTCCATATCGTGCAGGGTTCAGAAGATTATATATATATATATATATATATATATATAAAGTAAAAGTCCTGTGCGAAAGATATCGCCGGCAGAGCTTGTAAAAATGCATTTCCGTTAAAGAGCTCACCTTGCAAGACGGACATGTGAGTGTCTCCTTGTATTCCCTGATCTCCTCGAGGAGGACCTCGTCCATGCTGCTGCCTGCTTGCTCCATCTTTTTCATCCGCTCCGCTTTCCGCCTTAATATTGCAAGCTCCTCCTGAAAATATCATGTCTATATTGAAAATTTGCCAAACAATTTCCTAATATCGTCGCTATATCATTTTCGTACATTGCATATAGGATTTTTGCAATTTTTGCAACGAAGCCCATCTAGACTATTACATAAAGAGTAGAAAATGTTTTATATTTATCATCTAAAGACACATTTTGACTAGACTTTTGTCCAAAAATATATCTTGCTAAGAAAAACAAGGTATATATTACAGAATAATAAAGCTCACCAATTCGTTTTGGTCAAGCATGACGAGTTTACCTCAAAACGGTGATACACATTTTTTACTGGACAGTTATCATTAATATTCTCCTTCCATGCTAGATATATTAAGTAAAGTAACAAATCTCTACACGATTAAAAAGCATGAAAATAAATTGTTATAAAAAAATTAAAATATTACACTCACATGTAATCGTTTAGTTTTATAAGCTTCCGCTTCTAACGCGCTAGTTTTTTCCGCAACTACCTGCTGGGCCTCCTTCATCTGCGCGTGGTACTTCTCTGTCGAGTCGAGACAAATTTATTAGCTCAGTCGTCATATCCGTATTATTAATATTATAAATGCGAAAGTACCTTTGTCTGTCTGTCTGTTACGCTTTCACGGATTTGGCTGAAATACACGGCATGCTGTAATATTATTACCGAGGGTGGACAAAGGATACTTTTCACCCCTGATAATGGGATAGATTTGTGTAAAGGTTATCTCAGAAAATAGGATAGGTTTTTCTTGTTATTTACTTGATTTTGATAGACGGGGGGGTGGATAGATGAATAAAGCTAGAACAGGTTAAAATAGAGGATGAAACTTTGTATGGAGGACCAATTATTTCTCAAGTTTATAGATATAAAAAATTTATCATCTATAAAACAATGCGATAGTAACTCGATCTGGCTGTCTGTTAAGCTTTGACGAAAAAACAGGTAGTTTTAATACTGAAAATGGACATAAATACTTTTAATGCCGGAAGATGGGATAGTTTGCAATATAAAACGAAGTGAATCTTCTGGGGGCGAATAACACTCACACAAAAATTTAATACAATGTAACCTGTATTAACGCCTGCTCTTTAAACAAGCCGCGTTGTGATCTAGTATATATTAATATATGAAATATATATTGATTATAAATTCGACATTATGAAATCTTGTTTACGAATGTGGCACACACTGGTCTACTGAGGCGGAATACTCAATATAACAGCCCGGCTGTTCCTCCCTAGTGTCGTTTGTTCATTGCTCAAGCTTCTCCAGCCCCGACTTAAAAATGTTTCGTACCTAGATGTAGTTTGAGGTCGGCAGCGGACTGCGCTGACTCGATGGCCTTCCGCTTGTGCATCTCCATGGCCTGCTGGCGCAGCAGCAGCTCCTTCTCGACGGCCGAGAGCGTCGCCTGCAGCAGCCGCTCCTTCTCCTCCAAGCGCCGCGCCACCGCGCCCATCGACTCGATCTGCTGGTCGCGGGTCACCACCTGAACATGCATTAAAGCCAGGGTTTATGCCACCATGTAAACTTATACCGGGTTGCTACCAGCGCATTCCATTGGTAGCTCACAACGCACAAAATGCTCCATTAGCCGTTCCACAAGGCAACCGCGGTCGTTTTGCTCGTGGCGAAAACGTCACTAATGACGTCATCATTTTCGATCATAGAACGCTCACAGCAACCCATTTCAAGAGATGGGTCGAATAATCGTTCCACTTGGGTTTACGATTGTAACGCCGGCACGCAAGTGGAACGGAAAAATTGCGGTCATGAAAGTGGTCGTTGTGAGTCCTTAATGGAATGTAGCCTATATCTTACTTACTAAGAATTTATTTGCCTTAAAATCACTGGTAAAAATTCGTCTTGAACTCCATATGTCCATAGACTGGCAAGATAAAAGAAAAGGTTTAAAGTGGCCAAGTCGAAAAAAAAATGATTCGATACGAAATTTTCACTGATCGATAAAATCTTTAGTAAAACAATTTTACTTATGTATGCCTTTAGTAACCTATCCCGAGACTTTACGGGAAAATCCGGGATTCATGTATTTTATTACTAAAAAATCCATCAACCTGTTGGTAATAAACTTTGTGGACAAAGTCGCGGGCAAATGCTAGTAGTTCATTATAAAATATGGTCAACAGATTATTTTATGTTAGATTCACCTGTTCCTGCAGCAGTTGCTTCTCCTCCCTGAGCAGCTTGTGGAGAGAGTTGGCCTTGATCCGCTCCGACATCAGCTTGAAGTTGGCATCGTCCTTCTCCCGCAGCTGCTGGATCAGCCTCGAGTTCTGCTCCTGCATGTCCTCGAACGCTTGCCCGGTCACCTCCATTTCATTCAGCAACGCTTCTTCTTCCTGCATTCACACATCCATATTAATAGGTGAAGTCTGAAGAAGAAGTAAGCAAGAATTCTCGCGTGACCAAAGGGCTGGCCTATATTTAGGGCAACGTATTAGCGTTGCCATCCAACGCGGAAATGCGGTCAGCATTTTGGGAACGCTCCCCACCGAGAGCGATCTGGACTACATTTTTTACTTGTAAATATGTTTATAATAGTATTTAATTTCTAAGTTTTTTTATGTAGTGTAATTTGTAATTTAAATTAAGTTTTTATACATTGATTAAATGATATAGGTGAAGGAACTATCAACTCAGTAATATTGAAAAAGGACTCGAATGATGCACCATCTTTCTGGCTATATACGTATATCCCACGGAACCGACGTCATTTACCGGGATAAAAAATACCCCAAGCACTGACAAGCCATAACTTAGTGCTGTGTAGTTTTAATTAAATTCCTTCAGTAGTTCACACATGATGTTCTGACAAACAGACAAAACTTCTAAGTTGTATTGTTGCGATCTTCTGGACTGAATACACCTGTCATTTTTTTCTTTTTTTGAAATCAATGTACAAACTCGACCCCTCTACAGATCATATATTGTTATCTTTATATGTATAATTCTTCTGCACGTTTATATGTCACTGAATTCTTTCTGAGCTGCTGGATCGATTTAGATTTTTTTTTAATAAAACTACGTTTTAACGGTTTTAAACAGTGGCCGAAACGTCGGAATAACGAAAATCAAATAAATTACCGCGCTTAAAACCGTTAAAACTTAGTTTTATTACGTATACAAGTCGCGAAAACTTAAGAAAGTATTTTTATTTTTGTTTGACTGGGGTTTGAGTTTAGATTTACTATTGACGCTGGAATCGGATTCCAGGATTTTGGTTAAATTTACAAGCGTGTTCTAGATTTTTTTTTGTTTTTCAGAGCAGGACAACGTTACTTTTGGGATTTGATGTAATCTTGTTTATAGTACCTGTGACCCTGCGAATGGCCTCGTGAACCCGTGCAGGGGGTCCGCGTTGGGCCTCGCGCACGACAGCTGCTTCTGCAGCTCGTACTTCTGCTCCTCGAGCTGCTTGATCTTGCGCAGCGCGTCCTCGTCGGCCAATCGCCGCTCGCGCTTGCTCTCCTGGGGCCACACACACTCTTATTATTATTATTTAACTGTATATAGCAGCAGCCTGTAAATGTCCCACTGTTGTGCTTCCCGAATTTCCCGAAACGGACGGTATTGATTTCATAGATTAGACTAGATAACATTTTATTACTCACCAAAATAAACAATTACAAAAACAGAAATGCATAGTACAATGTATCGTAATTAAGGCCGCCTGTTCTTCTGCCAAGATGTATCGTGGCAGAAGAACAGGCGGCCTTATCGCTAATAGCAGCGACCTCTTCCAGGCTTACTTAGCTTAAAAGAAATTCTTAACTAATCTGGCGATGTAGGTGAGGCAGAAAATAATAGGAATGTACAATTTAAATATACATACTTACACTAATTTATAAAGTTAATACACATACATAAATCCAAACACATTTATAGTATATACGAAATTATCAAAAAAATAAATTCATTAACATTATATATCTGACAAGCATTTTATATTAACATATTGTTACAACTTAAGTTCCGACAAAAACAAAATCCACCTGCATATCTATAAAAACATATTTTATTACCTGTCGACATCTGAACTAATTGTAGTTCTTTTATGATTGTCTTCTTTTTTGTTTACTTATTTATTGGTTATTATGGAGAACAGCCTATTGTACTCGTTTATGGCCGTTTGCAGGCAAAATTAGACAGGTGTGCGGATTACGAATGTAGGAAATTCGGACCACGCTGCCGGGGGGACATGTTGCATTTGTGCGATATAAAGCAATGGCACGATTGAGGAAGGAATAGTCGAGCGATAACCACGAGCGAAGCAAGACTTGTGTACATTCGGTAATCTATTTAGTGACGGACTTTACGCGTTTTATTGAATTACGACCTTCTGCATTACGTTTGGACTTGTTGTGTTCAGTTATATTTGTACTTGTGTTATCCGTGTTTGTAATAGTTCTAATAAACTCTATAATAATTCCAACGGCATTTTAATTCGAGTCCCTTAACTCGTAACAATATTTTACATATATTAAAAAAGACATTTTCGTAATAATGTAGAACATTTTTTTATCTTCAAATCGATTACTCTCAATTTATTTACGTATAGTGTAGATGGTTTAACAGTCTGTGCGTGACATGACTCACAGAACATTTTACTATTACGTCACCCACAATAATAAAGTACGACAATTATGTCATTTGTTCCATATGAGCTTTACTGTCAAGAAAAAATAAACTCGATAGATGTGCAAAAGCTAAAAGTAAAATAAACACTTGGAAACAGTATTGGCACATACCTGTGCCATTTTGGCCTTCTGGCGGTGGTCCTCGAGCTCCTGGCGGGCCTTCCTCTCGGCGGCCATCAACTGCACCTTGTCGCGCTGCTCCTTGCTCACGCCCTTGTACATGTCCAGCAGCAGCTTCATCTCCTTCTGCTCGTTCACTGCTTTCCTGTAATACATCACAACATATGTTGTTCATTATTATCATCACTATCACTGCTGGACGTAGAACTCTCCAATTCTGGGCTACATATCCCGGTCTTCAGCTTTGCTCTTACAGCCCCTCCCCGCGACCTTATACAGGTCACTGGTCCACCAGACGAGAGGGTCTCCTGTACTACATTTATGGAGTTTGGAGATGCAGTCTTCACTCCAGGACTTGCTACAGTGAAATCCCAGTTGTGTACAGGAGTGTCTGCTTTGGAGTGCAGTAACTACTTTCTTGATTTTTCTTCTTCATTTATTTCGCCGGTTCTTATTTCTTATTAACCATTTATTTACCTTAGCATTAGTTAAAGTTTTGACACAAGCTCCATAGAAATGTCAAATCACCGATGGTAAGGCATGATTAGTAAGACATAGGAACCAGCCTTTAGTGTGCTGTTGATTTTCTTTATTGTGTTACCATTTCCTTGTTCAAAACCAACATTTTTAATGCCTACACTGTTTCGGTTTTTGCTCTGATCTGAGTGTATGGGAACACAAACGTAAGTTTGGAGTATTTTTATATGTAAGAAATATGGACAAATAAACAGATGAACCACTCACCGATTCCTGTGGAAAACGTCACCCATAAAATTTTAGGTTTTCGTCATAAATATGTTTCCTATCTTGGAACATTGGTTATTTAGTTAGTGTCTGAGGCAGTAATTCCACTGCCTATTTCGCCCATCATGCCGGAACACAGCAAAACTGTTTGGAGGAAGAACTAAGCAAGAGATTGGTATCTACGTAGATGACAATTTTTCACCGAACAGTGGTGAAATGATGTGTGTGTTTGTTTGTACTGAACTCACTTGAGTTGTTGCTTGAGCTCCTTGACGAGCTGGTCGTGTTCCTGCATCTGCAGCTTGTTGCGCGCTTGCTCCTTGGGCTTGCCCTCGCAGGCGCAGCCCGCCCCCGCGCCCCCGCCGCCTCCCCCGCCGGCGCCTGCGCCCGCGCCGCTCCCCGCACCCGTCGTGCACTCCTCCCCTCCCTAAAGCATACCACTCATTCAACTATCACTAATCGGATATTTCTTACTTCACGAGTACAGCACACAGGCAGACGGTCCAACTGAAAATGGTATATTTATTCATTTAAACACTGCTGACATACATATTATTTATTTAGGTTTATGGCTTGGCAGCTAGGCCTTTCAGCCAGATCTTAGATTATAATGTAGTGTCTTCATTTTCTTAAGCCTATGTGTAGCACAGGTGAACTATAGGTTATCAACTGGTGCCATTCAACGGAGTTCTTGTGACAACTCAAAAGGCCACATTTGACTATAAAGTTCACATTTCTCACAAAACACATAATTACTACTCAAAAACTATCAATATCCTACAACTATTACTCATTTTAGAGTAATCTTACACATTTTTAGAAAATAAAACTGCACAGCATAACATCTCCTTTCAGTTCCCGCCAAAAACTCCCTGAAATACGTAATTTTTATATATCACTAGGCATGTGTGACAATTCCAAGCTATTTTATGTTTCTGTATTTAAATCTACTCCACCCATCATTGCTTAGATAAATAGTCACAAACAAAACTCCAGCACCTAAAAGAGTGCAATGCAGACTGGTAATAAATATAGACAAAGTTCAAAGATGCGAACACTACATCTATTCTTTTCAGACTATCATCCATCTGTTCTATATGATGCTAACAATTTAACGAACGGTTTGAGAGAGCTCAGTGGTCTTTAAATATCGAGGGCTTCATAACATATAGGTGTATATGAAAAAATATCATTTTTTTGTTGTTTCCTAAAAACTATGCATGTTACAATTTAGAAAGTTTTACCAGTATCCAGTATGCAAGTGTACCTAAAAAGAAGGGTATTCCAAATTTCAGCCTTATACAATCAACTAGTTTTGTTTTATTCACAATTTTGTCCCTTGTGTAAAACTGCACTTTTGTCTATACACCCATTTGTTATGAAGCCCTCGATATATAAATTGTCTATTAATGTAAAAATAGTAAAAAAATATTTACAAGTCAACCAACATCTTACGACCGCACAATAAATGCGGCAGCGCACTTATCATATATCTACATCTAAAAAATCCGAAAGGGTTTGATTAAGATGCTAAATCTACGCGTTAGGTATTAATAATAGATGAGGTAGTTTGAATATTACATCTACTGTGTCACAATTTCTAGTTACAAGTGAAAGTACGACAGCAAATATTAATTGCACTATATTCTTGCCCTGTATATACAGAATAAAGATGTATAGTCTTTTAATATTTTTTAACTAATAATTTTAGTGAACGAATCAATAAATAGTGACTGTTGTTTATGTATAAAGATGCTACCAAGGTGGCCTCGAAAGGGGAGGAATGGAACCTGGCCACAAATGCCAATAAAAGACTTAAAGTTGTTATAGCATATTCTATAGACCAGCCATGAATGGCTGGTCTATAGAGTATGCTGCGGTTCTACTTGCCTGTGGGTTGTTTAGTCACATCTTAACCTCCTTTAAACACCAAATTTAATATTATTTTTTCCACAAGCTGCCATCAAACTTAACATTTATTATGTATCAAGACCAAGAGAATTATATCGTCTCTTGTATCTAATACAAATTCTATGTAGTTAGAGGAAAAAGCATCAGTTTCAATGTTCATTTCAATTATCTGTATTTGACCACAAATTTGTGGGACTTCCCAATGAGCTGTGTGCGTCTGAGGTTCCGTCTTAAAGGTTAAGACAGGCCACCCTTCAGCAATGGAAGAGGGGCCAATGGAAGAGGCCCACGCCTGTCAGGGCTGCGAAGTGGCTAGGTCATATACCTGTAGCCCTGGCATAAAGCGAAGGACGGAACACCCAGGGGTTTTAGTGGGTACCCCTAACCGGTGGTGGCAACAGCATGGCACTAGTTCTGACTGGGCATGATGGTGCCACCTCCGATCTGGCGAATCCCACACACAGGTCGCGAATTATCCCCAGAGGGTCTGCCCTTGTCGCGGCTTATGGTCCTCAAGCAGATATCCCCTGGCTAAAAAAAAAACACAAAAAAGGCCACCCATCAGCAGGAATTAGTATTCTTTCTCTATAGAATCTGAGGGTAGATGACATTAAGTTGATTTCACCAATTGAAACACTATCGTCTTACAAAACGCCGCAGCAGCATAAATTTTGTATATTAGTGAATTATGATGTCACAATTTTAAAGAGTTAAATATAGTGTATGAATTTGGTAGTTGACACATTTGACATAGATTATGAAACTATGTCTAACAGGTGCCGGAAGGTGATTCGGAAATTTGTGGTATACTTAAACATGCTGTGGTGATTTTCAAAATGCCTACTGCACTTAACACTTGAACTTTTTCAGAATTCATAACTGGTATATCCTGGCCTCTCCTATGGCACCTGCTTGATGTTAAGTTTATAATAATGTACCTCTGGATCTGGTTCCTCTTTCTTTACTGTTAGTGGTTTCTCGTCGGGTTGGTCCGTGGGAGGTGCACCACCCCTAGACGAGTTCTCATCCATTTCTTTACGTAGCTAAACAAAGAACATATCCATTTTACACTAACACAACACAAGATACCATAAAATCGTGCATATCAATTCACATACAGAGTAGGGTTCTATAGAAATGAACATATTTTTATTATTTAGTTATGACACTGTAAAAATATTTTAAAAAATCTCCCAAAAGTACTGAATGGATCTTGGTCAAATTTTTGATTTTTAAGCCTTAACTCTTAAATTCAGTTTTTTTTGTAATTTTTACTAAATTAACTGCAAAGTGCGAAACCTTGTGATTTTAAAAGTATATAATAGGTTGCGGAAAAAGTCTTTTCGCATATAGTATGTATGAACTTGTAATAAGATCTCTTTGGCTATACCATTTGTATCTGGCTGGTTTTGGTATCATTAAAAAGTTTTAATTTTAAAGAAGACAATTCCAAATTCAAATTACGAAATTGTGTGATTTTCATTTGTTTTTCTTATTATTAAAATGAGTGAATCTAGTGAAGAAATTCGATACATTTTAAAATTTAACTACAAAAATGGTAAAAATGCTACACAAGCCGCGAAAAAAATTTATGGACCTAATGTAGTATCTGTTAGAGTAGCGCAAATTTGGTTTAAGCATTTTCAATCCGGAAATTTTGATATCAAAGATGCACGTCGCTCTGGTCGCCCTGTTACGGACAAAATTGATGCCATTTTTGAAAAAGTGGAGCAAGATCGGCATATTAGTAGTTAAGATGTAGCTGGAGAACTGGGAATTGACCACAAAACGGTTTTGGCGCATTTGAAAAAAGCTGGATACACAAAAAAGCTCGATATTTGGGTGCCTCATGAGCTCACTGAAAGAAACCTAATGAACCGTGTACTCATTTGAGATTCTTTATTACGACGTAATGAAACCGAACCATTTTTGAAGAAGCTGATAACTGGTGATGAAAAGTGGATCACGTACGACAAGAACGTGCGAAAAAGATCGTGGTCAAAGGCCGGTCAGGCTTCACAGACTGGCGAAACCCGGGTTAACTCGCAACAAGGTGTTGCTGTGTGTATGGTAGGATTGGAAGGGCATTATTTATTATGAGCTGTTACCGCCAGGCAGGACCATCGATTCTGAACTGTACTGCGAACAACTGATGAGATTAAAGCAAAAAGTTGAGAGAAAGCGGCCGGAATTAATCAACAGAAGGGGTGTGGTTTTTCATCATGATAACGCTAGACCTCACACAACTTTAGCCAGTCAGCAAAAATTACGAGAGTTTGGAGATGCATTAACACCTCCCAGGTGTTAATGCATCCGCCGTATAGTCCTGACCTTGCACCTTCAGATTTTCACCTGTTTCGGTCTCTGCAGAATTCGTTAGGCAGTGTCAGGTTAACATCACGAGAGGACTGCCAAAACCACTTGTCGCAGTTTTTTGATCAGAAGCCCCAAAATTTTTATAGCAATGGGATCACGTCCCTACCTACAAGATGGCAAAAAGTTATCCAACAAAATGGCACCTACATACTTTAGTCAAATGTAAATAAACTTTATAAAAAAACCTTTTGAGTTTTTATATAAAATGCGAAGAAACTTTTTCCCCAACCTAATATTTCACAACCTATTAAGTCAAATATTAAAGTCACTAAGAAATATTGTTATGCATTTATAAGATCTGTTTAATAATAGCCCACACTGTTAAAGATATTAAAAAAAAATCCAAACCATACTTAATCTATAGAAACAATCATTTATAAAAAATTATATCTATAATATTATAAAATTCTAAACATGCTGTGTCTGTACATTAAAGCTACTTAAAAAAGAAACAACTGGAATAGACTATATAAACAACGGATAACATGATGCAATCTTTTTTAGATTTCTTGTGTTTGTTCGGAATTCACGTAAAAACTACTGAACCGATTTCGAGGCCGTTTTTGCTGAACGACAGATAATTCCTAGACTGAAACTCTGCGCTACCTTTTATTCTGGGAATCCAGCGAGAATTTTTCTGGGAACGATATCAAATTGTCAGATTAAAAAAAATCGAATTCCAAAGTGATTTTTCTACTGATCGATAGCACATTTAATGTAATAAAATGTGTGAAGTTGTTCAGGTGCATAAAAATTAGTTTATTCTGACAGTTTCCACTAAAACGACAGCTTAGATAAAAAAAATTAAATACTACGATATTTTGTGTCCTGGTAATACCGCGGGAAATTTCAAATCAAGCGTGGACGAAGTCGCAGTCACATCCTAGTATATAATATAGAGATGCATAAACATGATGTATAAGGATCTTTTTATTGTCAATGGACATACAAAAATACCATATATAGACTTTACACATACCTTATTCAACTCTTGACTAGTATCCTTATATTTCCGCTTATACCTATGCACTTCTCCCTTCAACTGCTGGTTGTGGTTCTGCAGCGACGTGATCAGGTGCCTCATCTCCCTATTGATGGGTCCGGTCTGTTCGTTCGCCGCCAAATTTTGCTCAAATTCAATTCGCAACATCTCATACTCTTTCCTCAGTTGTCCCAATACATCTTCCAGCTGTATCATTTCAGCTCTCAGAGCTTTCTGTCTTCCTAATTCTTCACTCTGAAAGAGAAAAAAAGAATATATATCAGCCGCCACTGTGGTCTAATACACATAGACAACTGCTACGAAATTAAGTGGAAAGTGCAGACCCTGGATTTGAATCATGGCATGGTAACTTTCGTAAAATAAACATTCCATTATTTAATCTTTTTTTTAATAATAAATAATCGGCATAGAAACACACATATTTTATATCCTCAAATTAAGCAAGTTATGCTAGTGTTATGGGTAATATAATATGGAAGCTGCATATGTCTTGTCATCACAGCGGACAACACACTACTGGCTAGTGCAACGCGGAAGCGCATATATTAATAGTTGCTCTATCTCGCTCGCACATCATCCGTCCCGCTCACACACTGTGCTATACATTGTACTAGCAGTACGACTTGTTAATATTTGTACTTAAGGTTACCATTTCCAAAATAAATGAGTTCACTTCAGTTCACATCAGCACTCGGCAGTGAATACTACTCTCTGCCATCTGAAGTATCATTTAACCTCTACCTCTCGCTGCTACAATACAATGGACTACTCTGAGGCTGATCCCAGATGCCCAGACCATGGTAAATAATGGAGAAAATTACTTTACGAAATTTACCATAGCAGGACTCGTATCTGGAGCCAGAATGCAGTAAGGAAGGCCAGCAAAAGCTTAGCCCGCTCAACCACAGAGGCCGTCAAACTCTAGTCTTGATGTTTGGTATATGCCCCCTAGTTGTCTGTTGTATATTACCCATAACACAAGTGTAACTCGCCTCAGGCAATACAATGCGGGTTTGTTTATCTGGCAGTTATTAAAAAAGAAATACATTATTATAAAATGTTTTCTATCTCACCTCCATCATCTCGATTTGTCTCATGTGCAGGTTTTTGGCGTTTTGCAGTTGCATCCTCGCCTCGTCCAATGCAGTCTTCAGCTGCATCGACTCATTGTATAGGACTGAGAACTGACTTTGCAAGCATTTGTACTCTGTTGTTTCCACGATCACTGATTCTGGCAGTTGACGAATCTATAATAGTTTATGGTATTTTTTTTAAATATTATAATAATTGTTCAGTATTCTATAGTATAAACAAATTTGTCAGTTTGTCAGTTAGTTCATGGGCTATTTACAAGACATTAAACTCCTTCAAAGGCCAAATTTAATAATATTTTTTTCCACAAGCTGCAATCAAACGTAATGTTTCTTATATATCAAAACCAAGAGAATTATATTGTCTCTTTTATTCTAATACAATTTCTATGTAGTTAGAGTGAAAAAGCATCAGTTTCAAAGTTTATTTCAATTATTTGACCACAAATTTGTGGGACATCCCAATGAGCCATGTGTGACAGTTCAGCAACAAATTTGTGGAGGTTCAGTTTGAAAGGTTAACCTTTAATTTGGCCCTTGAAGGAGGTTAGTTGTCAACCATCCCGTAGTTCATTGGTCGATCGGTTATAGGAGACTTCTACTGTAACTGTACTGATTTCATTTCTAACAACCATGGTTATAATGACTTTGGTTAAAGTGTAACAACTCAGTCCTAGAACTTAGAGGACACTTTAAAAAAAAATGTCTATAGCGGCTTCAGATGTAACGCCGATTTCGGGTATAGCGACTAGCTTTTATGAACCAACTCTAACAGGTACCTAGAATTCCGACAGAGTCTACACCCAAGACCCGAGTCAAAGAACAAACACTCAAAGGTTTATTCACAGCATCATAAAGTTTTCTTTTGTGCATCCACAGATGGCCAGCAGTTGTAATAATATACTTATATTTTTATAAATGTTCAGATAGGTAAAGTTAAAACTAAAGCATTATTAAGTAGACATTAAGCGATATATATATGCGCATTTTGCGGCTGCAAGTAGATATTCTTAGCAATAAACATTGTTTTCTTTCTAGCATTGTATATAGCGACGGAATTGTAGTGGTCCCTTTATAGTCATTTTAACCGAAATCCACTGTATAATCAATTATAATGTCGAAAGTTATCCACTGTATTCTATCCGTGCAGGAATGGAGAAAGAATATAATTTCCTGCGGCCGCGCGGCCTGTCGTAAGAAGCGACAAAACAATCCACAGCCAGATGGAAGTGCATTTGTCCAACTGGATGGTCACCCCCCTGGTGTAAAGTATGTCGCCATAAGAACCTTAAGTTGTGTTCCGGCATTAGTGACCAGGTTCCAGTCTCCCTTAAGAGAACAGCAGCGCATTTGTAGCACTTGCAAATGTGCATAGGCGATGGTAACCGCTTTTCATGGAGTGGGCCGTCTGCCTGTCTACTGAACTCCTGCAATAAAAAAAAATTTAAAACACTCACGTCCATCTTGAGTTTCTCGACCTCCTTGAGTGCGTCGCGGTGCTGGCGATGCAGGCGGTCCAGCTCCGCCAGCCGGTTGGTGGCCAGCTCGCGCTGCTCCTCCAGCTCCAGCGCTACGTCCTCCAGCTTGGCCTGCGCCAGCGCACTGCCCGCACCGCCGCCGCCGGCGCTCGCCCCGCTCGCCCCCGCACTGTTCGGCACAGTCGTCGCACCGGACTGGTGGTAGCTCTTCAACTTCTCAATCGCCTCGGCGAGGTGGTTCTCTAGTTTGTCGTTGCGGGACCGAACCTGAAATACAGTAATAGTAGACTTACACGAGTGGTGAAAGTGACCCATTTAGGGATGAGATGGTTTGGCTAATAGTTCGAGTGCCTAAATAGGCCTTTCATGATATGATGTTGATGAACTCATTTAATACGTCACTTTCAGCCAGTATTTTTTAATTAAATAATAATTTAGTGAAAAGTAATTCATAAGTATAAAATGATGTTACAAAATTGTTGATATTTTTTATTACAACTTATGCAGCAATTTAACAATGGCTGTACTTTTTTTTTATATGTATATGAATATAAGAAATGAAAAATAATTGACAGCCAATCAACTGAGGCCCATTTTATGATATAATAGAGAGAGCGCGTTCTGAGGAATTGTTTGATCTAGTGTCAATGCCTCATTTTTACAACCGCGGCATCGACAGCATGTTTCCCCCCATTTCCTGGAGCTCCCACGCTCTACTACGCAATGGTCCTGTTTAATCATTAGAAGAGAACTTCCCACCGAAGCTTACCCTCTGCGCTATGATATGAGATCTATATGGGGTTGTTTAACAAGGGCATTATAAAATTTCTCAGAATCCGGCAACGCGTTGGCAACATCCCAGGTGTTGTAAACATCCATAGGCGACGTTAACCACCTTCTATCAAGTCAAACATGCAGACAGCCCCATGTGCATGTTTGCCAGATAAAAAATAAAAAAAACACTGCAGCCTCCTAGAATTTGTAACCTAACAAATTATGAGATTGTAACTCTAAGTAGTAAATGTGCTATGCATTATGAGCATCAAATTGTTAGATAAAGTGAACAGCGAAAGCATAGAGCTAAATATAAGCTAACGGAATGATATACCCTCAAGAATCAATTCTCAGACATGGAGAAGGACAAGGCACATGCTCGGGAGCAAATACCCAAAGTGGAGCCAGCAAGTGACCCACTAGTACCCAAGGGTTGGTAAAAAGAATAAGGGAAGGCAGAGTAGGTGCTGCAAAGATGAGCTCACACTTACTTACTCCTAAGCCCTGTTGGCGATGTGCTGATCTAGACAGGTAGCACTGGCAAGACCTGGAGGGGGCCTTTACTAGGAGGCCCTCCGAGAGGAGAGAATCAATTTAGAGGAAAAAATTATAGGAAACAATACCTCTCATCCTCAGATTAAAGGCTATATTATATTTTAATAACTTTAAACAGTAATTAATTTTTATTTGGATGTCTTAAAATTAAGAAGATAGAATGGTATTGTAACACCTGCCCATTTATATGATCATTGTTTTAACATTTATTGTAGAATGTGTCAGACCACTTACCCAATTTACAACTTGCATACCTGATGGAGAAAAACAATGTGAAACTTAAAATAACTTGTCATCTTCTATTTATGCACCATGTTTTGAGTGAATAAATTATTCAACTAATTGATTGAAATAGTGGAACCATCACATATCGTTTGCCTTATGGGTATGCCTATATTAACACAAGCATATCCTACAAGAACTCTTTGTATTTCCTAAGATGTAAAACTGCTACAATCATCTCTGGTTCTTAGAGAAACATCTGTATCCACTGAATTTCTTGATTCTCTTCCAAGATCATGAATAGAGAACAAAAAATTCAAGGTCAAAGGGAACTTTGCAATCATAGCCATATTTGTCGCTATCTAAATAATTGTACTAAGGGCCGATTTTTCCATCACCAGATAAATATTATTATGTGTAGTGTTATATATTATTCTGCTTATCCATGCAGGAACGAAGAAAGAATACAATTTCCTGCGGCCGGGCGGTCTGTCGTAAGAGGCGGCAGAACAACCCACAGCCAATTGGTAGGGTATTTGCCTGTCTGGATGGCTACCACCCCTGGTCTAAAGTATGGCCGCCATAACAAACTTGAGTTGTGTTCCGGCATTAGTAGCCAGGTTCCAGTCTCCCTTTAAAGAGTGGCAGTGTCCATAGACAATGAGAACCACTTACCATCACGTGGGCCATCTGCCTGTCTGATGAACTCATGCAATAAAAAAATTATTATTCATAGATTAAAATAAAACATGAGAATATTAAAAATGACAGTTGCATGAATTGTTTCATTATTGGATTTAAGGCAATTTATAAACAAAAAAAATAACCAGAGTGTATTTTAAAAGTAAAACCAATTCAACTGTTTTATTCATGCAACTGAATTTTTAGTCTTTCCATCATACACTTTATTGTATAGATAATTTTAAATAACTTTTCCCTATATATAACAGGTAAGTAAAGATTTTATATATTTATACTTTCTACAATTAGAAGTAGCTGTTACAGGTACTCCACATCCCCATATTTTTACCTCCTTAGAAATTAATGTTCTGATCACTTGTACAGAATTAGAGTAAGATGAGTTAATAAACATAGACACAGTGCATTCAAACACATTTCAATAATTTCCAAATGAAACATTAAAACAGTGTAGAAGTAGCAAAATTATTAAATTAAGAATCCAACCTTCATCAACTCGTACTGCAGATCGTCAATCTGATTCTTGAGCTCTGCATTTTCAGTATCCCTACTGTTGAGTGCATCCTGCAAGCGCGCCACCCTTAAGGTCATGGCATGGTGTGCGTCATGCAGTGTCGTACAAAGACCCTGCAGATTACGATTCTCCGCCGTCACTTCCTCATTGGTCGCTCGCACAACTTCATCCAGGGATGCCACTGCCGCACCCTCTATTATTAATGGTTTAAAGTTGAGTTAGTAATACGGAGTTTTTGGCGGGAACTGAAAGGAGATGTTATGCTGTGCAGTTTTATTTTCTAAAAATGTGTAAAATTACTCTAAAATGAACAATAGTTGTAGGATATTGATAGTTTTTGAGTAGTAATTATGTGTTTTGTGAGAAATGTGAACTGTATAGCCAAATGTGGCCTTTTGAGTTGTCACAAGAACTCTGTTGAATGGCACCAGCTGATAACCTACAGTTCAGCTGTGCTACACATAATCTTATGAAAATGAAGAAACTACATTATAATCTAAGATCTGACTTAAAGGCCTAGCTGCCAAGCTATAAACCTAAATAAATAACTAATACAGACAGGAATATAATAATAAATGTTATAGCCCAACAGTAAAAAAAAAGGTAATCTACTATGCTAGGAAATGTTCCACTTGCAGCACTATGTTGTTATTAAAAAAAAAAATATGAT
The DNA here is from genome assembly GCA_039645545.1 of Dendrolimus houi. Taxonomy (NCBI): domain Eukaryota; kingdom Metazoa; phylum Arthropoda; class Insecta; order Lepidoptera; family Lasiocampidae; genus Dendrolimus; species Dendrolimus houi. The sequence continues at coordinate 6,826,970 of CM077127.1, read as the reverse complement.
CATAAGCACCTGTATTGTTGTTAGTTAGATCTCAGAAGTAGAATATATAAACCAAATGCTGATTTGTAGACTGAGATCAGGAATTCAACCCAATAACTTTTACAATTAAAATTGCGAAGTTGGCAAACCGACAGACAGTCCAGCTCATGGAAAGTGGTTACTATCGCCTATACACATTTGCAATACCAGTGAAGCCAACGCATTGCCAGCCTTCAGGATGGGATAGGGGAATGAGATAAAGGGATCAGACAGGAGGAATGGGATATGGGATTGGAATAGGGAGGAATATGGGGCATTAAAACTCTCACTCATCGAATGAAACATATTTAACTCAAAACTAACCATTTCACTCAAATATTCTGTGAGAGGTTGGTATGACATGGCTCTAAGAGTGGCTCTAAGGCTATAATCTACAGCAAACAGTGTGCATGAAAAGACGCCATCAGAACTTCTTAACAATCATATAGGAACAAAGAAAAAATGGATACAAAGGAAAATAATAATATACAGTCAAGGTGGCGAAGTCCATCAATGGGGTAAGTTCATACACTGCTCCTTTTGAAACAGATTTTAATGTTGACTACAATTCGAAAACAAAATTCAGTGGTGTCTTAGCTTCACTGATTGATTTTTTGTCGTTGTAACTATTCAAACATAGAAATAATGAGAGGTGTATGGAGTTCCTGATTTTAATTTATAGTCAAGGTGGTGAAGTCCTTCAGTGGGCTGAAGGACTTCGCCATCTTGACTATAAATTAAAATTGAGAGTTTTTACTATGGGTGAATGGGTGTATATCTGAAATTATGATATGGGACCTCGGTGGTTATGGGGTGTAATAGAGAAGAAAGTAGGAGTATGTAGATACTTGGGGCGATGGAATGGTAGATTGTTGTTAAGGCATATTAACCAAATGAATGGCAGTATAATGGAGAACAATACCCAAAATACAAATAACAATGAACCAGAGGAAATTAAATGTGACAGTGATACTGAGGGAAATATCAGTATACCCTGACCACAGAAATGGCCGGAAATTATTGGCGTTTCAGGGCCACAAGATATCATCTTGCCTACCCAATCAGAAGAAGAGTTTAAAAATAAAAGACAGTGCCTTTTTCACCACCAACATCAACACCTAAGAAAATAAGGACAACAAGTAGGCACTATAGTAATGAATCGGTCTATAAAGGAAGCGAAGGTTCTGAGTCCATATCAGACGAACAATAAATAATAATATTGCAAATATAAAAAATAAGTAAATAATATAAAAACTAATTAAAATCCAAAATTAATAATTATAGTAGTTAGTGAAATAATATATTTAGTGTATAGTGTTTCATGTTATTATAAAACTGAAGTGATACTGGCCTATCTTGAGGGGAAGGCCACTCATTTCAGTACATAACATGTACTGAAATGAAGGTAGTTTGGAGAGAAGTTAGTCTGTAATGGCTATTGCATGTGAGCTACATTTATCCCATAAATTTGTGAGCATTTAACAAAGATAAAGACTCCAGCATGGCTCTACCACATAATGTGTTGAGTATAAATCATACAATAAGAGACAAAATAGGTAAAATGTAAATAAAAAATTGTATATTCAGACATCTAAGACTATCACAAAGTATCAGCCCACTGCATCAACTCCATTGAGCCAATTTAACACCAAACATACTTGTTGCAAAGCCTGCAACAATGTGTAGAGTACTAAGAAATACATACCATCAGCACATTGAAATGTTTCAAGTAATCTTATGGAGCAGAAAGTTAAAAGACATACCATCTGCCTCGCCTTTGATGGCGCGCCATATCTTGTCATTCCTCTGCTGGAGCCTGTCGAAAGCCTGGAGCACTTTGGCAACAGCTCGCTTGCTGACCTGCACGCGATTTGCGAGCTGAGCATCTAACTCTTCCTTATCCCATGTGGATAACTGCATGAGGAATGATGTTGTTGCTTCATTTTCATCTGCAAACAGAATATTAATAAATATACATGAAAGTGAACACAATACACTCTAATGTTCACTATTTTATTTTCCAACAAAATATCCGGCCTTTCAAAGCAGCTACATTTGCATAAACCTTGAATTTATAACTGACAGATATTTATACCACTTTCGGGATAAAATTATCATATATTTTGTCATTCTGATATTAGCATATACAAACCTTTTTGTTTTATTATATTATAGTCTATATAAAAACCTTAACATTTTGTCTAAATTAGATGCAAAAGACAAAATATAATAACTAATTCTGTATGTCAACTCTCTGTGGCCCAGCCAACTCTCACTAATCTATTCAGTTTAGCAAAGACTAGAGTAGATAGTAAAAAGATTGAAGAATTATTTGAGTCTCGGAACAGCCTATTAATAATCATATAGTTATATATCACCATAGTGTTCTAAACACTAAAAATAAATCTTAATGAATTATTTTGGTCTACAAGTACTGCTCCTTTGGCCATCACCCTGGCTGTCTCAAATATGAATAATATGGCAAACTGTGAACACTGCAATAGACTCATAATCATCAACCAGTCAAAATCCACTGCCGGACATAGGCCTGCCCAAGTCAGCGAACCACATCCTGGACCTCCGTGTTCCTCATCCAGCGCCCACCGGCGACCTTATGCAGATCGTCAGTCCATCAGGCTGAGGGACTTCCAACACTATGTTTACAAAGATGCGGTTTCCACTCCAGGACTTGTCTGCTCCATTGGTCCTGTGACATATATGACCGACCCACTGCCACCTCAACTTGCTAATTTTGAGAGCTATTGTCGGTTATGTTGTTTCGCTTAGAGATATCCTTGTTTCTAACTTTATTCCTAAGAGGAACAACTAACATAGCTCGCTCCATAGCCTATTCTGAGGCTCGAAATTTGTAGACTAATCCTGACATCAGTGTCAGACATCTCAGCCCTGTAGGTGAGAAAGCACTGGTCAATGATGTTCGTCTTCAAGCATTGCGGGATGGTCAGTGAGAAGTAGGGTCACAATAGATATATTCATTTATTTACTAGGTTTATTTCCAGTTACTATACCATAACATTTAAAAGGAATAATTTAAAAATAAAATATTGACATAAGTGGGTAACCATTTACAAATAATTACTTAAGCTTAGTTCTAAAATAACAAGGGTAAAAACAATATAAAAATACATACACCTAAATCTGTATACATAAAGACACATTTAAAACATAGTGCTTAAACAAATACTACTATGCCTACTGCACTCACTAGCTTGATAGATTATATTATAAAGACACTTTTTTATATTGAGTGAACTGCTGAAGCATGTAATATCCTATGGTTATATGTCAAACAGAACAAACCTATTAAATTTAATAGCTGTAGCTGGAATAAGGTAGCCAGTATACAGCATCAAAATTCAGGTACCTTTATTAGAAAATACTTTTAAAATTACTTACTTTTATTTTCCGATTCATCAGCTGTTTCTGCATCAAAACGTTGCAACAAGACCCTGATATCCTCATTCAATAAATTCCAGTATCTATTAACTACACAAAGCACAGCATCGTCTTGAGTTTGGCGTTTTTCTAGTTGTTCAATTCTCGCCCTGAGTTCTGCCTCACATCTGTGTCTTTGTTCTATCCTCTAGAAGAAACAATGTATCTATCATTAGATCTTCCCATCCTGCTTTCCTTACCCTAAATTCAGACCCATTCTCCCATCAGAAGTAAGAAATTTTGCTGAATAAAATGTACTTACTCAATTTTTTTTACATCCAGGTATTTATTACAGTTCTATATATATATATGTATGTATGTATGTATATATATGTGTGTGTGTATATTTTTAAAATCTAAGCTACTATATTGTATAAAACAGTGTACATAGAGAAGGAAGTACATAATTTTTAACAGAAATATATAAAACTTCCAAAAATATTATCTAAAATGGTTTTTTTTTTTTTAAATTTGATGTCATTACATCTACTGCAATTTTGTGATAGAATTATCTTCCAACCATAAGAACGCCCAATACTTGTCATAACAATGGTACTTATTATTAATTCATTTTGTAATAAGTATCATCACAAAATATTCTATTCTATATAAGTTGTGCGCAGGTTTGCCAATGGTCGCCCCCCGCTTCCTATGACTGGGACCAGGGCTTGTCTGAGTAGTAATAAGAACTAGACGACCGTGGGTCACGGTTGTGGGAGGTGGGAGGGGTTGTCATTGACAAACCTTCTGCACAAGATTTATACTATTAATGATTCAAGTCGAAGGGTTGACTTTCATTATTTAAAGTACAAATACATCAAACATCATATTAATCACTTCATTTCCAAGACTGAGGTGTCCTATTTATGTAGTTGGTGATTCTAAGCTCTAAGATATTCTGTAGAATCTTGCCTTCATAGGCATTAGTTTATTGTCATAAAAAAATTTGAATATGTGAACAATTTCACTTTTTATTCAAATTATATAAAAGAGGAATTACTAATTAGCTTTTTATCTTATGTAAATAATATACATTACAAACAATAGGTAAAATAAATCCAGTAATAAAGAGGTCATCATTAAAACAAGGACATTTCATTTCGATATAAATACATAAATTTCATTGTAATCAACTACTTACTATTTCATTACACTCTTAACTAAAATCAAGAAAGGGTAATTAAAGGTTTATCGTCATACAATTACAAATTAAACAGCTGATTATGACATGCCAAGTGTGCAATGCAAAGATAATTAAACTGTGTTTTCAAAGTTTATTTGTATCATATGTCGATAATGGCAGAGGGTGCGGCTTTACCTGTGCTAATTTCTTGTTCTGGAATTGCAGGACCTTGATATCCATTTCCTCAAGGGTGGACACGGGCCCAATAAGATGAGGCTCGAAATGTACCTTTTTGATCGGCGGCTGGCTACTGCCATTGCCGCCGTCCTCTGCTACACGCTTGGACATATTAATCTAAATAACAAAAAAACAAGATATCTAGGCAATATCTGAAATACATCGAGCAAATTGTAAAGTTTAGTGCTATTGATCTTTATAATTCGGTCAAATTCAGAAGGTAGACAAATGTTATTGGCGAATACCTTAAAAAAGGTCTTAATAATTTTGTCGCTTAATCTATACATACCTGCTTGTCAATATTGACAATCGGATTTAGGAAAACTTAGTACAAGATTCCTTTATTTGAATTCTTGTGAATAATTAACCCTAAAAAGCATAACATTTTGGCTAACTAAATTAAACAGCCTATAACATATACAAGCAAGCCAAAAATTTCGCTACGAAGGCGGATGAATCGGATGCGGGTGACGGCAGCTTGAGTGCTGTCCTTAGTTGATTTTAACTACAAGACTACAACTACAAAGTAAAGATTCAATTTTGATTCGACTACGGTATGTAAAATACTACTATTCAAAAGTCAAATAATTAAATTACATACCAACGATAAAAATACTAAACAATCGTTTCAAATATTAGATAGTCGATTCAAAATTATAATTTTATTGTTAATCGATTATTCTTAAACTTGTTTTTAGATATGATTTATTGGATTTTGCACGATTTGTGGAAGTTATAAAATAATCTTCAAAAAAACCTTTTATGATTTCACCAACTCTAATCATATATAATACATATATTTAAGAACTCCAATAACGGAATTCTTGTGGTAGGTCTTTTGCACATTTCAATGAATGAATTCAATGAAAGTGTTGAATTTTCAACACTAACAGTTCTTGCTTATAACAAAATTCTATAGTTATTTAAAGCTTATTTTAAACCAATATTAAGCCTTTTATAAAAATTGCATAGAATTTTATAACTCTCGTGTTGTACACCTATATATTCACGTTATGAATGCTACCCATAAAAATTAAAACTTTCCATTTCCTAAGAAATCTTTACATAGTCTATAATAAAGTCGCTTTCCACGCCTGCCTCTATATCCACTAACACCTCCTAAACTACGGAACGGATTTATAGGCGGTTTTCACCATCAGTTAGGTAAATTTTCAAGGAAGTTTTATATATATATATATATATATATACTCGCAGTAAATAAAAACCTGAATAAGTTTTTATATAGCCTCCTAGCGCCCACGGTCCTTAAAAAAGTACTTCAATAAAATAGTGATTTTTAGCCCAGCACCAACTCCAATTTCGTCAAATAAACGCCCAGGTACTATATTAAGTACACAAACTTCAGACATTGCTTCTGGTTTCAATTGATCACCTTTCTATAAAGGAGTGTATCCAACACATTTTCGAAGTTTTTATTTGTGTGTGACCAAGCAATAATGCCAAGAAAAACAAAAGGAATTTGATTTCTTGATTTAGCATCGAACACGATCGTCGAGTGTGAAAATTAAGGTTCATTTATTTATGAAATCTTTACGATTTGTATTGATATGCATATAAAAATAGGTGCTTATATACTATGTTAACTGTTCACATCAAAACTTTACGGATCTGAGATATAATGAAAACCATCATAATTCAAAACTTAAGACCTTGTAATAGACCTTTGGGTTAATAAGGACTATAATGATTGTTTTGAATGTTTTAAATGAATAATAATAAAATAAACTTCTATTAATTTAAAAGGATTTTTTGTTTTGTTTTTTTATTAAATTGGTTTTTAACTTTAATTTCATTTTTGATACTCTTGAAGGTAGTTGGAAAAATTTGTTTTAAGTCTAGTGCTTTTGACCCAAAGGCCTACCAAAGTTAATCTATTTTTCTTCTTTTTTGCCTTCTCCTCGTTCAGCTGATACAAGAAAAAATATCATACTTGTGCGATTACTGTAAGGTACAATTTATAAAGTTGTAAGTCTTGGGTTTTCGCCATTGGAACCTTTTTTAAAGACTGGGCGTTTACTTCACGAGTCACCCACAAATTTTACGTTACATGAATTTCATGGTTTTTGACCTCTGCACCGTCCCTTGTCACATTCGTGAGACTCCTGGAGTTTTTGGCGGGAACTGAAAGGGGACGTTATCCAGTTTTATTTTCAAAAAATGTGTAAAATTACACTAAAATGGACAATAGTTGTAGGATATTGATAGTTTTTGAGTAGCAATTATGTGTTTTGTGAGAAATGTGAACTGTATAGTCCAATATGGCCCTTTGAGTTGTCACAAGAACTCTGTTGACTGGCACCAGCTGATAACCTACAGTTCAGCTGTGCTACACGTAGGCTTAAGAAAATGAAGAAACTACATTTTAATCTAAAATCTGGCTTAAAGGCCTAGCTGCCAAGCCATAAATCTAAATAAAAAAATTGGTAATTTTAGAGTTTTTGGGGGGCACTGAAAGATGTTCTGCTATGAAGTTTTATTTTCTAAAAATGTGTAAAATTACTCTAAAATGAATAATAGTTGTAGGATATTGATAGTTTATGAGTAGTAATTATGTGTTTTGTGAAAAATGTGAAGTTTAAAGTCAAATGTGGCCTTTTGAGTTGTCACAAGAACTTCGTTGACTGGCACCAGCTGATAACCTACAGTTCAGCTATGCTACACATAGGCTTAAGAAAATGAAGAAACTACATTGAAATCTAAGATCTGGCTTAAAGGCCTAGCTGCCAAGCCATATACCTAAATAAAAAAATTGGTATGTTACATCCACAGAGTACATTGGTTACATCAAGATATTATTAAAACTACTTCCGTAATAATTAGTTTTATTACCAGTTAAATAATTTTTTAATCATTTAAACACTATGCTCATACAGATATTTAAAAATATTTTGAAGTTTTTTGTTAATAGTTCAAATTTCGTGTTTCAAAGTTTATATTAGATTTTGAAATGTGATTTCACGAAATTTAGGAGCCCTCTCACTCACCCCTTGTCACACTTCGTCGACCACACATTTTATGTGTAGTCGAGATAAAGAGAAAATAAAAAGCAACAATATAATTATGTGATAGTTTCAAGAGTGACAATGTCACGTCTCTATTCTTTATTCATAATGCAACTAAATAGGTTCACAATGTTTCAACCTTAACACCTTCTCTCAGTGTAAACCTATTAATGTACGTAGGTTACACAATCTTGGTTCCGCTGTTGGTTTAGTGAGCAGATCTGCAAGTTGCTGCTCACTGGAGATTTTTTTCACTATAATCTCTCCTCGTGTTACTAACTCACGAATAAAGAAATGATGTAAACGAATATGATACGCATGGGAGACAAGACGGTGGTCCAACGTCTAATGGAAGGCCAATAATCCCCCTCCTAAACCATCCATCATCAATTACACCAATTGAAAAATTTTCATGTCACAACAATTAAACAATAAATTGTAACACCACACAAAGTCACAAACACACAACCAACAACAAAACTTACACATACACCAACGCGCACTACCACCGCATTGCATTACACGCACACTTTACAAACAAACCAAGCCATACAAAGAGCCTAAAAATTAATAACCTAGGCACAGAAAGGAAAAGCAACACAAATGGCACTAGTTAAGATATATATAGGTATAGACATAAGGCACACACTGCACATGCACTTCCTCACAACACCAGTATGTAACAGATACACTCTACATTAGTATAAGTTCAGTATTAAAAATAAAAAAATAATAATATTATAATTTATTATTAAGGTACACTACAACATAAAAATCACTAAATTAATGTCACACACAATAACAAAATAAACAATAAGCGTGTATAAACCTAAAATTAAGTTGTAAAAAAGGGTACGGAACTCGAGTCCGTAGAGTAGTTAATAAAAATAAAAAATACGAATATAATTCGTACGTCTGTGGTATTCTGGATTTTCAGCCAGTTTAATCGCAGCCTCATTGTCAACCCACAATGTCGGCAATTCTTTATTACCAGTGAGTTGCTTGAATAGTCGTGTTAGCTAGACTGATTCCCTGGCAGCCTCACTTGCAGCGACAACTTCAGCCTCAGTTGTTGATATGGCCACAATCTGTTGTCTCTGGCTCATCCAAGAGACTGGTCCTCCTGCATAGAAACATAATATACCAGAGGTGGATTTTCCGGTCCCTATATCACCACCATGATCAGCATCACTATAGCATTCAAAGGTCTTATGCTTACCTTTCTGGTAAACGAGGCCAAGATCAAAAGTGTACTGCAAATACCTCATAATGCGTTTCACTTTAACACAATCTACATTAGTTGGCTTCTCTCGTCTTCTCGAAACTACACTGACAGCATATGCTATGTCAGGTCTAGTACCAACCATAAGATAGGCTAATGCTCCAACAGCTTGTCTATAATTTTCTAAAATATAATCATCAGTCTTCAAATTATTCTGTGATATATTTTCTTTAATTATAGGTGTTGCTACAGGTCTACAACCTTCCATACCGAATCTATGCAATATTTTCTTAGCATAAGATGCCTGGTGTATCTTAATTACTACCTTCTCTGATTTCAATCTCTATACCAAGGAAGAAAGAGGCTGGTTTATAAGTAATTTTAAATCTCGTTTTCAAATCTCCTAAAAAGTCATCTATCATCTGTTGATCTGTTGTTGCAACAAGTCTATCATCAACATATAGAGCGACAATCAATTTCTAGCTATGTTTTCTCAGAGTAAATAAACAGAGACCTGCATCACTCGTCTTAAAACTAATTTCCTTCAAGAAATCCAGGATAGTTTTATTCCAACACCTTGGAGCCTGCTTTAAGCCATACAAACTTTTCTTTAATAGACATACTCTTCCCGTACCATCATCATAGCCTTCAGGCTGTTTCAAATAAATTTCTTCATTTGACAGTGAACCATATAAAAATGCAGTCGACGCGTCAAATTGGATAAGCTTCAAGTCTTCAATAGCCACAATACTTAGTATGGTTCTAACTGTTGACAACTTAGCAACTGGGCTAAAGGTGTGATCATAGTCTACACCTTTCTTTTGACGAAGAAAGGTTGTCCAAAGAACCATCAGCGTTTTGCTTTATCCGAAAAACCTATTTACATGGTATGGCTTTTCTGTTTATGGGTAGTCTCTGCAAAACCCAGGTTTCATTTTGCTTAAGTGAATTAATTTCACTTTCCATCGCTTTTATTCAAAGATCTCTATCTGGACCCGACACAGCATCCTTATAACAATTTGGTTCTTCATATCTATCAACAATCATAGCATAGTCTTTGAATTTAGCTGGATGTCTGAGTGACGTACGATTTCGAAGCTCTCTCTCACTCTCGATACTAACAAGGCTCGAGACAATCTTCATCTTTATCACTCTCATCTACATTTTCCCCCTCTAAGTCATTAGACTCTTCATGATCGGATTCTGAATTGTTATTTATTGGAGCTTCTTCACAATCCGTTCGAACATTTATAGGTATCTCAACTTCACCTATATCTTCATCCTTACTTAAGTCTTCTGTTAAGAACTTCGATTTTATTGGTCTCTCATCAAAAGTCACATCTCTGGATCTAACTAAGGAATTTGACTCTTTATTCCATATTCTGTAACCATCATCGTTATCATAGCCAATAAGAAAGCACTTCTTCACTTTCTTCTGCAATTTCTTTCTTCTCTGCTTAGAAACATGAGCATAGCATGCCGAGCCTATGATTCGAAAATGCTTTATCTGCGGCTTCTTACCAAACCATAACTCATACGGACTTTTATGTTCTACGCAAGTTGGTCCTGTTCTATTCAGAATGTAAACAGCCGTTTGTACCAACTCCGCCCACAACTGTTGAGGTAACTCCTCATGAGCATGCATCATTGCTCGTGCTGACTCAACGATAGTACGGTTTTCTCTTTCGCTACAACCGTTTTGTTCCGGTGTGTATGGCATTATAAGTCTCATATTTATTCCACGCTTCGCTAACTCTTTTCTTACTTTGTCGTTATCAAATTCTCCACCATTGTCGCTCAGAAATTCCTTAATAGTATGCCCAGCAACATCAGCTTCATTAAGCATCTGACATAGTTTTTCTGGTACTTCAGACTTCTCTTTCATGAAGTAAACAAAGCGATAACGGGTATATTCATCTTTGAAAAGAACAAAATAGTGAAATTTCGAGAAGTTGCAGAAAAAGGACCACATAAGTCAGAATGAATTTGCTCTCCAGGCATTTGAGCTTTATCTCTAGTTCCAAACATTCTTCTATGTGCTTTACCAAATATACAACCTTTGCATAATTCTCCACTCTCCTTTGTCTTAATGTCTAACTCTCTCTGTATAACTCTTTTCACATGCCTTTTATTTTGGTGACCCATTCTCTCATGGTAAAGCTGTAATGTATCAAGTGCATTCACCACCGAATCAACTTGACATACTGCGCTACATTTCAGCTTGTATAATCCACCAAATCTTTTTCTATATCCAGTCACTGCTATCTTTTCATTTATCTTTATGGAACAGGAAGTTACCCGTGAGTTAAACAAACTTTTCGGATTCAGATCTTGTGCTGCTAATACCGAAAATAAATTTCTACTTATCGTTGGAACCAACCAGACATCCCTAAGAAAGAATTCTTCAGTATGGGCCCGCATTCTTATTGACCCTTTTCCAATGGCCTTTATTACCTTACCATCTGCTGTAGTAACTGTACGAGGTGTCGAAAAATGCTCAAAATCTTCATAAAGATCATCCCGCATCGTAACATGGTGTGTAGCGCTGTTGTCAACATACCAGTTCTCACGATCGAAATTGCACTTTGCAATTGCACTCTGAGGAATTTATCTGTAGAAGCAACATGCCAGTGCTTGTACCACCTCGACCTCCTTTACTAACATCTTTCTTTTCTTTATTTGGACAATCCTTTTTAAAGTGACCAACCTCCTTGCATATGTGGCACCTTAACTCTTTGGTAACTTTCTTTCTTACCTGGTTTCTTTAACTATATTAACTTTATCCTGGTTAACTTTCTTCTTCTCTGGTTTTCCATATTTCATTATAGGCGGGTGCAGTACCAGCGCCTCTCCACTAGAATTCCCTTGAGTCATCTCGGAGTTCAATATTGCTCTTTCATGGACACATAATTGACTCGTCAGATTTTCCACAGTTCGGTCCTTCTTAGACATTAGCATCCAACTTGATTTAAATGAGAAATATTCTTCCGGCAATGTATCTAGCAACTTACATATCAAGAGAAGTTCAGGTAATTTTCCCATCTCATCAGTTTTAATAAGTTCTATGTTTAAATTATGCCAGATGTTCTTTAATTTTGAAACATAAGTCGCCATGTTGTCTGCAATATCTTTCTTAAATTTGAAAAAATCTATACATACATCATACAATCGATCTTCATTTGATCCATCGTATAATCTATGTAATTCCTCCCAGACGTCTCTCGGACTCGAAAATCTTATGACTTTATCTAGTGTTTCATCAGAAATATTGTTCGTAATTAAAAGAAGAGCCGTGCTCTCTAATTTGATATACTCATTCAACTTGTTATTAAAATCTGCCGAGACCGCTGCACCGTCAACTTCATTGTCGACCACCACAGGCCTTACCGGCTTCCTTATTCGACCTTCTACAATATCCAATAGTCCATCGATGCCTCTTAACAAAGCCGACATACGATATTTCCATGGTACTCAATTTGTCCCATCCAACTTGGATATTTGCATTTTACACAAATCCATTTTTACTTATAATGAATTGTAATGCAAATTGTAGAAATAACGGCCCATAACCACTTAAAATGTGTGGTCAAGATAAAGAGAAAATAAAAAGCAACAATATAATTTTCTGATAGTTTCAAGAGTGACAATGTCACGTCGTCCTCGATTTCGCTTAGGATTCTGAGTTTGTTACCTTGGTAACGGGTGAGATCTTGCACATGGTATTTTCCTACAACGCTATTTTCAGTGGTTGCGACAACGAAGGTGGTCGGACTTATTACTATTTTGTAGGGTCCGTCACGTCGAGGATAAAACTTTGCAGTTAAGTCTTTTGACCCTTTGCTTAACAGGTGGGACTTCATTAATGTTGTGCGGCATTTTGCACTATTCAAAGCGAAGCGGATCACCGGCAACATCTTCGGCCAAGAAGCGTGGTTGTTCTCTACGAGATATGCTAACATCGCCTTTAAATCTCGATTTTTACGTTCCGCTGGGTTTGCCTCCGGATGGTAAAGTGGGACAAAGTTTTGTTTAATATCCATTACTGACATGCATTTGCGCATTACTGCTGATACAAATTGAACCCCATTATCCGAAATTATTCTACGGGGCAAACCAAATCGCATAAAGTACTCTTCGATGAGGATACGGGCACAAGTTTCTGCTGTTGCATCTTGTAGAGCATATAGTTCTGTCCAACGGGTGGCTGTATCTTCAACTAGTAGGATCCAACGCTCCCCCTGGTCTCCTTCTGGTAGCGGGCCAAATAAATCAATTGCTATTACTTCACTTCGTTGATTCATCACCGGTGTTTGAAGTAAACCTGGTGGTTTCGCGTTGGTGGCCTTGTAACGTTGACAGTGGATGCAGGCTTTGACATAATCCGTGATTATTCTCCGCATCCCTGTAAAATAGTACAGTTGTGCCACTTTGTGATAAGTCCTATCAATGCCTGGGTGGCCGGCTGTTGGAGAGTCGTGTAATTCCTTTAAAACATCCACAACCTGGCTTGCAGGAACAACTAACTGAGGAGATTCACTCTGCGAATCCGGGTTATAACGGAAAAGTACGCCTTGGTCCATGAGGTAACCTCTTTTCAACCATCTTTCAGCAGCAACATCCTCGGTACCTTCTATTTCCTTTATTATCTTTTCCACTTCCGGGTCGGAGATTTGTTCCTGGCGAATTTGGGTTGGTGTCTTTGTTGGTAGATCGCAAATGACAGAGCAGATACCGCATTCACCACGAGAATCCTCGGTACATATGGGTCTGCTTAGCGTATCAGCCACGACGTTCGCTTTTCCCGGGGTATATTGGAATTTAATGTCGAAAGATTGAATCTTTAAAGCCCATCTAACTAACCTACCTGCTGGTGATTTAAGTGATAATAGCCAACGCAGGGGTTGATGGTCACTGCCGATAACCACCGGATGGCCGTCTATATACGGACGAAACCGCTCTAGTGCCCATACTACCCCGAGCGCCTCACGTTCCGTCGTGCCGTAATTTCGCTCTGCTGCGTTAAGGAGCCGGCTGGCGTATTCGATCGGTCTTTCTTGGTTTCCGTCGCCTTGTAGTAAAACTGCACCTAACGCGTAGTTACTTGCGTCTGTGCGCAGAGTGAAAGGCTGGTTAAAATCGGGTTGCACAAGAATTGGAGCTGAGGTTAATAATCGCTTCAGTTCATTAAATGCTTGAGTTTGCTCAGCACCCCAAATCCATATTTGGTTCTTCCTAGTTAATCGCGTAAGAGGTTCAGCAACTTTGGAGAAATTTGGGATGAATTTTCTGAACCAAGAGCAGGTCTGTAAGAAGGTTTTTAAATGTTTTAATGTACTTGGTTCCTTCATCTCAAGTACAGCACTCACCTTTTCAGGGTCGGTGGAAACTCCATCCTGGCTGATAACATGGCCAAGATATTTTAGACTCTCTCTAGCAAACGCACACTTCTCTCTGTTAACGTGGAGATTGAACTCGGCTAAACGCTTGAAAACTGCCTCTAGATCTTGTAGATGGCGCTCGTAACCATCAGAAATAACCAAAATGTCATCTAGATATGCAAGTACTACTGTGTCCTGTAAACTTGCGCAGGAGCGGAAACGGTCTATAAGGCGTTGAAAGGTGGCCGGGGCGTTTTTGAGTCCAAAGGGCATCCTTTTAAAACGGAATGTGCCGAGAGGGCATACAAACGCTGTCTTGTCCCTATCAGCTTCGCGAACCTTTACCTGCCAATAAGAGGACCGCAAGTCTAAGGAGCTCATGTAACAGTTCCGCTTGGTATTTTGCAACAATTCATCGATTCGCGGCATCGGGTAGGTGTCGGATTTGGTGATCGCGTTCAAGCAGCGGTAGTCAACGCAAAAACGGATACTTCCGTTTGCCTTTGGTACCAAAAGGGCCGGGGAAGACCACGCTGACTCACATTCTTCGATGATGTCGTCCTTTAACATTTTATCAATTTCTGCCTTCATCTTCTCCTTCTTTGAAGGGTTAAGTCGATATGGAGGTACTGAAATTGGAATGTGCTCACCTGTATCGATGTGGTGTTCCGCATACGGTGTCGGATCTCCCCCTGCTTTGAAGACACTTGCGTTCCTGGTGAGGACATCAGCTAGCGCCTGTCGCTCAGCTGGGTTGAGATGACTACCTTCGTCGTCTCTAAGAACCTCTACAGAAGAACAGGGTACGCTACGTGTGATAGGTTCAAAGGAAAGGTTATATTTCAATTTATTAACATCACTAAAGAACCAAATTTTTGTGTGAAAATCTATACAGACCTTTGCGGCTGTAAGGAAATCTATACCTAACAATGTTTCATTATTACTAGCGTCTGGGAATATTAAAAAAGGAATTTTTATAATTTTATGTTCTAATCGCACCTCTAAGGAGGTGGTAAGTACTTTCATTGTACGCGTTACTCCGTCTGCCAATTTTACTTCTCTTGTCGAGGAACGGGACGGATGTCCTAGGCGAAGAAGGAGAGCATACAATGTATGTCCCGCTATACAGTGTTTGGCTCCGGTATCAATTATCGCGGTGCCATTATATCCCAATATATTAATATTAAAAATAGGGCGTGCCTCGCCATTACTGCATTTATTACTATACATACATGTAACATTCATATTTTCTAATAAATTGGAATTACATATTACATAATTTTTATTTTTATAAAAATCAGAGTTAACCTGTTTTGCCACTTGGACGTCAACTACGTTTTGATCACAAATCTTAGAATTTGTGCTATCTATATCTACCTTAGTGTTCATATTATTATTATTTAACGTTAACGAGTTTACGTTTATATTTGAGGTACACACACTACGCGAATATGGATTCGTTTCAACACAATAAAAACTATCACTTTTTTCACTATTATCGCACGCGTTTGCATAGTTATTATAAGTTTGAGACTCACCTTTATTTTGGCACTTACGACACTGTTCTTTTGTATGTCCGAACCGCCTGCAGTAAGAACAGAATGGGCGCTGTCTCCTTGGAGCAGCGGACTCCGATGCGGGCTGCGGTGTCGCGGGGGGCGATGGCGTTTGAAACGCGCCGCCCGCGCGCGGCGTGTATGGCGCGGGGCCCAAACTTAATGGCGTCGTGGTACTCGTATGCGACGGTATTTCGCACATCACGTTTGGCGCGTTTTGTGTCGATACATTTTGAAACGGCGCGGTGTGAGACTGCGCGAGCAAGCGTTGCGCTGGGGCGCCGGCGGTAAATGAGGTAGTTCCCGCAGGCGCACGTGTTGCGTTTCGCGGTATTTGTGTACGTCCGTCACGCCTGTTACAGGTTGACAACGGTGTCGCCTCACTGATTGTATCTTCCACGTTGCAGGCTTGACGCAATAATTCTGCAAAATCATTGAAATCTTCTCTCCGGAGTCGTTGTCTTATTCGCATGTTTAAAAGACCGTATAACATGTCTAACTTTACCTTTTCGGTTATGTCGTGTTTTGGTAACTTGGAAAATAAAGCGCGAATGCGTGCTACGAATATATCTGTACTCTCACCCTGTTGAGGGGAATTAAAAATATCCATATATATACGGTATGGTGGACGACGGTCTCCATAGGCATTTATTAAATTTTCTTTCGCTTGGTGCCATGACGTCATCGTGTTTTTAATACCTTGCCACCAAGTTGCAGCCTGTGCGTACAGCAGATAAGACATTCCACGAAGTATATTTACATCGGTGACCTGAGCGCACTCGCTGAACGCCTCCACTGCCTCAATGAATGTTTCTACACACTCTTCCGGTCTACCCGAGAAGGTGGCCTTACAGCGGGTCAAAGTACCTTCTGCCATCGTCGTCTGCTGTAGAAGAGGTGTAGACGCGTTTGTACGCGTTACTGACGACAACAGGTCTTTGAGCGCCTCTGTCTGCGACTGTTGTAAGGACGCTATTATTGCTGCTACATTTTCTTTAGAAAACGTGTTATTTTGGGGAGAAACTAACACATCATCCGCGGCGTCACGTCGTCTAGACGGGGTATTGTCACCGTCAGCCTCCGGAATGTTCCGCGGCGGTATGTTTAACAGGGGGTCGGGGGGTGTTGAAACTTGTATTGCATCATCTCTGCATAGGCTTCTCGTCCTGCTTCTTGTGTTAGGCATTTTGACACAACAAGGCCACGCCGGTTTTTAAATTGCACACGGCGTGTAATATAGTCTTTTCTGTATATTGACACCACTGACTTTTAAATTTATTTTCACGTTGGAGCGCCACTTTTCACGTTGGGCGCCACTTATTGTCAGGGTAACTAATATTGACAGAAGAAAACTATACGTCACAAAAGTAACACGTTTATTTGGAGGTTTTACACAAAACATTCGTATTAGTTTGCACGAAAAAGAAACAAATGAAAAAAAATTGGTACATGGACTTTAGTAAATGCACGGAGGGGCTGCAAGCCTCCTCCGGTAAAATATCGTGAAACACGCGGTGCGAGTAGGGGCACGGAAATATGTATCATGCACGCGACCCTCCACTGCGCGGGCTATACGCGGACTGTCGAGTGTCGACTGCCGCGGCTTTGCGTCGGAGTGCCTCTTCTACCCTTCCCCCTCGTGTTCCACGAACCTATCTGGCCGTTTTATACAACGGCCGACACGGGTTACAATAAGGCCCCTTAGTAAAATAGAGCCACTCACTGGGATTACATCCGCGGCGCAGCTGCGGGGAAAGCTCTAGTATTTGATCATTTTACAGCTTTGACGAAGATTTTTAATCACAGGTCAAATCTAGCAGACCACACTATAATTTCCTAGATGTCATCATTTTGCCCTTTAAAACTCATAGATAATTGAGTACATAATACATATTCATTATAGTATTTTACGTTTTTTTCATGTGAAAGCACATCTTATTTTCCATGGCACAGCTCTGGATGGACAGAATTAGAATATATAATAATAGGCCTAAAGAAATTAACAAATCACAAACCGTATAATTAAAAAATATAATTTATTAAAACAATAACAATATGTAAATACATTAATATATAGACTGTGCAATTTATTTCACTTATAATGATAATAAATTTATCTTAACATAAACCCCGGTCTCAAAAGCAATATAAAAATTCCCATACTACTACTACAATTTCGCCATAATAATTTAAAAAAATATAAGTTAAAAATCCTAAAAAAAGTGAGCACAATACCATACACTTTCTTGAAATTTAAAACCTTTTTGCATTGAGTTATATACATAGTAGATACTGTATATGACGTATTATACCTCAATGCCTTTTTCTAGGTTTTTACCTTTTATCCGTTTTCTACATATAATTTGAAACAGTTTGATTATATTTGATTCACAACCTTATTGTATTCCTTCTATTTTATTAATGTACTCTATGGTATTTCTAAAGTAATTGTGATGAACTTAGATTTCTATCCCACAAAATATTTCCTGCGACATCCGAAGTTTATGAAGCCGCATAAAAAGGTCTAGTCATATTAAAGTCTACTTATTTAGTAAGTGATAAAACAGACATATTTAATTATTATAGGTCATTAATTGTATTATTAATAATGTATAATAGTTCAACACTGGCCGGGGCTTGTCCCTGGGTGCATTTTTAAATGGTGTAGACAGGGATAATCGCCGTCAGGAGGTCAGTGTCACGCCACATCTTATACTAATATACAAAGCTGAAGAGTTTGTTTGTTTGTTTGATTGAACGCGCTAATCTCAGGAACTACTGGTCCGATTTGAAAAATTCTTTCAGTGTTAGATAGCCCATTTATCGAGGAAGGCTATACGCTATATGTTATTACGCTAAGACCAATAGGAGCGGAGCACCAATGAAGAATTTTCGAAATCGGGGGTTTTGAAAACAAATTCCACGCGGACGACGTCGCGGGCACAGGTAGTTTACAATAAAATTGTTGGAGCCTCTATGTTGGCCTTCCCATGGCCCTACGCAAACCCTCCAAAAGACGGCGCCATTTTATTGCCCGTGGTCTCCCAGGACATGTATCGTTGATACTTTTATAGTATAGCTTTTTTTTAAGATTACATGATTTTATAACATTAGACACTCATTATAGACCTATATTGAATTTGATCTTGGAACATTTTCAGAAAAACTTTATATTTTTTATCATGGTAACTTTTTAGGTTTTCATTAGGTTGTATGACGTCAGCACTTCCACCCATATTAAGTATAGCATCTTGAACATTATTGAAGTATTGCGAAGCGCAGGCTCCGAGTATAGCAGCACCAACCAATACGGAGTCCTTTTCATGTGGTCTTAATAGTGGCAAGTTAACGGCATCGGCTTGAATTTGAACAAAGAGGGGGTCTTTTGCAAGTCCACCGCATATTAAGAGAGACTTGAATGGCTTGTAACCTGCTGTCACCAGCGCCTCTATTATGTGTCTTGTTCCATACTGAAATAATAATCATATAGTTTACCTAGATCCACGGGCGCAGCCAAGTTTCAGTACTGGGGGGTTCAAGAAAATAAAACAACAAAAATATGCATAAAATGACACCATTTTTCATTTTCATGAGACCATTTTGTTTAAAAACAACCCCTTCTCTTGGTTTGTCATTTGACATGCCTTCACAGAAATTGATCCTTACAAGCTACCCTATGATTTGGTATAATAATACAGAATGTGTTTATTTTTTCAATCAGCCGATTCGATTCCTGGCAAAGGTAATTGATTTTTCAAAAATCTAATTATACCACTTTAGTTTCTGTCTAAATCGGTTTCAAGACTCCTTAGATTTTTTTATGATATTTAGCATAGACAGACATCCATTAAGTATTGTGTTTATAAACGAGTCAATCTATGCATAAAAGTTGAGTAGGTCACCAGTTTTGTGTATAATTAAAAATGTCTGATATAATGGTTTCTTTAAATTATTCATAGGACATGGTATATATTCAATAATAGGGTTAAACATAAATTAATTTTAATGCCAGGAAACTGGACAGTGTGTAAGTGTGGACATGGAAGAAGAATACTAGACAGATGTCTAAAAGAGCAAGAAAGACTGAGAATTGGACAAGAACACCCATTCTTAATTATCTGTTTAAAGACCCTGACCGTGCTGACCATGCTAACTCTAAAGATGAAGCCTGGCCTGAAGGGCCTTTAAAAATGTCTATGGATATGGATATGATTACTATAATTCTGTAGTAGGATAGGATTTAAGCAAGAAAAAAAAGGTTGATAGCCAATTTGACAGTCAAACCATATTAGAGTATTTTTGTGGGACAGTCAAGAAAGTTTACTCTACACTTGCACTGAGTTTTACAGTATTAGTTACTATAATATACACCAAACTTTATTGCCCCTCCAGATTAGCTGCAAAAGTCTGTATAATACCTAATTTCGTATGAAAACGTGTCCAATGGGGAGCCAAGTGACCCACAAGGTTGGGTTGTGATTGAAACCAGTTTCAAATAAATAATGCCAAGGTCATCAACTTACCGATAAAGCCTGTAAAGCTGCAAGATATATCAATGCTAGATTTCCCTCACTGCTAGCTATAGAGAGTCCGGAGACCATGCCTCTCATAGTAGGATCAGCCATTGGCGACCTGTTCCCGTGAAAGTCTGGCCAAATGTGGATATCTCGAGTCAAAAAGTTTACGTCGCTAACACCTGCAGCATTGGCCATTATTGATAATATAGCTCGCAGATGACTTCTAATGCTGTAAAACATCCAAAAAATGTTTTAAGTGTATACAGTTAAAGTTGGGAAGGTTCTCATAATGGTTATATTTGCATGCAATATTCTAAACACAAAAGTTAATTTAAAAATGTTGTTGGGTTTTTATTAATTCAGTTTAAATATGTACCTAGTATTTGAATAAATAGGTATAGATAATATATAACATAAAAAAATACCACAAGGAAATGGACTTCAGACATAAGTAAATAGTAAAAATATATTTTCTATAATTGCAATCAGGGCCCTTTTAACCATACTGGCCGTCAGCGTGCGAAAATCACCCTGCGCCCCCCTTACTGATCTTAAAAAGAATTTTCAGTGATCAAGTTGAATTTACATTAAGTATTTTTCGAAACTAGTAGATTACGCATGGTATTTGTAGGTAATAAGGTGATAAGTTTGCGCCCCCTAGGTCAGTGCGCCCAGGTGCCTAAGCTTTAAATTTATAACTGCTACAGTAATTTAAAATTATCCAGTTTTTGTTCTTTTAATGATAATAAATATTTCAAGCATATTAAAATTTATAAATTAGTAGGTATTGAATGGATAACTTACTTTCCTGTAGACATTGTTTTCAAAAGATCAATACCAGCAGGGTGACTAGATATAATGTAGTCCAACAACATTCCTGAAGCACTTTGGCCTGCCTCATTCAACCACATGCCTGGTACCATGGCACTGAAGTATGGTCCCCATATACCCTGCACCAGTATTGCATCACTATTCACAGCCATATGACATGTAGATGTTCCACAAATCAAGCCGAGTCTAGTAGACATGTTCTTGTCAATGTCTTGGCCATCTGTACCAATCATACCCAGACCACCGGCATGAGCATCTATTAAGGAAGTAGCAACAGGAGTATTAGGAAGCAATCCAAGTATTTCTGCAATATCCTTTTTCAATCCACCACACTTTTCACCGGGCATTAAAACTTTGTTACCAATTTTTTCAAAATTATTTTCAGCTAAATCTTCTAAGCCTATTTCTTTTAAGAAGCTCGAATTCCACCCTTGTTGCCCATCAGTTGAGCATTCATAATTCCATTTACAAACTAAAGAACAGAGTGACCGTGTGAATGATCCTGTTGCCTTCCAAGTAAGGAAGTCTGGCAAATCAAAGAAGTATCCATATTCACCCCATGTATGAATTAAATGTTTTTTTAACCAAAGTAGTTTTGGCATCTCCATTTCTAAACTTACTTTGCCACCAACATATTTGAGAATGTCATGTTTTGTTCCATTTATGAACTCTGCTTCAGATTGTGCTCTATGGTCCATCCACATTATAATATTTTGTTGATGATTATTTGTATAATTTACTGAAATAGGATTTTTATTTTTATCTAGAGCAACCAAAGAACATGTAGCATCAAAGCCAATACCTTTTATACTAGAAGGTTCTACATTTGTGATAACTTCCTGAAACATTAAAATAAAGATATAAGTACTTCTACTTACTCTCTTCTCTACTTTATATAACTTCATATATAATCTTCTATATAAATAAAAACGAATGTTGCTAACCGCAAAACTCGAGAACGGCTCGACCAATTCGGCTAATTTTTTTTCGTATTGTGACGGATACGCGTAGCGGAATTTCTTCCCCTTAAGAAAATAGCGCGTAGTCTTCGCCTTAACAATAACACAATACAATGTTGCAATACAAGGACACGACAGAGCAGGATAGAAATATAGGTTCAGACAATTGTTAAAACGAGATGGATGTACTCAAGAATAAACCGGAATAAACTTGTAGTAAATAACAAGGACGGTAATATTTGTTGGACAAGGATAGACTTAGTGTCGACCGGATATATAAGCGCGAAACCCGTCATAGACTGGGCCAAAGTCCGGAACTTGCTCGCAACGACAAGCTCCCCGGACTTGGACCAAATCCCAGACCCGATTGTCTCAGCCCAGGACAACGATGTTGCCATCGAAGCCCTCACCAGCCACCTCCAGAGCGTGGTACGGGAGTCCACTCGGCAGGTACCCCTCGAGGACCGCCGACTGTCACTCCCGGATGACGTCAGAGAGCTGATGAGGGAAAAGAGGGCAGCATTTAGAGCTTGCGGCAGTTTCCCCTCTCTCGAAAATAGGGCTCACTATAGAGCACTACAAAGACAGGTCAGATACCGTGTCCAGGAGATCAGGAACCAACGTTGGGACCGACTGCTGGAGGACATCTCCCCAACACACCAGGCTTACTGGCAGCTGGCGAAATCTCTGAAAGCAGAAACCCTCTCGAACATGCCACCCCTCGAGAGGCCCGATAACACCAAAGCGTTTGATGACGACGAAAAGGCGGAATGCCTCGCCGAAAGTCTAGAGCTCCAATGCTCCCCCAATACTGCCAATGTCGACCCGTCTCACCTATCGGAGGTAGACGCCGAGGTCGAATATCGGTCCTCCCTCCCGGCGGAAACCACACTCGAACCGGTCACGGTTGAGGAAGTACAGGATTTCATCAAAGCCCTAAAGCCCCGCAAGGCCCCAGGCAACGATGGAATCAGCCACAAATTACTAAAAATCCTCCCCGCCAAACTTATCTTAATTATGGTAAGCATCTTCAATGCTGCTATAAATAACTGTCAATTTCCCAAGACCTGGAAAGAAGCGGAGGTCATCGGTATCCGCAAACCAGGCAAATCGGCCTCCAAGCCCTCCAGTTACCGCCCCATCAGTCTACTCAGCTCATTGGGTAAACTGTACGAGCGAGTCCTACTCACTAGACTAAGAGATTTTGCCTTCAGCAATAATCTCATCCCCCAAGAGCAGTTTGGCTTCAGAGCTAGACACTCTTGCCCCCAACAAGTGCTCCGCATCACGGAGCACGTCCTCTCCACCTTCCAACGCGGCGGTCAAAGATCCTGGCCGACAGGCGCAGTGTTCTTCGACGTCGCCAAAGCCTTCGATAAGGTCTGGCACAACGGGCTGATATCAAGCTGTATCAGCTCGGTGTACCAGACCGACTCGTTCTCATACTACGGGACTTCTTCAAAGACCGTAGTTTCAGATTCCGAGTGGAGGGCACTCGATCCTCTGCTCGCTCCATCGCAGCGGGAGTCCCTCAGGGCTCCGCGCTCTCCCCTTTACTCTTCTCGCTGTTCACCAGCGATATGCCGAGGCACCCCCAAGTCCACCTAGCCCTTTATGCGGATGATACCGCCCTATTCACCAGCGACCCCAGCAGACACAGAATCTGCAGTCAGCTCAACGCCGCTGTCAAAGAACTAGGCCGACTGGTTCCGAAGATGGCGGATAGAGCTGAATCCCGAGAAGAGTGCAGCCATCATGTTCACACGTGGCACTTGCTCACTCAATACTCGTCCCACCAACCGACTCACGCCCATCATGCTATTCGACCGAGTTATCCCATGGGTTAACGAAGTCAAATATCTTGGCGTAACCCTCGACAAAGGCTTGTACTTCCACAAGCACACCAGAGCGGTCAGGAACAGAGCATACTGGACCCTAAGCCGACTCTATCCGTTGTTAGGCAAGAAAAGTAAGATGAGCCTTAGAAATAAGGTGACTCTGTACAAAACTTGCATCCGCCCCATCATGACCTATGCGAGTGTGGTCTTCGGCCACGCCAGCGATTACAACATCTGGAAATTGCAAAAATCCAGAACCACTTTTTACGCGCTGCAGCCGACGCCCCGCCATACATGCGGCTCGTCGACCTGCATCGCGACCTGGAGCTTCCTCCATCAAAGACTACATAATCTCCCTTTCGCGCAGATTCTTTGACCTTGCCCCCCGACACCCGAACCCTCTGGTGACGGAGACGGTCAATTACGAACCCACTCCGAACGCTCCCACGAGTAAACGACGCCCTCGCAATGTACTCATTGACGAGCCGGATGAAATCACCCGAATTCTCGCCATTATTAACCCCCCGAGGCTCAGAACATCAGCCTGGCATAACAGACGCAGACAGAACAGACGCCGGAGAGCCCCCGGCTCGAATCGTCTCTCTCAGGGTTAAGACCCACCAATCACTCCTCACTCATTACAGACACATGTAGCCATACAAGATTAGCTTAGGCGTGTTGCTGAAGAGTTTCTTCCGCCGCTTCTTCTCCTCCAGCCATAACACGTTGCGAAGCGGTAGTAACGATAGACTAGGATCGGCTCCGCCGGCGGAGTCGATAACGAGTCCCCAATAACAATCATTTCAGCCTATTGGCTTAGCTCATTCAGCCTCTCACGGCTAACTCCTATGTAGAGTCAATCCCCCGCAGCGGTCGAGCCGAGGTCGAACCTCACAGGAGGTGCCTCCTCGAGCGCGCTGCCCCGGGCTGAACGCCTCCGCTCCCACGGAGTCGGGAAGCCCCCAAAGTCCGGTATCGCTGAAACAGCCATCTGCGGCTATTCAGCTGGAAAAAAAAATAAATAAAAACAAATGAGAAGCAGAATAACGTCGACCTCCACCGCAATCTGGAGCTTCCCTCCGTGAAAAACTACATTACGTCGCTCTCGCGTAAGTATTTCGATCTCGCGCCGCACCATCGAAATCCGCTCGTCGTGTCCGCGTCCGATTATAAGTCTCGACGAAAGTCTCTCGTGCGACGACCGCGTAACGTCCTCACGGACAGAGTCGACGTTATCACAAAACGGCTGGCCCGGATCAGCCCGCCCGCGCTTAGGACGGCCGGCTGGCAGGGACCAGACGAACCACCACCACGAAAACCCCGGTAAAGGTGTGAGGTCTTCGGACCAACAACATAAAGTCAAATCCAATAAAAAAACGAAAAGCAGACTCGCACGGGCTAGCGAAGCGAAAGCAAAGAGTCTCGGAAGGAGTACCGAAGCGAGATGAAGACGAGGACGGCCTAGCTGGGTGGAAGGGGAGCCTCGGAGGCAAGTACCGGTTTACGCGCTAAGGCTGCAGCGGGTCGTCGGCGGTTCGATGGGCAGATAAAGAGGACGCTGGTACGAGTTTCAGAGGCGAGTACCGGTGAGTGCGCTGAAGCTGCGGCAGGGTCGGTGAAGGTGGCGCTGCGCGTGTTGCAGATGGGCATTGTGGGCAGTTTGCGAGCGTCGTATTGGGAAGCGCCGGAGGTGACACGCGGAAGGAAGGACGGTAGGACCCTGGATCGAGTCTTGGGGCCGAGCACCATGGGTGCGCCAAGGCTACGCGTGGGGTCGTCTGGAGCGGCGCAGAAGGCGATGCGGCAGGAATACTCGTTGGAGAGCATCGGGCATCCTCCGAGTGTCGCATCGGTGAGGTAGCGCTGGAGTGGCCATGCGCGAAGGTGGAGTCGCGCACGCCAAGGAAGAAGACTTGTCATCATGGAAGCACTGTAGGAGTCATGCGTGAGAGTTAAGTGACGTACACCAGATAAGGATAAAGAAGCCTATGAGCTCGTTTGTGTTATCTATGGATTCGTCATTGTAGTCGAGTGTAGTTTTATCCCAAACTTTGACAACATATCGGACTGACTGTTCAGTGTAATATACTTGCATTGGCTTAATTAAAGACATTCTTTTATATCGGTGTTTCCTTTTAATCCCAGTACCCACAGCACTTAACAGTATGTTCCTTAAGGCACACGGAAAGTTTTAATAAATAAGAAAAAAAATTATTAACTTTTGACAGAACAAATTCTGTCTGGGCAGCCCAGTTTTAAATATAATTGTAAGAATACAAAGGAAGTGAAATAGACGCAAATCTTAAAGTATTTCTTTATTTCAACTTTGTGCATTTATACAATAACAAATTTTCATGAAATTTGGTTTACAACTACATAAGAACAGAGATAACACATGACAATTGAAGACGTGAGTGGATGAAGGTGATATGTCGCATATTCGGTTTTTTGCTTTTTTTTGCGTAGATGAATGTGATAAGTCGATACCAAATGACTACAGACTTTAAACATTGATATAAGGCACATTAAAAAAAATAGAAAGTTGAAAAAGGTGTTATGTTCAGTTCAGTTTAAAAATGGCACTGAATGAAAGAGGTATGGACTCTTATCACCGCCTTCCAGAAAAATAAAGTAAAAAGTTTGTTTTTCTATCGTGGAAGAAGGTGATATATATGGAATACCGGAGCATCATATGCAAATCTTCTCGTAATAATACTGTTATTGATATGACCGAACATTTTAGAAAAATTGGTGAGCTACAAGAGAAACTTAATTTGATTAACAGAAAAAAGATGTCAACAATGGAAAAGTAAGTTTTAGAGATGGTATTAAATGGATACGCGTGGATGAGTATGGTTCCTATCTGTACAAAGAAACATACGATGAAATGACACCCTTCAAAAAGGTGGACGTTTTAAAAAAAAGATCTCTCATGTGCCGTCTCATGTAGAAATTTCACGTATGAACAGAAAATATGGTACTGTGTCAGTGGAAAAAAAAGAGAATCTCGGAGACCTACTTAAGTACGTGAAGCCAGAATATCGCTACTTCTATGAGTCGATTTTAAACCAAGAGTAATATTTTTACTATAGTTAAGACATTACACACAAATGATCACTGCTATAAGTTTACGTTTTCTTTTATATTGTTTAATTAAAAAAAAATGAGACATTGTTTACTTACATTCCTACTTAACACCTCATTTTATATAGCTTAAAGTGCAGAAGAGTTTACTTTTGTTCATGGAAGAAGGAGTAATGTTCAGTTTTTTTTCAAATTACATAATAAAATATATTACAAGTGTTTAATTGCTATCATACCATTAATAATTAAGGTTATTTACACAACTTTGCACGATTCATTAGTACAAAAACCAGTTTCGAAGCGACTTATCTCAAAAAATAAAAGTAGAACTTTTATCTCGATTTACTCAGAATTGGAATTATGCGACTTATCACCTTCATCCACTCATGTCTTCAATTATTAATGTCATACTGTGGGAAATGCAAGAGTTCCTGTGGGACTTGGAAGCAGTACATGCAGGCATAGAAATGAAAAGTTCTTTCAAAAAAGAGTCTTTAAAAGATTGCAGTGCCTAAATATGATGATATATTTGTCTTAGTATAATCTCATCACTTGTTAGAATTTAACATTCATGCATCAGCTGTCACTATTGGTTCACTCTGATATAGCTTGAATTCATGCTCAAATTTTAAACGAAACTATTTATAGATAGATAACACTTTATTGCTCACCAAATATACAATTTCAAAAATGCACAATTACAGTATTGTCATGGTAGAAACAATAGGTGGCCTTATCGCTTAAAGCAATTTTTTCTAGGCAACCAAACTTAAGGAATAGTTTAACCTAATCTGGCGATGTAGGTGGTGCAGATTATTAGGTAATATCATAAATAAACATACTAGTTAGTGTTCACTGAATTTTGAGTAGTGGGGGGAGGGGAGGGGTGAGGTGGCTAGTAGTACTTCTACATAGTCACTGGTCGCGACATTCAACTGAAGCCCACAAGCCAAGTGAGAGTGCCATGGCAGTGGTCAGTGAGTGTCACAACCGATTTGTAACCATCTTTACAATATATAAGCAAAAAAAAAAAATTTTCATATTTAAAAATCAATAAACTAATTCAAAACATACTAAGCTCAAAAATAGTTTTAGTGTTTATATATTAAGTGTAAGTGTATTCCTAAGCACAAATCACACTTTGTTATCAACAAAATTGGCATAACCTTGTTTATTGAACATTTCTTTTCCCATTATTTATTCAAAACTTGTTTGTGGACCCTAAAAGCTTGTTTCCTAACCCAAATGACAGGTCCAGTGTCTATATATAAGGCGTATGTTACCCCTAAACTTAAATTACCCTTAATCTCATGCCACTCTGTGTCAAAGCGCAACCATGCGGTCATATCAGGTTTGAACCTAAACCTGATACCAGGTTCTCAATAAGAGACAGCGTCCGAGCTTTCGGGTTAAAGAAGCTAACTTATATTTTTAAGTCTGAATTTTTACCTTCATAACATTTAAACAGGAATCCCATATGTCATTTGAAGATTGTTCATAGAAGTTGACTTCTGGTTTCCATGTCTGTATCTCTCTAACTGCTTGATTTACAACATGACCTTTATTGTCTACTAGTGCCGCTCTTACGCTTCCTGAGCCCACATCGACTCCCACAAAATATACTTTTCCACTCATTACTGTATTGCCGATAATCTGAAAATAAATAATTACTGTTCATGTTTGGAAAGTTTTATATGGAATTTTATAATTTTCATATGATATACTTTGATGACACATAATGACTGAAAATGTACATACCCAATATCTGCAAATTTAGAAGTAATCATAGAATTGTAAAAGCAATAACACGATGATAAAAGTTATATGGCCTTCAAATATGATAACGAGTTATCACATAGCACAACTATAATACAAGTTTCTTGAGATAACCTTTGCGAATGAAAATGTTTAATTAGATTTAAGAGTTTACATAATTATTCTACATTAGAACTTAATTTACATAACAGGAGCTAACGATAAATGATGAAAACTTTAATGAGTTTAAAATAACGAAGTTCTAATTTGTGTTTATTAGTTGATTACTTATATTTAAAGTTTTATACAAATAATTACAATTTAAAATTTCGCGGACATTTTGTACCTTTTTCTTCATTAATATATTTATTATTTATTTAGGTTTATGGCTTGGCAGCTAGGCTTTTAAGCCAGATCTTAGATTATAAGAGTTTCTTCATTTTCTTAAGCCTATGTGTAACCAGCTGAACAATGAAGCAGTAGATTATCAGCTGGTGCCATTCAACGGAGTTTTTGTGACAACTCAAAAGGCCGCATTTGACTATACAGTTCACATTTCTCACAAAACAGATAATTACTGCTCAAAAACTATCAATATCCTACAACTATTGTTCATTTTTGAGTAATTTTACACATTTTTAGAAAATATAGCTGCACAGCACAATATCTCCTTTCAGTTCCCGCCAAAAACTCCTTCATTAATATACAATATATGTATGTCAATATATAGGGAGCCCATTCTCGATCCATTGCGTCCGGCATGCGGCAAACGGAACAATGCGTCTTGAGTCCTGCAAACCATGCCCATTGCAGCAAAAAGTATGAATCAAGGTGCCTTCACGAACCTTAGATTACGGGACGCGTCCATCAGCCGCGGTTGACGGAAGTATCCCGTAATGTGTGAGTACCTTTGTACTCAATTTATTAAGCTTCTGTGCATCAAAAATATGAAGGAAAGTCTGTGAAAGCTATGAATACATAACTTGCGATGGTTCGTTTTAAGAATAGGTTAGTATAGGGTTGTTTTATATTATTAATTTGAAGACCTTTAATTTGAAAGTTCGTATTGTTTTCAGATATATAACACTAGAAATAGAGTCTCCTTCGGTACCAGACAAAAGACCTTTACAATTGAAACCAACAATATTTCATGCTACTGTGCTTAATAAAATAGAACAGTTACATGGTGACTTCGGTGTAGCAGCAGTGAAAACTGGCTTTTTAACAAAATATTGTAATGAAAACACAAGAATAGCTATAATTAGAGCCAGACATGGTCCTCACAAATTTGTTACAAGTGCTCTTCCATTCATAGATAAAATTGATAAACTGGAAGTGAGATTAAATACATTACATGTAGGTGCCACACTTAAGCATAGTTTTAAATTTATCCAAAAACACCAGAGAGCTTATTTAGATTCTGTATGGTCAACTTTGAAAACAGATGAAGAAAGAAAACAATTGGAAGCTGCAGTAATGGACTTTTCAAAAACTGATGTTAGAATTAATATAGAAAATATTTCTTAATATTAAAATACATGGTACTTTTATGAAGTTTTATTTAAATAAAATTATACATTAGGGGGTTTGTTGTATGTGGGGTTGTCTGGAAGAGATGGCTTTTTAGCGATAAGACCGCCCTTTGTACACAACTAGATGTAATTTTAGTTTAAGTTCATTTTTGTATTGGTGTATAATAAAGTGTTATCTAACTACATTCCAATCTTATAAAATTATTATGACACATTTGTGATCAATTGTAGATTTGGCATTATGATCTATTTATAAAATAAATATACAAGATAGAAAACTTTACTAAAGATAATCCTTAAATATTTACAACTAGCTTTGTAATATTGCAAGGATCACATAATTCAGTTATACATGCTAACCTTACTTCTAAAACTGAATATTATACTGGTAAAATTATATAAAAATATTTAGTACACTTAATCTATAAAATTCTTAAAATGCCATATTTGCACATTTAAGCTATATAAAAAAAAAGCAATGAATAGACTATAAACGATTGAGAATGGGTGGAATTATTTTTAGATTTCTTGTGTATCGGTATGTCTGTTTGTTTGAAATCTATGTCGATTTCAATGCGGTTTTACTGATTGAGAGCAATTTCTTAGATTTAAAATCTGGCGCTACTTTTTACCTTGGTAATCCCGCGGGATTTTTTCTGGGAATGACTTAAAATGCCCAGATTTAAAAAAATTGATTTCCAATGTGATTTTTTTCAGTAATCGATAACCGGGACCCAGGAGTGGTTTGAAGTTGTTCGGGTGTATAAAAATTAACTTATTCTGACACAATTTTGACTAAAACAAATACCTTACATTCTTTTTTTTTTTTTTTTTTTTCAATGCAGTGATATGTGGTGTCCCGAGAACCCTGGGGGAATTTTCCCAGGTATGATTAAAAATTAGTAAGGTCGCATAAAAATTTCTGATTCCAATACAATTTCACTACCACAATAGCCAATATAATCAAAGACTTTTTATATTCCCCAGGATTTCTTAACTTTGAAACCATGTGATGTTGGGGCTTCTTGAGAGGACAGTTTCTATATTTATTAGACATCTTTAGTATAATACAGGTGTAATGTTTTTAGTAACATTACTTATCCCTATCACAGTAATACTAAAAACTCTGTTGCCCTGCTGAAAATACCTTTTGATTTTAAATTCTGGCAAAATAACTCTAATCATGTTACCTGTCAAATGTGGAGGAAGTCATGGGAAAATCCTAGTTTCATATAAAATTGTATTCTTTAAAATAACTCACATATTTATAACTTGTTATTTTACCTATTATAAATTTCCAAATTTTAATGATTACAAGTGTAGGGATTTTACTTGATAATGTGATAGGACATAATAATTTATATCTCCCCAAAATGTTATAGATTTATGTTTTTAAATCCTTGAAACAACAAACTAAAACTTTGGTGCAACACATCCATTTTTACTTCTTTTTGTGCAATTTTTCACATCTCTTGAAACCATTTGCACTCACCCCTCCGAATCTTAAATTAGCATATATTACACCTACATCCTCCACCACAGGGGTGCTCAAACTTGAACTGCTGGCAATCTACCTAAACATTGATAGATTCCAATTGATCGGCTCTGAGAGGCTGCAAGTAAGTGTGATGCAACAATATCATTTACGTAGATAGGGTATGGTGGTGCAGTTATAAGTATAATACATAGGGTTGGTAATTTTTTCTTGAGATCGATGCAAAAAGCACTCACAATTGACTGTTTGAGCACCCCTGTTCTATCAGGACCTAGTATAAGGCAGCAAGTTGTCTATCAATATATTTTCCTTAACTAGGTGAACTTACACTAATTTTCTGATTAAGTACACATCATAATAAATTATTCAGTATTATTGTGGAATTTGTAAATAGAGTTTATTTCTTAATGTTGATTTAAAAATAGGCACTTGAGCTCTTTGCAGTCTTTCACATAAACTTACTACTTTGTTAGTTACTTCTGTGAATATGTCATATAAGTGATCTTTTTTTGCTCTCTTCTCTAATATTTTGCACAATATTTGAATGAAAAATGAGCCTTTTTGTTCATGCCTGAATGCCTCATACTCTGGTGCAGTGGCCCAATATATCAAAAAATCACATTTCTTTAGGTAATAATTTGTATTTTGATTATCAGCAGCCAGCAAGTCTTCAGACTTTGCTGTGTCTTCAACTTGACATGCCTGTATTACCAACACTTTGGGCATGCCATGCAATTTGACTGCTTCATCAGAATCAAAGTAGTTTTCTATATCCTCAACATTAATTTTTACAGAATCTGCAGCATACACATGCCCCCTGACACCATGCGACAAAATACATAACATAAATACACTGTCTTGATTCTTCACTTCATCTTTAATTACCTTTTTTATCACATCAAAAGTTTTCTCATGGTCTAAATTTGAATGGCTTATGACTTTGAACTTTAACAAACGCATAGTCTCTTTTAAAACTATTTCATCTTTATCTGAACCAAGTCTATTATCCAATTTCGCTTTTTGTCCATTTTCAATGCTTTTCTTTGATGGATAAAATGTATCTTGATTTATTATAAGACACACACCTAACTTATCAGGATTTTTTATTTTATAGCCACCTTTAATAAACTTTTTACTGTCTGATTTAAAATTTGTTAGGTCCTCTTCATCTTCTATTTTTAAATCTGCAAGCATTTCAAACATGTCCCTAAATTCAGCAATGTTACGATTCAATTGGGTCTTATTTTGTTTATAATCAGTTTCTATGGCAGGTTCTTGTAAAGGAGTACTAGTTTCAAAGGTTTCTGTTGGCTTCTCATTACTCATAGTTTGTAAAAGATTTAGCTCCATAGCTAATTTCTTCATCCCAGTTAAGTTTTCTAATATCCTAACTAATTTTTCAATTTTAAATTCATAACCAAAAACCTTTTTGTTGTATTCAAATTGGGTCATTGTTATAAATTTTTGACACATAAGCTCTAGAAAAATCATCTCACTGGACTCATAATCTGTTGTGTCAATATTATATGTAATGAGGGTCTTCTTCATAGCAATTAGATTTTCTGCAGTCATATTTTCACAAACTTTGTATAAAGCCTTTTTCACAGGATTTATATACATGTGAACACTTATGTTGTCTGGTTGGAAGTGCCTTTGCAATGTAGACACATGAAATCCTAGTTTCCTGATGATATTGTTCATTTGGCAAATGATAAGTGCTTCCAAAAGCTCATGTTTCCATGTGTGTTTGGTCTTCGCATATCGAAACCACTCGTTCAGAAGATTTAAGTTTGTACACCTAGCGTCTTTAGATACACGTTGATAAACAATTAATTTCTGTAAAGCTGTATCTGGTACATCATACAATAAAAACACAAGGGAAATCATATCATATGGGTTCTCTTGTAGTTCTTTTTCGATTTCGGATATCACATCCATATTAACAAAATCGGTTTTACCAATAAAACTGTCTACATTGGCTCTGTTTTTAACGGCGTCTGAATGGAACATTGTAATAAAATCGTATGAAGTGGAGTTAGATTACAATTTGTATTGCAAAGATAACAACTGTTTGTAGAAGGTACAGGAATTGTTTAACACAAATTATTTTAAAACACTAAACACACACTCAATAAGTTCAATAAACTCAAAGACAAAGAGTATTAGACTAGGTTTTTCTATTATTGTATTAATGTACTCTGTGGACTAGGCAGTAGCTATATACGAATCACTGAAATAGTATATGAGGGAAGAAAGAAGGGAATTCCCTCACAGACTACTATGGATACTACGTATAATTCCCTGTCTCCGTCAAATTTTAATAAATAGACAGATAATAGGCACAATAGGCAGCCATTACATGTTCAATCCAGATCACGATCCAAGCAAGGTGACGGATTGTAGTAGATTGACGAATCTTGGTGTGGCTGGTCGCGACATTAGACAGTCAATCCAGAATCAGTACACTGTTCGATACCCTCAAATGCATACCTACGTGTTAAAAAACCGAATCGACAATATCTTTAGAAGCTTTAATTATTGATAATTTGATATAATTTTGACCAATGTGCTGTAAAATCACTTTCATTGTTAGCACATAATAGAATACTAGTTGATGTACTATTTGTACTAATACTTACTTCTTGAACTTGTAAAGTCCATCCTAATTTGGTAAAAACTTCCACAGGTAGAAAGGTACGGCCGGTGCAACGCTTGAACAAGTTGGAGGTAGCTGCTCCAACGACAAATGGTTCTTCTGACGCAGAAGCTAACAGTAAACAACAACATGCTCGAAGTGGCAGGTCGGTTAAACTGCCAAGTAAGTTTCAATTATATGTTTAAACCAAAATACTGTCATCATTTTGTTTTATGTTTGTTTATGGTAATTACTAATTCGGATGTAACAGTTTTAGTAAGTTTTGTCTGTTATGTTTAAATATTTGATTTCTTTTAGCGTTGGGAGGATGTTTGAAATGAAACCTCTGTTTTTATTCCATAGTGTTTGATAAGTTGTTTTTTTAATTTGTCAATGTATTTAAAAAAAATGAGGTTCGGAATTTAGATATGTAAAATAAAAGACTTTTTTCCTCTCTTCAAAATTATATCAAATTATCAATAATTAAAGCTTCTAAAGATATTGTCGATTCGATTTTTTAACAATACGCATTCACAACCACTAAATGGATCTGAATAAGAAAAAAGCTTGTGCAGCAATAATTATTGCTTGTTCTCTGAAGAAAAGCGTGAAGAGGAAACGTTGGGTTAAACCATGGCTACTAGAGAAGAACATCTGTACACATTTGAACTTGTTGATGAAATTCATAGTACTTAAGAGGAGGAGGATTACGCAAATTACTATAGGATGAAGGAGGCATGCTTTGATCATCTGTTGAAAATAGTCACATCGCACTTGTTAAAAAAGATAACTGCATGCGAGAAAGCACAACCCCTAAAGAAAAATTGTCCGTTATATTGCGTTACCTCGCGACTGGCAGAACTATTGAATGCCTAAAATTTTCAGCCGTAATGTCCCCAGCTGCTATTGGAGAAGCCATCATTGATACATGCAGAGCACTTATTTATGTTCTTCAAACTTATATAAAGGTATGTAGAAAAAAACAAAAACTTAACATTTATTTTTTATTCAAAAAGGAAAAGCATTACAAATTCGGCTTAAACTTAGCAAACAGTGTTCCTACATTATACTCCGACAATGTTGATTGAGACGTATCATGAGGTGGTGATGGAGTATGTAGGTTATAGCTACCTTGTTGATTTTGAGGATCCATCCATCCATTTGTATGTTTATTAATGGTGTAGATGAAGCAAGCGAGGGTGATGGCCTATAGTTATCCACTTGATTTAGAGGGTTTGTATGTACTAGTAATGGTGTAGATGACGTCATTGAAGATGGAGGCGGAGATATAGCTGATGACTGAGAATTCTGAATGTTTGGATTTGAAACAGGATGAGTGATTATAATTTGCGACGCAGAACTTGTTTGTAAAATTGTTTGCTCCTGTGATTGTGGAGATGGTGCTGTGTATATATCATTATCATTAGGCGTCGGTGTATATGCTGCTGATGAAGAATATACAGGGGTTGAAGTATCTGCAGATTGGTTAATTTTTACAGAAAATCTATGCAAATCCCCAGTTGTGCCTCAAATAAAATATCATTGATAGCTTTTTCAGCGTATAGTCTTTGTGTACGATCCAAGACTTCAAGTTTTTCAGACCAAAGCAATGCTGCTCGGCTGCATGCTTTCGTAGGTTGAGCTAAGTATGCGCAGGCTTTCTTTAGTAACTCATTTTGAGTGCGAGCGACCGTTGATTTGTACCTTTTAGCATTAGAACCCTCATTAACTGCAGAAGGCTCTGGCATTACATTTATAGAGGACAGTAATAAATCATTTTGCTGGCTAAGAACTTGTCGCGATAGATCTTGAGAATCATTTTGTTCTTGTATATGACTGGAATCGTCTGAATCTTCATTGTTTTTTGAAATCTGCAGAACAAAAAGATATTTAAGTTACTCTCATCAGATTTACACTCAGCATACTGGATATTTTTTATTAAGTAAGTA
Source organism: Dendrolimus houi (assembly GCA_039645545.1). NCBI lineage: Eukaryota > Metazoa > Arthropoda > Insecta > Lepidoptera > Lasiocampidae > Dendrolimus > Dendrolimus houi. The sequence goes on along the minus strand of CM077127.1, from coordinate 6,790,362 downwards.
TACTATATTAAAGTTTAATTTTTTTTCAGATTCCAACTACTCAAGACGAATGGAAAGAAGTAGCAGAAGAGTTTGGAATTGCTTGGGAGCTTTGGACGGAAAGCATGTAGGAATCATAAAACCAGCTCATTCTGGATCTTTGTACTACAATTACAAAGGCTATCATAGCATTGTCCTTATAGCATTAGTGAATGCAAAAAAGGAATTTTTATGGTCGATATTGGAACAAATGCTGGTGTATCTAACGGGGGCGTATTGTTTTATACTAAATTTTGGGAACTTTACCAACAACAAATATTGAATTTGCCCCATCCTTCAACATTACCAAATTCTGCACAAATATCTCCATGTGTAATTATATCAGATGAAGCGTTCGCCTTGGGTCAAAATTTAATGAAACCTTTCCCAGGACATTCACTGACTGAAAAACGGAAAGTATTTAACTATCGCCTCTCAAGATCACGATCGGTAGTTGAATGTGCTTTGCTTTTGGCATAATTAATTCTAAATTTGGTATTTTTCAAAGAGATATATCCTTCGAATCCAGAAAAGCAGCACTTATAACAGCCACATGTTGCTATTTACACAATTACCTCATGAAAACTGCTTCGAAACTTTATCTTACCTCAAATTAAAAAAAAACAATTTAAAACGTACAAACACGTTTGTTAACTTGGAGCGCACTCGTAGTCGAAACCCACCACGTGATGCGAATGTGGGGGAAAACTTTGTAAATATTTTTGTAATGAAGGTAAAATGTAAAGCATACCTAATCAAAATGATTAAAAATGTAATTAGGTATTAAAGTGTAGATTATAATATACAACGTGGTACAAAAATGGTATATTAAGCCGATTACTATGTACCTTGTAGTGTTTTTTAATCGAGGTTCTAGGAGCTGGTTTGGACCATTAAACTGAACAACTTTCACAATGGATATAATTCTGTATTCGCAAAAATTATAAACTGTTTTATACTATAGATTATCGTAGGTATAACAGTCTTGTATGAAACAATAATTTTTTTCGTGAATTTAGAGTTGGTCTCATTGTGAAAGTTGTTGTTGTGAAATGTTTTAATAATTAAATGATTTATGCAATACATGTTTGTTTTGTCCTCTCAAGTGTGTTGAAAAAGCGCGTATGAAACTCGTGAGTATCTTGCTCATTATACCTACACTCGGCTCGCGCTTTTATACCTACGAGTACGCTTGGCTCGCGCTCATTATAGCTACGCTCGGCTGCAACCCACGGCCTCGTGTATTATGAGCAATTTAGCTCACTTGTATTATTAGGGGTTAAAATATATTTGAAATAACTTTTTGAGCGAGATATGTGCTTCAAATAATTGAGCTTACCTGAGAAACTGACTGTTCTGCGTTGTTTAAAAACGCAAGGTACTTAAATGTCCATGATTTTGGTAGATAAACCTCACTCGCACCAGAACCCGACCTTTTCGAAATGACTATCTTTTTTAATTCTCTTCTGTAATTTGACCGCAGACTATTAATTTTTTTTCCTTGTGTCGTCGATAGTGGTACGTGGTTTTATTTTCATCAAGATTTTTAATTCAACGTCAATCAAATACGTTACATAGTCAATATGGATTGAGATCAATGATCACGATCAAGGATCATAATCTAGATTGAGTGTGTAATGGCTGCCATAAGGTAGAGATACGAAGTACTATCATTCCTCTGAATCTGCTCTACTACCGCCATCAAGAGGGCAAGAGAAATCAAAAATTATAAGTAGTTTACTTTTAGTGAACTTAATTACACTCAAGATGGCACTGCACAATCAAGGAGTTCCATAACAATATTTCTATTTCTTTATTTTCTCGATGACAGTTCTAATTTGATAGTTGTAGTGCTGTGACCAAATAAGTAATGATATCGATCTCATATATTTATTATGTTTTGAACAAAGACAAATACAACAAAAACATAAATATATTTTTTCAAGCTGGGAACACTCAATGGCCCACCGCCATTTTGTGTTTGTTTTAATCTGTCACTCGCAACAAGACGGTTGTGCTATATAGTCTCTACATTTCTGTTCGCTGAGAAAAAACGCCAACCACGTCGTGTGACATCGGTTGACAACTTAGACGCTGACGCTATTCGCCGTCATATATATGACTATTACTTGCGCAAAGAAATTCCAACACTTAAAAAACTTGTTGTTTCTTTATGTGAATATGGTTTGTTCCATGGCCAAAAATCGTCATTAAGCTTGCTTTTGACAGAAATTCGATTTTCTTATAAAAAATAGGACAAACGTAAAATATTGATGGAGTGTCACGACGTTGCTATGGCTCGCTGCGAATTTTTGAGCGAAACCAAAAAGATCAGATTGGTCAAATGTTATTTTCACTGACGAGACTTGGTTAAATGCAAACCACACAGTATTTAAGAACTAGACTGACGACACCGCCGCTTCCACTAGTTCAGTGCCAATGGGAAAAGGTGAACGCCTTATCATATGCCACGCAGGGTCTACGAAAGGATTCGTGTCAGATGCTTTACTGGCCTTTAAATACAAGAAAACAGTGGACTACCACGAAGAAATGAACGCGGAGATTTACGAAGGATGGTTTAAAGAAATGTTGCAATCTCTGAAAGAACCGTCGATAATTATTATGGAAAACGCTACATATCACTCCAGACAAATTGATAAAACGCCGACGCAGGCCAATAAAAAACAAGAGATAATTGACTGGCTCCAACGTCATGGCGAAAATGTGGATAATACTTTATTAAAAGTACAATTAGTGGATATTTTAAAATCGAAAAAAGCCTCCCTAAAAGATATATTACCGACGAAATAGCTGTCGAATGTGGTCATTGGGTTCTTCGAATTCCGCCGTATCATTGCCAGTACAATGCTATAGAACTAATATGGGCACAAATCAAAGGACACGCCGCTCGAAACAATACCCATCCCCCCTTTTACGGCAAACAAGATGTTAGATTTATTAAAAAATGCATGTGCGGAAGGTACCGCCGAACACTGGGAAAAAATTGTGATAAGAACCCAAAACATTATAGCGTCGGATTGGGAAATTCATGTGGCATTCGATAATATAGAAGTACAGGAACTTATAATAAATGTTGGGGAGAGCTCATCGAGTGACAGTGACGATTCATCAGATTTTGATTAAAATAAATAAATAAAGAATCAACATAATATAATTACATCTTGTAATGAAATGTAATATTAGTTAATAAATTTGTACAAAATTATCAGGCAATAGTTTAGTTTCTTACACTTTGTAAAAAAATATCGGGTCTGTTATCGTGTTACGTTAATCGATAGCTCCATCCCTATCAGTTTCTCCGATTCTGCTATGACCGTGTACGTGCGTAAGCGTCATATTTTTATTAAATAATGTATACATAATGTAAAAAAGACGCTCGTTCAAGTTTCCACAGGAGCTGTTATCGAGAAAATAAAGAAATGGAAATAGTATAGTAGCTCACAACGCCCAAAGTGCTCAGTTAGCCATTCCACAAGACGACCGCGCTCCTTGCGGTCGTGGCGAAAACGTCACTAGTGACGTCATAATTTTCGATCACACAACGCACATAACGACCCATGTCAATAGGTGGGTCGAATAGCCGTTCCACTTGGGTTTACAACAGTAACGCCGGCAAGCAAGTGAAAGAGGATAAATCGCGGTCGTGAACGTGGTCGTTGTGACTCCCTATTGGAACGTAGCCTATGATTTATTTATTTAGGTTTATGGCTTGGCAGCTACGTCTTTAAGCCAGATCTTAGATTATAATGTAGTTTCTTAATTTTCTTGAGCCTATGTATAGCACAGCTAAACTGTAGGTTAAGAGTTTTTGGCGGGAACTGAAAGGAGATGTTGTGCTGTGCAGTTTTATTTTCTAAAAATGTGTAAAATGACTCTAAAATGAACAATAGTTGTAGGATATTGTTAGTTTTTGAGTAGTAATTATGTGTTTTGTGAGAAATGTGAACTGTATAGTCGAATGTGGCCTTTTGAGTTGTCACAAGTACTCCTTTGAATGGCACCAGCTGATAACCTACACTTCAGCTGTACTACAGATAGGCTTAAGAAAATGAAGAAACTACATTAAAATCTAAGATCTGGCTTAAAGGCTTAGCTGCTAAGCCATAAACCTAAATAAATAAATTAACTGTAGGTTATCAGCTGGTGCCATTCAACGGAGTTCTTGTGACAATACAAAAGGCCACATTTGACTATACAGTTCACATTTCTCACAAAATACATAATTACTACTCAAAAACTATTAATATCCTACAACTATTGTTCATTTTAGAGTCATTTTACACATTTTTAGAAAATAAAACTGCACAGCACAACATCTTTCAGTTCCCGCCAAAAACTCCCTATATCGTTGAATAATTACATCTCGGTGACGAGATCTTTAGGGCATAATTGAAAGCACAAGTGATGGTCATACACATATGGTAAATTCGTGCATCTCGAACTTTTATATGAAATTATTATTATTATTATTATGTGAACCATTGTTACTTTCGGTTTAAATTATAAAGTTTTTACATGACTTTTTAAAGTATAATTTTATTTTATTCCGTCTTTCTCTTTATTCCAATTTAGAACAAGTTATACCATCATATAAGTAAAAACTATCATCTAATGGAGTTTATAGAAGTACCGACTGTAGCGCAATCTATCGGGGCGGGTAAATGATTTTTGATATTTTATGCAAGAGAGGCTCTATATATATATATATATATATATATATATATATATATATATGTAATGAATAATCTATAGTACTATCTTATATGGATGGGAAATTGAAAAAAGTGACCATTTTTACCAAATGCATTTCGCACAGTACCGGGTCCTTTGCTAGGGATTAGACCATAGTCGATTATAGAGGCAACCCCGTAGGGGCTGCCAAACAGTAATCGACCGGCTTGTGTGAAGACTCGAACCAACCTACCACCCATCTCAATACTCCACTAAAACTCTCCTCCCATATGCCCCGCGCTGTGGTAGGAAGAGCGTGAGACTTAGAACGTAGTTACGCCCACGCTGATCCTAGCGCATCAGAGCTTGAGTATGCCCCGAGAAGCAGTCCAAACTCACTTCGACAACAGGGGTGAAGACTCCTCTGCTCCCTAGATGCTAGAGGGCCCCTGCAGCGGTATTTCAAGGAGGGAGGGAGATCACGCGCATATCTGCGACTCCGGGACCCCGACTGACGTCGGTGCCCGCGAGACGCATGTGCACTTGTACCTCTCTCCCTATCTCGTTCCGCGGCCTCCTTTGGAGACATGAAAGCCTCGTAGAAATTGGCCGCACCCACCCAGTGATCATCGCTATGCAGCGTGGCTTGCACCAGGCTGCCGAGCAAATAGATCGGACCTACTATTGTCTCGAGTTAAAACCTCTGTGGTGCCCGTGCTGTACACTCGACTAGCGTATGGAACGCCGTGTCTTGTGCGCCACACTGGTGGCATTGGGGTGAAGGCAAGCAGCCCGCAATCTGACACAGATACTTATCGAAGCAACCGTGTCCGGTAAGTATCTGCGTTATTCTGAAGGTCATAGTCCCGCGTTTCCGCGAGAGCCATCGCAACAGCTGCGGTCGAACCGCTTCCACCGTATCAATCCCAGCGACAGGGTTTTCCAACTCTATTAACCAAGGTTGGATCATGGTCGTGGTTTCCCGCGTCCTGATCGCCTGCAGCTCGGTTTGGCAGTACACCTGGTCACGTGCGATGGCATCCTGTAGGGAGTGCCGAACTTTGGCAAGTACGTCCGCCTGGAGAGGCCAGGGCGGATCGGCCGCCAAGAGTGTCGACGCCGTCCACGACACTATACGGTATCCTCGGATGGCCCTTACCGCCAGGACCCGTGTGCGCGGCACAGCAAAGTCCTATTGTGGCGGTGAAGTGCAACGGACCATACGGGTGCACCGTACAGGGCCATACTCCTAAGGATGCCCATGTAGAGTTTCCTAGTCCCTCCCCCCCCGGTCCCCCCACGTTGGGAAGGAGCCGAGAGAGGGCGCCTGCGGACCTCACGAGTTTGGGAACTAGCTGCTCAAAGTGCGCTTTAAACAGCCATTTCCCATCGAGAATCAGCCTCAGATATTTCATCTGGGGACCTACCCTTTGAACTGTAACGGTCAAGTCCGTAGGGGGATTATGAAACCGCCTATGGAACAGGATGGCCTCCGTTTTCGAGGGGGAGAACTTCAAGCCCGGCCTACCTATTCTCTGGACCACGATCACCAACCCGGCGTTGGCAAGGTCCACGGATTCCGCGAATGACGCAACGCGTGCCATGAGTAGGGTGTCATCCGCAAAGCAGATTAGCCCTATCCCGGTCAGGACCGGAACCCGAAGGATCAAGTCGTAACCGACGTTCCAAAGAACTGGCCCGAGGACCGATCCCTGTGGGACGCCGCACGCGCATATTGAAATTGCACAATTTCTAACGATATTTGGTATATCGGTTAAAATGTATCAATTGTAAATATCGATACTAGATTATTCAATAATATCGGGTGGAAGTGATATATCGTGTGCATATATCGATATTTTATGAAATATCGATTTATAATTATATCGTGCACTCCTTTCATAAGTTTCATAACCTATACCTATATTCAAAAACACTTCGAAAATTAAGTTATTTACATAAAATTAAAATTTATAAAAATATAATTTATTCTTTTATAAAAACTCACCTACAAATGATTAATAATATTGAAAAGATAACACTGAAATAATTAAAGAATCTGAAATTAATATGTCCTATACTAAGTCAGAAATTTTAGGGCTGTACAAAAGTTTATTTCTATATTCCAAAAAGTTAACTTTAACTGATCCAGTGTATTTTAAAAGGAGAGTAGCAATCGAATTCAAAAGAAATAAGGTTTTAACCGAATCTAAAGACATCGAATTTGCTTACAAGGTGATTTTCCATTATAAGGTTTTATTTTGATAATTAGAATATGTGATGTAATAACATTTAAATTATTGTTTTCCAGAAAGGACTGGCTCTCTTGCATCGAGGGTCTGTTGTATAACATGTTTCTCAATATTACTCGTTTTCAATTAACATGCCCATTGCGTATATTGACAGCATTAAAGCATACAATAGATTATTCAAAGGTTCCAAAAATAAACGAATGTGATTTATCAGAACATTTCGTTAGAGGAAGCGGCCCTGGTGGTTCAGCAGTAAATAAAAATGCAAATTGTGTTGTACTAACACATACACCAACAGGTAAATATTTTTAATATAATATAATTATGTAAGAAATACAATAAAGTGTACAATTATGTGGTCTGAATTTGTTGAACAGTTTTGTACGAAATATATAACAATATTAGCCCATAAACATCCTACTGCTGAGTTCAGGGCTCCCATTATAGGGGGAACAGACAGTATACCCACTATGCTCATCCAAGGTTGCTTGGCAAGTTTGACACAATGGTTATCTCGATGTGCAGGTTGCATCAGGACATTTTCCTTCATTGTTGTTAGCACATGGTGATTGTAACAATATGCACATGAGATCAAAAAACTGACTAAGTGGTGCATGCATTCCGGAGAGGATCAAACCTGCGTCCTTTGAGTTTAGGATGCGTGCACTAGAGATTATGCTACCACGACTTATGGTATACGAAATATGGTACATATAAATTAAACTTTAAATTATTTGTTGTGTCTTCAACAAATGTGTGCTTATTCAGCATTATATTTTTTACAAGACTTATTTGACTTCTGGTATTCTTTCATGATATTTATTTCTATGATTAGATCATAGAAATTAATATCATAGATTCATCATCCATTACATTAATTTTCAGGTATAGTCATCAAATGCCATACAAGCAGGTGTCAAGAAGATAATAGAAAAGTAGCCAGAGAATTGTTAGTTGCAAAATTAGATAAAACACTAAATGGTCCAGACAGTGTTGCCGCTCAAAAAAAGAGGCTTGAGGAACAAAAGTACAAAAAAATTGAGTATAAAAAAAGAAAAAAGGCTTCTCTGAAAATAGAATGGAAAAAGAGAGAGGGTTTAGAATAGGACCAAAGTTTTGATATCATTTTACAGTTCATGAGTAAACATTGGTATTAATTACATAAGTTTAAAGACTGGTGTTGAATAATAAAGCATTAATTAGTGAAAATTTGTTATAATTGCAATTGATCAAATAGCAGTGAAATAAATACATACATGTATACACCTGTACCCCATTGGGGTAGGCAGAGACGATTTCCACCTACTATGGTCCTGACAAACACTTTTCGCTTCATCAATTTAAATTAATCTCTTCATACATACACACTTATTTTAAGTGTTTTAAATTGAAATATTTAAAGAGTCATATAATTCCAATATTCACTAACTGCATACTTGGCTTATATAGCTTTAAAAATGTATGTACACTTTTAAAGCTATATATTTTGCTTGTGGTGTTTTCCCCCATGAGAAAGCACCACAGAAAACGACCCTCAGTTTCCAGTGACCCCGCTATTTCTGGCTACGGCAGAACTGAAACTCACCAACAGGTATTCCCTGAAGGTTGTACAGGTATATGCGCCGACCTCGGCACACTTATGAAGAGGTTTAGGACATGTATACGACATTACTAAAGCCATACATGGCACAACCTCCGCATACTACAACATTGTTATGGGGACTTCAATGCCAAAGTGGGAGTACGAGAATGCGATGAACTGATAATCGGACCTTATGGATTGGGGCGCCGTAATCACAGGGGCCAAATGCTGGTCAACTTCCTAGAAATGCAGGGGCTTTTCTTGATGAATTCCTTCTACAAGAAGTTAAAAAAAAGTTTTGAAAATCAGCCCACAATTCACGGAGAAATCGCGTAACATGCCTACAAAAAAATTAAGCGCCTGTAGAAAGTGTAATACTGGCAGGCGTATTAGAACAAGCTTTTTTAAAAAAAATATACGGCAAAAAAAATATAAAAATATACCTTTCGATTAAAAGAAAATTTAGTAAATTTGTTCACAATTGACAGAAAATCGAGTGAACATACAAAAAAACATACAGACGAATTGAGGACCTCCTCCTTTTTGAATTTGGTTAAAAAGATGTTATTTTGACATTACATTTTTTTTATCGCTGGAGTACAGCAGACAGGCAGACGGCCCACCTGATGGAAAGCGGTTATCGTCGCCTATGGACGTTTGCAATACTAGAGGTGTCACTAACGCGCTGCCGGCCTCGAAGAAATTTTATGACGCCCTTTTTAAAAAACCCCATATTGTAGCGCTGTGGGAAAACCACGGCTGGGAGCTGATTCCAAATCCCCATGGTGCACAAGAGAAACGTTCTAGAGAACCGTTGCGTACAAGAGCGAAGCGGCTCAAGGAAGTGGGGATGAACACCCAGCCGATGGCGTGCGGTGCGGCGATAAAAAGAAGACCAAGATTATATAATATGTAATCAAAAATATGTTATAATTATCTGTGTGATCCTACACACAGCCATATAGTCTAAGGATCGTAAAGTTTATTAATATAGTAGGATTTTCCGTAGAATCCCATAAAATCTCGTGTTTCGTTGAACATGCGACCTTTACTTGCAAACGTAATTGAAAGAAAAACCAGTTGTGGATTATCATATTTCGCTGTTACTAATCCCGGGATTAAAACTCCAATTTGTGTTTTAAGCTTGCAGATCGATTTAATGCGGAGAGATTTTTTAAAAATCCATTTATTTATTGGGGCCGCTCGTGTCGTAAACAAAATAATCTTAAGGGCCTGTCCGCACAGCTATATTTCACCACGAGGTTTGTATTCTCGCGTATTAAATTCCGCGATCGGAATTACACCTAGTACGCACTGCGTATAAAATTTTGTACTATTTTTGTCAGTTTAATTCAGTTCTCGGTTGAGATGCACGTGTAAAATGGACAACCGAACTAAAATTTTAATTTATATAATGCTAAGGCGGCGTAACAGATGTATCAAAAAATGTCATGAACATTGGATTCACCCACTTACGGCATTGAGACCCATGAAAGGATTCTTCTACATAAAATATCAAGAGTATTGGAATAGAATAGAATATATATAGATAGAGAGATATAATAGAATAATACATTATTATAATTGAATTAATAAAGTATTTTACTAACCTTTTTGTTTTCTTTCAGCGTCACTGCACTGTTCCCAAGTGAAGTATATGTCTTTATATATTTCCTTGCACAAATTCGCCTTCAATATTCTATCGTGGTATGCTTTATGAAATTTGTCCCACAAGGGAGGTGTCCTGTGCATCAGCGAGATTAGTTGCTCCACATCAATCTCGTCATTTTCTTGCACGGCCGCCGATCGGGTGGGAGAAAAAGCGCGCGACATCTTTTCAATAGCGACGTTGCACGACTGAGCGAAACGCGCGAATTTTATTCCACAGTGCGAACATAATCATACTTATTTTATACGGTACAAAATATTCGCGCGGAAATAAATCGCACCGCTTCGCGTTCAATTTGCATCAAGGCACAGTTTTTTTTTCCCGCGCGATTTTTTTACCGCCACTGCGGCTACTCCTATAATATTAAATGTGTTACAAAATTACGAGAAAAAAATCGTGCGGTGAAATATCGCAGTGCGGACAAGGCCTTATTTTTATATATAGTGTATTATCTTGTCAGATATTCTTTTTCCATAGATTATTAATGATGACCTTTGTTGTCGGTTGGTGTACCACGTATTTATTTGTTTTTCAATCATAATTCAATTTAATCATATTTAATTATTGTATGATTTGTATGCTTAAAATAGAAAAAAAATCGTCACTACTACCCGTGCACAGGTTTGCCAATAGGCTCATGATGTCACGCGTCGATGGTCAGTAGGGTTGACAAAAAAGGTTACATAAATAGTTGTTGCAATAAATTTATTATTGTATATACTTTACATAAGTATATACAATAATAGTAAGTAATATAAAACAATAATAGTAAGTAGTCATCGGCAAACCTTCTGCGCGCGGCGTATAGTGATATCTAGCTATTTTTTATTGCGAAGTATGGCAAACGGGCAGACGGCTCATCTAATGGAAAATGGTTGTCTTTGCGTCGCCTACGTTTGCAACACCAATGCCAATGCGAAGCCAACGCTTTGCTAACCTTTAGGATACTGAGGGATCAGACGACAGGATAGGGATAAAAGGGACGGAACGTAGGATTGGAATAGGGAGATGGGATAGGAAAGATTATATAGGGGAAGGGTGAAGTGGGTCATCAGAACTTATTCATCGCATGTACTTCAAGGCTAACCGTTTCACGCCGATATTCTCTGAGAGCGTGTTATCACATCGAGTGAGCCGGCCCTAATAGCAGTAATCAAGTTAATGATTCCAGTAGTGGGGTCTTTATGACACATGTGATATTGGAGGTGGGCACAGATAACCAGTGCTGTGTCGGATCACGTTTCAGCACAGCAAAACACTGAGTGCCAACCTCATTTCTTAAATTGCGGCATTCAATTTTTGTATGTAATATGTCTAACCTGTTTGTACTGTGTGTCGCAATTGGAAATAAATATTTTCTTTCTTTTCTCTTTTTCAGTAGGGCTCTGCCTCGTTCAGAGTATAGAAGTGCGCTTATGTCAAAGGAAGCACGCCAATCAACCCATTATATGCGTGTTTTTTTTTTAAATATTGGCAGACAGACAGGATATGGAAGACTCGAAACTTAAATTAAGGATACGTAGAAATCTATTCAAATTATTTACAGATGAAGAATTTCAAATGAGATATTGGTTCAACAAGGGTACATATGGGAAAAAAATATTTTGCATTGGCATCTATTGTTAATCGTAAATATTGGATTGTATTGGAGCAAAATTGTATATCTTTACATTTTTAACATTAACTTAACTTGCATCTAGGGTAACGAGTCAGCATTGCCATCTAACGCGGAAATTCGGCCAGCATTTTGGGCACGCTCCCCGCAGACGGCGATTTGGAGTCAATTTTTTACTTATAAACTTTGTTATTTTGTAAGTAAAATAGTAAAATAAATATTAGATACTCCTACTTAAATAGATCCATCTATTGGCGTGTTTTGGAACTAGTTATAGGTTTCATAGTTATCAAACTCTTCCGCACGTATATTATGTATACAGAAACTCCATAAAAGTTAACCTAAGTTTATCCTTTACCTTAGATCATATACACGCCGTGTCAACGTCAACGAAATGTTATATCTCAATGTCTATCACATAACTTTTTTTATATTTTGTTTATTACAAGACTTCAGCAGACAGGCAGACGGCCCACTTGATGGAAAGCGGTTACCATCGCCTATGGACATTTGCAACACCAAAGGTGCTACAAATGCGTTGCTATGCTCTTAAGGGAGACACGAACCTGGTCACTAATAGCGGAACATAACTCAAGGTTGTTATGGCGACATACTTTAGATTAGACCCATGTGTGGTAGCCATCCAGTCGGGTAAATGCTATACCACCCGGCTGTGGGTTGTTTTGTCGCCTCTTACGACAGGCCGCCCGGCCGCAGGAAATTATATTCTTTCTCCGTTCCTGCACGGATAAAAGTGTTATAAAAGTTAAATAACAAATTATGGAATCAATTGTTATTTAACTCATAACTGGTAACCTCAGATACCGGGCAGCAGTAAGTATTCTGTTATGCCAGAGTTACAGTTCCGACACAATTTATTTTCTGTACCTAATTCTTTCTACCATTTAATACGTAATCAACCTAAAATAGATTTAACTATTTAAGTAGAGAATGTAATTACTATTGAATAGCAATACTTATGACCGGTTCCTGTATCTTACCGACCGTTCATTTAAGAACCTTAAAGAAGCCTACAAACTTACTTTAATCCAATATGAATAAGACCGTAAGAGGATTGTCAGTCTAGTAAAAACAACTCGGTAACAAACTGCATTCATATTTGGTGCGACTATTCTGTTCTTATTTTTATAGAAAATCTCAAAACTTTTAATAAACGACTTATTATTTACAACATATTTTTAAAACTTAAATCAGTCATAAGTTGAGTCCTAATTAGCTCTTTTTTAATTTCGTAAATGTCATTAATTTAATATCACATTTTTTACTGGCCCATAGTCATTCTTTTCTCCTTCATAGATACCTTATGTATACCTAATTAAGAATTATATACAATATCAACGTAGGTTTTACAAATAAAATATATTTAGTTCGCGTAAATTTCTGTTTCATTACTTATTTATAAGTAATAAAACAGAAATTTACGCGAACTATCGGTCATTCGGGAAATAACAATGTACGAGACTATTTTGGCCTTATTTGAAAGTCTATTGTGCGACTTGTGAAGTCGCAATCTATTATCTATTTGTTACAATTTGCATATCATGTATTCTTTAGAGAATAAGTGAACATGAATCCTAAAAGGCTTTACATTGTTCCACCCTTGACCTATATATCGGCGAGTTTACGTGTGGATCCATACTTACCTCGTGGTAAACAATACTCTGTAGTGTTTAAGTAAGGTGTATTCATTATACATAGTTTGTTACCTAGTATTGTTCAGATTATATATATTTTTAAAGTGAATGCATGTTATCCATTTTTTGTTAATATCTTTCATTTTTCATTCATTGCATTGGCAAAGATTAATAATGAACCCTTTAGGTGTAGATAATATTAAGTGTGTCGGACACATTTTAAACATACATGTACAGTGTCTTATAATGTTAAATATAAATAAGCATTCCACAGTTCGTATTTCTAAAATCTGCTATCTCATAATGACATAAATAGTATGTACCTCATTAATTAATGTCTTTATGTACCCTGGTTTAAAATCTCTTCAGTGCATATTGGAGGGTGCTATTTGACTAGCGTGCGAAATGAATTAGGATTTTCATAAACCAATTATGCTGTTTCCATAATGTGAAGAAAAGACAGTGTTAAAATGTTAATGGACTTTGTCCAAAAATGGCAGCGAAGCCAATCTATTGTTGTCGATTTTCTTATGCCCTATTTTAATTTGGAGTGCTCTTCGAGTAATTACAGTAGGGGATATAGGCCACGGTCAGTGACGTCATTATAACTGAACATATTCTTTGTAGTCTCGTATAATACTTGGCGCAAATTTCTTGAGATTCATCCGAATGCATAATGTTTCAAAGAGCCGTTAATCATTTTTCTACGGTAAGATAGTTTTTTTATAGCTCTGAGCCTCTCATTTGTACATTTTAGTTGATGGTTTGACTAGCGATTAACTAGAGTTATAATTAACTACTTAATAATATAAATACTTGTATTAGCCTACAAACTACCCACTGTGGGGCTCTTATTTAAGGTGGATTGAAACGTTTCACATACAGCAAAAAAGTTCCTTATTTACGGTTTCCGCATTCGTGGAGTCAAAAAATGCGACAAAGTTCCTCTATTAAAATTTCGTTAGGTATAGTCGATATTCCTTGTATTAGCCTACAAACAACCCACTGTTGGGCTGTTATTCAAGGTGAATTGAAACGTTTCACATACAGCAAAAAAGTTCCTTATTTACGGTTTCCGTAAAGTGGAGTCAAAAAATGCGACAAAGTACCTCATTAAAATTTCGTTAGGTATAGTCGATATCCTTAATAATTTTAAGATAATTTGATATCCTTTATTGTTATAAAGGCATCGACATCGGCATCTATTGAATACTGCTAGTACGTGACGAGGCGGCTTTTATAGTGTAATGTTGATATTGGGCGGATCAATCAAATTGTATCCATTTGGTTGAAAGGTTGAATGAACACGAAGCTATTCAATGACATTGAATGATTAAAATGAGTCATCTACATTTTTTTAACCGAATGAGCTAATCTCAATGTAAAACGAACCTTATTGACGCTATGCCATGAAGTACGCGTTGTCAAATGCCAAGCCAATTTTATATTTCTTCAAGAAAAATTTAAATTTTACCTGTCTTGAAGTTTTATTTTTAAAAGGCACCAGAGAACTAAAAGCGGCAAGACAAGAAAAACTATGTTCATTATACCCGTACCTGAACGTAATAATAATACAATTAATACATTTTGTTAAAAACTTGTTATACTTATTGATTTTATTTTCAACATTAAAAAAAATTTGTTCTTTGGAAAGTATCATATCTTCTATAATCCCATACAATATACCCAGAACGTACTTGCACACACACATACAAACAATATGTATTGTATGGACATAATTGTTATAATTAAAAAACTTACAGCTGGGAACGTTCCCATAACGCTGGCCGCGTTACCACGTTGGATGGCAACGCTGTACAGGCCAGCCCTTTGGTCGTGTGAGACTTCTATCAATCGTGTAGATAGGTCTCGATAAAGGCGATGAGCTTCTGGACCCCACGACTCCAGAGCTTCAAGACCAAAAATCACAAATATGTGTCCGCTGCGTGGCGTTTTAGGCCCTCTTGCCTATTTACGGAATCCTATCCCTCGCGTATAGGGAGGCAGGAGGATATAGGCATGCAAGAAGAATCGTTTTCCACTATATAGATACAATTTATCTAAAGGTAATCTCGTCGTGCAGGTTTTCATATGATGTTTTTCTTAAGAATCTATACGTAAAAATTCAAGACATCACTATAATTATAATTATTTTAAGTTGTGCGCAGAAGGTTTGCCGATGGTCACCCCTCTCGCTTCCTACGACTGGGGCTTGTCTAAGTAGTACTAAGAACTAAAAAACCGCGGGTCGCGGTTGTGGGAGGCGGGAGAGGTTCTCATCGGCAAACCGTCTGAGCACGACTTATATGTAGCCAAGTAGTATAGATAGGCTACTCTAGGCTCTCATAGCTTCGTCTGTATTATGAGCTGGACTAGATGATTAGAAACATAACACAGATAACGTTTAGTTAAACCAGCGACATAGACGAATACAACAATATTTTTATAGCTATTACATAAATTCTATGAAGAAATTACGATAGGTAAATAAACATTACATCTTTATTCTTCAAAAGGTTTCCCAAATACGATCTCAAAATTCTTTCAGGACGAAAGAACTCCCTCAAAATGCCGTTGGCAAATAAACTTGAAGATTCCGTACTGCGTTTTCAAATAATCTAAGATTTTCACAATTATTTGTATCGAACAATCTTTTTAGTTGTCCATTTATTGTCTACTCCGTGTTCTAAAACTGTAATTACACTTCAAGGTGGTCTTGAAGATACTCGTTAAAGGCATGGTATGAGAAATAATAGGAATGCCTTATAGGTTTCTTTATAATTGTCGGCTGACTTGATCTAAAGAAATATTATTTTAAATAATACAAAGCGGAAAAACAAGAAATGAATAAGCGAGTCATCATTAAATAACTTTTTTTATTGCGAATTTGGCAAGTAGACGGACGGCCCAGCATAGTTACCGTCGTTTATAGGCGTTTGCAACACCAATGGCGCAGACAACGCATTTAGGATGGGATAAAGAGGATGTGATAGGGGGATGAAATAGAGGGATCGGACAGGACGAATGGATATGGGATAAAGAAGGAGATAGCGGGAGGGGTAGGTTTTCTATCTGAACTGTAACTCATCGTACGAAACATGCTTAATTCAAGGCTAACCGCTTCATGCCAGTATTCTGTGAGAGCGTGGTTTCACACAGATCGAGCCGGCCCTAAAGCTGTACTTAATCAAGATTAGCGATTCCAGCATGGCTGTAACACGTCAGAGTTTACGAGTCATAGAGATTTAGAAGCATTTTAGAGTTACATTAGCGATTATCACCATAGTCCCCTAGTATTGTTCTTCTATGGTACTGGCATGAAAGAAGTAGTATAGTATTAAGTTTTAGATGCTGATCTAATATTCATATTGGTACAATTACTACGTATTGATGGTAAAGAAAAACATCGTGAGATAACACCATCATCCAGGTTACCGATACGTCGACAAAACCCATCAATCCACCTAGGAGTAGCATGGGGGGTATATTGTACATTCCCCTATAAATGGGCAGGTATTAGCTACAACGCTGCTACCAATCTATTTTATCAGCGGAAAGAAATACGTGCGTTTACTTGCATGTAGTTGTGTATGTAGGTATATCCGATCAATCCAGATCAACAGATTAAAAAAAAGTTATGGATTTCTTGTCTGTTTGTCCCATTGTCTGTTTGTTCGTTATTCACGTTTTTTTATAGCTGGGGTACAGCAGACAGGCAGACGGCCCACCTGATTGAAAGCGGTTACTGTCGCTTATGGACGTTTGCAACACCCAAGATGTCACCAACGCGCTGCCGGCCCCGAAGAAATTTTATGACACCCTTTTTAAAAAACCCCATATTGTAGCGCTGTGAGAAAACCACGGCTGGGAGCTCATTCCAAATCCCTACGGTGCGCAAGAGAAACATTCAACTGACAGTGGTGAGTTGTTCTAAGTTTGCAACACAAAAAAAAGGTCGATTGCAGCTGTCATTTTAGTCCAGGTATCTATTTTCCAATTAAACTGTCCGATATGGACCCGAACGAGCCAATATTAATTATTATTAAATTATATTAAAAAATAAAAATAAAATAAAAAGCAATTTTTTCATACGTTCACATCGCAACCATAGAGTACATAATAGGAGAATTGCAACCAACTCGATTTTCTTTTAATTACTTATAATAATATTAAAATCAAGTGGCCAGTATTATTATCTTCGTAGACTCAAGATTTATTTAGTATTATGAAGTATAGAACCGATTACCTTTTTGAAAGAATATCTTTTCATAGCATTTAGACTGAAACTTTGGTAGCATAACTTTAATATTTAACATCAGAGTACCGGGTTCTATTTAATTATGAGGTGTATATGAACCATAAGACTAGAATAAACCCATATCAAATAATATTTTAGCAAATATAAAAATGTTGTAAATTATTTTAATTAATACAACACTATTTTCAAAATCCACATTTCTTTTCTTGGCCCATTATTATAAGCTCACCACGAAAAGCAAAAGCTTCACCAGCTTGAAATGTAACAAGTTTTATTCTTAATGTGGCTAATACACAAAAATATATGAACAGGCGCCCATTATGACTGCCGCACTACTGGATGCGATGGCAGGACATATTATTTATAACTTTGTAAGAAAAGCAACATTATATTACGTAGTCATTTATTACTATTCTCCGTTCACGATAATGCGCAGGAATACAAATTCTAGAAATTAACATCATCATTAATACAGATTATTACAGAACGTAAGTTATTCTTAATTTTTGTTGGTATTTTCTAGTAATGATCCCAATTTTAGGTGTTTTTGACTCATTCTTTAGGTGTTAACATTTTTGATTGTTGGTAACCCAGCATGTCAAGTTATCGTAAACGGAGTACAGAGGGTCCAGAAAGTTTGGAGCGAATTATAAATAGGCTATATTTGGATTTACGTACTTTGCATTGATATACGATATATCTGGGATAACTTGCCATTGGGGAGATAATAAAGATGAATAGTAAAAACCATCTAAAACAAAACCGTAATTCATTTTATGGGTGGTCTTGTGACGTTTTATTACAATATAATATTGTAGCGAATGATAGGTACCTGCCCGTCATAAAACAAGCTTGGATGGCTAAATAAAGTAATGGATTTTGTCTGACGCGCGTTATGGTTATGCCAACATAAAAACGATGCTTAGCAAACCATTTCAATATAATTTCCATTTGATTAAAAGATTTAATAGGTACTAAAGTGAAATATTTGCGGCTTTTCTACTTAGTATAATTAGAAATCTGTCACGATGCTTTTCGTGTATTCAATTTGAAAGTTTCTAATTTGAGGTTATTCGATTTATGCGTCCTTATTTGTAATTTACTGTTGGCGCTAATGACATTTTTAATGAAAAATTAAGACCAAAGATTTAATTGAATTTATGAAATAAGTATTCGATAGTTGAATATTTTGAAAAATAGTTTTAAATAAGTTTTATTAAATTACTAGCACGCGCAAGCGAAACTTCAAATGCGTTGCCTGGACGACGACGCATTTGTTACCTTATCGCTTCATCCGGGATTATGTTATAGTTATTGACCCGTTTACGCAGTCGTTTGCGATGGGTTTAATGCGCTATTTATGATGCGATATTGTTATTATAAGCCGCGCGCAGAAGGTTTGCCGATGACTACTTACTTATTGTATCATATATACTTATGTAAATTATATATAATAAAAAATTAAAATAATAAATTTATTGCAACAACTATTTATGTAACCTTTTTTGTCAACCTTACTGGCCATCGACGCGTGACATCATGAGGCTATCGGCAAACCTTCTGCGTACGGGTAGTAAGTGTTAATGAAGTTAAATATTGACGGATAACATTTGTATACATATACACTAATGTAGAATAAAATATAATAAAGTAGAATATTCTTTATTGCACTTACAATCGGTGGTCTTATCGCTAATAGGGATTTCTTCCAGAAAACCTGAATTTTACATATCTAATAGTGGGTCGGTATTTAGTGCGTATAGTATAAAATATGTAGCTATTCGTTAAGGGCTTTATTTTTAACGCTTTCAATAAGACGCATGTGGCCACAGTCAATAACCTTAACATTTACCCAGAATCTAGATGGAGCCCGATCATTAGTGAATAACAACGGCGGCACAGAAAAAACGATACAACTGTGGCGTCACCTTTTCAGCTATGTTCGTTTATCTCATGGAAAAGACGTCATTAATAGGGATAAAAAGTATCCTAAGTGGTGATCCGGGATATAAGCTAGCTCTGTGTCGAATTTCATTTAAATTGAAAACGACAAACATTCTAAAAACTTTATTTCTGATCCGAATCAAGCCTCTCTAATTATTTTCTTTTTATTAAAATCATTGTAGGTACAAACTCGATCCTTCGACAGATTTATTACATATTTCATAGATAGACTAGGATATGCTTGCGACTTCGTCCATGCTTGACTTGAAATTCCCGTGAGATTCCCGAGACACAGCATTTAAAAAACAATGTAAGTTATCGTTTTAGTGAAAACTGTGTCGGAATATGCTAATTTTTAGACACCCGAACAACTACAAACCGCTAATTTCCGCGGAATTCTCGGGATAAAAAATCACACATTTTATTACATACAATTTGCTATCGATCAGTGAAAAAATCGTATTGGAATTTGCAATTTTTTCAATCTGGTCATTTCAAATCATTCCCAGAAAAATTCCCGCGGAATTTCCGGGCTAAAAACTAGCGCAGATTTGAAGTCTAAGAATTTTCTGTCCATCAGCGAAAAATGCATCGAAATCGGCCCACTAGTTTTTACGTGAATCCCGAACAAACAGACAAGATATCTAAAAAAAATGCATCGTGTTCTTCGTTGTTTACATAGTGTATTCTAGTTGTTTTTTTCTTAATAAGTTCAATGCTCAGACACGGCATGCTTAGAATTTTATAGGCTTTACTTTACAATTCCACCATTAATGTAATAGACGGAGCCCACGTAAACAAAAAATTCAAATGAACAGAAGCATTTTTTTCGTGTGCGTAAACTTGTGTAGCGTGTTGCATACACATAATACACTGCAGTGCGATCGGCATTCTATAGCTGGCCACACTTTTAGAATCCGAGACTCCGTCTTTCTAGGCTTTATATACAGCTACATCTACATGCAACTGTGTTCGCAGAAACTGTAGATACTTGTATATTATGTGCTATGGTTTAAGTTTTAGCGATAATGTTTCCACTTCCCTCCAAAGAACTCTATGGAGTAAACATATTAAACTACAGATTAAATTACGTGTATATATAGAGAAGGATGTTTATAGTACATCCTTTGCTCACGTTGAGAGGAGAGAGCGGTAAAGCTGAAAGTCAACATAATCAGGGTAGGTGCGTCGCGTCGGGGCGGCACGTCCGCCTCTCGAGCCTCGTAAAAACTGTGGCTACGCCAAACAAATGTTGTTATGTTTAGCTAGTATATTAGATGAGAAAATTGAACTAACAAAATATGTTGGCTGATAACGTTATTTCTATCTTTAGATGACGGAGGATAAGAATAAATTGGTTCTCTCAGTTTCAGTGACTTTATTATCGTTTCTTGATCTACATATTTTTGACGCGCATTCGTGTCTAAAGTAACGTTCAGTTAAACCAACATAATATAAAAGAGTAAATATATTTGTTAGTGCGGAGGTTATGTAACGAAACAAGTAGAACTTTGAGAACTGTTTTAGGGCCGATTCCTACATCTTTCTGACAGTTCATTTGCTTTACTATCAGTAATCTTATACTAATATATAAAGCTGAAGAGTTTGTTTGTCTGCTTCAACGCGCTAATCTCAGGAACTACTAGTCTAAACTAAAGCCTTTGACTACGTGGACCATGAAATATTAATTAAAAAAT
Source organism: Dendrolimus houi (assembly GCA_039645545.1). Taxonomy (NCBI): domain Eukaryota; kingdom Metazoa; phylum Arthropoda; class Insecta; order Lepidoptera; family Lasiocampidae; genus Dendrolimus; species Dendrolimus houi. The sequence continues at coordinate 6,768,980 of CM077127.1, read as the reverse complement.
TAAACACTTATGGTGTACGGGGAAACGCCTTAAATCTAATAGAATCTTATCTAAGAGGTCGACATCAGGTAACGCACATTAAAAAAATTTACACTAAGTCTAAAAAAGAAATAACATATAAATCACGGGTTAGACAGATAAATTATGGGGTGCCCCAAGGGAGCATTTTAGGTCCTCTCTTATTTATTATTTATATAAATGATTTTCCAATGTCAATAGAATATCCAATGATTTTATTTGCTGACGATAGTACAGCTATATTCGCTGGTGATGACATGTTAAATAATTTTGAAATAGTCTTAAATAATAATTTGGACAAAATAATAGAATGGCTGACATTAAATAACTTAAAAATTAATTTAGAAAAGACAAAGATTATGAAATTTAGTAATACGAATAATAATTTAGATTTAGCTGACTTATTATATATTGACAAAAGTATACATATAACATGTTAATTGTACAAAATTCTTAGGACTCTATATAGATAATAAACTAACTTGCAAATTCTATACAGACGAAGTTTGTGCAAGGTTAAACAAATTTTCATATGCTCTCTACGTGATGTCTAAAGTTGTAAATGTGAATTCCCTTTTAATAGCATTTCATGCATATGTTACATCTGTTTTAAGATACGGAATTATATTTTGGGGAAATTCCACAGACAGAGAGAGAATATTTAAAGCACAAAAGAAATGCCTTAGATCTATATTTCATTTAAAACAAACCACTACATGTAAACCATTTTTTATAGATTTTAAGATATTGACATTTCCTTGTTTGTATATTTTTGAAATTATCATGTTAATCAAAAGCAACCCAACATTATTTGATAATTATAGAAGTGCCCGACATATTAATAAGAATAAAACTTGTATGCCTCCGCATACCACTGCATTATATGATAAAAGCGTGTTTGGGATGGCACCAAGAATATATAATAAGTTACCATGTAATATAATGCAAGAAAATAATATTAATATGTTTAAACAACAATTATTTGAATGGTTGACAAAAAAATCTTATTATAGCGTCCCAGAATATTTAAATGAGAGGTAATTAAGAAAATATTGTTTTGTGTTATTTAAATAAAATATAGGGCACCAAATTAAATATTATACAAACATAGGTTAAGTAAGTTTATATTGCGATGCTATGAAAGGCCAGCTAAGTAATAAGTTCTCAGTTATATTGAATAAGACCTATAACACTTAGTTCGCAATAAAATGATTTGATTTGATTTGTCTGATTTGAAAAATTCTTTCAGTGTTAGATAGCCCATTTATCAAGGAAGGCTATAGGCTATATATTATCACGCTAAGATCAATAGGGGCGAAGCACCAATGAAGAATGTTTCAAAATCAGGGGTTTTTTTACTTAATTTTTTTTACTATTCCACGCGGATGAAGTCGCGGGCGCTAGTTTGACATAAGATCCAAGTAATGTTAAAATTCAAGTGATGGTAGGGCAAGTGAATGAATGGTACGATATAGGATGCAGCCCGTATTTGACTTCCGAACTCATCCCTACTGTGGTCCCCTAATTGGGGGGAGTCTGCAACCGGGATTTTATTGCTGCACACTGACTGCACGTCAGAAGTGAAATTTTTTATTAGGGCGTGACCGTCAGGCGAGTTTAGTGCATTTTCCCTACCCCAAAAAAGTCAAACCTCCGACGTCAAGAAGATTTTACTTAAAAAAAGCATGTGGCCTTAATGTAAGTACTATTATTACAGTCGCACGATAGTAAGGGTCGTCACTCAGACGGAGTTCGCGCCGGGGTCGGGTTTTGACGACCTAACGGGTCACAGTTTATCCCTGCGGCGTTAATATCTAACAAACTTTAATGTGAAATTTTCATTAGATTTTATTACTATCCTGAATTTTATAGGGATATGAAGCGTATTAAACAAAACTTTGTTAATTACTATGAGGTGGTTTGGAATACCTAATCGAATATCACAACACATTCAGAATATACTACACATGGAGTTTAATTAGAGACTGTAAGGGATGATTTATGTTAGGCCGTGTGGACCAGGGCCCGGATGTGAACTTCAAGAACATTTTATAAAGTAATTCATGCTATTTCACGATAACTTGACACTCAAGGTTACCATCTACTAAAAGTTAATATTTGACGGCCTCTGTGGTTGAGCGGGCTAAGCCTTTGCCGGTTTACCTCACAGCAATGCAGAGGCTCCGGGTTCGATTCCTGGTATAGCAAATTTCGGAAACGTATTTTCTCCGTTATTTACTATGGTCTGGGTGTCTGGGATCGGCCCCAGAGTGGTCCATTGTATACTATCCATAACACAAGCGTAAATTGCTTAATTTGGGGATGTACAGTGTGTGTGTTTGTCTGCCGATTTATTTATTAATAAATTAAGCGACATTTGTACCTAAGTATATTTGTAGTTGCAAGTGATATTTTAAACTATTATTTTGTTTTAAGACTTTCAGTTTTAGTTAGATTAGACCCTACTGAATCAGAAAAAGAAAATCTTAAAACAATATAATAGTTTAAAATATGTTTTGCAACAAAAAATATACTTAGGTCCAAATGTCGCTTACGATAAAATGGCGGTAGAGGCTCGATATCTATACTCATATTATAAAGAGAAAAAAATGTATTTTTCTATTTTTGTTTGTTTGTAACGAATAAACTCAAAAACTACTGGATCGATTTCAAAAATTCTTTCACCGTTCGAATGCTACATTATCCATGATTAATTTAAGCTATATGAAAATTAGGGATCCCTACTAAAACTTCAATAATGTAACCCATCAATCTAAACAAAATACTTGGCGCGGGAATGGGGTTCTACGATTTTGATGAAATTTTATGTGTGTTTGAGTGGGTCCCGGGGTGGAGATTCACAATTAGACCCGGTAGGTGGCACTGGAGTCAGGTTCAAGATTTTAACTTTTTCAGGGCAGGACAACGTATGCCGAGACCGCTAGTCATCTAATAAAATACGTTATAAATAAAGAATATTATTACTAAACGTAAAATGTTTTTTGTTTTTTTTTTTGGAGGAAATTCCTAGCAATTGTTGCGATTTGACGTTTTTTGAGTTTAGCTATTGTAGGTAACCCTGCATGTTACCAAAAATCAACAATCAAAAGTCAAGTTGAGATGTATGACACGTGGTAGAGCCATGCTGGAATCATCACTATGATTTGACCTTTTAGGGCCGGCTCAATCGATGTGATAACCGAACCGTCTCACAAACCGTGCGTTGACTGAGAGTTTCGATGTCCTACTCCCCTTCCTCCTATCATTTTCATATCCCATTCGGAAGAACTCCGTTTACCCTATCCCCGGATCCCATACCCTCTCTCCCTTCTTAAAGGCTGGCGACACATTGGCTACGCACATGGTGTTGCAAACGCTTACGGTGACGGTAACCACTTTCCAGTAGTACTTTACAGGCCATCTGCCTGATTGCCAACTTCGCAAAAAATATAGGAAACGAGGTATACACCGTGCGGCGCAGCCCGGCCGGGGCTCGGCCGTGTGGACCAGGATGAGTAGCACCGACTTGGGTAGGCCTACGTCCAGTAGTGGACTGTGATTGGCTGACGACGACGAAAAAATTTTGGTCAACGCAGTATGTGTACACCGAGCGGCGCATCCCGACCGTGCTAGTCGACTACATAATTATGTATGTACACACACGATCGCACGATTCGTGCTCGCCACCACGGTCTAGCAAAAATACAGCTTCGACTGCGTAAGATTCTGTAACATTACCCGCGGGGACATGAGTTCAGCAGACGGCCCACCTTATGGAAAGCGGTGACAATCGCCTATGGACATTCGTAACTCCAAACGTGCTACCAATATGCTGCCGCACTCTAAAGGGACACTGGAGTTTGGCCACTAATGCCGAAACACAACACAAGGTTTTTATGGCTGCATACTCTATACCAGGGGGTGGTACCCATCCAGACGGGAAAATACTCTACCACCTGGTTGTGGTTAGTTTCGTCGCTTTTTAGGACAGGCCGCCCGGCTGCAGAAAATTTTATTCTTTTTCCGTTCCTGCACAGATGGACTGCACAGTTTTTGGGCTAGGTACATACATTTTCATCTCCAGTACCAATGTACCAACTCTCATGTAAATCGGTCAAACATATTTAAAAAACTTAAAAAAAGAAACTGCGACGGACAAATATGGATTCTAATTATTTTTAGCTAAAACTGTTGCTAGGGAGCTTCTTGCCGCTTTTTCTATTTAAAAAGAAAAAACCAGTTGCGAAGCGGTGTACATAGTATAGGAAGTAGACTTCATTTTCACTTTTTTAATATATGCAGTATAATTATTTAATAATTAACATCTATATAAAGTTCAATAAGCTAAGCATAATCCAATATTCTTTCATTAAAATTGAAAATTTAATATCGACAAAATTGCCATAACGTGAGAGTGAAATTTAGAGCCGAAATGAAATTCAAATCCCATTCGGATCATTCTGAATTCGCAAACAATTTATCTCACTCCATCCAGCCGGAGGCACTTTTTCTGCTACATTAAATACACTCATAACTTGGTCATTAGGGTCTGAACACAAAATAAAAGTGGACAGAAGGACCACTCGGTACAACAGCCGACTACTTCTAACGGCCTGGCCACAACCTAAGATTTAGCGATGAGACTAGAGCCGAATGTTGGCAACGACTTCGACGCTTCTATTTTTGTTGTCTATCGCAACGCACTTAGCTGTCGTTCATAACGTTAATTTAATGACCGGGCCGTGAGGCGAGTAAGTAAAAATTTGGCTTTCTGGTTATAGAGGTTTGATATATCTAGTAGCCGAAATAAACTAACATAGAACTGGTGGCTCAATATTTTGGTTGCCGTAGCGAGTTTGCCTAGTATAATAATGTATAGTTAAGAACAGGGAAAGTGTATAAAACATCTTTTTGTGAATATTAGAACACAAGACACAAGTCAAATGATTGAGAATACACTGAGCTACAAAAATATTAATTACTATAATAAATCCATTAACGGTATTATTTACTGTATGTAATTGACGTATTTCTGGCGATGATAGTAGGTTGAGATGATAGGAGGCGTCTTTCATGACAGCTAACATGGTCAACGCCATCTATATTTGCTTAGACTCTGTTACAAAAAGCATACCTACCACTTACTAGTGTTTAGTGTTTAAACAGCTGTGTTTGTGTGTATGTACGTTTGTGTCTAATTATGTGAGTATTGGTTGTCGTCTATAATAGTGAATCAAACTTTTGTTTGCTAAATGTTTAATTATGGACGTGTTGCCTCGACAGGAGAAAAATAGACTCTCGTCGATAAATCGGTTAACAAATAAATATAAACAAAACGCTGAATATAAATTTAAGTATATTGTATTATTTAAAGCTGTTTTTCAAAATTTATTACAGAAGTTAAGAAGAATCAGTGATCAGATCAGATACTTTTAAATAATAAATAAATTGAGTGAGTATATAAGTAGGTACTATATAGTGATTTATTATATGAAGCGAAGCGTCTGTAAAATATTAATATATTTTGTGATTCCAACGCTTGAAAGAGGAACTCGTCCTGTATTTTGGTCCTTATAGTCTCATAAAAATTCATTTTCTAAGGACCATTTCGGGTACTGCGAGTCATCTTTGTCATCGTCGAATTTCCAAGGCGAATGGCGATTATGTCTCGTCCCTTTCTAAGATTTTTATTTATAACAGAAAATCTAGTCAATATTATTGTTCGTAATTGGTTAAAATATGTCATGTCTGGCATGTAAATTTAGGAAATTTAATTTATTCTGTTTTCGGAGCTAAGTAGGTATAACAAACATTCAAAATCGTTTTAATTCTAACACGTTTTCTGCACTATCTACATCGTCAGATTAATTGTGAATATCGTTTAAATTATATTATTTTGAAGAGATTGCTTTAAGCCATACGTAATCATCTAAGACTATTTATAATTGTTTTGTAAAGTGATTGGTGGAACAATGTACTAGGGTTCTGTTGCGTTTAGGGGTCAATGCAAGATCAGATCACACGATAATAATAAAATAAAATTTCTGTATTGATCCCTAAAATTAATTAAATTTCTATTGAATTCCGTTTCGGAGCCTATTTTTAAACATTGACAGACAAACATTCTAAAAACAGTCATTTAAATTCGTATTTTGAAATATCTCAATCTCATTTCGTAGGTATAAACAGTGGCGTAGCTTACTTTAGACGGGCCCTGTATCAAATGTGTTTAGAGGGCCCAAAGGATGGGTAAAGTTTTTTTATAAAAGAAACAACAAAATGCTCGAATTGAATTAAAATAATTATATATTGATTATAAGTTATTACTTATACTTAATGCTCCTAGGAGCTAAATTAGACAAACAATTCAAATAAAAGATACACTTTTCTTGCCTTTTTTTCGGCAAGCTTATTTATCAAATCATCCATAGCTGAAGACGATTTCAGTTTTTCTAGATTTTCTGTCTCTACAATGACAAGTCTGATAGCGGTTTCTGTTGGCTCATCAATTATTCTAAAAAATGTTATTAATCTATAAAAGATTATAGATAAAATTTTAGGATTTTTTGCTTACACACTTTAGGCAAGGTGGGATACAGGATACGGGGCCCTTGTAGCCTGGGGGCCCCGTATCATTGATACTGCTGATACGGCAGTAGCTACGCCCCTGGGTATACGTTGAATTACAATTACGAAATCTGAGATGCTAAAATATATTTTTCATCGTCAGGTGGGTAAATATCTCTCAATAGAAATTGCTACGTCATTCGATTTACTCATCTAACATCGAACGTTTCAATATTACATTTAAATCGAAATTGAAGACCAAATCTAATCTCAGAAAACGTTTCAAGCACATTAAGCCTCGGAGAGGCTTGTTTGTAGTTTACGTTAAAAGGGTTAGAAAGAGTACAACTTTGCAAGGCGTATGTTCGCTTTGCCATTTAGATGTATAAAGGTGAGCACGCAAACCCTTCGCATGGAAAGGACCCAACGTGGCAAAGTCGTCCTATTTATTTGCCGAGGGCTTTATGCACACTTCACTGCCTGGGGACAGACAGTACCTACCTTAGAGTAATAATACCTAGAGAAATGTAATAGTTTTCCACAAAATTACATTCAGAGTTGAAGCACAAAATCAATCCATGTGTGCGAGAGCGCCATGTAGTTATTTTCGCTGACACGCACACAAAGGCACAAATAATGTTGCAAGTTAATAGAGTCTTTTCAAATCTAGGGAATTGGAACTATTAAAGCTCGTCACACTGAGATTTTTAGATTCTACTTAAAAGTGCTTCACTTTACTACTACTTACTCGGGTCCAAAGCGTATAAATTCTATGGTAACTACCTTAATGCTATTGTGTTTAAAACTCACGTCAACTACCACTACCACTAAAATCACTCCTTTGTTCTTCATATCACTTAACAAAAGACAAAGGTGCCACGTGTAAATTTTACTAATATTTAACTCATATGATTTGTATATTATGCACGTTAATCTATATATTAATACGTGAAGCCAAAATGAAACAAAAACTTTATACCCCTTTTTACGAAAATTGCGCGGACGGAGGAGTGAAATTTCGCACTGGTAGTAGTAGTAGTAGTAGCAATAGTTTATGTAGAGGAGTGCAGAAAGCTAATATTTTTAAAAAAATATGCATAAAAAATACATTAAATCAATTAAAAAAACATTAGACACGCTACCATGTATTTGACACACACATGCATATATTCTCTTTTGTTTATTGTTAAAGTCAAATTAACAGTGTAGCCTTGGCAAAATCTGTGATTGTAGAAGTATAGTTTTTGATAACAGAACCATAATAATAACATAATGTAATAATAATGAATAAATAATAATGTATAATGTTCAAACTTATAATTTAAATTAATGATGGTCGAGTTTCGACCACTAGGCGACCACTAGTTTTTATTAATATTTCAAGGTCTGTTAGATAGTGTAAAAAATGCTGTGTAAAATGAAATATGCATCGCAATTATCAAACTGCTTGTATCTTTCAACAATAAATTGTAACAAGAAACGTCGGAATAACAAAAATCAAATAAATTACCGCGCTTAAAACCGTTAAAACGTAGTTTTATTAAATAAATTGTAAGGTTTATTTTCTCATCATGAACAAAAGAAATGACGTATAGCCGTAAATTAATTATATTAGGTTGGGGAAAAAGTTTCTTCCCATTTTATATAAAAATTCAAAAGGTTTTTTTATAAAGTTTATTTACATTTGACTAAAGTATGTAGGTGCCATTTTGTTGGATTACGTTTTGCCATCTTGTAGGTAGGGACGTGATCCCGTTGCTATAAAAATTTTGGGGCTTCTGATCAAAAAACTGCGACAAGTGGTTTTGGCAGTCCTCTCGTGATGTTAACCTGACACTGCCTAAGGAATTCTGCAGAGACCGAAACAGGTGAAAATCTAAAGGTGCAAGGTCAGGACTATACGGCAGATGCATTAACACCTCCCAGCCAACCTCTCGTAATTTTTGCTGAGTGGATAAAGTTGTGTGAGGTCTAGCGTTATCATGGTGAAAAACCACACCCCTTCTGTAGATTAATTCTGGCCGCTTTCTCTCAACTTTTTTCTTTAATCTCATCAGTTGTTCGCAGTACAGTTCAGAATCGATGGTCCTGCCTGGCGGTAACAGCTCATAATGATTAATGCCCTTCCAATCCCACCATGCACACAGCATCACCTTGTTGCGATTTAACCCGGGTTTCGCCATAGTCTGTGAAGCCTGACCGGCCTTTGACCACGGTCTTTTTCGCACATTCTTGTCGCACGTGATCCACTTTTCATCACCAGTTATCAGCTTCTTCAAAAATGGTTCGGTTTCATTACGTCGTAATAAAGAATCACAAATGAGTACACGGTTCATTAGGTTTCTTTCAGTGAGCTCATGAGGCACCCAAATAGCGAGCTTTTTTGTGTACCCAGCTTTTTTCAAATGCGCCAAAAGCGTTTTGTGGTCAATTCCCAGTTCTCCAGCTACATCTTAACTACTAAAATGCCGACCTTACTTCACTTTTTCAAAAATGGCATTAATTTTGTCCGTAACAGGGCGACCAGAGCGACGTGCATCTTTGATATCAAAATTTCCGGATTGAAAACGCTTAAACCAAATTTGTGCTACTCTCACAGATACTGCATTAGGTCCATAAACATCATAAATTTTTTTCGCAGCTTGTGTTGCATTTTTACCTTTTTTTGTAGTAAAATTTTAAAATGTATCGAATTTCTTCATTAGATTCAATCATTTTAACAATAAGAAAACAAATAAAAATCACACATTTTCCTAATTTGAATTTTTAATTGTCTTCTTTAAAATTAAAACTTTTTAATGATACCAAAACCAGCTAGATACAAATGGTATAGCCAAAGAGATCTTATTACAAGTTCATACATACTATATGCGAAAAGACTTTTTCCCCAACCTATTATATAATACTTTATGTATTGTAATAATAACTTGCTCATTTTAATTATTTGGTTTTAATTTTTGTTTTAACAAAAATAAATAAAATGAACAAGTTGGTTGGTAGGCTAAAATTACTCATTGACACTAAACGTTTTTGTCTTCCGTGCGGTTACTGAAAAGTGGCAGAAACATTGGAGTAAAAATCATATAAAATACCGTGCTTAAAACCGTTAAAACTTAGTTTTATTGTGTGTACTAGTCACGAAAACTTAAGAAAATACATTTATAATAAGGTCTGAAAGACTGAAATTTAATCTATTTTTTTAATGTAGTCTAGTTTATTTAGCATTTGATGACGATGATACTGTCTAGAATAAAACAAATAGTACAAGTATCCTAATCTTCAATAATAGAAACCGGCCAGAGTGTTTCAACCCACACGATAATATGACGGATGTTAACTAAGTAAGGACGTCAATTTTGGAACCCTAAACATTTGAACAAATGTTTTTATACATAGAATTTTCCAGAAGAAGTTTTTAATAGTAATCTTATACAAGTACATTTTTGTCTCATATAATAAGTCTGTAATCTGGTAATGCTGATTTGATCAAACTATTGTACAGTATTCTTATATATAACACATAAAGTATATTTTTTCTCGGAATTTATAAGAATCTGTGGCAACTAGATCGAAGTAAATATTGTAAAGTTGCAAGGAAGTACCACTTAGTATGTATATTGAATTTATATTTTTAAGGGCTGTGTTCTAGTATAATGCTCAAATGTATAGCATCGGTTGAGAAAATATTTTTTGATAACCGACGCTAGGTTACATTATAATTTTGCGCTCCCTGTCACGTTTTGTGATTTCGAATTATTCTAAAATACTTCTAAAGTTAGGTGTATTAACATCAACAGTATTGAATTAAGGGTCTTGCCAAATGGTATACTTTCATCTGCGATAATATTACAGATATAAGCCGTTTCTCGCCGATGTGGCGATGGGTTTAATGCGTTATTTGAAATGCGACATTGTTAATGACGTTAAATATTGACAGGTAACGTATGTACATACACTTATCGTGGCTATTCGTTAACGGCGTTATTTTTTCACGCTTTAAATATTATTATTAATTATTTAGGTTTATGGCTTGGCAGATAGGCCTTTAAGCCAGATCTTAGATTATAATGTGGTTTCAACAACAACAACATCTCCTTTCAGTTCCCGCCAAAAACTCCACGCTTTAAATAAGACGCATTGTGCCACAGACTAAATATTTAACATAAACTACTTACTACTGACTACTTATAATTATTGTATTGTATTACTTACTATTATTGTATATACTTATATAAAGTATATACAATAAGAAATTTATTGCAACAACTATTTTTGTAACCTTTTTTTCAACCCTACTGACCATCGACGCGTGTCATCATGAGGCTATCGGCAAATCTTCTGCGCACGGGTAGTAAGTACCTAAATGTATTATTATTCCATTTATATTTATTTAATTATTTCCACGCTTATGTGTATCTATATTCTTATAAAAAAAAATGATGCCCTGTTTACTGCCTCCGTTTTAGGTTACCAATCAAAATATGATTTGATAGTAGGAAAAAATGAAAACCATTTGTCTCTAATTTGTTTATTTTATAATAAAACATTTACATCTACATAATATGAATGCGTCGAATACACCCGGTAACACAAGTTCCATTTTTGCATACATGAGTTTTACCCGGGTGCACTCACCCATAAAAAATATATTTTTTATTAATATAGAAAATATAGTGCCTACAAACCTATTGTTTACTAAGTATACCAAAATAGATTAACGCAAATCATATAATAACCATAGTTTGTACTCAAATAGCTGGAATAATTACTGTCTAAATTATTTATCATTCGCTAGATTTTGAAATTAAACCAAAAATAATTATAAAGTTCAAAAAAATTTAGTTGCTGAAGAACAAAATAAGCTTGTGATGTTATTTAAAATTAAATCATTTGTTGCGAAAGAAACTTGGCGACTAGTCTCTTTTAAACAAATTAGAAAAAACAGAGAGATAATCTAATTCATGTTTTGGCCAAAGTTGTTGCGGAATAAATAAGGTCTTCCCGTCTTACCTTCTAATAAGTGTTTAAGTTTTTATTTCCAAATTTAATATCACAACCTTAATTAATTTTGTTTTGATTTCCATGAAACCGGGCCAAGTTCGAGAGCTTATTCAACGGGGCTGTTGATTGTATAAGTTTCTTAGGTGCCTTGGGGTAAATTTAGCCCGTCAAGATCATTGTTCCCACCCGACCCATTAATTTGCATTAATAAAGTTACCAGATAATGTTAGGCAAGTCTATGTTGATGTTGTATACCCAATGATTGCTTAATTTTTTTTTTATCGCTGGAGTACAGCAGACAAACAGACGGCCCACCTGATGGAAAGCGGTTACCGTCGCCTATGGACGTTTGCAATACCAGAGGTATCACTAACGCGCTGCCGGCCTCGAAGAAATTTTATGACACCCTTTTTAAAAAACCCCATATTGTAGCGCTGTGGGAAAACCTCGGCTGGGAGCTCATTCCAAATCCCCTCGGTACGCAAGAGAAACGTTCTGGAGAACCGTTGCGTACAAGAGCGAAGCGGCTCAAGGAAGTGGGGATGAACGCCCAGTCGATGGCGTGCGGTGCGGTGGTAAAAAGAAGACGAAGGCATCATTCTGAACAGTTCCTTGGAACACTCTCCATTGTATAGTCGGTAGAATACGCAGAGAGACGCGAAGTCTCTCCGAAGGCCAAGCGTATCTAAGCCGTCTGTGAGCATGGGATCGTCGACAATGCGAGCGGCTCGACGTTGAATACTGTCCAGGGGATTTAGCTGGTAGGCGGGTGCCCCGGCCCACTAATGTGAGCAGTACTCCATATGCGGCCTTACCTGGGCTTTGTAAAGCACAAGGTGTTGCTGCGGAGTGAAATACTGCTTGCATCTTGGAGGCAAGTTTTGCCTTGCCTTCAAGATGGCCCCTGAACTGTACATCGTTTGCAATGTCGACACCAAGGATCCCAATACTCTTAGAGGTGGTAAGGGGTGTTCCTTGGAACTGAAGCGCATGTACGAATGGGGTTTTCTTGGCAGAGAATACGCAGACCTGTGTCTTTGTGGGATTGAATTGGACAAGGTTTTGTCTTCCCCACTCGGAGACTCTCTCTAAGGAGTTCTCTACTTTAGACACAAGTCTAACCCGACCTTCCTCTACAAATGATCGAGACACGTTTGCACGTCCAGAGTAATGCGCGTCGCCAGTGCTGTCATCCGCATAACAATGAATGTCGTCAATGGACAACATATCATTGATATATTGTCCATCATAACATGCAAAATGAACAGCGTCGGCGACAGCACACAACCCTGGGGCACACCAGCATTGATGGGCTTGATGCTAGAGCAGCAACCGTCGACAACGACTTGTATGCTGCGCCCATCAAGAAAGCTGGATAGCCAGGTGTAAAGTCCTTCGGGTATCCCGTAAGATGGTAGCTTCGACAGAAGAGCCCTGTGCCAGACCCGATCGAAGGCCTTAGCAATATCTAGGCTGACAGCCAGAGCTTCCCCTTTGCTCTCAATGGCTTCAGTCCAACGGTGGGTCAGGTACACCAGAAGATCCCCAGCAGAGCGACCATGGCGGAAGCCATATTGCCGGTCATTCAAGAGCTGGGAATCTTCAAGGTACCCCAAGAGCTGCACGTTGATAATTCGCTCCATCACCTTTGAAAGCAAAGAGGTTATTGCTATGGGCCTATAATTCGACGGGTCCGTTCGGTCACCCTTTTTGGAGATGGGTTGAACATGGGCGATCTTCCACGAAGCGGGGACACGACCACTGCGGTGGGAGAGAGTAAAAAGTCGGGCAAGGACTGAAGATAGCTCATCTGAACACGTCTGCAGCACAATTGCTGGTATGCCATCTGGACCAGATGACTTCTTGACGTCGAGGGAGCAGAGGGCACGCCGGACTGCTTTCTGAGTAAAGCGAATCTCCGACATGCTGGACTCACACTTAGGAATCGTTGGTGGAGTTTCTCCCCCGTCGTCAAGAGTCGAATTGGCCGCAAAAATTTCGCCCAGAAGATCGGCTTTATCCTTGGCGGCGTGTGCCAGACGGTTGTCCGCTGTGCGCAAAGCTGGAAGAGACGCGTGACAAAAGTTTCCCTCTACGGATTTGGCGAGGGCCCAAAAAGCTCTACTCCAGGAGGGGTAGCTTGAAAGGCGCTCGCCAATTCTGCCGATGTGGTCGAATTTTGCTCTCGCGAGCTGCTTTTTGAGGAACCTGGAGGCAGCGTTGTATCTCTTTTTCAGGTCGGTAGTATTTGGATCTTGACGAGCCCGCGCTGTGGACCAGGCCCGATAAGCCTGTTGCTTCAGCTTTATAGCCTCAGCGCTAGGCTTGTCGAACCATGGTTTACTCGTACTACCAATGGGTACTGTTGAGTTTGGAATGAAACATTCCATTCCCTGCAGCACCACATCAGCGATCGAGTTTGCGCATGTATCAGGATCTTCCGACGAGAAACACAACTGCCTCCATGGGTAGGATGCATAAAATTCACGCAGTCCGTCCCAATCTGCTGACCTATATCGCCACACCTTCAGTCGTCCAACGAGGCGAGCCCGATCGGGAATAGGAAGGGGCACCAACGAAGATACCAGACAATGATTAGAAGTTCCTAATGGAGCACTGATCAAGATTTGATAATTCTCCGGGTGTGTGGTCAACAGAAGGTCCAACAAAGAAGGCTCATGATCCACTCTATCCGGTATACGGGTACACCCCATGACCACCTGAGTAAATCCATGGGCGAGAGCAAAATCATAGGCAGTAGTCCCTGACAAATCAGTCCTCGGGGAACCCAACCACTCAGCGTGATGGGCATTAAAGTCCCCAAGGATGACTACCTCTGCTGAAGGGTACTGCCCAAAAACCTTGTCACTTGTCTCTTGGACGCGTTCAAAAAAGCGAGCTGTGTCAGTCCT